>JBAIAC010000004.1:147562500-148900000 GCA_037349315.1 Chelydra serpentina
CACTTTCAGTACCTTCTTTAATATCCCTACAACATAGCACATTTTAAGTGTGGTGTGAAAATGACAATCACCAGGAATGAATGTTGCGTATGCACAGCTTGTAATACATTCATTTGATACATTCATACATTTCCTTGCATTGACCAGGAAAGATGGTGCACAAAACTAGTCTCTCTTGAGATCATAGATGGAGCTTTCAGCAAGAATAACAGGCGACAATATTATAAACTTAAATTTCACAGCATATATCAAACTGAGTAAAACTTTATTTATATAATGAGTCCAATATTACATTGCCTTAAAGTGAATGTGAAGGATAGTAAGGTAAATATTTGAATGCCAGTAAATAGACTAATATTAGATTATCCACTGAGCAATCTCCCCTTAAAATTGAATCTTGGTTTTTGAGGGAGAGGTGATTTTTTTCTTTAATCTTTAAACAGGAGACATGGTTTAAAGCATTAATATTCATTGCTGATCTAAAATACATTACATGGTTTTTTTAATGCCTACTTTTTATATTTATCTTTTACTCTTCATTAGTTGCAGCATTTCCATGGAAGCTTGAAAACAAAATTGCTTCCTCGGCATATTTCTCTTCTGCAGTAGTGCAAATATGGGCTTTTTATTATTCCTGTTTCCAGTGAAGCTGAAAATACTGTAACATAGTGCTCAGTTTGCTTCCTTCGAACAGCTAGAATAATCCCACACTAGTATTCCATGGAACAGGAACTACAACTAGCAGGAAGTATTATTGCTTGAAAGGTGATAGATCCTTCAGTGCTGTGACAGAAGCAGCTTCCTGGACCTTTTGACGGTTCTTCAGGGAATATTAGTGGTTCACAGGTGATAGTGAAAACTGCTGCATCCATAGACAGGTGGAGCGCTTTCCAGGTGGTTGAAAGCAGCTTGGTTGAGATTTTCAAAACTGATTAGGTGGTTTAATTAATTTCAAGGGGAGCTGTGTGGCTAAATCCTGGAGCAGGATTGCAAAATCTCAACCCTTGCTTTTTAGTCTTATGCCTGACAACACACACAAGTATGCATCAGCAGACTACTGATGCACAGCCTATCTGAGATATTGTAGTATTCCCTTTGCTTAGAATAGGAAATACCTTGTGGAATATTGGAGACCATTATATGGCAAGTGTTGTGAAATGTTGACTTTTTAATGCAGCCATATTCTGTGTGTATAGGGTGAAACTTTCAAAAGAACCGAGTGATTTGGGTGTCTAAGTCCCAAAAGGCAAATGGGGTTTAGGCACGAAAGTCGCTTGTGAACTTTAGAAATTTTTACCCATAATTCGTACAGCCAAAAACAGTAGACTCTGTAACAGTTAAAGCTGCTCAAGATAAGCAGCCATGATCACAAACATAAAAATCCAGGGATCAACAGTTAAGTCCTGCTGAATATACAACTGACAGCCAACAATATATGGAATACACGATGTTTATTCAAACCTTTTAATAAGTGTCATGATGAGATAGAAATACAACACCCAAACAACCTTAACTTTCCCTTGTAATGCATACTATGTTCCCTGTTTTGTCTTTTAATGCTTAGAGAATGATCCTTCCTACTTTTTTCCCCAACACCATTAAGGGTTTCCATAATAATCCCCTTTACTTGGTAATGTAATATTTTTATTCATGGACTTTTCCTAAGGGCTTTTCAAATGACATAGAGTAATGGCTGTTGTCATAATTATTTCTGATAAATTAGTGTAATTTTACAGTCAGTATTACTTCTATCCCCCATCTTTCCTTTGTCCTAAGAAATTTCTATTCTATTATTAGAAACATTTTAAATACTGCAAAGACTATGTAACTGGACAGCCTTTTTCTACACCCGCACATATACTTACTTGATTGAACTATGTCTAAAATTAAAGCAGAATATTTTGCATAGCTGTTAATTTGAAAGTGTGGGTTTTAGAGCTGGTATGGATTCTTAGAGATCTAACCTGGGAACCGATGTAAGTAGCATCCCAGGTGAATTTATGTTACAATGAGCTACACAGCACTGACTTTCATTTTTCTGGGTGGATGCTCTACCCCTTCCCCCGAGGCCCCACCCTTGCTCCACCTCTTCCTGCCCCTGCTCCACCCCTCCCCCCAGCACCTGCCACCGAACAGTTGGTGGGTGCTGAGCACCCACTATTTTTTTTCAGGGGGGGCTCCAGCCCTGGAGCACCCACGGAGTTGGCGCCTATGATGAGCTAGAAGGTAGATAACCTGAGGTAGATATAAAGCTTATAGGTGGCTGGTTACAGCTGTCCAAGCATACCTGCCTCGTCTGTATCATTAAAGGGAGTTTAAGATGTTTGAGTTGTATATTTTGTGTATTATTAGTGAGCTTGTAGGGCAGCCCGTTATGGTTGCCCAACACTTTCCATTATAACACCTTGTTTACAGTTGCTTATAACTTTGCCAAACTTTAACCATTTGGACTGATATTTTCCATGCTAACTATCAATCTCCACACACAGACACGCGCGTGCGCACCTCTTGCAACCTTTTCTTCAAGAAATTTTAGCACCTCTATGCTTTGAAGCAGGGACTTTAAATTTTGCACCAGGTGGCTTTTGTGCCAGGGATTTAAAGAGAGAGAGAGAGAGAGAGAGAGCACACACTTATTTTTGTCTGGTATCAGAGGTGTAGCCATGGTAGTCTGGATCTGTAGAAGCGACAAAGAGTCCTGTGGCACCTTATAGACTAACAGACGTATTGGAGCATAAGTTTTCGTGGGTGAATACCCACTTCTGTGGCTGCAATACAAGAGTTTTAAATACAGATTATAAACTGGCTGAAATAATATCTGTAGATGGGGAATGTCAGATGTTGAGAGGACTTGTTCTTTTGGAGAGGGTTTTTAAAATAAAATGGGATGCTATTGGGCCCTTATCCCAATAGCACTGGGATCCCATACCAAACTTTGCAGGGCTAGGAGCATGGTGAGAAAGAAGTTTTCCTCCTAATGTGATCCCTTGTCTGTAGCTGCCCCGCCATTATCTACCCTTTCTACCCCTCTAGCTTGTAGTGCAGCCACCTTTTCACCCGGAGAGTAACTGCCTGCTGATAGGATTGCTTCATATGCAAATATAGCTATTTGTTTGCAGATGTGAACAGTTGCCAAGACTCGCAAGAAGAGGAAGGAGTGTTCTCAGGCAGACTGTCAGCCATTCTGTCTAGAAGCACTGAAAGTGTGAAATATGCAACCGTGTAGGGGTCCATTCTCTCACTGACATGTTTGCAAATCCCATTAACATTTCTGGGACTTCAATACATAGATACTTTTCAGTAGTTTAGCTGAATTGCTAACTTCCCTTCCTGCAGGTCCTCCTAGGCCCAGTCTACCCTAGCACTTATTGTGGTATAATTTATGTCACTCGGGAGTGACTTAAGTTACACTGACCTAAGCGCCGGTAGAGAGCGTCTCCACCGACGTAGCTCCTGCCGCTCGCGGGGGTGGAGTAGTTAACCCAACGGGAGAGCTCTCTCCCGTTGGCTTAGAAGCGGCTACATTAGAGAGCTTATAGAGATGCAGCTGCAGCTCTGCCGCTGTAAGCTCTCTAGGGTCGCCGGAGCCTTAGTCTCTCTGCTCTCCTCACTTTTTTCTAGTCCGAACCCTGCCTCTCCAAAATCAGTTCCTTGTTTATTTGCGTTAACCCCCAGTTCCTAGAACACTTACTTCATAGGTGTTTGAGTTGTGTTTAGTTGCGGTTTTTAAAGAACAATTAAAAATAAATTTAAAATGTATACGTATAATAGGAGTAATCAAATTCTTAAAATGTTAAATAAATAAATGGCTACATACTGGACATGCTCTGGCTCCCTCCTGGAGCAAACTGGTGGAAGAGGCCATAAAACCAGAGACTCTGAGTTTGGGCTGCTTTCTTCCCCCTCCCTTTGATTCCTGGAAGTGCCTGCCTCTCTGAGATTCTGGGCAGGTGTTAGCTTTGTCGGTGTACAAGTGCAATTGGGTATTAAAAGGAGCAGGGTCTGGCTCACCTCTGTAATCTCAAGGGCAGTAGGGATTGTCTATGGAAAAAGAGCAACATGACAGGCAGCTATTTCTGGAGAGCCACAGTGACGGAATCTTTGTGGGACAGAGATGGTTTCTTGTGAGGCGGGAACAAATATTAGTCAGTCCAAACCTCCTCCTCAGCATTTGATTTGTGAATTTGGTTTTCTTCCTCAAACGCTTTGCTGCCAGTGTTGGGAAGTTGTAGTTGTGGAGGTGGTGTATGTGTTTGCAGTGCGGGGGGAGCGCATTGTTCAACTGAAATGATTCATCAGAAGAAATCAGACTTAATGTATAGGGTCCAATCCATAATGCAAAGCAGATGTAGCTCACTACAGCACTGTGTGCAAAATAAATGGGGAGGAAAAAAAAGACTAGGAGTTTAGACAGGAAAGAAATGTGACCTTTCCCAAAGAAAAGCCCAGTATAATAGAACCTATTGTGCACCACCAATCCTCAGGGGGTGGGGCACAGGCATTTCAGATAAAATGGAGTTAATACAATTGGGGCTCAGTTGTAATAAAATACATTTTTAAAATTAAGACGTTATCAAATTAGCATGTGGTCTCTCTCCATTTCCCAGTGGTGATCACAGAAATGCCCACTGCCATTGGCACAGCTTTGTTGTCAGTCTCAGGAGACTCTGAACTATCTTTTCTTTCCTAAAGATGATCCCAACCAATCAGGATGGAGCTAGTTCCCAAGGCCTTAACTGCCTTGCACTACTGCTGCTGCCCAGGCGGCCGTACCTGTTCTGTGGATTAATGGAAGGCTTCATAGTCTCTAGGGCTGGCGATCTGTCACCTTTCATGAGCCGTGAATTCACACACCAAAAATAAAACACCCCACTGCTGTACAGGAACTCATGGAATTGCATCTTCTTGGAAGGACCCTATCTGGGGTCCTGGTGTAAAGTGATAGATTGTATTGTAGTAATGCTGTCACTGTTTTATTAAAGCCATAAACCAGAACTACATTTTCCTTTTATAGCACCTGTCTGATAATGGCCTTAGCCACTTCAACAAAACACCAAGACGCACAAAGCAATAAAACACACAGATTAAAAGACTGAAATTTCTTAAAAGATTAAAACCTAAATTAAAATAATTCTGAAATCCATAAAATCAAATCTTTGCACTAGGGCTGATGGCCTTTTGCAATAAATGTGAGGTAAAAAGTGGTTCATTCTGTGGTTGCTCTATGGCCAAACACCGCCATAGGAAAAGGAGGTTTGTTTAGCAAACATGTTAGCTAATGTGCTTACTAAGGGTAGGTCTATACTTACGCGTCCGGTCGGAGGCGTGCGATCGATGTTCTGGGTTCGATTTATCGCGTCTTGTCAAGACGCGATAAATCGAACCAGGAAGTGCTCCGTCGTCGACGCTGGTAATCCAGCTTGACGAACGGAGTAGGCGGAGTCGACGGGGGAGCCTGCGCGCCGCGTCTGGACCCCGGGTAAGTGCTTTTTCATTCGAACTAAGGTACTTCGACTTCAGCTACGTTATTCACGTAGCTGAAGTTGCGTACCTTAGTTCGACAGGGGGGGTTAGTGTAGACCTGGGCTAAGACATTTTTAAAACTCCTTTAGCACTGAATGGAGACAAAACAGTGGCATTTAAAAATGTGTTAGCAGGTTATTGCTAACCCTAGGTGAGACCATGCATTTTTAAACATCACTTTGTCTGCAGTAGGTGCTAAGAGGTGTTTTAAAATGTGTTAAGGTGTTTTGAAAAACAACCTCTAGCCATGGGCATAATGGTGGAGAGAAGAATAAAAATAGGACAGGATGAATAAAATGAAATCCTTAAGAGGAAATAGAAAACATATATGAAAATGCATCTGCTGTAACTATTTAGGAATTTAGATTGCACCCATCACCATGGAGTTTAAGCACCTTACAGAATTACATAAATCTGCTGGAGTGGTCAAGTACCTTTTCTGCCACACAAGGTTTGAGCTAGTATTTGTACTCACTGTAGTTCCTTGATTTTGCTTTCTTAAAAGAGACACTTACATGTTGTGAGGGAGGGAGACGAGTGTGTCTTCCAGTGGAAAAACACTGGCATTCCAAAAGGGGAGGAGTGGTATCCAGCATGTTGATACAACTTTTGAAGTGAAAAGGGACCATGAAACTTCCCTAAAAAATATTATAAAGGAACGTTGAAATCTACATTTTTATTCTGTATTACTGTTAACAGCACACACCCTGCCATCATGCTATAATTTGATTCTGGTGACACTGAAGGTGGAAGGCAATTTGGGTGAAAGTGAATATGAAATGATAGATTTCCTGATTCTAAGGAAAGGAAGGAGTGAGAGCAGCAGAATAAGGACAATGGGCTTCAAAAAAGCAGATTTTAACAAACTCAGAGAACTGGTAGGTAAGGTCTCATGGGAAGAAAATCTAAGGAACAAAGGAGTGCAGGAGAGCTGGCAGCTTCTCAAGAAGACAGTATTAAACGCACAACTGCAAACTGTTTCGATGTGAAGGAAAGATAGAAAGAATGAAGGGTTGCCAACTTTGTATTTCAAAAATAAAGGACTGTTTTCTTAGCACCCCTGCCCACCCCTCCTCCCGATATCATCATCATTATTATTGTGACGGGTTGCCCCCCTTTAAGATGCCACCTGCTGTGCTGGGATACCACTGAGCCCACCTGTTCTACCAGCCTGGGCACCCTTTTTACCTGTCTTGCTGAGCCAGGCTATCAAGCCGCCTCCAGCACACTCCTCCAGCCACACCCAACTGCAGAACGACACCGACACAGAGATCAGCTCTGGGAAGACTCCACTTAAGGGACTTGCCCCAGCACTCAGATGTCCACCTCCCTTGGAGTGCAAACCCAAAGGTATATTATGAAATCAGCCTCCTCCCTCAATGCGGAGGAAGGTATGCACAGCCTCTTATCTCCCCCCCCCCCCATTATGAAATGTACAAATGGTATTCTATTATAAACAAGAAATAAGTTTAACAATTACAAAAGGTGAATTTTAAGTGGTTAAAGGGATAGCAAACAGAACAAAGCAGATTACTAAGCAAATAAAGCAAAACACGCAAACTAAGCTTGATTCACTAAAGAAATAGGTTACAAAATGTAATTTCTCACCCTAGATATTCTTGCAGGCAGATTACAGAAAGTCTTGAAAGGCAGCTGCACTGGTCTCCAGTTTGAGACCTCAGGTATTATTACTCACAAGCTAGACTCCCTTCCAGCTTGGGATCAATCCTTCTCTCCCCCCCCACCCCCTTCAGTTCTTGCTTCCAGTTGTTTTTCAGTGTCTTTGGGTGGGAAGGCAGAGAGAATCCTGATGATGTCACTCCCCTGCCTTATCTAGCTCTTGTGTAGGGCAGGAACCCTTTGTCTTCCAGTGGAAAAACACTGGCATTCCAAAAGGGGAGGAGGAGTATCCAGGACCAGGTGACTCTGACTCATGTCTGTGTGGCAGCCATTGCTCTTAGGCTGTCTCCAGCGTCCATAGGAAGACTACGCTATTTTATAGTCCATTGTCTTTGTTAATGGGCCATTAGCCCTGTCTGGCTTTTCCATTGTTGTGCCTGAAGGGCTAGTTGGGGGTGACACCCAAAGTAACCCATTTGAAATACAGATATAGTCAGAAACAGACGTGATACAGGCATACAAATTGGATAATCACATTCAGTAAATCATAATCTTTCTAATGATATCTTACCTGAGCCATTTTGCATAAAGAACATCTTACTTATGTGATATCCATATCATAAGCATATTTCCATAAAGAATATGGAGTGTAATGTCACACCTCCCCTCTGAGATTACTGACAGAGGATTGGTCACTGACCAATGCGGAGGCAGCAGTATGCCCAATTTCCTCATTTCTAGACGGGGCATCTGCTACCATTTTTTCCTTCCCTTTAATGTGCACAATCTTCAAGTGTTACCAAGCACTGTAATGTCATCCATAGGTGCTTTTGCAAGGTTCTGCGTTTCTGTTCCCAGGTTGTCTGAAAACATTTTGGTGTGTAGCATTGTGAACACAATGCAGATATCGATATCTTTTTTAAAGTGTAAGTGTCTTGGCATTTAGCCACCAATGCCATGAGGTGAGTGCCTCAGTTTCCCCTTCCACACAGTAGTCTAGATTGGTCATGCATTTTCTGCTGTGCCAAGCTCTAAACCTGTTTACAGGTCCTAGCTGAGAAGCAATATTCTTATAGGACTTTCTTGTTACCACTCCTAATCTGTACCAAAGATCTTTCCAAAAATCATGCATGTTACATATTTTTAAGTATATACCACCAGTATCAAATTCTTTTCCTTAACCCACAGAGAGTGTAGTAAGAGTCATAAAATTACCAGCAAATTCATGACAGAGAGGCGCTTCCAAGTATAGTTGTCATACCACGTCTTCTGTCTAAACAGATGAGTTTGTTCAGCATTTATTGTATTTCTTATCCCCTCAGTAAAGGTTCTTACTTCAGGTATGTCTTTGTGGTTCTGGCAAGGAAAGGGTGTATGGGGACCTTGTATGTCACTGACCTACTCCCTGTGGATTTGCATTTTCTCTCCAGGGTTAATCCCAGATGAACGCCCCCCTCCCCATCTCCTGGGATTCCTTTGAGTTGCCCACCCCCATCACCCAGTGTTTGATGCCTAGCTGTTGGGAGGGGTTACCTTCCCGGGAGGTGGTTGTCTCCGTCCTTTTGTCAGATGGTTCATTAGCATATTCATTGACACTGGAATGCTTGGCAGACACCCCCCGCCCCGCCTTAAAGGGACAGAGTTAATTTTCACAAGTACCACAGGAAAACCATTTTTCAATAGTGAAACTTGGATTGGGGTACTCTGTCACACCCTGTTTGTTTCCTGGAGGTCATCTGTATGGTTGCTCCCCTCTGGGAGGTCAGTTACACAGTTCCCTCTTAAAACCTGAGCCACAGGTGAGGTGCCTGGGAGTGCAAATGCAGATCCAGCAAATTTCTCCTGGGCAAACCCTTCCCTGTAGTAAGTGAGGAGACACTCCTGTATTCCCCCATATTCCTTCTTAACTTCTTTCTCCTGGACCCCCTCTAAGGCACACACCCCTGTGTTCTTTAGAGCACAATCTGCCCCCTGTTCAGTCGTGAGCTCAGAGCTAACAGCCAGAACAGACCCTTAACTGGCTGGGGTGAAGCAACCAATGAGAGAGCCTGCAGGGAGCAGCCAATCAGGGCCCAGGAGGGCCCTTTAAAAGGTGCTTCAGAGCTAATCAGTTGCCTGGAGCTGGAGAAGTGAGGACTTTGTTCCTGGCTGATTGAAGGAGCAGCAGCACCATGGACAGATCAGTTGCTGGCAGGGACCAGGAGAGAAAGAGGCAGCTCCTGGCTGGCTGTTGGCACTGAAAAGAAAAGCTGAAGCCAGAAAGGATGAAGAATGTCCAGAAGCCCTGGGGGCACGGCCCCATTCTAGGTTTGAAGGACGATTTGAAGCCTAGCCCAAAAGGGGTTGCGGGACTGAATTAGGACTGAGCCCAGGAAGGGCTGCAGGAAGATAGTATCTCCAGGGAGGAAACCCTGGGAGTATGGCCCCATACTGGGGGTATGGCTCCAAACCACAGACTGTTCCAAAGCTGGGTCTCTATCACCGATCCTGTGGCTCCATGACACCATACTACTATAATCGTGGGAATTCAAAGGGTGTGTTTGAAAGAGGTGCCACATGAGTGCAAGAATGTTAATTTAAGGCCCAATGACTTGTGACTTTCTAGGGTTAGAAGAGAAGCTTTCTATACTTTGGCAGTATCAGTTTACAAATGGTATGTAGAATTGGTCTTTATTCCTCCTGTTTCATGCGATACAGTATTAGACCTTCAGAGTTAATCGCTGCTCCTTTGGTCTAGCAGCACTGCTTTCATACTGGTCTTGGACTGAATATACATATGTTGAAAGTTACACTGGTCTAAGGTCTAGTATCACTTTCAGTTCCTTATTAAGCAACTACAAGTTCCATTTTTTAATTTAAAAAAACCCTAGAGAAGTGAGGAGGAGGGAAGGATGAATATAGGTGAGTTAGACAGCTGGAGATGGTATGTCTAGGCTCGCCTAAATATTTGTTTAAAACCCCCCAAAAAAGTTAAATTAAATTTAATCTTCCTTCTCAAGGAAAGCCTTTGGTGTTTTGTAGTCAATAAATCCAGAGATTAAACCTGTTGGAAAAACAGAGATTTGTTTGTTTTTGAGTTGTGGCTGTCGACAACTTGATAAGCTGCAGGTGTCCGTGACATCCTTGGGAAGTATGGACAAGGCAGTGTCATCCTTCCAGAGCCATCAGCTTCCAGGGTGAAATGACAGGTTTCAGAGTAGCAGCCGTGTTAGTCTGTGTCAGCAAAAAGAACAGGATTACTTGTGGCACCTTAGAGTAGTGGTCCCCAACCTTCTTGTGGCCAAGAGCACATTCATGTTTTCAGAAGAGTGTGGCGGGCGCCAACAATTTTTCAAGACTTATTTTGTATTTGTACATTAAATAATATGAAAACCATCATATTTAATATTCCATAATATATGAATCCATAAGATAAAAAAAGTAATTTTACATGTAAAAGGTATTAATTAAATTATTTGGCAAATATTCTTTCACCTTACCATGTGAATTTGCTCTTTTTTATTTACCTTTTTTGCGGGGAGGGGAGGGGGCGCAGTTCTGGGCAGCGGAGAGGGAAGCCGCAGCCCCGCGCCTGCTGGGGACAGAGAACACCGGCGCCCGCAGCCTGCAGCCCCGGAGTTCTCTGTCCCCGGCAGGCGCGGGGCTGTGGCTTCTCTCTGCGCTGCCCCGGCCTGCGGGGGACAGAGAACACCAGCGCCCGCAGCCCGGCCTGCCGGGGACAGAGAACTCTGGGGCTGGCAGTGGCGTAGCCAGGTTTAGAGCACAGGGGGAGCGGTGGCGCTATAAAAAGGCGCCTCCCCGCTCCCCCTGTACTCACCCAGCGGCTCTTTAAAGGGCCCGTGGCTCCAGCCGCTGCGGAGCCCCCAGGCCTTTTAAAGTGCTCCCCCCAGCCCAGCTCCAGCAGCGGGGCTTGGGGGGGGGGGGCTTTAAAGGGCCAGCAGCTCCCCACAGCGGCAGGAGCCGCCGGCCTTTTAAAGTGCCCCCAACCCCAGCTCCGCTGCCGGAGCTAGGCTGGGGGCGGGGCGCTTTAAAGGGCCAGCGGCTCCCCGCAGCGGCAGGAGCTGCCTGCCTTTTAAAGCGCCCCCAACCCCAGCTCCGCTGCCAGAGCTAGGCTGGGGGGGGCGCTTTAAAAGGCCGGCGGCTCTTGCCGCTGCGGGGAGCCGCTGGCCCTTTAAAGCGTCCCCCGAGCCTGGCTCCCGCAGCTGGCCTCGGGCGCCGCTTTTCCTCACGGGGAGCGGCCGCTCCCCCTGCTCCCTCCCTAGCTACACTACGGGGCTGCGGGAACCGGTGTTCTCTGTCCCCGGCAGGCGTGGGGCTGCGGCTTCTCTCCGCGCTGCCCCGGCCTGCCGGGGACAGAGAACACAGGCCCCCGCAGCCCCAGAGTTCTCTGTCCCCGGCAGGCCGGGGCAGCGCGGAGAGAAGCCGCAGCCCCACGGCTGCCGAGGACAGAGAACACCAGTTCCCGCAGCCCGGCCTGCCGTGGACAGAGAACTCCGGGGCTGCGGCTTCTCTCCCCTTCTGGGCGCTAGTAGGTGGGCGGGCGCCCATAAATGCCCCGGCGGGCGGCATGGCACCTGCGGGCACCGCGTTGGGGACCACTGCCTTAGAGACTAACAAATTTATTTCAGCATAAGCTTTCGTGGGCTAGAACCCACTTCATCAGACACATGGAATGGAACACACAGTAAGCAGATATTTATACATTCAGAGAAACATGAAAAGGTGGAAGTACCTATACCAACTTTAAGAGGCTAATTAATTAAGAGGAACTATATCAGCAGGGGAAAAAAACTTTTGAGGTGATAATCAAGATGACCCATTGCAGACAGTTGACAGAAAGGTGTGAGTGAGGATAGTTAACTTAGGGAAATAGATTCAATTAACATAATGACCGAGCCATTCCTAGTCTCTGTTCAAACCTAAGTTGATGGTATCTAGTTTGCATATTAATTCAAGTTCAACAGCTTCTCGTTGAAGTCTGTTTTTGAAGCTTTTCTGTAGCAAAATTGCCACCTTTAAGTCTGTCACTGAGTGATTAGAGAGGTTGAAGTGTTCTCCTACTGGTTTTTGAATGTTATGATTCCTGATGTCAGATTTGGGTCCGTTTATTCTTTTGCGTAGAGACTGTCCTGTTTGGCCGATGTACATAGCAGAGGGGCATTGCTGGCACATGATGGCATATATCACATTGGTAGATGTGCAGGTGAACGAACCCCTGATGGCGTGGCTGATGTGATTAGGTCCTATGATGGTGTCACTTGACTAGATATGTGGACAGAGTTGGCATCGGGCTTTGTTGCAAGGATAGGTTCCTGGGTTAGTGTTTTTGTTGTATGGTGTGTGGTTGCTGGTGAGTATTTGCTTCAGGTTGGGGGGCTGTCTATAAGCGAGGACTGGTCTGTCTCCCAAGATCTGTGAGAGTGAGGGATCATCTTCCAGGATAGGTTGTAGATCTTTGATGATGCGCTGGAGAGGTTTTAGTTGGGGGCTAAAGGTGACGGCTAGTGGAGTTCTGAGTTATAAATACTGAATGTGGCATACAATACAGCACACTGAGGAGTTGCAGATGCCACAGTATGTTCTTAAAACTCTGGTTAACAGCTGTGTACTATGGGAAAGACACACAGCTGTTGATGAACCAGATACAGTTTATGGACATATGATTGACATACCAGCAAGCAAAGTTTATTCTGTGCCTGCTTTTTATTTAAGGAACAGTTCTTATGGAGCTTCTTACTTGAGTATATGAAGATCAGTAACAAGTGTAAACACCAAATCTAAACAAGGTATTAGGGCTCTGTGCTGCCCCCAAACGTTCTGTGTCCTGCCACAGGTTAGGTATTGAGCCTGAGAGAGCACCATTTCACCCATGCCTATCTTCTGACTGAAGCCCTGCGATAAACAGAAGGAGAAAAGAGTCTGAGCAGAGCAATAGCTCTGTTTCTCTTTCTAGGCATGGCTTGCACAAAATGAAGCACTGAATTGTTTAAGATGGTAGTTTGTGTCTCATCTATTTTCCTGCAAGCAGCTTGCCATCTTATCCTGTGAAACAGACAGTAAGGCTAACTCACAGTGGTGAATTACTGACTTAGATGCTCTTTTAATTTTCTGTGCCTATATAACTTGCGTGTTCATTCTATCTTTATCTAAAACAGGCATCGGCAACCTTTGGCACGCGGCTTGCCAAGCTCCCTGGCGGGCCGGGCCTGTTTGTTTACTTGCCGCGTCCGCAGGTTCGGCCAATCACAGCTTCCACTGGCCACGGTTTGCCGTCCCAGGCCAATGGGGGCTGTGGGAAGCAGCGGCCAGCACATCCCTCGGCCCGCGCCACTTCCCGCGCCCCCCATTGGCCTGGGACGGCCAACCATGGCCAGTGGGAGCCGCGATCGGCTGAACCTGCGGACGCGGCAAGTAAACAAACCAGCCCGGCCCGCCTGGCGAGCCGCATGCCGAAGATTGCCGATGCCTGATCTAAAATATGGTAACTGGAATCTTTGTAATGTTGTGCACATGTGCACATACACTGCACTTTGATTCGTATTTCAATTTGTCTTTCAAACTTAAACAGGTGACTTCCAGCATTCCATGGTTAGCTAGTCCCCCAAATGGCAGATGAGCTATTAAGTCTGTTATAATTACGTTTAGGCTAAGACCAAGAACGTTAGGGGGTTTTTTTCCTCCTTTTGTCGCTTATGGAAATTCTCGTTCTGCACGTCTCATGCTCACCAATCTATTGCTATGCTGAATGTGTGAGGCATAATATATTGTGCTGGATTTAACGAACATCCGCTGAATACTAATAGTGTGGATGCTGATTATGGACAATAAGTCTATCCCGGCTTTGATAGCAACATGAGCTCCTCTGCACAGCATAGTGCAGAACTGGGGTTTCTTTCTGCCTTCTTTCAGTATTTGCAATTTAGGCAAGTGCTTGTAAAGTTTCATGGATGTTTGAAGGTGAAACTAGTAGCTACTACTGGAGGAGATATGGTGGTGAAAAGGGAGAAAAATACTCGAGAGTAATGGAGGAGAGGGCAACTTTAACATATGTTGGACAATATACTCCCTAAGGTTTCGGTTGTACAGAACAGTGCAGCCGGTATCATTCACAAGGTAGTATGTATGATGGATCCGCTCATCAGCCCCCTCCCTCACTGGATATCCCCTTCCTCTTGGCCAGGAAAGGGGAAAGCTCCTGAACCTGGAAGTGGGTGCCTACCAGGCTCTGTTGGGGAGTAGCGACCGTATGACTAGCCAGGAACTGCAGAGAAGCTGGATGCAGAAAGGAATCCCTGGGAACTGTACACAGAGCTGCCTGTGGAACTGGTCTCTGAGGGTGCTGGATTCTACACCCAGGTGTAGCTCTGCACGGGACTTATGGGGGATCAGCAGTGACTGGTCAGGGAGCCAGTGCAGAGGAGTCCCAAGGAGAGACACCTAGCGTGACCTGGAACTCTGCAAGCTCCTATGTGCTAGAATAGAGGCTGGACGGGAGAGGGCATCCCAGGCACTAGGCCTGAAGAGCCCTGACTCTTGATTGGTTTACCCCTGGGGCCCAACAAACATTTGTCGCTATTGCTCCCATTGAAATGTAACCTTTTAAGGCTCTGTGTCTCTTGTATCTGCAACCTTTCCCTTTCCTGCCAGCTGTACTAAAATACCCTTTCCCCCTTGCCATGCATCTGAGTGGCTACTGGGACTCACTAGGGCTAGCGCCTACAAGGCCTAGCTGCTGAAGCCCTGACAGTGGTTGCCTCCAAGTAGCAGCACACTTAGTACTCTACTTGGACCTTAGGGGTTATGTACTGAGCAGCTGCAGTAATTGCAGCAGATCACAACCTGACAGACCACAAGGAGTACAACTCCTTTGGTTACTAACGATCCGAGAGCAGCTAGCAGCAGAAAGCGCGGTGGTACAAAGATGCTGCTTATTGCTACGTTAAAACTCTAGATCTGACCCGGGGGGGGGTAATGGCAGAACCACACATGGGGGCCAGAGTTTCAGCCTGGTTAGAGAACAGTGCACTCTGCTTTGAGGGGTGATGGAGAACTCAGTCATGCCAGTGACCTCTGGTAAATGGATGTTGCCTGACTGGAGAGCAGCTTCCTAATGGAGGGAAGATCACCGCAATATGGGCCCTTTGGGGGACATGGGGGCACAGAGTATTCTGGGGCAACTTGACAGTGCCAGTGGCTACAAATATAAAGAATACAAAAAAGAAGAGGGGTGGGAAAAAAGTAACTATCAGGAAGATGATATTGAGGGCAGTGCATGGTAAATTCTTAACAGCCTTAAAGACTTGCACCTAACCCACATCTTTTACATTCTCCTCACTAATACTGTGCATTGATGTACTTGGCTAAATTGACCCGCTTAATATCACAACCATTTTATAACACATTTTCCGCATCAATTAATCTCTAAATCCATGAGATTTAAAACGACAGGGCCTTCCCTATAAGTGACACTTAAAGGGATAATGTCAGATCAAATATGACTCAATATTCAGATTTGGTAAAAATAATTTTTTACAAAAAACATAAACAAGTTCATTTTAAAAAATTCCAGTGGACATGTTTTGTTACCCAAACAAACCATCCTCCTGAATGTCTGCAATCCAAAGATTGAAGGATTATGTTAGAGCGTGAGAACCAGAATTTAAAATCCATTACAAATAGACAAACAAAACTGAAAGTGACTTCTTCTTTTCCTTGTCCCAGCTGGGAGAAATGCAAAACATAAATGGTATGAGAGATTAAAAGTAAGCTAGACTGTGACAATTATTTGTTTTAATAATCTAAAATGAAGTTTATAGCAAATGCAATTAAATCTGTTTAAAATGTTTATTTTTAACCAGACTGCCTCTTAGGGTATGTCTACACTACGGGAATAGTTCGATTTATCTTAAACTGAACTTGTGAAACCGATTTTACAAAGTCGATCGTGCGAATCCACACCAAGGACATTAATTCGAGTTTGTGAGTCCACACTAACGGGGCAAGCGTCGACATTGCAAGCGGTGCACTGTGGGTAGCTATCCCACAGTTCCCGCAGTCCCCGCTGCCCATTGGAATTCTGGGTCTAGCCCCCAGTCCCTTCTGGGGCCAAAAATGTGTCGAGGGTGGTTTTGGGAACATGTCGTCATTCAACCCACACTCCCGCCCTCCCTACGTGAAAGCGCTGGTGGGCAATTACATCGCACCCTTTTCTGGTGATTGACAGCGCGGACGCCACAGGACAGCGAGCATGGAGCCCTCCGTGATTATCGCTGCTGTTCTGTCCGTTGTCAACACCTCGCGCCTTATCGTCCACCTTTTCCAGAGGCAGATGCAGATAAATCGGGCGAGCAGGCAACGGAAGCTCCGTGAGGACATGAACTCTGAGAGTGGCACAGACCTCTCGCAAAGCACGGGACCCCGGCCCCTAGACATCATGGTGGCAATGGGTCACGTTGATCCTGTGGAACGGCGATTCTGGGCCAGGGAAACAAGCACTGACTGGTGGGACCGCATAGTGCTGCAGGTCTGGGATGAATCCCAGTGGCTGCGAAACTTTCGGATGCGTAAGGGCACTTTCCTGGAACTTTGTGAGTTGCTGTCCCCTGCCCTGAAGCGCCAGGACACCCGGATGCGAGCTGCCCTGACTATCCAGAAGCGAGTGGCTATAGCCCTGTGGAAGCTTGCAACGCCAGACAGCTACCGGTCAGTCGCGAATCAATTTGGAGTGGGCAAGTCTACCGTGGGGGTTGCTGTGATGCAGGTAGCCCATGCAATCGTTGACCTGCTGCTCTCAAAGGTAGTGACCCTTGGAGACGTGCAGGTGATCATAGATGGCTTTTCTGCTATGGGATTTCCAAACTGCGGTGGGGCTATTGATGGGACACACATCCCCATCCTTGGACCGTCCCACCAGGGCAGCCAGTACATTAATCGTAAGGGCTATTTTTCTATGGTGCTGCAAGCACTAGTGGACCATAAAGGACGTTTTACCAACATCAACGTCGGATGGCTGGGCAAGGTTCATGACGCTCGTGTGTTCAGGAACTCTGGTCTGTTCAGACGGCTGCAGGAAGGTATTTTCTTCCCGGACCGCAAAATAACTGTTGGGGATGTGGAGATGCCTGTAGTGATCCTCGGGGACCCAGCCTACCCGCTAATGCCCTGGCTCATGAAGCCATACACGGGCACCCTGGACACTGAAAAGGAGCTCTTCAACTACCGGCTGAGCAAGTGCAGGATGGTGGTGGAGTGTGCCTTTGGCCGTCTTAAGGGCAGATGGCGAAGCTTACTTACTCGCTCCGATCTCAGCCAAACAAATATCCCTATTGTGATTGCAGCTTGCTGTGTACTCCACAATCTCTGCGAGAGCAAGGGGGAGACGTTTATGGTGGGGTGGGAGGTTGAGGCCAATCGCCTGGCTGCTGATTACGCACAGCCGGACACCAGGGCGATTAGAAGATCCCAGCGGGACATGCTGCGCATCCGGGAAGCTTTGAAAGCTACATTCCAGAGCGAGCAGGGTAACCAGTGACTGTTTCGCTTGTTAAAACTGAAGCTGAACCAGCCCCCGTTTCTTTACCTGGTGACCGTTGTCTATCCTCTCCAATTACCAGCACCCTTTCCCCCCCCCTTCAGTCCCCGCTTTAAAAGTATAATAAAGGAAACATTGTTTATTAAAACCGTCTTCTTTATTAATGATTTCTCGGTAAAGTGTTGAGACTGGGACAAATACCGCGGTTGGGGAGCGGGTGGAGTGATGGAAAGGACGCTTCCCAACTCGGGGAATGACAGGCTCCTGCTCCCTGAGCAGTCCGCAATGGTGTACTGTTTGTTTCAACGGAGCCTGCAACCACTCCTGTTCGCAACTCTGTGAGGGGGGGCGTGTGTGACTTCTTTGCGGGGGATTGCGGCTACTGATCCCCTGCTGCATGGATCTGTCATGCAGGCTATTGCTGCCGCCAACGATCTGCAGCCACCCTCCACCACCAGAAAGTGACAGCCCCCCCCCCAATAGAGAATAGGAAAACCCCCTCCTAGAATGGCAAGTGTGCCTAGTGAATGCAATGTGAGTGTGACTTTCTGATGAACCTTTTCCCCTGTTCCCACCCTGTTATCTGCGACTATCGTCTCAAATCACAAACCACCCCTCCCCTCCCCCACAATACAACAGCCCTTTGAAAGATAGTCAAGGAATCAGGAATGTTCAGAACACAATTTTTTATTAAGGAGAGCAAAATTTTAGGATGAAACTTGGACGGGGGCTGGGGTGGGGTGCGTTTGGAGGGAAGTCAAGGTCCCATCTAAATTTTTGGAAAGGAGAGCCTTCTGCTACTGGAGCAGTCCGCAGGGGTGGAGTGATTTTTTCTGCGGCCCCTGCCTCCCCTCGTTCTACTGACTTTGGGTGAGGGGGGAATTGGACTTTGTGGCAGGGGAGGGCGGTTGGAAAGGACATACAGAGGTGCCCTTTCCTCCATCCTCCGTTCCTGCAGAACGTCAACAAGGCGGCGGAGCGTATCTGTTTGCTCCCTCATTAGTCCAAGCAGCGTTTGAGTCATCTGCTGGTCTTCCAACCTGTCCTCGCGAGCTTCAGCCCTCTGCTCCAGTTCACTGACTGCTCGCTCGGACCTTGAGACGTCCTCTCTCTGCTGTGCTGCATCATTTCGGGAACAGACCATCAGTTCCAAAAACATGTCGTCCCGGGTTTTTTTTTGCGCCGCCTGATCTGCGCAAGCCTCTGGGAGGGCGATCCACGGGTAGGGAGGGAGACACTCGCAACTGTGGGATGGGAGAAAGGGAGTGAATTCCTCAGAAAGATACATTTTCCCGAACAATGCCTATACTCTTTCCCAGTGAACAAGACCATGCATACTATCTATCACATGTGCACTCAGTACAAGGTCGAATATTATGTCTTTGTATTAAGTGCCAGGGGTACTGGTGTTCAGATCACACAAGCGGACCTGGACACTGCAAAACTGCTCTCTGGAGACCATGGTAAGCCGTTGCCTTTGGACTGCTGTGACCTAACTTCACAGCAGTGCGGTACTCCCATGTTTCAAGCACAGCTCCTAGCGGTGGCCAGTTCCTGATGCCAGCAAAACCACTCGGCTACAAGGGCTCGCACACACGTTACCCCCCCCCACCCCCACCCCCTCCGCGGTGCCGGTACCGGGAACTCTCCCTGCCCGCGACCCGCTGTGGTTTAACGGCTCGCCTACCTTCCCCACCCCCTCCGCGTGGCCAGTCCAGGGAACTCTGCCTGCCTGCGCATGGCTGTGTGTTAACGGCTCGCCTAGCCTCCCCACCCCCTCCGCGTGGCCGGTTCAGGGAACTCTCCCTGCCTGCGCACCGCAAAGTTTCTGCGGTTAGCCTCACTGCTACCACCCCCCCCCCCCCCCCGCATGTCTGCAAACCGCCGGTTGTCGTTCTTTAAAGGAAAAATCAAGGAGTCACTATACTAACAAAAACACCCATTCAAACCAGGGCACCATGACTGATATCACTCTGATGAGGATTTCGGAGACAGAGAAAGACTGCATGCTGCAAACCCTGGGGCCGTATGCTGCCATGCTATGCAAGGCAATGATACTAGAGTACCTGCAGCTTGCATGGCGTGGAAAAGTATCCTACCATGGTGGAGATAGTAAGGCCGCTCTCCCTGGGAACCTGATACAAAAGCTTTCACTGTACCTACAGGAGAGTTTCGCGGAGATCTCCGATGGGGATTTCTCCTCTATCCCCATACATATTGACAGACTATTCGAGTAGTTGCCTTGGAAAAGATTGAAAACTGAAGCGCCTATTGCAAAGCAAGCAATAAAAACACATTGATAAGAAACCAATGCCTATTCTATTCAAAATAAATATTTAAAACACCGACCTGACGATCCTTCGCCTGGGTCCTGGTCCGGGCTGCTGCTTTGGGAGGGTTCGTAGGGGATCTCGGTGAGGGTGATGAACAGATCCTGGCTGTCGGGGAAATCAGCGGTGAAAGCGCTGTCGACTGCCTCGTCCTCCTCCTCTCCTTCCTCTTCTTCACCGTCTGCGAAAATTTCAGACGACGTGGCCGTAGATAAGACCCCGTCGTCAGAGTCCACGGACACTGGTGGTGTAGTGGTGGCAGCACCACCGAGCATAGCATGCAGTGCCTTGTAAAAATGGCATGTGTGTGGCTGCGATCCAGAGCGTCCGTTGGACTCTTTGGTTTTTTGGTATGCCTGTCGCAGCTCCTTGATTTTCATGCGGCACTGCGTTGCATCCCGGACGTATCCTCTCTCCGCCATTGCCTTGGAAATCTTCTCATAAATTTTCGCATTCCGTCTTTTGGATCGCAGCTCCGAAAGCACGGACTCATCGCCCCACACAGCGATCAGGTCCAAGACTTCCCGATCAGTCCAAGCTGGTGCTCTCTTCCTATTCTGCGATGTCAAGGTCACCACGGCTGCAGAGCTCTGCATCGTTGCCAGTGCTGCTGTGCTCGCCACGATGTCCAAACAGGAAATGAGATTCAAACTGGCCAGACAGGAAAAGGAATTCAAATTTTCCCGGGGCTCTTCCTGTGTGGCTGGTCAGAGCATCCGAGCTCGGATTGCTGTCCAGAGCGTCCACTGAGTGGTGCACTGTGGGATAGCTCCCGGAGCTATTAGCGTCGAATTCCGTCCACAGTAACACGAATTCGACATGGCCATGTCGAATTTAGCGCTACTCCCCTCGTCGGGGAGGAGTACAGAAATCGAATTAAAGAGCCATTTATGTCGAAATAAATAACTTCGTAATGTGGACGGGTGCAGGGTTAAATCGAGTTAACGCTGCTAAATTCGACATAAAGTCCTAGTGTAGACCTTAGAGAGTTTCAGGGCTTGTGTACAGAGGGGACAAAGAGGGTTCATGCTAACATTTGGAGTGAGGGTTCAAATTAAATTACCCAGTGTCCACATGACAAAATTCTTACTCCAAATGAACTGGCCACTTCTTGCAAATTGGATAACCCACCTTCAAAGTGGATTAAGTTAATTTCAGGATGAATCTGTATGGAAGAAGGTTTGTATGGATGCATTTGTATTTCAGATTAACTTTGCTGCTGCTAGCAGTTCTCTTGCATTGCTTAACACCTGGATTGACCTGCCTGTTTACCTGTGTGCCCTCTACTGCTCTGGGGTCATGTTGATTGGAAGTCACTTCCCCCAATTAAGTAATGGTACACAGCCAGGAGTACCCCATTTGTGCTGATACACTCTTAGAGTTGCATGCCCTTCTCAGCATTTCAGCAGCCATGCTTCGTACATCCGTGTGGATCCATGCAGAGTTTATGGATTTCCTTGAGATCTGGGGAGAGGAGTCAATCCAGTCCTGCCTTAACAGCAGCCACAAGAATGCCAAGATATATGAGTATATAGCTAAGCAACTTAATGGAGAGGACAAGTCTCAGTGCCACAACAGAGCAAAGATGCTCCAGCAGAGTTATTGAAAAAAGCCCTGGACAGCAACTGGACCTCTGGCAATGCTCCAGATATCTCTCTGTGATCAGGAGTTGGGCTGGATGCTTGCCAAGGAAGTCACTACTGAACTCGTTTGTTGTTGTAGACTGTAATTCTCGTGTGGGGTTCTGATAAGCTTATCAAAGCTCTTTGGCTTTGTTTTTATGGTTTGCCTCATTAGGACCCCATTAGCATTAATCTTGTACTGTGCTGTGCATGCATTTAATCTGGTATATCGTTTTTCCACAGAGACTACATAAGTGTCTGTCTTAAATGGGCTGAGCGAGGGGGAAGAGATGTGTAGGACATGTTTCCTTCTTTCAGGCTCTCATTCAGCACACCATCCCTATTCAACAAAGCATTAGGCATGTGCTTATGTCCTATTGAAGTCAATGGGACTTAATGTGCTTACCGTTAAGCATATGCTTAAGTGCTCTGCTGTTTAAGGATGGATTTAAGCATGTGCTTAAATACTTGCTGAATTAGTCTTTAATCTATAAAGATTTTCTTGGATTTGCATTTCATATGTTCAGAAACATGTAATTATTTTCTTTAATCATGTTTATATTTGTATGTGCCTTCCAATATCTAAAATGTTCATGTTGTAACATGAATGAAAATATCCAGCCTCTACTTTAAAATAGTGGAGCAGGGATGGAAACACCAATGACAAGGACTGTGAAAAAGAAAAAGGCAGCAGGTGTTTTCTGTCTTAGTCTTCCTTGAGGGGCTTCAGTGATGGTTCCAAGCATCAGAAGATTACTCTGTGCTATCGGTGTACATCTGTTTCATGCGTTCTTTGCTTGAAATATAATAAAACAAGAATATTGGATGAAGGCAGGAGAAAGATGAACTTTTTTTAAAATAGCTTGAAGACTGAAAAATACATAAACAGCCTGTGATGGCTAGATTGTTTTTGTGCCATAAGCCATTCCACCAGCCATGTATTATTTGAATGCAGGAGTTACATGGATATGATATCTGATTCCTACAAGGGAAGAATACAATCACGTGCTTCCTCTAAGTATAGCTGGGCAAATGAGTTATGGGTGGGGGAAGGTGGGGCCAGGTTCCATTTTTACTGTTGTTTAGACAAACAGGTCACGTGTGGCTAACAACTGGTTTGAAGTATGTTTTCTTGGTTGCCATGGATTTAAGCACAGTAGGGACACTGTCTGCTAACCAGATGTAATCATAAATGGCTTAACTGCCAGTTGGAAGCAAGCATCCATCCCCGCAAACACAACCTGAAGCTGCCTGGCTGTTGGCTGCTCTGGTTTTTATTCAGCTGCAAACTACTGTACAACTTCTTCACAGATAGCTATTAGACTGTAATTTACATGCACGCTGGTGTTTTATGTGATGGATCAGTATTCAGAAAGCACTACTGACTTTAGGGTTCTACATTGTGCTTCACAAACTAATGATGCTGAAGGCACCTTATCTCTCTAATTACCCATTTTTGTTTGCAGATGTGGAATATGCCCTTTGATATTTCCAAACTGAGAGTTCTTTTCCTTAGACATTTGTTTATACATATTAAAGCTAAAAAGTTTCATGAAATGAGTAGTGAAAATCCCCACAAGAAATATATTTTTGCATATCATTTGTAACTAAAATGCTCCTATTTTTGTTTTCAGCTGACTTAAAAAGTGGTAACTAGACCATACAACAATACATTTTCTCAAATGTAATGGAATATTTTATGTGTAAACCTCAATATGAAGATCTTAATTTTACCAAGATTTCCAGTGATTTATCTTCAGAATGCCAGTTGAAATAGCCTGAAACTGATTTTTGTCATATGAAAATTACCATTTACTGTTCTACTTTGTATTATGTTGGTGCCTAGTGGCGCAACTGAGATCAAAGTCTGAATCTCTCTTCTATATGAATCTTCCTTTAAGAGTAATGTATTTAATTAATATATTTTGATTCCCTGTAGAAGAATCTTATTTCACCAGATCTACAATTACAGTATGTCTTCACTGCACGGTTAGCTTGGGTGATCAGCACCAGGTTAGCCTACCCCAGGTGTGAGCAGCCACCCTGCCAAGTCCTATCCAAGTTATTATATTGTCACTGGTGCTGCACTCACCCTGAGTGCAAAGATCAGACCTACAGTAGGTGGTGGTGTGACGTTCCCTACTGGTGTTATCTGGACCAGTGATCTGCTAGGTCACTCCAGTCCTTGACTCTGGGAGCCAGCCTTATCCTGCTCTGCTGTGAGAAACCCCACTCCTGGGCTGTTCACGCAAAGCCTCTGGCATGTAAGCTGCTCCTTGGATTGTGCAACCGAATGACACTAGCCAATATCTCCGGTCCCAGACACAACCCTAGGAACCTCTGTCTTTCAGTGTCCGGTTATCCGCTGCAAGCTTTTATGAGTTCATCAATTTAACAAATACATTGATATGTACCAGGCTTGTTATCCTAAGGGGAGTCTCTGACATGCTTCAAACCAAATGCACTGCTTCAGGTAGAATAAACCAACAGATTTATTAACTACAAAGATAATTTGTAAGTGATTATAAATCAAAGCATAAGAAGTCAGATTTGGTCAAATGAAATAAAAACAAAATGCATTCTAAGCTGATCTTAACACTTTCAATGCCCTTATAAACTTAGATGCTTCTCACTACAGGCTGGCTGGTTGATCTTCAGCCAGGCTCTCCCCTTTAATCAGCGCTTCAGTCACTTAGTGTGGTATCTGTAGATGTAGGTGGACTAGAGAGGAAGAGCATGGCAAATGTCTCTCCCTTTTATCATGTCCTTTCTTCCCTCTTGACTTTGCCTCCCCCCTTCAGAGTTAGGTGAGCATTACCTCACCGCAGTCCCATACTGACCAAAGGAAGGGGAGTGACTCACTTGAACAGATTATTTTGTTGCTGCAGAGGCCAGCATCCTTTGTGAGGCTGGGCTGAGTCCCATACATGCCCTGATGAGGTGTGAACTGCCTCTCTGCTCTTGGAGAGTTTTTGCCTGGGCTTATTTTAAGCCATGAGGATACATTTTCAGCCTCATAACTGTAGACATGGAATTATAACCTATAACATTACTGTAACAATTACTATAACATCACTATAACAACAGTGTTCAGTGCATCATGAGCCTTCTGAAGACAAACTTTGCGTTGGATACAACACAATCGTTTTATAAGGATGAACATAGAGGTACGGGGTGTTCCCCCAAGGTACAGAGCGTCAGAGTTGTGTAATCTAGCAGTTTGTTTTATCAATCGCAGTTTTTCTAATGTTCATTAGAAGACTGTATTAGTTTTGTTTCCTTTTTATATTTTTAACCAGAACCATATTTTAACCCCAGAAAATAGTAATATTATTCTAAGTGACATATTACAGATCTTGTTAATTACTGAATAGACTACTAGTAAGAGAGAATAGCATATTTCAAAACATAATGTTTAACGAATTAATGGAGAACTGGACAGCTAAGAGCAGCAGTAATGGAAGATGTTGTTTCCCCTCTAAATCACTGTTTCTATTCCAGACTGGATCACTAGTATCCAAAAGCCATCCTATCTGATAGTTATTTGCTGACATAGATGAAATGAATTGATGGTCTCAGTCTCTTTCCTTGTGGACATATGATCACATAACTAAAATCCCCATCACAGTTTGCACTAGTTGACATCCTTGTTGGCAGTTTCAACAGAGAGGCTAAAGTCCGAGGATAGAGGTGCACAAACTGCCATGTTGAATGAGACCAGTGGTCCATGTAGCCTGTAATCCAGTCTCTGATGGAGCCAGTACCAGATGATGCGGAGGAATGTGCAAGATAAGCCAAATAGACTTCTTATTACAGTAGTGTCTAGGGACAAACCAAGAACTGGGCCCCATTGTGCTTGGCACTGTACAAATATCAAATAAGAGACGGTCCTTACCCCAAAGAGATCACAGTCTAAAAGACACGGCAGACAAAGTGTAGGGGAATAAGATACAACATTCACGCAGAGTGAACAATGTGATGTCTTGCAAACATCGTGTTAGTGTCACCAACATACTTTTGTTATAATCTTTTGGGTAGGGTTTATGTAGGAGGGGATTAGTTAGAAACACAAAGGAAGAGGGGCTATTGTAGGGCAGGGAGTAAGGGGAGCAGGGAAAAAAGGGAGGGAGCATGTAGGGGAGGTGGAGTGAGGCTGAGGTTAAGAGATTGTGCGGGTAGGAGTTGGAAGAGAATGGCACAATTAGGTAATACTGTGTTATGGAGGATTTTTTCCTGACTCATTGACTTCCATCTAGAAATGGATTGGGATGACACATTCTGCACTAGCTGAAGTTTCCACATGGTCCTCAGCTGTAGTCCCAAATAAAGTAATCTATCTGGATATGATAAAGACATGGATAACTTGGTGAGATCTACAACGGAATGAAAGTTGACGTAATCTGATGACAGCTAAAAGGTTGTCATCTGCACTCTATGTTCTGAACATATTATACTCAGTACATGTACTTCAATACATTGCCCAGATCTTTAGCCTTCTGTGACCAATTACAGCTATCTAGATATACTAAGTGCTGTTCTGGTATCAAAAGTGTAAGGGCCAGACAGGCCTGATATATTGACAGCATCCAGAAATGTGTAATAACTTATAAAGGTTAACTTTCAACTCCTGTCTTAGCGTCTCAGTTAGGTACAGTATGATTACAGTGGGTGGAAAAAGGATGGGAAGGATATTTGCAAAAGTATTTGTTTTTCATTGTAAGTTTGCTTTTGTCAAGAATTTCTGACCAGTTCTTGGTGCTGAAAAAGTGCTGGCATATGTAAGGTAAACTTTACGTTCACTTCATATTAACGTTGTTAACCCTTCCTTAAGGCAAAGACGATTTTCTGCAATGTGCACTGTCTGTCTTTGGTTTATGTTCTTCAGTTATTTTCTTCAAAACCAACATTCTAAATAAAGTCTCTTCCAAAACAAGCATAATGGGCATTCTGACGTGGAGCTGCAGCTATTGGCCTGGCTACATTCAGAGTTCTACATTGTTATACTTCATTTTAATTTTGTGCACTTCCACACTTACTGTAATAGTGACCTTACCACTTCTACTTGGCAGAGGAGGGGAATGGTTTTCAGGTGAGGAATCTTTGTCGTAAGGAGAGGGAAAGGCTGAAAACAGTGCCCTCTTCCAAATGAAGAAGGAATGCCACTTTTGTTTTCTCGCTAGCCTGCTAATTAATTCCGGCAGCTGTTGATGCTTAAGGAAGGGTGACTGAGGTCATACTTTAAATCTAGGGAAGTCCACTAGACCTAAAATTAGAACGAACAGCTGTGTTTTGGTTTGCATGTGTCTCCAGGTCGCAACATCCCTCTCCTACCCATCTGCTTTCTTTCTACATGTGAATAGGCCAGGGCATTGAAGTTAAGAGGAAGAAGATTTTTTTTTATTTCAGTACTTTGCTCGTGCTCAAGAGTGGAGCAGACCGGCTAACAGTGGAGTGTACAGAGCCAGCACCTTCAGTTGTTTGGCAGATTGCACAGCAGAGACATTTGGAATTTGATCATTGTTATTTTGGGAGGAGGATAAACTTTTCAGGAGCAGGAGGAAAGTTATTTTTAATTGTCTCTCTATATTTTTAAGATGGGTTACATTTGTGGGACTGTCATGCTTGACAATGACATTTTCAAATAAAGTTTCCCTCCTTTGAGAAATGAATAGTACATCTAATTATCTGTGTCGTCTTTTCTTCAACTCCCCCCCAGCTACTAAACCTATATGACGACATCACTAGACAGTTGAAATTGAGCAAAGATGGGTTGCATTAGTTCAAGTGCCATTCTCCTGACTTTCTCTGTTCTGATGAGGAAAAATTCAAGTGAATTGTGCTGAGACAGCAAACCTAAAAGCCTACAAGACACCAGAATTGAGGAAAGGTTGTGCTCTGGAGAAGTGCAGTGAGCTAAAGGGACCAGAAACAGACACCTTTTTCTTGATGTAGCCCTTATCTACAACTGTAGATCTCTTTTGAAACTGACGTGTTGTGTCCATTCCACAATGTAAAAGAGGCACAATAAAGTTTGACAATATGAAATCAAACAGAAAAATTAATCGTAGAATGAGATTCTGATTGATGACTTTGACCTCTCTTGCTCCTAGGTCCTGCAGATGAAGGGCCTGGTCCTGAGCGATGCTGAGCACTTGCAACTGCTGTTGAAGTCACAGTGTGTCGTATGCACTCAGCACCTCTCAGGTACAGGCTTTTTGCCAGGGTGTGGGGAGAACTGGAGCAGAATTAAGTTGCTCTCATCTGTAACAAACAGGAGGACATGAATTATGTAGGGAAATAAACTAGCAGTTACTGTTGTACTTCTGTCTTCGCCATTGTAAATGATCAACTTTAAGTGTTCCATATACAAGACCTGCTATATCCATTAGTTTGCATTTGGCCCAAATTACATCTCAGTGGTTGTGAGATGCATCAAGCTTTTATTTCTCTTGACCAGTTTAAGGCAGTTAATTCCATTTCTGAGCAACAAATGTTCTACCCATGACTTTTTAGATACAAAGGGTGATCTCATTTAGGGCTGATCCACACTAGGGGGGAGGGATCGATCTAAGATACGCAACTTCAGCTACGTGAATAACGTAGCTGAAGTCGAATATCTTAGATCAATTTCAAAAGGTACTTACCCCGGTCCACACGGCAGCAGGCAGGCTCCCTCGTCGACAGCGCTTCCTCCGCTCGCGGAGCTGGAGTTCCGGTGTCGACGGGGAGCGGCTCTGGGGTCGATTTATCGCGTCTAGACGAGACGCGATAAATCGACCCCAGAACATCGATAGCTACCCGCCAAATAGGGCGGGTAGTGTAGATGTAGCCTTAGGGTTTGTAGCGAAGTGAGACTCACTGGCGCGGTGCCTCCTGCTGGTTGCCCTGGGAATTAGCTCTTCACCAGCTTCAGAGCGCCCTCTGCTGGCCGGTGTCTTGCCTGGCACTGGCACCCGTGTCTCTCCTGGACCCAAGTGCCCTTTAAATTTGGGGTTCTGCCCCAGCAATACCCCCACACTCTGGGTCTCCCCTCCCAGGGGAACGTCCAACCCTCTAAACCCATTTTGCCTCAGTGGCTACTGCCAGTCATCATCTAGCCCCTGCTCACTGGGGCAGACTGCAGTCTGTAATGGCCACTCATCACTGGCAAGGGGTAGGACCTGCTGCCTTTGCCTATCCCTGGGATGCCCCTCTGCAGCCCCAATACCTTTTGGCCTTAAACAAGGCCTGCATCCTGGGGGTTCACCAGGCTGGAGCTCCCCAGCTCCCTTTGCCCTTCCTCAGCACTGCTCTGCCCCAGGTACCTTGCTCCCAGACAGCTATCCCTTCTCACTCCAAGGCTAGAGTGAGACTCCTCCAAGCTTCTGGCCCACAGCCCTCTTATAAGTGCCAGCTGTGGCCTGATTGGGGCGTGGCCCCAGCTGTGGCTGCTTCCCCAATCAGCCTTTCACAGCTACAGCCCTCTCTAGTGCTGCTTTTAACCCCCTGTTCTTCAGGAGTGGGGCAGTGACCCCACTACAGGGTTATATTTTATTTTTAAAGCAGTGTGTATAGTGTTTTGCTTTCCAATGACAGCACCAGTGAGTCTTATAGCTAATAACCACACACACTTTCAAAATTTACCCCTTTCTTCTTCTTTTACATTTATTTTTACTAAGGACTTCCTCTCTACCAGCCCAGAACTGAGGGATTCTGATCATTTAATAACTGGTGGTTTGTGGTGCTTTTAAAATAAATAGATATTACTCAGCCATCTTTCTCTTCACATCCATTTGGAAACTGAGTATCTTGCATATTTCAGAGCATGTTGCTTTCAATTGATTAGAATTCAAAGCGTAGTTGAAAGTTTCTCCTTACGGGTGCTGGATCCTATAAAGCTAAAGCACAATGCTTTTTTGTTAGTTATAGATATTCTTTGTGTGTGTCTTTAAAAAATCTAAATATTTTTACTCAACTCTCTCTGGCATTTCCCTGTCTGTAATGTGATAACTCAAAGACTGCATCTAATCAATTCAAAATTTCAGGTAATGTTCTAGGTATCAATGGGAAGAACTCTGATTTTGATGACAGTCAGAAAGTTGGAAAAGCTTGATTTCCACTAAAATCAAGTATTTGGCTGATTTACCTCTTAGGTCATAATCATATTAGGGAGGTGGGGCAAGAGAAGTGGGGATGATTGGCTGATTTTTCTCTGATGTCACAATCCCACTGAGGAGCTTCTGTATGCTGAGGAGGGAGCAATGGGAGGCATGCAGAGTCCCGGAGTGGTGAGGAACACATAGTTGGGGTAGAATGGCTGGAAATTTTCCAATGGAACATTTTTCATGGGATAGCACTGATTGGTCAGAATCTCAATGTTCCACATGAGCATGTCAAGAAGTGTTCTGCATGAACGTGTCAATTTAGACAACGTTTTCGTTGAAAGCCAGGCAGGCCAGCTGGCTGGCCTGCCTGCCTGATTTCCTGCCAGCCAGCCAACCAGGAGCCCCTGATGTGTGCAGTGAGCTCAGCAACAGGAGCAATGAAATTGTGACCCTGTACTTATTAATAAATACCCATCCGTGTATATTGTTTTAAATTCTTGCCAAACTTAGATTACTAATGTTTTTCCCCATGAAAAAGACTACCTCAAAATGAGGGCCGGATCTAATATCTGGTTTCTTCTGAGGAAGTCTTAGGCTATCCACAGATGTTAACAAACTTCCATGGTATGGAAAGGGGACACTACTATTTACATTGAATACGGCCCTGAGACTTGTCTGATACAAGTTAGAATTCCAGAATAAAAATCCATTAATAATGATGATAAGCCCAGTGAAACAATACGCAAGAAAACAGTTTGCTAATGGAGTTCCTTACGGATCCTGAAAGAGACTGTTCAGTGATTCCATGGTACTTTTGGATACTGGATTGTTTAAGAGGTAGAGACTTTCTATGCTATACTGCTCCAGAATCAAAGGCTTTTAATATTTGTGTGACTGTCTCTGTTCCATAGATCTCAACCTGGGGATTGTGAAGGAGTGGCAGGGATTGCAACTATCCTGCCCTTCCCCTATAGCTACGTGGGAAGAGTCCTAGATAGGTCCCAGATACATGGGAGGGGTGAGTCACAGGCTGGTTAAGCACCACTGATGTGTTTGGTTACACAATTTCCTTTCTATGAAATAGTTTATTCAGGTGCTGTGTCTGTAACAGTGACTACCACAGAACGTTGGACAGATCTCATCAACTCTGCACTTTGTGATGCGTTGCGGGGCTTTCTGGTGGGGAGCAGGTTGGAGAAGGAAGAAATTGCTTTTCAATTTAAAACCGTCTGATGCCTTCAAAAGGCATCAAGCTTATTTTATGTATGATGAAATTTTAGGTATGGAGAAACTTTCTCGCTTTAGATCATTTTCATACAGTGTATGTGCTTTAATGGCTTGTTGGTGAAAGCAGTGCCAGTTTTGACAGATTGTTGATTGAGGAACTGGGGAGCCTCCCACACTTTTAATGAAGCCTGGCATATTCCTTGAAGTCTACATTTTCACACATGCAGCTTTGGGCAAAAAAAGACAGGCTGAGGGCACAGCAGGAATAATGGAGTGTATCAGCCCACAAAGGAGTGTGGGATAAGAACTTCAATGAGCAGGCCAGAAAAGGGTCAGTGCCTGAAGCAACATGTTATGTTGGCAGGCAAAAAGGAGCAGCCTCGGGAGAGCTGCGTCCCAGGTAGGGTGACCAGAGAGCAAATGTGAAAAATCGGGACGGGGGTGGGGGGTAATAGGAGCCTATATAAGAAAAAGACCCCAAAATTGGGACTGTCCCTATAAAATTGGGACATCTGGTCGCCCTATTTATGACTGTCCTTGTGTTAAAGCAAGATTGAAAGAATGATTGTTGCTGGGCAGCTGCCAAAAAAGTGTATAAAAACAAACAAAACTACCTTCTCTTGCTGCCATGCTTTTTGTGGGAATTAGTGGTCTTTGCCCTTATTTTTAATAGATCTTTAACTCCTTTTCTTCTTTCTCCTCTGTTAATTAGCATCAACGATTACCTTTTCTGAGGAGGAGGAAGTATTTGGACCTCACAGTTGTTAGTGTGGAACACAGCATCGCAAAGATAGCAGCTCACAGGCTTTCCCTCGGTGTCTATCTCAATAGGTTTGATATCTTCTCTACTGAGCAATTATTTAAAATAAACTGTTATGACTGCTTAGAAAAATCTTCACCTGGCATGAAGATGGAAAAACACTGTTACGGTCCCAGTGCTTCATTGGCTGCTACTGTAGTTTGAGCTGCCACAGATTTCACGTCCAAGAGAAGATAGTGTAGGTGGGTTTAGGTAAGAGTTTAAGCTTTATCTCTGGGTCTATTCAGGCGCCTAATGCTTGTTTTACAAGCATCTTGCACAGCAGCTACATTTAAGGGCAGGGGGGTAAATAGAGTGTTGTACATTTAAGAGGCCAAATAAAGCGTCTCTTCCTGGAAATACATCCAGAAAGCCTATTCATCAAAATAGATTACATGGAACTATGTGTGGTGAGGGCAGGGCAATTTTCGAGCATTGGAAAGAGCTTGGAACAAACAAACAATTAGCACTAAAAAAAAATAAAAATCCTACCATTTCCGAAAGGTTGGCTATATAAACTAGCCTAGCTCTGAACACAGGTAAGTCAGGCTTCCCCTGACACGTTGTGAAAGTTATACCAATAATGACACAGACTATATTTTTCTCACATGTATTGGGTATAAACATGGTTTCTGTCTAATTCTTATTCCTCTATTTTAAATATAGATAGGAGATTGTTACAGGCACAAATAGTTTTATTCTGTAACAATCACGGTACTAATTCAGGACCACGTGGAATTTCAATATTTATCTCAGCCTAGCTTGCTGCTGCCAAATACACAGCTGCCCAGGAACGCTGGTCATTTTTCAAGTCTACCGTGTTCAGAGGGGGAGAACAGTTGTTCATCCCAGGGTAATTCTTCACAGAAATCAACCTACAGGATGTGTGTATTCAACCTTCTGGTAAAAATAACATGCAATAAAGTTCTTTGCTTTGCAGTGACGTCTATTCACTGCTAATATGTTGCACTATCCTGTTGCCTAGCATCAGCCTCAGAGGCCTTTAGAAAGGTGTTGGTAATGTTAATGGCTCATATTTGTCAGCAAGAAGCAGGTTTACGCTACTGTTCATACAACAGATTTGTTAGAGTGGTGTGTGAGGAGATGGCAAAACAGAACTGGAAACTGATCGTGGTCCAGATGGAAATATGTGGTAGGGAGTGAATTAAAAAAAAAACAACCAAAACCAAACTTCATTTGGGAGCATGGACTTTGTAGTTCATGTCAGAGTACTCTGAAACAGAAGGCATGAGTGACTGAGATTAGGCCAGGTTTCCCTAGCAGTTGCATACATGCCATCCATGAGGAGGGTGAGAATGGACTTCATTAGGCATTAGAAGTTATTGCACAGTAAATGGATATGGTGCCCGGATCAATGTTACACGTCCATATTTCAGACAGTTGATGCTAGCTGCATGGAAGAAGGGTCAACAGGGCTGGATTATGCTGGTCCTGATCTCTACAAAAGTCAAAGCATTATCCTCTTTTAAATCTCTCCTTAAAACTCTCCATGGCCCTGAAGCCTACAAAAAACTTGACAGCGGTTAGGCTGTTGGTGTGCTGAGACCACCAGCACGTTATTATGCTACCCAGTATTGTCTCATTGTTGTAGGCCCAAATCAGTCGGTCTGTCTATCCATCTGTTGTCTCTTGCCTAGAACGTAAGCTCTCTGACGCAAGTACTGTTTTTTTGTTCTGTGTTTGTACAGCACCTAGCACAATAGGTCCTGGTCCATGACTAGGGCTCCTACTATTACAAACAGTAAATAATACTAATATAGGAATGCTGTGGCTCTCACAACAGCAAACTGTAGTTTACCCCTGGACTTAACAGGCTGATTGAACATCTGCATGAATGCCCAGGTACCTTGTGAGGAATCCGAGTACTAAAGGGAAAATGGTCTGCTCAAATGAAACTTGACCATCAATCAATTTCTAGACACTAATGCGGTTTTCTTGGTACTGTGGCGTCTACAGGATTCGTTGAGAGAAAAAGAAGCTTTCATTCATTGTGATGTGTGAGCAGTGACCAGTAGGAAGAACCAAAGGATCTACTGGAGGAATTGTAACTTCTAGTGATCCAGGGCAGAATTGTCTTCCCAAACCATTTCTCTGGAGGGTGACCATAGATCAGGACCGGCTGCCGGCTCTAACTTTTTTGCCACCCCAAGCAAAAAACAAAAACAAAAACCTGAGCACCGCCCCACCAAAACAAACAAACAAAACCCCGAGCGCCACCCCGCCCCACCGAAACATCCCCCCACCCCAAGTGCCGCGCCATCCCACCGAACAGGGCCAGCTCCAGACAGCAGCGCAGCAAGTGCGTGCCTGTGGCGGCAAGCTGCAGGGGGGCGGTAGTCAGGCAGCCTTCGGTGGCATTTCTGCGGGAAGTCTGCTGGCCCCGTGGATTCGGCGGCGGGACCGGCGACCTCCTGCAGAAACACTGCCGCTGGCTGCCTGACTGCCGTGCTTGGGGTGGCACAAAACATAGAGCCGCCCCTGCTGCCGAAACAAACCCGCCCCGAGCACCACCCCACCGAAACAACCAGCCCCCCCGAGTGCCCCCCACCCCCCGAGTGCCGCCCCGCTGAAGTTAAAAAACAAACAACAACCAAAAAACAACCCCGAGCGCCGCCCCGCCACTCCAAGATTAGCCGCCCCTTAGAAGGTGCCGCCCCAAGCACGTGCTTGGTCGGCTGGTACCTGGAGCCGGCCCTGCCATAGACATGTGGAAGAGGATAGGTGACTACCTAGTTTGTGCTACTTATGCAGTTAATAGTGTTTTGTATCTTCTAAACTAGCCCTTTCCTTTCATGTTAGTTAACATTGTCTTTTCTCTTCGCTTTGATGAACTGCGGTCTGAAAGGTTGTGCTTTCACTGGTCAACCAGGAATGTGTATTGACATCAGTAGCTGTTATTGATGCAATAAGGATTCTAGGGCATCTGTAGCACTCTAATGAACAGACGTGATCCGTAGAGGGCCATAAATCCAAGCTATCTCTGCCATAAAAGATACGGGTTTCCACATTGCTTTAGGAATTGCTATATGTATGTGGTTGGCCTAGTTAAAGTTATCTGATATGGTCAAAGGAGATTCTCCCTGCTTTCCTCTTGAAAACTTCCATTTGTGGTTTATAAGATCCAGCTAATCTCAGTACTTGGCTGAATATTTCTTAGTCTTAAAATTGCCCACTACAATATTTATACGTTTTTAATTTCTCGAGTGGTTCTTAACTCTGAAATCTTTTACTATGAATACCACTTTGCCAAAAGAAAATGAAAGTAAAGTCATAAATATGAATAAAATTTCCTTCAAGAGCCACACTTTATGTATACATCCTCCCCCACTCACCCTCATATATAGTCTTTTAAAAATACACTTCTCATCTGAGTTATGACTTGGATAAGCTAAACCTGTATTTCCATTGCTCTATAGTCTGAAGATTAACTATGCATTTTATCACTTGGTTCTTAGATCAAAAGAAATGAAACTGCAGACTGGGGGGTGATTTTTCCCCCCATGTAGTTGCAGTGTTCCCAGAGCTCTAGTCATTAGCATAAGGAAATCCCTCATCTTACTGGTCAAACAGTGATCAGAGCCTCTTTCCGAAACTGAAGGGAACACTTTACGTATGTCAAGTTAGGGGTTCTCAGACTCTTTATTTGTGTGGACTACATCTTAATAGAAAGATTACCCTGAGGATTTTTCCTCTCCCATTCATGATCACATGAACTACCTTCTCTTCCTTTGACTGTATTATTTATCATTTGTATTACTGTAGCACTGAGGAGCCCTAGTCATTGACCAAGACCCGCGTTGTGCTAGGCACTGTACAAACAACGAACAAAAGACACGGCGTGCCCTAAAGAGCTTACAGTCTCTGGCAATAACAGCAATTGCTTTCATGGAAAAGTAATTTTAGGAAAATATTAAAATGTACTTTTAACTTTATTCTGTGACTTGGTAACTGGAAAAAAGGAGGAGGGTTAGCACCATTGGCCTAATGTAAAACTCAATGAAGTCAGAGGGAATCTTTGCATTTACTTCAGTGGGCTGTTGATCAGGCCTATTGGACCAGCTAGCTCTCTGCAGACTACCAGCAAATGCTCCAGGGACCACTTTCCCTGTTGTCTCTTTTTAAAAGGCAATCTCAAGCAAACTCTTGTTTTCTGAATGCTTTCAGGTTCTCAGATAGAGGGAAATACAGGATCTTTCCTTTCCTGCTAGTTTCTTCTGCATCCATTCAAAATCGTGGATTTGTTTGTGTTCTGAAGGCAGGGGTGATGGATGAGGCTTTATTTGTTTTAGCAAAGCTGCCACAGTAAATACAAATTGACAGAAGCTTTTTTTGGTTCCAGCCACCTGAATTCTTTATTACATGGATGAAAGGCACAGACCTGGTTTTTATCATCCTATCACTAATTATGTCACCTTATTAATACTGGGCTGTAGTCATCATGCTATCTCCAGGGCAAATCTTAAAACTCTTAGCAGGGCCGTGAGGAAGCCAAGTTATGCTTTTAGTAGTTAGCTGATAAAGTGAGTGTAGCTTTGTTGCTCTATGTATATAGACTTTTAAAAGATGTTTAAATATAACTATTCTGGGAAGCAGATCTTGGCTCAACTTGAAAATTGGTAAAAGGTGGATTCTAAAACCTGATACGTTAGTACTACTTGCCCTGTATCTGTCCTGACACATCAGCCCTAAAACATTTGTCTCTGTGATGGGGGCACACTTACCCTTAGTGCGCCCCCTTGCATCAGGGCACGGTGTTGCCATTATCCTCTTCTCCGGCGCCTCCTGGTGGCCGTCTGCCTCTTGGTGGCTCTTCTATGGCTCAGCCCTCTGGTCAGGTCACAAAGTCCAAACCCCTTCTGGGGTAATGAAGTGTCCAGCTGTAAGTCCAACCAAAAGAGATCCAAATAATAGCCGCTTCTGCCCCTCTCGGGACAAACTAATAGCTTCTTCTCAAGCAGCATTCTCCACACTGCCTCCCTTTGCCCAGGACACTAGCAGCTTACCTCTAGGGTCTCCCTACTCTCATTTCTCAATACCACCTCCCCCACCCCCCACCGGAGCCTAATCTGCTCCCTGTGAGTGTTTCACAGTCTGCTGTAGGCTCTAGTTTACAACTCCCGCAGTTATCACTATGCCCTAACTCAGGGCTTCTCCCCTACAGGAGCCTGCACTGCTTTGCGTGGGTTCCCCCAGCCTGTAGTCCCAGGGTGCTCCTGGTGAGAGAACTCTTCTCCTTCCTCTCATGTGGAATCTCTCCTTCAATGCTCTTCACCTTCCTACTCCCTTCTCAGGAGTCAGTTTCAAAACTGTAGGACTCTCTGGTCTGGAGGCCTCTGTCAGCTCTCTTCCCCGTGCCTAATCGCAGGGGCTACCCATTGTCTCCCTTCCCCAAGGACCCTGCCAGCTCTCTTTGGGGCTCTTGCTGTCAACTGCAAGTACTCGTTCAGGGCTTGCCCCCACAGAGGCCTACTGTACATCTGGTGGGTTCCTCCCAGCCTGCAACAACTGCAGACCATCTCCAGAGAGCCTTCCCTTTCTCTTCCTTCCAGCTACCCAACTTCCTCCTTTGTACTGTTCTAGCAGCTGCTTTCTAGCTCAGCTGCTCCATTACTGAGAGCTAACAGGTGCTACAGGCCCCTAGTCCAACAGGGGGTTGGACTAGATGACCTCCTGAGGTCCCTTCCAACCCTGAGATTCTATGAGTCTACCTGGAACACCTGATTGCTCCCAGGTGTAGCCCACAGGGTCGTCACGGGGCCAGTTAGGCCTTGATCCGTCCTGAAAGGTCACTGGCCCCATGACAGTCTCGAATGGAAGACATATTGATTAGATCTGTACCTCTGCCACTGTTTATCATGATGATTGACTTGATTGTGACCTGAGCTACTCCAGGGAGAAGAATATACAGAGGAAGGATGGGTGTCTCAAGTGAACAGATGTCCTTGCTCCCCTCATGAACTATGTTTGTTATTTTAAAATGTAAAGTATAGCTACTCATAGCCCCTCCTTTCATAATGAGCAGAACCCTGCAAAGTTCACAGATGGCTGTGAACACACTTCAACCCTTCAGAGCATCAAGGAGTAAAGAGATGAAGAGTCAATAAGCATCTTGTGTTTATAGGGTGACCAGATGTCCCAATTTTGTAGGGACAGTCCCGATTTTTGGATCTTTTTCCTATATAGGTTCCTATTACCCCCGCCCCCTGTCCCAATTTTTCACACTTGCTATCTGGTCACCCTATTTGTTTATGATTGTCATATCATTTTTAAATTATTTTACTGCATAAAATAGCAGAGGGGTTTGAAATCTAAAGAATGTTCTGTCACAGTAAGAGTTGCTTGTATTTGCTGAGGATACACAAAAGATCCTTAATGCTGTAGTAGCTTTTGAATGACAGGAGAGAAGAATTCTACTTGTACAGCACCTTTCAGCTGAGGATTTCAAAGCATTTACGAACATGTAAGCCAGACAAAACCCCTGTCAGGTAGATGGTGTTATCCAGGCACAGGGAGGTTAACCAATTTGTCCAAACGTAAGAGACAATATCTGCAGGAACTCATTGTCCCCTATAGCACAACATCAGTTTTCTATCGCTGTACCATTCACAAGGCTAGCGTTGACATCCTTCTGTAAAGCCTGTCTGGTTGTACAGTCTGACCTCCTCTCTCTGTTAATCTGCAAACCAGGGAGACCCAGGTTCCAGGGTGGGCTGTGGGCTACAGAGGAATCTACAGATCAATTTCAAACACATTTTCTAATCTGTGATTCACAGCCCCGACAGTGAAGGTTTGCTTGGAGCTCCCATAATATCACCTAGTGCCCAATAGAGGAAAAGCAAGAAAGAGGGGACATGAATTGCACGATTTAAGGCTATTAATACAAGAATTTCAACAATTTAGATTATTTCCTAATGTACATATTTGTGCTGTTTCTTCTCTGAGGTCACTTTTAAATGCCCTAATGTTTCTAAGGCTCTTGTATGCTATAACTATAGTAGTAAAAAAATGAGGTCAGTGACGCGTGTTGTGAAAGCTATACTTGCACCCCTGGTCTCAGAAAACATCCTGACTGTGCCTTTAAATTATTTATACAGTGCCATACGGTAGGTGTGCATGGCATCTTACAAATAGATGAAAAGACAGATCATTGCTTTAAGGAGCTTATTGCATAGCCTTTTGTATTAATGTTTATGGCAACGCCCAGGGGCCACATTCAGGCTCATATATCGTTGTACACCATTATAGACATGACCCGTCCTCGCAGGAACTTGTAGTCTAAGAAAGCCCTTAGTAATAAAAAGGTAATTTCATCATAATGCTATCATGCTGGCAGAATCTGGATGGCAAAGATGAGGTTTTCTCATGAAAAAATGGAATGAACTGAACAAAGCAGACCACCTTAAACTGCACTGCTCTCACTTTAAAATTGAAATACACAAAGGAGACATCTGTCCTTTAAAATTATTGCTAAGTGGTATTGCATTCAGATCAGCTAATCTCCTGTTAAGTAGCTTTGCTAACCTAGATTAATTCACCTACAGGGCAACTCTGCTTCTAAAACTAAAGCAACAGAATCAGAGTCGTGAGCTATATTCTGCCAGACTTAGCATCCACCTACCTCACCCCCTGGAAAAGATTCAGGAAACTGGTAGGAGGCAAACTCACATGGTTCATATAAAATTGCTTCATAGTACATCTTGATTAAGGTATATTTAGCCTCTGATGTTACCCTGAAGTTTACTGAGAAGGGCTTGGATTAAGCAGAATGCCAATAGTAAGGCAGGGGTCACAGACCCGGGGAAAAACAAAGGGCCAAACTAACATAACATTATGTATTTTCAACAAAATGTTTATTTTTCAGCCTTTAGGGATGGACCCACATCACCGTGCTCTAGTCTATTGAGCCTGACACATAGGTCAACCTGCATATAGAATTAGGCTGGCGTGGTGGTTTCAGATCAGACGAGGGAACTGCTTCATTAATCAGGTTGACGTCTGTGGTGACATGCCTCTTTCTGACCCTGCTGGGAGGAGGAAATATGGAGAGGAAGGCGTAGGACAATACACATCTGCCTGGCTAAATGTAGTGTGTAAACAGAATGCAGATTGAGAGTACAGATACCTTGCATGTACAACAATTAAAATCAATGGCAAGGTCCATCAGCATCGATGCATTTCAAGCCAGAAGCTCAGCAATGTCCTGATCCTCCTGCCATCCCCCTTTCTTCCAAAAAAAAAAAAAAAAGGGAAAAAAAGAAGACATTTGGACCTAATTACAGGATGGAACATTACAAGCTTGAACAGAGGGCTGGAAATAAGAATAAATCTTGAGATTGTTTGTGGGTAGAATTGGGAGTCTGTCATACTTTCACTCATGTTCAATTGAATATTGATCATTGAAGTATCTGCAGAGAGAGCTTCCTTCTTTTGCCCTTAATAGTTTATAATTGGCTCCTAGTGATGAAACTCCAGGTACACTATGGGCACATTGGTGTGGAACGTCCTTCACTCTTTCCCGCTCAGTGTGAAATTGATAATGGTGGTTTGTAGGGATTGTGTGTCTCCCTGCCTGTTCTGGGGTGTGTTTTCCAAACCCATGTCAAGCAACATTTTACTAATAAGTAATAAGCAGAACAAAGCATTAGTAGTCATCATGGCTCTATCGTTCCTAACTCTGAATATACTGTAATGTAGTAAGCCCTAATGTAACACGCCTCCCTAAGGTATAAACAGACTAAGCTCTATGAACGAGCAGTACTAAAGGGCTGGTAATTGTCTTCAAATAGCTGAATAAAAATGTAGTTAAAACTTCTATGTATTATAAATCTCGTGGTCTCTCTCAAACAGGGAGCATCCTTGGCAGGGAGGCCCAACCCTGCTCCTCTTAAGGACAATGGCAACACTCCTATTGACATCAGTGGGAGCAAGAACAGTCCCATTGCCTAGCTGGATGGCAGAGACCATTCTTTTGGTTTCCATGCTTCCCAACCCTTTTCTGGCATTTAATTTCTTAATCTGAGCCGATTGGAAAAAACCTGTGCCGGGGAGGACAAAAGTGGGAGGAGAGATTTTTCCTTCCCTAGAAATGGGTGGAAAAAATAGGTGAGGGAGGGAGAGAAACTTAAATTGATATTAATCGTCTGCAGTAATTTACACCGCCAGATGGTAATTGTTTGACGTTAAATTGTCGATTCATCTGGTACAAGATTATATAATCAATACTTTTTTAAAGAGCGATGTGAAAGATGAACAGAAGTGTGCTTTTATCTTTAGAGTGGGCAGGAGAGGGTACATCTCTGCTGATACCTGTCTTTGAAAGGGATAAGAGACATTTCAAAACCCCTGGTGGCAGCTCAGAAGAGAGATTTGGGTGGGGGTCAAGAAAAACAGAGGAGATTGATGTGTCTCCTTAACGCTGATGAGCTCCAGTGCAGAAGCAGATTGGAGGAGTTTCTATGAAGCAAATTTTGTAGCCCCAGCTAGGTAATAATGGCAAAGACCCATGTGTCCAAGGCAACCAGGGGCCGTTGTAGGCAAAAGGCAGCTACAGAGATACTTCTGACTGACCAGTGCCTGTGGATTTTTGGCAGCAGAAGTTTGAAAGTCGTATAATTATTTCATATTTATATTACAGTAGCAACTAGAGGCCCCAGTCAGGAGCTGGGGTGCATTTGCGCTAGATGCTGCTGTTCCAACACATACAAAGACAAGCTTTCCCCTCACAGTTTACAATCTTCCAAATGTTGCATGCATGTGATTTAGCCAGTACTTGTTGTTTCTGTACATTGTGTGCTTGCAGCAGTTGATTCTGCCAGGCCCAGCTTCCATCGAATGATTGAGTCAGGTTGGTGGCATGTAAAGGAGAGGGTTGGGTTATTTGGTGAGGTAGATTGAGGGGGAGCAAGGGCAGCTATACACAAGGTATCCTTATGCAGAAAAGTGCGTGGGGCGTGCTGAAACGCCTAGTGGGAACCAGCAGCAGAGCCCAGATACGGGCACTAGCACGTGGAATCTCTCTGGGTGCGCAGAGACAGTGTTTCCAAATGTGTGAGGCATGGGCAGCAGGTGAAGCTTCCCCTGGGGGAGGCTAACTCCCTGTCCTGCCTCTTCTGCCACTCCACCCACGCCCTTCCTCGCTCAGCCCCCCCACCGCACCTCCTTGAGGGAAGGGGGATATGTAGAATTAACCAGGTGGGCACAGACAAGCCCCTCTTGTTCTTCAGAGTCTCAGCTTTCATTGGAAAAGGAAAAAAGGAGGTCCCTCGCTGTTGTGGTCAGAAAGCAAACCCTCAAACCGTGAGCACATGCAACAAATGCAAAGGCACCTGCCTGAGATGGCAGACAGCCTGAAACAAAAGCTGTGAGGTGTGAATGGCCCTGGTAATTGGGTCAGTGGGTGCTGAGTTGGATGTCCATGAGGATACTTTCAATGTCAACATTGTTAACAATTGCCTTGCTCAAAATGTGCAAAACAGGAGAGGAGGTGTTTGTTTCCCAAAGTGTGTGGGGGTGCAAAGGCGTAGCTGCTGGAGAGAGGAAGGGGCATGGGCGACGTTTACATTAAGATGGGTAGATCTTTAATAGCATATGGCAAAGTGGGGGATGGGGAAGCACCATTGTTTTCATTTTCCTAAAGGAGCTCGGCTGTCAAATGTTTGTGAAACACTGGGTACCGGGAAGGGAGTGGAAGGAGAGATGCCAAGAGGAGGGGGGTTTGAGAGGGATTGCTCTGCGACATACCGGAGGTGCTCAGGATGCTTTGTTTGTTTGTTTATCTCTGCTACCACCTTTCCTCCCTCTTATTTTTGTTTCTCTGTTTTATTTTGGTTGTCTCCTGTTTCTCCTGTGGTCTTTCCTCCTCATCACCCTTTATTGTCTCTTCCCCCCCCTTCTATTATTTTCCTTTCCCCTTACCCTCCACCCAGTTTGTAATGTACACTGTCCTTCCCACTGATGTTCCCCAGATGTGCTTCTTATTACTGAACAGCTTCACCCAGCATAGCTCGACCTCCAGGACAGGAAGTGCTGTATCTGGATTGCACACATCTTTGCTTCCTCAGCTGCAGGTAGAACCAAAGAACACTTCTTTGTCCTGCTGCTACACTGTAGTAGGACTAGCAAAACGACTGCAACAGGAAATGAGAATAATGTGCCCTAGGCGGTCTGCTTTGAATCAGCCTAAATGACACATCAAGGAGCCGCCTCCCTTTCCCCCTTCAATATTGCCCCTGTCACATGGTAGTGGGGAGGGATCTCTCTCAAAAGGGCTGACTTGGTTTTTGGTGCAGCAAAAAAATGAATGGAGGTCCCTTTGGGGAAATACTGCACTGTGCTGGCCTAAAAGCTTCTAAGCAAATGCCAGAGAAACCTAACAAATCTTCTGAGAGAGAGAACACTGAAGGGGGAGAACCTGAGTTCAGAACCTTCTCAATATCTGCCCCAGGCTCCGTTCTAACTTTCCTAGTCCCTATAGATGGTATCTAGAGTGGCGATAGCTGAACGGGTTGGATCCTCACAGAGTGGTTTAGGGAATGCTAGAGTAACTCTGGTAGATCTGGAGAAAGGGGTTTGCAGAGCTAAAGCCCACATGGCATGTTCTCACCGTCTCCCTTTAGGCCACACAGTTAAGTTGATGACACACATGCAGACTTCAAGCATTGTGATATCCGTTCTGATGTACATTATGTGTTCGCGTTACGCTAATATTTGAGTGATTCGTGTAAAATGCAGATAATAGATGTGTCTGGTTTAATGCCTTTTTCCCCAGTGTTCTGAAAAAGTGATGTTTGCCTTATTTATAAAACAAACTCATTGCCTTACGTGTTTGAGATTCAGTTTAGTCCACTCAGAAAGAAAAACTGTGTGTTGATGTTGAGGGGGAAGGGTGTGGAAAGCCATCAATTTTCCTTACTGTCCACTAGATGTCAGCAGAGAACAGGCAATAGCTGCCTCCTGCTTCTAGCATCCATTTCCGTATCAGAAATATTATATAATGTGGTGATTCTGAAACTATGTCAAGATCATGATGGGTGGGGAGTTTCCAAATGCAGGTGGTGGGTGAAGAGTTGTGTGTCCAATTGCTGTCAAACTGTTTACTTCATCTAACACAGACACAGTGGCAAAGCTTCTTGAATAGGAAAGATTAGCTGATTTTCTTCTCTGTAACTCTCAACACTTCCTCTAAAGTGACATCATGTCTCTGAGGCTTCGAAAACTAATATCAAAAAGTGTATATCCGCATGGTGAGGCGAAAAATAGCGGTGTTCATATGTTCCAAGAACTTTGTACACAAAGCATATAGTACGTCCAGTAGAAATGGTTTGTGTTGATTTCTGGTGGCAGTGGTGTTTCACCTTCTCCTTCAGGCACGTTTTGGAATACATTGTAAATTTCAAATGACTGAGCTTTCGACCTAAGGCCCTGTAGATGTGCTGTATTCTTTGCTTGTGACAATGGTCAGCATGATGGCGCTTAGTCCTTTGACCTGCAATGGTGGCTTAATGGAACATGTCCAGATACTAAAAAATAATTGTCACTGTTGGTCCCTGTGGAACCAGTAGAAGTCGTTTGACTTGCCCAGCCATGGCAACAATTCTGATCTGACAGCAAGGAAAGTCAGCCAGTTCAAAATTGCCATGCACTGATCCTGGGTGTTTTTTCCAATAGGCTCTGACTATATTTCTCCTCTTGTTTTGCAGATCACAGGCGTTATTCTTCTCGCCGTTGGAGTCTGGGGGAAGCTCACTTTAGGCACATATATCTCTCTCATCGCCGAAAACTCTACTAATGCCCCCTATGTGCTTATTGGGACTGGTACCACAATTATTGTCTTTGGCCTGTTTGGCTGTTTCGCCACTTGTCGTGGCAGCCCATGGATGCTGAAACTGGTAAGTACATCAAAAGAACAGTCATGTGGCATATGTGGAAATTGCTTAATCAATGTGCTTTTATTAAGCTTAAACAGATGTTAACTGTAACAGAGGCAAACAGAAAGGTTGTAATGACCTTAATGTTCACTAAGTGTCTCTCGTGCTTAAAAAAAAATTCCCTTCACTGAAACCAGTCAATGAATCACACTGACTTCTCTGCAGTATACAGGACTCTGTGATGGCAATAGTGCTGCCAGTGAACCAGATGTATCATTACAGACTTATTAACATCAACAATGGCACAGCTCTGTAGCTAATTTGAAACAGATTTTTCCCGGGGTGCTTTTTGATAATACAACATGGAATGTAGGAAATACCTCGATGGTAGCGTTTAGTCTAATGCACACTAACTTTTCATTTCTGGAATCCTGTATTCACCTCTATAAAAATAGGTAGACACCAGAAAAGTAAACTCCCAGCAGTATGTCTGTCCACATTTCAAAAGCAGCACAGGGATTTCCTCACTCCGATAAGCTTTCCAATGCATCTCAAAATGTAAGGAAACTGTAGGTGGAGAAAAAAATCCACAGCTGAGTTAAACATTAAGCTTATATAAGAGCATTCAGGGACAGAATATAATGTGTGGTAATTTAAAGGCGGTGGGTGGGAATAGTAATGGCCAGGTTAATATGTGGTGAAAGTGAAGTGGGGCAGGGGAAATAACAGAACGGTGTCTTCTACTACAGTATTTTTCCTTAAAGGTATGTCCTCTGGCTGTCAGGGCTAACTGTAGCATTTGCCATTCTGAACATGAATCTTTATTTTGAACACCTGTATACAAGTTTTTAAACCATCTTTCTCCCCTCAAAAGAAAACAGGCAAATATTTGAGTTCTGCATTGTTTGTAGGACCTATCTTGCTAGTCCTAGCTGCTTTGCCTCCATTAAAAACCGTTTTCCCTTCTTCCTCTCCCCACCCCAAGCACTGAACAACTTTTCAAACTTTTCTGCATGACAATTATTTTTCAGGTAGCAAAGCAGTTGGGATGAGATTTTCGGAAGATTAAGGTGCAGTTTCCTTTTAGAACAGCCTGTTTAGCATTGTTTGTCTTCTCAGTTAAATATTTATGTGTAGAACAAAATCAAACGTAAACTGAAACCTCTCTTCTGCTCCCTCACTTTGGTAAAGTTTGGTTCTAAATCCAGACTTCAGCCCTGAGTCACTTTGTACATATGATTATTGCCAGTGAAGTCAATGGGACTACTCATGCACTTATGTACCTTGCTAACTCAGGCCATAGGCCCCAGTCCTGCAGTGAAATGTATGCAAGTGAACCCTGGTACCTTTGCAGAGTCCTGTTGACTTCACTGGAGTTCCACACAAATACAAAGAGTCTGCCTGCATTCATCTCATTGCAAGATCAGGGCCTTAACAACATGGGAACTACCTCTCTGCAGTGTGAATGTATGTTTATATATATATATATATATATATATATATATATATATATATATATATATATATATATATATATATATATGCGACTCTCAAGAAATGTCATTTTATGCACATCAAACAACCTAATAATGGGAGAGTGTCCTGCAGTTATTAGTAGTTACACCACATGCAAGGTGTCCTATATCTCGCCCTTTAAATACATTATTTTCCCCCTGTCTTTAGAGGAAATCTGGAGGCAGAAGCTTAAACTCGGAATTGTTTGCATAAGAACTAAAAGGCTCAGACACAACTCTGCCCCCACACTCTGACTTGCGTTTTATCTTATTTCTTTGCTTTCAGTATGCCATGTTCTTGTCCCTGGTGTTTCTGGCGGAGCTAGTGGCTGGCATTTCAGGATTTGTATTTCGCCATGAGGTGAGTGGAAATGAATTTAGGTTATAAATGGCAGTGCCTATCTGAGCAGGATTTGCTCTCTCCGAGTGCCTCTCGGAACGTGTACAATATATTGGTTGTTGACTTCAGCAGTTCCATATGCATCATGAGTGATGTAGCTATTTTTCAGCGGTAATGCATGCAGTCCTCTAAAAACTGATATGATTCCAAATGAAGGGATTTAGCCAAAGCTTTGAGTCTTAGCTGTCTGATATTTACTCTGGAGCTATCTTTCTTTATATGTCCATCATGTAAGATCTTCTTTACCCTGTTACATATGCTGAGGATTGCAAAATAAGTTAAATACTTTGCTTAGACACAGCTACTTCAGCCAGGGAGGCATTTGGTTGTGTAATGCAGAGAGGATTTCTGAGACTGCAAAGCCAAACCAAACTAGTTTCCTTGATGTTGTGTAAATCGTATTTATTTTTTTTCAGTGTGGCACTATCCTGAGAGGAGAGTGAAGCTAGAAATAGCTAGAGATAGGAGACTGGGTTAGAAAGATGCCTTGTGAGAACAATACAGTCTGAATTTGTAATAGCATTGTTACTTTGTCCATTTTACCTGGAACTGTCTTTGTTTTAAGCCCAGGATCTCATGCGTCTTTTAAACTGAACCAGGATAGTAACTTTGTAGCATCTCTTCCTCACTTCTTACTCCTAAGGGAATTCTGAGCCAAAAAATTAAAAATTCTGCGCCAAAAAAACTTAATATTCTGTGCACAATATTTTAAAATTCTGCAAAATTCTGCATATTTTATTTGTCAAAATAACATCCTATTATCACACCAATTTCATTTATTTTGGTAATTTATTTTAAAATACCTGTCAGCAGGTATGTCTGTAACAATGCAGACAACAAAAAAGATCCAGGAAATGTTTTTTGACAAATAAATTCCTTACTAGGCATATTAATACAGAACTTTGAGTAATAAGTCATTTAAACTACAGTACACAAATATATTTCCCGCACCCCTCAAAAGCAGTGAGGAGTCAGGGATAATAGAGGAGCTGAGGGAGAGGGAAGTAATTGCTGGGAAGGAGTCTGGGAGTGAACCTGGAGGGTTGTTGGGTCTGGCACCCCCCCCCCCCCCCACACACACACACACACATGCCTCTGGGGTCCCGGCTGGGGTCCCGGCTGCTGGCCCCACGCCCTCAGGTCTGTGCGGGACGGGCAGCAGATCCCCAGGCACGGAGCTGGCAGCGAGCAGAGTCCCTGGCATGGGGCCAGCAGCAGACCCCGGGCGCGGAGCCAGCAGCTGGGATCCTGGGCGGGCAGGGCAGTAGCGAAGCCTAACGGTTAAATTTTTAACCGGTACAATTTTAATAGTTTAAACATTTACTTTTTTTAAACATTATTTGAATCCCTAGACTCAATATTATCACCCCACTAGCTCCTATGCCCCGGCCCCAGTCTGTCCCCCCACACTAGCCCTTCTGAACCCCAATCTGTGTGTCCTCCCCAAGAAGCAGTGTGCCCTGCTCTGTGTCCCCCCGCCCTGCATATATCGTGCCTCCTCACCTGGGCCCATGGGCAGGGTGCTATGAGGAAGGCAGCCTCTGTCCCCTTCCTCTCCATGGCTGGCTGCTCCAGCCCATGAGCCAGCCGCCCTCTCTTCTGGTGCCACATCAGCACCTGGTGGGTGAAAGGTATAATTACAACTTCCCTTTGCCACCCTGTCAGAATCAATTATTCTGTGGGGTCGGGGGGAATCTGTGGGGAATGTTAATTCTGCACTTGCGCAGTGGTGCAGAATTCCCCCAGGAGTAACTTCTGTCCCTCTGTCTCCTCTCCCTTTGCCATATGTAGTCCTCTAGTATCCTGTTCTGCTGAGAGTGTGTCCTTTTTGGCTGTGATATTTCCCTCTGTATGTTTCTTGTGTCTACCTTCCCCAGCTGTAGATGGTTTCCGGGTTGATTTTGAAATACCTGTTCTTTTTTGCTGGTAATTACCATTCTACCTGTGGATGGGCAATCTTTTGTCAAGATCACAAAAATGAAACCTCCTGAATCTGCCACCAGGCTCTGCTTGCCTCCCAGTTCACGTGTCCTCTGTGACAGTCCTGAGTTTCTCTAGCCTGGGGAGCAGTAGTTCCTTATCCAGAGGGCTCCAGTGCTGCAATGAATCAATGCTGCTGCCAAGCAATGGGACTGGCACTGCCTTTTAATGCCCCCTACTTCTGCACAAAGCTCACCTTCCTCATTGTGGGCACACAAAAGGCAAATTGAAGGGGCAATTCCTCTTCTCTCTAGCTTTTTTTATCTGATAGAGAACTGGCAGGTTATATTTCACCTTCCCTCCTGTACATTGGCACAAATCGCTCATTTAGGTTTTCATACCATGGGCCCTTACTCCTCAGAGTATCCCCTTGCAAACCTAAACATGTAATGAATTTGGGGAAGTAAAAATTGATAATAAAATCAGAAAATTGAAAGCTAGTTAATACTCTGTACTCTCCCTCCTTCCACTTCCATTTTTGCTTTTCACATCACACTTCCAGCTGTTTGACATGCTCCTCTGTGTAGCAGATGAACTCATTTTCACAGTGTGATCTTGTCATGGCTGCAGAGCTAGCTGCACCTCTGTCCTCTCAGTGGTTCTATGACTGCATCCCTGCAGGTGTCGGGCCTCGGGCCTCTACCTATCCCAGATGGAATCTGCAGTTCTCCCACTCTTAGACCTCTCCCCGAGCTACAGCACCTGTGTATCCACCATGCTTACTAAGCAGACCCAACTATGTTCAACACCTGCAGTTCTTCCCTCTAGGGAGTTGGTGACCAGTGGTGTACAGTGATCAGACAGCCCTCTTAAAGCAAAGTATTGCTTGTTTTAGCAGCAGGAACAAGGCTTTTGGAGGAAAAGGGTTTTAAAATAACAAGGAGTACACACATATACATCTTACCTAAAGTCTCCCCATCCTCTGATGATAACCTAAGGAAGCCTAGCTTCTCCCAGCAGCTCCCTGCGTTTTCCTCTTCTTTTCTTTGAACAACTCCCCTCCCCATCCCCCCGGCCGCGCTACTTAAAAGAGAATGTCCCTTTTAAAATCTGCTGTAGTTCTTTTGTTCTTCTGTGTTCCAAGCTTTGATCCTCCCTGGTCCAAACCAGGGGCGTCATTTCAGACTGGGTGGGGGGGGGGTGGCAACTTTAACCATGATTGCAGGGGCTACTTAGGCACTGACTCCCTGCCCCAGGGGCACAAGCTGAGACCAGCACCTCTCCTCTGATGAACTTCACATTCAACATTCAGGCTGCAAGGCAGTTAAGAGCTCTGCCTGGGGCTAGGACATGCACTAGGAGCAGAGCTCCTGTATGAAGCTCCCCTCTGCCCCTCCTAAATGGTGCCCCTGTTTGCAGGTTGGCTCAAGACAGATGAAATCATCAGAGCTAATAGTTTTGACATTGTCCCTTAACAACTCAGGTGTTTCCTGAGAGGTGGCTTTCTTGAGCTGTGCTTTTCCTTCTTGCTTGTTTTTCAAGTCAGCCTTCTGACTGAGCTAAACTAATATAGTCATACAGTAAACACCCCAATAACCAGACTAACATATAGTATTCATAAATTGTCACAGGGCAGTTCCCAATCCATCCCAGCTGCTTTCAAAAATATAGCAATTTGGTGATCTATTTAAAGAGTCCATGGTTGCAAGTGGCAATCTTAAAATGCCATCAAAAGGACTTGTGAATGTTAAAGGAGAGCTTTTTAGACTCTGAATATACACTCCAGAAAGAGTAGCAAAAGGAACACACTCACTCTGATTTGGCTATCCTGCTAAGGTTGGAAATGGGTACATTTATTGGAAAGACTCAGCCTGAAAGCTTATGTGTTAAAATGCCCATTCCATATGCTGGTCACTTATAAAATATCACATTCTCTGGCTTGTTCCTCTTAGATCAAGGACACTTTCCTTAGGACATACACTGAAGCGATCCAGAATTACAACGGCAATGATGAGCGAAGCGTCGCAGTGGATGACGTACAACAGAGTGTAAGTTAGAATCTATTCTTGTTTGATCACAAAACATGAATTGCCAATGGCTCAAACATCTGTGCTAGTAATTATATTTTAGGGGCTAAACTGATTACATAGGGTTTCAGCCTGCATTCCTTCCACACCCACAGCTGCTACTGATTAGACCTTCAAGGTGTTGGTTCCAGTTTTCAATACCTAGAATGGAGAGACAGGATTCTGAACGCCTTCGGTGAAATGCTGGCTCCAAGTGGGTGGGAGTTTTGCCGGTGACCTCAATGGTGCCTGGATCGCATCTTTGGTATTTACTAGCCACAGAATAGCCAGTCTATCCACGGGTACTCTGTGCTTGTTTGGGACACCGTACTGTCAATATCCTGGACGAAAGAACCACCACCTGAAGACAGTATTTCACACACTATATTGCCGTGGCATCTAGCAGGCATCTCCTGACAACTGTTACTTTGTAAAACCAGTTGAGTTCACCCCTAATCCTATGCCTGGTCAATATTAGAAAATTTACAGCCTTGTGACATAATCAATTTAAAATCAATCTAGTTATTCCGGGGGCAAACCCTTAATATGGACTCATTTAAGATGCTCTAAATCACACTTAAGATGATCTAGTTTAATGTGAAAACTTCATTTTACATGTATTTAGTTAAACCAATGCAAGTTTTATAATGCAGGCAAGCCCTTGTGCAAGTCTTTAGTAGTTTGGTGTTTAGTTGGGATCATAGAGTGTGAGCAGTTCTTCTTCTAAAGGGGCTCTGCCAGTAGCATTATAAAGATTTACAAATTCAAACATGATTAATCAGGATTTGGTAATCTAGCATCCTGTTTAGTTGATAACCTAAGGCAGTTCTCTTTACAAAGACAATGAAGGTCTGGAAGATAAAACCTATCAAGAAAGGTTAAGAGAACTGGGCATGTTGCATTGGGAGAAAAGACAGGTGAAGGACAGACGTGACTGCCTACAGTTGCTCCACGAGATGTTTTCAAACAGGTTATTGTCCTTCCGTAACAAAGACTGAATAAACAGTAGTGGAGGAAAGATGCAGCAGGTTTTGAAAATGGAAGTGGAGCTTTAATTATAAGAAGAATTTGGCAGTGGCACAAGATTACCAAAAGGATGGTGCTTTTTCCCCTCAGTTGAGATATTTGGGGCTAGACACCCAGGAATAATGAAATCCATTCTGTCACAATGCAGGAGGATGTACTACATGGTCCACGGAAAGTTCTATGGCAGTTAAGTGGGAGACTGCCACAGCCTTCCAGCCGGAGTGCTCTGCATGAGGAAACATCACAACAGGGCGAGATAAACAATTGAAACCAATACTGGATACTACCCAAATGCTGCACTGGTCCTAGTACTGATCCGCAGGGCACCCCATTTATAATCTCTTGCCACGCTGAGAATTTGGCATTTATTCCTCATCTTTGACAGGCTTTACCAGTTTTTAATCTAGAATAGGACACACCTCCCACCCTTCCAAAAGCCTTCTGAAAGTCTAAACCCACCAGTCCTGCTTTTATTTGCTATTTTGTTAACTCTTTTAAAGAAGTCTTATGAGTTAGAGAGGCTTGATTCATCCTCCTAAACCTGTACTGCTTTGTCTCTATTTGTGGTCCCCCTACAAGCTGTATAACTCTCTCATTTTTCTCCGATGTTTTTCTTATTACCAAGGGAAGGCTTTTTAGTTTAGATTTCCCAGGATCTCACTTAGCACCTTTTTAAAAAGATAGGTACAATTGTTGGCCTTCTCCCCATCCTCCAGTATAGTAGTGCTTGCTGATGGTAACTTACCTATTTTTGTCAGTAGTTCAGCTACTCCTTTTTTCAGTATAAGCAGAGAGCCCCATCCCGATCCCAATGAAGTAAGAGGGAATTAAACTACTAACTTCTGTGTGAGCAGTATCAGACCCAGGCTTATTTGGAAAATAAGTCTCAGTGAGTAGCCTTGGTCTGACCTCACTCTGAGAGGTAAGATCTAAAACTATTCCTATGCGTGTTTTAACACTGGCTTCTTTTATTATCTACTCTTTTTTTGTAGCTGAGATGCTGTGGCATTCAGAACTACACCAACTGGAGCACTAGCCCTTACTTCTTTGAACACGGTATTCCCCCAAGCTGCTGCATGAACGCCACTGACTGCAATCCCCAGGATCTGCGCAATATGACCATTGCTGCCACTAAAGTAAACCAGAAGGTACAGGTCACTGTGTGCCAAAGGCAACTGAGATGCAACCATCCGGTGAATTAGTTCGCACATTACTACATATAGTGTCACTGAAGTGCGGTTTCTGCCTAGCAATAGGAAGAGTGTTGGAACTGGAGATGGAGAGGTGGATGAGGTTGCCCACTGCTTGCCACCAAACACTTAAATTGACATTTCTGAAATAAGCAGACATAGAAACCTGACCAGTGAGATGTGAACTCACTTCCCATGCCCATCACATCTGGTCAGGTACAGCCTCTTGCACAGAGGCAAAGCTTGCAAGACTGTTCAAATACACAGAAGCGATGCCGCTGAACTCGATACTTATGTCAATCAGCAGTTCTCATTCTCACTGACTCCCCCTCCCACCCCAACTTGTCTTCTATCAGAAATTTCAGGCGTTGGATGCTAACAATTAGCCCAAACAGAGAAAATAGGGATGATTGACATGAAGTGTTGTGGGGTAGTGAGATACGTTTGCTGTGCCCCTTCTAATCTCATTGGATTCATACTGCTGCAGGCAGAACAGAGCTAACATTGACCCCTTCCCACCTTCAAAAAGAAGATTGGGAGCGTAGTATCGAGAGAGAGTGAGTGAGAAAACAAAACAAATACATTAATAATAGAATAAAAATGCAGAAAATGTGAAGAAAAGAGGAAAAAGGGGGAAACAATGCAACATATAGAAAATATACCCCTAATACTATCTGGTGCAAGAAGACATTCATTGCTGGCACAGAATTTCTTTCCTGTTGACTTTTTGCATAAGATTTTCAAGAGCGGTAACAAATTGTTCATAAAGGGAATAATCCTGATGCCAAATTAAGCATTGATATAACTCCATTGACTTTGGTGGTCACAGCAGAGACGAAGTCGCCCCAGCGCATTTCGTGATTTATTTCTCTTTCTTTCCAGTGTAACTGTTAACACGAGAAATTATTGGCATATAACAGAAAAATGCAGAAATGGTTGGTTGTGTTCTATTTTAATCCTTTTCAGCTGGTACTGAAACTCAATGGCCTGTCCATCAGGGAGTTGGAGATGGGGACTGAGGTCACATTTACAACTCTGCCTTTGTAAAACAGTCAAATAGAGTGTTTTTCCAGTCCATACCAAGAAGAGGATAATACTGGATTAGCTTCCACTAACCTATCCTTCAGTCATAGTAGCCTAACGTGAGCCAATCAGTGCTAATGGATTTGGAACAGGATTGTGAAACTTGAAATAATTGCCATCAATGTAATGGTGCTGTGTTGGCTGAGTTTAAAGGATTTGCAAAGACATTAATTTACACTTGTTAATTAGTGCCAGATTTTGCCTTTTGTAGAGAGGGAGGAGGGGAAGGTGCAGTGGGGCTTAGCTGCACCAGGAGGAATTCTGACTGAGGTCAGGTCTACACGACATACTTACTTGGGTTGGGTATAACTACATCGCTCAGGGGTATGAAAACTCCACACCCTGAGCGACGTAATTATACCAACCAATGCAACGTTGGTAGTGTGTAAACGTGTCGTGAGTTGGCCAGAATTCCTCCTGGGGAGCACACTTGGGAGCCAGGAGCTCTGCCACCCCCCACTTCTTCCTCCATCTCCCAGGCTTCAGCGTGCACTCTCCTTGTTGTGTGGCTACTAGAAGATGGACAGAACTGTGGCCTTAGCCTCTCTGGTCCACTTACAGGTACCCATGGAGTTCTAATGAGGAGTAGACCTGATGCTTCTGAGCCATACTGTCGCTGTGGGAGAAGGTGCAGGAAAGGGTATAGCTTTTACACGGATGAAGACCCTACAAGTACTTGGCTGGCTGGATAGATAGAGGCCTTGGCACCCTCCCCCTCATCACAATCTGACCTTGAGTTAATTTGCATTTTTTCTGTGGACAAAACTGAAATATTATTTCAAATGATAACTGGAAGGGAAATGCACAGTGGTTTAAAATCAATGCCTTGCAGCTGATCCATGGCTTATCCCTCCCACGTTTCAACTGGGGTGGAGTTATCTTGTTCTAATGTTCTGATTTGTGCCGCAGACTGACCAGCATTCACTCTCACTTCACGGAGGGCCAATCTTTGTTTTATCTTTTATCTTATTATTTTCTACCAGCCCTTATCCATAGTCTCTGTTTCTGAAGTAGCTGACTTGATTATTTTGACAGAATTGTCCACGGATAGTGTGAAGGTCTTGCCCACATTTGAGAAATCGGTTTCAGCTGCCATTTAAATCAAAGACTTAAAGAACTCTCTGCTTGGACATTGTCCCAGATCTTTGAGTTGCTTAAAGAAACTTGAACAAGGTGGGCCATTTCTGAGAAGTGGTAGGGGAACGGGAACAAAAGCAAAGCAAAAGGAGCTGTGACTGATGGTCTCTGAACAGACTCTCATCCTGTTCTCCGCCAAGAAGGAGGTTTATGATTAAGGATAAGATTTTTGTCATAGAAGTCAGAAATCCTATGACTTTCAAAGACCTCTGTGACATTTTTCATTGCAGCTTCAGCCCTGGGGCAGTGGGACTGGAGATGTCAGCTGGCAGGGGGCCCGGAGCTCCGAGCCACGGTGGGGCTTGGGTTCCCATCCCACCTATAATTCCCACACACACACACATACATTATTTTTAGTAAAGTCACAGACAGGTTGCAAGCTTCCATGAATTTTTCGTTATTGCCCATGACCTGCCCATGACATTTACTAAAAATAACCGTGATAAATCTTAACCTTATTTATGATACTTGCCTGTGTGTATTTTTTGCAGGATTGGGGACATACAGGTTGCTTTGTTGCAGAGATCTCTCTCTCTCTCTCTCTCACTCACTTATGGATTAAATACATTTGAAATGCAGTCTGTTCCCTAGTCTCCAAAAACCAATAATAGGAACAGGCTTCAAAAAAGTTAAAGTAAAATAAGTTAATAAAAGTTCACAAAGAGTACTAATGAATTACCAATGTAGGCTTATTCTAGTGGTTTGACCACATGACCGGAAGTCAGAAACTCCTGGACTATGTTTCCCAACTCTGCTACTGATTAGCTAAGTGACTTTGGGAAGTCATTTAGGGCTAGAGTCACAAAAGGACCTAGGCATGTAACTGTCGCTTTGGGTGCCTAGATTCCAGAATCAGACTCCGTTGGAATTCACAAAGCCCCCATCCAGCTGTTTCAAAACTGTGTGTAGGTGCCTAAAATCCCTCAGTGCCTTGATTTTTCCAGGAAAAGTTCTTTAGACACTTATTTTATTCCATCTGAACACGTGCACTGCAGCCCTACTGTAGGCGTCCGGATATTTAAGTCGCAGAGCGATTCATGAAAGGAAGATACGTCTTCCTCCGCCTAATTCGCCTGTGGGGCCCGAGCCATTAAGTGTGCTTAGAGCTCACTTGCCGGATTGGGCCCTATATGCTGACATGCACAAAACAGCCAGGGGAAGGAGGAGGACAACCTCCCGCACAACTGTTAGCCCAGGGGTTAGAGTACCTACCTGAGGTGGGGGAGACCCCCAGTTCTAGTGCTACCTCCACCTCAGAGGGGAAGAAGGCATTTGAACAGGGATCTGCCATTTGTCAGGTGAATGCCCTCGCCATTGGAATATAGACTCCCTAGATGTTGGTGTCCCTCAATCTCCCGTCTCCTGTTCCACTGTGAATAAATCATTTAAAAATTCATTGGCGCAAGGGACCAGGATCCTGGATCTCCCACCTCCCAGGTGAGTGCTCTGCCAGGCTACAGAATCATTCTCATGCTTATGCTTTCTTGTGCTCTCTCTCTCTGTGACCCAAATGACTTCTTCATAATGGGGGGAGGGATAGCTCAGTGGTTTGAGCATTGGCCTGCTAAACCCAGGGTTGTGAGTTCAATCCTTGAGGGGCCATTTAGGGATGGGGCAAAAATTGGGGATTGGTCCTGCTTTGAGCAGGGGGTTGGACTAGATGACCTCCTAAGGTCCCTTCTAACCCTGAGATTCTATGATTCTATGATTTATTCACAGTGGAACATCTGAGGGAGCCCCACCTCAGAATATCCTGTAGCCCAGTGGCCAGGACACTCACCTGAGAGGCGGCCGATCCCTGCTCCCCCTGAGGTGAAGGGGGGACTTGAACCAAGGGTCTCCCACATCTCAGGTGACCACATCTCAGGTACCCTAACCACTAGTTATGAGGGAGGTCTCCACCCCCCAGCTTCATGTAAAAAAAAAAAAAAAGGCATGGACACCTGATGCCAAGAAAGGATTTGCAGCTCAGAATCCAAAACAGAGGGAGGCGCCTCCCTGCAGTCTGGATTTAAGCTCCCTAACGGGCAGGGCTTGGGACACATCTTTCCCATTGGCTAATTTAGGCTGTTCCCCACCTAGCACGCTGGCTTTTGTGATACTATTCTGAGGCATGTATATCTCCCCATTCATTCGACAGGGAATCGGCATGCCTAACCCAGGCTTTGGAATCCCAGTGATTTTTTTTCTAGGCACCTAAAAGTTAGGTGTGGTGATGCCGAGTGAATCTAGCCCTAAACCTCCCTGTATCTGGTTCCTCATCTATTAAATGAAGCTAATATCTACCTCTGAGCTGTCATTAGGATTCGCTAACCAAAGTGCATTACAAACAAATGCTAAGCATTATTTTTCTCTAAAATGTTGATAAAGGAACAGGAATAGGGATGCAAATGAAGTGATAGTTGCTAAATAGGGTTCCCCTGCCCACCTCCAATAGCTGCGTGGTTACGATATACATAATTTTTCAGGTTTGTCTGGTAATGTCTGCACCCGCACCAGTTCTGAGCATGCACAATAAGGACTGAGCACTTAAATCATAATCCTACAATAAATTGCCAGAAACAGTAAATTATGGTGTCCTGGAAAACCATTCTACAAATGAGGTGAGAGAGTAAAGTTATCTTACTAGCATGATCTTTCTAACAAGTAAGGCTTTAGGTCTCTCTCAACTTACCATAACTGTTATAGGTGTTACATATTGTGCAGGCTATTGAACAGAATAGATTTGAGAACCTATGGGAAAGGCTGGAAAGTATGAAGCCACATTCGGCAGAATGAAAGAATTGGTTGAAATATCTAGCCTCATTTCATAATATGCAGGACATACAGCCATAGTGGCTTGATATGTTAAATGAGTAAGCTTGAAATAATGTATAGTATAATGTTGCAAGATGTAATTAGGGATTAATATGTATGTTGAAACATCTCATAACTGATCTATGGCTGCCCTGGTCTTGAATTACTCTTAACTTTATCTACCACTTCATTACTCCGAGGATTAAAAAAAAATGTATTTAATATTACAAAAGAGGTTCGAGAAATCATGTAATCTAGGTCATGAATGGCCTACATTTAACAAAGGGCATTTTCTTCTTCTGACCATTAGTATGCAGTATAAGGCCCTGATATCCTCTAACAACATGCTTAAGAGTTTGCAGGATTGGAGCCCGTGTATGCACTTACATCTGTATGATGAATAGACTCATCACGCTGCACAGGCGCTGACTTTTTTTTTTTCCCCCGGTGGGTGCTCCACCCCTGCTCTGCCCTGCCCCCTCCCCCGAGGCCCACCCACCCATCGCTCGCTCCTCTCTGCTCTCAAGGCCCCTCCCGAGCACATCCTGCCAGCTGCTCTGATCCTTGGCCAGCCCCAGGGGGCCGCTGCCCAACAGCTGATCAGCAGCTAGACCTGGGCTGGAGCCACTGTGGCGGGTGGGTGCTGAGCATCCCCTATTTTTTTCCCCATGGGTGCTTGAGCCACGGAGCACCCACAGAGTCAGTGCCTATGTCACACTGGTAGTGCTGGAGTCAAGACTGAGAAAGGGGAGCCAAGTAAAATTCCACTCTTTTCTCAGCTTCCTATAGAACTGATACAGATATAACATCTGCACTAAAATACACCTTCGATTGGCCTCAGTCTGAGAATAAGTTCTTGCTGAATTTGGGGAGAAAAGATGGGGTTGTATTGTGTGTGGCTTGGTGGAGTTTGTATCGGGGGGGAAAAAACAGACTGTTTGTTCCTGTGATTTTCAGTCAGTGACTTGGATTCCTTTAAACACCTGAAACTGGAAAAGCTAATTGCAAACACATTTTTTTTTAAATAATTTAAGAAAATGTATCTATAGAGAGAGAGAGAGAGAGAGATCTCAAAAGCATGTCCGGGAGAAGGACAGCCTATGCACACGAATTCTCTGCCTCTTACCCCCAGTTCTAAAGGCCATGTATTGAGGTAGGGGGAGAGTAGCTCTGAAGGGATCAGGGTCGGGACTGTAGACCAGGAATGTGTATTTGAAGGGGGAGGAGCTTGTTTGGTTTTTTCCTCTAAAAAAAGCTCAAGGAAACAGTCGGAACACCTTCTCCCCAAAAAACCTTCAGTACGGTCATATATTAAAAGTAATAAACCATTCCAGACCATGCCTGATGCCTTTAGAGGGACACTGCCAGGCAGGACACTTCCCTACACACCCGAGCCATGCTTATGTTAAACAGCAGCACGTTCCTAAATAGCCTAGTGTTACAGATGCTAGTGACGCCCCCTCCTGGCCAGGCACTAGAACTGCCATGAGCGGAATCAAGGCCTCCTTTGCTCTGGACCCCATGGGTGTTTCAAGCTTCTGTAGCCTCATCAGGCTGCAGCACCAGTTTCTCCCTTGGCCTCTCTGGCACATTTCCTAGCACTAACTCTGTCTGTCATCCCTTTCCCAGATATGGGGCTCTTCGGCCCACCTGCCCTTGGCCCCTAGCACCAGCGCTGACCCCGAGAATGCCCCAGTTACTTAAACACACCCTTCTCCCAGAACTCCCCTCGAAGGTGTGAAGCTTCTGTTTACAGTGTAATTCTCAGGGGCATGCAGCGGTTGTGGAGTAGTTAGCACAGAGAGACACACTCTGCACAGAGTCTAACACGTGTGCTCTTTTACTTAAAAACAGAGGAGAGTACAGCTCATACAAAACAATAAGCATCTTAAACCGCAGTGTCCCTCACTAGCTCACCCTTCTCTTGTGACTCCTTGGGAGACCATCTGGGCCCAGGCAGGCAGGGAGTCCACTGCTTCAAGAGGTGGTATGTGCTGGGTTGCTTCTCCCCACTCAGCAGACCAGCCCCTGCCCTTTTGAAACCTGTGGCCCAGGTGACACCCATGCCAGGCCTGGCATGGGTGTCACCTGGGCCACAGGTTTCAAAAGGGCAGGGGCTGGTCTGCTGAGTGGGGAGAAGCAACCCAGCACATACCACCTCTTGAAGCAGTGGACTCCCTGCCTGCCTGGGCCCAGATGGTCTCCCAAGGAGTCACAAGAGAAGGGTGAGCTAGTGAGGGACACTGCGGTTTAAGATGCTTATTGTTTTGTATGAGCTGTACTCTCCTCTGTTTTTAAGTAAAAGAGCACACGTGTTAGACTCTGTGCAGAGTGTGTCTCTCTGTGCTAACTACTCCACAACCGCTGCATGCCCCTGAGAATTCCCCATGTGGACACAAATCTCTACTGGGTGATTTCATTGCAAAGGTGACTTCCCCCTACTAAGCCAGTTCTGCTGTGTAGGGACCATCTGTTGTCTGGAAGAGTGAATAGATTTCCAGCAGTTTAGGGTCTTAGAGTCAACTATCCTCTATTGTTCTGTTGTCACCAGCCTTTGGCATCTCAACCCAATGTGGAGGCAGATAGACCATAGCGAAGGCAAAAGGCTGGGCATTCAGCGTGAAGTGTGCAACCTGACAGACACACAGGGTACATCTCCAGTGCAATCAAAAACCTGCAGCGCCAAGTGTCAGAACCTGGGTCAATTGACTCGGGCTTGCGGGGCTTGGACTGCGGGGCTAAAAATAGCAGCGCAGACGTTCCGGGTCGGGCTTGAGCCCAGGCTCTGAGACCCACCCCCCTTGCAGCGTTTTGGAGCCCAGGCTCCAGCTGGAGCCCAAATGTCTACACTGCCATTTTTAGCCCTGCAACCCAAGCCCTGTGAGCCCAAGTCAGCTGACCTGGCCAACTGTGGCCATGCCGTGGGTCTCTTATTGCACTATAGACTTACCCATAAGGGTTCGTAATCTCGCACACAATTCATAAATTGTACAGACATATTCCCAAATTGTCACAACTAGCATGATTAATTTTTACTGCCTGTATCTTGTCAGGTTCTGCTTTGTTTTCAGATCGACTCTGTTGAGGCCTTACTTTTGTTTGTTTTTAAATACCAAAAAGATTTCCCTTTAATAATACAGCAGTGTCTTATTTCTTACAGCATCACATTAGGTTTCTTTCCCATTCGAGCAAATTTGTTTCTAAAATGTACTGCTTCTGTCTTCACGATTATTGGGTACACTCCTCACTTAGCAGGAATTGTTATTAAATAAAATAAGTTAAAATGTTGTGGGAAGTCATGATAAAAATACCCAATTTCTGACTGACGCCAAATGAAATGGGGGAAGGGGCACACACGCTCAAAGACTGATTATATTTGTCTTTGTTTTACAGGGCTGTTATGATCTGGTGACCAGTTTTATGGAGACAAATATGGGAATCATAGCTGGAGTGGCTTTTGGAATTGCATTCTCACAGGTATACAATTATACTGCATGAACTAGGTGGGTTTTTTCTCTCTTTTCTTCTTCCTCTGGCTTCAGGGAAGGATTATAATAAGGGACAGAGCTCCGAATGCTCATTAGTCCTTTGGTCATCTGTTCATTGATTTTCTTTTTTCAACTTAAATGCAGTTTCTCCTTGGGAATATGCAGTTATGATTCAGCTAATGACTAGCTCAAGGAAAATCACTTGTCCCTCTGTTGGGTCAAACAGAGGTTAACCCAATAAAGCATTGTTTTAAATGGAGCATAAACAACTCAAAAGCCAAATAGCTGATCCATATGTTGGATAGGCTTTCCACTCTTCGGGCTTTCTTTTTTAAAGATCTTGTTATAAAATTCAAAGATCTTTAAAATAAGAACATAAATTTAGCCTGGCTCATTCAAAAACTGTTTGTTTTGGTTTGGTTTTTATGTGGTGACCTGCACTATTTGCTTATTTCAGCTTCACTGTAAAAAGAAAAAAGTTCAGAGTGGGAGAGGACTAATTGTTAAAACTCTGTTCATTCTGCTAACTTTTCTAAAAGAAAAACCCCTTTGATTTTTGTGAGGAGAGGCCCCTTAAATCAACGTAGGAGTTCAGTTTCCCTAGCTACAAACAACAGCACAGCTGTAAGGAGAAAGATGCCAAAACCACAGTCTAAAAGCCACACTGTTTCATGATGCGTTTTGGCATGCAGAGGATTCAGGGAACACTAGGAAGCTGGCTACAGCTCCCTGACTTTCAAACTGCCCTGGCCCTGACATCAGTTAAAGAAGCCTCATGACAGTTCTAACTTATTGTTGTGAGCTGGGTGAAACTTTGGGTTGAGTTAAAACCCCAGTGAGATTGATAGGTGTAAATTTACCCTTCAATTAACATAACTATAAGCATAAGCTCCCACGTAAAACAAAAAGAATGTGTGAACCTGCCCAGGAGTTTTTGACTGAGTATTGTTTGTGTAGGGTATTTGGGTGTAGAGATCACACAGAAAGAGAGGACAAAAGAACAGAGAGGGAGGGAGAGGCAAGAAAGCCAAGCAGTCACCTCTAAGTACAGTGTGACCCTGGAAAAAGCTAGAGAGCTTTTGAGTCTGATGTTGACTAGAGGGTTGGGGACTGTAAGCTAAGAAACTGCTCGTTTTGTTCTCAGTTCCTTCTGCACTCGGAAAAGCAGGATTTTGTACATTCCATGTAAATAAACAAGATTGCATCAAAGAAAATACCAAACTCCATCAGTTTCTACTTTCAGCTGGAACATCCCCAGAGCCCCAAACTCTGACTAGCTATTTGGGTCGAAAAGGAGCAAAGACTAGTTAAAAGAAGCCTAGGGACTGTTCTAAATTATGAAAGCTGCTTATGGTCCTTACACCAGTGAAAACCAGGAATACTACCTGCATCTTCCACAAAATCTTGACCCTTCTTTGTAGTAGTCACTTGCCTTGGAATGGTGAGAATCCCCTCGAAATGTGCAGAAATCGGAAAAAGAAAGCCACATTTAGAAGCCCAATGCCAAACCATTTCCAATACAGGACAGTGAGGTGCATGCAGATTCATGGGATTACACTACTTCCATCTGAGCGAATATTTGCCTTCTGTCTTCTAGGCCCAGAACAGCTTGACTATAAACACTACACTTGAAAGTTGTCATTACACCTGGCATTTGCATTGGTCATTTCATGTGAAAAATCCAGCACCAGGCTTTTTAGAAGTGTAAAGCTTTTTGATGATGTGAGGCACCATATTTTAAAATTTTTGTGCAGTGCTTTGAAAATGGGAAGTGCCAGATGAATTTATTCTGTTTCACCTTAAAACACATGAATTCAAGCAATGTGCTGCAGGTGAAGACTGTGCTCTCATCTGCTAAAACACCAACAACACTCTCCTCTTTTTACTGTAGTTTACTGCAGTACAGCCCCTTTCTCTTTTCTTTGCTTGACTTGCACATCCTGTCATTCTGTGGCAAATTGTAACAGGGAGTATGACTGTCCATTATAGAGGTTCAACTATGTTAAAACTGGGGGAACAAAGTTAGGAGTGACTTATGCATGGCTACACATTTTGGTTGAAGAAAAAGAATTCTATGTACTGTGCCACAGTTATAAGCGTCAGTATTTTTGAGCATTGTTTAGTTTAGAATTTTGTTGTATTGGGCAATGTTTCTATGATTGTATTTTAGTCAAATCCCTATTAACAAGTTTCACTGCTTTGCTGAACCGAGCCTATCTCTAAATTCTTCAGTATAACTGCTTCCAAGTACTGCCGAAAGCTGTTAGCAGATCCATTATCCCCAGAAACCCAGCCACAGGTAGCCTGATGTGTGTTGGTTGGATTAAGACTTCTGACTGACTACTCTGCCTTGGATCTTACCGTCCGTTCTTTGTCACCAGAAAACCATGATGTCTTTGCTAAAGAACCACACTAACATTTTCTTGTCTGAGTCTTGGTTGTGAGGAAACCTCATGCTTTGGTACTGCACGCTGTGCTGATGGTCAGTTGTACCTGAACCATCTCAAAGCATTGACTCATCCTTCATACAGATAAACCCTCGGATATTAGAACTTTGGTAGCCAGAAGCTGGGATAATACTAGCTTTTTACTACTGTATTCCTCTTCTTGACAACCAGTAGTAGTCAACTTGTTCTTGTTCCTAACCTTGATGGCACCATTATAAAGCGCTTTCTGTACTCTATCTGAATCTGGTTTTAGGTGGTCAGAATTGTGTTCAATGCCGATATCTTTAAAAAATCCATCGAAAAGAGTTTGAGGACTCGGGAGGTAACATGTTGGACCATTCAGCCCTACACAATTGAGGCAAATTGCAGGATATTTCGTAGGTGAGGATCCGAACCAAGTATAAATCACCAAATCTGCTTTAGCCTAGTCACATCTTTAATGAATCTGTAGTACGTGCTGTATTTTTACGTGTAGCATTTTAACTTGGCTGGAAGTTGTTTGCAGCTGGGAGGACAATATAGAAAGAAGCCAAACTGGGATAGCTTGTCAGAGTTTTGACCTGTCTGGATATTTACTATAGGCAATCCATAATTTATGGGCTAAATTCTGTCTTTGATGGAATCGGACAGCGCAGCAAAGAAGAACAGAGATGCAGACCAATGCATCCTCTGCAGCGAGAATCATGCTGGCACAGGCTGGATTTATCACGGCAGGCTGCAGGCAACACAATGTGAAATGCACTTTGCTGCTGCTCCAAGCAAGTGCAAAGTGCACCCTGATGTGCTGCTGGCAAGTATTTGTTGTTGATGGCAGTCTACACTCCAGCCAACTGGGGGGCTGGACATTCTTCATTTCCAGCACGCCGTCCCCCCTACACCATTAAGGAGGTGGGGGCATGACGCTCAGACAGGCGTACTTCCCAGCCCACACTTGTGCACTGTAGAAAGATTCTACCTGGCCTGTTTGTGTGTGTGAAGTGACTCCCTATCTCGCTTAGCCTCTACCCTTTGTGGAGAAGATAGCTGAATGTAGCCTAATAGGTGAAGAATACAATAAAGTTGGTTACCATTTACTTATTAATCTGTCTTGCTTGATCCATATAAGAATGGAATCCTCGGACTGATTTCAGATTGAGCAGGGCTAATAGTAACATAGCAGGCAGAGATACAGCTTTAGGTGAGGTTTCACTGTTTCTTTTTAGAATAGTTTTAATCAAGTAAAAGGCAAGTTGCACTGTTTTACTCTTCTTGTGCTGGCCTTTCCCTTGCATCATTTGTTAGGTGTTGACCATTACAAGGAATGTACCAGGTCTCAGAAATGGAAAAAGTTGATGTAATGGCATGACGTGTCTTATTGCTCTGGCGTGATTTCTCAATCACAATTAGTGTCTGAAAAGCTGCTTTGGGACTGATGATGTCTGCACAATTGGGAACCCCAGACTTTGCTTGTTGAGGTTGAAATAATACATTTCTAAAAAGCAAATCGTTTTTGGAATTGAAGTTTGACATTGATTTTCAGCTGGAATAACTTGTGTTTAGCAGGTGCTCTTCGTGAAAATGATTTCCATACACTGGACAACATAAAATAAAATTGTCCAAGTTGCCTTTAAGAGGAATGATTTTTGCCTGTGGAAAACGACAGTGCAGATGTTGGTTTAAAGGACATGGGATAGCCTTTTCAGGTTGGAATTATCATTGAGTTCCTCGTTAAGTAGGAGGGGATTGTAGTGCAACTGTAGAGCCATATTGTTCCAGCTTTCCTGCAGGATGCAGAGTCCACGTACTGAAATTCAATCCTTCAGAGTGCACAATACCGATTCATTTAAGGGTCTGTGGTTGGATTCCCTCTAGTCCAGTGCAGCATCCACTTTGTGCGTATATTTTAGCACTTGCAATTTAATTTCTAGCATAAAATTGAGTAGCTGCACCTGATTGGGGGCACAATTCAGGTGGAGACATAACTCTTCAGATCTGTGCCCGTAGCTCATGTTTGGGACAGAAGTTGCACCCGCAGACAAGAAAGCTGGGCTGCAGCTTGGCTGAAAACACATTAAGGAGAATAAGAAATGTTTGAAATGTCAATTTGCCCCGTGCCAATGTGGCAGACTCAAAGCAGAGTTTCTGTTGGATTTGAAAATATTGAAAAAATATTCCTAAATGCTATAAAAAGTACATTCATAAAAATACCCCTTTTAAAGGGACAATCTGTAAAAGCTATTACCCTGATTCTGATTTGAGTGTACAGCTTCCTCCGTCTGAGAAGAAGAGAGTGGCTGAGTAGAAACAGCTGTGAATGGACACTAGTCAGGAAGAGGAACAGGTTTTTTGGCGGAAACACTCCAGAACATGAAAACTTCATAGACCTTCTTAGATGAAGCCAGTGAAATCAAAAGAACTAATGCCACAGTGATTGGTAAACTCAGTCCTTTCCAGAAAAGCATGGAGAGCTGTGTGCCCAGAACACTGAGGATTGAGAACAGAGCGAGTCAAATCAAGGAGCTAAAAGGTGAAGTGTCATTCCACATAGAGAAAACTGGAGTATCAGCTCCAGCAGCTGAGTCCCTGGCTAGTCAAACACGTGACTGAGTTTGTACTTATGGCTTAAATAGGGACACATTGTGAGGTTAAAGAGCACAAAGGACCTAGAGACCCAACCTGCAAGTAGAGGTGAAATTGTTGTTCTGTTTCTGTACTTTGTAATAACAGGGAACACCTATAGGCTATAGCATTTTACATCTTCAGATCACTTTATGACCATTAATCCTTACAACACTCCTGTGAGCTAGTATGTAAGACAAGCCATCGTGTATTCCTTGTAAACAAGACTGTTAGGAAGTTGCTACACTTCGGCTTGAATGGTCAGATTCTATATAGATTTGGACATGAGACTAGAAACCACATGGCAGAGATGTGAACACACCACACACTGAATTGCACGTGTTCAGATGATTTTTAACCACCAGAATGATCATTCTTCATCATGAAGGATTTAGATTTTTCAGTGTTTCCCAACAATTTGGAAACTTTTTGAGATTATCCATGGCCAGACCAGAGGTTTATCCCAGGCAAATGCTTGGCACTGCCAGGAGAACATCTGAAGAAAAGGAGATAAAGAACAGGATAAAATTCAGATTCAGATGAGACCCTGGGACTTGCACATGTATGATGTGTTTTTTGAACGTTCTTATTCAAAATGCTGAATACCATAGAACTGGGAGTATAAAAAGAAGTAATAAGTAAGTAAGGGCATGTCTACACTTACCTCCGGAGCGATCGATCTAGTGAAGACGCAATAAATCGACTGCCGAGCTCTCTCCCATCGATTCCGGTAGTCCATCGGAGCGAGAAGTGCAGGGAGCATCAACAGTTGACCTACCGCAGTGAAGACACTGCAGTAAGTAGATCTAAGTACGTCAGTTTCAGCTACGTTATTCACGTAGCTGAAGTTACGTAACTTAGATCGATTTCCTCCCCCCCCCAGTGTAGACCTGGCCTTAGAAGTAGATAAGAGCTACAACATACTACTTTGGAGAAGATGGGAAACAGTGGGAACTAAGGCCTGGTCTACACTACAGCTGCCGGTCGATCTAAGCCACGCGCGTTAGTGGCGTAACTCAAGTCGACGTAGCTTAAATCTATTTACCCTGGGGTCCAGACTATGTTATGTCGACGGGAGATGCTCTCCCGCCGACATTTCTTCTGCCTTTTGTTGAGGTGGAGCACAGAAATGGATGGGAGAGCGCAGATTTAGCTCCCTAGTGAAGATAAGCTGTAAGGTGGATAAATGCGACTGTTTTTTGTGGAGGAAAGGGTTTGTATGGAGATGCAATGAGAAGGGGAAGCGTTTGGGGGGGCGTTGGTGGTTGTTGGGGTTTTTTGTTTGTTTGCTGTTTGAGTTAGTTTATTATTTGTTGTACTGTGGGTAAATAGTGTGAAAGTTGAGTGTAAAGATGTGGAGGTTTATAAAGATTTTTTGACTAGGTGGTTTATGATAACCAAATTGCTCCCAAATGGGACAACCGTGATTGACCAAGTGACAATTTAATCTTTCCAGCATCCCATATCAGCACATATGTTCTTTATACTGTTTACACAAAATCCTTAATTCTTTTTTTCTAGTCTCTCTGTTTTTTCCTGCCCTCCCCTCATTAAGTACACTTGTTATCATGGAAAAAGTGGAGCCATTTGTATGGGCAAATCTTAGTAATATCCAGAAATGCTGTACAAAGTCCATTTATATAATGGCTTGCCCCTTTTATGCCATGCTCTGTGAAATACACGAGTTTATGTGATGGTAACATGACCCCTTAAAGGTATGAAACAGCATTTAGGCAGTGCCAAAGAGAAATAAATAGCCTGAAGGTCAGAGGTGCACACACATGTAATCTGAATTTCAGTGGAAAGTCAACCTGTTGCTTTATGCAGGATGGATTTGAGTAAATTTGTCTCTTTAAATGTTCATCTCGTGAAATAAACACATTACCATATCCTGGGAAGTACTGTAAAGCTGAACTTTGTCATTACTGGAAGTGCATTTGCCATCTCTGAAACACAACAAATTTCATCGATGATTGGGAGATGTCTACTACGTTTAATGGCATATTATTTGTCAGAGTTCTGCTTTAAAATGACATAGGATCATAGGAATCATAGGATATCAGGATTGGAAGGGACCTTAGGAGGTCATCTAGTCCAACCCCCTGCTCAAAGACCAATCCCCAATTTTTACCCCAGATCCCTAAACGGCCCCCTCAAGGATTGAACTCACAACCCTGGGTTTAACAGGCCAATGCTCAAACCACTGAGCTATCCCTCCCCCCATCTTCTCCTGCCCTCCCCTTCATCCCAGAAATCTAATGCAGGAAGAAGGTTGTGGTGGGGGATGATTACAGTAGTGATCTATGGCCCAAATTCTGTATCAGACAGTTTTTTAAAGAAAGATTATATACTACCTACAGTAACTTCTCACTTAACATTGTAGTTATGTTCCTGAAAAATGCTACTTTAAGTGAAAAAATGTTAAGCAAATCCAATTTCCCCATAAGAATTAATGTAAATGGGGGGTTAGGATCCAGGGAAATTTTTTTTGCCAGACAAAAGACTATTATTTTATTTTATTTTATTTTATTTATGTGTGTGTGAGAGAGAAGCTTGGTTGAGGTGGTGAAGTCAGAGAGTGGGATATTTCCCAGGGAATGCCTTACTGCTAAATGATGAACTAGCACTTGGATGAGCCCTCAAGGGTTAACACATTGTTGTTAATGTAGCTTCACACTCTACAAGGCAGCACGAATGGAGGGAGGAGACACAGCATGGCACAGAGACACTTTCCCCATCAAAGCGCCGCTTCTCTCCGGCCGCTGGCTGCATGGCTGCCCCTGCTCCTCCTGAGTCCTCCGGCCCGTGCTCGCAGGGCCGCATTCCGAAAGGGGCTTTAGAGCTGCAGGCCAGAGCCCCGGGGCCCCCTTAGCCCAGGGCCCTAAAGCCCCTGTGTTCCGGGTGGCCCTGCCTGCCGGGGGTGGGAGGGCAGCTTGCTCGCTTGCTCCCTCCCTTCCTCCCAGAAAGTCCTAAGCACCGCCAAACAAGCCCTGGGACGGAGAGAGGAAGGGAGGGGGAGGAGGCGGAGAAGAGGAACTTGTGCAATGCTCCCTTGTAAAGTTTGTAAAGTCAGCCAAACGACGTTATAAGGGAGCATTGCACAACTTTAAACGAGCATGTTCCCTAATGGAGCAGCGACGTAACCTCGAAACAACATTAACCCGGACGACGTTAAGTGAGGAGTTACTGTAGATCAGCAAGTTGAGACAGCAGCTCTGTGGAGATGAGGTATGGGGGAGGGAGAGGGACACCCTGACAGCACTTCTCTTCCACCCCTTACCCCCCCCCCTCTCTGCACAGCAAGCAGGAGGCTCCCAGGAGCAGCTCCAAGGCAGAGGGCAGGAGCAGCACATGGCAGTTGGAGGAGGGACAGCTGAACTGCCTGGCACTTAGCCTGATGAGCGGCTGCAGCACAGGGAACTTAAGGGAGCTAATAGGGAGGCTGCCGGCCCACCCTGGTTCCAAGCTCTCACCAGCTAGCTCCAACGGGCTGCTCTTCCTGCAAGCAGTGGACAAAGCAGGCCGCTGCCAAACAATGTTATGAGGGAGCATTGTGCAATTTTAAACGAGCATGTTCCTTAATTGATCAGCAACGTAACAATGAAACAACGTTAACCGGGACGACGTTAAGTGAGGAGTTACTGTACTCTCCCCTTACAGCTAGAACTCACATGATTATGGCTTGGGGGTTCCTGGCCAATCAGCAGCATTCTGGAGCAGTTACCAATATACCACCATCACCTACAGGAAAAAGGATTTGTTGGTGACTTTGTGACATCTGTGTATTTCCACTGCCGTTCAATAAAATGAAGAAGATCTGAAGAATAGCTCTGTGGAGCTCAAAAGCTTGTCCACCAACAGAATTTAGTTCAATAAAAGATATTACTCCTCACCAATCTTCCCTCATTCAATAAAGTGGGTTCTCCAGTTTTTGATGATATGCACAAGTCTGGAATAAAATCTACTATTGTCAGTTCTTTGAGGCAGAAACTGTCTACTACTCTGCATGTACAGTGCCATACACAATGGGGGGCCTGTTCTTTATTGATCCCGAGACATATCCCAATACATATAATAATAGCAAATATCAAACCTACTCAGCAACTTGACATGGGATTTGTGACGCTGGCAGACCAGGTGCCAGTTCACATGTCTCAGCTGAACACTGACAAATACATAGTTGCAATCAGTCTGGCTCACCTGAATGTTTAGTATTGTTAAAATAGGCATTAAGATTATATAAGAATGTGTTTAGTATTTAGATTTTACTGAATGCTTGTGAGTTGCTGCATGCATTAAACTCGCTTTTAGCACCTGTATCCCATATTGTAAGGTAATATTTAAGCATTTGTATTGTACGCCTTTGTGACTGCAAATCACCAGACAGCAGAGAGAGATTAACTAGTGTACAGTGTTGGTCTCCAACAAAATGTGTTACGTCCTGGTCAACAAGGAAGGCCCATTGACACCATACAGACTATTGTGGAATGTTAAAGAGAACAAAAGACTTTGTTGTTCTGCTCTTCCCCACCATGAAGGAGTCATGCAAGTGATTCCTCCCACCAGTTAAGTTCGCAGCTCAGAGCGCATGGGAGGGAAGCAGGGGGGAAACCCCTTACAAGCAGGAACTGTATCTCTATGCTGCTTGGATTCTGGGGGCAAGGTTTTCTAAGCATAAGCAAGGGATTCCAAGCTGCTTTGCTTGGAGTATCCCTAAAGGACGTATAGAGCTTGCTTATTATAGAAGCTTCTATTACCTTTTGAAACCTAAGATCGTAACTCATTTGTGTATGTATGTTTACCTGCTTTAACTTTGTAAATAAATCTTGTTTCCTTTTTAATAAATCTGTATATAGCTTATAGTAGGATTGGCTACAAGCATTGTGTTTGTTGTGAGATCTGAGGTGCAATTGACTGGTCCTTTGGGATTGGGAGTATCCCGAATATTGCTGTGATTCTTGGTCTAAAGGACCATCTGTCTCAAAGGTAAGCTCACCTGGGTGGCGAGATAGAGCAGTATATCCAAGGGGACTGTCTGTGACTCCATGTTAAGCCTATTCTCGTGCCTGAGGACTTTACACTTAATAATTGGTGAAAACTAAGTATAGGACATCCCTGCTTCTTAACAGGCTTCCCTGAGGTTGGTACTCACACTCTTGAGCCATTGCAGGACAGCCTTTGTGATAGATGGTCCCTTACGCCAAGAATCACAGCAAGATTCAGGTTACTCCCAGTCCCAAAGGACCAGTCACTTACTCCAGATCAATTGCACCCTAGAGCTCACACCAAAGACAACACTTGTAGCCAATCCTATAACAAACTATCTAAAGATTTATTAACTAGGAAAAGGAAAAAGGTTATGTACAAAGTTAAAGCAAGTAAACACACACATACACCAATGAGTTACCGTCTGAAGTTTCAAAAGTAAGATAGACTTCTACAATAAGCAGTCCCTTAGCACTAACCCAAACTAAACCCTGGTGATCTTCTGCTTATGCCTAGAAAACTTTGCCAGTGAGTCCAAGCAGCATAGCGATGCAGTTTCTTCTTGTTAAGGGTTTTTATCCCATTCCAATTCTCTGAGCTGCCAGTTCAGCTGATGAGAGGAACTCCTCTGCAGTGGGGGAGGAGAGCAATCAACAAAGTCTTTTGTCCTCTGATAATCCACAATAGTGTGTCTAGTGGTGATGGGCCTTATATGTTGGGAATAGGGTGACCAGATGTCCCGATTTTATAGGGACAGTCCCGATTTTTGGGTCTTTTTCTTATATAGGCTCCTATTACCCTCCTCCCCCATACCGATTTTTTCCACTTGCTTTCTGGTCACCCTAGTTGGGAAGAAGGTAACACCACCTGTTGGAGACTAGTATTTCACACTGGTTAATGCTTATATTATCTGCATCATCTCACTGGTTAATACTCCTCCCCTGTCTGGTGATTTACAGTTACAGAGCATACACTTAAATATTACCTGCTAACATGGGATGCAGATTATATAAATGAGATTAATTCATCCAGCCACTTACAAGCATTTCATAAAGTCTAAACACATCCTTATAATTCTAATAACTATTTTAGCAATACTAACACAGGTGAGGGAGGCTGATTCCATCTATGCATTTGTCAGTGTTCATTTGAGACGTAGGTCCCTTGGCATAAGCTGGCACCTGGTCTGCCAGCGTCACACTGACAACTGCAGGATCTCACAGTGGTAGTCTGAGCCCTTGTAAAAGCATTTGATGAATATGTGCAATTTAAAGATTTCTCAAATAGCGACTCTTGCTTACTCTGGACACAGCTAATGTCCTGCTGAGGGGGAAAATAACATCCATCTCACGGTACCAAGAAAATATAGCAAAATTGGATTTGCCTGCAAAATTAGCCATTAAAAGATCAGTGAGGAGCTGATTAGAGTCTGGGGAGGAATTAGTTTAGTGAAAATAAATAGGTCCGAACACACGATCAGAGTTGCTTAGTGTTATTACAGTGAAAAAGATAATAAAGCACAGAAGGAACTAGTGTGTCAACTGAGGGAAAAGAAATAAACCCAGAAATACCACAGGCATTAAAAAGTAGTGGGAGGGATAGCCACGACCCAGAGCCCACTGGGAACATTTTGTTCTGTTCTTTGTGTCAAAGTTTCTATAACCCCGAGGGAAACACGTGTACAGCTCCCAAAAAGTGAGACTGAGTTAAAACAAAAATCACAGCAGGAAGTAGTAATGGTTGCCTTCAGCAGCCCTTGAAGTGGTAAAGCTGCAGCACGTGATGGGCTCCCAATAGGATTTTACAAATTGCCGTGTCGATAATATCACCCCCATAGTGACTGGAGTATTGAGCTACAATGCACAGCCAGATAACACCAACCTCGCTGTTTACCCGAAGGAAGGAAGACTCCTGAGAGTGCTCGAGCGACAGCCTAAACTCCCTCCTTTAACACGGGCCTAAAAACATTTGTTAATAGTTATGGCGTCAGTAAGGTGAGTTGTTGTTGTAGGGTGGGATTTCCAAAGCTGAGTAGAGGATTTGGATGGCCAAATCCCATTCATTTCAAAATCCCACCCAAAAAGATCAAGTACTGGAGGTTGTATCAGGACCATGTTGGGTGTGTTATCCATGACCTGCACTCAGTCTAGTTTATACCTGAGCTACGATTGATGCTGTCACCTGATGCTAAAAATGCATTATACTAGTTGGAGTTCATGGGACTTAAGGCCATTTTATAAAATGAATCCTAACAATATGAGAGACTCTTTGAGCAGCACTGCTAATTGCTGGATCGTGCCCAAACGTCTTTCTGCTTACTAAGAGGGCACATGTTTGTGACACACCCTGTCCTAATCAGCATTTCTTTAGAGCCCTGATAGGATATGATTCAGAAATTTCCAGCATTTAAATAGGAAAAGGTGGTGATGGAGGGAATCTCATCTAGCCACGTGCACAGATTGATGTGCTGCTGTTTTTCGCCAACCCAAATGTGCTCATGCCAATAGTATGAAATGTTGTGGCAACTAGAACATTAGGACTGGACTGAAAGCTGATATTGCTACGTTTTACATTCTAGATTAGCAGACATCACTATGAAGTAAGTGATGCGTTGCTGAGTTGTTCTTTTTACAGTGACGTCCCAAGATTTTCAATATTTAGGAAGGGGTCGTGCTCTTAAGGATATATGTATACATTAATTCTTGGGGGTTATAAATACTCACTATGGGAAGTAACACAGGTTTGGGGTAGTGTAGGGACCAATCAATCAGCTTGGTGGGAAAGATGAATGTTGTTACAATGATCACTATACTGGGAGCCTTAATTATGTAGTACACTCAGGATGGTTAATTAGTTTAAGTTTTTAAACAAAATAATGAGCTTGTTTGGAAGGGTAACCAGCCGGGGATAGCTGGGTGCACTCCATGTGGTCCAAGGGAGAAGGAAAAGCTTCCATTGCTAATACGTTTTGTCCACACTCTGAAATCCATTACATTGATATCCTTCACATGCAGTAGATAGAAATGTGCAAAGGGAACTGCATGGTGCCCCTAACTTAAAGGATGCCCCAGCGGGCACAAATGAATGAGATGGATCACTTTTGACACACGACTCTTTGGCAAAAGTCTGTCTGTAATTATTTGAAACAAAGTAAAAAGGTTGATGTTTCGGCAGAGGCAGTCATGTCTCTTCGCCTTTGTAGGTGGGTATGAACTGTAACAATCTTTATATGCTCAGAGTTGATTGACCATCACTACAGCTGTGAAAAGTGTGGTTATTAACGTGATTGGTGTATGCAGGAAAATACTCCTATTCAAGGGATCCATTTCCAATCATCTCCTACTAATTTGTTACTCTCACTGTTGCATTGAGTAAAGTCTGAGTGGCTGAAGAACTACATGGCAGTGAGAACCACCTAGATCTTCAGCTCTTCATTTCCAAATGTCTTAACATTTATTTTTTAAATTGTATCATTTGTGTAAAGAAAGGGAAATATTGTTTTGGGGCATTAGATGGACCATACTTCAGCGCACATTTAACTCTTATTTAATAAAGATGCGTGTTTAAAAATGTATGTTTAATTAAAATGTGTCAGCTGTAAGTACTCACTGTGGGATCTAGAAGTCAAGTTACTTGCTGTCCTGGTTACTCAGAATCATTAGTAATAAAGATACTGCCATCCAAATTCTGCCTTTCATTATCCCTATGCCAATCCCCCATATCTTTCAGTGGTGTTGCTCATTAGTAGTAACAAGCACAGGGATCTGTTCGGGGTCCAATGTTATTTAACGTCTTTATTAATGGCCTGGATGTAGGTATAGGGAGCATACTGATCAAGTCTGCAGCTGACACAAAGCTGGGGGGAAGAGGGGATTTTGGAAACACTTTAGGGCAGGGGTGGCCAACCTGTACCTCCGGAGCCACATGTGGCTCTTCAGAAGTTAATATGCGGCTCCTTGTATAGACACCGACTCCGGGGCTGGAGCTACAGATGCCAACTTTCCAATGTGCAGGTGGTGCTCATTGCTCAACCCCCTGCTCTGCCCAGCCCTACCCCCACGCCACCCCTTCCCCCGAGCCTGCCATGCCCTCGCTCCTCCCCCACAGAGCCTCCTGTGCATGCGAAACAGCTAATTGGGGTAGGCGGGAAGTGTTGACTGGTGGGGCTGCTGGCGGGTGGGAGGCACTGGGAGGCGGGGGAGCGGTTGGGGGGATGCTGACGTATTACTGCGGCTCTTTGGCAATGTACATTGGTAAATTCTGGCTCCTTGTCAGGCTCAGGTTGGCCACCCCTGCTTTAGGGGATAGAACTTAAATTCAAAAGGCTCTTGATAAATTGGAGAACTGGGCTATAGACAACAAAATGAAAATCAACAAAGACAAATGTAAGGTGCTATACCTAGGGAAGAAGAGCCAAATGCACGAATACAGAATGGGGGATAACTGGCTGGCTTGTCAGCAGCACTGCTGAGAAGGATCTGGGAGTTGTGGTTGACAACCTCAATATACATCAGCAATGTGATACTGTTGCAAAAAAGCATAGCGTGCCAGTCACAGGAGCTGATAGTACTGCTCTACTCGGTGCTAGTTAGGTCTCAGCGGAAGTGCTGTGTCCAGTACTCCAGTCACCAATGTATAGAAAGGATGTAGAGAAACTGGAAAGGATCCAGAGGTGAGTGACAAAGATGATCAAAGGGATGGAATACAAGCCATATGAGCAAAGGCCGAAGGAACTAGGTATGTTTCATTTGGAAAAGAGGAGATTAAGGGGAGAGGGATATGATAGCTTCAAATACTTGAAAGGCTGCCATAAAATAGAGGGAGAAAAGTTCTCTCTTGCCACAGAGGGCAGGACAAGAGACAATGGGTTCAAACTACAGCAAGGCAGATTTAGATTAAATCTCAGGAATAGCTTCCTAACTAAGAACAGTAGGACAATGGAACAGACTGCTTCTGGAGCTTGTGGAATCTTCTTCACTGATGGTTTTCAAAAGGATACTGATAGTCATGCGGTCCTTTCTAATCTATGGTTCTATGATTCTATAACCAAGTGAGACCCTGACATTAGAATTCAGTCAATTTGATACATGTGCCAGAGTAAGATTCAGCTCACTCTCCCTCAACTTTGCTGGCCAGGGAGTGCAAACAGGAGTAAAAAGTAGTGAAAACATACTTAGTTGACAAAGTAAGCAGATGGGACTCTGATTACAAACAGGAGGAAAATTTGATGAAGATGGGGGTGCCATTTGTACACCACTTTTCAGATTAGAGCTGCACTTAAAATGTGGCAGTAATTCTGGGGGTTCATACTAGCTCAGGAATGTAAACATTTGCTTTCCTATAATGTAACAGCACATTTCAGTTTTCTAAAGAAGTTACCAAAGATTCCATTTGGCAAAGTCACTATGTATCACAATGACTCTTAACTCCTTGTCTGGTTTTTTTTCCCCTTGAATAGTTGATTGGAATGCTGCTGGCATGCTGTCTGTCCCGATTTATCACTGCCAATCAGTATGAGATGGTGTAACAAGGTGAGCCTTTATCTCTTTGTATACAGTGTGCTGTCCACAAGGTATTTCAATAGCCATGCTCTACTGTACATTTGTTCATGATAGAAGATTTGGGGTATCTTATGTTTTTATCAAGAATGGGGCCTTTAGCTGTGGGTTTTGTCTCCCCACACCCCAATATTTTGCCTGGTGGAAAGAGGGGAATTGCAGCATCACTTGAACATATAATTTATGAATATTTTGTTACTTCTGAATATATTTTTAAAAAAAGAGAAAGTTCTGTTGTGAATCTTGTTAGCAGCTAAAACAATTCATCTCTTTTTCTCTCTCCTTCCCTAGTCTTTCAGAGATGGGAAATACAGAGCCTGTCTCAAAATCAGGAACTGCCGAAATCTAGGAAGACTTTAAAGAATGTTAGAGCACACTTTCTCTCTCGCTCACACACGCGCGCGCGCACACACACACACACCATCTTCTAAACTCCGTACCATGTGTAGTGTACCATTCCGTGAAGTACTAGTGCACCACCAAGAGTCGCTTGAGCCATTCAGCATCCAGTACTGTACACTCCATCTTAAAGGCTCTGCATATGATGGCACTATATGTATGTTCTTGGTCATACAGTAGTTGCATTGTAAGTGAACAATGGTAATCCATTAACAGCATCCATCAGGCTGTGCATGTAGTGACTGGAGGGCAAAATTAGCCTTTCACCATGGTTAATAAGTGTTGCACACTTCATTTAAACCAGTATATGAAATATATATTCTTTTGCTTTACTAAATCTTAGTTTCTTGTTTTGTTTACTGCTTTACTAAGGTTTTCATCTTCTCACCACAAATGCCCCCTTCCCCCAAAACACAAGAAATCAGTAACATAACATAAAGATACTTGAAAAATAATGTTATAATGTTGTGCTTGAAGGGAACTGTTATTCCTGATGTTCTACTACATCTTTGACTCTTATTCAATGTTGTATGCCTAGTGCGTATGCCAGTAGACTTTGTCTAGTGCATTTTGCCTCTGAACCTGAACCTGTGTAATACTGTTATTAAGCTGTGTTGTTGCTTACTGTGAAGGCAGTAATTTTGCTTCTTTTATTTTTTTATTAGATAGCTATGAACTAATCAAATTGTGCTGTAATGCGGCCTTCATCCTTTTTTCTATTCGTTCTTTTTTTTTCCCATTGACGTTACAGCCACCAAATATATTGTCAAATCAATCAAAACAAAACAAAAACAAGCATACAGAATATTTTGGGGGGGAAAGCAAAAGTTTAAAACCTTTTTAAAAAAATAGAAATTTTTTAATAATGCCTCTGTCTAGCATGCCAACAAGAATGCGTTGATATTGTATTTGTGACATATGTATTAATAAATGGAACTATTACAGATTTCTATCTGCTTCACCTTTGTTCTTCAGTCCTAACACAACTCTCAGGGAGAAGTGTAAGTGAAACACAAAGTGCATCATTATTTAGAATTATGCATATTTTAATTTGTGACTTGCTTATGAGGCAAAAATAATATTACCTTGGAAGACAGGTAGTAGCTAGAATTGTTTCAAACTCTTGGTGAAACAAACTGTGGAATAAGTGGAAGGTTTTTCTATGGGCTGAATACAGGCCCTCTGCTTCACAATTATTCCTTTTGTGGCTGGTGGTAAAATCTGCAGTGTTCAATTATCCTGTCCTTTGTATTGCACACTATTATGGTGTTAGGAATTCCCTTACATTTGTTTTTGCATAGCACTGACTCTGCGGCATTTGTGGAAAGGCACGCACTTGTCTCTCGGCCTTGGAAGGGTCTCTCTCCATGTGAATATATGGAAAATTTAGGGCTTGACACAAAGCCCATAAAAAGTCAGTGGTAGTTTTCCATTGACTACAATGGGCTTTGGATTGGGCACTAAACCCCCTTAATCTAAAACCCATTGAAATCAATAGGAAGACTCCCATTGATTTCACTAGGCTTTCGTTCGGGCCCTAAGTCAGTAATTTACCTGTAAATTGAGAAGATAATTTAGCTCCCTTTGTTACTTAGGTAAAAAAGAAAAATGAAGGAGGAAAGCTGTAGAACAGGGATGGGCAAACGTTTTGGCCCGAGGGACACATCTGGGTATGGAAATTGTATGGGGGGCCATGAATGCTCATGAAACTGGAGGTTGGGGTGCAGGAGGGGGGTGAAGGCTCCAGCTGGGAGTGCAGGCTCTGGGGTGGGGCCAGAAATGAGGAGTTTAGGGTGCAGGAAGGGGCTCCGGGCTGGAGCAGTGGGTTGGGGTGTGGGGAGGGGCTCTGGCTGGGGGTGCAGGCGCTGAGATGGGTATGAGGGGTTGGGAGTGCAGGAGGATGCTCCGGGCTGGGACCGAGGGTTCGGAGGGCAGGAGAGGGATCAGGGCTGGGGCAGGCTCCGGGCGGCATTTACCTCAAGCAGCTCCCGGAAGCACTGGCATGTCCCCCCTCTGCCTCTTATGTGGAGGCATAGCTAGGCAGCTCTGTGCGCTGCCCTGTCCGCAGGCACCAACCCTACAGCTCCCATTGGCCATGGTTCCTGGCCAATGGGAGCTGTGGGGGTGGCGCTTGGGGTTGGGGCAGCGTGCCGAGCCCCCTGGCTGCCCCTACGTGTAGGAGCCAGAAGGGGGACATGCCACTGCTTCCGGGAGCCACGCAGAGCCACGGCACGTGCGGAGCCGGGACAATCCCCCAACCCTGCTCTCTGGCTGGAGCACTGGAGCGGGGCAAGCCCCAGACCCGCTCCCTGGCGGGAGCTCGAGAGCCAGATTAAAACATCTAAAGGGCCAGATGGAGCCCCCGGGCTGTAGTTTGCCCACCCCTGCTGTAGAATATGTGGAGATAAACTTTCAAGCCTTTCTGAAAAGTATGATCAAATACAAGAAGTAATTGTACAGTGCCTCAACCCTACATTGTATGCCCGGCAATGAACATTAGTCTCTTTAAACTATAAAGGCCTGTCTTTCTGTAAAGCTTAATAACTGCAGAGGCGTTCAGTATTGTGCATGCATACACAACCCCCCATCGTTACACGTGCCTTTGCTGTCTACTCCTTGCATATGCACCCAGGTATGGAAACTCTTTTGCTCTGACTAAATTCTGTAAGATAAAACACCACCGAGTGACTTGCAGGTAGTGCAAAAATACAGCTGGTTATTGTCTCAAAGCTGCCATGCAGACTGGTTAAGGGCTGAGTTTGAACCTAGATAACACACATTAGGCTTTACTCAAACAAGTTGCAAAATGCCACAAACTGAAGTCCAAGTGCAGGGTATTATTTTTGGTTTCCGCATCCCCTCAGCTGAAAGAATAAGGGAACATCTGGACAGATCTTGTATTAAATCGACATATGTGTAAAACGTATGCTCTGACTGCACTTTCACGAAAGCACTGGTGCTGCTATAAACACAACCACCAGGACTCCTTGGCAGAATACAGACCCTCCTTCTGCCTCTTGCTTGTGTTTTCTTTCCCCTTAGCAGCAGGGACACTAGACTCCCTAATTAGTATGGAATAAACCATTGGAAGCAGGTTTTAAGTGGGATCGCCACGAGAATAACTGTAGGCTGCAGCTCAGTACACTGCCTACGCTGGTGCCTGCCTTGGGGATCAGACTCTGATACCGGGTTCTAAGGCAGTGGTGACAGAGGAGCCCAAAGATGGCTCGGGTGTGTGCCTGCATTCATGGTCTCTGGCAGCACGCGCTGCTTTTCAGCGCTCGCTGCCAATAAATCCATGGAGTGGTATTGATGTTGGCTGGAGTGATTCCTGCACTCTCGTCCAAAGTTAAAGGCAATAGAAGTCGTAGTAGTGCTGACGAATGAACAGGCATGCAGGAATACATAAAGGAAACAAAACCTGAAAAGACCTGAAAAGCTCACTGGCACCGTCAGCTTTATTGGGGTGGTATCTTGCACTTTGTGGCAGGGTTGGGGCAGAACCTGGTGTCAACTGCTAAACACAGATCATTATTTTTACTGATGTGATCCATTACGGAGAATAAAGCTGATCTTCACTCTCTCCCTCCTGCTGTATGTGACTGATGCGTGTAACTCCAATAGCCACGCCTTGGCCTTGAGTCTCAAGCTGCGCTTTCCGGTGGCAGGGTCTGTTGTGCCTCAGCTGCAGCCCGGCTTTACTTGACACCTATCACTAAACGTGTGTGTGTGTGTGTGTGTGTGTGTGCACGTGTGTGTGTTGAGATGGGGATAGTGCGTAATCTCAGTCCAATGGCTGGTTGTGTTTGTTGTTTTGTTTTTAAGCTGTGAAAGGGTGAAATCCCCTCCCCCCCGCCTCATTTTATGAAAATGTAAAGATGTTTTAGCTCACAAGTAGCTGGACTTCAGCCTCTGACAATGTCAGACTGACTAGTTGTTTCTCAGAAGAGCTGAAAACTTGCATTAACTGTGGGGGGCAGAATTATAAGCATTTTCCCATTCATCAATGTGCATGGACATTAGTAACCTTGGCTAATGTTGGAAGCTATAAAACGAAGTACTACACTAAGGACTAACTCTGCTTGGCTCATTCACACAGGTAGTTCTATTAACTTTCCTAACTGGCAAATTACTGCACCGCTAGAGCCAGGAAAGAGCTTACAAAATGGGGGTTTTCTGGCTTCCATCCCCCCAAAACAGAAAATTAAATAAAAATCTGATTTATTCTTGATGCTCTGCACCGTGGTATTTAAATAAATGTGTGTATATAGTATTGCGAGAGGAGAAACCTGTAGATTTAAACAGGCTAACCATCAACATTTGTCCTGCAGTGAAGTTGCCTTCTGCTCAGTTTTGCTGGGTCTCTATGGTCCGTGCTGGTTCAGGAGACAGGGCCTATGCATTGTTCTCCTCAAGAACAGTATGTGGATTCTGTGCTTTGCAGCGTCACGATCCATCAGGCAGGCCTGGCTGTAGCTGTAGGAAATCAGACACTGGAAATGACTGTGCATTTGGGCAAATTGAGGACAATCAATTAAAAGCAGGATTTTGCATAAAGACCGGAACAGCAAGCAGACCAACGTTCCTTCATTATTGATGTCTGCCTTTCTTGTACACTCCACAGTGCATAGAAGAGCAATTGGTGTCCTAGTTTTTGTTTGGGCCCTGTCACTATACTGCTGTATATTTGCTGTCTCATTTGTTTCCCTGGATTGATTTTTCTATTGTAAATGATATGTGCTCCACATTCAAACCTGGGACAGTTCAGAGCAAGATCCAAATGTTGCAGCTTGGCCCCATCTCTGATTGGTATGTCTTTTCTTTTTTTAAAAAACACCTTTTATTTATATTGCCCGTGCAGTTCTGTATTGCTGAACCTCCAGCTAAAAGGGCAAATGAACAGCTGCCTTCAGAAAACAGGTCATTCTTCTGCTCAGCCTGTGGGGAGCTGTCTCTCTCTGTCAGGAACAGGAGTTTCCTTGCTGGAGCATTCCCTTGGCTTTTGACAGCTCTGAGTTTGGCACGCTGAAGTCTGCTCCTTTTATGCCAACGCAGCCCACTGCTTCTCTGCTCTGCTACGCAGCAGAAAAAATGGTCACGGTTTAATTAATGTGAAGAATGCCAATACAATTTCTGCATAAATGCTGGGCAGCTTTCATGTAACTCCTCTAGGGGGATTTTTTTTCAGGCTACGGAAATGCTGTTTACAAGCACAGTTTCCTCTTATTCCCGCCCCCCCCCTTCTCTCTGCCCCAGTAGTGTATGCTTGATTTGTTTCCAATTTGCAGTAAGCCTGGTGTTATATTAGCGGCTTTGCTACATGTATGTAGCAGAATGTGCACTTTTTACCTTGTCTGTCAACCATATGATTTATGGGGACAGCTCCTGCATACCTCATCCACTAGAATTCAATGGGACTTTTGGTAGAGAGAGGATTAAAGAAGCAGGCCAGACCCTGCAGTTTTTATTCTAGGAAGACTCCCATGGAAGTCAGGACAGTGGCTGTAGAAAGGTAAGTACTACAAGCTCGTCTTCAGACAGCTCTAAAAATGTCTCCTGTCTCCCTACAACACCCCTCCCCCAATCAGCTGAGTATTTTAATCAAGCAGGAAATTTGAACCAACAAAGAATCACATCAGGTGGCCTTTTAAGTTCATTCCAGTCCAAGTTGTGTCTTGCTCTGATTAAAGGGTGATGCTGAATTAAGGGTCATCTCTGACGGGCACAGCAGCTTGTTGTGAAGGAATCCCAGAGGGGATTTGGCCCACCAGCAGTCGCAGTCTCTCCCACCCTCTCCCTCCGCAATAGCATTCGTCTGCCCAAAGGAGAAGGGAGTTTGTGCTGCGAACATCTTCCCGGTGATTCACCTGGTTAGGGGAGGAAGTGGGTCACACCAGCCTCCTCTAGGGTGACCAGATAGCAAGTGTGAAAAATCGGGACAGGGGGTGGGGGATAATAGGAGCCTATATAAGAAACCGACCCAAAAATCGGGACTGTCCCTATAAAATCGGGACATCTGGTCACGCTAGCCTCCTCTCAAATTTCCTACTGATCACGGGCTGTTTGGGCCAAGATGATGCTGAGTGATGGGGTGCCAGGCCACCAAACTGGATCTGGATTCTGGTCCCAATTGAGTGAAGCATGCGCTTAACTTTAAACGTGTGCGTAATCCCATCCCTAGCCAACAGCACACTTCAAATAGGCGCTTAAGCGCTTTGCTAAGTCAAGGGGAGTTGCTGGGCTGCCATCAGCCTCTCCAGAGATCCTGCTTGTCTGGGTGAGGGGGTATCAGACTGGGCTGTCTTTGGCCTCCTTGGGGGAACCTGTTACTGGAGGTGGACGGAGTTCTTTCGGCACATATCTTCTATTTCCACAACCTGGTTGTCATAAATATAAAGGGAAGAGATTGAGAGGCTCTGATGCAGTACTATAAAATCCTCTTACCGGTAAAGAGTTAAGAAACGCAGGTAGCCGGGCTAACACCTGACCATCAGGACCAATGAAGGGACAAGATACTTTCAAATCTGAGTGGGGAGAAAGGCTTTTCTCTGTCTGTGTGATCTCTTGGTAGGAGACAGATCAAGCAAGTAACCATTCATCTTCTAGGGAGTTAGTGAGTATTTAGATATAATGCGTTAGGTTTTTCTGATGTTTTTAGCCTGGGAAATTCGCTGTGCTGGAGGGAATGTGTATTCCTATTTTTGTTGCATTTTTCTGTAACTTGAAGGTTTTGCCCAGGGGGGGAGCCCTCTGAGTTAGGAAATTGAGTACCCTATAAAAGATATACCATCCTGATTTTACAAAGATGATTTTTACCTTTCTTGTTTTATTAAAAATAATTATTTTAAGAATCTGACTGTTTTCCATTGTTCTAAGACCCCGGGGGTGGGTTTTTGATCACTGGGTAACCAATTGGTTAAGAGATTATTCTCAAGCTCCCCAGGAAAGGGGGTGTACAGGCTTGAGGGGATATCAGGGCGGAAGGGGAACTCCAGGTGGTCCCTTACCTGGTTCCTGTTTCAATCACTTGGTGGTGGCAGCAAGAATCTTTTACCAGGGTGCAGGGGAGATTTTGTACCTTGGGGAGTTTTTAACCTACGCTGGTAAAAAATAAGCTTGGGGGGGGGGTCTTTCATGTGGGTCCCCACGTCTGTACCCTAGAGTTCAGAGTGGGGAGGGAACCTTGACACTGGTACTAGGCTTATTCTACATGCTGCTCCAGTCTCTAACCTTTCCACAGATGAGCAAAGTGCAGGAAACAGAGAAATAATCAATTTCTGATTAATGTAAAAGTAAAACCAAATGATTTTGTAAATGCAGGTCCCTCCCAGGCTGCAATAATCTCGCTGTAGTTTAACATAGCAGCAAGGTCTGCGGCAATGAAGGGGCCATTAATAATTTTGCAAGCAGAGCAACGGTGATAAAAATAGCTGTGCCGTTTTCAGATGGTCCAAGGAGATACTGAGAAGCTTCTTTCAAAATAACAGACTAAAGCAAACTTAGTCTGACTCGAGGCAGGAATCAGCCGATTCTACGTGCTGCTCTTTGGGTGTGAAATGCACACCCGTACAAAGGGCCAACACAAGTCCTATGTACCACTTGCACCCTACTTTGAGAGATCCTGTATGCATAGGTTTTGCCAGTGTCATGGCTTTACATGTGACCCAATCCTACAGGCCTTATTCAGGCAAAGCTCCCATTGCAATCAGTCCTGCCTAGCTCGGGAGTGCAGGATCAGGTCCACAACGTCTAGCCAAGGAAGAATTGGTCCTCCGCACCGTTTAGGCCACCACTTGGAGCTCTATCATCAGGGCAGGGAGGATGCCTGGCTGGAACCTGTTTGCAGCCCATTAGTACTGTGGTTCTCAACCAGAGGTATGCCTACCCCTGGGGGTACACAGAGGTCTTCCAAGGGGGTACATCAGTTCATCTAGATAGTTGCCTAGTTTTACAACAGGCTACATAAAAAGCACTAGTGAAGTCAGTACAAACTAAAATTTCACAAAGATAATGACTTGTTTATACTGCTCTATATATCATACACTGAAATGTAAGTACAATATTTATATTTCAGTTGATTTATTGTATAATTATCTGGTAAAAATGAGAAAGGAAGCAATTTGTCAGTCCTAGTGTGTTGTGACACTTCTGTATTTTTATGTCTGATTTTGTAAGCAAGTCATTTTTAAGTGAGGTGAAATTGAAACTGAAAGGGGTACAGTAGTCTGGACGGGTTGAGAGCCACTGCTCTAGGGGAACAAGACATTGGACTGGGAACCAGCAACAGGGATTCTACTTCTGGCTTGGTCATTAACCAGCTGTGTGACCTTGGGCAAGTCACTTCACTTCTGTGTCTCTGTTTCCCCTCCGACCCAGTGTCTGTTTACATTGTAGCTTTTCAGGGCAAACATGGTCACACTATGCATATGTCCTGTGCCTAGCACAATGGGGTGATACAACAGTACGCTAATGAGCTGTGGCGAGGCTTCCCAACCTCTGTGTCTAGTCCCTGCCAGCCGCAGGGGAAGGATGGTGAGATCTGCCAGTGAGCCAAAGCCCACCTGCCTCTCTTTGGGGGTCAATGTTCCAAGATCTCTAAGCTGGAGAGTCAGTAATGTTTGACAAAAACAACGAGGCGTCCTTGTGGCATCTTAGGGCTGGTCTACACTGGGGCGGGGATCGATCTAGGATACGCAACTTCAGCTACGAGAATAGCGTAGCTGAAGTCGACATATCCTAGATCCAAGTAATTTTACTTACATCGGGTCCACACGGCGCAGGCTCGCTCCCCCGTTGACTCCGCTTCCGCCTCTCACCGTGCTGGAGTTCCGGAGTCAACGGGGAGCACTTCTGGGATTGATTTATCGCGTCTAGATGAGACGCGATAAATCGATCCCCAATAGATCGATTACTACCCGCCGATTTGGCGGGTAGTATAGACGTACCCTCAGAGACTAACAAATTTATTTGGGCATAAGTTTTCGTGGACTAAAGCCCACTGCATCTGATGAAGTGGGTTTTAGCCCACGAAAGCTTATGCCCAAATAAATTTGTTAGTCTCTAAGGTGCCACAAGAACTCCTCATTGTTTTTGCTGATACAGACTGACACGGCTACCACTCTGAGTAATGTTCGAGTTATTGGCATTAACAATTCTCAGCAGCAGCAGTTGCCACTTTCTGAATGTTTGTGTTCCGCAGCAAGGTGGATAATTTTCCCTATTTCATCCAGTTACTCCTAAAATGAGAGATCCATAATTATGCTGGGTATGATTTTGACACTGATTGTGCCGGCTTATTACCCAGTTAAAATAATTGAAAGACAGCAAATCACGGTACCGTGCACACACAGTTGTGTAATTCGTCATCAGCATTGTGGTAAATAAATGACATCACATTTGAAGTTCTGGATTCACCTGGACATTGTCATTATAACATCACTGTTTAGAGTTATTGCAATATGAAAATATATCATAAAAATTAGAGCTTGATGCGTGGATGTATAGATTACAACGCTGTCTTTTGCAGAGAGAACGTGCTTCCTCCTACAGATATGCAGTATCCAGTGAAATCTCTGCAGGATCTTCCTACCTGCTGGGCTAAATTTGGAAGGAAAAAAAGGTTGGCTCTTCCTTTGACACATCACATTGCACCAATTTTTGTCACAAACAGCCAGTGTGTTATGGTGATCTGCTTTCATTGGCCTGTTGTAGTTTTAGATGTTTGGTTCCTGCAAACTGATTGAATACGCGTCTTGACAAGGTAGGAACTGTGGAAAAGCTTTAAGGTTTGGGTTCTGCTCAGCATTAGCAGCAGTATAGCTGTTGTTCCACTCTCAGCCACAGCTCTTTATACACCTAAATGACATTGAACGCTCCTTGCTACTTTGGAGTTCTTGGGTGTGTGTATGTCGACATATATGTTAAGAACATAAGAAGATAAGAACGGCCATACTGGGTCAAACCAAAGGTCTATCCAGAATACTTTGTACAAAATGTATCATAATCCTGTGAAGGGGTAAACATTAGGATATAGACAGTCACTGGCTGTCACAGTGAAAAGCTAATTCCGAAAACTACCCCAGCTCAGCTAGAGTGAAAATCAGCACTGTGCCGGTGGCCAGCACAAGTCCTGTACACTACTTAAGGCCACCTAACCCATACAGTCTTGCTCTGTTTTCCACTGTTCGAGGCCCTACCACAGATGTTCATAGTGCTTTGATTGGAATGGCCATTGTACGCCATTATTTGTTTTGTAATCTAGTTTGGAAATAACTCATCATCTGATCAGGAAAACTGGTTCGTGCTCTCATTGATTATTAGCAGCTCTAGGCCCACAATTCGTTGTGATTTTTTTTTTTTTTAATTGTAGCCAAACTTACTCTTTACATAGAATTCTCTGAACTCCATAAGCATCTTATTCCAAATAGTATATATTGAATCCACCTGTATGTCATCTCAGCTGTGAATCCTGACTTCATCACATCCTTCTCAATTTACCTGGATACAACTTTCAGCAATGACAGGGCCAAACCCATCTGCGATCACTCACCTGGGGGCAAGGTCACCTCTGTGCAGGGAGCCAACATAAACCCTATGTACCACTTAAGTTCCAGTTGCATGGAGGTCTATTGAAGTCAATGAATAACTGGCATGAATAGAGAGAGCAGGATTTGGCCCATTTATATTTGAAGGGCTGTGACTTGAAAGTCAAGTCTAGCAGCAGATCTAGATCTAACCCTCTTTCCTGAGGAGAAGATTAATTTAGCCTCCTTGGCTTTCCCCTGTTTATGATTTGTTCCTGTTGCTAAACTGAATCACCTAGATATTCCCTTTCTTGTTCTGCCTAAGAATTATAGACATTACAGCGTGGAAAGGAAATCAAAAATAGCTTTACGGGACCAATTCAGTTAAAAAAAAGTTATTGGCAATTAGCACAGATTTTTTTTTAAAGTAATTAGCTCTCCTGCCCTGAGAATTAATGAATACTTTTCATTGCACCCTAAGGGATTGTCAACCCAATAATAATCCATTTGAGATTAATGTGATTCTAAAACTACATTGTGAAAATGCAGGCTGCAAAATGATCACAAACAGGCAATCTCGCAGCAATGAACATGGGCAGAAATTGCTTCCAGAATGAAGGGCCATTAATAATTTCAGATGGGTTAAGTGTAATAAAAGGAACTGCTCATTCATTAAGGGTGAATTCAAAAGTGGGTGGAGTAAAACACACACAAAAAGTCATAAGGCCTAAGTCATCGCTGATGTCCGTGAGTGTAATAGCCAGTTGCACACGTTCTCACCTGTGAAATGTGTGTGGTAAAACATGCCTGTGGGGCGACTAACACCCAGGCATGTCCATTTTCCCTGGCTTGGGTGTTGAAAGGGGTTCTATATAACACATGGCAATCCCTGAAAACCCCTCAGAGCACTCAGCTCATTTAAATGACAGGAAAGCAACAGGAGACAATGGGGCTTCCCCCCCCCTCACAAGGTGCTTGACATTTTTTATTATATGCAAGTACATACAAAAATCACATCCCTCTAATTTACAGCACAGTTCCCTGTAAAGGTTTCTCTCCAACAAAATTCTATTTTCATGGGACTGAGAAGAGGGATGGGAAACAGCCTCAGGAAGATACGCCATACGTTTTGTATGCTCTGACAACCCATTCATGTTTATCGTGACTGTCGTCTTCCTCCTCGGCATTGTAAGACGCAGGATAAACAAGTGTTCCTTGTCAGAGTAAAGCTCTAGCAGAGAGAACAGATCAAAAGCATTTTCCTTCACCCCCAGCGCATCCCCTCCCACTCAATGACATTCACAGGCAGCCTCTGTTACATACACACAGGCCTGCTCCAGGAGTCCTGACTCAGCCAAAGCTCCAAGTCCTCTGAGTGGGGTGCCGAAGGTTAAGTTAAACCCTTGCTGTTGTTGATGGTGGCTTGGTGCCATTTTTTAAACATTTGTTTTGTTTTTCGTTAAGAATCAGTGAGCTAGACTAAAGCACCGAATATTCACTGCCACCACCTCCCAAAGCGACATCCAGCAGAATAAATCAGCCAGACAAGTGATAAATATTATTACTTCACTTGGATTGCAATAATGCCTAGAGGTGACGTACAACTAGACCTCAGGACACCATCATGGTAGGCACTGTACGCACATGTCATTAAAAGACACTCTCTGCCCCAAACACCTTGCGGTCTAAATATAAGATGAGGGACAACAGGTGGGCACAACAAAGAAAGGGGAAGAGCGCTAAGTAGTAGCAAGACAACTGTAAGTCATGTAATAAACATCAGTCATAACAATATAAAACATCTACAGCCCCCTGGAAAATGACATCCCCCAGACTGGAAATTTAAAATACAGGTACAAAACAGAACTCAGGACTATGTCCTTTCTCCCGTTCTTACTATGAAGTGCTCCGCGTTATGGCAGAAACTGACACGGAGGAGGAGAGTGACAGACACAGTAGCAGGGCTCCTATTTTGGAGACTGAGGAGAAGAATGTGCCAGCCCATAGGGATGTGACCAGGAAGCATGAGCATGGGGGAATGGTACCTTTCCTATTCCTTTCAGAAACTAATCACCCAGCTGCAGAGCCGGAGTCATTAGGAATGACAAGCATGTGAAGGTGTGGATATTTATAGTGAAGGCTCCACAACCTGCCTTCACTCTGTCTATCACCCACCTAACTGAGAGGGATACACTTATATCCTATTACAGTCAGAAAATTTTGAAATAAATGACAACAGCTGAAAACATAATTTGTTCTACAGATGGTGTGACCGTTTCCTGGTGTGGGATATAGCTGAGAATTCCAGATAGGACAGACTGTATTAAACAGGGAAGACATCCCAAACTGGTGGTTACTCTATCATTAGAGTTTACCGAGCCAGTAACAAGAGTGAGCTTCTGTATCACCATACTGGTTAACAAGAAGCTAAAACCACAGTCCCCTTAGGCATTCCAGCCCTTGGCTCACCACCCAGACAACTAGACTTTAGGCTGATTTTCAGTAATCTCTCATAATAATCAGCTATACAGGCCTTCCAATCCCAAGGGATCAGACTTTGAACCAGGTCAATATATAATATATATAATTACGCAAAAATCATGCTGGTATCCAGTCCTTTAGTAGCTAAAGGTTTATTAATGTAAAAAGGAAAGAAAAGAAGAGAGTTATCAAATGGTTAAAGAATCATATACATTACAATTGATTTTCAGAGATTGCAGGTCAGGATCATAGCAGGGATGGTAAATCTGCTAGTTTGTAAAAAGTCTCTCTCTGGATCACCTAAACTGGTTGGGGGCCATTCAGTCTCTTTGTTCAAAACTTCCTTGTTAGAAATCCAGTCCAGAGGAAGCAGGAAATGTGAAGCAGGAAATGAACCCAAAGAAATGATGTCACAGACTCCCATTTATACCTTCAGCCCAGGTGCATGGAAAATTACTGGCAAAGATGGAGCCTTGGGTCACATGTCATGATGAGTCACTGGGCAGCCATTTCCTCAGTGCTTTCTGAAATGTCTCCATTCAGGGTATGTTTTAGTCTCTTCAATGCCCCATTGTGAGAACTGCATGTCCTTAACGGGCCATCAACACATAGCTGGCCAGTCCTGATGTAAATCTGTCTGAGGCGGTATCACCCAGACAATACAACACATATTTGAGATACAAGTACATAGCCAATATCCATAACTTCAGATACAAAGAGGATTCATGCATATAAACAGGATGATCATACTTAGGGTGACCAGATTAAAGGACCCAAAAATCGGGACACATAGGGGAAGCAAAAAAAATACAACTGGCCAGAATGGTCCAAGAAAAAAAAAAACGGCAGAAGCCCCAATATCAGGACAAATAGACAAAGCCAACAAAAGATCGGGACAGTCCCAATTTTATCGGGACGTCTGGCCACCCTAATCATACTTAGGGATCTATAACTTTTCCATCGATAACTTACATGACATACTTTGTACAAGATTTGTTGCAATTGTATAACAGTGGTAGAAACAATGAAATAAATGGGCATCGTCCTTTTCATACAGCATCACAGGTGTGTAACTTGTTTTACAAGCATGGCGATGTGCTTCTTGCTTTTGGAATGAATAAGTAATATCCTAGCCTGGTTTGGTAAATGGAATAATCCTAATGTCAGTGCCCTATATAAACATTACATATTATAGGTGGCTCAGGTAGTACTGCCTATAGTTAAGGTTGCCTAACACTTTCCAGTATAAGATCCTGTTTTCAGTTGCTTATAACTTTGTCAAATGTAAAGAGTTTGGGCTGAATTTTTCCCTGTCAGCTGTCTGCTTCAGACTGACTTTGGGGGGGATGTTTCAGCTAAAGTAGATTAGCTGTATCTGAGAATCAGTCTAGTGAAAAAATATAATTTTGCCCATGTTAAAAAAAAATCCATCTGTTTCATTCAGAAACTAGCACCCCTGTGCTTTCCAGCAGGGGGCTGAAATTTGGCAGGGCAGTCCTCTCATCTAAGGGTAGGTCTACACTTACCCGTCGCGTCGGAGGCGTCAGATCGATGTTCTGGGTTCGATTTATCGCGTCTTGTCTAGACGCGATAAATCGAACCAGGAAGTGCTCCCCTGTCGACGCTGGTAATCCAGCTCGACGAACGGAGTAGGCGGAGTCGACGGGGGAGCCTGCGCGCCGCGTGTGGACCCCGGATAAGTACCTTTTCATTCGAACTAAGATAGTTCAACTTCAGCTACGTTATTCACGTAGCTGAAGTTGCGTATCTTAGTTCGAATTGGGGGGTTAGTGTAGACCAGCCCTAAGGGACATGCCTTCTGCTGGCCCTGTGAAAATCTGTCTAAATTTGGTCAAGTTATAAGCCTCTGGAAAATTTTCTTTTGCGCATACTTGGTTGAGGCTTGTTAAGTGTTTGGCAGCTGAATTCTCCAGAGTCCATCTGCGCTGAGCATGCTCCCTCCCCTCGCAGTTATGTGCTACTCGCACAAAGCAACTGAGCATTCTCCACCCCATGGGTGCTGGGGCTGAGCAGGACTCTTTCTACAAGTGTGCTTCTGGGCCCACTATGGCACAGGAACCAGGATCTCCTGCTGGTACCATGCAATGTGGGGGAGAAGGGTGACTGACTTGAATATAGAGGGGACAAGAGCTGGATCTGGTGTGGAGGGTGGTGGAGGGGTAGATTGGGACAAGGAGCGAGGACTGGGAGCTGGTGTGGAGCTGGAAGGGGGAGACCATCTCGTCTCTTTCTGCCATCCCTTGCCTCATTCACTACACACCTTCAAACTTCTGCAATAAATGAGGCAGGGGCCCTACAGACTTCAGTCTCATCCACTGTGAAACCCTGTTTCATTCCCAGAACAGGTCCAGCCTGTGCACTGGATTGAGGCAGTGGTCCTGCAGAAAAAATTGTACGTGACGTAGCCTGGCATTAATCTAGGGTGGGAAGTACACCAGTCACAGGTAACAGTTTCTTTGCTCTTGTGGCTATGTAAGGTATTAGTAATTATGAGATTGGTGAAACACAAATAGAAATATACAGGCTTTATTTAAAAGCCAAATAAATCCAAGCATAAGCATAATTACATAAAAACAGATACATATAACAAAATACCCCTTTGACGGCACACACTTACAGCCTTAGGCTGGTACACAAGAAAACAACCCTCAGTGTTGACACACTTGCAACCTTGTGAAGGCTGATAACAGCAAAGATAGAAGGAAAGAAAATGTAAGTGGAGATCACTGCAAGAGGGCTTGTTTGTACTCAGGCTTCCACCATTTGGTCATCCCTCAGGTCCCAACTCCGGGTTGGTTTGACCATCTTTTGTACCCTTTTCCATACATCTCCCCCCCACCACACACACACACACACACACACACACACATGTTCAGGACCATACCTAATAAGTTTCCAGTGCCTGCCATGTGTGATATTCCAGTGAACCACAATTAAACTTCTGACAGTTGAAACCTCACTTGCATCAATTAACGTCCCAATAGTTTTGATTTCATTGTGGTTTCTCCATGGTTACATATATCCAAAAATCCCCTAGAAATCTGTTATGTTAAGCTTCTGTGGTGTATTTGTTTATCACAAGCTACACATTGCAAAATCTTATCACCTCAGGTCAAGCACCTGTGCTAAGCCTTCTACTACACGTTGCTTACTCCTCAGCCTGTTGCCAAGCCTAAATGCTCATAGTGTGTGTCCTCCTGCTTGCATTTCAGCTGTCTTATATTACTAAAAGCAATCTTGCACATAAAATATAACCTGAGCCAATCAGGTCATGGGTCACAGGGCAACAGTGATCATGTAATTAAAGACTGTAACTAGTACAGATCAGCCAGGCCCAGACATAAAGACAGCAGCAAACACAGAAGGGATCAATTGTGCCAGTAGCCATGCCATGGAGTTGTGGTTGAACAGGTTTTGGTTTCATCCAAGCTGCTTACAGCCACTGTACAAGTGTACTTAATTGGGAGATACCCACAAAGCATCTCTGTGGATTAGCTCCATGGCAAACATCTCATTTGCTGTAGTGCACAATGAACATGCCCCAAGCAGCAAAACAAACACCTTGCACAGCCTCAGCTCAGTCCCACGCCCAGCATCGTTACAAGATCTGAATCACCATCCTTGGTGAGGCAAGCAATGGTGGTGTTAAGCTACATGAGGCTGTTTCTCCTTCCTCCATGTCAGCATACTCTCCCCCTGCCTCCATTCAGTAGCACTGCTTTTGCCCATTGGGCCTCTGTTCTCCTCTCTGCCATGGGCATGGTCAGAGAAAAAGCAATGCTAAACCAGCTGCAGCAACAGCACTGATAATACCCACTACTGTCCTTTCATACCCAGGCCCAGTGCAGTTCCTTGCACATCATTGCCCAGCTGGTCAGAAGGCTGACGGGAGAAAGAATGGCAGTAGATTGGCATGACTTTTCAATAGCGGAGTGACTTTAGGCAACTGATAAGATGAGATTCCCCTGCTCCAAAACAGTGCTGCCTGGTGGATATTTATCAGAGCGCATCCAGCTTCTAAAGGGCCTTATGTACATCAGGAAATGGTACTGTGTTTAAACAGTTTCACCTTCGAGTCAACGAGTGATGGTTAAACCCTACTGGGAGCAGGTTTTAACCATACCTATCTGACAGCCCTGGTCTACACTGACCACAAAGTTGTGGTCAGCACCATGTGAGCTAGCATGAGCATTAAAAATCATGCTTGAACACAATCCCAGTGTAGACAACGCCTGTTAGAAATGTATCCCCGGGGCAGGCGTGTCAGTCACTGCACTGCTGAGAGCTGCACTGGAACAACTTCTATGCACGTGCCGGTGTTATGCCTAGCTGCCCCGACAGCCCACTGGAGCAGCTGTCTGCCTTCGCAGCGTGGGTGTGACTGCTGTTAAGCAATTCGCTTAATGCCTCCTCTGCTCCTCCTGGCTTCATTTGAATTGCTCCATCAGCGTCTCTAAGGGAGGCCCTGTGCTGCAGTGCTTTGACAGCAAGGACCAGAGGAGCAGGAGGGAGGCTGCCTTTGTTCTTTTTGCCTGACGCTGTGAATGGCTTCCAGCATATCTTTAGGCAAATCATGTCATCGCCCTGTGCCTCAGTTTGCCTGCCAGAAGAAGGCAAGGGGGAGGGACCGTGGCACACTTCCGCATAAACAGGTCGGCACTGCTCTGAAATTCAAGCCCAGCTCCCAGCAGCAACAGGAGCTGCACTCTGCCTCTCAGAAGAAGCCAGAATAACTCCAGGATCCTGAGCTGTAGCTCGGATTTTATTTATTTACTGTGCCGGTCCTCTGGTGGGTTGACTGAAGTTTGTTCAAATAATGGAGCACGCAGCTCTCTCTGGAACAATGCCATGCTTAGTAACAGCCCTTCTCTGGGCTAAGGTGTGTCGCTATAAATGAACGGCAACTTCAGCCCCAGCAAGCACCAGCCTCTTACAGCCTCAGCTGTAGCAGCAGTGCTGCTGACGCTGGGCTTTGGTCTCCATCCCCAAAGCATGTAGCGGCTGCTGTCAGGGTGTGCAACCTGTTGTCGTGGTACTCAGAACGGATAGTTCAAAACTCTGGCTGATGGGAACCACATTCATTCTTTCTCTCGGACTAAACTAAGATAGCAGCGTGGCCGTTGCTCTGCAATAAGCCCAAAATGAGGCTAGTCCGGCAGGTAGCTGAGCTTAGACTGTCAACGTGCTTGGAAACGCCTTAAGCTTGCGTCATGCCATCTACGCACATCAACCATCCCAGGAGCCTTACAAAGGCTGGGCGTGATGGGTAGCTGCAATAGCTGCAAAGAAGTCTTTAGCTCAGATTCAGATGAAACTCTACGTTTTGCACTGGCCTATCCCCAGTGTGGACAGGTGGTGACTGCAGCTGTCACTTTGTCCCCCCTGGCTCCATCTCCTAACGCAATCCCTTCCTCTTTGGGAATAACCAGGAGCCGCTATTCCTGAGATCATTGCTAGACATAGGGATAAGTGCTTCAAGGGCCTGAAAATCCCCCGACTAGGGGTGCAAGGCACGTTGTGCATGCACATTTCAAAAGACTCAGGCAAACCCAATAGTGGGGATGCTCTAATCTAACCCACTCTCAGGACATGTAATGCAAAAAACGGAGATGGAGCTACTATAAGGTGGGTGCAGTGCAGAACTAGTTGGAAAACCATTCCCAGAGAGTTATCATCAGTGGTTCACAGTCATGGTGGAAGGGCCTAATGTGTGGAGTCCTGCAGAGATCAGTTCTGGGTCCAGTTCTGTTCATTATCTTCATCAATGATTTAGATAGTGGCATAGAGAGCACATTTATAAAGTTTGTGGACAATACCATGCTGGGAGGGGTTGCAAGTGCTTTGGAGGACAGGATTAAAATTCAAAATGATCTGGACAAACTGGAGAAATGGTCTGAAGTAAATAGGATGAAATTCAATTAGGACAAGTGCAAAGTACTCCACTTAGGAAGGAACAATCAGTTGCACACATACAAAATGGGAAATGACTGCCTAGCACAGAGTACTGTGGAACGGAATCTGGGGGTCATAGTGGATCACAAGCTAAATATGAGTCAACAGTGTAACACTGTTGCAAAAAAAGCGAACATTCTGGGATGTATTAGCAGGAGTGTTGTAAGCAAGACACGAGAAGTAATTCTTCCGCTCTACTCCATGCTGATTAGGCCTCAACAGGAGTATTGTGTCCAGTTCTGAGCGCCACATTTCAGGAAAGATGTGGACAAATTGGAGAAAGTCCAAAGAAGAGCAACAAAAATAATTAAAGATCTAGAAAACCTGACCTATGAGGGACGATTGAAAAAATTGGGTTTGTTTATCTGGAAAAGAGAAGACTGAGAGGGTACATGATAACAGTTTTCAAGTACATCAAAGGTTGTTACAAGGAGCAGGGAGAAAAATTGTTGTTCTTAACCTCTGAGGATACGACAAGAAGCAATGGGCTTAAATTGCAGCAAGGGAGGTTTAGGTTAGACAGTAGGAAAAACTTCCTGTCAGGGTGGTTAAGCACTGGAATAAATTGCCCAGGGAGGCTGTGGAATCCCCATCATTGGAGATTTTAAAGCGTGAGTTAGACAAACACCTGTCAGGGATGGTCTAGATAATACTTAGTGCTGCCATGAGTGCAGGGGACTATATTAGATGACCTCTTGAGGTCCCTTCCAGTCCTATGATTTCACACAACCCATATCCCTATTGCAATTTTCTTGTGTAGTCTAGGCCAGCCCTGACTGTCTGAGTGTGTCAAAGAGCCCAGCTATATTCTGAGGTTTGATATGAGTTCCAGCCTGAATCTGCCTAGTGTTACTCACCCCATGTACTGGTCCTGCAGCCAGCTGTGGAGAAATTACTACAGTGCCCTCCCTCTCTTTCTAGCCATGATTCTCCACCCCTCCCCAGGTAAATAAGTAGGCTTCTGTAAGTGGATTTTTGGGTTGTGACTTTGTTAATATAGTGGGGTTTGCTGTGTGGTTGACAATGTGAAGCATTCACAACAATCATTAATTGAAGGCTTTCAATTTCAGCCCTTCCATAATCAGGCCACGGAAGCTGTGCCTTCTTGTGCCACGGTGGAATCTGGCCTCGTGAGTGGCAGCAGGAAAATGCTCCCCCTCTCAACTAATTCCTAGAACAGTGTAAGCCAGGAGCACTGATTCCAAAATGACTGACTCTTGTGGTGCTGGTCAAATGGCAGAGGGCCTTATTCTGTCCCCCTGGTTTTACATCTGTGTCATTCCATTGACTTAAAGAGAATTTCACTGATTTACACCAGTTAGAGGAGAATTGGGCCCTGAGAGCCCAAATGCAGCTACTGATTGACTAGAATGCAAGTCCCATTTAGCCCCATGTTCATATGCACAATGAAATTCCAAATGCTCAGGCCCCAATTTTTTTCCAATTAACATTCAAAACATTTTGATTCCTCAATAAGGGCCAAACATTGGGCCACTTGGGAAGTGTATTATTTGGGTTACACATCTCTGCCACTAATGCACACTCCCCCCTAGCCAGCACAACAGCTTACAGGTGATTGATGAACCTGAGTATATTATTAGCAGCTTAATGAACTGGCCTGTAAAGTCTTTAAAGCAGGAGATGCATAAGATACAACAGCCCCTCATGTCGCTTGTATCTTTTCTCTTTTGAGTGGATTGGTGGAACTATCCTGATTTGCCAATAGGTCAATATTCTGTATATTATATTTAATTTTTACCACATGTACTTCAATAAGAGAAATAAAATGCTATGCTTTGATTAAACTATGCTTATGTGACATTATATATATATAGGATGTTCTATATTGCTAGGAAAAGTGTGTGTGTTATTGTACCATGTGTCATCACAATACTTAGGTGGCACCACACACACCTTTACATTTTATGCTCTGCTATTTGGGGGAGGTTCAATTCATATTACTTCAATGTTTTGCTTTGTCTGATGAACGTAGTCTAACCTTCAGCGCTTAAGGTTGAAGTCAGTCACAGGTGAAACACTAGTTAAAGTGTTTCTGAGAGCCACTCACCCACAGAGAAAGGCAGCAGAAGTAATAGGAGATATGTGCCAAGCGTATTTTTTACTTGTATTGGGGTCCCACTCACATCGGCGACTCCGTGGTGGATCAGGGTCCCATTGTGCTAGGCACTCCCCAATATATTCCCTGTCACAATGACCCTCTTCTTATCTTGCCAACTCCCTGCTTGTGAGCAAGTGGGATAGTGAGCTATGTAAGAGTTCTGCACTCACGAGCAGGGTGTCTGTCAGTTTCAATGGCACTCTGGGACGTAAGAATGGAGCCATCGGGCAGAGCTGAGGCACAACGTGGTGGTGCATTAGGTGCTCGCCCACACACAAGACTGGTAGATCTAATTTCAGGTCTGTTAGCTTTGATAGTGTCCCTTTCAACACATTATAATTACGTCTGTTAGAACACCACCTCTTTATCCCACTTAATGTATCGTGGTACTCACAATGCTGTTATAATGACAGCTGACAGATCCCCTGTCTTCACAGATATGTTTCTATTTGTTGCAGGTGTTGCTAATCTGATAATGTTGTTGCCTTTGTTGCACACACTTTTGTCTCTGCTAAGTGACAAGTAGTGGCATGTACTCTGCTTTCTGGCACTTCCCTTTCAAGCTTCTCAGCTGTACTTGCAGTTTCACCTCCTGAGTTTATCAAAGTTGTTCTCTCTCCCTTGTGAGGCAGTGGCAGTTCAATCACATGGAAGGATGTGCAGTGGCATTCACAGGGGGTGATTGGCATCAGGCATAGCTCATTATTCTGTCATGGAGTCAGCCCTGAAATCGATGGGAAACAAGTGCAATCACCTGAAATTGATCCCAGTTTGGTTCCTGTTGATTGGTTTGCCAAATCTGTGACAGAAAACAAGTTATACTAGATGCTAAACATTTGTGGGTGCACTCCTCTCAACTAAATGGCACCTGTAGAGAGTAAAGTCCATGGGGGGAACAGAGCATTCCCTCTTGCTGTAACTGGCATCTGCATAAACCTTGTTCTGACTAATGAGCCTATGTGTAAATGAGTCATGGTCAAATGCACATGTAGATACTGTAATCATCAGTGAGGATTCAACCCTGAGACTTCAGCACCAGAACCACAGGTTTCTACAGCTTGAGGTAAAGAAGAATTCTCAGTAGCTAGGAATGAGCACATGCGCTAGCCCTGTGTATTGGATCTTCGTTCTGTTAGACAAGCACATCCCAAGTGTCTGAAGTCCACAACAGCATAAGTCACAGTGACCATGCTGTCTGAAAGTGTATTGCAGCCCCAGTTCATTAAAAGGGCACCGCCTATGAGATTTGAACTCCTATGTGTGCACCTCAAATACCTGGGACAAAATTGTCTAACACCAGGAGCATGGAATTGGCTAAGTGGGTGATATCAATCCTCCTTGAATGGCTGGTCCTGACAATAATCCAGTTTCCTACTTTGGCACCTTTGAAGAATGTCTCCTTTAGCTCAAGTTATAGAAGCCTATATTTATAGTTCTGAAGATTGTGAGTTCAGTCCCTGCTGAGGATGATGACTGGTTATAAAGGGTTAAAATTTAGCAGTATATTTAATGTTGCCACATCCCCTGCAGGATATTACAGAGTGCCACACTTCCTGTTGACTCAGATCCTCTCACACACAGAGACAGGAAGTAGTGGCAGAGAAGAAGGAATTAGCCAGGTTAGATTACAGCAGCCACAGTGCTCCATTTACATTAGAAGTTATTTGTTGTTAGTTAAGTGAACAACTTATTCTAAAGCCTGTCTTCAGCATCATCGAAATACAGCTTGGTACCAGAAATGCGAGGCTCAGATTACTGGTGAGTCCGGGAAAAGGGCAACCAGACTGCAACTGACTGATGAAAGGGACAATGACCACAGAAAGGTGACAGGGTGAATGAAAAATGGCTGCCACAGAACGCCTGCAACCACAACACACAAATTCTCCACCTGCCTTAAAAATCATAGGGAATGCTGAGGAGACTGGGGGAAAGACTCAGACAGCAATCTGACGTGTTTAGGAGAGTTAGTAAGATGGAAAACAACAAAAGAAATTACTTTTTTTTTTTTACGGTGGCTGGGTGTCAACGTGCTGCATTCCAGAGTGTGAGTGATGATGAGGAAGGGAAAAAAGCTTTAAAGTCATGAGAAGGTCTGAGGATCAATGTGTCCCTAAAGAAATTACTTACAAAAGATCTATTTTCTGGATAAGGACCTGGGAAAAATGGAGAACTAATTGAGGGGTTTTTTATAGACTTAAAATTAAAAAGTTAGTCTTGTTAATTTGGAGTATTCAGGCTCTATCATTCAAGACTAAATAAGTTGAAGCTTCAAAAATAAAGAGGTATAGGAAAGTCTACTCAGGGACAAGTGCCTGAAAAAATGGAATATACCTATGCCAAGAAACAGAACAATCAGAAATGCAAATTAAGGCCCCAGTGAGATGCAGAGAGCACGTAACGGTAAACACCAGAGTTAAGCAAGTAAGCAAAAAGCACACTGAAAATCAAAATAGAAAGGGAACAAGGAATAATGTCAGCAATCTGGCGGCTGGCGTGCATATAGAAAATGTCCACCATTTAGGCATAGTAAGCACAGCTACTTTGCAAAAATGTTCAGACATGTAGGAAAATGCAGACATTAAAGATAGAACATGAGGATTCCTCAAATGAAAGGGATGAACCAGTTATAAACACAAAGAAGACAGAAGCTTCAAACTTTTCCAATATGGCTAATGAAGATATACACAAATAGTCTTTGTGTGATGTAGGGCTATAGTGACACAGGAGCACAAGTGAATGTAATAGTGCAAAACGGAGGAGGTTTGGTTCAAAGTATAAAACTTGAAGAGTCAACAGTGGGGGACAATTCCAGCCGTGGCTAAGTCTGAACTGTCATTGAACTATAAGGGCAAACCAGTACAAGAGGAGGAGTTGTGGTGCACACTGGAAAGCAAACCGTCTTGGGCTTACACGTGATAATGAAATTCAGTAAGGACAAATGCAAAGTACTCCACTTAGGAAGGAACAATCAGTTGCACACATACAGAAGAGGAAATGACTGCCTAGGAAGGAGTACTGCAGAAAGGGATTTGGGGGTCATAGTGGACCACAAGCTAAATATGAGTCAACAGCATAACGCTGTTGCAAAAAGAGCAAGCATCATTCTGAGATGTATTAGCAGGAGTGTTGTAAGCAAGACACGAGAAGTAATTCTTCTGCTCTACTCCGTGCTGATTAGACCTCAACTGGAGTGATGTGTCCAGTTCTGGGCACCACATTTCAGGAAAGATGTGGATAAATTGGAGAAAGTCCAGAAAAGAACAATAAAAATGAGTAAAGGTCTAGAAAACATGATCTATGAGGGAAGATTGAAAAAATTGGGTTTGTTTAGTCTGGGGAAGAGACGACTGAGAGGGAATATAACAGTTTTCAAGTACATAAAAGGTTGTTACAAGGAGGAGGGGGAAAAACTGTTCTTCTTAACCTCTGAGGATAGGACAAGAAGCAATGGGCTTAAATTGTAGCAAGGGTGGTTTAGGTTGAACATTAGGAAAAACTTCCTAACTGTCAGAGTGGTTAAGCCCTGGAATAAATTGCCTAGGGACGTTGTGGAATCTCCATCATTGGGGATTTTCAAGAGCAGGTTGGACAAAAACCTCTCAGGGATGGTCAAGATAATACTTAGTCCTGCCTTGAGTGCAGGGGACTGGACTAGATGACCTCTCAAGGTCCCTTCCAGTCCTATTATTCTAGGAGGTCCTTGGCCATTAAGAGTCAGAACAAAAACTGGTGACAAGCCAGTATCAGTATCATTCAGTATCAGGAAAGAGGTGTCCCCTAGTGAAATACAAGATACAGTTACAAGAGGACACAGCGCCCGTTCTATGTGCCACCTGAAATGTTCCACAAGCCTTAAATAAATAGACCAAAGGAAGAGGTGCAAAATGTGAAAGCAGATGGCATTGTCCATGGATTTTAAGAGCCAAAAGGCTGTGTTCATGCCTTAGAACTGTAGGGGGAAAAAGGAATGGAATCAGATCTTGCATTGACAACCAAGAGCGTCACAAAAACATTACAAGGGAACATTTCCACTTGCCTGTAAGTAACTAAATGTTTGCTAAAAAGGCAGGGGTCAAATCCTTCAGCAAATTAGGTGCATTGACAGGCACTTGGCATGTTCCTTTGGTCAGAGAAAGCTCACAGATGTGCACTTTCCATACGCCATGTGACTCCTTAAGATTCCCTTTCAGCATACATATCAGCCCTAAAAATATTGCATGGCACAATGTCCCAGGTGCAAGTAGGTCTCACAGGATGTGAAAGTACACAGATGACATAACACACTGGCGCAGGACTGCTATTGAACATCACAAACTATGGAGAGCACCGGCATACGCAAGAGGACATAACCTTAAACCGAGCAGAGCCAAATGTCAATTCCAAGCAACTTAAATAGAGAGGCGAGAAGGTGACCACAAAGGGAATAATGCCTGATGAGTCTACAGTCTAAGATTACAGCAATACTGAACATGCAGAGACCCAAAAACATAAACAAAGGAATCTAGAGATTGCAAGGCATGTTGAAATAGGTCAATAAGTTCACATCCAACTATGCAGCTCAAACCACTCACCTAAGAAAGTCCCTTGACACAGATACGTGACAGACATGGAGGCCTGAGCATGAGAGCACATACTCAGATTTGAAGCATGTATTGACATCAGTGCCAGTGCAGCAATTCTTTAATGCATTAAAAGAGATCAAGTTTTCCACAGATGGAACAAAAGGAGGGTTGGGAGCCATATTGCTACAAAGACAAGGATTGAATGGCTGCCCATAATGTATGCTGTGAGAGCGACGACAATGATAGAGAATGTATTTTTGCTAATTGAGAAAGATGTTAGGCCATGCATGTGGCTGCGGAAAGTTTCTTGATTTTCTCTTATAGTCATAGCTACAAAGCTGAAACTGACCATAAATCACTGATTGCAATAAACAAGAAAGGACACAAAGTAGCACCACTGGGGATACAGTGATTGCTTTTGAAAGTACAGTAGCATGAAATAACTCTGGAGTTCCAGCTAGGCTGTCACCCAGTAATTGCAGATGCCCTGTCAAAATTGTATGTTTGGCTTGATGAGACACAATCAGATGATCTGGAACAAGCAGAAGAAGCACATGTGAACTTGAAAAAGCATCATGTGCTTTATCACCAGCAATATGGGCTAAGCTGGGACAAGAAACAGCTAAAGATGTCCCCTTTCCCCCCCCAGTGGTGCTGGGACAATTTTTACAGTGGGGGTGCTGAAAGCCAGTGGTTCCCACCCCACACTTTTTACCTCAGCACCCTTACTCCTGTCTGTGCCCCCCACCCAGAGCTGGGGCCAGGAGTGGGGCAGGGGGAGGGAGGGAGAAGGACACGACAGGGACAGCGAGCCAAGGCTGAGACCCCGTATGTGGGGCCAGGAGCAGAGCCCCCGGTGCGGGGCCAGGAGCAGAGCCCCCGGTGCGGGGCTGGCAGCAGTTGGGACCCCGCGTGAGGACTCCAGGTGCGGGGCCATGAACAGAGCCCTGGGCACGGGGCCGGTGACAGCCAGGAGCTAAGCCCCTGGGTGCAGGGCCAGCGGAAGCCAGGACCCCACATGGGGGGGGGCTGAGAACAGAGCCCTGGGCCCAGCTCCAGCAGCAGCTGAGACCCCGCGTTCGGTGCCGGGAGCAGAGCCCTCGACGTGGGTCCAGCGGCAGCCAGGACCCCGTGTGCGGGGCTGGGAACAGAGCCCCAGGTGCGGGGTCAGGAGCAGAGCCCTGGGTGCTGGGCCAGCAGCACTGGGACCCCAGGAGCGGGTTGGCAGGTGGGACTCTGCACAAAAACTGCCCGCCCCTCGCAACATTAGTTCCCCTGCCTATGCTCTCCCCCCTCTCCCCCGCCCATCACAGGGGAATCTTTGGGTGTCACAGAGCTGACACAGTCAGGATCAAGTGCAGGTAGACCACAGGGTGCTCTACCAGCTCCTTGGCTGGCTCAGCAGCCCCTGTGAAGCCACTGCAGCTGGTTTAACTTGGAGCAGACCTCAGTGCAAACTTGGTGTAGCCAGGGCCCGGCCCAAGAATACTCATATAGACTTAGGTGTCGTTTAGGGAGACTGGTGTTGATATGTAGTGGGGGGGAGGAGGGGAGGGGACGACTTTTTAAAGCTGTGTGTAGTCTGGTGGGCCTGCCAACCAACTTGGGGAGGAAATAGGCAGCCACACCCAACTCTGTTTTAGCCTGCAGTGCAGGCTCTGTTATTCCTCTGCCGCACAGTCACGAGAAATGAGGAGAGTCACCGTCTGAACTAGACTGCAGGGTCCTCCACACCCCCTAGTAGCTCAAAGGTCACAGCCCTCCTTTAGCCTCAGGGGAACTACAGGCCCTACCTGCCCTGTTGCAGCCTTCCCGCCTGCTTCTCAGAAAGGTGTTTTTCTGTCCTGCTCCTCCCTCTCTGACAGAGCTGAGTCCTTATATCTTCCAGCTGGGGATCAGAGCCAGTCATTAGTTGCTGCTTAGCTGGATCAGTTGGTTCCCAACACATACCTGCTGGGCTTCTCCTTATGCCAGAGCTTGCTGCTCCCTGGCTCCACAGGCCCTTAAAGGGACAGACCGCCCTGCTACGATGTGCCACTATTTTCTCCCTTTAATGTTTTTATAGGTTGCTTTCAAATTTTGGCCTCTATGATCTGTTTGGCTGCCCTAATGCTGACCCACACACTGGCCTTGTCTACAAGGCTGACACACCATGACGCTCAACCGATTACTGAATTGGTGTTATTTCCAAGTTAGACAAGGCCAAAACTGGAGTGTGGGAAATACATGGTTAATTGCCTGCAGTCCATCTCCTGCACAAGGTTATGCAAGAAAATTGTGGGTGGTTATTCTTGCAGTTAATCTCTGCCAAAAAAAAAAAAATCAAGGAGAATGAAATTTTTGGAAGCATTTTTTCTTTCCTAATCATGTTTCTCAGACTCAGCGTAGTTAGTCATTCTCTGTACATACTCACTGTCAGAATAATAATAATAAAAAACCCTGATGAGATACTGTATAGGGAAACTAATTAGTAAGTGTTACGGTGCTCCTTATGCATGTTTACCACATTGCAGAGGGAACGCGCAGCTCTACATGCTGATGGCAGATGAGTAATGAATGGAGGCTCGACCTCCTTAAAAGAAGATAATGACCCAACAAATTTAGACTCTGTAATGATAAAAAATCAAGCAAAAGGCACGGTTCTTTCTCTCTCTCTCTCTCTCTGTAGGCGTGCTCTCACATGGGCCCATACCTAAACACTTGTATAAATACACATTAAAATAGGTTAACTGATCCAGTCCTAAAAATCAGCAGAGCAGTAATTCCTTTAGCATTCTGAGGGCAACTTTCTCTGCTTTTGAATGCCATGGTCAGGATTCAATGGCAGTTCAGAGCCTGATTTTGATCGCAAGACCGTATTTTGTGTGAGCTGCATCTTGTAGAATCAATGTGATTGTACTTCACTGCATAGCTGATCAAATCAGCTGCTGCGTTTATGCACGTATAGCATAACTGTGATCCCGATTCAGCTACCTGCATTGCTAAGATAGCCAATGACAAGAGACCAGAGTTGGGGTGCATTAGCTGACACAGTGTTCGTAGTTTTTCTAGTCTAACCAAATCCTATTGAATAAGACCTTTAAAAATGAAGTCCTTGCTTATCTGTGTGAATATTAATGATACCATGGCATTTTCTGTAATAGTAGGAGCTTATCTGAACAAGGACATTCGGGGGCTCACTATTCCCCATCGTCCACTGTTGTTTACCCACGCAGATGCTGTTCTCCTGTCCTAGAGGGGACTGCGTTTCAGTAATGCTGCAGGGATATAGCTAGCAGTGCTCACTGAGATCCTTGGATGAAAGGTGTTCTAGATGTGCAAAACTACAGAGTGTGTATACTTTTAGAAGCGACAAAGGGTCCTGTGGCACCTTATAGACCTTTTGTCGCTTCTACAGATCCAGACTAACACGGCTACCCCTCTGATACTGTATACTTTTAGTAAAGCACCTTGAGATCCTTTGAGATGAAAGCTACTATGCAAATGTTAACATATTATTATCATTATTATTGATATTATCCCTATAGTCATGCAGGTGTCAAAATATGTGGACAGCGTCACAAAGACATCACCCTTTCTGCTGCTGCATAATGGAGCTCAGAACCCTGAACACCGCATTGCTCTAACCTTGTTTTTTTCCCCCCTCAAATGGTTACAAAACCATTAAACCACTAAATTAAGGTTATGATGCTGGATTGCAACTTAACCTATGCTATAATGTAAAGTGAACCCTGTCTACTGTTCATGGTATTTACTCCTCTAGCAGTTATTGGGTTTCCCTACTGGGTGAGATTCAGTGATGCAGCTGGTTTGAATACATTTCTGTATTTTTTTTAATCATCTTCTTTATTTTTCTTTGGCTATACCTCAGTACATTATTCAAGTCATAAACATTTTCTTTTTGCGTACCGTGCTGTATTTAAAACCGAGTTAAAATGGTAAGCAGTCACTATAAATTCCAGGAGTTTTCCTGGTCCTGCCTGCAGGGTAGGGTGCTCTGTAGGGAAGCATGCAATCTGAGTCTTTCAATAGTCAGTCTGCAAAGAGTCAGCTTACAGTAAGGTGGGTTGAGTTGTACCTCTCTGCTCTAGGGAGCAGCCTGCTTTCTCTTCCTCTCTTTTCTCGTTCTTGTGTGTTAAGGTTCTGGACTTGAAGAAATAAAGTAGTGTTACATTGCAACCTTCCAGAAAGAGAATTTTATATTTGTTAATTGAAATTCTCTCTTTGTATGCCATAAACATAACACTTGCCTACTTATCTTCTATCGTAAGCCTTCTCTGCATTTGTCTTATGCTTTTGTATTTTATTCTGAATGACAATGACCCCAATACCCACTACAACTATACCCATGCAAGCAGATTCTTGTGCACTGCTCATGCTGAACCCCAGTGACTTCAATAAGACTCTGCAGGGTGTGCATGAATCTAACTGAAGAGTCGAGGCCTGCATATGTAGCCAAAAATTACTTGCAAAGCTCATCTGGCTGGATGCCAAGTCAGAGATTTCCACTAACCGGGTAAATGGGGTTCCAATTCCAAATCTGTCTCCTTTTTTTTCTGTTAATTTCAGTTTGCATATCACAAGACTTCTTAACTCTGCAAACAGGGATTTCTGCACGGTGCAGTCAAATTCACTTGTCTCTGCCCTCTCTGCTTCTGAGATTGGGTAAGTAGGTAGGCCAGGGTGAATTTGAGGTGGGGGGATAATCAAATATTCATTCCTATTTTGTAACGAATTAGCTTTGGCTGTGCCCACACCCCTGGTTCCAGGGTATATTTGCTATCCAGATATATTCTAGCAAACAAATGTTATAGCCCAAATGGCTTTGGAAATGGCAAGTTCTAAGTGAATACTGGAGAATATTTGTGGAAAGTGAATTGTGAATTCATAAACTTGATTATTCGCAAAGAGAAATTGACTACAGGGTTATACTTATTCACTTGAAGAGAATCAATGCCATGTGATCTACCCATTGAATCCAAACTAGCCAATCTACTTTGAATCTGGAATAATATCAGATACAATAAACAAATTGCTCATGCACAATCTAGCGACCGAGAGTGATTCAGTGACATTATTCAGTGAATAATTTAGAATAATGAATAAATATGAGAAAAGCATGATCTGCCCAGAGACAATTGCCAAGGAGAAAAAAAAAATCAAAACTGATCAAATACGTTATTCACTGTCACTGAAAATTATTCACCTAGCTTTACTCCCAAGACAATATTTTAAATGATGTTGTCATTCACAAATAGGAGACTTATTTGCCAACCATGTTGAGTGGAAGCAGCGGTGCTGAGCTAATGGCTACTGCTCCATCACAATTTTAGCACTAAATCAGACCACCCCCTATTGCTGAGTGACACTAAATATCTACTTTTAGGAGATAGCTAATCAGCTAGAGAAAGGTTTTCAAATGAACTACAGATGGCTCGCGTCCACTGCTGATTTACTCCCTCCCCATCACTATTGACAAGCAGAAAATGCAGCTCCTTTGAGTAGAGTTTTCCAGCCATTATGATACCAGGGATGCTGGAACAATTTGTATAGTGGGGGTGCTGAGAGCCATTGAACCAAACTGTAAACTCTGTATATGATGGAAACCACTTCAAGCCAGGGGGTGCGGCAGCATTTCCAGCACCCCTAGTTCCAACACCTATGTCTGATACATAAAATTTGAAGAAAATTAATGTAAAAAAGATGAAGATCCTATAATCCTAGCAATATTATAAAACTCCTTGATTTCTTTTAAACCTTAGTCATTAAAAATGAGTAGCAGGTAGTCGTCGGGAATTACTGGTTTTAGAACAGATTGCCCTGATAGTAGTACACATTGGTTAACTAACTGTAATATGAGCCTACAACACTAGATGGCAAACTAGTGTTATTTTTCACATCTGTGTCTGAACTTGAGCTATTTCAGGAGTCTAGTTTATACCCGCTTTACAAATACACAGGGCCATAAAACACAGTTTTATGTATATAAAGTCTTAATTTTGCTAAAATGATCTTTTCCAACTGTCTGTTTTCTCCAGGTATTGTAACGCTCACCTCTTCAACTGCCATCCCTTTTACTTCCCATATATCAGATGGATTCTGCTGTACCAGTAACACCTAGGTATGTCGCTTCTTCTTAGGGCTGGTCCACACTAGGGGGGGGTGTCGAACTAAGATACACAACTTCAGCTACGTGAATAATGTAGCTGAAGTCGAAATATCTTAGTTCGAACTAAAAAGCACTTACCGCAGGTCCAGACGCAGCAGGCAGGCTCCCCCGTCGACTCTGCTTATTCCTCGCACGGAGCAGGAGTACTGGTGTCGACGGTGAGCACTTCCGGGATTGATTTATCGCGTCTAGACGAGATGCGATAAATCGATCCCAGAAGATCGATTGCTACCCGCCGAATCAGGCGGGTAGTATAGACGTACCCTTACTCTTATAGAGTTTAAGGCCAGAAGGGACCACCAGATCATCTAGTCTAACCTCCTGTATATCACAGGGCACCAATACCACCCAGCACCACCTGCACGCTAAACCCAACAACCTAAATGAGACCAAGTAAATGAGACCTACAGGAGACTAGACCATTAGGTGCCACAGGCAGAAAAAAGGAGGGACTGAGGTGCACCAGTGATGAAGGCTCCTGTAATGGCAGGGAAATAATTACATGTGTTAATTTGAGATTGTTCCAAGCTGCAGAGTTCAGATCCAAATCCAAAGTACTCTTGTGATTACACAACTGAGATGAGAAAACAATGAAGCTGAATGTGTAGGTATACATAGATAGTATCATTATGTATTTATATTGTGATAGCACCTAGAAGCCCCAGTCATGGATCAGTGCCCCACGGTGCTAGAGTCCTGTACAAACATGGAACAAAAAGACAGTCCGTGCCCTAAAGAGTTTACATCAATGCCTGTATATAAAGGTTTGCCTTTTCTTCTTCCCTCACATTAAGACGCGATTTTGGTTTGGGAGTTGTGAAATTCCTTCTCTTTTTCTTTTACATCTGTCGATGTGTTTGTTCATTATGTGAGAAAAGATATCGGCTCTGGAGCCAAGTAGTTAGGAATTTCTATTAGGAGCCTGTTCCCCTCTTTCCTATGTGCACAAAATGACCCTTTCCATTAATAGGAGTTACACGTGTCGAAAACAGACTCTTTGGGACCTGATCCTGAATAAACTAGCCAAAGTCTAAATTAGGCCAAGTCTAACCAAGGAAAACACTGGCCTGTGAATAGGCCAATACGTTACCCTATCCATTCCTTAGAAGGAAGTTGGCTGGCTGTTTGGGTCAAGGTGAGAAGAGTACATACCAATAAGCTTCTACTCACTGCTTGGCACTCCAGTATGCCCCGTTCTTGGGACAGTATATGTCCCTACTTCACCTGCAGTTGTGGTGCCTGAGAACCTCCCCTGTGCAGGTTCAGATGGGGAGACAGAAAATTTCCAGTACAGTCTTTAAAATGACCTGTTCTTGGAAAGATAGCGTGATCATTTTTAAATAGTCTAGGCTCAGAGTCAAGATGTGGGGGAGGGGGGGAGGGGAGTTTCCCTTCCCACACCTCCAATTACAAGAGCATTTTGGAGGGCTCTGGCCTTTAATGGCCATCAAGTTGCTTCCTTTGGTGACTAATAAGCAGTCTGCTTCCTTGGAAACAGGTGAGCTTCTGGCCCCACTGGCCCCGTCTGTACCTTCAAAACACAGATTTCAGCCAGGGAGATTCCCAATCACTTCAGGCTGTGGCTCCTTTACATTTTTTCCTAGTTATATACTAGTCAATCCTTTTCCTCGCCCCACTCTGCACCATGACATTGCTCAGCGTGTCCCCACGTGCCATTCCCGGAGCTCAGTGTGATGGTATATATGATGATCAGGCTGGCAGAGTCACAAACCTTCCTCCCTGGGAATAGAGAGGCAGCAGAAAGCCTGACTGGGCAGTGCACATTCACTAAAGAAGAGATACTTCCTCTTCAGAGCAAGGAGTTACCTTAGCAGATGCAAAGTCCAGAGCATTCAGATTGCTTTTGTGGGCCAGAAGGCCCACAGATGCTGCTTTCAGCTGTTTTGGGACCCTTTGTAAGTACAATATATTATGTGTATACTCTGCTATTTAATAATACTATTTCCCTCTGTATAAACCAACTTATAGCACCAATGAAAAAATAGCCATGGACCATAAAACAAGTGGGAATGGCTAATCAATTTTTATCACTAATATTGTGGGTAAGCCCAATAACTCTGTGTGAGTTATGAAAGGCTTCCTCTGCTCCAGGTAGATGTGCCTATGTGTTTCATCTCCTTTTAGCTGTCACAGTTTAGTTCAGTCTAATAATGGAAGGAGTGGAGAGCTAAACACTTTAAAACAAAAAATCTTACATTGCACTTTTTTTTTTTAAATTCAGGCATGTGAAATGCAGAAAGGTGTGCTGGCTGTAGGAGGTGTACTAAAGATGTAGGGCAGGAGCCTTTAAAAACCTGGGTTCAAATCAAGCTTAAATAAGCGACAAGCAAAATGGGGTTATTGATTTCAATCAAGTCCCCATTTGGCTACATTAAAACTGCCACATAACAATGCTTTAGCACTTAAAGAGAGAGACCATCAACTAAAAGATAAGAAGTCTGTCAGAAAATGCTTTAAGTGTCATTTTTACCAATAACAACTAAGATTACTAGAACTGACAGACATTAGAAAGTACATTTACTTTCCCTATTTTTTTCAGTTAGTGTACTTGGTGTATTTGGTAGTGCTTTCTGCATGGTCAGTTTTGCTATTTTCCCCTAGAACCAATCTTGCAGCTACACTTGTGTGGAGACAGTTTGATTTCAGAGAAGTTCCTCTGGAAGCCAGGCGGGTTCTGAGGGAACCTTGCTGGCTGGGCAGGCCTCAAAACCTGTCTGGTTTCCTGCCAGCTTGCCTGCGCAGCTCCCCAGCAACAAGCCTGGCAGGGTGTTGGAGAGCCAGAGCTTCTAATAACCACAGCTCTGGGACTGCTGGCGTGCAGATTGTTCCAGGACCGGGGACTCCAGCACTTCTAGGGTCCGTGGCTCAGGGACACCTCACCATATGGACTACTTCAGGACCACGGCTTCATCCTCTTTCAGGGAGAATTTTAAAAAAACTGGGGGTTTGTTCTTATTTGGAATTAAACCAATTTTTGAACTAGCAAAATCCTCCGTACAGTGGAATTACCTGTCTGTAGCCAGCTCTCCACATGAATAATCTTACTGACTTCCATCAGACTACTCACGTGCTTAAGTAGGGTGACCATATGTTCCGTTTTGGCTGGGACAGTCCCTTTTTAAGCCCTGTCCTGGCTGTCCTGACTTTTTTTTGGCAAAAGTGGGCATTTGTCAAAAAAGTGGGATACAGAGGAATGTGCGGCAGGAAGCGGGAGACGGAGGCAAGTGGCAATGCCAGCCCCACGCGGGGGGAGGGGAGGGAGGGCGAGAGGCAGGCAGGGCTCTGGCAGGGGGTAGGCAAGGCTTGCTTCAGCGAGGAGTGATGCCAGTCCCAGCCTCACATGGGGAGGCAAGCAAGGCTCGGGTGAGCTTCAATGCCAGTCCCAGCCTTTGGGAAATATGGTCACCCTATCTAAGATGTGCGTCACTGCTCACCCGAGCCCTGCCTGCCCCCCACGCGGGGAGGGGGGCTCCAGCGAGCTGCTTGGGTCAGCCCTGCACAGGAGGGGGGCTCGGATGAGCGGCTCAGGCCAACCCCACAGAGGGGAGGAGGGCTCGGGCCAGCCCCACGCAGTATCCTGTTTTTCCTTTGGGAAATATGGTCACCCTATGCTTAACGTTAAGTGTACGTGTTGGCGCCTGAGTCATTTTCTCTGATTTTTGTGTGGGGCTTTCACACAGCAACAAGGAAGAGAGAAGTATTTCTTCAAACATGGAAAATTAGATTGTAAAACTGCAATAATTCCCAGGAGGACTCAGGGCCAGGTGTAGTACCTGAAACTCCTTTGTAACTGAGTTTTGAAACATGACTAGACTTCACATGGACAGTATTGCTTTAACGTTTTCAAAGCACTGTTCAACCCTAGGCCCTGCAAGAAGCTCCCCGGGGGGCAATTGAAGCCAGTGGGGCTCTATATATGGGAGCTGCTTGCTTGCAGGATCAGCGTTTAACTAATCAAGCCCCACCCACACCCACGGTATTATTGTCTCCATGGGTCTGATCCTGGGAGCACCCACAACTCCCCCTTGAAGCTGCAGGATCAGACCTTAAGGTACCTGTTTTCAAAAGAGCTCAAGGGCATATTTTCACGTGCTCAGCAACCACAATTGGAGCCGAATTTCTAAAAGAAGTCAGCTCCCTTTTAGACACCTCAATGAGAGCCAGATTTCCAAAGCACTCAGCACCCAACAGGAGGAGCTCTTTTGGAAACCTAGCCCCCGTTGAGGTTGCTGAACTCCTGAAAAACTGGTCCAAAGTGACTTGTACAAGGCCACAGTGGGAGTCAGTGGCAGAGCTGGTATTAGAATTCCTGCCTTCCAAACTCCCAGCCTTCTCTTGGAGCCTTTAGATGCGCCCATGCCTCTTGCTCACTTTCCATGTTGTGTGTCCTGCTGTTTGTAGACACAAGAGGGGTAAGCGACAGGCTCCCTGGCTGTGAGTTTCCATACACTGGTGGATTTATGTCAGACATTTCATGTTACTAAATGTCATTGTGAGTGATTTTATGGTTCTAGGTTAATAAGCTGTTCAGCGTCATGGAAGTACTGAACCGTGTGTTGCTCCAGTTGCTAGGGTGAGCACTCATTTTTTTATTTAAAATCGTTCATGTAAAGAGCACAGTTCCCAGGCAGCTCTACCTTATGAATTCACCTTTTAATTTTTAAAAAAAATTATTTCCTCTTTTTCTAAATAAATACGTGTCTCGTTCCAGCTGTGTGGTTTGATTCTTGCTAACCACATTTCCTTCATGCCTTGTGTGTCTCAAGAGCCCATAACTATGAAGCTCCACCCATACATCAGGTAGGAAAGTATTAGAGACTAGAAAAGGAGCATCATTTACACTGGACAAGTGCTCTGGGCAATTATTTTTATTAAATTACATGGGAAAATCTCATCAATTCAGTCTCTTTGCGATGACTCAGACTCAAAGTTCTCCAACGACTATGACGTTCAACACTAATTTATAATCAGAACTGAAGCTATTTCTGTCTTCAGCTTAGAAACGGGAATGGTCCAAAACCCCCCTGAGCCTTGGGAGAATTTGGATCAGGACCAGAAATCCACAGTTTGGATGGGCTCCAAGGAATGTAAACAAGGATTTAAGAAGTGTAGATTTATAACATATAATCTGAAAATGATTTTAAAAATACAATGTAAAAAAAAATCAAGATTTTGGTTTTTCCAATACTTTGAGAACTCAGATGTTTCTTGTTGGAAACATTCCTTCCGAAGTATCTACGTCAGTGCGTGGGGAACGTAGTTTCAGATTTTCTCTGACTGTCCTGGCTTTGGAACAATAATTTACACACACACAAAGGATGTAGGGGGAAAGAATATCTACACTGGAAGACCCTACTGAAGGACTCCCATGTAATCTGTCAACATTTTTCTATCTGCCCCCACTTTTTACCAGTAGGCACCACGTTGTATCCCTCACTGGCTGTCAGGAATCAGGGCCCGCAGCAGATGTAGTCTCCAGATAGTCTCATCAGTACAGCTGTCCTGCAGAAGGTTTCCTGACTGGCCATGCAACCTGACTGGCTGGACAGTAGCGTAGCCAGTGGGGGAGCAGGGGGAGCGGTTGCTCCCCCACTGAGCAGAAGTGGAGCCTTTTTTGTGCTCCCGATGCCTTTTGCTCCTATGCTGCAGCCGGAGCGGAGCTTTTTTTTTTTTTTGCTCCCGGCGCCATTTTTTTGCTCCTGACGCTTTTTGCTCCCGGCGCCCCCTGTGCTCTAAACCTGGCTACGCCACTGTGGCTGGAGGGGTCAGCAGGCCAGCTCGCCTGCGTTACCATGTTCCTGCTGCTCCTGCCTTGCACCCAGCCTTGCCTCTGCCTTGAACCCTTCCTTGACAGCTATGCTGCTTGCTCCAGTGCAGGGGTCTCAAACACGCAGCCCACGGGCCACATGCGGCCCGTGGAGTTATTTCCTGCGGCCCACCATAGACGCCAATTCCACTGGCAACCAAGCTCCAAACATTACTGAGTGTCTATATTTTATTAAAACCCCCCTTTTCATTATAGTTTTTAAAAAGTTAATACATTGACTTTTAATAGAATACTATATTACTCTTCATTTTTTTCATTTTTGACTATACTTTTGAATCACTGTATGAAAAGGTTTCAGTGATGCGGCCCTTGGGCCAATTTACTAGTTCTCATGTGGCCTTCTTGGTAATTTGAGTTTGAGATCCCTGCTCCAGTGCCTGACCTGTGACTGATTCCTGACTCCAGCTTGACCCTCAGTTCTGGTATCCCGTTCCTGCCCTCCGGTTTGTCCCTTGGCACCAGCTTTGACTACTGATTCTGGCTGTGACCCTAGTCCTTGGTTCCGATGCTTGGTTCACTACACCTGCTCTGCCCACTAGGTTAGACCACCCTCGTCCTCATCGCCTGACACTAGCTTGCCCACAATTTCCAGAAATATTCAATACATCAACAGTTAAATGGAAAGAGTAGATCTGGGTAGCAGGTGTTTATTATTTGTACATCTCTAGAGAAGAATAACCCTCACTCAGTAGCGTAGCCGGGGGGGAGCTGGGGGAGCAGCCGCTCCCCCTTGAGCAAAAGCGGCGGAAGCGGCGCCTTTTTTTAGCAGCACTAAAAAGAGGTGCCGCTTCCTTTTAAGCGCCGCTTCGTGCACTCACCCGGCGGCGCTCCGGGTCTTCGGCGGCATTTTGGCGGCGGGTACCACCAAAGACCCGGAGTGAGCCGCCGAAGTGCCGCCAAAAACCCAGAGCGCCGCCGGGTGAGTACAGGGGGAGGCGCCTTTTATAGCGTTGCTCCCCCTGCGCTCTGGATCTGGCTGCGCTACTGCCCTCACTGTATTTCCATGCATACTTGAAATGGAGAATGGCCATGACCCTGTAAGTGGCTCTGTTTGAGTCACTCCCTACATTGCTTGCCTACAGCAGTTTCACCACAAATGTAGATTTTTGTCACACAGGCAAATAAGGAGGCTAAGCTTTAAATAATATGGCATATGTTTTATATTTGCCACGTAGAACGAGAGTTCTTCATCTGATTTATGCTCCACCTGGACAAAATTATTTTTATTGTGGGTTTATTTCATTTGCTCCAGCATCCCCAACTGAAAAAACACTTGTAAACTGCCAGTGATGATGGACAAAGAAATCAGCTTTGAAATACAAATTTACTGAAAATCCGGATACTCTTCACACATGCAAATGAAAATGCTGTTGTAATAATTTTAACTAGCAAATGGAAGGTAATCCTGGAGAGAGCAGTCTTCAATCTCTTGCATCATTTCCTTATAGAATGCTAGGACTGTAGGATAAATTCACTAACAGCGATAAAACATTGCAGCAGAACAAATGCATACATTTGGCTGGAATGCATGCATAGTTTAGCTCTTTTTAGAACACCATCAAGAAACACTATCAAGTTAATAAGCTGCCTTTATGGCAGCCTCGCAAAATTGTCATGATATTTTACCAGCTGAATCACTAAATCTCCTCGATTTCTACCCTTTACAGTTATCATAATCATAGAAAACTAAATATTTTACTCACCACCAAAACAAATAATTTACCCTGGTGATTTGTGAATAGAGTTTTGTAAGGCATGTTTATGGTATTCACCATGAAAAGTGCACACACCAGGCATATATGACATATATTATACTGTGGCTGTTATACAAATCCCGCTAATAATGCAGGAGATCCTATATCTGGAATAGACTGAATGGTATTATGAGTTTAAATCTGCCATCCAAAGAAATGATGCTCTTTATCTAATCAGATTTTTAAAAAGAAAGCTGCTTAACATACAGCTCCTAGGATGATGGGGCCTTTGGGTGCTACCGTGATGCCACTAAATAATAATAATACAAATCCATAAAAGTCAATAGTAGCTAGGAGGTTTGGGTTCTGTTTCTACCTGTACTAGTCCTCCTTTGCGTGCAAAATCCACCTACAAAAATACAATGTAATAAGAATATGTAAAGCTAAATTCTGTCCCCTGTGTCACCGCTGCATTGTAGGGCTGGGCATGAAGGAGGATTATATGGCTGGCTCAAGCGGCAAAAAAAATAAAAAAATAGCCACGGCCGGAGCTGCCACTGAAGGGAAAAAAAGGGCGGGGGGCCTTGAAATGGGCTGCCCCAGGAATGGCCGGAATGCCGCCCCTTCACATGTGCCGCCCCAAGCACCTGCTTCCTTTGCTGGTGCCTGAAGCTGGCCCTGTCTATGGGGAGTTCCTTCCCCTCCCACAGCCTACAGAACAGCAGTGGACAGGATTTTTTGCAGGGAAATTCCTCCTACTTCAGTCCCATTCAACAGGTCCTTTTGCAGCTCCCAGATGGCATAAATCCCAGCTGATCTAGCATCCCATTCCCCATTGTAGATGGCAGTGGCCAGAATATCTCTTGTTGTGTGGAGCTGGCTTAGGAGGGTGCCCTGCCTTGCCTGTTCTGCTCTCAAAGCTTGTTGTGCAGGCTGGCTCAGTGGGCTTCAATGAAGCTGCGCAAAGGGTGCTGACATCTTGATTGGGATGCTGCCCCTCCTCTTGTTCTGCTGTCCTCTCTAGCTGCTGAGGAGGGAGTAGAACTTGTGATTAGAAAACTGGCAGATCTAAGAAGCTCTTCCCACCAAAACTGATGTTAAAATTGACAAATACAGTTCACTCTCTACACAGGATGGGTGCATGTTGCCTTTGTTTCTCTATCATAACCGCGTGTGGCCTTTAAAATGGACACAGACTTCATGATTTGCCGTGAACACCTTAGCCCCAATGCACACTCCTGAAGAAATCACAAACTTGCAGTCTCGAAAGAAAGGGAAGACAGTATAATAAAGTTACAGTAGATGGTGCTAGACAAGTACAAAAGAGACTGGACAGTCATTTAAGGATACCTGCAAGATATAAGCTAAGCTGTTCAAAAAATGTGCAATTTAGATTTATCAGTTCAGGAGGGAGAGTCAGATGAAAACAGTTGAGCTGGGAAGATTATTAAATACAAAACCCTGTGTGTAGACAATGCTCAGGTTATTACACACACTGACAAAAGGGAGGGGTGCAAATGCTGTCCCTGGTGGCATCCACATAACGTCAATGAAATCAAATGAGTGGAAGAGGAGGGGGTAGGTAGGAGCAGGACTGAGGGCAGCATGTGGGTCAGGCACTTAAAAGCTGAGGCTGACATTCCATTCTTATCATGCTTTTAGACAGAGGGAGAGAAGACCCAACGATATATGAGTTAGCCTCAGAGTGGGAGGCTCAGCTCTAAGTTCCGGATGTCTGTGGGTTTGTATCACCCTGTTAATGACATATAAATACAGTTGTTTGTATTTATTTTTATACAAAGGAAAAATTCTGTGGTGTAAACTGTGTTTGGGTTACCATTTTCGTGTGGAGTTACACACTATTCTAGACTGCATGTGAGTTCCTCTCTTGGAGACACAGTATTGCATTTGTATGTGTGAGAACTTGATAGATCTGCCCACTAAAAATCATCATCAGGGCATTAGTTTGTATATGTGCATATTAAATAGCATTATGGAAATACACAGGTCTGGTGAGGATTATTCTGTTATGCCAATAATGTTCCTTATCAAGTCAAATGTATAGCTTTTGTATATGCATAGGTGGTAATACAGAGCTCTGCATGACACTACCTGTTTCATATGCTTGCATGAGTACAATGTGCAGTTCTGACTCAAATGTATGTTGTTATCTGTATTGGAAATAATAAAGATATTAAAAGAATGTTATGGAAAAATGTTTCCAGAAAATGCATAATCGCCAGTATGCAAATATTAACCACTGGCAGGCAGGCTGGCCTGCAGACTCAGCATTGCATTGCCTTGCAGCATCAGTGCACAGCCATGTAAGAAACGATGGTCTGAGGCTAACTTTGGGCTCTCACTTACTGGCATCTGCCAGGCAGGGCAGGGATCACAGTGGAGGTGATACTCTGGGTCTCTAAAGGAGAAAATTGCATGATGTATCACCACTCATGAGCACCCGCTAGAGAGCTGTTTAGAGTGAGATTACAGTCTCAGTGGAGACTCTCATCCCTCTCGGTCATAGGGTTATTATGATGATGCCGTTGCAGCTTGCACGGAGGATGGGAGGAGGGGATTTAAATGATGGCCGGAAGGAAAGGCTGGATGAAACCTCCACAAACCCCGTTCAGATTAACTCGGATTCCTGAATCCCTGCTTTGGGAGACTTGAAAACAGCCAAATTGATTTTTTTCTTCCAAAAAAAATGCCTTAAACCTTGAGCTACGAGCTTGCAAGCCACGTTTTGGTCCAGGGTGAAACAAATCCCTGCAAATAAGGATTTTGCTAATTAAAAATGAGAGGCTTTGTTCTCCTCTCTCCAGCACTAATTTTATACTAGTGAAATAACATTGACGTTGTGGATTTACTCCTGATTTAAACTGGTGTAACTAAGAGTAGATCATGCTCAATACTGGGGTCTGTTCTTCCCAAGGGGTTTTTTGTTTGTAAACTCCTGTTAGTATGAAAAGGAGAAAAATCTCTGGGCAATTGTGCGCTCTCCGGCACAATCCATACTATTAATTATCATGGTTATTATGGCAGTTCCTAAGGGCAATCTGAGAACTAAGCCTCAGGGTGCCAGGTACTGTACAAATATAGAATAAGACTCAATCCCTGCCCCAAAGAGCTTCCAGTCTAAATAGACAAGGGGGGAAGGGCTATAACACACAAACAGTGAACAATATGATGGCAGCAAATGGCATGTTGGTTCTGCAATATGTTTATTATTATTTTTATTTTTTTGTCCTAGTAATGCTGGTTGAGCACCGTTTAAGATTGATTCCGGTACCTGAAAATGAATGATGACTAACTAAAGGCTATTTGGGATAAAACCAGGAGGAGATTTTGCCTCCACCCCACAAAGTTGGCTTCCTCTTTAGGAGAAGATGCTACAAAGATACTCCCACTTGCTGATCGCACATCCAAAATGACGATAGCATGTCACTATCTTAATGTTAAGGCGCCATTACAAGATTTAATTTGAGGATTCCTCAAGGAATGCAAAAATCAAGTGACTCTCAGCCTATGCTTTACTAGACCAAACGGGAATGCTCTTCATACAAACCTTTTGCAATTTTAACTGAATATTTTTATTTTTATTGGCGCTCATTACAGTTGTATTCAATGGAGAGGGGACATCATGGGGCTGATGTTAATTCTTCTCCTAACAGTGTGCATTCCTGTTGAGATTTGGAAGGGGAACATGCCACAAAGAATAGCTGTTCCCTATTCCCAATTCTCTTCTGAGCTACAGAGCCCCAACCTGCTCAGAGTCTTACACGGAGGTTTCCATCAGCTTGGGAGGATCATTCTTCAGAGTCACTTCTCCCCCTGCATCCACACTCTGCACTCTGTTGCCTTTAGCTTCTGTTCTTCTCCACCAACACAAGTGAAATGTTGCTCACTGACCCATACTTTTGAGCCCCACCCCGACCCCCGCCTCCTTGCGTTGTGTGCATACCTAATGCTGCTTCTAACTCCACTGTCATTGTAGTACAGTGAGACTTTATTATTTTTGCCTGAGGAAAACACTGTAGTGTTGTTATTTAATTGTGCTTTGTTGCTAAATTATTGTTGTTTGTTTGCTCTGCATTAGTTATTTTATGTTACAGAGGCATTTGCAATATTATGACTTTTTTTTTTCTTTCAAATTTAGGCATACTACTATAAGGCCTTGGCATACGGACTAGTCCCCTTACAAAGAGCTTGAAGGATTAGGCATAAAAAACAGTTATGTGAAAACTAGAAGAGATATAGGTAAATCTCTGTAGAACAGATACAAATTATCCCATGGATTTCAGCAGGACTCAGACAAATTGGTCTACAAATTTCTTTAACATTTTAAACTGATTTCTACTGACCTTGGTCATTGGTGCCTGAAGCTACAGTATTGATGACCTGAAACTCACCAAGAGACATCATTTATAATGTTAAATGTCCTTACAGTCATTTTGGATTTGAAGCAACAAACTTTCTTGGATCCGAGTTTAGTATACCTTGACAACAGGTTACAAAGAGATGGGATGAGATGGATATGTTAACTGTATACATTTGCATTACCAACCTAAGTGAAGTAATCATTCCACAACTGTACACAGACAGCAAAAATATATATTAAATAGGAACAGAGTGAAACTTAGTAGCCCCTCACCTGCACCAGTTGACTATACTCAAGGCGAGCCCTAGACCAAATGGTGCCCCCCCTCCATTTGTTGAACTTTTGAAAACCTTATTTTTATTGCATTTGTAGCCCATTTCATGACTTTGATGCAAGATTTGCACGCATGATTTATCACAAGGCACGAAGGAAGCTCTTGGATTCAGCACAAGGATCCTTGCCTGGATTCCAGTGTTTCTTCCCTTCATGTTTGCACCTTTGTTGTAGTCTTGGCCATGGCACTCCTGAACTTTATTTTATTCTCATTCAAAATGTTCATAAACAGTTCTGTTAGGTCTTTTCCAGTAGAATTGTCCACAGACTGGAAACAGATAAAATGTTCTTTTATTTGGATACAGCCATCGTAATAGTCAACGAATCTTACTGTAAATGACATCTTTTCACTGTGACTAATGTTGGGAGTGCAGTCCATTATTATGGCGTAGTACTTCTCTTTGCCGAGCCACACTAACATCCTATCGAGGACCTTCCTTGCCATAAGGTCAATCAATTCGTTTTGAATTGTTTTGCTGAAGTAATGGTCCATAGCTTCTTAACAAATTACTCAACATAGGTGCTCACACATGATATCACTGTATTTCCCAAGAAGTTCTACCAAACCAAGGAAATTATTGTTATGTTCAGTGAACAACGTATCCAACAAGCACCGGAAAGCCAAATTATTCTTTGCAAGGAAGAGGGTAGTTGAGATCAGATGCTCGAGCACGTTCCTCCAGTGCTGGGTTTCTACATTAATAATGTGCTGTTTTTCTGCATCTAGGCATTTATTCAGCTTGAGCCTGGATTCAACCTCCATCCATTTGAAGTAGGCCGTAAAATGGCTGGGTGACTTTTCATGTTGCTTCAGAGCATCAGCTAAATTATGCCAGTAATTGTACCCAGAAAGCGCAGGCAATGATTTGACATTCTTATAAAATATTTTGAAACAAAACCAGAACACTTTGTCAATTGATTTTGAGGAAACTAGCCAACGCTGATTCAGTTTCTCACTATTCTCGAGCACTCTTTCACAGTGTGACTTTGAGAAGCGTCACTTCTGATCATTTAATGGAAATGTCATATCCTCGATTTTGCTCAGTCCATTCAAAATTGTACTATGAATATCGGCAGAATTTAGGATCGCAGGCCATAAAGTGGGATCTGATTTACCGATTTGTGGTGTGCAATTTTTCTCACTGCTGTTTCTGTCATCATGTGATGCTGATTCTTCTTTATTGCTTCTCTCCTTTTCATGTAAACCAGATTTTAATTTGTCATTACTCTCCTTTTCATGTGAGCCAGATTTTTCTTTATCATCACTCTCTTTTACGTTGCCAGGAAAACTGGATGATTCTCCATCACTTTCCTCGCATTTCCATTCCTTATCTTCAGGTAAATCTGCGTATTCCTTAGTAATAGGACTTCTATCATTTATGCTTCGCGCCTCAATTTCTTCTGCACTGGGACGATCGCTACTGCCTAAAGCCTATGTTGTTCTGTTTCAGATATTTTCCCATCAAATTTGCCCCTTGCTAGATTGCAATTGAGCTGTTCGCTTCCCATACTGAGCTCCTGAAGGCTTCTTCAGGGGCATCTTTCATTTTCTAGGGGGGAAAACAGACAGTATAAGGGAGAGCAAAAGTCTATGTTCTGCAGTCTTAGAAAGTCATCAAACATTACATGTTAAGCATGGCAAAAGAAGTAACAGTATTGCTTTTATACTGTTGCATAGATATGGGTTCGGTAGATATCTCTGGTGTCTCGTTAAATATGTCTTTTATTAGTCACTACTTACACTCTTCAAGTCTTAAAACACAAGTACCCTTTTACAATTACATAATAAAACAAGGTTCACAGTATCGCAGCTGGGCTCTCACTTTGTTCTTATATCTCACTGACTGACCAGCAATGCCCCACCCCTTATATACCCACGAGGACATGGCTGACAACATTCTAGGAGGTTTGAGGAAAACGTAGTTTTCTGAAAGTCTGGAAGGTTCCACGAGATTCTACAAAGATCCAGAACATTCTAGGAAGTTAGTGAAAAATAAATTCCCAAACAGAATATCAGAAACATTTTACTTTCTACTTTCTAATACATTCTATTTTCCCTTTTGTCGCTAACAACGAAAACAACACCCCGAGCCTGGCACTCCCCAATCCCGGCACCCAGGCGGTTGCCTGGGTCACCTGCCCCTAAATCTGGCACTGGCTATACTGAACTATAATCGATAACATATACAACAGATTACAAGAGAAAGTGAATTGTCTAAGCCATATGAGATATTGCTATTGAAGGACCTATGCAAGCAGTACTCCCAGGGCTAAAAATATAACACTTAAATATATGCGTATATTTAATCACTTTTCTCCCACAAAACCTCATGTTATTTTACAAACATTGTGCAGTAGAACTACTTCATGACTGATGACGTGTAGCTATTGATGGGTTGTAATGGGCCAATAGCTGCTATTTTGTGCCAGCATACATACGGCAAAATTGTTCATGAAGATTGTTTCTTTGATTACCATTGAAGAGGGAATTAAGACTGGCCTTAGTGTATGGTCTATACTGAAATTCAAGCAAGACACCAAGCTTATCAGCCTATTCTTGAAAAATGCTATGTAACTATTAATGTCATGAGAGCAGAGGACATCAGAAGCATGCCTCGTATAGTTATCTTTAGCACTATGCATATCACCACCTCCTGTAATCCCTGCTGTTTCTTAGAGGTCTCCCGTGGAAGGCCCTGATCCTGCAAGGTACTGAGCACTCTCACCTCCCATTGACTTCACTGGGAATTAAGAGACTTTCTTGGCACCTTACATGTGATGCTGTGCAACTTGTAGAACTAATAAACTAAACTTAACTTCAGAAATTTTTTTTAGCTCAGAGTACAAGGTGATATGACCAAGACATTGAATTTATTCTGTCTTCTGGCATCCTTTGCATCTTCATGGAGTCTTGAGATACCTTCATTTTAATCCCCACCATCAAGACCATGTATGACAGGAATTCTCCTTCTAGTTGAGGGGTTTGGACAGGATTTCCTTTGCACCCTCGCTGTCAGTATGTTCCTTATCTATCCAAGAGTCTTTGCTGTACAGTGATGTTAGGCACACCTGCACCACCAGATACTGAATGCATACGCTTCCTCATTGCTCACAGCCCTTGCTGGACTGAGGAGTGAGATAAGGACAGGAACAAGCTGGGTTTCCCATATTTCAATGCAGCGCATAGCCATCATACTGGTCTCACCCTAAAGAATAAATATTTAAAACAAATGATACTGAGGATTAAACGTTGTGCCACAAATGCATGTGATCACCTTCTGCCAACAGCAGGCAAGAAGGAATTGCACACACATACAATATCTATACCTATAGCTACTTCATAATTGCATGTTATTAAAGTCATAAACATATGCTTCCTTATTTCATTCTGGTGCAGGAGTGCTGCAATAATCAAATGTAGCAAGGCTCATGTTAATGATATCTGCAAGAGACTGTTTATACTGTTTATTAAATTGATCAGAATATAAGGAAGTAGAAAAAAATGAAGCACTGTTTGTTTTACCCAATGAAGTTTGGCCTCTATATAGATTTATCCCAAGTCAAGGGGTTGGACACATGCCTACACATTCTGAAGAAATACAAAATTAGCTAACCATATTTAGGTTTCAGGCAGACTACACAAGATATATAAAAATGCAATATGTTGCATTTCATCTTCCATTTTGTTGCCCAGTCACCCAATTTTGTGAGATCCCTCTGTGACTCTTCGCAGTCAGCTTTGGACTTAACTATCTTGAATAATTGTATATCATCTACAAACTTTGCCACTTCACTGTTCACTCCCTTTTCCAGATCATTAATGAATATATTGAACAGTAGTATTTACCGCTCTCCATTGTGAAAACTGACCATTTATTTAAAACAAACAAGAGGAAGTACTTTTTTCACCCAGTGCACAATTAACCCCTGGAACTCATTGCTATGGGATGTTGCAATGTCCAAAAGTATAACTGGGTTAAAAAAAGAAGTAGATAACTTCATAGAGGATAGGTCTAGAATGGTGAAGATGCAACCTCATGCTTGAGGGTGACCCTAAACCTCTGACTGCCAAAAGCTAGGAGGGAAAGACAGAGGTGGAACACTTCAACTGTCCTGTTTTGTACACTGTCAGAAGACTAGACTATACTGGACTAGATGGACCATTGGTCAAACTCAGTATGGAAGTTCTGATGCAGGCAACCACCAGCAGTACAGGGAATAGCAGTAGGTTCAGCTAGAACGGGGTCGGCAACCTTTCAGAAGTGGTGTGTCGAGTCTTCTTTTATTCACTCTTATTTAAGGTTTCGTGTGCCAGTAATACATTTTAACGTTTTTAGAAGATCTCTTTCTATGTCTTTAATATATAACTAAACTATTGTTGTTGTATATAAAGTAAATAAGGTTTTTAAGATGTTTAAGAAGCATCATTTAAAATTAAATTAAAATGCAGAGCCCCCCGGACTGGTGGCCAGGACCTGGGTAGTGTGAGTGCCACTGAAAATCAGCTTGTGTGCCACCTTCGGCACACGTGCCATAGGTTGCCTACCCCGAGTTAGAATGATGGGTGTGGGTGCCTTGCTGCTACTCATGCTGATCGGATATATTTCATTGTATTGTTGAAATCATGTTCTTTCTGACTGACTGGTTTTTCTGTGTCCCCCATCTTCTCCACTCCCAAACCCCAAATGTATATATATGCATATGTAGGTTAAATTTCAGTCTCTCCTCTCATAGGTTGCACAGTCATTCTACCCTGAGTTTGTACTGTGCTTTGTGTCTCTCGATTTTCACTATAGTCTATGGTCACTCATTCTGTTTGATAACTCTGCCTTAGCTTTGTGCATTTCACAGTGGCGTAAGGTAATCTGCTAGTATGGTAGTATGCTAGCTTGTCGTTTTTCATCTGTTCTTCCCAGTAACTTGAATATGAAGGTTACAAGGCGTGGGCTCACGTCCAGAAAAATTAGTATTTGACTTGCTAGTACTTCCTTGCAGCGGACAGACCGTTTGTTGCTGTGGTTGAGATGACACCGGAAAGTTCATGGTGGCTTTTGTACGTTGGCTAGGAGTCGGAGAGGAAAATGTCTTAGTTTAATTTATCAGAGGGGTAGCCATGTTAGTCTGGATCTGTAGAAGCGACAAAGGGTCCTGTGGCACCTTATAGACTAACAGAGGTATTGAAGCATAAGCTTTCGTGGGTGAATACCCACTTCTTCGGATGCAAGGAGTGGAAAAAACTAGTTTAGTTTTTTTTGGCAACTGTTTTTCTGGGTGTGCATTCTCTGCAAGTGCTTTAGTGAGCTGTGCTTCCGTTCTGCCTGTGGCCATGCGTGCATGAGCTGTGTGTGCGCCTTTAGGAGTGATCCTGGGCGCGCTATCTGTGCATGCATTAGGCATGCTCCTGCCTTTGCAGAAATGTAGGGGGGTGTTAGTAGCAGAAGGGTAGGACCAGTCTCCCTCCCTGCGACCCAGGGGGCACTGAACGCTCCCAGGCCGGGACGGCTGTGCCTGTGACACAGCGGCTGAGGCATTACGACCTGTCTGCGCCGGGCAGGGACCGACGCCCATTCTATCTTGGCCCCCGCCCCGCGTTGTGGTTGATCAGTTGTCAAGGTAACGCTCCACGGCAATCTCCCTCTGCCCCACGTGTCCCTTCAGCGGCCGCCTCTGTTACCACGGTGGCCAGAGAGAGAGAGAGGGGGGGGGGAGGCTGGGGAGTGTTGTTTCTGATTGGCTACCGCCGAATCTTGGTCATTAGCATATGCCGGCGGAGCCTGGCTACTGGAACGCGAGCCGATTGGCTGAGGCTGGAGGTGAGGCTGTGGGGTGATCCCGAGCCCCGCGCAGCCGGCTAACTCGCCGGACGCGGGCACGGAGCCAGATAGGGCGGGGTCGCGTGCGCGCCTGTTGCTAGACCCCTCCCTTCGCGCGTCGTGGTTTTGCCTCCTTCCGCGGCGGGCGGGGGTCGGACTGGGTGGCGTGTCGCGCGCCTGGCCTAAGATGCCCTTCCTCCAGCGGCGCCTGCCGCAGCCCGGCTGGGGGAAGGGCAGTGCACGTGCTCGCGGTGTAGCCTGCTCGGGTTGCAGCTTCGGCTGGAGCAGCGCAGCGGCGGGGGACAACGCAAAGGAAGCCGGGCTATTGCTGGACAGATCGGCTGCAAATGCGCAGCGCTGCTGCTACAGCAAGGGGCTTGCTGGGGGAAGGGAGGCAGGAGCCGGGCAATGTGTCGTAGCAGGCGGGAGGAGCGCCTTGTCTCGGTGTGCACAGCGCGGCGCTTTGTAATGCTCTGCTCTCGCTGCTGGGGGCCGTGCTCGCGGACCAGCCTGCCAGTGTCAGCCAGTCGGCTTGGGGCAGAGCGCTTCCCATCGTTTCTGTTGGTTGAAGGCCGACAGCAGGTCGAGTGAGACCGGTTTAACAAGGACTGCATTCCTGCCCAGCATGAGTTAGCCGTGTCCTCCCCCGCATGCGTGGGGTCAGAGCGCCGGCTGCGCATCAGAACCGGAAAAGAGTTTGTGTGTGCACCCCGTGGGGCTACTGGTTCGATCTCCCTTCCCTTTAGACCGCAATATAAGGAATCGCATTCGCTGTAAAGTCCCTTGAAAGGCAGCAGCATGCGGGGCCGGCGTGTCTCTGGGGGCGTGCCTGGCTACGCAGCTAGGGCGTGCAAAACCATCGATTCGCTCGCCACGATATATGAGACCTACCCGTTGCGATCCCCCTCCCCCACAATGCAGCAGAGCCGAGCCACATCACCACCCGTGCCAAATACATTCCCACCAGGCACGTTACAACCTGCTGCTACAGACACATACCGATGTGCAAACATACACATTGGGAAGTGGGGAAAGAGGATTAAAACTGGGTGTGTTCCAGTCTCCCTGTTTTGGGATTATGGTCTGCGGAACGAAAAGCAGTTTAAAGATGGGTGTTTTACAGTCTCCCTTTCTCTGGGGGGTTTAGGGGGGGTGGAGGAAACCGGTTTAAAGCTGGGTGTCGCAGTCTGTCTCTCTGTGGACATGGGAAGGATTTGCTGTATTACACAATCCAGTTCTTTCTTGGACCAAGGTATACACGTATCACTAAAGCAGAGTAGCACATGTCTGTCTGAAGTCGATATTGTCTCTATAGAGTCCATCCACCCAGCATGTATAAAGTGCTTATCTGCAGAGTAGCTATATGGGGTACCTAAAAAAAGCCGGGTGTGTTCTTCTCTGTCTGCAGATGGGGGGCGGGAATTTGAAGATTGGGGTGGGTGGATTTTCCGCCTTTAAGGGGCTGGGGAGAAGTAAGATTGATTTGTGTTAGAGCAGGAGGATTAGGATGGTTTGGGGGAATGCTGTGTTCCCGCTGCCTGGGCGTGGAATTCCAAGCTGACTGTTAGAGGGTTTCTCCTGTGGGTTGGTGGCAGCTGGCGTGAGGTATGTTACACTCTATCCCTCTGTGTGAGCATGGAGGATTGTGCTCTATTAAATTGGTTCCCTCTGGGAACCAGAGGGGGTTTTCTTTTTCGAATGCCAGACCTATGCTGCTGGGATGCTTGGTGTACTTACTGGAACTACCTCTCTGACAGTTGCCCCAGGTTTCTGCCACTGTTTGCAGGGCTTATCCGGCCGATGCGGAACTGTGATTCAGCGAGTCAACATTCCACTCCGCGCTGTGTCCTGCTCTCCACATTGACTCCCACAGGCTTGAGTCAGGAGCGGCTGGTCCCTACACATAGGCATGGATGATGGATGGATGTGGCTATAGATAACAAACCAATCCAATCCGGAGGAAGCAGGACCAAGTTCGGCCCTGCTGCAAACGGGTGCAGGGGGGTTGCGCACCTCCGTGTAGCTGCTCCTTTCCAGTCACCGGCCGGGATGCAGAGTGATGGGTGGGGTGCGCTGTAGCAGGAGCTGGTACCTTGCCCGCCAGGCTTCCCTCCCGCAGCCACTAGCTCTGGCTCTGCCTCCGGGTGCGCGCTGCGCCCTCCCCTTATGGGTGTCAGGCGAGAGGCGGAGCCGCCTTCCAGTCCCTTGTAGCAGGAGCCGGTTACTCGCGGTCACTCAGAGCCGCCTTTATCTTGCTCCACTGCAAGGGGGTGGCACTTGGGAACACCTTATTTTACCATACACGCTATAAATACACCACCTGGAATGGGAGCAGGGCTACCGGCCGCAGCGGGACACAGTGACGCACGGACACCCGGACGACAGCAGCAGCCAGACCCAGAGAGCCGGCAGTGAGGCTCGACTCTACAGGACTTTGGTGGGTGTAGGCTGCCTGCGGCATCCCCCTGATCTGAGCGGGTGATGGGATGAATGGCAGTGGGAGCTCCCTAGGCGGCTTGCATGAATCTGTGGCCGTGTCGCGTTCATAGGAGGCTCTTTTAATTTATTCACGCTGCAAGGAGTTGTGTTTCTGCCATCAGAGACGCTCCCTTTGCCGTCCCCATCCCTCCAGCCTCATGCTTTGAGCCGTGGGGTGTGGACTGGAAGAAGTTGCTCTTGCATCTTCTGAATGCGAAATCGAAAAACAGCTCGGTTTCCTCCGTTAGCGGCTGGTTTTGGTGATGATACGCTGACAGAGGATGCCGCGAGATATTGGGTAGGGGGCCACCGGGAGAGGGTTGAGGTCAGAGGAGATTTGCAGAGAGAGGTCGGGAGCTATGGGGGAGGGGGAACGAAGGTCTTGGTGCAGGGGTGCGCGGATAGAGGAGTTAGGAGGAAAGATCGGAGGCAAAGCCCAGAGCGGGGTTGGGGTTAAAATGGGGCGCTGAAGGGGACAGGGATGAGGAAGGAGTATGAGGGATAGGGGGAGAAAAAGGTGAAGCTCTGGGAGAGGGTTATGAGTAGGAAGGGGAAGTACTGATAACCGTGGGTTAGCGCATGGCGCAAAATGCCCTCCATCTAAACACCCTCTATCCTTCTCTATTCCAGCGAACCGCCCCTGAGCCTTGCAGCGAGCAAGCGGGGGGAAGGCTTTGGAGATACAAGGCCTGGCTCCTGGTGGCCCTTGCAAGGAGATTTGGTGGGGCGGAAGAAGGTACCGGCTGCTGCGTCCGTGCTCCCCAGGCACCCGGTGATCACTGCCATTGCACCCCACCCATCTGCCAACATGATGCAGATCTGCGACTCCTACAGCCAGAAACACTCCCTCTTTAACGCCATGAACCGCTTCATCGGGGCCGTCAACAACATGGACCAGACGGTGATGGTGCCCAGCCTGCTGCGGGACGTGCCGCTGCTGCTGGAGGAGCTGGACTCGGGGGGCGGCTGCGGGGAAGGGGACCCCCAGCTATCGCCGGGAGACGCCGGCGCCTTCTTCTCCCGCAGGGACATGTACAGCCATTACCTGCTGCTCAAGTCCATCCGCAACGACATCGAGTGGGGGGTGCTGCAGCAGGGCGCCGAGGAGGCCAGCCGGAAGAAGGACAAGCTGAGCGGGGACATTAGCCGGGGCCTCCCGGAGGCCGCGGTGGAGGAGGAGGATCTGGAGAAGCAATTCCACTATCACCTGAGCGGACTCCACACGGTGCTCTCCAAACTCACCCGCAAGGCCAACGTGCTCACCAACAGATACAAGCAGGAGATCGGCTTCAGCAACTGGGGGCACTGAGCCAGGGCAGGGCTTGGCATGGGGGGGAAGGGGAGGGAGGCTTCCGAGCAAGGGATCCCTGTCTGCCGGGGGTGGGGGGACGAGAGGGAGGGAGGGGCTCTGGGGAGCGCGCCCGGGGACGAGGAGTGTGTGTGTGTGTATGTGTGCGCGCGCGCGTGCAAATGGAGGGGGATGCGCGTGGAGGGGGGAGCGAGTGTGTGACAATGGAAGCGGGTGGGGGCGCGTGCCAGAGGGGGAATGAATGACTGAGACCGTGGAGGAGGGAGGCAGGGGGAGAGAGGCAGACCTGTGTGGGTGTGTGTGTGGCAGGGGCGGATGGACGTTCAAGCGGGAGGGAGAGGGGACCGTGACGCATGGCGGGCACATCCTGCCCGGGTGTGCGAGCCGCTGTGCGCTGCACGGCGGCGGGGAGCTTTGCCTACGCAGCAGCAGCAGCAAAGCGGCGTGCCTGTATCAGTTTCCTAGCCTGGGAGCTTGGAATGAATGACGGAGGGTGGCCGAGGCCAGTTATTGAGAGCGTGGGGTGGCGGAGGCGGCCGTCCTCCTAGCGGAGACTGTTTCACTTCTTTCTTTCCTGTTTTGCACTACTTTTATAACAATAAAAGACGTGTATATAACGTGTAAGATTTCTTTGCATGCTCTTAGAATGGCAGTCCTCTTATTTTTTACCAACGCACAAACAGAGAAAGGTGTACATTAATCGATATTAGTTTCTTCAATTTTTTTTTGTTCTGTCCAGGGTGAGCAGTTATTGTTCCGCTCTAAGTAAGGAGACTGATGACCTGTACATGTATGTGCCGGCTGTATAGCTGGTTGATATGAGGCTGAAAATAAGCCAATGAAAATAACAAAACTGTTGTTAAAATTCCATTTATTACCCAGGACGGAGCCAGTTTACTGTATCACTGGACGGATGAAGGGTACCATTAACTGTACATGTACTGAAGCTTATTTAAAACTTTTTTTTTATCCAGGTGTAGAGGATATTCTAAAATAAAGAAGCAAATGTATTGACTAAGATTGGCTTAACTTTTTTTGTTATGCTCCCTGTTCTCTACTTGCATTAAATACTAATTATTCACATACACAACCTAAATATGTTAATTGTGTCTCTAAATTATTTTAAAATTGTATTTCCAATGCTATGTTACAAGTGGCTGGATATAAAGGGGTAATTTGTTAGTGAGGACTAACTAACATGCAAAACTGCTAAAAATGGATCTATTAAATATACCTTACACAATATGTTTGTAGTTACTTCAACTGTTAAACAGAGTGAGAATAGTCTGTCAAGATGTATGTATACCAATATAAAGGTCAATCCCTGCTTAAACTAAAGTATTTGAGAATATATATGAATAGTTACTAGCAACTGGCTATATGTTACCAGAATTGTATAGATTTTATTCTCTGTGCATTTTTTGCATTTGCTGAAGTAATAGGCCCTGTAATTAGTTCTCTCTCTCTCTCTCTACACGTATATATGTAGCATTAGGTGGTGTAGCACATAGTAGATTATATTGTTTGATAAAGGCTTGCCCTTGAATAAGTCCTAAGTAACATTACAGTATATTTATGATTACAATATATGTGTGCATATGACAAACAGGGTTAACCTGCTTTGCTTTTCACATTATGAAATGCTTATGTTCAGTGATAATATACACTTAATCTTCAGGCACAATATCACTTTCAAATTTTTCATGCTCAGAAAGGCTAATAGTTTGTAGATATCTTAATGCACTTAAAAGGACACTGCCATACAGTATGTACCCATACCCGATTTTAAAAAAGGGTAATAGAATAGTGTTTTCATTAAAGTAAAAAAAAAACCAACCAGCACAAACCAAACAAAAACCACCTTTGTTTAGATTTAAAAATTCCCCAACACTCTTTTCAACGTCTCACTGTGACATTGTACTAGTGCATGAGAACCAGACACTGATACTAGTGGGTCAATTTTCATTGTCTTAAGTTGAGTAAAGTGAAGAAAGTAAACAGTTGAAATGTTGAAATATATTTTAAAGTTAATCAGTGAGTGCTTCCAGTGCTAATTTAGACTGGAAATTAGAAGAAGGTTTCTAACCATCAGAGGAGTGAGATTCTGGAACAGCCTTCCAATAGGAGTAGTCGGGGGTTGGGGCAGACAACCCAATTTGTTTGAAAGATGGAGTTTGATAAGTTTATGAACAAGATTATATGACTGGTATAGTAGGGGACTAGGAGGTCCCTTCCAGTCCTATGTTCCTAATAAAGTATTTATTAATGACATAACTGAGGAGACCTTGAAAAACATAGCTGGCTTTTTAACCTAACAATGTCTCATTAGTAACACTGCTAATCAGTCTGTTTTACCAGTCTAGTGTATTCCCTTCCCAATAGGGTGGTGCATGGAAAATATCGGGGGTAATGAGAAGTACTACAAGGGATTCCTAACCTCTCAGCTGGTAAGGCTCTCTGAGTGAACAAAGTCCGATAAAGATGATGTAAAATATGCTTTGCCTTGGGATTGTTTTTAACTTTTGTACTCCTGGAAGTTTTGGAGGAAGAACTTGTTCTGCTTTATTATGTAGTTTTGTGTCAGGGTCTTGCCGGATAAACCAGCTTAAGACTACAACACTAACTGTTTAAAATTGCTTATTAAAAAGACAGGCCCTGTTATTTTAAATTTAACTATCTAATTCTGAATTAGTTGTAATCTCTCCCAGTAAAGATTTAGCGTATACTCAATTTATAGTGCTGATCAAAACCACAAATACTATAGTAGAAAATATCCATTATTAAATTGATAGTGTATTCTCATCTTGAATATTACATTCAATTTTGGACACATCTAAAAAAAATACAACAAATAGAAAAGGTTCAGAGGGAGAACAATGGAAATTATTAGAGGTACTTGGGAGTGGAAACAGAGTTTCCATATGAGAAAACCCTAAAGCTTAAGGTGATATAGGAGTATATAATACAAAGGACTGTAGAGAAGCCATTCAAGTTCTTCTGTTTTCTTATTCCTATGATTTAAGTAAAAGAGCACCCTTGATTAAATGAAAAGTCTTTGAATTTAAAAATAGATAAAAATGAATATTTTTCCAATGCAAAATACGAAGTTCAAAGTATGGAATTCGTTTCTATCATGTTATTGAAGAAAACAACTTAGTTTAAAAATATGTTTTAAAATGACATATAAATCATAACATCTGAAATTTCACCACTCTGATTCTATATGCCATAAACTGATTGGGAAGAAATCTCCCTTAATGGTACAGTGTTGCACAATTAGCTGTATTATTGGGCATTGTATTGTCCTTCGAAGCATTAGACATTTGTAAGTGCTTGAGATTAGATACTGGACTAGATAAACCATTGGTTTGTGCCAATAAAGCAATTCTGATTTCAGATTAAATGTTTACAGATAGGATCTGCCTTTAAGAAGTTACTCCCTCAAAGCTGCAGTCTAACAACGTAGTGAATGGAGTGTTCTCCAAGGATATGACTTACAAGAAAAGGCAAGTTTTTTTAAAAAACGACTATATTTTTTATATAAACCAGAAGAGGTACAATTTGTGAAGTAGTAGCATTTTTAACTCACCTTTGATGATAAGAAAATAAACCAACTAAACTTTATTTCAGATATTGGTAGAGTAATAACTAAGTCTCAAAGTCCTTTGCATACTTTAAAAACTGGTTACAACTGGGGCAGGGTGGGGTGGGGTGGGGTGGGGTGGGGTGGGGTGGGGTGGGGAGGGGAGGGGAGGGGAGGGATAGCTCAGTGGTTTGAGCATTGGCCTGCTAAACCCAGGGTTGTGAGTTCAATCCTTGAGGGGGCCGTTTAGGGATCTGGGGCAAAAATTGGGGATTGGTCCTGCTTTGAGCAGGGGGTTGGACTAGATGACCTCATAAGGTCCCTTCCAACCCTGATATTCTATGATTCTATATAAATGCTGTCTACCAACTACTACAAGATATTGTTCATGGAATATGTCAGTTGTATGAGAACACATATGATACACCACTGTGGTTTAAGTGCTAAATCATACCTTTCTGCATATAAAGCCACAGGAGGGCAAAAGTTAGGTGAAGAAGTCATGGCTTCATCTTAGCAGAGGGCTGGTTTAACTTCCTATGGCAGATATTGGGGATATGGTAGCCATGGGCTGCAGTCCTGGATGGATGAAATTTTGTGTTGGATTAAATGTTCATTTCACTGTACCACATTGTACAGTTCTGTCAAGTGTGCACAATGAGCCCCTGGTTGGTAAAGTGTTGGAATGGCAAAGGTGCATGCCAGTCCCGCCATCTGCACACAGGAAAGTAATTGGGAATGGAAGAGTGTAGAACCCACATAAGACTCTCATAAAATGCAAGTACTTAGGTTAATACAATGTTAAGAGCAAAATTATGCCTCCTGGGAGCCAGTGGTACACTGGAGGAGGCAGCACACTGCTCAAGTGGTGATGGCTGGTGGCATTATATGCCTTCACCAGCAGTGGTGGGAACATTTTGAGAACTTTTTCTTCTGTGCCTTTGAAAAACTGCTCTACTGTTATGTCCTGCCCCATGCACACAAATCCCTCTGTAAAGCCATTAGCTCTGCCTGCATTGCTAGCTGGTCCCTGCCTCTCATTTCCCTCCTGGTATATAATGGCTACCTTCTTTGTTGGGTGTGCATGGGGGAAAGGGCTTCTTGGGCCCTCTCCCCCATCTGGTGCACCTACACAACGTAGCCATAATTTGGCCTAAGGTTGCAAATGCAACGACACAGAAGTCAAGAAGTAGCCCAGTTAAGGTTCTTACAGTATCAGCTACTACATACATATTACTTCTGATTATTACTTTGGATGTCAGGTCTTTACCTTCCCATATAATATGTGTGATGTGAAAGAGTTGATGTTGTTATGGGAGATTTAATTTTTTATGTGTTTACATTTTCAGCATTCGTTTTATATTAACATAGGTTTTTTGTAGTTAATTTCCATCTGATTTTTCTCCCTGCTTTTAAAGATACGGGCAAAATCTAAATAACACTTACATTCATGATAGCTACAGGTCATTTGTATTTCTGTAACCATTGATCATGAGTATCAGAGGGGTAGCCGTGTTAGTCTGGATCTGTAGAAGCGACAAAGGGTCCTGTGGCACCAGGACCCTTTGTCGCTGTAACCATTGAATAAACCGTGTATTTATTTCACAGCTTTGATCTCTTTGATGGGACTCTGCCCACCTCTCCATTTCCACTGGGACTACTTCTAACATCCCCAACTCCAGAGAAGCCTTCAACAGCTGCCTGTCTTTATAAGAAGAACATGGCACAAAAAGGTTTTCTCCTTCCCTCCCAAATGCCGATCAAGGAAAGAAGGGCCTAAACATTATACTTTCTATGTCCAGTTCTGGCATAGAGACAGATTAATGATCTGAAACCAATATCTTCACAGCAACCTTGACTAGAAACACTGAGGCATCCCACTGGAAAATTTGACATCCATTGAGCTAGATGTGGCTCTCCTTATTGCTGTGTCGAATGAAGGGATCATCTCAATGGCACCATCTCATGCCTTCCACACCCTGCAGAGGGTGCTCCATGCTGTCCAGTGTCCAGGCAGGGGTAAAGGATGGAGATTACGTAGAGCTGGGCAGGACTGTCATTGACTTATCTCCTTCCCAATAGACCTAGCTTGTGAAAGCAAATATAGCTCGAAGTGGTATTACCTTTTCTACATAGGCCCCACTCCAAGGGCTGCTGCAGCCAGGTGAATCCCTGGTAGCTTGGCTTCAATGAAAGCTGGATCTCCACCATGGGCCAGGACTGGTGCCAAGACACAAGGCCTTCATTGAAATGGGCCTGACCACTCGAGTGGGGATCTGGTAGGTTTGAGGAAGGGTTCTGCACCCTGTTCCATAGGGAAAGAGGGACAGTAAAACCTATCTTCCTCCCCACGGATGAGATAATTATGGCTAGCAGGAAATGATTCTGTGAGAAGATCCTTGCAGAGATTTCCTTTCCTACAGATTTTAACATGTTAGTACGTCATTTATATTTGCCCAGCAGCATGGGTGGTGCTCTACAGCGTAGCGGCTTAGCCAAAGCGCGCAGCCCATGTCGCAAAGGGCTTATTCATCTAAGAAGGTAACATATAGACAAAAAATAGGAGATGAGATATAACAGACCATAAATCTGGGCAGAGTGCAAGTAAAGAGGTCAATACGGCAAAATTAACCACAATTGGTCACATGGATTTTGGGGGGTTTTTGGTCATTTGTTTGTCACTTTTAAAAATTAGAAATGCCCAAACATACTCGTATCAAATTTGTAAAGTAATTCATTTTCAGACTGAGGCCTGGCATGCCAAGTTTAGGTCCAAATTAATTGTATTAATCAAGTTACAAGCTCCTTTAGAAAAGGCATTTGCAAAAATGACTTTGCAGCAATTACTCAGCTTGTTGTTAGTACCCGTCTGCAAGAATCAATGCTCTTTAAAAAGAAAGTCCCCCCCTCACACAAGTTCATACTCATCTGCACAAGTGTAATGGAGTGAGAAAAACACCTTTTAGTTCTGGGCTTTTATGTAGTGCTTGCTTACCACAGGAATAGCTGGTATATAAAAACCTTAGAGAGATTAGAGAAAAAGCAGGTGGTGCCTCTGTATTAAATCACAAACCATTAAATGAGCTTGTCTAGTGATGTCTGTAGGATCTGTCATAGTATTAATTAAACAGTGTTAGATCTTTTTATTAGGATTATCTACACACAAATAATTCTAAAATAATTCTTCAAAAAAGTTTTGCATGTCATCAGGTCCCCCCTTCTTGCTGACATACCTGCTGCTGCAGGGGAGGGAGTCTGTGAGGAGGAATGCTGTGTGAAGATTTCCTCCTTGCATTTCTTCCGCATCATTCTAGGGGGGGAGGGGTGGATAGGGAGGAATTTAACCCTTCCCACAACCTTTGCCCTGGAAAGCTGAGTTCTGCCCCAGGACTCACAGGAGGCTGGGGCTGTCTGTGCAGAGACCCTAACTCCTCCCCCGGCACTGCTATTTAAAGATGCTCCTTAAAGCGGGAATTCCCAAGGGTGGAGGGGTCCAGCAGAAAAGGTAATACAGGTTAGGGCCTGTCCCCGCCCAGTCATAGATTGCCCATTGCTGGCCATGCCTGCCCAGTTCCTCCCACCCTAGTCCCAGCCCTGCAAAGAATCTTAACTAGGGTCCAAGAAATGAAGAGAGAAGGTGATATGACAGTGCATGACCTCCTCCCCCTTTCGTCCCCCACGCAGGAGGGATGAGATCCATGCATGAAAGATCCCCACAATACTCCGATCCGGAAGAAACACTCTTGGCCCGAGTTGTCGGCCTGCCGCTGGTTGCTGTTTTAGCCAAGTGTCTGGAGAATGATTAGACCTGCCAAATCTGCTGCTTTTCCTGGACATTCAGATTCTGCACTGATGAGGGCTATGTGAAAACAAAGATTAGGTACCTTAGATAGGGTACTGCCTTTCAGCCCTTCTTTCTGATCTAGGGGGAAACCTGACCAGTCTACTGCTTTTGTTGGTTCTTGGCTCAGTGGGGAAGAGAGGGAGCTATTATTTAAAAGTAATCTTCTGTCCCCCTTGCTTCTCTCATAATGTAGATTATCCAAATCCAGATTCCCCAGAGACTCTGACAAGGCATTTACTCTAAGAAAACATTTTCCTTTTTCTATTTTTAATATCCATGTTTCTCAGATTTCCTACTTCATCCTATTCAAGTTTGAAGTTGGCCTCTTAAGACTTGTCATCATGAAAAGGGGAATAGAAATATTATGGGAAATGTATTTATTTCCTCAACTCGCATGTTTGGTACCTTGGATAAGCAATCTAGATACCCACAAAATGCATGTAGTTATTTCCCCACACTGGCACCTTATTATAGTATAACTTTAAAATGGGAATGCACATGCTTATAATGGGTTCTGCCTGAATTTATGCAAATATATGAGCAATTAAGAAAATGCATAATCTATTGCTTTTTTGTTGGACGATGTTGGCAGGTACAATGTCATTCTGGGCTTTTCACATGTTAGTAACAAAAGTAAATATTTAGAATGCTCTAGCTAAAAAAGGCCAACAAAGTCACTTACACACCACCAAGTCCTACAGCTATATACAATCTGCACAGGGTGAGACTAATACCCAGGGCCGGCTCTAGGATTTTTGCTGCCACCGCCCCCCCCCCCCCCCCACCCGTTTTCTTCTTGCCCTCCTACCCTCCACCCTTTCCCCCACCCCATTGCTTCCTGTGGTCTCCCGCAACCCACCGCCCTAGCTCACCTCCGCTCTGCCTCCGCCTGCTCCCCTGAGCGCCCGCCGCTGCCGCTCGGCTTCTCCCGCTCCCTCCCAGGCTTGCGGCGGTTCGCGCGCGGCAAGCCTGGGAGGGAGGAGAGAAGCCGAGCGGTGGCGGCAGAGCAGAGGTGAGCTGGGGTGGCGGGGGCACATTTCTAGGGGCGGCATGGCCGGCGCCAGAATGCCGCACCTAGAAATGTGCCGCCCCAAGCACCTGTTTGTTTTGCTGGTGCCTAGAGCTGGCCCTGCTAATACCACTGTCTTTATTCAGATTAAACTTCAGTTGGCTTCAATGAGAGTTTTGCCTGAGTAATGATCACAGGATCACATACAAGGTGGCTTATACCACCTGTCTCAACGTCTGCCTTCCCACTTGTGCTGCCATGATTTCCCTTAATGTTCTCCCTCTGCACCCCCATGAGGCCATTTTCCCCATGAACTGTTTCCTTCCCAGTTCACTCCTCTTTCTCTTCAAACCCATTCACATCACTCCTCCTCCTCCAAAACTCTAGACCAGCTCTTGACCTTATTTCATCATCTGACATGTCTGAGTTTTGAATTGAACTGAAATGGATAATAATGTGATGTGATGTGATTCCATGGTGCTTCTTTGTTTGAATACTACTACTTTTATTAACTTACTATTTTTATATGGATGGGCTGATTTTTAATTTAAATATGATAGCTGATCACCAATCAATACTTTGAAAAATGTCAGAGTGTATAATTAGCACTGCTGAAAGCAGAGCCATCAATGCAGGAAGCTAGTTTATGTTGCTAAAGTACATTATATTCTTATTTTGATGTGCCTTCATAATTGCTGTTAGCATTAAGGGGAGTGTCTTGCTCGCTCGCTCTCTTCAAACATCCCCCTCCCACACACACACACACTGAAAGGAAAATATACCTATAGTGAGCATGTATGGGGAGGAGGAGGAACAAGGTTGTTAGAATGCTCTGCATGCATTTACAAAAAGCTAATAAATTGCATTTGAGTGCAGAATACTGAAAAAAAAATGTGAATTTGAAAACAGTAAGAAATCAGGTTTTAACAAGGAAGAATGTGTAGTCTTTTCAGCTCTCACTAGCATCATTAGTACAATATTTAATAATATATAAAAGGATCTCTCAAATGTTTCCATAATGTGGACCACATCTTCGTAGAGGGGCTAAAAATTTCAGAAGTCCCTAAGAGACATAGGTGCCTAAGTCTCAGTTTCAAAACTGAGTTAGGAACCCAGAGTAAAATTTTTAAAAATGCCTAATTGACTTAGGAACCTAAGTCCCATTTTCAAAAGTGACCTGCTCTTAGGAGCACAAGTACCATTGAAATCAATGAGAGTTAGGTGTCTAAATACCCTTGAGTATTTGGGCCTAAGTAATTTTTGAAAATGGGATTTAGGCCCCTAAGTCACTTAGGTTCTTTTGAAAATTCTCCCCAGTGTCTTTTGGATACTCCCCTCGCCTTTGTATTCACATAACAATTGTTAATATACAAAAATAATATTAAGGAACTCTTTATTTTCAGCTTCTTTTAATATAATTTAGCAGCTGGAAACAAGGAAGAAAAGCCAGCCCCATATGACCAATCAGCTGTCCAGGGACTGCCAGCACCCTGTTTTGTAGGTAGACCACTTTGTTTACCTTTGGTGTTGGATAATTTGGTGCCCATGTGCGAAATTCTGTGCTAACATATATCTTGTGCAATTCCTTTGGCTTCAGTGAGATTGAATGGGGTATACTGATCAGGGCAGAATTTGGCGTGGCTGTGTTTAAAGAATAAGAATAAATGCAATAAGTCTACCGTGTACTGTAAGAGACCTATCCCAGCAATGCAATATGTCTTTTTCTTTATAGAGACATGGTGGTGCCAGTGGACCAATTTCTGTTGGTGAGAGAGATAAGCCCTCTGAGCTTACACAGCTTTTCATTTTACTTATCTTCTATTTATGCAAATAAGGCCTTATCTCCACTTTCCTTTACAACCCTCTTTTTGGTGGTGTTATAAGGAGCAAGAGTGGACTGACTACCTTTGCCCAGGCCTCAAGGTAATAAAGATAGCAACAATGCTAAAGAAGGCAGAGCAAAGTTAATGCAGACGTAATACACTGAGAGGAATCCCTTGACTCAGCATTTTTCATGACCTCAATCCACTTTTAGTTTTCCTTTCAGAAGAAATAAAAATGCACTTTTGAAGTCTTTCCCATTATTTGTGAGCGATTAGGACACACATGAGTCTGTAAACACCCTTGTGTTTCCACCGACAGAAGCTATATGTTCTTTTGGAAGTGGGGGGGGGGGGGTGTCTTCCAAGAATATGTGCAGGGCCTATCACTTATTTTGGGGGTCCCTTCAGTTCACTGCACTATTAGCATACACCAGTGCACTGTCCTTCAGCACATGGGCATGCACTATTTTTTAGCTGCCTTCCTTGTCACTCAATGGATTATCAACTAGACGGTGTTCTTAGAGAAAGATGGCTCTCATCCCTCATTGGACCAAGTTAATCATGTCTAGGATACAGCTGTTCTTCATTGTTCTCCGAAGTGAGAGTCTTGACGTTTCCTCAAATGTATATGACAGCATGGTACCTTGCCATCTCACCATCAGACATGCCTGTTTTAGGTACTCTGAAATATAAGCATTTTGCAAAAACGTTACATTTGATTTAATAAGTGGCAAAAAGAACTTGATCTGCTTTGCTGCTTTGTAACCTTCTAGTTTGTTAGGCTACTGATTCTGTTTCTGAGATGAGACTATATGTTCACATATACAGTGGAATTAAGTACTCATAAACTATAGTTCAATGCAGCATGATGATCTTTATTGTTTTATGCCAATAATATACTCATTTTGTCTGTCTGTTCTTCCTTCTCTCAGATGATGGTCTTTCTCCTCTTGCATCATTTACACTATAATCCTTTCTCTTCTTCTGCATGTTAACATGATTAGCTTTCTATCCAACCTGTAAATCACTGCTTTTGAAGTCTGGCAATTTTTACACAAGTTTCAAGCTATTATCATTGGGTTATATTTAATTTGAAAGGACACAGTGTTATTGTCTTTTCCTCCCTGCAGATGTGTCTTTAAAATTATAACATATTCAGTGCAAAACCCCACTATGTTAATATAATATTACAGGCTGACATTTTAATCACACACAAGTCAAAAAATTCAAGGCTGTGGTTTCCACAGCAATCATAATTTGGCATCTATGTACATGTGTATTTTCTGTCCTTACAATGTTGTTACGAGGATTGGTTTAAGGCCATATCCTAAGGCCCCCTTCGATGGGAATAAGGAGATAATATACCTATGAGGGTTTATACAAGTCCGACCAGTCCTGAGAATGATCAGACCACTGGGGACCACAGATAGTTCCTAAGAATGGTCAGATCATGGAAGGAGTTGCAGTGGGCTCTATGCCTACTCTTCCAGCAAAATGTTCAATGGGCCAGGGAGCTACCATAATACAATTTAGCTCACCAGGCATCCACCCCCAAAACAGTCCTCTGTGGGGGGTTTTCCTCCTCACTCCTAGTACATGGCATGTGGAGGTTACATCAGCCCCATAGAGCTTCTGGCAGTGGACAGAGAAGTAACAGTAAGGGCCCCTGACAGAAGCGATGTGTGTGGGAGCATGAGGGATCATCTCTTCCCCCGCCCCCCTGATTTGCTACTTGGCTTGGACTGAGCATGCTCAGTAACACTGCTGAAGCCGGATGTCCTCACTCTGCTATCGGCAGGCACAGGTCATCTCTGGCCCCTGAACAGGACAATTCCTCTGATATTGGTCTTGTAAGGGTCTGAGACTAGGCCATGAAATTGCTGTCACGCTGTATGTGCTGCAAAGTCTTAACACCATTGGAGAGTCACTAAGCAACCAAAGAGGGAGTTGAGAGTTATGAATGTTCAGGAGAGGGGAAATGGTGGGTGGCATTAAAGTAGAGTTTTACCACTTATTTTTTTCCATTTTTTCCTAGCAGAGGGAAAGGAAGAGAAAATGAAACCTACAGGAACTCTAATTCTGATTACAGGAGCATCATGGCAACTACAGATAATTTACTGCTGGTGTGTTGAAAGAACTATGGTGACTAGATAAAACCAGATTAAGAGAGTTTTAATTTACTACTCCATGTTATTTATTTAAAGGGGCATTATTGATTTGAATTTTGGCAAAATGAAAAGATTGCAAATTAAATCTTTCAAAGTCTTGCTTGACCACAAGTGTATTGTACATAGCCCCTGGTGGTGCAACAAGCACTCCTGAGCACTGTCCCCTTCCCCAAAGGAAGTGAAGTGCCTACTAACCTTGTGGAAAGCTCAGCTACCTCCCCTTCACCCTTCCCCCCGGCCAGGTCCTCACTGCTTCCCCCACCCAGGCCCCACTTCAAGTACTTCTCATCTCCCAGCCCTATGAAAAGGTTTGGAAGAGGCTCTCAACCTGAGGAAACTGGGATTGTTTAGCCTGCAGAAGAGAAGAATGAGGGGGGATTTGATAGCTGCTTTCAACTACCTGAAAGGGGGTTCTAAAGAGGATGGATCTAGACTGTTCTCAGTGGTAGAAGATGACAGAACAAGGAGTAATGGTCTCAAGTTGCAGAGGGGGAGGTTTAGGTTGGATATTAGGAAAAACTTTTTCACTAGTAGGGTGGTGAAGAACTGGAATGGGTTACCTAGGGAGGTGGTAGAATCTCCTTCCTTAAAGGTTTTTAAGGTCAGGCTTGACAAAACCCTGGCTGGGATGATTTAGTTGGGGTTGGTCCTGCTTTGAGCAGGGGGTTGGACTAGATGACCTCCTGAGGTCCCTTCCAACCCTGAGATTCTATGATTCTAACCCCAGGGACAAGACTGCTCCTCTCCTCATCTTCTAGCTCTGTGGAAGGATTGGGAGAAGTCCATGGCTCTACACCAACTGCCCTCACCTCACTGATTTCTATTGCTTCCTCCCTCTTAGTCCTGTGGAAAGATCAGGGGAGGCCCTCAGAATGTGTTCCTTCCTATCCCCTTCTCCTGTCTTTGTGGAAGGTTTGGGGAGGATTCATCCAGCAGGCCCCCCTGGACTAATGACTCCTTTTGGGGCTTGTGAATAGAGGCATCCTCCATGGTTTGGGCTAGATGAGGCAGAATCCTCAGGTTTGCACCTCTTGTTTTCCTCCCTAGCACAGGTGTTTGGGAGAAGTAGCAGATGAGAGCTAGGGGAGGAAGAAGATGAGACCACAAATGGTGAATCCTCCTTCTTCCTATTCCCTGGGTCAGTTTCTACCCACAACCTTGTGGTAGCTGGTCCATTATTCTGGAGAAATGTAGCTTTCATGGGAGGACATGATTGCAGAGAGAGAGGTGATCTCTCAGGGAGTGTGGTCTTCTTTTAATATTTCCGTTTTCTCTGTATTCTCACCATGCTCGCTTATGAACCTTTCCCCACATCCATGTCTCTCTTCTTATGCTCTCTTTCAACCTCTCTCTCCTCTGAAGAGTCTGATCCAGCTCCCAATGAGATCAATTGTAATCGTCACATTGACGTTAACACAGACAACTCATGTCCTCATCCAACTGAGAGAGATTATGGGATTCACTCCTGCAAAAAAGAATGAGCATTGACCTCACTGCTTTTTGAAACTCGCATTCTTGGCTTTTCATTCCTACAATAATTACTGGGGAACGGAGGGGAAGGATGCTAAAATCAAAACAAAACACATATTTCTATGAGAGGGGGACACACACACACACACAGATGTTTGTTTCACTTAATACTTGTAAGGTGTCCAGATACAACAGTGATGGGTGTGGAATAAAAGCCTAGATTGCTAGGCTAGCCAGCTAAAATATAGAAGAGGCAGACTGTTTGGCTAGAGGTAGATAAATGAAAAGGTCGGGGATGAGAGAGAAATGGGGGAGATTGAAATGGAGCAGGGGGAGGAGTGAGAAAGAAAGAGAAGAGAAGGGAAAGCAGGACCTAGGGAGGAGAGAATTTGAAAGAGGGTATGAGCAGGAGAGAGAATCAGAGAAACTTAAATAGGAGTTGGTGAGGCTATAGAGGGAAAGTGAGAGGGGTTGAAAGAGAATATAGGGTAAAACGAGGGGAGGTTGAAAGCCATCCAACTTCCATTCAGGTCAATGGAAAGGCTCTTGTTGACTTCACTGGGAATTGGGTCAGACCCATGGGCAGAAGAGAACAGGAAGAAATAGGACATGAGGAGAAAACAGGGAGTAGTTGAACTGGGACATGGGAAGGAAAGAGGGCAAAACTGAAAAAGGACATAGGGAAAAGAAAAAGAAAAGGGAGGAGGAAGACATTGAAAGTGGATATGGAGAAGGGAGAGTGAGAGAGAAGAAAATTAACCTGGAGGAACAGAGAAGAAAGAGTCCTACTAGAGCAGAGTCAGCTTTGAAAAAGGGAAGGGAGATTACAATCAGAGTAAAGTAACAGCCAACAGGAGAGAGAAAATGACAGGAAAAATAGAGAGCTAGATAGAGAGCGGGACTGAAAAAGAAAAAAAAAACCCTCACGGAGGAAGGAGATGAATGGAATATGGTCAGAGTGAAAGAGCACAATATTTAAAAAAATCATTAAACACTGAAAAATTAGGCTCAGGCAATGCCGACAATGACCAAGCCAGAGCACAAGGGGCACCAAGATATACAGAAGGAGAGAAAAACTGGAGGAAAGGAAGGGAAATGGAAAGGAGAAAGACTAACACCGAGGGAGATAACGTTTTTAAAAGTGTATTACTTTAGGGGAAGAGTGAGGCCTTTTTAATGCTGTAAAATACCCCGCCCCAACCCAGAGCCCACTCCCGCACCCTGAACTCCTCATTTGTGGTCCCGCCCTGGAGCCTGCACCCCCAGCCAGAGCCCTCACCCCCTCCCACACCCCAACTCCAATTTAGTGAGCATTCATGGCCCGCCATACAATTTCTATTCCCAGATGTTTGCCCACCCCTGTCATAGTTGGTCCATGACACTGAATGTCTCACATTTTGGACGATATCCCTGGTGCACTAGCTTGCATTTCCCCCTCATTTTATTCCCTGCCTATCTTTCTAAGTTCGAGGAACAAAACTTTTCCAGGAGGTGCCCTACTGATTTAGTGGCTTGCATCCATTTCAGCATGAAGATAGTCTGTTCCAATCCCTAACTGGAAGATCAGGCATCTCCTCACCACTCACATCCTCACTGGGGCCGGAAGGCTCACTGTGAACACTTGTGTCTATGTATCTCAGGAGAGCTCCTTCCTGCTTAGATAGAAAAGCTTCCTTTGTTTGCTTTCTTTTTCTGAATGCTGCCCCAGAGGGACATTTTCTTCTTTCACTCATGACTGCTGTTCTGTGTCAGCTCTAGTGGCTCTCAACACTCAATTGAAGGAGACAAATAAACAGGCTGGTAGCAGGGCCTGAGTGAGGGAAGATATCAGCGTCTTAAGGGTCTAACTGGCTCCTACTACTTCAGTTGGCTGCCTGTTCTCCTCAAGTGGGTTCAGGGAAGCAGCAGGAAACAGGAAGCTCCGTGAGAAGCTGGTGTTAATCCTCCTAGGGGTGCTAGAGAGGTACGTAAGAGGCTCCTCCTCCTCTCTCTCCCTGCAGCTCCTGCTGCTTTCTGTTATTCCCTCTCACCTTTTCTCCTGCCTGCCTGTTATGTCTCTTGTGCCCTCCTTCCTCCAGCATAGCACTCCACCATCTCTGTGCATCTAGAGCAGAGAGAATACATATGCACCAGCAGCAGACACAATTTTCTACACTCTGGGTCCTAGTGGCGGCCCCCCCACCCACAGTCTGGCACCTGATGCAGCCCCTCTGTTCACCTCATGATAAGGCCAGCCCTGCCAGTACCTTGTCAGGCACTATTTCCTCCTCACTGCTGTTCACTATCGACGTATGCATGTATAAATAGAAGCAATTGGATGGGTGTTCCTCCCTGAGGACATAATTCATTGCCAGAGATAACATAATTCACTGTTTGGGAAGTGATCACATGGGATTAAGATGCCACTGTATAAACAAGACAGGAAGAATGAGATGGCAGTTTCTATGCACCCAGCAGTATCTTGCAGTCAGCTGTGATGGAAAAGAAATACGGAAAAGTTTCATGAGAGTTAGGAGAGGCTCATGGGTGGCGGGTGAAGCTTCCCCTGGGGGAGGCTAGCTCCCTGTCCTGCTTCTTCGGCCTGCGGCCCTACCCATGCTCCACTCCTGCTCTGCCCCAGGCCCTGCTCCCTCCCCCGCAACTTCCCCCACCCGCCACATCCCTTCTTTTCTCCACCCCATCTGCCCCATGAGGCTGCTCTCTGCCCACCGTGTTTCTCCTCTCCTCCACCCCCCTCCCTGCGAGACACCCCCCCCCCCGCCACTCATGGGGGAGTAGGAGGGATGTGGCGAGCAGCAAGTCTGGGGGGGGCGTGTCTCATGGGGAGGGGAAAGGGGGAGAGGAGGGACACGGCGGCGAGCAGCAGGGACCTCAGGAGGGGGTGTGGAGTGAGGAGAGGAGAAACTCACTCACCAGGCAGCTGTAGGCAGTGGGGTCCTCAGGAAAGGGATAGAGCAGGGAGGGGAAGAGGCAGAGCACAGGTGGGGCCACCATGGCCCAGGTGTCCGGCAGCGGGTTGGCTGTGGGCAGCTGTGCGAGGGGAGGCTTAGCCTGCCCTGGCCTCTTATACCTACCACCCATGGAGAGGCTCAAGAAAAAATATACAGTAAGTTTTAAAGTTTACTTGAGTGTGATCAGCGGTCTCAAAAACATATGTAAGCAGAGTCAGGATGAGCTCTACCCTGACATCTGGTGGTGAGTTGTGGAAAGGGATGTCAGGGGCTAATCTTGTTTGCATGGACACACCCACCCTGCAAAGCATGATGGACCGCTTGCCCAAATGGTCACCTTGACTGCTGTGGGAGCCCCAGTTTCTCTGTTATTGGGGCAGGAAGACTAAAGTGTTGTTACCCTGATTATGTGAATCAAGGACAGTGGGCTTTTGTTATGAGGAAGGGACTCGCCCTTAGCTAAGCAGCACTTGCTAGGCGAGGGACATGGATTCCAAAACCCAGTGAATTGAGAGAGGTTGGGGACAGGTATTTGTATCTGGTGGCATGGGCCTCTTCTGAGGGTCCTAAATGTCAATTGCACCTCCTTCTCTCTCCCCCCACTGTGGAATATCAGAGCTAATTTTGAGTTCCTTAGGAGTCTATTCACAGGCTGCTGAGTTGGAATTACTATGGACTAAGTGTGCAAATGAGCACAAAGGCTCCCCTAACTACAAGCTGGAATTGTTATGAGCTGAAATCACTGAGCACTGTGTTAAGTAGTGGGGGAGCCAGAAGATCTATTGCTGAGCGACTGGTGGAGCGGAGCTGCTGGCGGAGCAGGACAGTTGGTGGGACAGCCGGAGCGGCTTGCAGGCCGGCTGACGGAGCGGAGCTGCTGGTGGGACAGCCGGAGCGGCTTGCAGGCCGGCTGACGGAGCGGAGCTGCTGGTGGGACAGCCGGAGTGGCTTGCAGGCCGGCTGACGGAGCGGAGCTGCTGGCGGAGCGGAGCAGTTGGCGGGACAGCCGGAGCGGCTTGCAGGCCGGCTGAACGGAGTGACTCGTGGGATGGCTGGCGGAGCAGAGCCGAGCGAAGCACCATGAAGGGACGGGGCAGTCAGCTTCGAGCCACGTAAGGTGCCCCTTACCTCTCCCCTCCCCATTTCTACCCAGACTGGAGGGGGTGTAACACTCTGCAGATGAACTTTTGAACTCTGGGTCTGGACTTTTGGGTTGTTGGACTTTTGGGACTTTGGGTGATTTTTGGGGTTGATGGACTCAAGAACCAAAGGGAAAGGACATGGCCAATTTGCTGGGGTGGGTCATTGCTCACAGTTTGGTTTGCAAATCCTAGATGTGGTGTTTCCCCAGCAAAAGGCCGCATTGTTTCTCTCTGTCATTAAAAGGTTTTTCTACACTCAGACTCTGTGCTTGCGAGAGGGGAAGTACTGCCTCTTAGAGGCGCCCAGGGGGGGTGATATATATTTGTCCCAGGTCACTGGGTGGGGGCTCGAGCCGGTTTTTGCATTGTGTTATTGGAATGGAACCCCTAGATACGGAACCCGGCCCTTGTTGCTGCCGACTCTGACTGGCAGAAGGGTTACACATAAGCATATGCTGATTGACCTGGGGTTGCCCATACACCACCTACACAGATTACTCATGTCAGGAGCACCTGCAATCACTGCAGGTGCAGCTGTACAGGGGATTGGGTCTGTGTGCTGACATGTGTGGCTCATACTATTCATTCCCATGCTCTTGCCTGGAATGAGCTGTTCACTGTTCATTCTGCAGGTGACCTGTGGAATATAAGGGTCTAGGGTACCAAAGTTATATCCTATTTGGTCCCCCCCTTTTTCAGCATATGTGTATACATAAGAACTGGTTTATTGACCTGTAAGCAGAGTCAGGATGAGCTCTACCCTGACATCTGGTGGTGAGTTGTGGAAAGGGATGTCAGGGGCTAATCTTGTTTGCATGGACACACCCACCCTGCAAAGCATGATGGACCGCTTGCCCAAATGGTCACCTTGACTGCTGTGGGAGCCCCAGTTTCTCTGTTATTGGGGCAGGAAGACTAAAGTGTTGTTACCCTGATTATGTGAATCAAGGACAGTGGGCTTTTGTTATGAGGAAGGGACTCGCCCTTAGCTAAGCAGCACTTGCTAGGCGAGGGACATGGATTCCAAAACCCAGTGAATTGAGAGAGGTTGGGGACAGGTATTTGTATCTGGTGGCATGGGCCTCTTCTGAGGGTCCTAAATGTCAATTGCACCTCCTTCTCTCTCCCCCCACTGTGGAATATCAGAGCTAATTTTGAGTTCCTTAGGAGTCTATTCACAGGCTGCTGAGTTGGAATTACTCTGGACTAAGTGTGCAAATGAGCACGAAGGCTCCCCTAACTACAAGCTGAAATTGTTATGAGCTGAAATCACTGAGCACTGTGTTAAGTAGTGGGGGAGCCAGAAGATCTATTGCTGAGTGACTGGTGGAGCGGAGCTGCTGGCGGAGCGGGACAGTTGGCGGGACAGCTGGAGCGGCTTGCAGGCCGGCTGACGGAGCAGAGCTGCTGGCGGAGCGGAGCAGTTGGCGGGACAGCGGAGCGGCTTGCAGGACGGCTGACGGAGCGGAGCAGTTGGCGGGACAGCCGGAGCGGCTTGCAGGACGGCTGACGGAGCGGAGCTGCTGGCGGAGCGGCTTGCGGGACGGCTGAACGGAGTGACTCGTGGGATGGCTGGCGGAGCAGAGCAGAGCCGAGCGAAAGCACCATGAAGGGATGGGGCAGTCAGCTTCGAGCTACGTAAGGTGCCCCTTACCTCTCCCCTCCCCATTTCTACCCAGACTGGAGGGGGTGTAATACTCTGCAGATGGACTTTTGAACTCGGGGTCTGGACTTTTGGGTTGTTGGACTTTTGGGACTTTGGGTGATTTTTGGGGTTGATGGACTCAAGAACCAAAGGGAAAGGACATGGCCAATTTGCTGGGGTGGGTCATTGCTCACAGTTTGGTTTACAAATCCTAGATGTGTTACAGACCTTTAATGGAGTTTATTAAACAAAGTTAGCTCTTTGTTCCACAGCTGATCTAAAATAGTGAGATTTCTTAAAGGGTGTCTGGTACCCAAATTTAACTGCACCCAAATGGAATTTTAGTGTTTCAAAAATTTAAAAAATTGAATATAAAAATAGCTAAAAACAGCTATGCAAAGTCACTGTTGGAGTAAGGTGTTGAGGTGAAGATGTTAACTGATTTAGACCAAGCCTTTGTGTTGCACATCAAACAAGGATGTGAAATGCTTTTTCATCTATTGACCTATCTTAAGGCATAGTTTAGTCATGAAACAAAATATAGGTGTGTCAGTCTAAATTACTATGGGGTGATTCAGCTTCCCTTATGCTAAGTTGTAACTTATTTCACGTGTAGTTCATGAGAACTACTTGTAAAGAAAGTTATTACTCAATGGAAGAGTAATAGAATTGGTCCCCAGAGTATTCTTCTCAGACACCTGAATCACTGTTTCTTTTCTGGCTTTGCCTGTTAAACTAGCAAAATTACTTCATTGAGAACAGCACAGCTAAAAGTGGATGTTCTGTCCAAAATCCATAGGCTGAGTGAGAAAACATTTACAAGCTAAAAGCTTTGGCAATGGTGCTGAGTTTTCTTCAGCATGTGCATAAGCTCAAAACGATAAATTTCTAAGAATATAGTTGGCCAACATACTTTTTCAGTAGGGAAGTTCCTGTTTGGTATTAGTCTTCTTTGTGATGTTTTCTTGGGGGAATTTATAAAGAAAGGGAAACCTTTTGTACTGTAATCTGGATATGTGTGGACTAGAAAGGAAAATGGTAGTATATTGCTTAGAGACAAGGTGGGTGCGGTAATATCTTTTATTGGCCCAACTTCTAAAATAAAAGATAATACCTCGCCCACTTTGTCTCTCTCATATTCTGAGACTTACACAGCTACAACACTGCAAACAAGTATATTGTTTCCCAGTTTGAAACGATATCTTCGTGAGAGGTCTGTATCAAATCTGCAAAATCTTTTGTTAACCTACCTGTCAAGGATTGTTAGGGGGAAAATGTGTGGAGCAGGAATTTGGATGGAATTTGATTCTTGCTGTGTTACTGTCAACTTTTGCATGACATTAGACGTAGTGGTGCCATGGATTTACACGTTTTTCTGAGTAACCACAGAGTTCTTTTGTTACTACAACCTTGAGTAGCATAGCTACAAATGTATTAGGTAGATACAAGAACGTGAAAAACATAACCTTTGTGCTCTCGGTGGAGATGGAGAGGGAAAAGTTTTATGTTAGGCAGGAGACAAAACAGGTAGACCTATGGGTCCAAATTCAAGCTTGATGTAAACAGGTGCAACTCCATAACTAATGCAAGTTCACATACTTATACCAGGTCTGAATTTTGTCCAAGGAACTGAACCTTGAAAAACCATGAAACAATGGAAAACTTTGAGAGAAAAAATCTATTTAGCAACAATTGAACTTCTACAGCATGCTAGATATTTCTATATTACTCTCCACTTATTAAGTATTATAAGGAACACTTGCAAAAAAACCCAACCTCTGCTGCGTAATGTGTGGTTCTACCCTGAAAATGTCTATGTAATAATGGCACTTTTGTACTCAGTTGGTTGACTCCCTGAGTGTGTTCAGAGTCAGATCAGCTGGCTTTAGTGACATAAATACGTTTTTGTTACTTTTTCAGTCTTTTACTAAACCAGAACCAACACTGCTTTCTGACTATTAAGCTGGATAGTTTTCTGACTTTTGCATCATCAGCAGAATTGTTAACTGAGTTCCAGTGGCAGAACCACGCTGCGGGGCGGGAGAGGGAGGTTTGTATTAAAATTCAAAATGATCTGGACAAACTGGAGAAATGGTCTGAAGTAAATAAAATGAAATTCAATTAGGGCAAGTGCAAAGTACTCCAATTAGGAAGGAACAATCAGTTGCATACATACAAAATGGGAAATGACTGCCTAGGAAGGAGTACTGTGGAAAGGGATCTGGGGGTCATAGTGGGTCACAAGCTAAATATGAGTCAACAGTGTAACGCTGTTGCAAAAAAAGCAAATATCATTCTGGGATGTATTAGCAGGAATGTTGTAAGCAAGACACAAGAAGTAATTCTTCGACTCTACTCCGCACTGATTAGGCCTCAGTTGGAGTATTGTGTCCAGTTCTGGGCACCACATTTCAGGAAAAGTGTGGACAAATTGGAGAAAGTCCAGAGAAGAACAACAAAAATGATTAAAGATCTAGAAAACATGACCTATGAGGGAAGATTGAAAAAATCAGGTTTGTTTAGTCTGGAGTAGAGAAGAGTGAGAGAGGACATGATAACAGTTTTCAAGTACATAAAAGTTTTTTACAAGGAGGAAGAAGAAAAATTGTTCTCCTTAACCACTGAGGATAGGACAAGAATCAATTGGCTTAAATTGCAGCAAGGATGGTTTAGGTTGGACATTAGGAAAAACTTCTTAACTGTCAGGATGGTTAAGCCCTGGAATAAATTGCCTGGGGAGGTGCGGAATCTCCATCATTGGAGATTTTTAAGAGCAGGTTAGACAAACACCTGTCAGGGATGGGCGCTAGATAATACTTAGTCCTGCCATGAGTGCAGGGGACTGGACTAGATGACCTCTTGAGGACCCTTCCAGTCCTATGATTCTATGAATCTTTATTATTGGATGTATGTTAGCCAGAGCTAATCCCGCTTGACTCTTAGATCCAATGGTAAATTTGCAGGGCTGACAGATATGGGAGCAGGGGGGAAGCCTTTCTTTTTAAATTGAGCTAATATGATCTTGAAATCACTGTTGGAGAATAAACACAGAGCCCCATTGTGTTACTTTCAGAATAAAACTGCACTTTAAACATTCAGCTGCTCCTTCTGCCCACTCTCCACCCGAAGTTGTATTTCTCAGTTTGTGTGTGTGGTATGATCTTTTTCAACAGCAAACAGTTGTACTGCCACAAGTGAAAGATGATGACTTCAAGGGGAGGCAGACCCATTGCAAAAGGGTGCTTTCATTCCTTCAAGCATTTTCCAGAAAAACAATATATTGCACTGATTTCTATATATTCAGACACAAATTGCCAGAAACGTGTGCCTTCTCATAAATTATGCTGTAGCATAGTAGGTTGCGCGTATTTTCCTCTAGATGAAGTAGTCCTTTAAAATAGTTTTCACATGGGGGAGGGATTTTTAAATTCATCAGTATCAGAGAAAAATCTGTCCTGAATATTTTTGCTTGCAAATCAGTCTTCGGGATGTACAGTGATTTGTTTCTCATGGCATGTGTGGAAACGAAACACAAGTAGCTTTTGTAACTTGTGAACCAGCTCAGATTTTTTGACTCTGGTCATGCTGCAGTTAAATAGTCTTGTGAGTTACTGTATGGCATAGCCCCCACAGGGCATCTTTTTGAAAGGACTGGTTCTGTTAACATAAGACTCCTTTTCTCAATGGGAATGTCAGAGTTATTCCCAGCAGTGACATCAGGGTCTTCTACATTCCCACACTCACAAGGACATTTATTGATGGGCATGACATTTTCCTTTTAATGCTTTCATTGTTTCCAGCACTTCATTTGCATCTTTGTTTGAACCCAAAACTAGAGGCAAACTATATTATGAAAGAGCAAGAGAGAGAGAATGCAAAATATGTAGCAAGAAAGTAGAATCCAAGACCTCTAGTTATTTACAGGGACATAATTTTCTGCTGGGGTTCTCCCAAGTGGTTTATGATGATGTCACCTTCACAAGGCTCTGGTATCTGCTCATTGTCATAACTCACTGCACCTTGATGGCTGATCATGTAATGTAATACCAGGATCCAGGGCAGGTTTTTATTATATACAATATCTCTTTTTAACAAAGCTAGGGGAGTTGCTATCATGGCTGCCTGTAAGAGCAAACTTGGGGGATACTGGGGCCCACAGAAAATTCTCCCCCTCCGCACTGGGGGTCTGCAGGATTCCAAGGTGTCTGTGTTTGGCATGGAAAAAGGAGGAGCTGGGGAGAAGCTACTCTCTGCAGCATGCTCCTTTTAAAAATGGCAGAGATCAAAGTGCTTATCTCTGTTCCTTGCTCATGTCCCACCACCCTTTGGAGAAGTACTAAGCAGCAGGGGGGTATGTGTGAGGAGGGGGGGTGTTTGAGGGCAATGGGGGTATGGCTCCTAAATGAGCTGTACTGCTTTGGGGACGGGGAGAAATGACCAGCAGAGTAGTGGGAAGTGAGCAGAGGTTCTTTGTCCCGTTGAGTGGGAGTGTCCTCGAAAAATAAGATCCTCAGGGTTTGGGAACTGTGCCTCCTCCGTGGTGGGATAAATCTTTCCCACACACAAGAAACGCAGATCAGGAACTCTGCCGATGAACGGCGTGGAGATTCCTGAACCCTGTATGTCCCTCCTATTGTTTTATTGCTCTATATGTGGTATAGTCCTTCCTCTATAGGGGACTGAATTTTTCTGAGCAATACCTGTAACTCTGCCAGGGACATGACTTCCAGAAAGTTATGTTATTTACAAAAAAAATCTCTGTTGCACACACCTTTTTAAATAGATCCTAACAAACACGTTGCATTTAATGGAATCGGCAGACATCTGTGTCCCCCTCTTAAGACTTCATTTAGCTGGCAGTAGTGGTGGATTAACACATAGGCCCATGAGGCCTGTGACCAGGGTCCCTGGCCAATTTGGGGGACCTCAGCAGGAAAGCTGGAACCTGGGTAGAAGGGGGAGGCATGAGGCCCTGCCACTCTCACTGTCCTCGCCCCTGCTCCTCCTCTTTCCCTGAGGCCCCTCAGCCTGGCAAGGTTGGAAGCTGGATGGGCAAGCTATGTTGGCAAAAATTTAAGTGCAGACCTGGCTTTACTCTGATGCAACTCCATTGACGTCAGTTGAGTTACTCCTGATTTGCACCTGGGTAAATGAGATCAGAACAAAGCCCATAAACTTTGTAACAGCTTAAATTATTTGTAATTTCTCTTTAAATTTTCCAGGAGTTAAGATACTTAGGACCAAATGTTGTAAGATCCTCAGTGCTGTCTGTAAGGTGCAAAGCACCCCAACTCCCACTGATGTGAATGAAAAGAAAGGAAGGTGCTGAACATCTTTCAGGACTGGGTTCATAGTCCTCAAGAAAATTGTTGGAATGGGTCCAGAATTTAATCTAGCTAGGGAAAAAGGAATAAATACAAAATAAACACCCCTTTCCATTGACGTTAATGATCCAGCTTTGCGGAAGTCTGCAATGATGGCCAGAATATTCCAACCTGGGTACCCAAAGGGCATGTTTAGGCACCTACATATAAGTGATCTGATTTTTTTTTTCTTTAAGAGCTGCTGAGCATCCACATTTGAGAGCTCTGACTAGTATTTCTTGCCTAATCAGTGTTAACCACTTATGTTTGACCAACATCTTTTCCCCAGTAAGGAGCTGAAATATCAATGGAACTGAAATGAACATGGCTTTTTTGTTGTTTTTGCTTCTGTTTTGGATACTGCTTTGTATGTAGTTGGCATTGAGAATATCACCAAAAGGTCACCTCAGATCTGTAAATAAGGATTATTAATTAGCTTGTTGGTTGACAGGCTCTGAAGCAGCCTTTGTGTGGTTGACAGGCTCTGAAGCAGCAGAGATCAAATCACTGTACACAATCCTACACGAACAGTGTGTATTTGTTAATTTTTATTTATTTCTTGGTGGCAGAATGGTAACCCATTTAAAAGAGAGATTTGTAATGTGAAGGGCATTCATTCCCCATCAGAGTATCAATTTTCGGGTAGGTTTGATTTTTGAGCCTACAGATAGTTATTGTACTTTACATTGACAATTTAATTGACAAGAACTATATTTTTTGTATAAAGGGAATGAATAAAGTGCTTAATTTTACTTTGTCTCTAGTGAACATAGATAATCCATGTGAATGGTTTGGTATAGGTGTGTACATTACAGCAGACAGGTAACAGGCATGCAACAAATCTGCTTGTTTTGGATTTGTTGGGTGGACAGATAACGTGGATCAGGATGCATGGATACTGAGTACAAGAGCAGTCTGCTGGGAGGAATGATTGGGAAGAAGATCATGGGAACCCCATGCTGGGAGGAGGGATGATAGTAAGAGGACGATAAGGGAGCAAGGCCCTACTTAAATGGCCTCTGCCAAGTGACAGCAGCCATTTTAAATATTAGTCTTCCATACTTAAAAAAAAGATTGCATTTGTACAAATATGAATCCATAGAAGTGGTCAGATTCTATTACAAATGGATTCTGGTTCAGGGAATTATCTCATCCCTAACAAACAATGAAGTCAGCAGGTGCTGTTAGACTACACACCCTTTCTACAACTAGAGGAAGAAAAGAAAGCTTCCCCGTCTTTCCAGAGCATATCCTCTATGGGCCAATGCGAGTAAGCATTTGCTGGACTGAGCTCTTTATATACTGAAGTTACAGGTGTGTTCTGTCTCTGCTCTGACTCACTCTCTCTGGCCTTGAGCAAGTCACTTTTTTAATTAGCTATCTGTACAATGCCATACACATGTAGGTGGAGCATGGTGTGGCATTTAGGGACATATGCGGACACAGTTCTTGCTCGACAGGGAGACAGCATGACCTAATCGATAGAGCACCGGGCTGGGACTCAGGTAATCTAGGTTTTGTTCCCAGTTCTACCATTGGATTGCTGGGTGACTTTGGGCCAGTCATGGCACTACTCTGTGCCTCAGTTCCCCATCTTGGGATAATGATATTGATCTCCTACATAAACATTTTAAGATCTACTGATTAAAAGTGTTACATAAGAGCTGGGTGGTATTATTTAGTATACCAGGAACTTACACTCCAAAGTTACCTCTCTGCTTCTGTTTCCCTGAATGTGAAAATGAGGCTTTTGGCAATTACCACCTTACAGAGGCTTTGTGAAAATCAGTAATTTTTTGAAAAGCACGTTGAAAAGAAAAAAAATAAAAGTGCTAAGTACTATTTATTAGTATCTCATACTCAGAAAGCCAGGCTAGCTATTTATGCATATTAGGAGAAAACATATTTGACTTTATTTATTTGATCCTGACATCTGGGGCAGTATTTTAATTTATCTGTAAATTCAAGAAAAAGTTGTACAAGGTAATATACAGGGCCTGCTAAAGCATCATTTTTACTATGCATCTCCATCTCATTTCATGCTGAACTTGTCAAGACCAAACATCTGGCTTTTGCTTTGCCATGTGATGCCTATAGAATTGCCAACACTCTACCAATAGAAATGCTTTCAAAGAAGTGAGTTGGGTAGAGGATGGGAAAGGAAATCAAATCTGTTTCCTGTCATTTCATTATCAGTAGCAAGAAGGACGTAAGTGTTTCACATTAATAAGCCATTATTGTATGGGAATGTCCCCATGAAGCTTTCAGAATTAGAACATAAGAGTAGCCATACTGGGTCAGACCATTTGTCTATCTAGCCCACTATCCTGATGCCAGATGCTTCAGAGGGAATGAACAGAACAAGGCAATTATCAAGTGATCCATCCCTTGTTGTCCAGTCCCAGATTTTGGCCGTTGAAGGTTTAGGGACGCCTGGAGCAAGAGGATTGTATCCCTGACCATCTTGGCTAATAGCCATCAATGGACCTATCCTCCATGGACTTTTTGGAACCCAGTTCTACCTTTAGCTTTCTCAACATCCCCTAGCAACAAGTTCCTCAGGTTGACTGTATGTCGTGTGATGAGGTATTCCCTTAATATATGAGAGTCCCCCAAATCATGGAAAGGGACCTCTAAGGGACCCATAGAAGTCATCTAGTCCATTCACTGGGATTGAGGCAGGACCAAGTACACCTAGACCATTCTTTACAGATGTTTGCCTAACCCAGTCTTAAATATCGCCAATGACAGGGGTTCTCTGGCCACCCTATGTAAACTCTTCCAGTGCTTTACTATCACTATAGAGAATTTTTCGTAATATCTAACCTAAATCTCCCTTGCTGCAAACTAAGCTGATTACTTCTTGTCCTACCCTCAGTGGACACGGAGAAGAATTTGTCACAGTTCTTTTTATAACCACCTTTTACATATTTGAAGATTTATTGTGCCTTCTTCCTACCTCCCTCCACCCCCCACCTTCTCTTCTCAAAACTAAGCATGCCCACATCCCTCAACCTTTCCTCATAGGTTTTCTGAACCTCTGATGGTTTTTGTTCTCCTCTGGACTCTCTCCAATTTGTTTACGTCTTTCTCAAAGTGTGGTGCCCTAAACTTCAGCTGAGGCCTCACCAGTGCCAAGTAGAATGAAACAATTACCTCCTGTGTCTTACATATGACACTCTTGTAAATTCACACTGTTAATTCACCTCAGACTGATGCTGGCCTCTCTGAGCTCTCTCACAGCAGCATCACACTGCTGGCTCATTCAGTTTGTGATCCACTATAACCCCTGGATCTTTTTCAGCAGTACTACTGCCTAGCCAATTATTCCTCATTTTGTAGTTGTGCATTTGATTTCGCCCCCTTTCTTCAGTGTAGTACTTTGCACTTGTCTTTATTGAATTTCGTCTTATTGCTCTCAGACCAATTCTCCAGTTTATGTATACGGGGAACACAAATAGGCTAGAGATTTCTGGGTAAATTAATTTGTACTGCATGGATTTTGCTGACGCTTTCATGGGCCATATGGCTGCTCTTCCTTAATCAGTTGAAATGGTGGGGAAAGGGTCTCTGTGGCTTCAGTGACGCAAAACACTTCATTCCCCTCCATCCTCGAGAGAAATGAACCTGGGCCTCCCACACAGGAATGATGAAGATTACCTGTGAGATGGCCCTAGAAATAGCATTACATGGTTATTTTCACCTCAGAACAATATTGGGTGTATTTATATCTTGATTTACACTAATTATTAAAGCAAATTGCTGCATGCAGTTTCCAAAAAGTGCTTAGCAGTTTTTATATTATAGGTACACATTTTTACCACAGTTGGCAAATTCAAAATAGTTTCCAAAATCTAAACGCTAACTTGGTGACGCCTTACATATTAGCGAGCCTTATGGCATTGCTGTTTCTCTGGAACCACTGAAACCCTGGCAATTACCAAGAACTTTGAGCAGAAATAGTAGCTGTCACATGAGAGGCAACAATTCCCTGTTGTGTTACTATTGAACTTGGAACAGAGTAGCTGCATTTCTCCGCTAGCATTACAGAAACACTTATTATCAAATGTCTTCAGTAGCTCCCAGCCCTGCCTGGCCTCGAGGGCTGCCAGCAGGTCTCAGGCTCTCATCGTGTCTGTAAATGTAGTTTTGTGTTACCAGGTCACAGTCTAAAATACAGTGCTCAGGCTCATGGAATTAAACTGCTGATCACACCTTTTTGAACACTGCTCAGTTCAATGCAGGAGCACTTCTAATGCCTGTTGAGGGGGACGGAGCACAAGCTACATGCCAAGCTCTATTTGTTTTCTCCCCTTTGCTTCTTTTCTTTGGATTCAGATCAGACAGTTAAATGTTTCTTGCATTCTCATGGCATAGAATCCGAGTAAGAGAAATACACTGCTGTGTTCTAGAACTAATTTCCAAGCATCATGGTTTCCCCTAGAGAAGGGACTGTACCAATCCTCCAGGCACATCTCTTTTGGAAAGTGTGGATCCAGATCTGGACTCTGTGTCCAGCACCTATTGCCAACACTACACATAAACTCAAAGCCCAGCTGAGAAAAATCGGGTCTGGTTTTGACTCAGATCCATCCCAAATTTATGTTCAGCTTTTCACTTTATGGGATGTCCAATTGTTTTGATAAAGTGGAAAATATTTCATTCATGACCAAGTTAATGTTTTAACTTGTCAGTGTTGCTTAGGAAAAACAAAATCCCATTTGTGCACGCTTGAGTGAACTTATTCCCCCCTGCACCCCTTCTGATTTTTCAAACTAGGAACCTTTGAGTCCGCCCCTCCCCCGTCCCCCCTGGGGACCTTTGGGAGCCTCTTCAGCAATAGACATTTGCTGGAGCTGTAGAAGGGTTCTTTCTCCTAACTGAAATGATAGGGAAAAGGGGCAAGAATTGATCTTTTGAACTTAATTCCTTAGAGTAAGTTCTCAAGACACTCATAGGAGTAAAATGAAGTGGAGGGGGCAATATCTGTTTTAGGAAGGCCAGAGGGGAGATTGCTGCATCAAGATGGGAGATGTTGAGGGTTAGGATGAGAGTTTTTGCAGCTGTGATGGAGGAGAAGAGTACAGATCTTAGAGAGATTGCGGTGGAAGATGTGGCAGGATATGGACATGACCCAAATGTGTGACGTGAGGGGAGAGAGGAGTTAAAGATAACCCCAAAGTCAGATTTTACAAAATGTTCAGAAGCTTTGTGAATTCTGCCTCATGGAAGTGCAATAAAGGCCATCTTGGCCAATACACCAAAGATTGGATTGGGGATTTCCGGTGGTAAAAATATGGGTCTCTGCAGTTTGAGCTAAAGAACCAGGCTTTGAAGGTAGTGGCAGTAACAGACTCATGTCCTACATGAACTCGGAAATAGGGCCCTGTGGTGGGGCAAGTGCCCCACCCCCCTGCAAGAGTGGGCTAAGACAGGCCAGAGAGGCTGCGCAAGGCGGCAGCGAATCAGGAAGGGCCTGTTAGAGAGCCAATTAGGGCTGAGCAGGAGGCAGCCAATCAGAGCCGTGCTCAACCCTATATAAAGGCTGCCCAGGAGGGGAGCAGTTAGTCTCTCCTAGGCCTTCAGAGGGGAAGGTCTGTCTCCTGCTTAGGAGACCAACACCTGGGACAGCGCAGTGCTGGACAGGCTCAGGGGAACTCTAGCCTGATACCTGCCAGGCTGCAGGCCCTGAGGGAAGGGCCTAGCTGGATGCAAAGGGGGCCAAAGGGGAAGTGGCCCAGGGAAGAGAGACGGACAAGGGGAGAGAAGGAGGGCAGGAAGGCTACTGTCTGAGGGTCCCTGGGTCGGGACCCAGAGTAGAGGTCGGGCCTGGGTCTCTCCTTTCCCCCTTGGCACACGCGCCCAGCCATTGGACATGGCAGTGACAGACTGCACCAGACCGTTGACAGAAGGGGTTAGACTTTGGGGTGTGGTGGGCCACTGTGGCTGGAGCACTGGGAAGAACTGCTGATAACCCTCCCCACCCCCCCGGAAGGGGGTGAGCGTGGACTAGGGGGCACTGCCAGAGGGCAGTGTCTTGAAGAAGACGCAGCTAGCTGGGAGCAATGCGGGTTGAGACACCAACAAAGGGCGAGAGACAGATGGGACACCACCGGCAGAGGGCGCTCCACTGGACTGAGCTCATTCCCGCAGACAACCAGCAGGAGGTGCTGGGTGGTGAGTCCCGCCCCCATCACAGGCCCCATATAACACACACAGTGACCAGTGAGTTATAGAAGCATCTGCCCCAGGATCTGCACTGGTTATCTGTATTTGTACCAATAGTAGAGTTCTTTAATACACAATCGCTTCATGTTGCTAACCTTGCATTTTGGGGAACTGTCTTGTTACCAAAAAAAAGAAGGTGGATTTTTGGACATTGCACTTGATGTGAAATGGTCCTACATGACCTCGCCAGATTTGCCCTGTATGAGGCAATTTGTCCTAGCTTATTTCTTTCAGAAAAGTGATTCAACAAATAGGTGAAAGGTTGCTGCTTTGCATGAAGTCAACGGGTGCAGTTTAACACGTTTTCCCTTTCCCCCTAGTTTCTGTGCTTTTATAAGTGTTGCATCATTCCTCAGCCACTCATCAGTCTGCCTCTGAAGGGCTATTGGGAAAATTGTCCATTACTGTCTACTGAGTAGCTTTCCCCCAAAAAACTTTAAACATATACTAATTAAGGAAAAATTCTAATGAAAAGTAAATCGATTTTACATCTAGAAGATCCCAGCTGTTTTAGCTTTGATATTACTGAGGAGATGAACATTTTCTCCAACTCTCAACAAAATAATATAAAATGCACTTAGATTAAAATTTCCAAATTTGGATTGTTGACATTAACCCCCCATCTAGGTCACTAAATATGAATCACCTAATTTTCCAAGGTGCTGTGATGAGCACTTGCAGCTTCCATTAACTTCTGAAATCAATAAATCAGGCTGCTTAGGTCTTAACTGCGGGGCTAAGGTAGAAGGCGTGACTCATAGTACTTCTATCATAGCCATAACCCCCTCCACCACTTGTGATTAAAAATAAGCACCTCTTGATTGGGCTTCTTTTTTCTGCTTTCCTTTCTGAGTTGGATAGATAATCTACTATCATCAGCCTTTTCAGAGGAAAGTCTACCCTGATTCGCACCCAGGGAATCCCAATGAATTTGTAAACTGAACAGTTTGGGAGGAGTGGTTGTAATGAGTCCAACTCACATCCGTGTCATAAGTGTCTGTCTATGGTACTTCCTTTTTCTACATCAATTTATTTCATGAAGTTCTCCCCTGGGCTCCTCAAGCTCTTCTTCATGACTCCTCATTAAAGTATGCAGAAAAAGAATTCACAATGCAGCATTTCTAGTAGCTGCAGGAGGAACTGACTGCATGTGTTTTGCAGTAACATCTAATATTCTGCTGTAGCTGGCTGTTAGTTAGACCCAAAGAAAAGATGATCTAGAGAGGTTCTGTTACTGGGAGTTGGGAGACTAGAGCTCAATTCCATGCTCCACCACAGACTTTTATGGGAACTTAGACAAGTTGCTTTTAAGATTGTCTACACTTGAAACACTGCAGCGCTTCAGCGTAGCCACTCCATATGCCAACGGAAAGAGTTCTCCAGTCAGCATAGTTAATCCACTTCCATGAGAGTGGTAGCTAGGTTGACAGAAGAATTATTCCATCAACCTAGTATGGTCTACACAAGAGGTTAGGTTGGCTTAACTACGTCAATGAAGGGTGTGTATTTTTCACACTATTGAGCGATGTAGCTAGGTCGACCCAACTCTTTAGTGTAGACTAGGCCTTGGTCTCTCTGTGCCTCAGTTCCCCATCTGTGAAATGGGGATAACAGCACTTCTCTGCCTTCATGGGAGTTAGAATAAATACATTCAAAATTGTGAGGTGCTCAGATACTACAGTAGTACGGGCCATATAAGATAGATAGATAACAAAACATTTCTTATTTATCCTGAGTATTGGGGAGATCAAGGTGTGAAAAGGACCCCATGTTTCAGGTATTGGAAAATCAGGTTTCTAAATCTTGGTCATTTTTTCCATGTTGTGTTATTTGTGTTTGAAATTTTTGCAAGCCCTTAGTTGGAGGGAAAATAAAATGAAAAATAATTCTACAATAGAAACGGTTATTTCAAGTATTTTCAGTAAACTTTTTTTAACAAAGTATAAATATGTGACTATGCTGGATTAATATTGAGGAATTCTAGAAGTAAATAATTACAATTAGAAAATGAAATATTTTAATGTTCTTGCTTGTATTACAATTACAAATATGCATACAGCCTAGTCCCAGAATGCAGAGTACTTGCATGATGTGGTGGTTAGCTTTTTATATAAGTAAGTGTTCTTCTGTTGTCTTCTCTCACACCAGGGTATTTTGAAATATACATAGAATGAAAAATGCTTTAGACTTCTAATAAATAGTATTAAATTTTAATTATAAAATGAAGAATCCAATAGAATATTAAAATGAAGATTATTCAGATTATAGCTCTAACCTGGTTTAAATAGGTAACTACCTCTTTTGTTTTAGTTTTGTACAGAGACGGGAGCAGCTGAGGCTGCCATTTCTCTTTATCAGGGGTCCTGGATAACTGATGCAAGGATGGAGTTGGATCGTTGTCTCACAAATGCGATGCTATAAATTTGAGCTGCTGCTCAGGACTATTGAAACTGACAAGGCAGACTGCTCTAAATTGCAGGAGATATCTGATTTAAGAACAAAGGAGAAAAGCAATTGCTCGGGCAAAGAATGAGAAGAAGAAGACGAAAACAATAGGGAAAAATATATAGAAAGCAAATTAAAAATGTATAAGAAAAAGTATGGGTTTGAACATATAATCCAAAGACAGAGCTCAAGAACACAAAAGTGAGGATGATGGGAGAAGCAAATATCTGATTATTAGTAATGTAGCATTGCCAACCACAAACATTCAAAAATCCCCCAAATCATGAGATTTAAAAAATAATTAGTTGGGTGTGGCGGTTCTTTGCCTTCTTGTGTTGGAGCCTTTATGGTGCATTTGGATCATGTTTTCAAGCTTTTCTCTACCACTGAGGTCTAGAAAGTTTTTTTGAAAGCTGAGCTGCTTCTTCAATCACATGTCTCCAAGAGCTGGGGCTTTAAGTAAAACACCAAACAACAAAAGACTTGTGATTTAAAATCATCAGAGTTGACAATAGTGGTAGTAACAAATTGAAAAGTGTATACATTAAGTCAAGGATTGACTTGAAGGTGAAATAAACAGATAAGAACCAAGACCAAAGATGAAAGTTGTGAGCTAGATTGTGACATTGTGCTTCCATGGGGCAAATCCTAATCTTCCCACTGCTCCAGGGAGGGAATGATCTGTGACAGGTCTGTACCCGGCATAGTGTATGTTCCCTGGCATATTGATGCAGCTATGTTGGCTGGGATGTTTGTTTGGGGGAGGGGTTGGAACTAAAGCTCCTCCCACTCCCTTCAGGCCCGATGCCCAGCTGCAGAAGGGAGTGATAGAACTTCTCTGCAGTGTCTGCTTGCTCGCCGGCACTGCTGTCCAAGATTCAGGCACTGCACTGACAGCCTTGGAGATAGACATTCTCTTATGTAACCTCATTTCTGGTAGATCAGAAGCAGCAAAGCTTCCCTCACACTGCTCCGCCATTGTGCCTCAAACCTGCCCCGAAGGGACTACCTCTAGTGAGTGGGAGTGTAGATTAGTCTCCATTCTCATTAAATCTTTGGCCTATCTATTGAGGCAGTTAGTATCAATTGGGGCGGTGACTTCTGTGATGTGGATGCATGTCCACAGCGAAAGTCTCCCCCATAGACGAGTGAACAGCTCTTTGATGGAATAGTCATGTGTGACGGAGTAGGGAGCGAGGTGGATTTGACCTGGGAGGGTTGCAGGGGAGGTTCACTGGGAATGGCTGCATTGGGGATGGGAAACGTCCCCTGAAGGAAGATACCTGAGGCTGTAACATGAGCCAGGAGCGGGGTTGGGACAGGTGACACCTTTGGCTGGGAGAATGGACAAAGCTTAGAGGAGGAGCCCCGGGGGGGAGGGGAAGAGAGCCTGCTGGAGGGTTTTGTCTGTTTGGTTTGAGTTTGGAGCTGGGTGGTGAAACGCAGGGAGCCCCAAGGCTGGGGTCTAAGCTCCCTGCCCCCCAGAAGGGCCCGACTGAGGGGTCCTGTTTCTACTTACAAGCTCTGTTTGGACTGTGTTCTGGGTGTCCCTAATAAACCTTCTGTTTTACTGGCTGGCTGAGAGTTGCATTGAATCCCAGGAAGAGGGGTGCAAGGCGCTGACTTCCCCACACTCCGTGACATCATGTCACTGTGCAGTCAGGATGCTGAGGCTACAGGTAAAGTTGCAAAAGATCTTGTTAAAAGCCTCCATTGTTGGGAACAGGATTGGACCCCGAGGGGCCGTACTTTGAGAGGAAAACGACACATTTCACTCAGCTGGGGAACTGACTCCAAGGGCAAGTGTTAAAATAAAAATCCAGGCATTCCACGAACTGTCCTGCAGCCACCGAGAGCATGAACAGAGTCAGCGCTGCATTCCAGAGTTCAATTATTTATGATGTAGGCCTGTGAGAGTTTTCAGTTCTTGAGGGGAGGTGGGGAGGGGGGGGTGAATATCCATCCTCCTTTGAAGATTTTTCTGTCTTTTCAGAGAGGATTATGCTTTTAAACAGTCCCGTCTGGCTGGTGCTATGCTATTTCCTCTTCCTTGCGTGCCTAGGCACAGGAAAAGCCAGGCAGGCCCAGCAAACACAGGAGGCAAGGGAGCAGGAGTGTTTAAAACCAGACAGGTGAAGATCTTCCCAGAGCCCCCTGAGAAGGAGACTGTGTAGTTCACCATGCTAAGCACTTTCAGTAATCTGTATATGGCTGTGTTTATTTTTTTTAAAGGGGGGAGGGGATAATTGTAATGCCCACAATGGACTCACCATTAGTTGGATTTATAAACTGTAAGAATGAAGCATTAAACCATTGCCTTGGGCAGGTAAACTACTTCAGCTTTGGGATGAGTAAGAGTGTGCATGCTGGATTTCCAGCATTCTGTATGGGACGGTGTGAATTGGGAGTCTTCCTCCTGAATTTTCTGAAAGGCATATTTGGATTGATGGAGGCGTCCTGGTTTTTATCAAGTCCATTTTTAATTACTTTAGGCTTTACCAGATTAAATCCAGTGATTACTGGCTGATTTAAAAAAAATCTTCCCTGTTGGTAAACAGAACACTAATTTTTGCACCTACAAGTTAAGCAAGTAGCTTTATATCCATGACAGAGATAGTGAAACCGAAGTCCAGAAAGGTCTATTTACTTGACCAAGGCCATCAAGCAAGTCAGTGGGAGACATGAGGATAGAACCCAGGAGCCCTAACTTCCTGTTGTATCTACTAGCTATTTAACAACAGGGAGTGGAGCAGCGGGTGTCTAATGGTTAGAACCAAGGCCAGTGAATCCGATCAAATGGGTTCTGTTCCCAGTTCTATTACTGACTTGCTGCATAGCTTTGGATCAAGTCAGCTAATTTTGGTGCCTAGGTTTTTCAGTCTCTCTGTATAATACTACTTATTTAACTACCTCACAAGAGTTAATTAATGTTCCTAAAGTGGCTTGAGATCTTGGATGAAGAATGCTATAGAAGTGGAAAACATTTATTTTATTTGATTATATTAAGACAGGAAAACCGGCTAGGAAAGCTGGCACACTTAAACGCTGAGAAAATCCAACAGAGTTAATGATCAACATGTTGAGAAGCCAAAATAAGGCAAAGCTTGGGAGTACTGGATTTGAGTGTGGTGTTTGTGTAGCTATTATTTTTATAATGCTTCCAGAGTTGTTAATATAAATATTTTTTTTTAAACAAACCAGAAAGAAACTACCCCATTCATGCAGAAGATGATTATAAGATTCTTGATCCTATAGGGTGACATTCACCCCTGAACAGAGAGCCAGTACGAGACCTAAACACCACATAAATCCTACTTAAACCCACTGAAGTCAGAGGCTCTACAGTATTAAGGGTCCACATACACAGATTCAATTACAGGATTGGGCCTTAGTTTTCATGCTGTTCTCACTCAAACTTTTTTGTTAATATTGACCATTTATTAACCCTTTTTGTATTCTTTCCTGGGAATGTAAAACTCAGGTTAACTTGCATTAATTAAATGATTATGCAACCCATTTTCATTGGACATTTAACCTGTTATCTATATGACTTAATGTGAAAACGCAAGAAAGATTTAAACATACACTGGGAAGTTTGTGTCTAAGCATTGTTTACTCCCCCCCTCCCCCCATTCCTTTAAGGAAAGTTTCCCAAGATGCAAGATTGTTGATTTCAGGGTTCTCTGGCAGCAGTCAGCAATTAAGCTTCAAACTCTTTTTCTAACATTGTCTTCAGAGCTGAGAAGTGTATTGGACTAACCGAGACTGATCTCACATGTCAGACTCAGTCTTAGGCTTTGTCTACACTGACAACTGAATGACAAAACTTTTAAAAACATCCCCCTGAAAGGCAAAAGTTTTGCTGAGGACAAGTGCCGGTGTGAGCAGTGCTTTGTCAGCAGCAGCGCTCTCCTGCCGACAAAGCTAACCCCGCTCGTTGGGGGTGGAGGTTTTTTTGTTGGCAGGAGAGCCGACAAACAGCGGCTACACTGTGTGACTTTTAGCGGCACAGCTGTAGTGACACAGCCGTGCATTGAAGCCCATGTCTACTCTCATTCTCTCCTTAGCATTTCACATGTAGGTGGAACATGATGCAGAGGGGAATGGAAGTGAGCCATGTGGGAGCCCACAGGTGACACACATTGAGACAGAGATGCAGTTGCCCATCGCATCTCTCTGGGATCCAGCTGGGAGGCATGATGGAGCCAGCTTAGTGCAGTTCCACCCACTCCTGCTAGGTCACTCAGACAAATCAGCAGCACCTCCTGATCTACAGCAACAAACCTATTGTTGGGCTGCATAGAGGAGGCTGCCCAGTGGGGCAATTAGCAACATCGCTATGCTGCAACCAGGCCTGAAGCCAGAATGCGAGGAGCCCAGCATTTCATGCTGAGTTCCTTCAAAGTGGCTTGTAATAAAGTCAGTCTTTTTAAGGTCTGAACAGAAAAGAAAAATACCCATGGAACTTGGCTGAGTAATTGTTCAAGAAAGTGCATTGACCTATGTTTTGGTTTCCCACTCATTCCTCTCAAGACTTGATTATGTCACTTCAAAAGACTGGTGGTATTTAGAAAAATATACTTTGTATTTTAGTAATGATTTCTCAGGGACTTCACTTAACAATGGCCTTTCTATACACAAAAAAGCTGCATTCCAAACTTGCAACTCTAGTACAGTACAAAGCCGATAATGTAATCTTAGTATATTTTCTTTTGCTTCTCTGCTAGGTCTTCCCCACATAGTCATGGTCAATGCACTGAAAGAAAAAAGTGTTAATGGATCCCCTGAAATAGTTCACGGCTCCAGTGACATTTAGAGAGGCCAAAAGAGAACAAACACAAATCCCCTTAGCAAATTGAAGAAGGTAATGTCAAGGGTTGAAATATTCCCACCAGGAAGGGAGGAGAGAGTCAAGTTGCTGCTGTCATGAGGAAGAGAGACACAAAAGAGGTGGCAGGGGCAGTTGCAAGAGAGATTAGAGCTGGGGGGTAGAAACTAAAGCTTCATATGCAGAAAGAGAACCAGAGACATGACATAAAGTATGAGATCTGTTTATGGTAGATGGACATGGACAGCCAGGCCTAGTTTATCAGACAGATCATGCATGAGATCTTTCAGCCTGCCGTTAAAAAATGGATGCCAGGGACTTTGCCAAGAGCAGGGACTTAGCATTACCTTCCATCAGCAACTGACAAGCCCTTTCCAGTCTAACAACTAACTAATGCTTTTCACACCCTCCAAGCTGCCCTAATCTCAACAACCGTCCCTTGTATCTTTTTCCCCTCTCCTCTTTCAAGCAACTATCATACTCTGACTGCTCACATCTGACTGATTTTTGGGCTATCAGAACATGATAGATGCCTTTTCTCCCTGAGTCCCAGTTTGTGTTTTGCACGATTGTTTACTAAATCACTTGTTCTTAAACATGAGCCAACTTATTGATTGATGCTCTAAAGGAAACGGCGTCATGTTTTAAATGCATCCAACAGAAGTACAACCCAATAAATTATGATAATTGTAGTGTGATAAAAGCATTCCCATCCCCACACCCCTTCCACACCTACCTATGGAGCAATGATCAAACATAATCAGGAAGCTGATGACTAAAATAAGTTAATACACTTCATAACTGGCTGCCTACAGCAGCTATTAGAGACAGTGGATGCCAGTAAGTATGTTCTACCCCCTTGGTGGCTACAGGCAACATTCTTGACACTTCCAGCTGCACTGGACTCTTGGTTTTCAGCTGCTAAAACATTGTATCCCGTTTCCAATGGGCAATCTCTCCTCCTTGGAGAGCGAGTGCAACAACCAGTGGAGACACGGGTAACGTCATTATGATTGAGCTATCAGAGGGCTTCTCCACCTCACCTTTTACCTCCCACAGGTGTGATTTAGCCATCATTGGACCCTGGCTAAAACTGGAGCAGAAGCAATCCTTTTCTCTGTTGGTGTAATCTGGATTAGATTTCATTAGCCAGTGGATCAAAGAATAGGCAAAATCACGAACGATTGTCATAGCAACAGAGACACAGGTATTATGGTGTATGTTGGGGAAGAGCGTTCTTACTTTACAGGTCAGAGTTCTGAAAAACCCTATGCATCATGCTCTTAATGTGGCCACTTGATGTAAATAACGAGGAAATGGCCTCTGTGAAGTACCAGGTCTTGCATCACAATCGAGTAGTTGTCTGGTTGGCATGTTGCCTATGCCTTTTGTCATGGGCAAGGGTTTTTCACTCCCATTTGCACTCACATTTTTCTATTACTTAAGGGACACATTTCATAGAAATCACGTGTGCTGACAGAGCTTTGTTTTTGTTGTAAATTTCTCTAACACAACAGCCCTGGCTGTAGACTTGCCTATTGCAAAGGTGTGCCAGCAAATGGCTCTCTTTGCACTCAGCTTCCACAAAGCAATAGCAACTTTCAATAGCTATGAACACTGAAGAGGTCACCCTGTGACAGAATGGACCCTTGTATTCATCCCTTGCACACTATTATAATAATAGTTGTACAAGTATGCCTTGTGAGGTATCATTTGAAAATTCATAATTTGGTGATCATTATTGTCCTGGAAAATATGTGTATCAACATTGTATGTAAAGTTATAAGATTCTACTGAATGGTGTTACTAAAACCTGTTCCAACTCTGGGGAGTGGACAAACCAGTTCCTCAGAGATAAAAGGCAAGCTGATGCCTCAGCCAGGTGTAAACAAGGCCAATGGGCCATCTCACCTGCTAAATGGCCATTCTTTGGCAGGAAAGGGGGCATGGGCGAACCATCTAAATTTTAGCAAAGAAACAGCTTGGAGTTCCCATCCACACAGATTTATTGTCTCCTGAATGTCAACTGGAAATGTTTTGCAAGGGAGGGACTGACACTTTAAAAAGGGGCACAAACACCCCAAAGTACCGCACTCCACCTCCGCAATCACTCCAGTCAATTCATTGCACCAAAAGGAACAAAGGAAGCAGCCATTGCATGAAAGAAGGGTTCCTGGCCTAGACACTTGGCCGGTAAGAATATTGAGACTGTGTGGTAAGGAAAAAATCTGCTTTGAATTTAGCATCATTTGTTAAATTAGGCATCTTATCTTTATTTTGTTTCATAGAATCATAGAATATCAGGGTTGGAAGGGACCTTAGAAGGTCATCTAGTCCAACCCCCTGCTCAACACAGGACCAATCCCCAATTTTTGCCCCAGATCCCTAAATGGCCCCCTCAAGGATTGAACTCACAACCCTGGGTTTAGCAGGCTAATGCTCAAACCACTGAGCTATCCCTCCCCCCCAATGAAATGGTCAGTAACCATTTCTGACTTTTATGCCTCATTACTTGTATTCAGTTAAAATCTCTCTCTCTCTAGTTAATGAAGTTGTTTTATCTAAACCAGTATGTTTGAAGTGAAGTGTTTGGGCAACCCCGTTTGGAATAACAGGATTTATGCACATCATGTGTATTAATAAAATGATAGACTTTACATAGAATCATAGAATCATAGAATCTCATGGTTGGAAGGGACCTCAGGAGGTCATCTAGTCCAACCCCCTGCTCAAAGCAGGACCAACCCCAACTAGATCATCCCAGCCAGGGCTTTGTCAAGCCTGACCTTAAAAACCTCTAAGGAAGGAGATTCCACCACCTCCCTAGGTAACCCATTCCAGTGCTTCACCACCCTACTAGTGAAAAAGTTTTTCCTAATATCCAACCTAAACCTCCCCCTCTGCAACTTGAGACCATTACTCCTTGTTCTGTCATCTTCTACCACTGAGAACAGTCTAGATCCATCCTCTTTGGAACCCCCTTTTAGGTAGTTGAAAGCAGCTATCAAATCCCCCCTCACTCTTCTCTTCTGCAGGCTAAACAATCTCAGTTCCCTCAGCCTCTCCTCATAAGTCATGTGCTCCAGCCCCCTAATCATTTTTGTTGCCCTCCGTTGGACTCTTTCCAATTTATCCACATCCTTCTTGTAGTGTGGGGCCCAAAACTGGACACAGTACTCCAAATGAGGCCTCACCAGTGCCGAATAGAGGGGAATAATCACGTCCCTCGATCTGCTGGAAATGCCCCTACTTATACAGCCCAAAATGCCGTTAGCCTTCTTGGCAACAAGGGCACACTGTTGACTCATATTCAGCTTTTCGTCCACTGTAACCCCTAGGTCCTTTTCTGCAGAACTGCTGCCCAGCCATTCGGTCCCTAGTCTGTAGCAGTGCATGGGATTCTTCCGTCCTAAGTGCAGGACTCTGCACTTGTCCTTGTTGAACCTCATCAGATTTCTTTTGGCCCAATCCTCTAATTTGTCTAGGTCCCTCTGTATCCTATCCCTACCCTCCAGCGTATCAACCACTCCTCCCAGTTTAGTGTCATCTGCAAACTTGCTAAGGGTGCAGTCCACACCATCCTCCAGGTCGTTGATGAAGATATTGAACAAAACCGGCCCCAGCACCGACCCTTGGGGCACTCCACTTGATACCGGCTGCCAACTAGACATGGAGCCATTGATCACTACCCGTTGAGCACGACCATCCAGCCAGTTTTCTATCCACCTTACCGTCCATTCATCCAGCCCATACTTCTTTAACTTGCTGGCAAGAACGCTGTGCGAGACTGTATCAAAAGCTTTGCTAAAGTCAAGAAATAGCACATCCACTGCTTTCCCCTCATCCACAGAGCCAGTTATCTCATCATAGAAGGCAATTAGGTTAGTCAGGCATGACTTGCCCTTGGTGAATCCATGCTGACTGTTCCTGATCACTTTCCCCTCCTTTAAGTGGTTCAAAATTGATTCCTTGAGGACCTGTTCCATGATTTTTCCAGGGATTGAGGTGAGACTGACTGGCCTGTAGTTCCCCGGATCTTCCTTCTTCCCTTTTTTAAAGATGGGCACTACATTAGCTTTTTTCCAGTCATCCGGGACCTCCCCCGATTGCCATGATTTGTCAAAGATAATGGCCAATGGCTCTGTAATCACATCGGCCAACTCCTTTAGTACCCTCGGATGCAGTGCATCCGGCCCCATGGACTTGTGTTCGTCCAGCTTTTCTAAATAGTCCCGAACTACTTCTTTCTCCACAGAGGGCTGGTCACCTCCTCCCCATACCGTGCTGCGGAGTGCAGCCATCTGGGAGCTGCCCTTGTCTGTGAAGACAGAGGCAAAAAAAGCATTGAGTACACTAGCTTTCTCCACATCCTCTGTCACAAGGTTCCCTCCCTCATTCAGCAAGGGGCCCACACGTTCCTTGACTTTCTTCTTGTTGCTAACATACCTGAAGAAACCCTTCTTGTTACTCCTAACATCTCCAGCTAGCTGCAACTCCAAGTGTGATTTGGCCTTCCTAATTTCACTCCTGCATGCCTGAACAATATTTTTATACTCCTCCCTGGTCATTTCTCCAATCTTCCACTTCTTGTAAGCTGCTTTTTTGTGTTTAAGACGAGCAAGGATTTCACTGTTAAGCCAAGCTGGTCGCCTGCCATATTTACTTTTCTTTCTACACATCGGGATGGTTTGTTCCTGCAACCTCAATAAGGTTTCTTTAAAATACAGCCAGCTTTCCTCGACTCCTTTCCCCCTCATGTTATTCTCCCAGGGGACCTTGCCCATCAGTTCCCTGAGGGAGTCAAAGTCTGCTTTTCTGAAGTCCAGGCTCTGTATTCTACTGTTCTCCTTTCTTCCTTGTGTCAGGATCCTGAACTCGACCATCTCATGGTCACTGCCTCCCAGGTTCCCATCCACTATTGCTTCCTCTACTATTTCTTCCCTGTTTGTGAGCAGCAGGTCAAGAAGAGCTTTTCCCCTAGTTGGTTCCTCCAGCACTTGCACCAGGAAATTGTCCCCTACACTTTCCAAAAACTTCCTGGATTGTCTGTGGACCGCTGTATTGCTCTCCCAGCAGATGTCGGGGTGATTAAAGTCACCCATGAGAACCAGGGCCTGTGATCTAGTAACTTCTGTTAGTTGCTGGAAGAAAGCCTCGTCCACCTCATCCGCCTGGTCTGGTGGTCTGTAGCAGACTCCCACCACGACATTACCCTTGTTGCTCACACTTCTCAATTTAATCCAGAGACTCTCAGGTTTTTCTGCAGTTTCATACTGGAGCTCTGAGCAGTCATACTGCTCTCTTACATACAACGCAACTCCCCCACCTTTTCTGCCCTGCCTATCCTTCCTGAACAGTTTATATCCATCCATGACAGTACTCCAATCATGTGAGTTATCCCACCAAGTCTCTGTTATTCCAATTACGTCATAATTCCTTGACTGTGCCAGGACTTCCAGTTCTCCCTGCTTGTTCCCCAGGCTTCTTGCATTTGTGTATAGGCATTTAAGATAACTCACCGATCGTCCTGCTGTCCCAGTATGGGGCAGGAGCCCTCCCCTCTTGCACTCACCTACTTGTGCTTCCTCCCGGTATCCCACTTCCCCACTTACCTCGGGGCTTTGGTCTCCTTCCCCCGGTGAACCTAGTTTAAAGCCCTCCTCACTAGGTTGGCCAGCCTGCTTCCAAAGATGCTCTTCCCTCTCTTCGTCAGGTGGAGCCCGTCTCTGCCTAGCACTCCTTCTTCTTGGAACACCATCCCATGGTCAAAGAATCCAAACCCTTCTCTCCGACACCATCTGCGTAGCCATTCGTTGACTTCCACGATTCGACGGTCTCTACCCCGGCCTTTTCCTGCCACAGGGAGAATGGACGAGAACATGAGTATGTATTGTCCAGGAGAGGGCTGGGCAGTACAAAACCTACATTTCTGGCAAAAAATCTGGGACATGGAGTGTGCTGGGGTCACCCTGCAGTACAACTCAGGCTGGTAAAAGCCTGGGTGAGACTGGAAGGACTGGGAGTGACTTACATGCTGGAGGCTGTTTGTGAGCAGTCCAGGACTGGAGGCAAGAACAGCAAAGCAAAGTGAAGGGCATCCCCCATTACAGGGCAAGGGTAACACAGCTACTCATGAGTCTAGATTGTACCCTGGGTATGTGTTATACCTGCTTCCTGATTAAGTTTGATTATTGGACCACACTTGGATGTGGAGTGGGTAGGGGCATCAGAATGTTTTTAAGACACTATAATTATTATATACTGCAATGTTGGGCCCACTTCCAGCCAGAGATAATAAAAGGTGTCCTATCCCATTGGGAATTCTTTAGTGGCTTACTGTCGTGTCACCCAGCACTACAGCATCGCACAAGGACCAAGTCCACAAATGGCTTTACACTTGGGCAAGGTTCATGGCCAGAAATCAGTTAAGGTTGACACTAATGTCAAGCAACTTGGCCCACTGCATGTCCTGGGGCAGTGTGTTGGGTAGCGTCCCATATGTAGGTGCAGTCTCAAAGACTTTAGACTCCTCCTAAATTCAACCTGCTGATGTTTACAACCCTCAGTGGCCAGGTGACTTTCGTATTACAGCTGTTGTGAGATTGGCTGCTAGCATAAAGAATTTTCTCTGCTCCTTCACACTGCAGTGCAGTGGTTCTCAACCAGGGGTACGCAGAGGTCTTTCAGGGGTATGGCAAATTGTCAGCACTACTATGATGGGTCCCACGCTTTGTCTTCTTGTGGGGGGGTTTCAGGGCACCATATCTTGTCCCTGAACTAGGGTATCAGCTGTCCCACTAGTATCCCAGAGAAGGGGAATGGAGAGGGAGGGACCCAGGCCCACCCTCTACTCCGGGTCCCAGCCCAGGGGCCCTAGGATAGCAGGTAAACCACTTGTACTAGTGGTACTTTCCCCTGGGCTCCTTCCCTCTCCTGCTTGTGGGGCTTCCTGCCTTCCCTCTGCACAAGCCAGGTGTCCCTTTACCTAGGGTCTTGGTCTTCTTAGCCCACCACAGCACTTCTCCAAACTGCACTCTGCTCCAACTCCTCCAAACTGCACTCTGCTCCAACTCCTTCCCCCTCCTCCCCTGTCTGCCTGAAGCAGGGGGGTTTTATTAGGTTCCTGAGAGGGCCTTACTTGACTGCAGGTGCTCCAATTAACCTGTAGCCACCCTCCCTAGTCTCCAGGGAGCCACGCCTTAATTAGCCTAGGGCTTATATATTTCCCCTCTCACACTCTGCTACTGCTCCTTGGCCCTCCTGTATCACAGGGGGTACATCAACTCATCTAGACATTTGCCTAGTTTTACACCAGCCTACATAAAAAGCACTAGCAAAGTCAGTACAAACTAAAATTTCATACAGACAATGACTTTATACTGCTCTATATACCATACACTGACATGTAAGTACAATATTTATATTCCAATTGATTTATTTTATAATTCTATGATAAAAATGAGAAAGCGAATTTTCAGTAATATTGTGCGGTGACACTTTTGTATTTTTAGGTCTGATTTTGTAAGCAAGTAGTTATTAAGTGAGGTGAAACTTGGAGTACGCAAGACAAATCAGATTCCTGACAGAGGTACAGTAGTCTGGAAAGGTTGAGAACCACTGCTGTAGTGCATGCTGGTGCTCATGCGATCAATGGCAGCAATACTATTGGGGCCAGAGCAATTCAGAATGGTACATGAGGTGGGGTAGCCATTTTGTAAACTACCCCAAATCCCATTTGCAGCAACAGTGCTGGGCACTCTGGGATAGGTTCTTTGGGCGTCCAAGAAGGCAGTAAGTACTGTTACTGCCAGGAAAAATCTGGGGAACCCTGAAGCTGCTCTGAACTTTTGAAAAGACAAGTGAGACAACAAAGGATTTCATGCAGTTGAAGTGTCAGGCCTGATCTATGCTGGAAATTTGGGCCAGTAGAACTATGTTGGTTAGGGGTGTGATATTTTTTTTTCTTAACCAATATAGTTATACTAATACAAGCCCTAGGGTACGTCTATACTTACGCGTCCGGTCGGAGGCGCGGGATCGATGTTCTGGGTTCGATTTATCGCGTCTTGTCTAGACGCGATAAATCGAACCAGGAAGTGCTCCGCCGTCGACGCTGGTAATCCAGCTCGACGAACGGAGTAGGCGGAGTCGACGGGGGAGCCTGCGCGCCGCGTGTGGACCCCGGGTAAGTTCGAACTAAGATACTTCGACTTCAGCTACGTTATTAACGTAGCTGAAGTTGCGTATCTTAGTTCGACAGGGGGGGTTAGTGTAGACCTAGCCTTAGTGTGGTGCCTTATACCAATATAGTTATTTCCCCTCCCATCTGGGAATAGCTATACCTGTTTAAAGCACCTTTATACCAGCATAACTGCATCCACGCTAGGTGGGTTGTACTGTTGTAACTATACTGGTATAGTTAAAGGGGTGCAACTTACTAGTTTTCTTGCATAGTGTACATGCACCCTCCTGGTCTGCGGTGTGCTGTAAGGGTGGGGAGAGCAAGTCTGCACCGCAGTTTTTTGTGGTTCTGTCAAGCTAATGCATTTCCTGAGCACTGAATTAATTACTAAAGAATAAAAAGGCGCCATGAGGCAGCCCACATACATAAGGAAAATTATCCATGGGAAATGAAAACACACCATCGAGAATCCTCACTTCGGAATCCTCTGTTCTGGTCTGGAGTAACCATGAAGCCTTCAGATGCCGTAATTCAGCTGGGTTGTAATGTGGTTAGATCAGGACTCTCCAGCCCTGACAACAATAATTCAAATGAACATACAAATTGTAACAGTTTGCTGCCTTATGGAACAGGCTGCACGTTTCACAGAGACATTTGGGATATCAATGACATGACCTTCCTAATGCTACACATTGTGCAGTGAAATCCAAATGACTCAGTGCGGTGCCTTTGTAGCCCAGCTGGGAATGAGGGAGGAATATTTGTCTGCTGCTTCACACTGGGAGAGATTCTTTTTCTCACCCAGCCCATATAGTCTGCTCTGGCAGTGTGCAGGGGCTGGGAGAAGTGACACAAGGGGCTGGAGGAGAACGCCTCCTGTGCGCAGGCACAGTGGAGGGCTGTCACAATCAGACCTCTGCTGCTCCCTCACAATGGAGGGGACAAGCCTGGAGCAGGATTGGCCTCTCTGGAGCGGTAGCTGCTATGGGGATTCTGGGCTGGGGAGCATCTGCGGGCAGGAGCTGCTTTTAAGCCAGGGTTCCCAATGGTCCATGCACAAAGTGGTTGAAAGCCCTCTTTGACGCTTGCCCCCCCTGGTCTGTGCCTCCATTGCTTTTCCTCCTAGAGGCAAAGCTCAAAAATCCATCCCGCTGCACTCTTAACCTTAGGGACCACCACCAACCTAATTTACCTTAGTCTGATCTTCTTTAACAGGTTGTCACTAAGATTGCTCTAAGCTCTGCTGTTCTGAGCAGTTTCAGTAGTTAGGATGTTGTCGATCCAGTCCATCAATAAATCTTCATTCTTCTTCTTTGCCTTTGTACAGCTGTCACTGAGAACTGAGCAGCTACTCACATGGAGAGAGGCCATTGTGGCCTGGATTATATCAAGTAATGTATCAAAATCCTGCAGATTATTTTCAAGCAAATCTAGCCATCGCTCTAGCCTGGTGTTGCTGATTCCTTCCGCTGTTTTATCGTGATGCTAACGGCCTACCTTCATCTCGCCATTGTGATGATGTATTCTGCTGGAAGGAAAGATTTGGTTTACTGGCTTATGTAGTGAAAACCTCTTCTTGATTTATGGCTGGTTTGCCGACTGTTCTTCATTGGTTGCACTGTCACCTGCTGATAAGGAGCAGAATTGTTCCTCTAGAGATTCTTCTGTTACAGAATAAGGTGAAAACACTGCTTGAAACTGCATGAGGGAACCCTGTGCAAACAGGACTGCTATGATTGGTTGGGACCAAAACCTGTTTGTTATTGTTTATTTCTAATGTGACAGAGCCCCAGAAATGCCACATGCCTTCCAAACAGAGGAAGATGGAGTCTAAGCTCTGCAGAGCCACTCTCCATTCTTTGGGCATCCAAAAGCCATCCCAGTACGCGTTTAGGATGCTTGAAGAATGAGATCCTAGGTGCTACCGCTGTCAATGGGAATTGCTAATGAGGAGTTAAACATGACCTGGTGAATAATAGCAGATCACTAATTGCTTTTTCCCTACAGTGACTTTGCAATTAGAAATGGAAAAAGAACATCATAATTAAGCACCTGTGGCATAGCTTTTAACATACCTGCTTTGTTTATTTGGAATCCTCTCTTTTCCCGGCTAATCCCTTCCGCAGTATATTGCTCTCTGGCTCTGCACGCTACTGTGTTATATTCGTGATGCCCTGCCGTACACATCATGTCTGCAAGCTGTCTTCTTCAGACATGAACCTATTTAGACAAGTTGTCAGGCTGAATGGGAAAAATCTTAAATCAATGTATTTCAGCATGCAATCAGATAGGCTAATTTATCCAATGCCCTCTTCAGCCTGCCAGTTTAAAATGAGGCTCTTCAGGCATGGTGACTGAAAGTTGTCTGATTAGCAGAGCAGTTTTTATTGGTAGGATGACATCACAATTGTTTTATGGCAATTGTTATTGTCTGGGCCTTTGTATATGCAAACTGGGAAGATTAAAGCAAAGGAAAGGTAAAGATGATGAATATGCTGCACACAATCAAGATGGCAGAATGACAGAAATGTTTAGGATATTAATGTTCTTGGCTGATGCTAAGGCCAGGAAGTGGTTGCGTAACTTCAAATCCTAGCTCCTTTTGTTACATGGCCTGGACTAAGTGTCTATTAGCGAGGTAGTGGCTAAGGCCCAAGCATGGGATTCAGTGGGGTTGGGTTCTAGTTCAAACTCTGCCACTCACTTGCTCTGTAACCTTGGGCAATTCTCTTAATTTCTGAGACTCATTTTCCCCACCTGTAAAATGGTGATAATGACACTTACCTGCCTTTGTAAAGTGCTTTGTGATCTATGGATGACAAGCACTATAAGCATTTGCCTTAATTATTTATCAGTTTATGACTTTTTAAGGTAGAATTTTAAAAAAGATAGGGAGTTAGGCACCTACTTGACAGTCAATGGGAGTTTGGCACTTAATCCACCTCCCCTACCTTGGGTGGGTTGTTTTTTTTTTACCCCTCCAAAACGGTCATGGGGCCCTGTAGAAAATATAGAAAAACATTAAAATATTCACCTTTGGCAAAAATGCCACTCTTTGGTTTTTTGTTTCTCTGTCTTGTCTGGTGTCCTTGTTTGGCACCTCTCCTTCCCCACTCCCTCCAGAGGTGCTGTAGTCAGAGTTAATGATGGCTCTGGAAGAGAGGTTGGACAAGAGGGTGGATGGGGCACAACAAAAGAGGGGCACCGTTAGAGAATGTCTGTACAAGTAAGGAAATCTGACATATTGGGATTTCCAGCTGTATCTAAAGGCACAGCACCTTTTTAATATATACACTGCTTTACATGTATTTTAATTATTCTTTTACTTTTTAAAAATTGCATTTCTTCCCTGCTGCCTGGCTCCTTGTGCTGCACAAGGCAGGGAGCAGTAAGAGGGGAGGTAGAGGAGGAAAAGTGGAAGCTTTGATTCCTTGTTCACAACTTCAAATGCTGCCCCTAGTGACCCAGAGATGAAACTGCAGTGGAATAGCCAGCTCCCTTCCTGAAGCTCCACTAATGTGTGACCATGGTGTGAAAATTGAAGGGAGAGTGTAAGGTCCAAATGAGTGCTGCTCTCCTCTCCCTCCAAATCACTCATAAAGAAACATTGGCAGCCTTTATGCCTAATTATGTTTAGAGATCACATCCCAAATACATGGGAAATGTGGCTTTGTATTCTCCCTGTCTCTCGCTGGAATCCTGAATATGGAATTCTGCTTCTCATTCTGAATATTTGAGTTAGGAGTAAAGAGTTTGCTCAGATCTCCCTAGAGCTGTGCAAGGTCTCAGGGATAGAAAAACTACCTTGGTGATCCACATAGCCAATAGGTAGGGGACTGTGGGGAAAAGGGAGAGGATAAACCTTGTGGGTAGGGGAGGGAGAGGTAGATCTGATATATCTTGACTTTACTAAGGCTTTTGATACTGTCTTGCATGACCTTCTCATAAACAAACTGGGGAAATATAGCCTAGATGGCGCTACTATAAGGTGGGTGCATAACTGGTTGGAAAACCATTCCCAGAGAGTACTTATCAGTGGCTGAAAGTCATGCTGGAAGGGCATATAAAATGTGGTCCCACAGGGTCTGGTTATGTTCAATATCTTAATCAATGATTTAGATAATGGTATAGGGCGTACACTTTGGAGGATAGGATTAAAATTCAAAATGATCTGGGCAAACTGGATAAATGGTTTGAAGTAAATAGGATGAAGTTCAATAAGGACAAATGCAAAGTACTCCACTTAGGAAAGAACAATCAGTTGCACACATACAAAATAGGAAGGGACTGCCTAGGAAGGAATACTGTGGAAAGGGATCTGGGGGTCATAGTTGATCACAAGCTAAATATGAGTCAACACTGTTGCAAAAAAAAGTTAACATCATTCTGGGATGTATTAGCAGAAGTGTTGTAAGCAACACATGAGAAGTAATTCTTCCGCTCTACTCCGTACTAATTAGGTCTCAACTGGAGTATTCTGTCCAGTTCTGGGTTCCAGATTTCAGGAAAGATGTGGACAAATTGGAGAAAGTCCAGAGAAGAGCAACAAACATGATTAAGGGTCTAGAAAACATGACCTATGAGGGAAAATTGAAAACATTGGGTTTGTTTAGTCTGGAGAAGACTGTGGGGAGACATAAGAGTTTTCAAGTACATGAAAGGTTGTGACAAGGAAGAGCATGAAAAATTGTTCTCCTTAACCTCTGAGGATATGACAAGAAGCAATATGTTTAAATTTCAGAAAGGGCAGTTTAGGTTGGACATTAGGAAAAAAATCCTAACTGTCAGGGTTGTTAAGCACTGGAATAAATTGTCTAAGAGTTTGTGGAATCTCTGTAATTGGAGGTTTTTAAGAACAGGTTAGACAGACACTTGTCAGGGATGGTCTGTATCAGTGGTTCTCAACCAGGGTTCCGGGGCCCCCTGGGGGGCCGTGAGCAGGTTTCAAGGGGTCCACCAAACAGGGCTGGCATAGACTTGTTGGGGCCAAAGGCAGAAAGCCGAAGCCCCACCGCATGGGGCTGAAGCCCGGTGATCCCCGCCACCCGAGACTGAAGCCGAAGCCTGAGCAACTTAGCTTCATAGGGTCCCCTGTGGCATGGGGCCCTTGGCCAGGGCCGGCGCGCCCACTAGGCGACCCTAGGCGGGGCTGAGCTGCCGGCCCGCAGCGGGGGGGGAGCCGCCACAGGGGGACTGGCTGCCGGGGGGGGGGGAGGCGGTGTAAGCTGGGCGGGGGAGTGGTGGTGTTAGCTGGGGAGGCGCAGGGCTGGTTCAAGGAAGTTTCGCCTAGGGCGTGAAACGTCCTTGCACCGGCCCTGCCCTTGGCAGTTGCCCTACTTGCTACCCCATAATGCTGGCCCTGGCTCTTGTATGCAGAAAAACAGTAGTTGCGGGCTGTGGAGTTTTTATAGCCTGTTGGGGGGCCTCAGAAAGAAAAAGGTTGAGAACCCCTCGTCTAGATATTACTTAGCCCTGCTTTGAGTGCAGGGGACTGGACTAGATGACCTATTGAGCTCCCTTCCCAGCCTACATTTCTATGATTCTATGATAAAGGGAAAGAAAAGTGGGAAGGAGCGAGAGAACACATAGAAAGAATGTGAGGAGGAGCAAGGTCTTCCATTCCTACAGAAGGTGGTGTGTGCAAGGGAAAATATATTCATAGCATTCAAGTTCAGAAGGCACCATTAGATCATCTAGTCTGGCCTTCTGGATATCACAGGCCATTAACTTTCACCCAGACATCTTTGAGGAAAATAACTTGTGTTTGACTAAAGTATATCTTCCAGCATTGAGAATCCACCATTTTCCTTGATAGTTTGTTTCAATGATTAATCATCCTCGCTGCTAAAAACAAATGTGCACCTTATTTCTAATCTGGATTTGTCTGGTTTCAGCTTCCAGCCATTGGTTTCTACTCATGCCTCTTTTTCTACTGGATTAAAGAGCCCTTTAGTATTTGGTGGTTTCTCCTCATGATCATACTCATACCCTGTAATCCAGTCACCTCTGTCTTCTTTATGATAAAGAACTCAATTTGTTTAACTTAAGTCTCTCTGTAAGGTATTTTCTTCAGCCCTCAAATAATTTTTGTGGCTCTTTTGTGCACCTCTCCAATTTTTCAACATCCGTTTAAAAATGTGGACAGAAGAACTGTACGCAGTATTCCAGTATTGGTTGAACCAATGCCATTATACAAAGGCAAAATCACCTCCTTATTTCTACTTACTACTCCCCTGTTTGTACATCCAAAAATTACATTACTCCATCTTGCCATAGCATTGCCCTGGGAGCTCATGTTCAGATTCTTGTCGATCATGAACCCATACATTGTTTTTAGTCATTGTTTTCTATGACGCAGTCCCCCACTCTGTAAATATGGCCTGTGTTCTATGTTCCTAGAGGTGTAAATTTGCTTTTTGCAGTATTGAAACATCTTTCTTTTTTTTAATGGGCCCAGCTTATCCAGACAGCTCTGTCCTGGCCTCATAATTATTTATATGTATAAAGCTAGTCCTCTCCTTGAAACTTCAGGACTGAGCAAGAGCTGATTTTGTGTCTGATGTTTGTAACCCTGGGAGAAACCTGTTCAGACTTGCTCACTGCTATCACAGCACATCCATTCTTGTTCTTTGCTCTAAAAATGAAAACATAAAAACATTAATTTGAGTACAAAATTCCTTTTGACTTTGACTTTATTTTGTTTCCAGAACTATTGACACTTCCACGCTATTTCCCCTGACAAATTGCCATGATAAAAACATAGACGTATTCATACAATCAATTCCTTTTTAAGGAATGTTAACTGAATGTGTGTGGGTTCTGAAGGGGAGCAGATACTATGGACTGCAAGAAACATTTCAGCCTATAAAACAGATGCTTCACCCGCAACAGCAGAGCAAGCTGCCCCATGCGATGAGTCATCTGAGAGCTCATTGATAGCAGTGACGTGGCAGTTCAGTTCATCTCCATTCAATCAGTGGCCTCTCAGATGAGTCTACAGACAAGATTAAAAAAATTACGACAAACAAACAGGGACCCCCAACATCACAACTGGAAAACCTGTTTGTTAGGAACTAGACTGAGAGAGAGAGATCACATCTCATTTTACATAAGAACTGCCATCAGTTGGTAATGACTTTCCATGACTAATAATCTGGGTCAGATTTGAATTGTTGACCTAGAGATGAGAGGTTTCATATTCCATTTCCAAATCCCTGAGCCATCCGGTCCCTAATAACTTCTTTCAAAACAAATAGAATGGAACTTTTGAATTGTGCAATACATTTTGACATCCTCCCTTAGACGGAAAATGAATGTTGCTTCACATTCGCAAACGTGATCAATGCACATGTAAAATATCCACGTACCCCTCGCAAATATTTCTCATTATGCACTGAGGAGAAAAAATGTCTCCATGTACACTCAAGTTGGTGTTGTCTCTTACAGGGGAATTGAGACATGAAAGTATAAAATAATGTCACTGATAACTAATTATTAATTACTATTAGTAGTAGTAACAATATTGCGATAGTGCTGTATACACTGTACTAGGCACTGTCTGTATGCCCACAACAAAACTATGGCCTTGCTTCAAAGAGCTTTCAGTTTAGGAAAACAAATAACCAAACTTTATTTTAAAATGCATTTTTTATTCAAAACTTTCTGCCTAAGCTTTTTTCCTCTCACGTGTATTTCAGGTTGTCTTGACTTAGGTCTACAGTACTTAGGGTGACCAGATAACAAGTGTGAAAAATCGGGACAGGGAGTGGAGGGGTAATAGAAGCCTATATAAGAAAAAGCCCCCCAAATCGGGACTGTCCCTGTAAAATCGGGACATCTGGTCACCCTAACAGTACATTCCATCAGTGTTTTAGGTGTCTTTGGTTTCTGAGTCGTTTTCTCCACAGACAGATCATTCTCTGCTGCAGCAAGAGGTAGCACAAACGCAAAAGGAGACATGTGTATTCATGCCATGTCCTTTTCAATTAGTTTTCACTGTCTCTGTAATATTGGGAGAGAAACAAAGGAGAGAACATAAAATAGGAATGTTTATTATAATTGAATAGGCTTATATGATACACCTGAATTAGTATATCATAATATTCATTAATGAGACACTACCTGGAGTTACGTATGCTTATTACATGATGCAGTATTTATTGGATAGTGTAGCATTCTCTAATGATGTGTTTACCTATGATTAAATACATAGCTATGTTCTTTACAATATGCTTTGTTTATACACCTTACTTCTGTTACATGTGTGATAAGTCTTATGTGTTGCATACTGTATTATTCACTTATGATATACTACCTGTAATTGTATATGCTTATGGGATATGCCTTATTCATTGCATATTGCAATATTAACGGTACCACTATGAAGATGGATCCTGGTGTTACACTTTCTCATTTTAACTTATTTAATTTATTTTGATTATCTAACCATCCCTTTTATGCTTTGGGTGCTCTGCCACAGATTTCTACAAACACAGAAGCTTTATTACGCACCTGATTAATTCCATATGTGAAATTCTGGCTCCATTGAAGTCAATGGCCAAGCTCCCATTGACTTCAATGGACACAGGATTTTATCCAATGTGATTTGCATTATGTGAGAGCTCGTATTTATATGTGCTTATCTGACATGGCTTATTTACTAAGCGTGAAATTCCTCACGTCCACATAAAGACCCATTATTTGGGATCTGTGCAGTTGGGAGTGCAGGGAAGCCGAAGAAGTGAACACCACCCCCAAATGCAGAGCGAGGGCGAGGGGCTGCCATGAAACCCATGGACTGTAATAGCAGCCGTGGCCCCTCTATGTCACTTGTACAGGGTATTGGGACTTGCGAATCTGCAAAGAACATGGCTCTATCACACCTCCATTAGTCCATTCCCAAATGTCTATTAAAATGTTAATCTCTTTGTAGTCTGTAATTTAGATCTGATTGAATGCAGGATTTATTCAATTTAAAAATACATCTGTAGATGCCCACCCAGAGCTCTGGGTGCCTATCCCATAAATTAAAAACACATAATAAATGCAGACCAAACACTTCCCCTAAATACCTCCCCCTCCATTCACACCTTCCTTAACAGCCTAAACAAAGATGTGTTTTGCCGTGTCCTCAGACACTTATTACATCTCAGCTCTGGTAGCCCAAGAGGGGGGGTGAGTTTCAAAATTGAGGTCCGCTAGCAGAGATCACCTTGCTAGCAGTTCCCTCCTGTTAATACTGAGGGAGATCCAGCTCCAGCTGATCTCACCTGTGACCGTATGTTATGGGCAGTGAGATGATTCTCTCAGGTAACCAGGTCCCAAACCATGTAGGGCTTCCCAGGGCTTAAAGCCAAGGTCTTGAATTCCACCTCAAAGCTTATTGGAGGCCAGTGCAGGTCCCAGAATACAGATCTAACAAGCTCCTAATATGCAACTCCAGTTGATAAGTGGGCTGCAGCATTCTGCACTAGCTGCAGCTTTCAAACTGTCCCAAGGTGTAGAGAGCATGACCGCAATCTAGGCACAGATCATTGTGGTAAGGTTTGCATTGGAGAGAAAAGCTTGCACTTGTCTTGTCAGGCACAGATGGAAAAAGTGCTTTTGGTGACAGCCCCCACCTGGGCGTGCAGAAGCCCACCTATTTTAGAAAAGGCAGTCACCCTCCAACAGAAGGATACTGATATGAGTTCCTCCAACTCTTCCAGCTCCTTCCCCCAGCCCACTAACATTATCTGTCTTGTCTGGATTGAGCCATCCACAGCTAGCTCTCATGAAAGACCCAGGCTCAGCTAGGGGTTGAGTAGTTTGCTCTGATTGGGCCAAATGTGAAGAAGATATGGAGCTGAGTGTCATTAGCATATCCGCACACTGCAGCCCACACCGCCTCACCAAACCCTTCTCGCAGCTTCAGACACACATCGAACAAAAAAGAGGCAACAGTATTGACCCCGGCAGCGCCCCACCAAAGAGAGCCATGGGGGCAGAGGAACAGCTACTCTTCAAGTTCTCTCAGAAAGATAAGAATGAAGCTGGACAAGAGCAGTTCCAGCCACCCCTGTTAGTGACCTCAAGTGAACCAACAAAATCCCACGGACAGCTGTATGGAAGACTGCTGGAAAAGCAGTGGGAACAAAGAACTATTGTTTCTAGCTTTTGCAAATGTTTCAGAGAGTTTTAGATAGAGCTGAAAGGATGATGTCATTGCTGCTTCCAACTGGCTGGAGCATATGCAAGGTCCGTCCTTTGCGATACACTTTCACTCTTGACCAATCACAGCTCATAGAGCTCTCAGTGGAAGACTAGAACCTTCTAGCAATACTCCCTGTACAGCCCATAAGACAATAAACGTCAGTTTGCAAGGATGTTTTGCATTAATATAAGGCAGACCACTAAATGACTGACTGATGTTATATGCATTTCATCACAGTGTAAGAAAATTTAAGAACTTTTGATCTAAATGTTCAAAAGTGATTCGTGACTTAATTTGGCTTAATTTTGGGGTTCCCAACTTGAGACAACTTAAAGGGCCTGACTGTCAGGCTCCTTTAAGGTGCTTCAAGTTGTGCATCCAAAATCACTCGTCACTTCTGAAAAATGTAAGCCTTTGTGTTTGAGAGTAAAAGTGGATGTTAGGAGCCTAAATACCTTTGAGGATCTTGGCCATAGGATCTGGGACTATTGAAGTCAATGAGAAACCTTTCTCTGATTTTACTGTATTTAGAATCATATTCATAGTGCCTTTTAATGAAGGATCTCCAAGCTGTTTACATCATTGGGCCTATCACTGTAATGGGAGCTTTGCCCAGGTACGGGCTGCAGGATGTGCTGATTTATTCATTAAGACTTACTACACCATTGCCAAACTCCCAATGATTTCAGGGAGTGCAGGCTTGGGCCCTAACAGAGATTCATTTAAACTCCATCAAACTAATTGAAGAATGCTGTTTTCTCTTGGTGTTGAGAATATTTTCAAACTGGTGGATGGGGAGTTATGTGTCATTGGCATTAATCTGAGTTTATGCACAGGGCCTGATCCAAACCCCACTGAAGTCAGAAGAAAGATTCCCACTGACTTCAATGAGCATTCACTCTCACCTATAAATCCCTGCAAAACGTTGCCTTGAAATGGTCAATAAATAAGACCAGATGCTGGAGAAGTTAGTCAGTAACTCCAGTAGCAGGTGATTCTATAGATAGATAAATGCTATGATATATGCAGTGTCCCTGGGGCTAGGATGTCTTCAACACATTGTGGTATAGCCTCTCTCACTGCACACGCATGAATGTAAATGAAAATTACACGTGTTCATCAGCAGAACAATAGGCCCCTTGGAATGAACAATTCATAATAAAAATGGTTCCTTTCAGAGTAGAGAGCGCTTTTTGTCTAGTTTTTAGAAGTACAGCAGGAAAACTCGATGTATTTATGCTTGCTTTCTTTTAACAATAGTTTCTTTGTTCCCCTCTTCCTTTGCCTTCTCTGTGCTAGTTAGCAGCAATGTCTGATGATGGCAGGCTAGGGAGAGAAAGAAGAGACAGAATAATTGTCAGGAGGAAGACGTAATTATGCACCCTTCAGAAAATATAATTCAAGCAACATTTTTAAACAAACAAGCCAAGGAAATGTGTTTCAGTCAGACATTCAGGACTTTCCCTTAAATACACATTTACATTCCCCAATCACTCTGAGTTGCTGTTTCCCATTACTGTTCTCATTTCTCCCTCCCAGCAGTGCCCACAAAGCCAGGGGGATCACCAGTATGTTAACTCACCCAGGTCAGGCAGGTGCCTTCCAAAAGCATGATTATTGCTGCTTTATAGATGTTCCATGGTAGGGGATGACAGGGATAGTCGAATAACTCATAACAATACATTTAACATCTATGTAAAACTGTGATGCTTTAGGGTTCAACCTAGACCAGTAAGGGGTTGTGTCAGTCTGTCCTGTAATCCCAGGTGCTCTGTGCTGTGCAGCCTTGGTTCAGAGCCCTGACAGCAGTAGCATGCTCAGAACACAACAGCCTCCCACTGGCTTCCACCAGCCTGAGTTACTCCTTGCAGGGTGACCCCAACACTCTCCACATCCTGAATTGCCCCCAAACTGTTTGCGCTGTAGTAGCCAGCCCCCTGGCTGAACTCTTCCAGAAGTTAAGTTCGCTGCTCCTTTAAAGAGACAGTACCCAGCAGCTTATTACCCTAACTGGGGTTAGCAAACCCTCTATTTTAATCAAAGCATTGAAGTGGTTTATAGTAAAAATAAAACAAGTTTATTAAACAAAAAGCCATAGGTTTAAGAGATACCATGTAAAGGACTAACGATGGAAAGGGTTACAAGGAAACAAAAGTAAAAATATGCTTCTAAGACTAAAACCTGATTTAACAAACTGAAGCCTTTTGTTGAAAAGAAGCGTTTCTCACCAAGTCTCTTTTCTAGCATGGATGACCAGACTCATCCATCATAGAACTCAGAGCGCTCAGTTCCTCTGTCTCTTCACATGAAGGATGCCAAAATGGCTTTTTCTCTCTCCTTATATCTTCCCAAAGTTCATTAACTCCACTCCAAGAGGCCGGAAGGCTTCCTGGGGTGCAGTCTCCCTCCTCTGTTGAGACTGTGAAGTGGCCATCTTTCCCCACTTGCTTGCCTGATGGCTCTCTTTACCTTGCATCTAAATGTGCTTTTCTTTGTCTTTGGTCTCACCTTCCTTAATTTACGTCGGAGACTCAGTCAAGCTTGCGGAACCACATTCTTTGTCTGGAATGGGCGTGGCTTAGGCACTGCTTGCCCAATACATTTTCAGAACACATTTCCAGCACATATCTATACAGTCCTTTGTGGGTTTTACTGTACATACTTCATGCAAGAATATAAATGATCAGTGAGTTATTAGTTTTCCAGTAATATCACATGTCACCTTTTGGGTATCTATCATAACAACCGTGTGCCAACTGGCATTGGGGTGCTCTTCGGACCACAATAACATATAGCCATAACCCACTAATCTCTGTCAACCTCTGTCTTAATGTTGCTCTTAGCCTGCCTCCTGCTCGAAAACACATTGTGCAACTATCACCTGTAATTAAACTCTATTTTCCACCACTTTATACCTTGTGATACATGGGAATGTGAGTGTAAAACACTTGAGCCCTGTCTACACTAGTCCTTATGCCACTGCTACAGCTGCCATTTGCAAGTGGCTGCAATAGGGATACTAATTTTTCTAGTGTAAGACAAGGCCTGTCTGAGTTCACTAGGAGCAGGATCCAATTTATACTGGGCATACACTTGTTCTAGCCTAGCTTTTGGGTGGTGGGCTTGTTGCAATCACTTTAACTCCATAGGGTCAGCTATCCTTTTTGGGCATATGTATTCATTGCACATGTTCCATCTGTTTGTTCAATAGGCAAATTTCAGATTATTTTTTATTCATTTTCAACACATAGCATGTGTCCCTTTCTGTATGTGGTCTGTGAGGAAAATCTAGTAATGTCAGAATCACTTGTATTCAAAAATTATCTGCCTTCCCTCCAGCAAGCTATTTATCCCAGGAGCTTTATTTATAAACATTCAAACAGATACGTTGCCTGTTTCTAAGCATTACTTTCAGACTTTAGATGCGTCTAGGATATTGGCTGAGCAAGAGCTGTGGGAGAGAGTTGAAACTACTGGAGAGGCAGAATGGGGCAGGTAGTGTGTCTGTGTATTGAATGCTTTGTACGAGAAATCCACAAAAGGGCAGGGAGAATCATCTTAAGTAGATGGATGGGCTAGGATGAAGGCATCTGTAGCAATAGAATAAATAACAGAAGGCATCAGAGAAAAATGGACAAACATTGACTTGTTAAATAAGGTTTCAGTGAGGAAGTTTCTAAGGTGGCTTTATGCAAATAAAAAGAGCATTGTATTGCAAAGAAAAGACAGGAACAAGAATAGGCGCATGGAGGGGATCAGACATGCAATAGTTTTCAAATATGTAATTCACTGATGATTCAAAGGGACAATAGGCATAAATAAGGAATGATGGTGATGCACAAATCAATTTGGGTAAATATTGAAGGATAGAGACTGTTTAGAAGAGATCAGAGAGGAAAGGAGGTAATTGCCATTTTATACAGCAGGCAAAGGAACATTTACAGGTAACTGAGATATGAGACTTTGAATTGCAGGCAGTGTTGAATCCTGCTGCCTCAAATTAAAGGCAGATGCCTACTCTCAGATCCTTGTGACGGATCTCTCTTGCAAATTTTGAAACTGAACCCACTGTGGAGTTTCCTTTGACATCAGTGGGAGTTCTGTGTGGCAATAAGGCCTATCTCTCATCTGCTGCTGCAAAATTCTGTTTCTATGCCTGTGTAATTCCACTAAAGTCAACGGAATTACACCGATGTAAAACTGAAGTAGCTCAGTGTTGAATCTAGGCTCTTAATAAGCCATAAAGTTCTATAGCCCCACTAAGGGCTTGTCTACACTGCCCCACCTTTTGGACTATGTCGGGGGTGAATAGCAGTATGCACGAAATGCTGCAGTGTAACTCCCCTGTGCGGATGCTGTGGGTTTGAACTGAAAGGTTCCTAGTGCTTACTAATGTAGTCCTCGTCAAACAGGTCTACTTTAATGCGAACTAGGAACCTTTTAGTTCGTGCCTGTAGGGTCCACCCGGGCGAATTACAGCACAGCACTTTGGTGCACATTAATATTCACATCCCTATAGTCCGATGGCTGGGCAGTGCAGACATGCCATAAGATCTAAAGTGTGGATCTAAGAGTAGGATTTTGGCCCTAAATCAAGAAACTGATCTGAATAACTTAAATTGTTCGGTTTATTTCATCTATGTAACTCAAATGTCATTACTATGAATTGATAGCACACTTTTAATTCAATTAACTTTCTGTGGTACTGATCTGACTCCACAGTATCTCATAACACCCCTAGTGTGGTAGGGCAGTGTTATTATCCCCATTTTACAGGAAGGGAACTGATGCACAGACTTGCCCAAGGTTACACAAAGAGCATGTGGTACAGCAGAGACTGGAACCCACATCTTTGAAGTCTCAGACTAGCACCATAGCCACTGAACAATCCTTCCTCTCCTTTAATTCTGTTTCATTTTGTTCCTTCCCATCAGTTAACCTTCAGTTAATTTCTACTTTCATCTGACATCTCCAGGGAAGGACTTTACACTTCATATTTTGTGGAAGGAAAGAAGCTGCATGATATCCTTGACTTCAGCGGGAGTTGGCACAGGTTCAAATTGATGCCCAAAGGCGTTCTGCATTTGGAGCAAGGGAACACTGTGGCCCAGGTCTGGAGACGAAGCGGTGAGTAGTCCCAGTTTTGCTAAGCTCTGAGTTAAGAGGAACACAATTCCCAAATGTTGAAAAATAAAGATGTTGAATTCCTAGTGCCACAGTTTAGAAGAATGAAAGAAGTGTTGGGTGAATTATGATGTAATTGGAATAACACAGACTTGGTGGGATAACTCACATGATTGGAGTACTGTCATGGATGGATATAAACTGTTCAGGAAGGATAGGCAGGGCAGAAAAGGTGGGGGAGTTGTGTTTTATGTAAGAGAGCAGTATGACTGCTCAGAACTCCAGTATGAAACTGCAGAAAAACCTGAGAGTCCCTGGATTAAATTTAGAAGTGTGAGCAACAAGGGTAATGTCGTGGTGAGAGTCTGCTACAGACCACCAGACCAGGGGGATGAGGTGGATGAGGCTTTCTTCTAGCAACTAACAGAAGTTACTAGATCACAGGCCCTGGGTCTCATGGGTGACTTTAATCACCCCGATATCTGCTGGGAGAGCAATACAGCGGTGCACAGACAATCCAGGAAGTTTTTGGAAAGTGTAGGGGACAATTTCCTGGTGCAAGTGCTGGAGGAACCAACTAGGGGAAAAGCTCTTCTTGACCTGCTGCTCACAAACAGGGAAGAAATAGTAGAGGAAGCAATAGTGGATGGGAACCTGGGAGGCAGTGACCATGAGATGGTTGAGTTCAGGATCCTGACACAAGGAAGAAAGGAGAGCAGTAGAACAGAGACCCTGGACTTCAGAAAAGCAGACTTTGACTCCCTCAGGGAACTGATGGGCAAGGTCCCCTGGGAGAATAACATGAGGGGGAAAGGAGTCGAGGAAAGCTGGCTGTATTTTAAAGAATCCTTATTGAAGTTGCAGGAACAAACCATCCCGTTGTGTAGAAAGAAAAGTAAATATGGCAGGCGACCAGCTTGGCTTAACAGTGAAATCCTTGCTCGTCTTAAACACAAAAAAGCAGCTTACAAGAAGTGGAAGATTGGACAAATGACTAGGGAGGAGTATAAAAATATTGTTCAGGCATGCAGGAGTGAAATTAGGAAGGCCAAATCACACTTGGAGTTGCAGCTAGCCGGAGATGTTAGGAGTAACAAGAAGGGTTTCTTCAGGTATGTGAGCAACAAGAAGAAAGTCAAGGAAAGTGTGGGCCCATTGCTGAATGAGGGAGGGAACCTAGTGACAGAGGATGTGGAGAAAGCTAGTGTACTCAATGCTTTTTTTGCCTCTGTCTTCACAGACAAAGTCAGCTCCTAGGCGGCTGCACTCCGCAGCACGGTATGGGGAGGAGGTGACCAGCCCTCTGTGGAGAAAGAAGTAGTTCGGGACTATTTAGAAAAGCTGGACGAGCACAAGTTCATGGGGCCGGATGCACTGCATCCGAGGGTGCTAAAGGAGTTGGCTGATGTGATTGCAGAGCCATTGGCCATTATCTTTGACAAATCATGGCAATCGGGGGAGGTCCTGGATGACTGGAAAAAAGCTAATGTAGTGCCCATCTTTAAAAAAGGGAAGAAGGAAGATCCGGGGAACTACAGGCCAGTCAGTCTCACCTCAGTCCCTGGAAAAATCATGGAACAGGTCCTCAAGGAATCAATTCTGAACCACTTAAAGGAGGGGAAAGTGATCAGGAACAGTCAGCATGGATTCACCAAGGGCAAGTCATGCCTGACTAACCTAATTGCCTTCTATGATGAGATAATTGGCTCTGTGGATGAGGGGAAAGCAGTGGATGTGCTATTTCTTGACTTTAGCAAAGCTTTTGATACAGTCTCCCACAGTGTTCTTGCCAGCAAGTTAAAGAAGTATGGGCTGGATGAATGGACGGTAAGGTGGATAGAAAACTGGCTGGATGGTCGCGCTCAACAGGTAGTGATCAATGGCTCCATGTCTAGTTGGCAGCCGGTATCAAGTGGAGTGCCCCAAGGGTCGGTGCTGGGGCCGGTTTTGTTCAATATCTTCATCAATGATCTGGAGGATGGTGTGGACTGCACCCTTAGCAAGTTTGCAGATGACACTAAACTGTGAGGAGTGGTTGATACGCTGGAGGGTAGGGACAGGATACAGAGGGACCTAGACAAATTAGAGGATTGGGCCAAAAGAAATCTGATGAGGTTCAACAAGGACAAGTGCAGAGTCCTGCACTTAGGACGGAAGAATCCCATGCACTGCTACAGACTAGGGACCCTAGATTCTATGATTCTATGAATGTGAATGACATAAAGCAGGGGGAGAAAGGACATGAGGTGGGCTGGGAGGAGATGGAAGGTGTTGACAGATAAATCACTGTCTATCCAAGGGTTATATATGCCACCTAGCAATAAATACCCTATGAGTTAAAGTAGGGCAATATGGATGAGCATGGAAAAGCAGAAAGTAATCAAGGACAAGAAAGATACATATGCAAGGTATAAAATGTCAGGCACTGAGAAGGACTGAAGAGATTACAGAATAGAGCTAAAGGAATGTAAAAAACAAGAGGCAAAAGTAAAGAATGAAAGAAATATTGCGCAAGAGGTTAAGGTAAATAATAAGAAATTCTTCAGATATGCCAGGGACAAGACATCAGTGGAGGAGACAGTAAGGGTTCTAAAGAGATGCAAGGATAATTTATTGAGAGTAGGGTTGGACATTGCTAAAAGAAAATGTAATTAATTATTTGCCTTAGTGCTCACAAAGGAGGATAACAGAAGAAAGGCTAGGAGACAGAAGACATAAATTTATGAAGAAAAATATTGAAGGAAACCAGGGGAAAGTGTGATCAGAATAGAGAACATTTAAAGAATGACAAAACTGCAGGCCCCAGGAGGTCAGAGAGGAGAGTCCAGAATTCTGAGGAAAGTAACAGGAAAAGGAGGGAGAGAGGAATGGAAGTGGAGGGGGAGGGAAGACAGAGAGACACCTTTAGTAGATCTATTAAAAACCCTTTTGGGCCATGGGAGAGGTACATGCCAGAAAGAAGCCCAAGAGGGATCTGAGAAGATTAAGAAAGTCACAGAATTGTACATAAACAAGAACATAAAACAAGCCACTGTACTAGAAAATTAATATGACAAAATACTTAGAAAGTGGGAATACTTAGATAATTACAACTGATTAAAAATAGTTTAGAGGGACCCACTTCTTTGTGAAGCTAACCCATCAAATTTGATATAACTTTTGCAGAAGATGTAAAATGTTGCCAGCTGGAAGTTTCATTCTTCATGTAACTGGAGTTCAGGTGAGTTTTTTGAGTCAATACTACAAACAATAGTACTGCACTGCTATAGACTAGGGACCGAATGCTGGGCAGCGGTTCTGCAGAAAAGGACCTAGGGGTTACAGTGGACGAAAAGCTGAATATGAGTCAACAATGTGCCCTTGTTGCCAAGAAGGCTAACGGCATTTTGGGCTGTATAAGTAGGGGCATTTCCAGCAGATCGAGGGACGTGATTATTCCCCTCTATTCGGCACTGGTGAGGCCTCATTTGGAGTACTGTGTCCAGTTTTGGGCCCCACACTACAAGAAGGATGTGGATAAATTGGAAAGAGTCCAGCGGAGGGCAACAAAAATGATTAGGGGGCTGGAGCACATGACTTATGAGGAGAGGCTGAGGGAACTGGGATTGTTTAGCCTGCAGAAGAGAAGAATGAGGGGGGATTTGATAGCTGCTTTCAACTACCTGAAAGGGGGTTCCAAAGAGGATGGATCTAGACTGTTCTCAGTGGTAGAAGATGACAGAACAAGGAGTAATGGTCTCAAGTTGCAGAGGGGGAGGTTTAGGTCGGATATTAGGAAAAACTTTTTCACTAGTAGGGTGGTGAAGCAGTGGAATGGGTTACCTAGAGAGGTGGTGGAATCTCCTTCCTTAGAGGTTTTTAAGGTCAGGCTTGACAAAGCCCTGGCTGGGATGATTTAGTTGGGGTTGGTCCTGCTTTGAGCAGGGGGTTGGACTAGATGACCTCCTGAGGTCCCTTCCAACCCTGAGATTCTATGATTCTATGATAATGGTACAGTGTTATCTACACTATTGAGGCCTTGCCATGACTAGGAAAAGTGATCATTCTTAGTTAGCATGCACTAGTAAACCCAATTTAAACTCAACCATTTTCCTGAGAGCCAAAGCAGGATGATACCTTTAGGTTCCTGCTTAGACTATAACCTGACCAGCTGAAATGGAACTAAATGTGTTACTCTGCATCAACATTAGGGAACTGGTCAAGTTTAGTTTGGGTTTAATAGCATGAGCTAGCTAAATCGGAATTAAACTCAACCACTTTTGCTAGTCAAGGCACGACCTAGATGTGGATGAGACATTTGAGACCATAAAGAATTGGCGTAAAAACATAGGAAACCTAGTACATGATTGAAAGGTGTTAGAGCATGAATAGCTGGGCTCATTTACTCTGCATCTATTGCAGGAGGCAGCTGTATTTATTTATTTATTTTTCTTAAACTTTGTTTTGATCAAGGTGTATTTTAGTGGTTGTGAAAGGTATTGGACTGATAGCGATGGAAATAGAAGCCATCTGCTTGGGCAAGGAATAGATGCAGCATTGCCAAGGTAGTACAAGCTATCTCACTTTCCTCCAATAACATTCTTCAACCCTGTTCGGAAGGGACCACATCTGGGGCTAAAGTCTTTGGCTGCTTGATTGGGTGTGCCAATAAGGTACCAGTTGCTGAGGTGGGTTTTGTGATGCAAATGGAACTGGGCAATTTTTTTCAACTGAAACTTTTTCCAGCAAAAAACAAAGAGTCAGGTCAACTGACACATTTCACAAATTCATGTTGATTTTGTCAAATTGTGTTTGGTCCAAACTAAAAATTCCAAAAAACATGAAACATTTTGTTCTGATATTTCCAAAATGAAATATTTTGACCTTTTGATTCAAAATGATTTTGTTTCAAAACTACCTTTAATTTTATTTTAATTTTTTTTAAAGGAGGGGCAGAAGCTCAAAATGAATTCTTGTTTGACTTTTCAGTTGGCCAAAAATTCAAAATAATTTGGTTTTGGGTTGACCTTTGACTTTTTTTTTTCTGAATTGCTAGAAAACTAAAAAATTCATTACACATACTTCTGCAGATGCAAATAAGTCCTCACTAGGGTGTGGATTGGGACCCATCTTATTTCACATAACACTGGACAGGATAGTTACAACTTTTGGTCACTGATATTCAGACAAATGACTATCTCCCTATCTTAGGAACTCATGTGGCCCTCGATACTATAGTATCTGGGAACCTCACAATCTTTAATGTATTTATCCACACAACACCTCTGTGAGATAAGGAAGTGCTGTTATTGGGAACTGAGACACAGAGAGACTAAGGGCCAGATTTTTAAAGGTACAGTATTTAGGCAATTAAGTGCTTTTGAAAATCCTACTAGACATCTATCTGCATCTTTAGGTGCCTAAATACCTTTAAAAATCTGGCTCTTACTCACACAGAGAGCCTGTAGCATAGCAGAGCATTGAACCCAAGTCTCCTAACTCTCAGGCTACTACCTCATCCATAGAACAACTCTTGACGTGATCTGTGTGGCTTTTATTAATGACTTACTGGTTTTGGAGCACCTTGCGAGCTCCCTGTAGAATAGATACTACTTTAAAACAACTGGTTAGTTTCATCAGGATTCCCTGGCTCAGCTGGCCTGCTGAGGATACCCCTGCACTGGCAATTCCTTAGGTGGCATAGAGCATATGTAACAAATCCTACTTCTACCTACAGCTGGTCCAAACTTGGAAATTTCGACATTCCAAAACTTGTGTTCTGGATTGGAACAAAACCAAAAAATTCCTACATTTCCCATGAACTGAAATTTTCAAAAAGATTTAATTTCGTATCAGTCACCATGTTCCATTTTGATAAAATCGAAACATTTCATTCCAATGTCAATTTTTTATTTTATTGACTGTTCGATTATGACTTGTACTACAAAATAAAATTTCTAAAGGAAAAGCATTTTGAAATGAAAAATTGAATGTTGAGCTCTGATAAGGCTGAAAAGCTTTGTTTCAATATTTTTTTAAACAATATTTAATGGAAATATCATATTCCCACGGAAGGTTTTGATTGAGATGAAACAGCATTTTCTGATGGAAAAATGTTCTGTTGGAAATTTTTCAGCTCTACTCCAATCTCTAAAGGCTCCCTGGTATAGGGTATTTCTGTTTACCAACAAAAGGTTTCATGGGATCCCAGAACAGGAGATCTAGTCAGAGTGACAGGCATGGTGAGATAACTTAAGTAAATGGAGTCAAGCGGCCAATAGATGGATAGTTGAGACAAGTTTAGATAAATGAAAGTGTCCCATGTTTGGATGAATTGATTTGGAATGACAATAAGCACATTACATGCAGGCTTAAGAATTAATGGGATCCAATATATGTGGGCTTTGGGACTGATTTGATGAACCAGTTTGTCAGGTGTACTTAACCTTATGCTCAAATCCGTGCTATCAGCCTGTCAGCATTGGCATGCGTCTTCCCCTCCCACTTTTTGCTTGTTTAAGCTCCAAAGGTTTTGTTGCCGCAGAAGAATTATACCCAGGAAACTCTGTCAGTTATGAGGAAGGGTTTGAATTTTCAACTGTATTTGTGGCTTGACGCACGGAATGTTTACTTTTAAAAGAAAACGTACACCACTAAAACCCGTCCCTGAATGATTACCTTGCCCAGGCCTCCCAGCCAGAGACTCTCATAGACCAGCGGTTCTCAAACTTTTAACAACCTGAGGACCCCAATTTTGATTTAAAATTTTCCACAGACCCCCAAGTCCCCTGCTCAGCCCCAGGCCCTGCCCCCACTCCACCCCTTCACCCAAGGCCCCACCCCGACCCACCTCTTCCTGCTCCCCTCCACCCCTGCCCCTCCTCTTCCCCGCCTCTTTCTGCCCCTCCCCTGAGCACACCCTGTCCCTACTCCTGCCCCTCCCTCCTAGCACCTCCTGCATGCTGCTGAACAGCTGTTCCCTGGGGTGCAGGAGGCAGTAGGAGGGAGGGGGAAGAGCTGATCAGCGGGGGCTCGCAGCCCCGGACATAATTTCACCCCCTCCCCCGAGCGTGCCCCTTCCCCACTCCTCCCCCTTCTCCCAGCATCTCCTGCACGCTGGGGAATAGCTGTTTCCCGGTATGCAGGAGGCACTGAGAAGGGTGGGGAGGAGCTGAGAGAGGGAGCAGGAGGAGTTGATCAGCAGGTCCCATGGACCCTCTGGGACACCAGTTAGAGAAATGTTGTCATAGACTTTAAGGTCAGAAGAGACCACCATGATCATCTAGTCTGACCTCCTGCATGTTGCATCCCACAGAACCTCACCCATTCCTGTAATAGACCCATCACCTCTGACTGGGTTACTGAATGTTCAAATCATGGTTCAAAGACTTCAAGTTACAGAGAATCCTCCATTTACATGAGTTTAAACCTGCAAGTGACCTGTGCCCCATGCTGCAGAGGAAGGTGAAATCCCCCCAAGGTCTCTGCCAATCTGACCTGAGGTAAAATTCCTTCCCAACCAGAAATATGGTGATCAATTAGAGCCTGAGCATGTAGGCAAGACCCACCAGCCAGATACCTGGGAAAGAATTTTCTGTAGCAACTCAGAGCCCTCCCCATCACCAGCTATTGGAGATATTTGCTGCCAGCAGTCGCAGATAAGCCAAATGCCATTGTAGGCTGTCTCATCATGCCATCCCCTCCATAAACTTATCAAGCTCAGTTTTGAACCCAGTTAGGTTTTTTGCCCCCAGAGCCAAGGAGGCCTGGTCAGGGGCACCATGTTCCACCATGTTTCCCATGTCCCCTAGCACACATCAGCACAATGCCACCATATTTTGCACCCTCTCCAACCTTGTGGAAGTGGAGCTTCAAAGCTCCCAATTGCTCTGTGGGCAGCGGCGACAGCAATGGTGTGGCAGCGGCTCCCCTGTTGTTTGTCGGGGGCAGGGTGCCTCTCACATCCCTCCATGGGGGAGAGAAACATTTTTAAAATAAGAAAAGTTTTTGTGAAACTGCACACTCTGGAAGCGGGCCTCAGGGACAGGTGTGGTACACAAAGCTTCTTTATCTCTTCACCTACCAGCCCACACTGCAGAGCCTCTCTCAAGTTAGCTGTTCTCACCTCCTGCATAACCTGCCCTGCATTCATGAGTCTCCTGTCTCATCATGAGTCAGCAGAACCCTTTCCCGGCAGTTCAGCACCTGCTCACGCAAGTTAGGCAAACACAGACAGCCTCTTCAGGACATTTCACTCACTGGTATATTTGAAAGGTAGCATAATGGAAAATTTCCTGTAGAAATAACTCGAGAATGAGATCCCATCAGTTTATTTTTAACCATCGGAACATAATAAAGAATTATATTCCTACTATAGAATTCCATAGGATAGTTCAGAAATACTGTCATTCTCAAGTAAACCCTATAGGGTCTTGGAAGTAATTTCTACAGAACCCTGTTAAATCTCTATAAAACCCTATTGGTTTCATTCCTGTTAAATGGAATTGAACTTTCCTGTAAGGGTAATTAACTTTTTTCGTATGCATGAAATTATCAGTCTTATGATTAGGTGATCCACCTGACCGCTCTGGCCCTATGTCCCTCCCAGGACCCCATACCCCTTTCTCTGGGGTGCTGCCCCCTGGCAATACCCCCACAGCCTTAATCTCATGGTCTCCCCCTCCCAGGGGAACCCCCACCCACTATCCCCATTTCACCTCAGTATCAGGCTACTGCCAGTCCCCATCTAGCCCCATGCACTGGGGCAGACTGCAGTGTAAGCCACTCATCATAGGCAAAGGGGGTTTGGACCTGCTGCCTCGGCCTACCCGTGGGCCACCCCCTGCAATCCCTGTACCCAGTTGGGCCTAACCCTAGGCCACAGCCTGGGGTTTTCTCAGGTCTGAGCTCCCCAGCTCCTCTGGCCTTTCCCCAGCCCTGCTCCACCCTAGGTACCCTGCTGAAGTCCCTGCAGCCAAGCCCTTCTCCCTCTACAGGCAGAGGAAGACTCCTGCTCTTGGCTCACTGCCCACTTGTAAGGGCCAGCTGAGCCTTAATTGGGGCGTGGCCTCAGCTGAGCCTCCCTTCCCACTCAGCCAGGAGCTGCTTGCACCTGCCCACCTCCCGGGTTTCTAATAGGTACAGCCCTCTCCTAGGCTGTTTTCAAGTCCCTTCAGGCCTGAGCGGGGTGCCACCCCGCTACACATATATACATATATTCTGGTGCACCTTTGTGTTAGAGGACAGGACCAAGCTCTCTAGGCCAGTGGTTCTCAACCAATGGATACAAAGAGGTCTTCCAGGGGTACGTTAACTTATCTAGATATTTGCCTAGTTTTACACCAGGCTACATAAAAAGCACTAGTGAAATCAGTACTAACTAAAATTTCATACACACAATGGCTTGTTTACACTGCTCTACATACTCTACACTGGCATGTAAATACAATATTTATATTCCAATTGATGTATTTTATAATTATATGGTAAAAATGAGAAAGGAAGAAATTTTTCAGTACTAGTGTGCTGTGACACTTTTGTGTTTTTATGTCTGATTTTGTAAGCAAGTAGTTTTTAAGTGAGGTGAAACTTGAGGATATGCAAGACAAATCAGCCCCCTGAAAGGGGTACAGTAATCTGGAAAGGTTGAGAGCCACAGCTCCCAGCCACATACTGCCCTTCAACCACACACAGCACTCCCATTGATGTTAATGGATGTTACACATGTGGACGGAGGGTGGCATATAGTCCTACATGTTGAGTTATGCTGCTAATTAGAACTGATGGCAGAAAGTGCCGCAGCTCATTTTATCAATTACCCGTGAACATGGGTGGCTGGTGAACATGGAGGGGGGGATCCCAGCCCCTCCCCTTGTGCCAAAGGCCCCGCCCCTCCCCATCTACTCCCCCTCCCCTGCAGGAGCCCAGAGCACCCCCACCTCACCCCCCAGACCCAGTGCTGGGCAGCCAGAGGCAAGGCCCCAGCCCCAGTGCTCTGAGCGGTGCGGCCAGCCCTGGTGCACCGGGCAGCAGTGCTCCCAGCTCTGGTGCTCGGGGTGGCGCGGCCAGCCCCCACGGTGTGCCAGGCAGAAGCACTCTCGGCTCCGGGCGGCGTGGCCAGCCCCAGTGTGCAGGGCAGTGCGGCCAGCCCCGGTCTGCCAGGTGGCGCAGCCCCAGTGCCAGCTGCCCTGATTCCCAGTGGGAGGCAGGCCAGCCAGCCCAAGCCAGCCTGGGCCAGCCAAGGTAGAGCGCTGGGAACTGCAGGAGGGGGCCTATCCTGTGGGCAGGGCCATGGGAGGCTGTTTGGGAAGGCACAGCCTACCCCTGCCTATGATACCCGCCGCCCATGCCAGTGAACTCTTCGTGTTCACCTCTCTCATGGTAACAGCCTCCCACTTCCAGCATCTTAGAGGCCTTCAGGCTTTAGAAGATATAAAACAGGAAACTGCTATCAGTGAAAATATGGTTAGGATCTCACAATCTACAGACCATTCTGCATGACCATATGGTTAGAAGCATAAGAAACTCTAAGCTAGAAGACAGTACTTAGAAGAGAGAATGGGACTTGATTTTTTTCCCCTGTATGAGGGTGGAAATATACATGCACTGAATAATATGCTTCCTGTAAACCAAAAGCAGGGTGACATCGAAGGAATCCAGTTCTGTGTTTTAGTGTCCTTATCTCAGAAGGATGCAGAGAGAGATTTAAGATTATTGTGCCACAGTGGTTTGCTGCTCAGAAAATGACATCAAGTACAAATACTAAAATTGGTTGAAAAGGGTCACTGAAGTAATAAAAGCAGGGATGACTTTCATGTCCCAGATGAAATTAGTGTAATTGTGTCAATTCAGTCCCCTGAGAACTGAGTTGCCACTGGGAGGTCTGTTTTGTTTTTCTTAGACAGATGATGTGGTTTTGGAATAATTCTCCCAGTCATCATTTCCCCTTAATCATATCTTCATTTCTCAGGCAAAAGCAGCTGCAAACAACTGAATTATTGGCAGTCACTTGTATTCATGATCCCAGCAACCAATGAAACTGAGAGTGTAATCACTGTTTTCTCACTGCACTGTTCTTTTCCTTCGCATTCATTTGTAATGCTTGCATGATAGGATCTTCTTGAGACACAAGGGAATAAGGGGCAGGCTTCAGAATTTAACTGCAATTGCAAGGGAGCATTGTATTGTACCCTCTCCCCAACTCTAAAATATTTTTCAATGGTACAGTGATCAGCACCGCACACAGAATTTCAGGTGGTACCTTACAAGTGCCCTGAAAGGAACAGTTCCCCTTTTTATTATCATTTGGCATCTCAGCCTTCCATTAATACAGTGCATTGCCCTGACTGCCTCAACAGACACAGCTAATAATAGTCATTTAATTTCACAATCACTAAACAAGCATTGTACATGTATAAACTTGGGTGCCGTAGCCTGTAAAGCTATTAGCTATTTGCTTTTGTTGTGCATTCTACTACTGTATTTGAGAGGTGTCTTTAATTTTTGCTGTATTACTAAGTGAGAAATATTTAATGTTTATTTAATTAGTTTAGCTACAGTGTAGACATTTAATGACTATAAAGCAAAGTAAGTAAAAGACTAATGTGAATGGTTACTTTTCTGTACATTGAAAATTAAAAATTAGTTACACTATGATTAAACTGACTCTGGATGGTTTCTTTTGAGTAATTACATTCAAAAGCTATCAAATCTCACTGTATTGCTAGTATTCCAACTGCAGGTGCATAGACTGTATAAACCAAATGTCCTCTGAAATAATGATTCTTTTGTAAGAATGAAATGCTGATTGTTTATTATCTGATTTTAATTTCTGGTAGTTAAGTCTGAGTGGTTTGATTTAGTGCTGGCTTTTGAATAAATTTTAAAAATATTTGAAGTTATAAATGTATGTAGTAATTCATGTGCAGAATTACGTGACCAAATTCAGCTGTCTTAATCCATTTAAGTCATTGGGTTTAATTCACTCCTCCTGGTGAAAGGCACCTCCCTGGTCTGCTGTGCACGATTTACCCAAGGGAAGGTCAGTGATGGTTCTGCAGTCCATGAGATGGAGGTGGCTGAATTAATCTCTCCATAATAGCCCTGCCAGTGTGGGCTGGATCAATGCTTCCAGGCCACACCCTCTCCCCTGTCAGTGCCACACACTTTTGGGCTGTGCTGTCTGGTTGTGCGGTGAATGCCTTGCTCCACCACAGCCCCCTAGCAGACTTTGCACTGTCGGGAACCCTCCCCTAGAGTCTGAGCTGGCTGAGGCAGGCACAGACTGTGAGTGTATTTAGCCCACAATGGAACTACTCCAGATTTACGTTGGTGCAACTGAAAGCAAAATTAGGCCCATCTGAGTGTGCTTAAAGTCTGAGGTCTTCTGTTCCATTTGATGCGCTTTCGGCAGACACTATATTGTGCTTGGCACAATAGTTCTAATTGGAGGTTTATGAATGTTACTCCTTTCTAGGCTATGCTTGCATATGGGCATCAAGCAGATGAACTAACTTTACATATGAAAACTTTTTATGAAGACCCTGCATCTTAGAGCTGATTGACATATCCCTCCAACTATAGTATATTGTGGAACCAAAAACTTGGGGAAAAGCCATTGGTAAAAGCGACTTTCAAACTGTTGGTTGAACCTGAAAAGTAAAAGGTTTAGGGATGGAAATTATGGCCAACCCTATGCACAGGGAGACTCTCTGTGTAGGAGGCAGATGTCAGATGTGACCTGTGCTGGGGTGGAGGAGTATGAAGGGTCATATTACTGCTGCTGAATGGTCCAGAGGGGAGTGGGAGGGTGGGTGGCCTCTCCTCTTGCATATAACACAATGCCCAGAGAGACATGGGGAGGACTGCATGCCTGTTTTGAATGTGCTCTGTCCCTCTCTGCAGCATCCCCAGAGCCATTGGTGCCAGTTCCTGCAGTGAGGTCTTGTGAATAAGGCACTTGTCTGGGACTCAGAAGACCTGGGATCTTAGCTTTGCCAAAACCCTCCCCCAAACACTTCGCTGAGCATGTCTCCCTTCCTGGGAGAGGTGTGATATAACAACACACACATGACAGCTGTGAGCACACTGCTTTGTGGAGCATGCTCAGATACTGTGGCGATGAACACAGGTGGCATAAGAACCTATACTGAATAGAATAGCAGGTTATTCTATGTGATCTTGTGCAAAGTCACTTCACCTTTCTGTCTTCCCTTCTAACCTTTTTCTGTCTTGTCTGTTTAGAGCAGGCCTGCACAACATACGGCCCGGGGGCCGCATGCGGCCCGTGTGGGCTCACTGTGCGGCCCGCGGGGGGCGTGAGTAGGTGGGCTCACTGTGCGGCCCAAAATCTGGGGCTGTGTCCATTGTTCCTTTTTGCTGCTTGTCTCTGGGCTGGGGGTTGTCCCAATGCGGCAAAGAGGGTGTTCCCAAAGGAAGGTGCTTGCTTCTAACCCCTGGGGCCGTCAGTATGTCTGCTCTTCTCTAGTCAGCCCACTTGACAAGTATGATTGTCCTTGGTCTGGTTCCCATCCCCTCTCCAAGGGTTGCAGCTGTCTGGAGGTGCCTGCCTTCCACACCTTCCTCATTCATTCAACAGGGCAATTGAATACAAAGTGGGGGGGAGATCTTATTCTATTTCTAGCAAAAAGACATTTTTCTTTTACCTTAATTATACTATCTTAGGGGCCCGCTATAACATATTACCAAGGTTCAATACAAAGTCATATAAAAGTTGTACAAAAATGCATAATGCAGAGATTTATCTGCAACTGCATTGATTGACTGTTGTGTGCAGTAATATAGTGACCCCTGGGGGTGTGAAGAGGGGTGTGATGGTGGGGCCGAGTGGGGAGGGGACGGGTACTATTTTACTGCTGTGATCTGGTCACCCTATGAGCACTAGCGACAAAGGGTCCTGTGGCACCTTATAGACTAACAGAGGTATTGAAGCATAAGCTTTCGTGGGTCAATACCCACTTCTTTGGATGCAAGCAGTGGAAATGTCCCAAGAAGTGGGTATTGACCCACGAAAGCTTATGCTTCAATACCTCTGTTAGTCTATAAGGTGCCACAGGACCCTTTGTCGCTTCTGCAGATCCAGACTAACACGGCTACCCCTCTGATACCTATGAGCACTGTTTCTTTACCCCTCTACAGGCTTCCACACCCCAGCACTGGGGAAGGAGGGGTTGTTTCTGCGGGGCAGGCGGCGCTGGGAGGGGGGTGTTTCCGTGGGGCCAGGGGGTTTCAGCCCTCAGCTGTTTTCTTTGGAGTAATATGGCCCTTGCCACTTTACGAGTTGTGCAGGCCTGGTATAGATTCTTAAGACTGATATAGGATCACTTCATTACATATCATACAATTAAAGGGCCCAGTGTAGATTTTAAAGTAAAGATGTTGGGTTACTGGTGTAAAATTTTAGAGTGAGCTTAGCTGAATATTATTTTATTATAGCACTTGTATGCCCAAACTGTATTTATCAAGATATTGCTGGGTGTTCAATGTTACAAAAGCATCTTTAAATCATCTGTCCTACCAAGATAGACAAACCCAATTCTGCTCTCTGATACATGGAGGCAATTCCCACTGGAGTCAATGGAAGCTGTGCCTACTGAGCCGAAGCTAGAACTGGGCCTGTCATTTGCATTGTTTCAAAGTTCTCCACTTTCGGTTGCAATTTATGGGCAGTCATAGGAGCCTTTTGTCTGTTGCAAAATGACCCCTTCACAGTGCTGTGGTGGCCATAAAGGGGCTGGACACAGCCCACAAGGAACACCCTCAATATTAAGGAAATTACCTGGGTGGCCAAAAGCTACCACAGTGCCCTGACACCCCCCCTCCCCACCACAGCCCCTGTGCTGGAGTGTGCTGGAGTAAGAAGACACTGTGACCAGAGCGTGTTGCAGTGCAACAATTCTGGGCTGGTGGATAGCGTAGAGAGGGCCATTGCAATCAAAGTATAAATTAGAGCAGCGCTAAGGCTGCTCTAAGTTATACCAGGAAGCAAGCAGGTGCCCAGACAGTGCAAAGATGTTTTAAGCCACCTTTGATTCCCCACCTCCTTCTCAGGAGACAGTGACGCAATGGAGAATTGGCCCTCTCTCTCCCAAGCATTGTTACAATAGCAGCTGTAACATTCAGGGGTCTATGGCCCATGCTGAAGAATATAGTCTAGTGTTCAATTCATATCATTACGATTGTGTATGTAGAGCTAAATGGTTAGGAGTTAGGACCCTGAAAGAAAGAAGACCGAGAAAGTGGAAGAAAAGTCTCTTCAGGATTTCTTCATTGTATGTAGACATGGGTGGTGGGTATCATAGGCCGGGGGAGGCTGTGCCTCTCCAAACAGGCAGGCGTGGCCCCGCCCACACTCCACCCCTGAACTCTCTCCTGCTAGTTCCCCTTTCCCTGTGCTATGGCCTTAGCTCAGGCTAGGACTCGGGCTGCACCGCCCACCTGGCAGCGGTGTTCCAAGGCTGGGGCCACACCGCCCGCCCTCCCAGCACTCTGGGGCCGGGGGCGCTAGCATAGGGCTGGAGCTGGCTGCTGCAGTGGGAGGGCTGGCTCTGGGCTTTGGCGGAGGTGGTGGGTGCGGAAGGGGTGGAGCCTCAGTCAGAAGAGGCAGGGTGGGGGCTAGTCTCCCCCAGCCGGCAGTTCGTGCACTGCCCATGTATGTAGACAGAGGGTTACTGTACTATACTGCCAGGCTTCATAAATAACCTTGGTCTTCTCTGACCAGTTGACTACTCTGATATCATTTCATCTAAAAATAGTTCAGTCTCACACGCAGCTGCTAGCTCAGTCAGTGCTGACGTGGCGCATGCTTCGTAAGGGAGAAGAAATATGGTCTAGCGCTCTTCTGTTGTGGTTGCTTGTATTATTATATGGTATGTGATTAAAGCACAGGACTGAGAGTAAGGTGATCTGGGTTCAGTTCTTGGCTCTTCTACAAGCTTGCTGTGTGACCTCCAGCCAGTTACTTAATGTCTTTATGCCTCAGTGTACCCACTGGTAAAATGGGGATGTTTCTTACCTCACAAGAGGGTTGTGTAGCTCAAGTCATTAAAATGCTGGAAGGGGTAGTGCCTCCAGGATACCACTCCAGAAATTCAGATATGATGGAGAGACTGGGACAGAGAAGGAATAAAGGGGATAGGGAAAGAAAAATACCAAAGGTCAGAGCCACTGGTTTGCTCTGGCTTCTTTGTGCTGCTCAAAGCAGCCATACACGCCACTTAACGCAACTGGAGCTCCTTTATACCCAACCATGGCTGAGGGAACAGCTCCCTTGGGGCCAATAGCAGCCAGTGTAAATTAGAACAACCTTTCTGCTATTCTAATATATGCTGGGGACCAGATTGGCGCTTGGAACAGAGGAGCAAAAAAGTAGCTTAAAGCCACCTATCCACCCTCCATCCTTAACTGCTCTGAGCACTTGTTGGCCACAAGCCCTGTCTATGTAGTGGACCCTGGCAGGCACCTAGTGCTATTGAAAACCATGCCTAGAGGTGTCCCCGTTGGGTAGAGAGTGCTCTTGAAGATCTTCCATGGAACGGTCTCCGCAAGCTGTCTACAGCCTCTGAAGATGATATGGAGAGAAATTTCTTGTAGAGGAGCCAGCATTGCTCTGTATCATTTACTGTGGGCAAAGCATGTCAGGCAACTAGCTAGTTCATCAATTAGTGTGACCAGCATCACAATTTTTGAGCTTTCCTCATGGCATTTATCATTCATTCTATGTTAAAGAAGATGCACAGGAATTATGACAGCTCTGTCAACATTCTTGTAGTCCGTTAGCCTTTGGTACACTGGATGTTTTTGCTCCTCTTGTGTATATCAGACAGTAGCTAGTATGATTTTGACCAAGATCTGACTCATTTCTATAGTAAAATCCTCTCATTTCATATCCAGTTTCATTTCACTTTTATTCAGTTTGCTTAGTTCCACAGCATTGCTGTTATGATCAGCTCCTTTTATTTTATATGGACAGTACACAAATGGCCTTTTATTTTATTTTATTTTAACCTGCTTCTATTGTTTATACTGTAAAGCATAAGGAAAATGACCTATACGAATATTTTAAACATACGTAGAAGTGACAAAAAGTCCTGTGGCACCTTATAGACTAACAGACATATTGGAGCATAAGCTTTCGTGGGTGAATACCCACTTCTTCAGATGCATGCAGTGGAAATGACATGCATGCATCTGAAGAAGTGGGTATTCACCCACGAAAGCTTATACTCCAATACATCTGTTAGTCTATAAGGTGCCACAGGACTCTCTGTTGCTTCTACAGATCCAGACTAACATTGCTACCCCTCTGACACTTAAACATACGTGTAATCTGCAGATATAAGTGTAGTTTGCAAGGCCTTGTAGGCCCCAATTTTAAAGTCCTTACTCAGTTAAGTAAATGGCAGATTTGCTTGAGTAATGACTGTTCAAAACTCATTAAGTATTTCAGGACCTGAGTAAGGACCCTTAATTAATAATACTAATAAATAATAATGTACACTTATAAGTAGGGCTGTCAATTAATCGCAGTTAACTCATGCGATTAACTCAAAATATTAATCGTGATTAAAAAAATGAATTGTGATTAATCACAGTTTTAATCACATTGTTAAACAATAGAATACCAATTGAAATTTATTAACTATTTTTGGATGTTTTTCTACATTTTCAAATATATTGATTTAAATTACAACACAGAATACAAAGTGTACAGTGCTCACTTTATATTATTTTTATTACAAATATTTACACTGCAAAAATGATAACCAAAAGAAATAGTATTTTTCAGTTCACCTCATACAGGTACCATAATGCAATCTCTTTATTGTGAAAGTGCAACTTACAAATGTAGAATTTTTTTTGTTACATAACTGCACTCAAAAACAAAACAATGTAAAACTTTAGAGCCTACAAGTCCACTCAGTCCTACTTCTTGTTCAGCCAATCTCTAAGACAAACACATTTGTTTACATTTACAGGAGATAATGCTGCCTGCTTCTTATTTACACTGTCACTTGAAAGTGAGAACAGATGTTCGCATGGCACTTTTGTAACCAGCATTGCAAGGTATTTACATGTCAGATATGCTAAACATTCGTAAGCCCCTTCATGCTTCAGCCACCATTCCAGAGGACATGCTTCCATGATGATGATACTTGTTAAAAAATAATGCATTAATTAAATTTGTGACTGAACTCCTTGAGGGAGAATTGTATGTCTTCTGCTCTGTTTTACCCATATTCTGCCATATTTCATGTTATAGCATGATGACCCAGCATATATTGTTCGTTTTTAAGAACATTTTCACTGCAGATTTGACAAAACGTAAAGAAGGTATCAACGTGAGCTTTCTAAAGATAGCTATAGCACCTGACCCAACGTCTAAAAATCTAAAGTACCTTCCAAAATCTGAGAGGGACGAGGTGTGGAGTTTACTTTGAGAAGTCTTAAAAAAGCAACACTCTGATGCGGAAACTACAGAACCTGAACCACCAGAAAGGAAAATCAACCTTCTGCTGGTGGCATCTGACTCAGATGATGAAAATGAACATATGTCGGACCGCACTGCTTTGGATTGTTATCGAGCAGAATCCATCATTAGCGTGGATGTATGTCGCCTGGAATGGTGGTTGAAGCATCAAGGGACATATGGATCTTTAGTGCATCTGGCACGTAAATATCTTGCGACGCCGGCTAGAACAGTGCCATGCGAACACCTGTTCTCACTTTCAGGTGACGTTGTAAACAAAAAGTGGGCAGCATGATCTCCTGTAAATGTAAACAAACTGGTTTGTCTGAGCGATTGGCTGAACAAGAAGTAGGACTGAGTGGACTTGTAGGCTCTAAAGTTTTCCATTGTTTTGTTTTTGAATGCAGTTTTTTGGGGTACATAATTCTACATTTGTAAGTTCAACTTTCATGAGAAAGAGATTGTACTACAGTACTTGTATTAGGTGAATTTAAAAATACTATTTTATTTTTACAGCACAGATATTTGTAATAAAAAATAAATATAAAGTGAGCAATGTACACTTTGTGCTCTGTTGTAATTGAAATAAATATATTTGAAAATGTAGAAAACATCCAAAAATATTTAAATAAATGGTATTCTATTATTGTCTAACAGTACAATTAATCACAATTAATTTTTTTAATTGCCTGACAGCCCTACTTATAAGGCATGCAAACCGGAGTCTGTTCCTGGCTCTGCCAGACCTTGGGAAAGTTGCTGAGGGCTTGAGTGTGAACCCCTTCCTCACACTGCTGAGCAGTTACTCATGCCATTATCTTCCCCACACGAGTAGTGAGAAGCTAAATTCATGAACGTTATAAAGCGCTTTGAGATCCTCAGATGGAAGATGCTACAAAAGTGTGAAACTCCATTATGTGGGTTGCTATTTGGACGTGGGACTGATGTCTATAAGGCTGAAGAGAAAGAACAGCAAGCTTGATTTAGAAGATAGTAGTAGTGCTAACACCATAGAGCTGAGACCACAGAGCTGTTGCATGTTTCCCTGTCAGTGCTCCACTGGAACCAAGCAATTCACATGATTTGGTGAAGCAGAAGCTTTCCAGGTGCCTCCTTTTACCTTCCTTGTCTTTGGGAGCTTCTATGTTGTCTAAGGTTCTGCTGAATTAGCACATTTAAAACACACTCCTATGTTGCTTACTATAATTGAGAGAGGGGAGGTGGGAGATTGGAGGGAGAGGCATAGAAGGATGTTTTGTAGATGTATCAGAAGCCTAATAGTAGGTTGGTTAGGACCTGCTCTTTCAACTCCATGCCTGCCATAGGCTGAACCCTGCTGCCTTCTGCCTCTGGAAGGTCATGCTTTCTGGAGTGGTATTTTAGTGTTCCAAGTAGCAACTGCACAAATGGCATTGAATTGCCATTTGTCCAGAGTAGTTATGGACGTGGTCAGTAATATGTTTTGGCCTGTTGTAAGCACTTATACTTGGAATTTCCATTTCAACTGTGGAATTAAATTTTGACCTGATCAGCACTATTGACTCAAGGAGCAAAAGACTGAAAAGTACAGCCAAGTTTACTAAACTTTTATTGAATGTACTGCTCTACAGTTTTGTTTCAAGTAATTTCGCAAACCTTTTTCTTCAGTCAGTTCTAGGTGCCTGGTTAAACAAACTTCAGACATTCCTTTTAATTAAGCACACTTCTATCCAGTTTGAATGTGCTAAGCATGTTCAAAGGTTTTCCGCACCACTTGTGGCACCAGTATGTGCTGTGCTGATATCTCAGACCAAACACATCGTATTGACACTAATCCTGGGGTCCAACAACACGAAGAGTTCCATTGTACCTGGCTGCAGAAGAAGTGTTTGACCTTCACATTTCTTTTTACACTCCTAGGTAAGAGCGCTAACTTATCAGCATAAGAAATCATCAATCCCAGCTTTTTTTCTTCCTCTTGCATTCTTTCATGCCTCCTTCTGTTTCTTTTTCTCATTGCTATTTCACCAAGTATTTCTTGATAGGATTTACAAGTGTCATTGCTGGCCCGGCGGCTTTGCTTCTGAGCACTGCACATCCTATAATTAGGTTATCCTCACAACACCCCCGTCCCGTGAGCAAGAAAAGATTACTGTGAGTAGGGAGGTGATAAATGGAGTGACTAAGGGTATGTCTACACTTCAAGCTAGGGGTGTGATTCCCATCTTGAGGGCACCTACCCGCACTAGTTCTGATTGAGCTTGCATGCTAAAAATAGAACACAGCCGCAGCAGCACGAGTGGCAGAAGGGGCCAGCTGCCCTGAGCCCTAACCGCCCAAGCATCTACGTACATACTCAGGGTGGCCAGCCCTCCTGTTTTTAGCAAGCTTACTCAATCAGCACTAGTGCAAGCACGTCTCTTTGAGTGGGAATCACACCCCCAGCTCCAAGTGTAGACATACCCTAAATGACTTGATCGAGCTCACACAGAAAGTCAGTAGCACAGCCAGGAGGATAGAGCCGAGATCGCCTGAGTTCCAGTCCAGTGCCTTAACTACAAGGCCAGCCTTCTCTATAGCTCTCACAGCAGATCTGCCTCACTCCCTTTGGGCTTAAAGCATACCATGTGGGTAGCATTATGTCACATTGCCTAGTGTTGTTGGGTTATGGAATGAAGGATCAGATTGTGATGCATAAATGCCAAGATGCAGAGTAAAGATTGCTCTTGGAACCATAGCTTACAATCTACTGTTATTTTGTCCACACTTCAGCGGCTTGCAGTGGGATTCAGGGGAACACAAATATTTTTGAACTGGTGGAGACTGCTGCTAGGCAACAGTTTGACTTGACCAGTAATAACAGAGTAAGCTTTGGCTTGAGCTAGGCCCGGTGTTTACAAACCAGGAGTGGTTTGGCTTGATTTGGGTTTGTGTGTGCCAATTGTCCACAGAAGCTTTTTACAAATGTTTTTGGGGATACCCACATATGTCTTCAGGCTACAGTTTGTGTGTATTTCAACATTGAACCTGATTCATCACAATATGTCACATCAGGAAAATTGCATGGTATTTCTCCTACATTCCTGACTGGTTGAGCCTACCACCATATGAACAAGAGTGTCAGGTCAGCTTAGATGAAACCATCTTCAGCTGGTTTCTCAGAGACAGCAGCTGAATTTCAGCTCACCTCTCTGATCCACCTGGAAAGGTCGGGAAAAAAATCCCCTTCTAGTCCTAGCCCCTGGGTCTATGACTTTGGCTAGCATTTTATTACCTTCTGTAATGCCTCTGAGAACTGTCTTGATTTTTATTTTATATTTGAATTGGCACAAGTACCTCCTAGTTTTGTGCAAGGCAATGTATTAGCTTCACCATTCATATCTAAGTTCTTGTACGTCATCAGCCTGAGGCCTACAGTGAACATAGGATTTTGCAAGGGGGTAGATGGGAGTAGTAAGCAAATAAGCAAACTGTGCTCATGAGCAGCATGCAAATTAGCTGATTCTTTATGAGCAACGGTGAACAATATCTAATGCTTTACCCAAATAATAATCCTCCAGGATCTGGCTCTCACAACCCAATCGTATGTTTTGAGTTTGTTGGTGTCTCGGTTCAAATCTTGATGAATAAACAGCAAAGTTAGTTCATTGAGATGCTCCTCAAACATTGCAATGCACTGACAATTTTTCAAGTGTGGCCTCTCCCCTGAGATTTGGCCCAAGCCTTTTGCCTGGTGCTTGCTCCTTGGAGTGACTTCTCCCCTCTCCTCATATGGGCTGGATCCTGGGTTCTTTTTTGTGACACCTGGTGCCTCCAACTGAGGTGACTCCTCACTGTGCCCAGGGACACAGGGTGCTGTCCCTTGGGAACCTGAACAAGGCTACCACTGCTGGGAAGGAGCATAAAACCCGCTACCCAGGAAACAAAGTACAACAGCATGCACAAACCCCAGCAAAGAAATGACACACCCAAAAATACCAATATAGCAAAGGGGGGACTTTCCTGGGAGCAGAAAAATAGGGTCTGAGGAAGGAAAGGGTTAGGGTTAACTAACAAGTACTAAAACATCAATTCTCCACTTCCCAACACGCCTTACTTTTCCCAACCCAGAGCTCACTCCCTGGCACCTTCGCAGGTGGGTGACACGCTGAGGATGAGTCTAGAGATGAGGGCTGCAGCAGCACTGTGAATGTAGGCCACCTTAAACAAACTAAACGAAAGGGTTCCTCTTTCTAGGCATTTGTCCCATTTGCTCTTGCCAACTGATCACCAGCTGGCAAGAGCAAACGTTACAAATGCCCAGTTTTGCTAAAAAGGAGCTGCCAGGGGGGGTGGGGGCTGGGAGTAAGCGGTGGGGCTCGGGCCAGCTCTGCATGTGGGCAGACGTGGACTTCGGTGAGTGGCTCAAGCCTGGCCCACACCTGGGGGAGGGGAGAGGGCCAGCTCTGCGAGAGGGGAAGGCCTGGGACCAGCTCCACACCGGGAAGGGGAGGGAGGGAGAGGCGCTCGTGAGCAAGCTCTGTGCTATGCAGGGGGGGGCCCTTGGTCCAGCATGGGGGGGGGGGGGGCTCAGTCCAGCTCCACACCGCATGGAGTAGTGGGGCCCCCTTGGTCCGGCGAGGTGCAGGGCCTCAAGGGGAGGAGGAGGAGGTGGTGGGGGAGAGGAGGAGCAGGGTGGCATGGCCAGAGTTCCAACTTCTCCTGTGGGGGCCCCCAAATTGGCCGGGGGCCTTGGGCATGGCCCCCATTGGCTGTGCGGTAATCTGCCCCTTGTCTTGCCTGGCTCTCAGTAGTTGGTGTCAGGTCAGATCTCTACTAGTCTCTACCAGATCTTTCCTCAGGGCTGGAACAGCCTGACCCAGGCCCACAGCGGTTCAAAGACGCCCTTTGTTGGGAGGGGAGTTAATCAGAGACTCCCTGAGCTGTTTTGCTTCCCCCTCAGCTCCCAAACACAAAGCTGAAACTAACCCTAGTCTCCCTTTGGTGCTGACTCAGGCTGTCCCTGCCCACTGGCTCATCCTTGGCCCAGCAAACTGCTTGTCTATATCACACCATGCAGAAACCACCCTATTGGCCTCAGCAGGGATTCCTAATCCATTCTGTCCCCACCTCTGACACCAAGCATGCTGGGAAGTGGTGTTAGAAAATTCGGGTAGCCTTTTTTATCGTAGTCCATAAGGAAGGGCCCTTAGAGGCTCGGTTCCGAGTTCCAGGAGCTGGCAAACTCCAAACAGGGGTTGTACAAAGTAACCAAGAGTGGGGAAGAACAAGAATGTTTCCCTGTAGCCATAGTCACAGAGAAAAGAGCAAATAACTTGAGCAATGTGACATATTGTAAAAGAATTTGGGTCACGCTGAGCATGAATTTCAGTATAGTATTGGATACAGCCTCTTTTTCTCATCGGTATCTCAACAGAGGTGGGTCTTCGGAGGGCTCTGACAGAGCACTGGGGGTAGCCTCACAGATAGGTCTGGGGAAAGCATTCCTTCTGCGTTGCTTGCTTCATTTACAGTAGTTTACTTTGGAACTTAGGTTTAGGTTCCACACAGTAGTAAAAAAACGGGAAGGACTAAGAAAAAATATGGGATTCACAGTTAATGTATTCTCTGTCATCCAAACTGGAGTAAGTTGCAGTTGAAGGTGGCCACCAAGAACAAAAAACCACAGACCTCTGTTGGGATAACTTGTGGGGGAAGATACATATGCAACCATATAAGTAGTAGTGTAGCAGGGAGGCGTGGTGCTCCTGTCCATGGAGTGAGCTTTTCAGAGCCCTTTGATGACTGAACTGAAATCTGCTCATGCAACCTCACCACCATTTGCACATGGCTATCTGTAAATATAGGCATTGGCTGCAATGCTTACAGACTCCCACACTGCCAATAGTAGCTATTGCTGCTTACAGCTATAACAGCTTAGTATTTCTGGACCAGATCCTCCACTGGTGTAAATCAACGTACCTCTACTGAAGACTACACAAACACATGAGAGTCCAGTTGAAATCGATTGAGCTATGCTGATTTACATCAGCTGAGAATCTGGCCCAGTGTCTTTACTGGAGTTGTTTTTCCAGGGCCTTATACAATGTAATTTGATTGTTTCCTGACTCTTCCCACATTCTAAGTGGTCATCCCCCACATCTACACTTTGGCTCAAATCATGCCATCGATATTTAAAACATCTCCCTATTAGCATTCATGAAGAATTCTGTCTAAAGATCAGTGGCGTGATATGACTCATTATAAGGCTCTGGCGGATGAGAACCTTTTTGTATTACAAGTCTAAATGACATTAGATCTAGTCAGAGATTTTTTGGCTTGCACTCAGGATTGGAGGAAGTTTCAGCAGGATGTTGCTATGCTTGTCAGTGCATAAGCCCTGGGAATATATTGCACATTGTTTCTTCTAATTTTCCTTCTGCATTTCAATTCCACTGACCTGCTGCCAATTACTACTGTACTTCTGGCCTGCTGGTTGGAAAGGCCACCCATAGATGCCTCCAGTTTTCCTTCCAGAGGCTGAGCTGCACACTACCTCCCTGACGTACTTGTGCTTCTTTTAGCTCCAGGCCTGGGAATCTGAGGCTGTTGCTAAAGTTGTGCTTTGATCCTAGAAGCATACGATCATGCTTGTGTAATCAAGCCAGTGCAAAAACAAGAGCTAAGTAGAGATTAGAGATCAATATTTTAGTCCACAGACATCTTAAAAACTTGACCTGAATGGCTAGGCTTAAAATAAATAACCAGATTTGAATTGTTTTGTTTGTGACATACAAACCACCGGCAATAAGGGGGCTAGTTAGAAAATCTTTCACAAAGTCATGAGTTGCAATGAAATTATATCGTGGTGCAGAAACTGCCATTTCAAACTCTTTCTGTTAACAAAGTGACTTTTTTTCATTTACATGGCACACAAGCAGCCTTGTTTTGCTGGTGATAGTCCAGATGGCTATGAAACTGTTTCCACGAGATGAGGAAAAAAAGCCCAATTCAAGGCCCATTGAAATCAATGAAGTCTTTTCATTGACTTTAGTGGACTTTGGATCAGGCCAAAAACACAGCTGGTGATAAAATTGTCCATGGGCTTTAATAACTTGCTAAAATCCCTTTGGACAAATGACATTAATTCCAATGCTGGAATTATGCCAGGCCATGATGACCCAGCCTGGCTAAGCCTCCGTAGTTCAAGAAGGTATCCTTGTAGATCTCCTGTCTCAACAAAAGTGGGTCTCTTTTAATTTTAGCAACTAAAGCTCAGCACTATTTAGTTCACAGCTAATACTCTTTTTTTCTTTTCTTCCGTGTGATCCTGCATTCCACTGCTCTCTTACTCTCTGCAGAGTGTCTCTTTACTGTTCAGCTGTGATTTTTGTTGCTTACTCTTAAACCACACTAAAACATCAAGGAGTCCTTGTGTCACCTTAGAGACTAACAGTTTTATTTGGGCATAAGCTTTCATGGGATATAACCCACTTCATCAGATGCATGGAGTGAAAAATACAGTAAGTACTATATATATATACAACACTTTAGTCTCTAAGGTGCCACAAGGACTCCTCGTTGTTTTTGCTGATACAGACTCACACGGCTACCGCTCTGAAACCTTAAACCACACTGGTTCACAAGGTGCAGGATTTTAAAGCATTTGAGAACATCTTGACACCTTGATTGTCAACAGAAATCTGTTTGCAATGTGATGAAGTCTCACTTATTATTGTGCATTATCACAATGCATGACAAATTCAGCCACATCTTTGGAGTTCTGAAAAGAGCACCCTGTGCTGAAAATCTTCCACATCAATGTTACCAAGAGAGGAAATTTTCAGAGGTGTGACTTGTTGGCTCTCTCTTCAGATAAAGCTCACCCAGTGAAGATCAGGGGGCATTCTATTTTTTGTTCACGTTATGTAGCGTCTGAGTTTTGGGAAAGTGCCTTCTGAAGGGTTTTTTATGTCTATGATGGTTGCTGTAAATCTGAAAAAACAAATTCTCTCAAATTCAGCCCTTATGTTGCACCAACATCTTTTCCTTTGTTCTATCGGTCTCATATTTTTTTGAACCAGTGTTCCCTCCTTTCATGTGCTTCTTGATTTGTAGGTGAGAACTCAGATAGTTTCTATATATATTCAGTATGTGTGCCCAGACTCCAATAGATTTTTTTTTAAATGTAACTTGTGGATAACCTCTTAAAAACCCAGCAAATCCACCCTTTTGTTGATTTCTATATGACCTTTGTTGTATGAAGGTAATGGAAAGCCGATCCTTGTCTAGGTATTTATATAGCCTCCATCACTCTAGTATCTTAGCACCTCACAAACATTGCTGTGTTTATCCTCACAACACCCTTGTGAGATAGTGGAAGTAGTATCATCCTGTATTTAACAATGCTTCTGCTCCTACTGAAGTCACTAGGATGTTTTGCATTGACTTCAATGGAAAAAGAATCAAACTCTAAGGCCTTGTGTACACTCGCAAGTTTCTGCGCAGTAAAGCCGCTTTCTGTGGTGTAACTCCTGAGGTGTACACACTGCCAAGCCACATAGTGTGCAGAAATGGTGCAGTTGCAGCGCTGTAAAAAAAAAAACCCCTGACGAGAGGCAAACAGCTTTCTGTGCTGGGAGTACAGCACTGTGGTGCCACTGTAGACACCCCGGTCGATTACAGAGCTGTGATTGGCCTCTGGGAGGTGTTCTCTCCTCTCTGGTCATTGGTTTGAACTCTACTGTCCTGCCCTCAGGTGACCAGCTGTCATCCCCACCCCTTAAATTCCTTGGGAATTTTGAAAGTCCCTTTCCTGTTTGCTCGGTGACGCGTGCAGTGATCTCAGCGCATCTTTCCAGGTGACCATGCCTGCTCCACGCAGCAGGTGATCCCCCTCTTGGAGCAATGCCGAGCTGCTGGACCTCAACAGCATTTGGGGAGAGGAGGCTGTCCAGTCCCAGCTGCGCTCCAGCCATAGGAATTATGATACCTACAGACAGATTTCACAGTGCATGACAGAAAGGGGCCATGACCAGGACACACTGCAGTGCAGGGTCAAAGTGAAGGAGCTGTGGAACGCCTACCACAAGGTGCAGGAGGCAAACCGCCGCCCCGGTGCTCCGCCCATGAGCTGCCAGTTCTACAAAGAGCTGAGCGCGATACTCGGTGGCAACCCCACCTCCATTGCAAAGTCCACTGTGGATATTTCGGTGGCTCGCGTGCCAGTCGAGAGTGGAAATTTTGGACAAGGATGTGGAGTGGGAGGGGGACCCAGAGGCAGAGGATGACTCGGAGGCCAGACATTCATGCAGCCAGGAGCTCTTCTCTACCCCAGAGGAGACTAGCCAGTCACAGCTGTTGGATCTTGGTGAAGCACAAACAGGAGAGGAGGCCCCTGGTAAGTGGCTTTGATTTTGGGAATTGCTGAAGCGAGTGGTTGGGGGCAGGAGGGTTGCAGAAAGCGGGCTTGTGTCTGTATGATGTGCTACCACCACATGCCTAGTCTGAGCAGCAAAACAGGATGTTGATTGACTCCCTCACTTCACGGGAATCTGCCTCAGAGATCTCCACGAAACTCTCATGAACATACTGGGCAATCTGCTGCCGCAGGTTCTTTGGCAGAGCTGCTTTGTTTCTTGCCCCATTAAGGGTAACTTTCCCGTGTCACTCTGCCATCACTGGGGGGCGGGGAGGAACATTGCTGTACACAGGCGTGCCGCATAAATGACAGGACGGAACCCACAGTCTTGAAGAAGACCCTTCCTTGATTCCCTGCTCACCCTCAGCAGCGAGATATCTTCCATAATGAACACAGCCTGTAGAAAATATGAAAAATCACTGAATCGGTGGTTTGTGTTGCAAACAATACTGCTTCTATAAAATGTTGCATTGTGACTTCACAGATATGACCTTGGGAGCCCAGCCTCCCTCTTTGTTATCGCTGGCTGAACGGCTGCGCAGAATTAGAAAGCGGCCACGAAGAACTGAAGAGGACTTTCTGCATAATGTCATGATGCACTCCACGGCTGAAAAACAAGAATTGAAGGAGTGGCGGGACAGAGAGAAGAGGGACTGAAAGGAGAATGTGGCACCCCAGGATGAAGCCATGGAGCGACTCTTATGGAGTGCCAAGCGGACATGCTCCAGGCGCTGCTAGCTCTTCAAACTGAGCAGCTCCGTGCCCTGTGTATGGCTTCATAAACCATGGCATTAAGGGGTAGGCATGATATCCCAGGATCACAATGGGCATTTCAACTTCCCCTACGATGATTTTCTGATCCAGGAAGAAAGTCCCTGCTTGCAGCTTCCTGAACAGGCCAGTGTTCTGAAAGATGCGTGCGTCATGCACCTTTCCGGGCCAGCCTGCGCTAATGTCTGTGAAACGCCCAGTGATCCACAAGTGCCTGGAGAACCTTTGAGAAATACCCCTTCCAATTAACGTACTCAGTGGCTAGGTGGTCTGATGCCAGACTCATGGTCTTGGTTAATGTCCCTGCACGCTTCCGTCAACACAAGTCCAACGGTCGACTTTCCCACTCTGAACTGGTTAGCGACTAATCACTAGCAGTCTGGAGTAGCCACCTTCCACAGTGCAATTGCCACGTGCTTCTGCAACAGCAGGGCAGCTCTCATTCTCGTGTCCTTGAGCTGTAGGGTTGTGAGCGAGCTCATCGCACAGTCCCATGAATGTGGCTTTCCTCATCCAAAAGTTCTGCACCCACTGCTCATCATCCCAGACGTGCATGACGACGCGATCCCACCACTCAGTGGTTGTTTCCCGAGCCCAAAAGCAGCGTTCCACTGTTGTCAGCATCTCCGTGAATGCCACAAGCTATCTCGTGTCATAGCTAGTACATGTGGTGAGATCAATGTCACACTCCTCTTGCCTCTGTAGTTTAAGGAATAACTCCACTGCCACTTGTGACGTGTTAGAGCGAGCAGCATACTGGTCAACAGTGCAGGATCCATTCCTGCAGACTGAAGAGGCAGAGCGCGCACTACCCAAACTGTTGAAAGATGGCGCCAAATGCAGACAGAAGCACAGGGATTGATGGGATGCAAAGCAATGCATCACGGGGCATTGGGACAGAACCCAGGATGCCCTGCAACCCCCTCCATCCTCCCACAACTCTTAACGGCAGAAGAGGAAGAGATGCTCTGTGGGATAGCTGTCCAGAGTGCACCACTCCAAATACCACTGCAAGTGCCGCAAGTGTGAACACGCTATCGTGCAGGCAGCTGACAGTGTGACCACACAACAGCGGTTTCCCTTCTGCGCTCTCTGAGCGGCGCTGTAACTGCCGGAGCTGTAACTGGGCCAGTGTAGACGTGCCCTAAGTGACACCACATAGGAAGCATGTGCAAGAGCCAGGAATTGAACCCAAGGTCTCCCAGACACTAGTCCAGTGCCTTCCCGACAGGACAGTTCTTTTACCTCCCAGTTTGTATCAAAACAAGAGAAGATGCCTGTAAGCTGTTGTCTACACTTGGGGAAGATTTCCTTCTTTCTTCATAGATTTATTTAAAAGAGAAGGCACGTCTGCGTTCTTTGGCTTATTAAATAAGGTATTTAAAACAAAATTCCCCTGATCTAGCAGTGTCCACATGGCGAGTTAGTGCGCAGCAGGCTGGGCCATTCTAGATTCACACCCTGGCTTGCTGCACACTAACTTGCTGTGTAGACGAGCCCTAAGACACAGTGGAATGTTTAGATACTGTAGCTGCCTAAGATCACCATGTGCGCTGATTTCGATGGGATAGAGCCAGAATCTTGTTTCTTTTTATCTGGGCCTGAGCAAGGATTGTCCTTATTTGAAACTACTGCTGCTCTGATAAAGCCAGAATGCAATATGTCTGTGACACTAAGAGCCCCATATTCACATCTGACACACTATTGTAATAATCTTTGTACAAAATATGCCTTGTGAAATATCATTTGAAAACTAATAGCTCACTGATCATTAATATTCTAGCTTGATGTATGCACAGGACGTGCCCAAACAGTTATGAATGTGCTAGAATTATAATTCTTAAAATGTATTTGCCAGCCAAGCAGGATTTACCTCCCCCCTATACAAAGGAATGTTTCCCCCCCCCTTGGGAGTTACTTCCAAAGTACTTTGAAAGACAATAAGAATGTATTTACATATTGCGTGTAAACAGACCCATCAAGCTAACAAGGGGTGGAAGCAAATTTCACACTAACAAGTGCGGGAGGAGACAGTGTGGCATCTACACGGAGCAGGAGAGAGAAGCTTGGTCTGGGATTTACTTTTCAAAGAATACATTGCAAAGGTTTACTGGGCTATAAAGACAAGGGAGTCTGAACCTAGAATGATAAGCAATTGAATCAACTGGTTGTATTACAAAAGTGTATAGCGTGAAGTCTGAAAGCCTATGACATGCCGTTGATTTGTATCATTGTGAAATGCATGTATTAACACTATGTTAGCAATTATGGATACTCATTGATATTAGGCTGTACAGTCTGCCCAGGCAGGAGGGAATGTCACAGCCATCTATAGAGCCCTGCGCGGATACAAATGTATACCCGCGAATGCGGATATCCACATATATAAATCGGTATCCGCGGAACCGCAGGGCTCTCCCGGGAACTGCAGTGGCAAAAGGAGCAAAACATGGGCTGCCACTCCCAGGAGCCAACGCCCCACACCGGCAGCTCCTCCGGCGCGGCTGTACTGCCCCCAGCCTTGCCCACTGACAGGAGATGCAGACAGCTGTGTGGAAGGGAAGGGGGCAGGGCTGGGGCGGGGTGGGGGCAGTACAGCTGCGTCGGAGGAGCTGCCAGCGCGGGGCACTAGCTCCTGGGAGCGGCGGCCCATGTTCTGTTCCTTTTGCCGTTGTGGTTCCTGGAAGAGCCCTGCAGTTCCACGGATATGGATTTCTATCCATGGATATCCGCATCTGCGGGTATAAATTTGTATCCACTCAGGGCTCTAGCCATCTACCTGTCTCCTATGTAAATTAAGCATGGTGGAATCAGAAACAATAGAAGCCCCATTTACAGAGATATCATATATGGGGGTGGGAAGCCCACAGGATTAGTTTTCACTAATTCTTCCACAAAAAGATGGCAGTTGGCAACTGAGCCAGCTCTCTTAAGAGAATGTATTTGATGAAGCCATTCTTCATTTTACAAAGATGTACAAGACAGCACAGCATGTAGCCTATTGGTTAGTGCACTAGGGTGGGACGCAGGATACCTAGATTCTATTCCTGAGTCTGTGGCTGGTTTTCTGGGTGATCCTGGGCAAATCTCTTTACTTCCTGCTGCCTCGGTTTCCCCACATGTAAAATGAGGATAATGATAGTGACGTCGTTTGTAAAGCCCTTTGAGCTCTACAGATGACAAGTGCTGTATAAGAGCTAGGTATTATTGTTACTATTAGAAAGTTTACTTCAGATTCAAATTCATGATATTTTTGAGCTTATATTTGAGATGTGTCCCAAGCCACATACAGACAAAAGGGCAGACCTTCACTGTTTAGTAAATGTAGCTATGGCAGGAGAAAAATAAATGATTTCAACACAACTAATCCATTGAAAAACTCAGACTCTTTATTCCCTCAGAGGATTCTTGACTAGGTAAGTCCATTTTTAAGCACAGCTTGACATATTGTGGTGAATCATTTTAAACATCAAACTGGCTTATAAGTTTCAAGGCAAAACTTCTCCCTTTCTTTTTTTCACAGCGCATTGTAGCCAAGGAATGGCAGCCTTATGGGCAGAGGGAGGAATATAGCTCCTTAGGGAAGAAATGGGATGGGAACTGGATTTTCCATTAAATGGGGAATTCCACTATTCCAAAACGTCTGCCTTTCTGAAATGGAAGGGAAAACAAAATAAATCAATATTCCCCACAAAACAAAATCCCCTCCTTCCCAAATTTGTTTCAGTGGATTGCATTCCAATTTTGACCTTTTCTAACTTTTTCGAGTGTTTGTTTTTTATATTTTTTTTAAAAGAGTGTTTTGTTTGAAAAGTCATTTCAAAACAAAAAATCAAAATGTTCCTGTCCAAAAATGTCAAAACAGGATGCTTCCATGTTAAAATCAAGACATTTCAATTTTGATCAAAACGGCATTTTTCATCAAAAAATTGTTGTGATAAAACATTTCCAACCAGCTCTCCTTCTGATCATTTATAATGCTGTATTTTGGGATTGCTATAGCACACTGAGGGTTGTCTGCATGGGAAGATTAATCCAAATTAACTAAAGGTGTGAATTTGAAATGGATTAGTTAAATTGTAATAAAATCTCGAGCCCCCTCATTCAGTATTAAAGAGGCCTTAATTCGATTTAGCTTAATTCACTTCCAAAGTGACATCTGTGCAAACTGAGTGTAAAACACTAATCACCTGATATGCATTCCTTTTGCACAGAAAACAATGACTGACAGTACAAAGGTGCAAGGCAGTGAAGAATCAGGCCCCACTTATTTTAAAGGAAAATTAAATTTTCTTGTTGAGGCCTTGATTCAATATACCTATTCAGGATTCAAGTCTATGAGACTTAAACATATGCTTAAAATTAAACATGTACGTAGGCACTTTGCTGAATCGGGGCCTTATGTTAAAAATAACACCGTAGATAATTTAACAGAATTTTAAACAACTCATTTTCTTTTCAATGTATTAATTCTGTTTGCCCCCACTCCCCTCTCTTAGCTTGGATAAGGAAAGAAGACTAGTCAGTTTCACTTTTGTAGTCTGGAATCGTGTCAATTTTACCTTAGAGTCCTGATGTATTGGGACAAGGCCACATGTAGCAGGGAAATATTCACCTGTTAATTGTTTTTAAAAAAAATACTATTTCACTCGATTTTTTTAAAAGCAAAACGCGTTTCATGGAAACATTTCTTGTCATTTTAGATTCCGTAAAAACTTATTTTTACACAAACTGAATGTGGTAATAAATGTGACGAGAATTAGGAATAGTCACCTGTCCAAAGCTGTGGAAGAGAGTTCCCATTCAGAGTGGCCATCGCTGATCTAGTCCATCTCCTTCTCCCCACCCTCCCCGCGTGGAGAGAGTGCAGCATTTCCTCCTTTTAAAAATCACTCTCCAAAGAACCCAAAGTTGTCAATGGAGAGTGCACTTATCAATACAGAGTTTCTCTTCCTGTTGCTTCCCTGGGAGAGCTACAAGACACTTTCTTTGCCAACCACAGAGTGGGAAAGACCATCTCTCTTCTCACTGCTTTCCCCTGAAGGGGGAGTTTCCCACGGCTCTCTCACCTGTAAGGAGAGGGCAAATGAAACTCTTCCCCCCCCCACCCCGCTTGTGGAAGCAAGTATCTCCTCCTGCGCCACTAGGCCCTTTTTTCAGCATTCCGTGCTCTCCTTCATCAAGTGGGGAGTGCTGCTGTGATTCCTGCTCTGCAGAGCAGGGAGGGGAGTGCAGTACAGTACAAACATTTGGCAATTTTAGGGCTGCTGATTTCCATGGGCACTTAGGCAGCAAAATTGAATTTTTGCAGGGAAACGTCAGGAGCCACACGTAATGTGTACATCATGCTACCTTTAGAGTGTGTACGGCAAGAATGCATACACTTGGGTCTACTATAATTAGGGCCAGAGGTGGAAAGGCTACTGATCTTTCTCCAGTAATCAGGAAATGCCACTCGCTTTGTGCTGAAGGGAGAAAAAAGTGCCTTCTCTGTGGTAAGGAACTTGACCATTTCAGGCAGCATAAATTGAACACCCTGCATTGTCAGGGAGAGCGTCTGAATGACCAAATGGTTCGTTTCCATCTCTTCTCTGATTCAGTGATATTGAGCATTCTTCGGTGTTGTTACCAGGCTTAGTTCACCCCTCCAAGCACTGCAGTTATTAACTGATATCGAAAACAAGACCTGCCATGCTGCTGTTTGTTGGCTCCCTCTCTCCTGATCACCGTCTTTGCCTGAATGCTGTATCTGTTCTTCTCTTTTTTCAAGGAGCCTGAATTGTTGTGTGTTTGGCATTTTAGACTGCAGGCTCCTCAGGGTGGGGACATTGTCTGCTCCGTGTTCTGTACAGCACCAAGCACATTATCCACGTTCATAAATCATCATCGTAATCACTAGCAATTGATGATTTAATGGAGAGTCTCTGGGGACTAAACCATAGAGGAAATTCCAGCAGCACCTATGATCTGTTGTTCCTGAACTCTTCTCACGTGTCTGTTATTTGTGTCCCTCTCCCTTGCTGCTCACCACTGACGTCAGAGTGCCACTGCTCCAGGAAGAGCTGTGAAAGGAGTGACTTTCCTCTGAGTGTATGGCTACACTACAGCTTAAGTCAACATATGTTATGTCACTCAGGTGGGTGTGCATTACCCCCCCCCCCCCCGGAGCAACATAACTTATGCCGATTTAAGTGCCGGTGTGGACAGCGCCATGTTGGCGGGAGAGCTTCTCCCACCAACATAGCTACTGCTGCTCGCAGGGGCTGGAGTAATGAAGCCGACGGGAGAGCTCTCACCCGTTAGCTTAGAGCACCTCCACTAGACAGCTCACAGCGGCACAGCCGCATCACAATCCCACCATTCAGTAGGTAGAGAGAGAAGGAAAGGAGGGAAACTGGAGAAGAGGAAGCAAAAGGGTGTATGGAGGAGAAATGAAAAGAGGAATTTGGGAGAAGAGAATCACATGGGGGTGTTAGTACATTTTGTAATAGCCAAAGTAGAACTCCATCTTGCCATCCCCATTGCCACTACTTTAGCTTGTAGATTCAAGGCTTTATCCTCCCCAGTGTAGGGGCCGAGTGCATGAGCACAAGGCAAAAGTAATGAGCAGGACAAGGAGCACTGGAACTCACTGCACGAGGATTTGCAAGATCAAGGCCTCAGTAGGTGAAGACCTCTTCCAAAGGAGCTGTCTTATTTAATGTTTCATCCTGGAGACCAGAAAGAGTTCATAGAGGATGTCATGTGGATGTCACAGTGGAGCACTGGATGAAATATTTTTGCAAGTCTCTTAGGCCTGGGTCCAGAAAGGGACTTAGGCACCTTGAAAATCACTGGAATCCACAAAGCCTGGATTAGACACCTACGCTCCCTGTACAAAGCATGGGGGGGAGAGAGGCACCAAAGAATGGGGAGCTGCCTAAGCCAACCAGTGGGAGATGCTGAGGAGAAGGTTTTGTGTCCTGTGTCCCCTCCTCACATGGACTTAGGCACGTATTTCTGCTAGCGATTCACAGCTAGGAGCCCTTTCCTTAAGGCAGGGGGCTTAGGGGGCCTATTTTTGCAAGAAGCACCAGAAGAGGAGGTGGTGGGTGGCATTGTTCCCAGTGTGGATCAATAAAAGCTATTTCTACACTGTGAGCTCAGGGTGTGATTCCCCTGCCCACGCTGTCACTCACTGAGCTAGAGTGAGTTTACATAGCAGAGCAGTCACAGTTGCATGGGTAGCACCAGTGTAGGCACAGCTCAACTATGCCAAGCACTGATTTGCCTGAGACCAGAGGGTACCGTTGCTGTAACAAGCGGCCTCATAACATATTGGCTGCAATTTAAAATCCACGAACTGATCAAAGCGCCCTTGAGATCTATTACTGAGAGAGAAGAGAGCTCTTTCACTTTATTGGCTGGTTCAGCTTCTGTAGGTTGCCTGTAGTTGTATTGACCTGTGGGTTGACTGTACCATCTTTAGTCCATAGTCCAGATCACTATATGATGGGGATAACTTGCATCAAGGCAGCCAGAAAGTGAAACCTTCCTCCATGAATGATGATGACACCTCGTTCTTGTAAACCAGTGGCAGAGGCAGGAATAGAATCCAAGTCTCTTGAGACCCAGGCCTATGCTCTGTCCACTGACCCTGTTACCTCTCTCATGAACAGTGTCTGTTGTTAGGTTGTCAGAAAACAAGAATCTATTTTACCTGCAAAGTAAGATAAGACTTGAAGAGGAAATCTAAAAATGGTGACAGTTTATGTATTTAGGATTTTTCAATCAAGGCAATAGCACTTGATTAAGGACTAGATCTGAAGTGGTCACATGTCCCTTAAGATGAACGTTAGGCAGAATAGACAAAAAAGTTGTGACCTTTTTCTTTAAAATTCTTTTGGGGCTTTAGATCAGCCTTCAGCTAACACAAGCACAACTTGACTGCAAAACCCAGCATTTTTGTTTCAGGCACCATTAACATGCTTTTCTGCTAGTTATCGACAGGTATGTGTAGCGAGTCACCCCAGTACTGTCTTATGTACAAATTCAGTTTGTCACCTCCACAATGCATGAAGTTGTCATTAGAGTAGGGTCACACTAAGGATCTCAGTTCATAATCTGGCCCTAGTCTTCAATCTTTACCACAATACAGTAGGTGTTATCAGATCCCTCCTTCACTTTGCACTCCACCCACCCACACACTTGGGATGTGTCCATTTTACAGCTCTTCAACGGGAGGCATATTGGGTACAGTGATCTAGAATTCCAGATTCTGTGGATTATTTTTCAAACTGTAATCACCCCTCCGGTGTTTTAAAGTACTGAGCACACTGTCGCCCCCTGGGATCAACCAAATGTTAACTAGGCAACAGTAATTGTAGCTGGCCATTTATGAGCACAGTTTTGAAGAGGAAAACCAACGAAAACCAACCGTTAACAATATTGTATGATAATGAAGAGGAATGGTTTCAGTTGCTCACAATGTAGGACTGCTGTATGGCTAGAAATGCATCATTTGTACATTTTCCCCAATGTCTCCCTGAATGCTGATTGCTTTTGGCTCTCCCATTCGCATGAGCACTAGGAGTCTGATCCGCGTCTACTCTAAGGTCCGTTTACACCACTCTGGCAGTACAAAGGAGCCTTAGGATATGTGTATACAGTCAAAGCTGCGCATGGGCTAGCCTATCCAAACCAGCTTGAATACAGCTAGCATAGTGAAGCAGTGAAGAAAGTGTAACACAGCACAGGCTACAGAATGGCCTAGCAAGCCAAGTGTGTACCCAGGGCCCGTACTGGGCTTGTCTTCACTGCTATTGCTACCCATGCTAGCTGGACTCAAGCTAGCTTAAGTAGGCTATCTCAAGCATAGCTTTTGCTCTGTAGACATACCCTAGTGGATGGCTTTAGAACCCCTTAGAGTTCCAGAGAGGTGTAAAGGAGCCTTTGTGTTAATGAGTTTCAGGCTCTGTATGGCTATTTTCCAGTAACTATAAATTAGGGACTTGGCAGTCCCCTCTGCATCACTTACTTCCTACTTAAGCACTATGGGGAACATGAGGAGAGGCAGATGATCAGGAATTACAGATGATGGCTACTCAAAGCAATAACCACAGTGAATAGTTTGCAAGGAATACGTGTGTTCAGATGAACAATTCAAAACAGCCAAATACATGAAAATCAGACTGTTTGATTTTGAACAGAAAATGGGGCTGAATTTGACAGATAAATTGTTTGCTGTGAATATTTTGCTCATCTCTTGTCAGGATTTTGACTTTGCAGAGCTTTGAAGGACATCTTTCTGAAAGGAAACACCGCCAGTAGCACAGGGCCTCTTGGCCCCAGACAGGGACATTGGCTGAGTTCTGACGCAGAGAGAAGAGTGCTATCTGATGAATTGTAAACACCACTTCCTGCTATAGTTAGGTGTTTCTTGGAGGTATCACATCTAAGTATTAACGAGGCCTGATCCTTTTTAACTTCACCCAGTCACAGTCCGAAGCTGTATGGCTGGAGGTGCCAATTTCAGAAAATTTAGTCCATAAAATGTAAGAGAGACAAGATGGGTGAGGTAATACCTTTTTCTGGACCAGCTTCTGTTGGGTGAGAGAGACAAGCCTTCCAGTATACATGAAATTTAAGTAATTCTGGAGCATGTAGTAGATAATATTCTCACTTATGAAGAAATGACTGGTTAAATCATTGCTAATACCTACATCTTTTCACCCCCTCTGTTTGTCTGCATAGTACATATTTTGCTTATAGAATATAAAACAGGGTGGGAATAGAGATGTCATCAAGCTGCATTTACTTGATGTATTTGTTTTTGCAACATCGTTATGCTACCAGTGATCTGGCTGTTTGGGAATCAAAATGCTATAGTTGAGGTATGAATAGGATTTTTGATTTCCCTCCTCCAATCATTTAAGATACAGAGATTGATTGGATCAGTATTGTTAGTGTTGGGAAGGGGAATGAAGTGTACTATGTAAACTATACTACTCTACACTAGTAATTTAACTACATTACTACATAGAAAATTACGTATTTTTGTCCTAATTTTGTGTGTGACTTAGCACTGTACCATGTGTTGTAATATTATATAATATCTCTCGGGTAGCTGCAGAGGCAAATAAGTTGCAATAAGTATAATTAGTAAGTTACATAGTCAAGAAAGTAGTGAGCATTCAAATGTTACCAGATACTATAGTATATACTATCAATGAAAACTTCTTTCTGCTTGTTACCTTTTGGCACATAGGATTTACCATTCCAGATAAGACAGCTGGTTCATTCATTCTGGTATTCCCACCTGGCACTGGACAATACATGATGCTTTAGAGGAAGGCAATCAGTGTTACCTATAATTGATTATGGGATTCTGTGCACATAAATGGGGATGGGCTCAGATGAAGGCAATCCAGGATGCTAGGCACACCCTGCTATGAAGGCCTCCATGTTGTGACCCTCCCCCGTACTTGCCGTGGCAGTGGTAGGGGAGTCCCTTGTCCCCTCTCAGATTAAGGAGCAGTGATATGGGGTGCCCTTCTTCTCCATAAGAGCGGTAGCAGCCTCCGCCCCCCCACCCCAGTACCTACGTTAGCAGCTGGGATGTATTTACTTGAGTGGCTGTGCTGGACTCACTGCATTCTTCTCTTCCTCCCACTGCCCTCTGCTGTGGTGGCGTGGGTGAGGACTCTCCAGAGCAATGGGTCTTTGAGTTAGCGCCCCATTGAGATGAATAGGGCAGTTCCCCCTGTCAGAGATATTGCTTCAGACTGTCAGTACACTCTGGCTTTGTCCACACTCGAATTTGCCCTGGTTTAGTTAAACCAGTCCACACACCTGTGTGGGCACTCTTACTTTGGCTTGAGAGTGACTTGTTTTGGTTTAACTTAAACTGGATCCTAAGTGACTTAATCTAAAAGGCAATAAGCCTGATTTAATCCAAAATAAGTGTCCACACAGCCTTCGGCATCGGTTTAACGAAATCCATGTAAAATCACGCCTTAGCTTAAATTGGTGCAACTCTGCATATAGACAAACCCTAAGGCAGATGCCACTGAATCTGTTACTCTCAAGACATATTTTCAAGGTTAACGCCCTCACTCCCTTTGTTTTAATGAAACCTGGGATTCTGGTGTGATCATGACTCGAGAAGCAGGGACCCTAGGAATACACCCGTGGTGCCTATGCCTTAATCTGGCCCTGCGTAGGAATTCTCTTCTGGCCCCCTGAAGGCAATCATTTTCTACTCTGAAGCATGAGGTTTTATTACCTGTAGGATGGTGAATAAGTATATTCTCCCCTTGATGTGTGTGCTTTGTTCCTATTAGCATTAGAAAAATATACCCACCACTTGTTAAGGAGTGTACAAATTAAGGTCAAAAAGTTTTGTTTTTTTAAAAAACCCTTTTTGTTTGGCTTTCAGAGCAATATGTGAAAATCCACTCCTGACAGGAATAAAACTGTGCAGGTAGCATATGCCAGTGATGGACATCAGCAAACAGATAATTGCATGCCCAAGGTACATTTGCATTCACAAGCAGGTAGCAGAATATGCAATAATGTCTTTGCATGCCCAAGAAATTAATTGTGTGTGCCAATGGGTATTTGTACATGCAAACAGACGATTGCATGAATAAACAGATGATTTCCCTGTTTTGCAGTTATTACAGACACCAGCAGGTTTTGGCTTGGATTTTTAAAAATCTTTGTTGTAAATTGATACAGTTCTCTTTGTTTAAAATAAATAGCAATGAGAGACAGGGCCCTCAGGAAGACCTGCTGTCATAGAATCATTGAATCATAAACGTGTAGGACTGGAAGGGACCTCGAGAGGTTATGTAGTCCAGTCCCCTGCACTCAAGGCAAGACTACGTAATAAATAGATCACCCCAACAGGTGTTTGTTTAACTTGCTCTTAAAAAGTCTCCAATGATGGAGATCCCACTACCTCCCTAAGCAATTTATTCCAGTGCTTAACTACTGAGACCTGGGGAGAAATCTCATGGATTTGGGTATTTTGTGTGACGGGCTCTCCCAGGCTACTCTGCCGCTCCCTCAGGAATTATGTTGTCATGACATCGTTGACTCCCATGATCTAAATCTAAAGCTGGTCAGAAGTTTTGGGACAGAACCTCTTTCACTGGAAAATGCTGATTCACCAAAATGGAAACCTTCTGTGGGAATGTGATGATTTTTGACAAAATTCCAATGGAAACCAGGCAGATTTGACAACAGGGCTATGCCTGCCGCTGGAATCCTGCTTCATTTCCTGCCAGCTCTCTAGCCCAGCTCCTCCTCAGCAGTCCAGCCTGCCAGTCTCACATCTCTGGGCCAGCCTGACAGGCAGGCTGCTTCAGAGCTAGGGCTCCCACGAGCTGCCCAGCTCCCCGCATGTTGGGCTTCCCAGGCAGCTCACAGAGCCTCATCGATATTTCTAAAAGGTCAAAACCAAATGCTGGCATTCCTGTTCCACGGGAAATTTCAAAATTCCATTTTTCATTTTGTTTTGGAACTAAGATTTTTGGAAAATTCCACCGAACAAGAATTCCATTTTCCAGCCAGCTCTGTCGAAATCCTTCCCCCACAAGGGAGTTTGATGGCAACTTTGCAGACGTATATTAAGTTGGTGCTAGTGGGAAATGACTCCTTTGGGGATACCAGACGGGTGGGCGGGGGAGACACAGTAGATAGATAGAATCAAAATACCTGACACCTCCCTAATTACAAGGACCCATATTTATGCCAAGAGAAGCTTAAAAAGAAGAAATGCTGCAGTATCAGCCGTAGTGCTACATATAACCGCTTAATCGGTTCCATAGCTTTTTTTTAAAAGTGACTTGCAACACTTCCAAAAGTGAGGAGCAATGATGAGAATCGCAGCGGTTCTCAAACTGTGGGTCATGACCCCAAAGTGGGTCCCAGCTCTGTTTTGATGGGGGTCACCAGGGCAGAAAGCTGCAGGCCGGAGCTCCGCAGGCGGGAGCTGGGAGCCCCCTGGACAGCAGGGGCTGAAGCCTGGAGCCCTGAGTGGGGCTGGAGCCCTGAGTGGGGCTGGAGCCCCGTGACCAGCGGGGCTGAAGGTAGGGGTTTGCAATTTTTTCTACTAGGTGGGTCATGATTTTTTTAAAAAGTCCAAATGGAGTCGCCACCACAAACAGTTTGAGAAACATTGGAATAGAGAATAACTTGCCACTAGGCCAGCGGAGGAGAGCCCCTAGTCATTCCATGGATAATAAACCATTGACTGATTTAGTCCAGAAGGACCATTGACTTTCTTCTGTCTCCTTGTGACATCATAAACTTATTACATTTTCCCCTCCACAAAAGCCACCTTTAAAGTAATAATGATTTATATCATCTGAAGGAGAGACAGAGCTATGGATGTGCTATGGATGTTGGGTGAAAGAGATTTTGGTCCTCATAGGGTTAAGACCACCAGCTGGCAGTATCAGCAATATCAGTCACTAATAGTAACCTTGTGTAGCAGCATGCCTTAAGGTGGTACTGGATGATAAGGCTGGAGAGCAAAGCAATCTATTAGTCAGGCTGCAGCAGAAAATAGTGTGTCAGTGCTACGCAGGGTAAACTTCATTCCCTTCCTGGCTCTTTCTTTGGAAATGGAAATGGGGGGAAGGGAGGTGAAATCTGATTTCCTGCTGCTGGGCGAATGGGTGCCACTTGTGATCAGGCTGGGGGCGGGGAGAGGGGGAGGAGGATTTCAAGGTCATAGTAGTGATGGTGATGGAAAGATGAATAGACAGGAGGTGAATGCATTATTTAGTTGGCTACAGATTGCGGAGCAAGGGATTGTTCTCGTATCTGGCAGGCTGTCTCCTAGGAGGACACCCCCAGTTCTTGTTTCCCACAAGTGTACATAGAAACCTGGTTGTCTAGGTGACAGCTGGGAAGAGGCTGCAGGCTAAGGAATAGAAATGCCTTGGCTAATATGCTATTATGTAACTAGAGGGTTTGTGGCTATATTGCTCTTAAGGACACATCCAGTCAATTTTTAGGTCCTTCCCCTTTTGCTCCTGAATGCATCTGATATTTGAGATACAATATAATTCTGGGAAATATTTTGAATTATTTTCTTTAATTGCCCTGCAATACACATTACGTTCAAGAGAATAAAAAAACCTGGAACTCTGGTATCCTTGATAAACTTTTATGACAGTAGGTGGTGTCCAGAGGCAATATAGTCTTATGGTTAGATTCTCTCAGTCGAAGCCATCGAGCAGAAGTCCAGGTTTTGCATGGTATTTCCACTTTTCCCAGTGACTCACAGGATAACCTTGGGCAAGCCACTGAACTCCTTTGTGCCTCAGTTCACTCATCTGTAAAATGGACATCGTAATACCCATTCCCACCTCAGAGGAGTTGATTAAGTTGTTAATCAATCAGTATTTGTAGTGGTCTTTAAGATTACCAGGTGGAAGGTACTACAAAAGACATTATTAAGGGGCAAAGACACATGTAGTTAATTCAGGGATAGCAGTAATCACTCTTGTAAAGGGACTACTTGAGGGAGTGGCTGCTCACCAAGGTGAGCAAGGACTGCACAACTTAGCCCATAATGAATACTCAGGTGTTTACTCAGTCCTTATGCCGTCGAAACTCCCATTGTTGCCAATCAGTTTTTCGCCAGGCAAAATTTCCCTTAATCCTCAGGATGTGGTGAGACAAAGCCAGAAACATGTATCCTAACCCCTCCAAACAACAGAGGTTTGGAAACACTGGGACTTGGATCCAATCTATTGCTTTTTTCCCAACATTCTCCTCCTCAGGCAGATTTCCTCTTGCTTTTCAGATGCCTACAATTGAGGGCATGTAGCCAGGTTTCCCTGATTATGCCAACACCCAGTTATTCAAAGTTCCCCCCAATACTTTCACCTAATCAAGGATCTTTTGTAGTTAGGGCAGGAAGGAGGTGGGTAATGCCTGGGGCTGGGATGCAGGAGATCTGGGTTTAATTGCTGGCGCTCACACAGACTTCCTGCATGAAGAAACTGCAAATCGTTTCATCTCTCTGAGCTTCCGTTCCCCATTTCTGTTAAAGGGAATAATGACACTGCTCTTCTTCTGCCCTTTGTCTTTTTCCTCTAAATTCCTTTTGATTGTAAGCTCTTTGGGGTAGGGCTTGTCTCCCTGAGGACGTCCGCGCTGGAACTGGAGGCGTAATTGCCAGCTCAGGTTGACATACCCACGCTAGTGTGGTCAAAATAGAAGTGTAGCTGTGGGGCCACAAGACACAGGAGGACCTAGTTACAGGGTTGCCATGATTTTGTCATGAGTCTCATGATAATTATTGTTTTCCTTAAAGCCCTGGAGTCAATGGACATGGGATGATTTCAGCCTTCATTCTTAAAGAAAAAGTACGTTTCTAGCCCTCGTGGCTGTGGAGAAAGTTTCAAAATGTGACCCCAGTGCACCCTAAAGGCTCCAAAAGCAGAATGCAAATCAAAAGACCACCACATCTATTATTTTTACATCATCTCATGAGTTTAAAGCCAATCTCATGATTTTTGGTGAGTCTGGCTCATGGTTTGGGAACATTTGAGGCTGGCAGTACTGTAGTTAGCACCTAGGCAGCTAGCCCATCCTGCACCTCCTGCAGTTGTAGTTATGCTGCTTTTTTTAGCCCCCCGCTGGGGTATGTATACTCAAGCTGGATATTACACTTTCCAGCTCCAATGTAGACATACCCTTACTCTGTGTGTGTACAGCTCCTGGCACAATGGGGCCCTGGTCTTTGACTGGGGCTTCTACACCCTACAAGAGATATAAATATATGTCCATAGTTATAAGTCTACTAAATGTTTCCAAAGCCCCATAATGCATAATCTCTTTTGGGGAAGTGGGGGTGTCTACTGTAGGGTAACCAGACAGCAAATGTGAAAAATCGGGACGGGGGAAGCCTATATAAGAAAAAGACTGTCCCTATAAAATCAGGACATCTGGTCACCCTAGTCTACTGTGTCTCTCTCCTCAGTTTTATATTGCCCTTTGCTGTGAAATTGACAAGGAATACTGAGGACTGACCTCAGGAGGTTGGGTTGTCTGTTAATTTGTAGCTTTAAAGAAAAGGGAAAGAAAAACATGCTTTGGAGGTCAGCTAATCCCTGGCTATTTTTCAGCAGGTGGTGGGTTGAATATGAAAGTAAATTGTTTATTCTTCATCAGTAATGTGTGGTGCAGGGTGTTTTCAGAACTGTGGTGGTGACTGTGTCTCTTTGCTGCACCTCAAAGGCCCAGGACATTCTGGGTGGTAGGTTTGTCTGGAAGCAGCTGTTGCTGGAGTTGGAAGGACACTGAACGTCAGAATGAAGCAAGGCTGGATGTGGCTGTAAGCAAAGGCCCCTCTCACTGTGGGTGTGTCTACACAGCAGCTGGGAGCTGTGATTGCCAGTTCATGTAGATATATATGCACTAGCTTTGCTCAAACTAGTGCACTTAAAATAGTAGTGTGGCCATGGCAGCATGGACGGCTCAGGCTAGCCACCCAGGTACAAATCCCGCCTGACCCCTTGGCTCTGGATTTTATAAACATAAACACAGCAGTGTTTATATTTATATCAGTCTCATTAGACACTACCTCAAGGATCCAGCATGTAAACCACATTCTTTGTGTAGTTGGTATATTGGAGCAAATTTTTTACAACTATTTTGAACACCCCTTCCTCCACTTCAGGGGAAATCTTTGCTGGATCACAGGCCAAAGTTTTGTCTTTTCAGGACTTTTTAGACAGCATTATACAGCGTTAAACCCAGGCCATCACACATAAACCCTAACATTTGGACTTAATAGCTGCCGGGCACAGCCAGTGAGAAAGAAATACCACACAATTACTTTCAGTGCAAACAAAGCATTTTAAATAGATCGTGTAATACTTTAAAAAAAACAAAACTTTTTAACGAAAGCTATCAGGTGTAACCCTTCCTGTGCAGAGTTCACCCTCTTTCTGCTCAGCAACTGCTAACACCCTCTTGTCTAGAGCAGAGGTTCTCAACCAGGGGTCTGGGGCCTCCTGGGGGGCCGCGAACAAGTTTCAGGGGGTCCGCCAAGCATAGCCGGCATTAGACTCACTATGGCCGAGAGCAAAAAAGCCAAAGTCCCATTGCACAGGACTGCAGCACGGGGCCCCAAGCCCCATCACCCATGGCTAAAGCTGAAGCCTGAGCAACTCAGGGTATGTCTACACTGGCAGCTTACAGCGTAGACAGCACCAGCAGTTACAGCGCCGCTCAGAGAGTGCTGAAGGGAAACCGCTGTTGTGTGTTCACACTGTCAGCTGCCTGCGCAATAGCGTGTTCACACTTGTGGCACTTGCAGCGATATTCGGAGTGGTGCACTCTGGGCAGCTATCCCACAGAGCATCTCTTCCTCTTCTGCTGCTAAGAGTTGTGGGAAGGCAGAGGGGGTTTCGAGGCATCCTGGGTCCTGTTCCAATGCCCCGTGATGCATTGCTTCGCATCCCAGCAATCCCTGTGCTTCTATCTGCATTTGGTGCCATCTTTAAACAGTTTGGGTACTGTGCGCTCTGCTCTGCAGGAATGGATCCCGCACTGTTGACCAGTATGCTGCTTGCTCTGACTAGCACATCACGAATGGCAGTTCAGTTATTCCTTAAACTACAGAGGGAAGAGGAGTTCGACATTGAGCTCACCACTCACCATGCTTGTGGCATTCATGGAGGTGCTGACCACCATAGGCGCCGACTTTGTGGGTGCTCCGGGGCTGGAGCACCCACGGGGAAAAATTGGTGGATGCTCCGCACCCACCGGCAGCTCCCCGCCATCCCTGGGACCCGCGGCCAGCTCCCCGCCAACCCCGGGGCCCGCCGCCATCTTACCTTAGCACCAGGAGACGTTGCGGGGCCCCGCCCCCGACGCTGGGCGACGTTGCGTCGGTGGCGGGGCCCCGCAACGTCACCCGGCGGCGGGGCCCCGCAACGTCACCCGGCGTCGGGGGCGGGGCCCGGCCCGGCATCGGGGGCGGGGCCCCGCAACGTCACCCGGCGTCGGGGGCGGGGCCCGGCATCGGGGGCGGGGCCCCGCCCCCCGACGCTGGGCGTGAGCTCCCACCGGCGCCAGAAAAAGTCGGCGCCTGTGCTGACCACAGTGGAATGCTGCTTTTGGGCTCGGGAAACAAGCACTGAGTGGTGGGATCACAGCGTCATGCATGTCTGGGATGACGAGCAGTGGCTGCAGAACTTTCAGATGAGGAAAGCCACATTCATGGGACTGTGTGATGAGCTTGCCCCAGCTCTTCAGTGCAAGGACACGAGAATGAGCTGCCCTGCCATTGGAGAATCGCGTGGCAATTGCACTGTGGAAGCTGGCTACTCCAGACTGCTGCCAATCGGTCACTAACGAGTTCAGCATGGGAAAGTTGGCTGGTGGACTTGTGTTGACGGAAGTGTGCAAGGCCATTAATTGCATCCTGCTCTGAAAGACCATGACTCTAGGCAACGTGTGTGACATTGTGGATGGCTTTGCAGAAATGGGCTTCCCTAACAACGGAGGGGCGATAGATGTCACGCATATTCCAATTCTGGCACCAGACCACCTAGACACCGAGTACATTAATCAGAAGGGGTATTTCTCTATGGTTCTCCAAGTGCTTATAGATCACCGTGGGCATTTCACGGACATTAGCGCAGGCTGGTCCAGAAAGGTGCATGATGCACGCATCTTTTGGAACACTGGCCTGTTCAAGAAGTTGCAAGCAGGGATTTTTTTCCCAGACCAGAAGATCACCGTAGGGGAAGTCGAAATGCTCATTATGATTCTGGGAGACTCTGCTTACCCCTAAATGCCGTGGCTTATGAAGCCAAACACGGGGCACCTTGACAACAGCAAGGGGCAATTCAACAACAGGCTGCGCAAGTGCAGAATGACTGTGGAGTGTGCTTTTGGCCGTTTAAAGGCCTGCTGGTGCTGCCTATATGGGAGGCTGGACCTGGCCGATGACAATTTTCCTATGCTTATAGCCGCTGTTGGGTTGGGTTCACTTTCATATGTTTTGTGACTACAGGAATCCATGTTGGTTCCAAAATGGAATTTTATGCCCACGTGAGCTATAGGTCCATTTTCCTGCTCTTTTATTTCTCCTGGAGTTGTAAACAACTTCCAGTCAGAACTGGTTTTCCTAAGGGGTTTCCCAGAAGGGACTTCCCGCGTTTTCTAAGGGGTTTCCCGGGTGAGTGTATAAAAGCTGCCCCAAACATAGCCTCAGGGCTGTCCATCTGAATGGCAGCCAGGGACGGTCACAGGTCACAGGTCTTACCTGCAGACATCTATCCATCCTAGTGATAGAAGGGTTAGGGATTTTCCTCCGACAGCTTCCTCACCTGTAAAGAGAAGAGAGAAGGAGAAGAAACAACACTTACCTTTGTCATCGTCCATCGTGGTTCTCCTGAGCATATCATCTGTTCTACTTTCCTGTGATCCCGAAGGAACATCAAGGGACTCCTTGGAGCTCCTTGCCAAAGGCTTGCCATTAGCCAGAGGATTGAGGTCCCAAGCACCTGCCATCGCTTTGATCTGTGAAGAAGGTTTTTATATATCTGTTTATAGGGTTGAGTTTGGGGGTAATCACTGTATTGCGCAATTTTGCTGTTTATTCCCCTTCTTATTTGTCCCACTCTTTTGTTATAAACCCTTCAATACACTTTATTTGATTTTACCTTTCCTGATTGACTCCTCATTATTTAGAGTGGGAGGGATCCTCTTTGCAGGAGAAGGGATCCTACCAGATGACAGATGCTGGACAGGGAGGCCAAACCTAGGGAGACAGAAAGCATAAGGGCTGGGTCTCTTGTCTTAACACACACACACACACACACACTCCTTCTTTGCCTTTTACTCTTTTCCCCTCTAAAACCGCATGCTGTACACTCCATAACATTTGTGAAGGGAAGGGTGAAAGCTTCACTCGGGGCTGGACTGCTGAGGCTCGGCGCCTGGAGGCTGAATTTGAACAGCCAGAGACCAGGGCTATTAAAGAGGTGCAACGTGGGGCCATAGGGATCAGGGATGCCTTGAGGCAGCAATTTGAAGCTGAAAGCCACTAATATTTGTTGCTATGCTTGGTAGTGAAATGCTTATAATGCTAGGAGGTGATTGTGATTGGTGCAGATGATGCACTATGAAGATTTAAGAAAATTGCCTGTTGCTTTGCTTTGCAGGGCTCTGTTTGCTTTCAGTTAATAGAATAAAGATTGCTTTAAAACCAACACAATTCTTTTATTAAAAAACAACAACCAGAGGAGAGAGACCAACAAAAACACACATCAGCATTGAGGGGAATGGGGGGAGGGAGGGTCCCAGGAGGAGGTGGGGTCCCGGGACAGTTAAAGATTTGTGTATGTCCAGGTATCATATCCAACCTTCTCCTTTGGAGTACAGTGCAGCGGGTACTGTACTTCAGCAAGGCTAAGCTGAGGAGGGATGGGTGTTGAGTGTAGTGGGTACTGGGAGTCCGCAGGGCTGGCCTGTGATGGGGCAGGAGTAGAATGCAGCGGGTACAGACTGGAGCCAGGAGGTTGATAAGAGTGTGTTGGTGGTGTCTGGGGGGCGCATGGGAAAGAGTTTTGCGACAGTGGCTGCAGGGGAGGGCGGGCACGGAGCTGCTTGGTTTGCAGAGCTAGTAGCGCCTGGAGCGTGTCTGCTTGGCCCTCCATAATGTTTAAGAACAGCTCCTTGGCTTCATTGTGGCGTGCCGCGTTCTCCTTTCAGTCCCTCTTCTCGCTGTCTCACCACTTCTTCAATTCTTGTTTTTCGGCCATGGAGTGCATCATGACATCACGCAGAAAGTCCTCTTCAGTTCTTCGTGGCCGCTTTCTAATTCTGCGCAGCCGTTCAGCCAGTGATAACAAAGAGGGAGGCTGGGCTCCCAAGGTCATATCTATGAAGCCAAAATGCAACATTTTACAGAAGCAGTATGTTTGCAACACAAACAACACTGATTCAGTGATTGAAAACACAGCCACTATTCACATACCTGTCACTAACTGGCTGACCCCAGGCAAGCACACATGAGCCACAAGACCCCCAGAATGGTGAGAAACCACAGGGGCAGGGGAAATCAGTGTTCCAGGACCATACTGTACACTGGGCACGTGGCTCTTGGGGCGAGCCAGCCCTGTAGGGGGAGCCTTATAATCATTCCTCTCCCCACATTTTCCACAGGCTGTGTTCATTATGGAAAATATCTCACTGCTGACGGTGAGCAGGGAATCAAAGGAGGGTCTTCTCCAAGACTTCAGCGTCCGCTCTGGCCTTTATGCATCTCACCTGTGTGCAGCAATGGCTTCCCCACCCCCATCTCCCCAGGGACGGCAGAGTGACATGGGAAAGTTACCCTTAATGGGGCAAGAAACAAAGCAGCTCTGCCAAAGAACCTGCAGCAGTGGATTGCCCAGTATCTCCATGGGAGCTTCGTGGAGATCTCTGAGGCGGATTCCTGTGAAGTGAGGGAGTCAGTCAACATCCTGTTCTGCCGCTCAGACTAGGCATGTGGTGGTAGTGCATCGTACAGACACAAGCCTGCTTTCTGCAACCCTCCTGCCCCCAACCACTCGCTTCAGCAATTCCCAAAATCAAAGCCACTTACCAGGGGCCTCCTCTTCTGTTTGCGTGTCGCCAAGATCCGACAGCTGTGACTGACTAGACTCCTCCGGAGTAGAGAAGAGCTCCTGGCTGCTTGCATCTCTGGCCTCCGAGTCATCCTCTGCCTCTGAGTCCCCCTCCCACTCCACATCCTTGTCCAATATTTCCTCCGCCTGGCTCGGTCCACTCTCGACTGGCACGCGAGCCACCAAAGTATCCACAGTGGACTTCGCAGTGGAGGTGGGGTTGCCACCGAGTATCGCGTCCAGCTCTTTGTAGAACTGGCAGCTAGTGGGCACAGCACCGGGGCGGCGGTTTGCCTCCCGCACCTTGTGGTAGGCGTTCTGCAGCTCCTTCACTTTGACCCTGCTCTGCAGTGTGTCCCGGTCATGGCCCCTTTCTGTCAAGCATTGTGAAATTTGTCCTTAGGTATCCTAATTCCTACGGCTGGCGCGCAGCTGGGACTGGACAGCCTCCTCTCCCCAAATGCTGTTGAGGTCCAGCAGCTCGGCATTGCTCCAAGCGGGAGATTGCCTGGTGCATGGAGCAGGCATGGCCACCTGGAAAGATGCGCTGAGATCACTGCACGTGTCACTGAGCAAACAGGGACTTTCAAAATTCCCAAGGAATTTAAGGGGTGGGGATGATGGTTGGTCACCTGAGGGCAGGACAGTAGAGTTCAAACCGATGACCAGAGAGGCAAGAACAGGCATTATGGGACACCTCCCAAAGGACAGATACAGCACTGTAATAGACCAGGGTGTCTACACTGGCACTGCGTCACTGTACCTCCTGCACAGAAAGCTGTGCGCCTCTCGTCGGGGTGGGTTTTTTTACAGCACTGCAACTGTGCGGTTTCTGTGCACTAAGTGACTTGGCAGTGTGTACACCTCGGGAGTTACCCCACAGAAAGCTGCTTTACTGCACAGAAACTTGCCAGTGTAGACAAGGCCTTAGCTTCGCGGGGCCACCTGCGGTGTGTGGCCCTGGGCAATTGCCATGCTTGCTACCCCTTAATGCCAGCCCTGGCTTTTATATGCAGAAAAACAGCTGTTATCGCACAGCTGGGCTGTGGAGTTTTTATAGCATGTTGCGGGGACCTCAGAAAGAAAACGGTTGAGAACCCCTGCTCTAGATTGTTTTAAACCATTAGGCACTTGTCACCATTCCCTGCTCTGTTCTCAGCCACATGCAGAAACGACATAAGAAGGATAACAGCTAGGGTACTGGACTAGCACTCAGGAGACCTTGGTTTACTTCCTGGATCAGCCATAAACTTCCTGTGGACCTTAGGCAAGTCACTTAATCTATCTAGAGCCTTAATTATTAATTATAATAATTAATTAATTATTGTAATTCTTCCCTTCCTCACAGGGGCGTTGTGAGGATAAAATCCATTAATGATTGAGACACTCAAAGGTGATGACGGCTGTACAAGTACCTAGACAGAAACATGGCTGATTCAAACAGCATGTCCTATTCTAAGAATGCAGGATCCCACGGTTGCACCCAATATCTGTAGTCCTGTACAGGCTGAGTTTTTAATGGTGCCCACTGCACATATGACAAACATGCCTTGAAGATGTACTAGGGGATGAGCTCCTTCAGTATGGTTCCAATCCCTCAGCTACCTGCCTCCATCCTCTTTGGGTCACCTCGTCTGACATGCCTTCAGCCAGTATTGCTTTTGCCATTTCTTTTACCGCTGCCACTTGCCTCCACCTGCTGCTGTCGCCGCCGCCGCCGCCAAATGTTTCCCTGGAACTGGGCTGCCTCATCAGCTCTTTGAGTGCCCCAAGTGTGAGACCAGCCGCTGACACCTTCAGGGATAGCTCGAGTTCTTGATCCCTGACACAAGGCATTGGGTAAGAGACAAAGATGTGAAAATGACTCTTGGAACAGGCTTCTAAGGGTCTGTCTACACTGCAGCTGGCAGGGTGCTTCCCAGCGAGGGTGGACAGACAAGCACTAGCTCTGCTCAAGATAGCATGCTGCAAATAGCTGCGTGGACACTGTGGCATGGGCAGCACCATGGACTAGCCCCTTGGTACAGACTAGGGGGTTGGGGAGGCTTGCACATGGGTGGCTAACCTGTGCTGCCGGCTGTGCTGCAGCATCCACACAAAGCTGGTGCGTGTCTGTCTACCCAGGCTGTGGGGTGGGGTGGGGGTGGGGGGTCAATCCCAGTTGCAGTGTGGACAGACCCTAATGGTTCCAGCTGCTGACAACTGGGAATGTGAAAGAGGCAGGCTGGAAGAGGAAGATGAGTCCCCAGACAGCACCAGATTTGGACTCATCCTACTTCAATTGACACTGTGTTATGTCTCCCAAAATCCAGTAGGAGAACTGCACCTTTTAATTTAACCACAATAGGACAGGGGGAGGGAGGAGGGAAAATGCCATGAGCAGTCCATTGTTTATCACTGGATCTGTTAAAGCCCAGAAGGAAAGGAGCCAGGAAAGGGGAAGTGGGAGGAGAAGTGAGGTTCCAGGAATTGTTAGCTGCACTTACGGGAAAAATATAATGACCCTCCCTTTCTGGAACATTGCGACAGGCAGTGTTGCAGTAATGGAGATGTTTGGTTGTAAAATCTGGGAAAACATCTCTTCCTCCTGCACCTCTGCTAGCACACCTCACCGTGCAGATGTTACTCTTGTATCTCTGGCAAAGGCAGAGGGGCACGTCTCTACATTGTGGAACATGTACCGTGCAGCAAAGTAGTGGCTGTGGTGCAAATAATTAAAAAAAAAACCACAACAAAACCCAAACCTTTGTGGAGTCTGAGCTGGTTCCAGGTTCTTTAGGAGGGACAGAGAGTGTAAAGAATCCTAGCTCTGATTTAGCAAGTATACTGCAAAGGTGAAAGATGGTTCAGTTTCACTGCGATACATCTCATAAATATGGAAAGCTTTTGTGGTGTACTTCCTTTTAAATGTCCAAAAGGAGCAGTTCCTGAGATTTCAAGAGACAGGAAAGAGAAGGCCTCGGAATAACTGTAGGAGTGAGAAGGCTGTTTTTTATGTTTTAGTAATCGGATTTTGTAGGTAGGGAATTAAGAACAGGGGGATTCATTCTTCCCAGGTCATCTTGTCATGTCCGCTTACTGCTTCCTGCCACATCTGTGCGCGTGCTATTGCGCCCCACTGTGCATGTGATCATTGCACTCTGCCAGGTCACTGGAGGAACATTCACGCTCAAGCAGCTGGCATTGCAGGGAGATGCTTCATATTTGGAGGCTGCCTGCTGCAGCTGCAGGTATTGGGGCCAATGATGTAGCCCCACCTGATCATCGCATCTCTAGGCCGAACAACTCCAGTGCGGAGTTGATTAAGGCAACGCTACGTAGTCCAGGGCTGATCAGCAATGGGTGGTTGGTGCTCAACTGGTAGGAGCGGGAGCTACTCTTGTTTGCCATAACCAAAGCCTTGTCTTCCCAGATTAGCTGTGCACAGAGTCTAAATAAATTAACATTGGTTCTTTGGATCCCTAGTTAACAAACTGATCGTAACCTTCCCCATTGCAGTCCGAGTCCTCCTTTATTTATAGCTGTAATATCACTGCCATTTGTGATCTAAGTTTGCCCAGTTTCAAACTGAAAAGGAAAATGACAGAGTGTCTAATCTTGCAACCTTCATGAGGAAGCCAGAGCACTACACTTCTTGCCTTGTCATCAGTCTTCATCTTATTTTCTCCAGAATCACTGGAAAGATCTAAAAATGCATCCTGCTTATCACACATCCTGTTGGCTATCATGGAGCAAATTCAGCCCAGGTGTAATTGAATGTAACGCGACTTACTGAGGTTACACCCACCTACATTAGGTCTGAATTTGGTCTGAATTTGCTGTAGCAGAGTAACTGACTCCGTGAAATTTTTGGTGCACAGCAAATGCAGGAGCAGGCCCTTGGATCTGCAAAATATTTGCTTAAATAAAGGAAAACTGGATTTTTATTGATCTCTCTTTCCTGTGAGAGATGGATGACGCGGTGTTCATGTTGTCTTTTAGTGCATATGCAAGAGACCTCTAAGAAACTCAGCAGTTTTGTTTTGCTTTGGGGTTCATGGGTCTGACTCAAAGACCACTGAAATCAATGGGAAGATTCCCTTGTCTTCAAAGACATTTAGATCAGGAGCCATGTGAACATTTTCTTTGGTCCAGTCTTCATCTATCCACCTCCCATGAGTTTTCGGTCTGAACAAAGCCAAGTTCTCCAAGTGAAACTCCATTTCACCTGGCTGAAATGTCAAAAGCCACAGCCACAAATACAGTATAATTACAGTATAGTAATCCTGGACCATGGAGACCTGAGAGCAAGTCCCTGCTCTGCCATAGACTCCCTGTGTGACTTGGGCTAGTCACTTAGGTCCAGCTCCTGAAAGATATTTAGGTGCCTAACTCCCATTGATTTCAGTGGAAGTTTGGAGCCTAAATACCTTTGAGGATCTAGGCTTTAGCCTCTCTGTGCCTCAGTTCCCACTCTGTAAAAGGGGGTAGTAGCTGTTCCCTACCACACAGGAGTGGTGTGTGGATAAACATTAAACATTATGAGAGGCTCAGATATAATGGTGAGGGGGTTATATAAGTACCTTAAATAGCTAGTGAGATGCATAGATTTCAATGGGAAACCATAAATCTGATTGTGATGCAGAGTCAAAAATTGACCCAGGAGCTGTCAATACTGGTATCAGGATTTCTCTTACGTCTGTGAACCATAGCAAACCTTATGATGAATGTGCTTTGAGATTCAAGTTTGAGATTAAACCTGAACAGGTGAGCATGGGATGATTTTGGAACACAGTGTGAACAGTTAGCAAAACTCTAGTATTCCATTTCTCTTTGTCCCTTGATGAGATCCTCCACTGCAAGAGTTGAAAGCTTCAGAGCAGGGAAACAGCTTGGCTGCACTGCATGCTATTGCGATCCTTTGATCATTTTAATTGCCATGTTTAACAGCAGCTTGAGCGATTTAAAAAAAATAAATTCACGTTCTTTAAGTAAGAGAATTATTAGAGTGATGTCTGCTCTGTTAAAATAATACAATATTTCATTTGCTTCATCATATGCTTTATGGTCCAGCCATTGTGAGATGCTGCCTAGTTTGGAAAATGCGTGATAAAGACAACTTTTGGGAAGCTGATTAAGCTGTTTACTTAAACATAAGCTTAGCTTTGTCTTTTATATAATGCATAGTATAAGATTTGACTTTCTCCTGCACTGGGAGGGCAAGCTGCCTGTGTAGACAATACTTAGCTATCTGCCTCCTGCACAGGTTGGCTGACTGCTCGCTCCTCATTTGGCTGGGGATTATGACACTATCTTTAAACTAGAGTCTCTTGCATAGCAGCAAAAACGTACCACCTTTGCACCTCTAGAACATTTTACATAGTAGGCTTTCCTGCCTTTGCTCCCTAATCTTATCAGAGTAATTTGAATACAAAACAAGGCCGCAGGTTTCTGAGTATTATCTAATCACTAATCTCTCTTTATATGTGTGTGCATGGGTGTTTTTGGGAAAGATCAGAATTGCCTATTGATAGGAAAATGCTCTCCTCTACTGAAGAGGGCTTGCCAGCTGTGCAGTTTTGACAATATTATATTGGGTATTATAAAATGTCACTCATCCAGTGTCTTCTTCCAGTAAATGCTGCTGTACAGTAATGAGGAAGAAAAAGTGATACGCAAAACCTCCGGTGTCTATAGTTGTACAAAACAGTCAAAATTATTTGAACCTCAACAAGTCCCATAACCCTCCTCCTGCCAAAACAGGCCCAAACTTCTTGCTGCTTTGGCTGGGTTTTGCTTGAGGTGTGGTGTGAGGTCCACTGGCTTGTTAAGCCCCACAGTCTCTACTTTCTTTGTCATGGATCCGGTGGTGTCATACCCCCCAGCTAAGGGACCTGGTTCTCTTGTGACTTGCCTCAGGTTTTTTCACCAATGTGTCAGAAACAAAACAATTAGCCTTGCCATTCGACAGGCAGGAGAGGTGGTTGAGTTAAGATGGGGCCGGTGCTTATGAGACAGTAAGGGCTCCATTTTAATTCAGAGCTCCTTAGTGGCTGAAACCAAGGGAATTTCTGTCATCAGCTTCAAAGGTAGCTGTATCCAGGCCATAATTAAGTGGTGGCTGCGGGCAGGGGAATCAAAACACCTTATCCAAGAGAGTGGGGCCGAAGGGGAAGGCTAAAATGGTGACACTTTTTACGTACAAAAAATTAAGAGTCCGGAGAGAACCCATATTTCTTCATTACAGTGAAATCCTGTGGAGTCTGTATCTTTTCGGTTACCACAAAATCCAAGGGCCTGCTCCTGCATTTGCTGTGCACCAAAAATTTCTCGGAGTCAATTGCACTGCTGCTGCAAATGTTTTTTGTTACACTACCACTGCTCCACAGCCACCGCCTCCTGCTCTTCCGGTGGGGTGCTTTATTTCCCCTCTCCTCGCTGGAGTGCCAATCTTCTGGGACAGCCACATGCACAGCACTTCTGCACTCAGCCGCTGAACTTGTGAAATGCTACCCAAGCAGCACAGGGAAAATCCGTATTTGTTTTTCAGGGGGAAGAGTTTGCATTTGCCTGCTCTTTGCTGCAATAAATTGGACAAATGATGTTTTCGCACCCACCCTCCTCCTCGCATCACTCTTGTGCTCTTCTGGAGCCTGAAAACAAATCCTCCCCAGCAGCAACTCTAAAAGGACAGATCGCCTGATTTGTGTGGATGTCCTAATGCTGTTTCACACACCTGATCAGGAGTGTGTTTCCGCAGTGTTGTGTTGCAGGCAAGATTAATACTGAATCAAGTGACCAGTATTTAGTTTGACCCAAGAGGCATCTGCACTCAGGCACTGGTCAGCAACTGAGGGGTAGAAACAGCCCCAAACCATCATATTCAAACTGGTTGTTTCGAGTAATTATTTAATGGGTCAGATCTTTAGCAGCAGGCATAAGTCAATGGTCTTCAAAGTAGCTGTGCCTTTTGGCACCCGCTCATGATCTGGCTCTGTGTATTTATTGATAGTAACTGCCTGATGTTTTCCCCCCTTAGCAGCTGCATGCAGTATCACCGGTATGGAACTGTACAGGACACACACTCTCCCATAGCCAGTAATGTTGACTTCTAGTTGCATGTCAGCTCCCCAGCCCCATAGATGCACCATGCTAGCCGTGTCTGTATGTTGCATTATGACTGATTTTATTACTTTTGTGGCTTTTGCTGAAAAACTGAAATCTTATTTCTGAGTGATTAAGCAAACTAGAAAATGGAAACCATCCCTTCACCTCCAAGATGTAAACACAGAAGAACCCTGATGTTCACACACAATGCATGCCCTTTAAAATATAGGGCTGGGAATCAGCTGTCATCATTTGTTTATTCTCTATAGCTCTCTATGTTCATATACCACCCCATCCCCACGGCAGCTGTGTGTCTGTGAAGATGCTATATTTACAGCCCTGGAAACTGAAATCCTCTCAAATATATCAACAGAGCATCTTTGCAAGCTTCTCAGGTTATGTGCCTCAAACGTGACCTCTAGGGATTACCGCTAGTGGTGAAAAGGTAGTTCATTCTCTATGCTGATTTTAATTCTAGTCCTTTCTGATGAGATTCTCAATTAGTACCAACTGGGCCGTGGAAACCTGTCCGCTAGGAACTAGACTGACACCACCAGATTATTTCAGATATAGTAGGTCACCAGACAGCTGTCTCCTACTAAGAAGCTGGGCTGGATTTGAACTGGTGTCCCAAAGGCAGAAGCCTCTTCATCCCCTAACATTCCCTCAAGCCGTCCGGTCTCCAAAGGGAACTCTTTGAACCTCGAAATAATGTCATGTTACAGAGATTGCTAAAGACGTTCGATTACATCTAGAAATCGCACAGGGGTAAAGCACTCTCCTTGCTTTTAACACTAAATTGCTTCATTATAATTTCCAGCAAGAGATCGTGTGATTCATCATGTGCATTGTTGTCTTTCTCAATTAATGCTTTCCATGGGGGTTCAGGTTTAAGCATCTCCCTTTCTCTTCCCAGGCTCTCCACATTTCCCAGACTGTTTTCCAGAGCTAGAGATCATTCCGTTTCCGAGATGCTGCATTTCTCACCTGCTGATTGCAATTAGCAACTGCCAGCTGGGGCCTGGTGTGCTGCTGAAGAGCTAACAAGAAGTGGAGAGCAGCATGCGGCCTAGACAGTACGTATGCTTTGAATATATAAAAATGCTGCTTTGTGTTTATGAGAACACACCACTGCAAACAAGATTTCCATGCTTCTACATGAATGTAGCTTACTTTCCTTGGTGCTATAGTTTAGGTATTACTTTTTCACACAATACAGTCATGGGTTTACTAGTAAGGCAACATGCGGGGGAATAAAGAATAGCATAGGTAAAAGTGAAGCCAACAGCGACCTTGTTAAGCAAACCTTTCACATAGTACTATCCTCAGGCAGTGTCAATCATGATGGGGCCAAGTTACCTCTGTTTGTCTCAAAAGCAGCTCATTAGACTGACAGCTAAAACTCCAGCGGCTGAGAGGATCTGCCCATAGGCTTAGCTGAAATTACAGTGCTGCAACATTCAGGAGACCTGAGCTTGTGGGTATCTCTGGGATTCATGCTCTCTGGGGTCAGATTGTATCCGCCAACTGCCAGAGGGAAAAGAGCACAGGGAATCCCCCTGCTTCGTGCCACACAGGAGCTGACCATGATTAAAATCCTTGCCCTTATCTGAAAGCAAGTTCCCTACTAGTGCTTCCATGGGCAGCAGCCTCTCCAAAAGGGCTGCCTCGCCATGAAGGGGCCCTTTAAGGGTCAGAGCAATAGCCATGCTGTCTCTGGACTGTGAGGAACTCTGGAAGGTGTTGGGCTTCCCTGAGGCATAATGCCTGCTGGTCCTCCCAATGGGGCAGAGAGGTCCCTCAGCACTGCCAACACTAGGAGGTGATTATGAGGCACAATGAAGGCTCAAGGTGGGACATTCCGGAAGCACATTCAGTACCTGTTGGGAGGATGGGTATCCTATCCAGGGCCACCCAGAGGATTCAGTGGGCCTGGGGCAAAGCAATTTTCGGCGGCAGGTCCTTCACTCACTCTGGGTGTGTTCGGCGGCACTGAAGGGCCTGCCACCGAAATGCCGCCAAAGACCCGGAGTGAGTGAAGGACCTTCCGTCGAAGTGCTGCCGAAGACCCGGAGCGCTGCCCCGTCAGTAAAAGCGCCGCCAGGTGAGTAAAAGCACCACAGCGGGTGGCTTCTCATGGGGGCCCCTGCGGGGCCCAGGGCCTGGGGCAAATTGCCCCACTTGCCCCCCCTCTGGGTGGCCCTGATCCTATCACAAATTTCCCCAGAAATACGACTGTGCTCATCTGAAAATGCTAAACTGAGATGTTCCAGGGGACATGCACAGACAGGCAGAGTGGGGAATATAAAAATATAATCTCCTTTTGCTCCAGCCACATGTGGCACACACAGGCCTAGTCAGTCTCTGAGTGGGCGAGGCAGCTGGTGCTTTGCAGCTGCTGTCTGTGTTATCAATACTCTGCTTCCTTTGATACGGTATAGCCCTGAAGCGTTGCAATGCCCGTGTCACTCATTTTTGGCACTTCATCATCTCCGCGTGTGTGGCCGTGGTGTGTACGGTATTCTGCGTGCACTGTAATGCAGCAAACCCAGGACTTCGCAGGACGGAGACCCTATGGGGTATTTGTCTGAGCACTCAGCTCAAGCTCTGCAGGGGGGGCTCAGTAGTGTAACCGCCGCTTGCACTTGCAGGGATGCTGCGGTAGTACGGCCGGTGTTACCATGAGTTCAAAGGCAAGAGCTGTAGAGGATCCAAAGGCTACGTCTTGTGGGCTCTCTAGCACCCATTTCTCAGTAACTTTCCCGATGTTCTCCTGCTGTTTGTCAAGACGTTTGGAGTAAGGCTGACGGAAAGGGTAAATATGCTTAGCGTCGTTCAGAAGTCCCGAAGGACAGTTCTGTAGGAGGATACAAAGATAATTCTGTCCCTTGGCCATCTCACCAAGGGAACCCCTTTCAGTTAGTCTTTGCTTCTTAGGTCTTGCAAGTCTGGCTTGACTCTGCGCCCAGTGTCCTGGTCTTATTTAATATTCCTGTTGGCGCACCGACTCCTCTACAGTCAGTCTTGTTGATGATCCCGTTGTGACGGGTTCTCCCCCCCCCCCCCCCCCGGGGTGCCACTTGGAACTGGGATACCACTGAGCCCGCCTGTCCCACCAGCCTGGGTTCCCCTTACTCTGTGCTGCTGTGACAGGCTCTCAAGCCCCCTTCGAGCACACACACAGCTAGAGACACACCCAGCTGGAGCTTTATTCACACAGTTGCTGAGATCAGCTCTGCATGGGAAAGCTCAGCTAAGGAATTGCCCAGCATGTAAGTGCACACCCCCTCTGGAGTGTACACCCAAAATTGTATCATCTTGCGCTGCGCAGAGAACTATACAGTGTAAGCTCCTAAAATTTGCCCTCTCCCTCCATGTGGAGAGAGATATGCAACAGCTTTCTTCCCCACATCTGAGTTCCACACTAGTTTCAGAGAAAAAACAAAACAAATTTTAACTACAAAAGATAGCTTTTAATTGATTATAAGGAATAGCAAAGAGATCAAAGCAGATTGCCTTAGTAAATAAACAAAAACCGCAAACTGAGCTTAAGATACTAGATAGGTAGGATATAAATTAGCTAATTCTCACCCTGAGTGATAAACAGGCTGGCAGATTCTTAAGGCACAAGTTGCCTTGGCTTTCCCAGGTTTTCATACACAGGCTAAAAGTCCTTCTAGCCTGGGACCATGACTTCCCACAGTTCAGTCTTTGTTCCTCAGGTGTGTTGTTGTAGGGAAAGTGAAGTGCCCCCATGATGTAATTTCCCCCCTTTTATATCTTCTCCCCACTTGCTGGAAAGTTCTTTTGCTGTGACCTGGGTCAAACAGTTCCCACTGTATAGTGCTATCTCTGAGCGGTTTCTATTGTACACAGTTCCTGGGTTAATCCTTGTCCTTCTGTGTATTTCCCGGTTAACATTGTTTGGCCTTTTTACTATCGTACCCCAAAAGGCTGCTTGTGGGTGTTTCCAACCTCAGGACATGTTTCAGCAACACATACATAGCCAAACTTCATAACTTCACATATGATGACAGCACATACAATCCAATGAGATATTACTGTCTAGCAGATCAAGACTTTTAGAATGACACCTCACAAAGCATACTTTGTATAAGACATATCCTAATTACATAACAGTGATGAATATTGGGGTGTCAGGGTGTCACACTCACCTCTTCTTGATGTCCTCTACCTGTAGGTGACAGACTACAAGCCCTGAAGTAGTTACTGGAAAGCACATTCCACTACCAAATGTCCTGTGTGTAGCTCATTCCTGCTTCATGTCCAGTCACCCGGTTCACTGAAACTCGTTTACTCTCTGCTGTGCTTGGTACTGCTTCCCGAGTGAGTCGGGACCCCTTTGAAATAGGGCTAACTCTTTAAGGACTTGAACTGGTTTTGGGACTGTAGCACCCTTGAAGAGTGGCTAAGGCATCCCCCCTTTAGAGCCTACCACATAATGTAATCATGCTAACCCTTCCCCAGGTTATTACCTCCGTAAACATGATACAGCCATTGAGGTACTATCCTTTCAAGTCTGCCCTGGCAGACTATTCCTCCTTCGGTTTCAAGGGCTTTCTGTCTGCAGATGGTTTGGCTGACTGTTCAGCTGCTCTCCTCTGGGCTTCTCATTGAGCCAGGAACAAGGAGGCTGAGGTATTTTGGGCACAATGGCCTTTTCTACTCCAAGAATGAATCTTCTCAGGTCCCAGGCCAGATCTACCTGCACATTATTTCTCCATGCTAGAAACTGTCTGCTGGTTCTTTTCTTTTCCACGGGACTCTCTGAGCTGCATTTAAGCTGAGAGATGTAAGGAATTCTCCGCTGGTTTAGTACCAGTCTAGCTCCACTAGTGCTAACAACAGCGAGAGCAGCATTGGTATTATATTGGTACCAATTATAAACCAATAGGTAGTATTACCACCATGTCAGCCTCCAGTTCTTTCATAGTGACCAGCATCGTTTTGGGGAAATGATTCTAAAAACCTCTCAGCAGGGCTACCCATTGCACCCGAAGATTTTTTTTTTAAAGGGTGGTAATAGAAGGGAATGGTCTGACAAAGAGGAATGGAGAATAGCAGTGGAAGAGAGGATAAGCGATGAGGAATTTTGGGGTGAGGATGGAAGAAAGGAGAAATGTGGAACTGGAGGAGAAATAAAAAGATGGAAAGTCTTGGGGAACATGTGGTGTATTCAGAGCTGTTTTGGATTTGCACATTATTACTTTAAGAATGGTGGGGTTTCCTGATCCTGCTTGCAGGCTAGGGGACTCTGTAGCAAAGCATGCAATCAGTGTCAGTCTTGGAAAAATCAGCTTTAAGCAACAAAGGGTTCAGTGGTGCCGCCCTGTCTTCAGGAGCATCCTGTTTTCTCTCTCTCTGTATTTGGGTTTTTTTTTTTATTGTTTTGCATTCTAAGAAATAAAGTAATGTTACATTACAACCTTTCAGCAAGAGTATGTATGTTTTTATCTATTTTCTGTGTGTATGCTGTGAACATAACAAAAGAAGGAACAGACAAAGAAAGGGGGAGACACAGAAATAGCTAAACCAGTGAAGGAGGAGGGGGAGAACACAGTAGAATGAAAAGAATATGCTAAAAGGAGTGCATGAAAGTAGGAAATCAAAGGGAAAATGAAACAGAGGGATGGAATAAGGGAAAGAAAGAGCAAGAAGAAAGGAACACTTTCCATTTGGACTGAATAACAATTGTATTTGTGAAGCCTTACACTCCTCCTACATGTCTATTAAGATTTCCAAATCCATAGCAGATTCCTATCCATCTGAGATAAGCATTGTAATGCATTACTCACTCAGCTTCATGTTTCCACATTTCAATCAGGTGGTGCCTGCCCCTACGCAAGAGGAAGGAGAGGGTGCAAGGATCCCTTTCCCTCCTGCCCCTTTAGGTACAGTACAGTCCCAGTACTTGCTCTCTCTGAATGCAAGGACGTTGCAGTCTGTGGGTAGCCCTAGATTCCCTTAAATGGGCAAGGAATGGTGGGGCCATGGCCCCCACGCACTAGTTAGCAGAGCAGGTCCTGCAAGGTGAGAACACAGGCAGCACCCCCCCTCTGCCTGACAAGAGGCAACGCCTCTGCCTCAGACTCAATGCCTCTAGAGCTCCCGCTGTAGCCAAAGAATTGTTGGGTTTATGATGAAAGCATGAAATTTGCCAGAGACTCAGGGCATGGCCTAATAAAGATCTTCAGATCTGGGGCGATTGCCAATCCATGCCAAGTTGGCCGTGGCAGCTATTTTAAATTCTGTATGCATTTTTTCTACTGTTTATCGTCTTAGACCATCCCAGTGGGTTTTTATTTTTGTACATTAGTATTCCTATTGACTTGGCTTGAGATTATACAAAAATATTAAGAATTAACATGCTCTGCAGTGTATCACCAGGGGGTGTTTACTAAAATATTAATTATATAGAAAAACACCACAATACGTTTGCAAGGCTCTGTTCATGACCAGAAAGCTACATTTCTCTTTGTTAATAATGATATTTCAGATTGATGTCTGCATACCATGTTATTGCTGTGTCTCAGAAAGATTGAAAAGGCAGTTTACAGAAACATGGAGTCTAAAAAGGAATTAAGAAACAGTCTTCCATATTTTGAAACATCGCATTCCTCACCATTTTTGAAGGAGGAAAGCTGCAGCTTGGTCTTGGAGATCTCCTTCGCTTGATAGGCTCTGTTAATGGCTTGGTTTTATCTTGCAAAATCTTGATTAGGTTATGCTTTAAGACTGTGGCATATGTCATGCTTTAATCATAAACCCCACAATTCCATCATATTTTTGCACAAATCTGATCAGCTAGTGGGTGACACACCCTGCACATCATCCCCAGGGCAACTTTTGCCATTCCAGCCACATTTGGCTCCTTATTGTTTTCCTCTGGCAGAAAAAGTGGATCTGAAAAGAGAATGTTCTTTCCAGTTACTGAAAAGCCATTGTCTGTTTATGACAGACCCAGCACCTATTTCAATCCTCCTTCAAACCCTGCAAGCACCTGTCAGAGCCTATTGGTGTGGTCTTTCAAGGGGCCCCAGCTTCTCCTGGCTACTGGCCCGCCTTAACTTGTCTTCAGTTTGGTCAATACGTGAGCCTAATTAAGGCTAGCAATCCCTTAATTTTGGGGCTTGCAGTGTGCTTCAGTCTGTGGTTGCTGTCTCCCCTTTGCTGTCCCAAGCCTTTTTGCCTCCCTTTCCTTCTCTGTACTCTCCCCTTTATAGAAGGCCTTGTTTCCTCTATTGGCTGCAGCTCTATGTGCCTGCCTCTATATTTGGCAGCTCTGGCAGCTGCATGGGGGTATGATCAAGCTGCTTGCTTGTAAACAGGGAAGACTCTCCTTCCCCCTCTGTCTAAGCTTGGAATGGGGTTTGTAGGTCCCATTACAGCACCTCCTGGTAGCTGAAGCAGCCGCAGGGTCTTTCAGAAGCCACTACATTGAAATCCCCCCATTCTTTGGGATGAGTCTCATCCTTTTTTTTTTTTAGTAGTAAATATTTATACTCTGGAAGCACCCATATGACCCGATCAAGATTGCAGCCCCATTATGCTCTGGGCTGTGCAAACAGTCTTTCCTCCTTGGCTTCTTTAATCGGGGGAAAAGACAAGAAAGGGAAGCCCACCTTCTCAGTCAGAAAGTGACATGTTTTTTTCCCCAAAATCATTTCTGAAAGAATCAGCGGATCTTTTGAAAATGTTCATGGCCCCTGTCACAACCTAGAGAACACAATCACGGATGGACATGATCACCAGAGGCACTGCAAAGGGGACTCCTGGGCATGTGGGGCATCTGGGCAGAATCGAGCTGTAAGCTCTTGTGGCACAATAAAAGGATTTTTCAAGCTTGTTAAGTCCAAAGGAATTCCCTGAAGGTTCAAGCTAAGCTATTGTTCACTAAAGGGTCGATAGGTGAAGGTCAGATGCTTTCATAATACTCTTGCAGTCTCTTCTTGTTGGTGTATGCAGAATGGGCTCTCACGTTTTTATTCCTAGGCCTGTTTCTTTTAGCCATTTGGTTTGATCCAGGAGGCCGCCACACATGTCTTCACTTTTGTGGTTACAGACTATGTAATCTAGGAAAATGTAGCAATTTACACAGCAATTTAAGGTCTTTACTAATTTCCCATTTTAAGGCCTGGCTCCCAGGAGAGTCACAAATGGGTTTGGATTTGTATCAGTTTCAAACACAGATGAAATAAAGGAATAAAGAACCCTCTCGCCAAACCATTGAAGCAGTCTCCAGGCCCACAGAATGTGCTGTCGTATTGTTTGCCTCAGAAACGTTACACTGCTAGCATCTATCCGCCTGGTTCACCGTTGAATGGCCTTTGTTCCTGAGGAGTGCATTACCAAAGGTGAGTAATAAAGCAATGTATTCATTTTAAATTTGTTTTGAATGGTCATTGTATTTGCAAGATGATATTTCTGCTCCCAGGGGTTCACTCTGTTTTCCAAATCTGGGGGAGGTTCCTATTTGTCTGAGTTAAGTACTATAAGGCATTAGTTGATTCTAACACCCATTGCTTCTTGAAAGTGAGATTACGATAAAAATATGAATCTATTCCATATAGGTTTTTAAATTGTAGATTGTATTCTAAAAGTACAATTTAATGGTATTACAATTAGAAGGATGTATGGCTCAATCCATTATAACTATTGTATTACTTATTTATTATCTGCAGTGAGGTAGCACCTAAAGGGCCCAGTCAAGCTGGGATTCCTCTTGTTCTAGGTACTGTACTAATTTATAAAATATGGATCTGGCTCCCAAAGGATTTACAATGTTTAAAATGGCCCAAGACATACCAAAGGAAGGGGAAAGAGCTACAAGGTCCAATCACCGTGGCCAGGTGGTGGCAGGCACATGTCTTATTGGTTCCACAGTGATGAAGAATATTGTTGTTTTGATACAAACACTCTTCAGCTGTACTTAGCCATTGTTAGATTAGAAAAAAATAGTAATCGCCACTCCCTTTTCCCAATTAGTGACTGTCCCCTAGGGTGCCCTAAATGAGACTTTCTTCTACCTCCAGGTCCCTTTTTCCCATCCTTCTCTGTGAGCAGCCGACTCTGAGAAACACTCTGCCAACCACAACAGTTCAGCACAAAAACACTCAGTGGAGATTTCTGAACTCCTGAAGAGAGTCTGTGGGGTCCCAAAGGGGGTGGGGGCAGGAGCCTTCATGTCCATCCTGTCCAGCTCCAGTGTCCCAGGCAGCCTGCTGCCACCATGTTCTACAGCTAGGTCCTAATGGGGTTCATTGACACGTTGTGTCAAGAGTGGGGAGATCACTCCTTGGCACGGCCTTGTGAAGAAGGGGCAGAAACCTTCATGGCTCTCCTAGACACAGCCTCTCTCGAGGAGGCCAGGTGGCAGGAATGTTTGTTATTTGATCTGAATTTTATGTGCTGCACAGGCACTCTGTTGACATTTTGGAAAGGCAAAATATTTTCTTTAATTGCATAATAATTAATACATTGCACTTTTTGTCTGTAGAGCCTAGTGTTTGATGAAGGCGGGTGTGGTGTATTATCCCTTTATATAGGTGGGAGATACATGAAGCACAGAGACTTGTCAACAGTCACTAATAATTTAGGTCTCTTGCTTGCTAGTTCCATCCTCACCCCACTAGAAAACAGAGCTACCCCTAAACCAAATAGTCAATATAATAATATAAAACTCGCTGTGAAGTAGTGAAAGCAGCTAGACAGGAGAGCCTGAAATTCAGAAGTTGTTCCATAAGGGAACCACCAGGGACTATTTTCACTGACTTTTTCAATTATCGTCCTGTCTCCGTGTCTGTCCTTGTTTTTACCATGTATATGAAGCAGGAGAGCAGTGTACAACTCAAATCTTGCTAAGTTTGAAAAGCAGAAAACATGGATACAAATTACTTTGGGGAATTATCATGTTGGAATCATTTCACTGTCTCAAAAATAATCCTGGCTGGCAATCTAGGAGCCCTTAATAGTCTTTAAAATTCATTTTTTAAAAAATTGAATGAATGCTCAAAATCAAAGAAAATAAGGAAGAATATTCACTCACACCAAGGTGGACCAATCTGTTCCTAGCACACTAGTCCAATGTCTCCCAGTAGTGTACTCTGGGTAGTCTACATTTACACTCATATTCAGGAGGAAAGATTTAACCCCTGCATTTGCATTTGGCAGTGTTCTTTTAAGTGTTGGGATGTTTTAAATGGTACAGATGGTTGGGGGACATCAGAGGAGTTTTGTAGTTCCCTACTATCTGTGACATTAAGGAGATGAGAACTCCACAGGGCAGATTCTTTGCTCTGACTGAGCTCTGCATGGAGAGGGACACAATGTGGGATGTGAAAGATGGTTATAACCATATTTGTTCTCTCCTATTCTGGGCTCAGCTGAAGGCCAGCCAGGCTCCTCTCATAAGAGCAGCCCCATGGTTACTCTACCGTACACTTGACTGCCTATGGCCCCAAGGGGCTTTTCTGACTGCTGAGAATAGCTCTCTGGCCATGTCCCCTCCATGCGTTTACTGCGGGGGCCTCTAGTTCCCAGTGACAAGATTCACTGGGTTTGCAGCCCCTTTACTGCAGCAGAGCAGCAAAAGGGGCCATAACATAATACAGAATCCACACACACGTCCTTATCAGAGAAACTGATTTTCTTTAAGAATGCTGATTCACCCAGCTGCTTTCTACAGCAGGAAACACCCCAGGCTTTTGAATCTGTGAGTCATCCAGTCTTCACATATCTCGGACTATCCCAAATTTTTAGATTTGTCCCAGTTTGTTCCCCCTCCTTGCTTATACTAATCATGCCAATCAAGAATTCCAGCCTTTTCATTCTTTTTTGCAAAATCATCAGCAACTCAGATTGCTAATTTGACCAGCCAGCCACGTTTCTCGAGAACGTCAGGGTTTTCTTTCCTACGTTTGTTCAGGGCAGACTGTCAAAAACAGTGCAGATACCTCAAACTGGTGGTGTGTTCTATAATTAGATTTCACCAAGCCAGTAACAAATGTGAACTCCTGGATCACTGTACCAGTCTTACCATGGAGTCACAGACGGTTCCTTTGGACTCTCTAGTCTATTTTACCACCCAGACAAATTGGACTTAATGATAAATGGTCACGTACCACCAAAAAAAAACCAACACAGCATATTCAGGTTGCTTCCTATCCCAAGAGACCAGTCACTTAGCCCGGATCAATTGATACCCTAGATCTTACACCAAAGCCTGTAGCCAATCCTGTAATAAACTACCTAAAGGTCTATTAATTAGGAAAAAGGCATAAGAGTTATTTACAGGTTAAAGCAAGCAAACATATACACACAAATGAGTTACCATCCAAATCCTTAGCGTGACAGTGATCTGTCAATTCAAAGTATCTTTCAGGACAGACCCAGGGGTAATACCTGGGGATCTCTGCCTCAGTTTAGAGTCTCTGGTCCTGTCAGAGCTCAAACAGTATAGGGAGATCAACAATTTTCCTAAGACTTTGCTTTATTTCCTCCATTCAGCTTCCAAGTCCACAGGATGAGCTTCCTTGCATGTAGCATTTCTAAGGTGAGATAGGGCCATTAACCAGTTTGTTGTGTTGTGATGGTTCTTTATAGCCCATCTGATTTTATAGTCCATCTGGATGGGGGGAGGGGATGTTTTCCATGCTTGGGTTCACAAATACAAAGCAAACATTTTCAAAGTGATAAAGCAAAACGTACATGTTTTCTTATAGTGTGGAATACAGACATTACAAGTGAGATTACTGCAAGCAACAATTTACAAGCATTTCATAGAGTCTAAACACTAAATACGTTCTTATTCTATTCTGAACAAAGCTAACATACAGGTGGACTGGTCTGGTCTCCAGCTACGAATTTGTTAGTTCTTAGCTAATGCCTGCAGCCTGGGCAAGAGCTGGCACCTGGTTTGCCAGCATCCCGACCCCAAAATGAAGTGAATTTCCACTTCTCCCTCACCAAGTACTTCTGTAATTGTTGGCCACATAGAATGGGAGTTCTCCATTTTTAACTGCATGTCCTCAGAGTAAAGTGAGCTGTAGTAAGGGGTACGTAGGACTTTATCCTACAGACTGCTGAGCATCTCCTGCAAGAGCATTCTCATCTCTCACCCACTTCAGTGGGCTAGGAGGGCATTCTGTAGGGTTGGGCCTATCGTTGGGACATAGTTAATTATAATTTCTTGCATTTGGAGATGGGAGTTATGCCACTAGCATTACAGTGAATGACCAGTGGCCTGAGAACTCAATTGTAAGCCAAGAACAGGTGGGTTTTTCTCTCTCTGTGGCTTTGGGCATGAAACTTAATCACTCTGCCTCAGTTTCCCCATATGTAAAACAGTGATGATAAAACTTCACAGAGGAGTTGCAAATAGAACTGAAGCCAAACCAGGAAGTTTAGATCCGGATCCAAAGCAAAACTTCCCCAAATTTCAAGAGGGGCTGGAATCCAATGTTCTGGTTTGATTTCACCTTACAGAAAATAGCCAGAATTACAAAATTTGGGTCTCAATTTCCTTAAAGTTTGAGGGGGTCTGAGTCCAGTGTTTTGGCTGGGACCCCACGCTAGTTGTGATGATTCATTGGTTAATGTTTGTGAAGCTCTTCAGCTGGAAAGTGATACACAAATGCTAACTGTCATTATTGGGAATAGAAAAGAGACAGTCCTGTTCTATCCCACTATTGAAAGGGTGGGTAAATGTGATTAGTTAAGAAAGACCTTAGCCCTGAGAATAGTAATACAGAATTTTAACATCATTCACAATTTCCCCCAAACTACTTAAGAAACACACTCCACCCTGTAAAAAGCCTGTTTTGTATTAAGGGGCATTGCTTCCCTTCCTGGGCACTCAGATACTATGGTGAGGAGAGTGGTATAAGAACCGGAATAGAGTCTTACATCAATCAGTCACATTCATCCTTTATAAATAGATCATTTTTGATAATTCTGGTTTTATCAGTTTGGGAAGAAATACAGAACTGTAATCTTATTCAAGAGAGAGAAATCCTCCTCCTAGGTTTTCTAACAGCTTGAGTTGTTGTCAGATACCAGCTCACTCCTCTGAATATAAGCAGTAAGGAAAAGTACTCTACTATACATTTGCTTTCCTCTTGATAGTCAGGGGAAGCCGTGCAATGTAAGGGGAATAAAAAGCAAGCAGATTCACAGTTATATTGTACATGCAGACTGTATGCTGAACAAACACCAGTAAAAGTTCAGGGAGCAAGAGGTTAATATTTGCCTGTGATGGCCTCTGTAACAAGATGCTGGAGGAGATTCCAAGCTGGTATCTTCTGAATGCCAATGTGGCACAACAGAGTAAAGCAATATGAGATGTAGCTCACTGTCATGGGGAAGCTGGTCTCTGTGGATAGACTGAGCCCAACTCCCCTAGACAGAGCAAATGAGCCCAATCCAGTCAGTTAAAGAGGGCTGGGCTACAGCTAGGCCTATAAAGGGCTGCTAGCAGGCCAAGCCTTGGGGAAGGAAAGCCACAGTGGTGCGCGGTGTGAGCTCGTGTGGTGGGTCCCTGGAGCAAGGGGCCAGAGTAGGGTGACCAGACAGCAAGTGTGAAAAATTGGGACAGGAGGTGGGGGGTAATAGGAGCCTATATAAGAAAAAGACCCAAAAATCGGGACTGTCCCTATAAAATCGGGACATCTGGTCACTGTCGGCCAGAGGCTCAGCGAAGCAGCCGTGTGGCTGGTGATCCAGGAAGGGAGCAGAGCTGGCTGAGGCCTGGAGGCTGCCAGCAGCTGGAATGCCAGAGATTCTCAGGAGGGGTGGCCCTGAAGCCTGGGGTCCCGATTGAGTTGACTGTGTTCCATTTGTTTGTTAATCTCCATTATGAAAACCAGGGCTCGGCAACCTTTCAGAAGTGCTGTCCCGAGTCTTCATTTATTCACTCTAATTTAAGGTTTCGTGTGCCAGTAATACATTTTAAAGTTTTCAGAAGGTCTCTTTCTATAAGTCTATAATATATAACTGAACTATTGTTGTATGTAAAGTAAATAAGGTTTTAAAAATGTTTAAGAAGCTTCATTTAAAATTAAATTAAAATGCAGATCTTATCAGTTTAGTGTGATCCTAGCCCTTGCTTTTCCTAGCTGAGTTTTCCAATGTCTGGCACGTATTTGGATACTTTAAGCTACACACAGGCTTCTGAGTGATCAGTTGTTAACCGGCTCCGAGAGGGACAGAGGACAGATTTCATGTGTCAAAATATCTGCTCACACAGGTATGTGGATCCAAATGCTGAAAGCATTGCAAATGCAATGTTCTTCAAACAGTTAAATTTCACTGGTAGGGACATCCAGCAGGTCAGAATAGAGCCTCCATGCTCTCTCGCGGTAGCTTCAAGTGCACTCCGCAGATCTCCAAACTTTGATGCCCACAATTCTGAGCTTTTTAACTGAATGAGCTGCATTTCGAAATCTTCAACACCCATCCACTGAAATACAGACAAATCCAAGTCGCTTTCGTTGAACTTTTAAGGTTTAATTAGAAAAGAAAGCATTGGGCCAAATTGCTGGAAATCTTGAAATCTGTCAGAAAATTCTGATTCCAGTTCTTGCATGTACATTCTAATCTCAACATCAAATGCAATAGTGATGTAAGCAGCAAATCAGGACATAAAAATATCCCAGTACAGTGGCGCTGGAACAATTTTTAAGGTGGGGGTGCTGAGCTGCGCCCCCTCTTGCCCCGGTCTGCACCCCTCACTGCCCCAGGCTGGGGCAAGTGGGCCACGGCTGGGGGCGGCTGCAGAGCCCCCGGCCGGTGGTCAGGACCTCAGGCCGGCAGCAGAGCCACCCGGAAGGGACCCGGGGCTGGCAGTGGGCTGAGCAGAGCCAGCGGCCGGTACCCCAGGCCAGCAGCGGAGCCCCCGGGACCGGTGGCCAGGCCCCAGGCAGTGTGAGTGCCACTGAAAATCAGCGGTTTCAGTGTAGTAGCCGTGTTAGTCTGTGTCAGCAAAATGAAAATAAGAAAGAAAAACTTGTAGCACCTTAGAGACTAACAAATTTATTTCAGCATAAGCTTTCGTGGGTTAGTACCCACTTCATCGGATGCATGGCTCAGCTCGCTATAGATGATATAGGTTGCCTACCCCTGATGAAAACAAACCTCCTTGACTGAGACTGGGCATGGCAGGGTGAGCTGGGGAGAAGCAAGGCCTGTGGGCCCTCACCTACTGATGGCTTGTTGCAACTATTGGCAAAATGACTAACTGCAGGGAATAGCGAAAGTGTTAATAGACAGCTGTGAGATGTCACAAAAGGAAAAACAACTGGTCACTCAGCCCTGGCCCATCGAATAGAACAGCAGTTCTTATTTTTACTGGGACTATTAATTTCACTTTCCCCGCCTATACCTTTATAGACAGGAGTATGCAGTGAGGCTGACGAGAGGTGGCTTTGTGTTTGTTCTAGAGGAGTGGTGCCAAATAATTGGTGGCTGGTGGACATGCACAAAGGAACTACTGTAAGTGAGCGTATAGGTTGGCTGAAGGTGTTCCGGGGATCAGGAGCAGTCAAAAAACTTGGGAAACTTTTGTATTTTACAAGATTGTAAAGCTCTATTGAGCAGTCTCATTGGCCTAAATAGTTCCATGTCTCCTATTATGTACTTCTCAGCCAGGAACAAGGCCCTCTCTCTTCCCCCTTGAGATGGCTAAAATACCCAACACAATAAGGGAGAATGATTCGGTGAGAAAACTGAAACCAGCTAGGAAATGAGTCAAAAGAGCTCTCAGTCTCATTGGTAAAACTGAGAGTTGCAAAGCAGAGCATTGTTCAGAAGATCAAAGCTTTGAGACTATGGTTATAAAGGCAACACTATTCCCAGCATCCCACATCAGGTAAATACGTGCAAGAGACAAATCAATTTATCTGACAGTCACTGCTATGCAAACACACCTTGGAGTGAGAGCAAGAATGGGGGGAAAGGTCTGCAGACTTGGCTGCTGGAGAGAGGAGTTAAGGCAGGTGTGTTGTGTTTAGTCTCCTGGGAAAAGAGATTGCTCTGTGATACTAATCTGTGTTCCCTGCTGGCTGCCAGAGTATGCATTTTGTCCCACGTTTTGTTCTGCTGAAAAATGAGCTGAAATCACTCTTCCCTGATCTCTGCAGCCCTTTAGTGGGGACATCAGGATTTTTAATTTTTTTTTAGAACTGGTTGAAATTTTCCAAATATTGATTTTTTAACACGATTTTTTCATCAAAATGTTGATTTCCCCCCCCCCAACACAAAAAAGGCATAGATATGTTTGCAATGACCCCTCTGCTGGGTTTCCAATCAGCTAGAGAGATGATTGGATTGTTTTGATTCTGAAAATGTCAACAACATTTTAAAAGTTTGAAAAAATGGTAAAAAGAAATATCATTTTTTTAACTAAAAGTTTTCCCAGTTTTTCCAAACATCTCTAGCTCTTTTACAACACTATTTAGTGACAGTCACTTCTACTCTGGACAATATAGCTGACACCTCTTATGATGAATTCATATATTTTTTCAGTGATGTACTGCCCAGTGTTTTAACAAGGCACTCCAACTAAAATGTCCCCAACAGCCTTTAATAAACCCCATTAACTAGGGATATGTGTGCTGCACAGAAGAGCAGCAGTGAGCAAAGAATTTATTTCTTTATTCTTTTAAACAAAGGAAATAAAAAAAGCTTTCTGACAATCATACCCAAGGAGGGAAATGACACCACCAAGGCAAACGCACTGATATTAAATGTTCATATATTGTTCTTGAAAACTATACTGAGTACATTGATAGTAGAACCCAGTGTCCAACTTGTGTAATTTGAATGGAATTGGTGACCTTGTAGGTCCTTCCCTCTGGAAAATTACTGACGTCTGTGAGAGAAAGGAAATGTTATTAGCCTTAGCCCATTTTACAGATGAGGAACTGAAGTACAGAGAAACTAAGTGACCCCTCTAACGTCAGAAAGGAAACCTATGCAGAGCTAGGAATTGAACCTCCTGAGTCCTAGTTCTGTGTATTAACCATAAAACCAGTCTTCCTCTTGTCTATCTTGTTGTAAACAGTATCCCTGAGGAAGAATCCTTGCGGACCACAATTGTATTCTTTTCTGGCAGTTATCATGCAACATCATGACATTGTATTGCAAATATCACATCATGCTCTCATTGTCCTGCTGGATAAACTTTGAAAAGTAGCAACTCTTCAAGCAGCTCGGCTTTCAGGAAAGCCAGAACAGGGCAAACTGGGTTGGTGCTTGCTGTGCTATTGAAACCAGGTGAAATGTGGATGAAAATCTGACCTCCACTTTAGAGTGACTTCTGATTTATCGTTGAGATGAATAGTTGTCAATCTACCCTGCACTGTTTATGGAGCACTCTTTTTGCTCAGATCTGATTCCATTTGCATCGCTGCTGGCTGCACCAACAGGAGACCCTCTTCTCTAAACTATTTGCATTGGGTGACTAGTGCTCATAATCCCAGATTTAATGTCAAATATTTTCTGCGAGGGGAATAAAAATGTCAATAGGAAGTGAAGTGTGGTCTGATTAACAGTTAGACCTCTGCCTCTGCCTCATTTTTGACTGATGTGGTGTTTTACAAGAATAATACAGCTGATTCCTCTTTATGGATGGGCTCTGATGGAAATATAAATTAAGCAATTATTACGATTCTCTGAGGCTCATAAAAATAAACTGCTGAGAGATCGACATATTTATTTTTGAATTGCTTTAAAAACAAGACGTGTACATGGCAGTACCACTTCTTTTTTTTTTTTTTGAAGGAACGTCAAGATAAATATGACTTCCTTAACATCCAGAATAAAATAGGGAAGCAAAGCAAACAAAAGTCTGTGTGCAGTGGGCAGTTCATGATTGCTGAGGCTGCATTTTGGCTTGGGAGTTCTGGAGTCCCTGATTTTCATGTGTTTTGTTAAAAATGAAACAAAACAAAAAAATACTGTCTATAACCTTTATAGTAGCACTGAGCGGTCTCATTCCACGGCAAGGGGCCCTTTGGGCTACCCAAGCACTGCACAAACAGTCCTTGTCATGAATTGCTCACAATCTGACTCGATGTGTTTAAAGTTTTCTCCTGTGGGTGGGTGACTGCGATAGCGACACTGTTTACTGAGGACCTTGAGACCTTCCAGCTTGAAACCTGGGCTGCCTGGGAGGGCCAGCAGGGACTCTCAGGATTAGTAGCACCTGTTGAGTGCTATGCAACAGTATTTGCAAACATTTCTTCTAAGCCTGAGCTGCAGTTTTGGATCCCTTGATGTTTGCATGAACAGATTTTTCTGCTCACGCAAATGTTTGGAGAATGTCCAGTACTGCCAAGCCCAAGGGTTCCAAAGTCATGAGTCAAGCCCTAAAAAATAATCATTTTTCAGTGCTTTGTATTCACCTGCTGGTTTTTAACCCTTAAGATTTTACATTTACAAGCTTTCCTCTGCAGCCATGAAGGCTAGAAACTTACTTCTTTTTTTTTTTTTTTTTAAATGAAAGCAGAGATTCTCATGTCACAACACGTCCCCAGTAGCTGGGGTATTAAGAAAAACACCAAATATCACGATGCTCACAATGAAATCTTGAGAGTTGGCAATGCTGAATCTGTTCTTCGTACAAATGTGCATACTCATGTGCAAAGAAACAAAGCTATTTTGTGCAAAAGGGTTCACTATTTATGCTCACTATATATACACTGTTCTGTTTAAAAAGTTAGTCATTGAATTGGAGAGCAGAAGCAATGCCTTGACTTAAGGCACCACTCACGTGCCACAGAAAATGAATACTAAATAAGCATAGTTGTAGCCATATTGTTCCCAGGATATTTGAGAGACTGGGTGGGTGAGGTAATATCTTTTAACTTCTGTTGGTCTAATAAAAGAAATTACCTCACCCGCCTTGTCTCTCAAATATGAATAATGCAAGTTTGTAGTTCATGAGGAACCTCTAGTTTGAGATTTGTTCCCCAAAACTATTCTCTGAATAATTCTACATAGGGAATAGGCCCATGTAAATCTAAGCCTCTTCGTGAATGATTCGCAAGCAGAAAAAAGGCTTTAAAATATTTGTAACAAATGTTCACAACATCTGATTAATTAATCATTAATGAAGGAAGCATGGCCTAGTGGACAGGGCATTAGAGTAGGACCTGGGAGTCCTGGATTCAATACCTGGCTTTGCCTCAAACTTCTTGTGTGACCTGGGCAAGTCACAAAATCTACCTTGAACCTTGGTTTCCCTTCTTCACAGGGGGTGTTGTGTGGCTAAAATCCATTCATGATTGTGAGATGCTCAGATACTCTGGTGATGAGGAGGACTATATGTGTACTTAGACAAACAGAACTGAGCAAGCTCTGTTGTCAAGGTTAGTTTGTTGTGGGGGCTGGAGAGAGTTTCATGGATTCTCTGACTTCTGGGGAAAGTCCTGGAGCTTATATAGCTGGTTTGAAGCTTCTGCACAGTGCTGCTGCTAAGATCTTTGCAGAAGCTGAGTCAGGAAAGCAGCTCTGAGGAAGTGGTAGCAGTATCTTTCTCACCTTCCTGCACCATTGCTGCTATGGGGCTGAGCTGGCCCTGGGGTAGGAGTTTAAATAGCTTTGAGTTATTATTAAAATATTTTAAATACTTTGCTGAAAAATACAGGCTCTTTTGATTAAGTAATGTAACTTGTGACTTCTGGCATGTTTATACTTTAAATTGTGACTTTTTTCCTTTCTCTCTTTTATGACCAGATCATGATAATTTGCATAATGTATGTGACTACTCTTAGTAATAGCAAACCCCAGTTAATACTTACTAACTTCTGTAACTAGTCTTGCAAACAACAGTGGAGATGTCTTCTAAACAGAGTAGGCGTTCATGGAGTCCATGTCTTTAGTTGTTGAAATGCACTGCTCTGCATCTGTTTCCTGGCAGTTGCCCCAGTTAAGTGGATATGATGTTGATCTGGGTGCAGATGAAGTGGATTCTACTATTCTGAGGTTTCAGATACGGTGGGAGTGGGAAGCATCATTGTGTTAGCAAAAATTACAGTCATAGTGGGAGTCAGTTGATCTGGGTTCTGTCCCTTGATTTGCCACAGGCTTTCTGGGTGACCTTAATTCAGCGGCATTGTGCATATGCCTTATGACGTAGTCTCTAATTACATGATCACAAACTATTTATTCCACAGAACACATGCCTCATTCAGTGCACAGAATGGACAGCGCTCACTTAACGAGCAATTATGCCTTTTTTTTTTATCCTCATTGTTCAATGGGTGGCCACAAGCCCTATTTATTGAACACTATTCAATTCCTGCTGTGAAGACAGAATTATTAACTTTCTCATGGGCCTTTCTGTGGTGCTCATCACTACAGTATCTGAGCGCTTCACAAACAGTAATGAAACTGATCAGGTGATGGGGTCCAAGTTTCCTCTCGAGCTCCTCCCTGGTTCCTTATCCCAGTGTTTCTGCCCAGCCAGTCCCAGCTCTTTCCCTGTACCCCAGCAGCACCTGGTAAGATCTGTCACCCCGGTCCGTTACCCCTTTTCCCTCCACTAGTCCCTCATCCCAGTCTGCTTGTCCAGCCAGTCCCAGTCTTCCACCCTCCCTCCAGCTCCTCATTCAATCTCAGTGTTCCAGTTTCTCTCACTGGCTCCCAGTCCCAGCCTCTCTGTCCAATCAGTCCCAGCCTCCCCTTGTCATGGCCAGTCCTAGTTTCTGTCCCCCCGACCCCCTTGCCAGTCTCCTCACACCAGACTCCTTGCCCCAGTCTACTCCTTTGTCTCCCCTTGGTCTGGATTTTGTCCCCTCTGCATTTAAATCAGATGGTTTCCTCCTGCACTCTGCCTGTGTGTCAGCAGGGGGGTCAGTGGGTATGTTTACACTGTAAATAGACAGGGCGGGGGGACTGGCTCAAGCCAGGGGCGGCTCTTACAATTCTGCCGCCCAAAGCAGGGGTGGTGGCGCCCCGCCCCCGACGCAGGCAGACGTAGCGGGGCCCCACCACGTCTGCCTGCGTCGGGGGCAGGGCCCCCGACGCAGGCAGTCCCATTCTGGAGCGGCAAGGGGACAGCGGCGGACCTGCCGCCCCTTTGCCGCCGCGGCAGGCGAGACTGGGGTGGCAGTCCGAGTCCGGCGGCGGCAATTCGGCGGCGGGAAGAGCGGACCTGCCACCGAATTGTCGCCACGGGACTCGGACTGCCGCCCCCTTCTCACCTGCCGCCCCAAGCACCAGCTTGGCAAACTGGTGCCTGGAGCCGGCCCTGGCTCAAGCCCACTGACTGCTCCGGGGCTCAGGCTACGGGGTTGTTTAATTGCAGTGTAGACATTTAGGCTCCGGCTGCAGCCTGAACTCTGAGACCCAGCAACCTCACAGGGTCCTAGAGCACCACTCAAGCCCGAATATCTACGCCGCAATTTAAAAGCCTCTTAGCCTGAGCCCCGCAAGCCCAAGTTGGCTGGCAGAAGCCAGCCAGAGCTTTTAATTGAAGTGTAGACATACCCAATGAGAGCACAGGAGAGACAGGCCCCCTGCTCTCAGTCCCAGTGCCTGGTCCCACCTGAGCTGGGATCAGTTGGGAGCGGCCATTGCAGGGAACTCTGGCTTTACCCCAGCAGCCCTGGGCTGGAGTAGGCTCAGTCACTGTGGTGATGTCTGGTCAGCACTAGGAGCTGTCGGAGGCTCGAGTGTACTCAGCCAGGAGGGACTCCTGGGAGATTTTAGCTGCTAAAACCGAGGTCTCTGCTGAACCATGGGCAAACTGTGATTCTTCAAAAGCTTATAACTCAGCTGCATGTGGACAGATTTTCACAGGGACAGAAAAAGGCACATCCGTGATATAAAGGCAACCCACCTGCCAAATTGCAACTTGCTGCTCCAAAACATGAGGGCACTCGAGCTGTTCAAAGAAAAGCTTGCCAGAATTTTTTAACATGAGTGAAACCACGTATTTTCCCCCTGTCCTTGGCCTCAGAACCAGCTGACCTATTTTGGCTGAAATTTAAAAAAAAAAATCAGCCTGAGACAGACTTACGGAAAACTTCAACCCAAATGGTTTCAGTTTGGCAAAGTTAGAAACAATCAACACCAAGGTCGTATAATGGGAAGTGTCTTGCCATTTTAAACACAGGCAGCACTAGCAGCCTTGGCTGTAATATGAGTTCTGGCTGAGTACACACATCATCCTCTGGGGATCTGCCGGGGCCTATCCTACACCTTAAACTGGCAGGAAAAGGGCTTTCTTTTGGATGTTCTTGACTTGAGTTCATGGAGTTCTGAGCGTGACTGACCTTTCACACACATTCTCTCTCTCTGAAAATATTTCCCCATCACATTTGATTGGGAAATGACAAAAATTCCAAAGTCCACAGGTTAATTTTAGTTCCTAGTGTGGCCAATGACATAGGACAGCCCTGTTGCCAGGCTCAGCCGAAAGACACAGGACTTACTGGACATGGGGAGGTTACTTCTCAGCTCTCCTTCCACGTCACGACTGGGGCACATTGGCAGCACTCACCTACCTCAGCCGTGGTCGCACTGAGGACTGCGGTTGCCAGTGCTCTCAGTCTGGCCCCAGTCAGCAGCACCTCCTGTTGCTTTTAAAATATGGGGAGAGCATCAAAATAGTTTCCTTGAGACAAGGAAGTTCAGGGCCTGATTACTGGTCACAATGATCTGCACAGAAAAAAGGCTTGGGGGAAGGAAGCGGTTTGGTAGCTTTCTTCTCTGGCTCCTTGCTGACTCTGTAATGGTGGGGATTGTTAAATGATTCTTCACAGCCCTGCCAGTCTTTTTCACCAGGATTAAATAGAAATGTTTACATAGTCCAATGAAATGTTCTGTAGTCTCATTGGGCAACTGAATTGGACAGTGGCAGTGACCCAGGGATCATTAGGCATCACAGGCTGTTACTGCTGTTTCATATTTCATAGATAAGTTTATGGAAGGGATGGTTTGATAGGATAACATGATCTTAGCAATTAATTGCCCTTTGACTATCAGTGGTAAATAGGACCAATGGTCAATGATGGGATGTTAGAAGTTACTACAGAGAACTTTTTCCTGGGTGTCTGGCTGGTGAGTCTTGCCCACATACTCAGGATTCAGCTGACTGCCATATTTGGGGTCGGGAAGGAATTTTCCTTCAGGGTAGATCGGCAGAGGCCCTGGAGGGTTTTCGCCTTCCTCTGCAGCATGGGGCACGGGTCACTTGCTGGAGGATTCTCTGCATCTTGAAGTCTTTAAACCATGATTTGAGGACTTCAATAGCTGAGACATAGATGAGAGGATTATTGCAGGAGTGGGTGGGTGAGATTCTGTGGCCTGCATTGTGCAGGAGGTCAGACTAGATGATCATAATGGTCCCTTCTGACCTTAAAGTCTATGACTCCATGTTGTCTATTGGATTTCTAAAGCTGCTGCACTCCAACACCATTCCTCCTCTTAGACGGCCTGTCGTGGCAGCATTTCACAGAGAAGCTCTTCTCTTCTGCTGGGTACACTTGCCTCATGGTTTTTAAATGTTTGTTTCTAAACAAACCTGAAAACTAAGGTGAGAAGTGCAGCGCTCCTAGCTCCTGGGCTCTTGCGCTAAGGCTATGTCTACACTACTCACCTTGCAGAGGCACAGGTGTGCTGCTTCAGCCATGCTGCTGTAAGGTGTGCAATGTAGCCACTCCTTGTCAGCAGGAGAGAGCTCTCCGGTCAACAAAATAAAACCACCCCCAATGAGTGGCGGTAGCTTTGTTGGTGGGAGAGCATCTCCCGCTGGCATAGCGCTGTCCACACCGGTGCTTTTCGTCGGTAATACCTTTGTCAGCGGGGGTGTGTGGTTTTTTCACACCCCTGACTGACAAAAGTTTTACCAAGAAAAGTGCAGTGTAGACATAGCCTAACGTTATGACTCCCAGAGAATTGCAACCATCCTCCCTTTTTTGGGCTAGAGGGGAGATGCCTTGACATTCTTCTTTTGTGCTGTAACGTAGGGTCAAAGACTAGAAAAGGCTGAGAACCATGGTCCCAACCAGATGCTGGGTGGTTACCAGCTAATAGCTGGAGTGAGAGCACTGCAAACTCTCAGTGGTCACCATTGCACCAGTGAGGTGCTCAAAGGAGGGCTGGGCTAACTTCCTTGCCGCTGGTTGAATTCAGAACCTCTCTGGCTGCTGCTAAATGATCCCTGTCACAGCTGATTCCCAGGAACTATTAAACAGGCTTCCAAATAGGGATGTAAAAGATTAACTGTTAACCAGAGCAGCCCCAGCCCCAGCCGTAATGGCCCCAGCCACACTGACGGATTGGCCCCAGTCCCAGCAGTGCCGGCCACTGGGATTGGCCTCAGCCGCTAAATCGGTTAACTGTTTAAATGACATATTTTTAATCGTTTAAACAGTTAAGTTTTTTAATGGTATTTACATCCATACTTCCAAAAGGCACATTGCTTGCTTTGCAGCATGTCAGATTGCACCAAACAGCAGCCATTTAACAAAACAAAGAACTCCCAGGGTAGGCTATACCAGTCCCCGCTCTCCAAAGGCTCTAGCCCAGTGTTTCTCAAATTGGGGGTCCTGACTCAAAAAGGCATTGCAAGCCTATTGTAAGGGGATCGAGGTATTGCCACCCTAAATCTGCACAGTTTGCCGCCAGCAGCAGCACAGAAATAAGGGTGGCATGGTATGGGGAGGAGGTCATCACCGCCTGAAATATTTTCAAAGGGGGTCCCAACAAAAAGGGGTTTGGGAATCCCTGCTCTAGCCCTTCTACCTCCATTTCAAAATTACACATGCCGGGTACCTCTCAATATTCTCAGTATGGGCCTGATCCAAGCCCACTAAAGCCAATAGAACAGTGGTCCCCAACGCATTTATGTGCGCCCGCCTACTGACAAGGAGCACTTCCGCCGGACAACCCGCCAGACAACCCGCTGAGGAGCACAGCCGCTGGACAACCAGCCACCGAAATACCTCTGAGAAGCGGCAACGCCAAGAAGCGTTGCCGCCGAAATGCCGCTGCTTCTCGGCAGCATTTCGGCAGTGACATTTCTCGATGATGCTGCTTCTCGGCGGCATTTTTGCGGCGACGCTTCTCAATCACGCCGCTTCTCAGTGACATTTCGGTGGCTGGTCGTTCAGCACCCGCCACACTCTTCTGGGAACATGAATATGCTATTGCAACAGAAAGGTTGGGGACCACTGCAATAGAAGGTCTCTCATTGAGTTCAGAGGGCTTTGGATCAGGCCCTCTATTCTTCCAGAGCAAAGTGTGACTATTTCCAGCAAAACGCAGTGTATGAAAAGACTTGATAAGTGCTGCTGCCTCCTTCCTTGGTTAGGAAGTAAAAATAGACGTGTATACGTGGGAAAACAAATGAAAACGTTCCCTAGTTGCTGCCCTCTTCTCTGGGTGAATTCATTGTGTACACACGGTTTGTTACATGGGTACAGGGCAAAACAGTTGCAGGATCCCCTTGTTTAAAATCGTGGCAGAATTTTGCTCCGATGTATTGTGCTTGCTGTGTGAAGAGAGGTTGAATGTGTTTGCTCTCCAGCATGAAGTGATTTCTATTTTCCTGTGAAATGAACATTTGCTCATTATTCCCACACTATTCAGAGACTAGCCCTTTTGCAGAGATCTGGCTTGCCTTTCCTAGCTGCACGGTACTGACCTGAGAACATTGCTCCTCTTCAAAATATTTGCATTTGATGAATGGTGATTTCTTTCCCTCCTGGGTAGGGGTAAAGCAACTGGAAAATCATCTACAGAAATGGCTATGGTAGGTTTTCAAACGCAGAACATGGGAAGTCTAATGACAGTCCCTTGAGAACAGAAAACGCGTGTAACATACTGCACCTTTATGGGTTAACCCAGACAACATACAGTCTGTCTCCCTTGAGCTGGAAATGGCAGGATCCCAATGGGATTTACAGCTCCTCCTTAATGATAACTCATTATAGTGGCAGCCACCAGTACTGCTCAAATTCAGACTCTGGCAAGGTTTCTGCGGTGGAGTAGAGTGCTTGTTTCAGGCACTGGTGATGATGTAGCCATGACGCTCCAGCCAGCTCTGATATTTGGCCAAGCTGCTCACAGTCAGGCTAGGAAGGGGGTTGTAATTTTTTTTTCCAGTCAGCTGAAAATAAATTTTGGAGGGATTTTTGTATCAAATGCCAGAGCTGAAAAATAAAATGAATTGAATTTAACTGGCTTATACTCCTTATTTGCTCTTCTGTTGCCATGGAATTCCACTGAGAGCCTGGAACTAGCCAATCGGGGGTTAGGGAAGAGGATCTATTTATGGGGAGGGGGGGTGGTAATTAATTATATGGCATACATTTTCCAAAAGATTGTCTGTTGTATATCTCACAGGGTCTAAAACAATCAACTTAAAAATCCCTCATGATATACTCTGAGCTGCCAGCTACCCGACCTCCTGCCGTTCCCCATCACGCTCCCGTGTGAGTGCTGTGGATAGGCTGTGTGGTGAGATATGCATTGCTGAACGCATCCACTTCTTAACAGAACTGTAAAATTGGAGAAGTCCCACAGGAAAGCAATTAGCATTGAAGCGTCATGCATTCAAAACCAGTGCTGCCAAAAATACCCTCCAGGAGGCTGAGTGATGCAAACCAAGACCATGGCAAAAAATGTACCTCTTGGGTGAAACTAACCCCAAAGCAGTGACCCCCATGAATGCTCCAATTAAGCCCAGAATCAAAGGGCAAATCCATGCCCCCATTCCACAGCCACAGGGATCCCCGTGGCAGGGGAACCAGTGTGGTTGTACTGCACCAGGGGGTGAGGTATGATCAGGCTGGATATGGGGGAGCTGTAGAGCCAGTGCACACCCCTTAGATGCCCCTTGCCTGAAAGCCATTCTGTCCTGTCTACAGTAGCATAGACAGGGCAGTTGTGGGACTGGGAGAGGGAAATAAGAAGAGGGTCCTTTGGTTCCAAAGCAGGGTTGCATTGGAGCAACAGAGAGCTACTTGAGCCTTGACCTGACGTACCCTGTCTGGCATAGGCACCGACTCCGTAGGTACTCTGGAGCTGGAGCACCCATGGGGAAAAATGGTGGGTGCTGAGCACCCAGCAGCAGCAGCCCCTCTTTCCCCCATCAGCTCCCCTCCTGCCCTGCAGTGTTTGCCGCCCGCCGGCAGGCCCTGCTGATCAGCACCTCCCCCTCCTTCCCTGCGCCTCCCACTCACCGTGATCAGCTGTTTCACAGCATGCAGGAGGCGTTGGGAGGGGGAGAGGAGCAAGGGTGCAGCACACTGCAGGGAGGGGGTGGGAAGAGGTGGGGTGGTGTGGGGCAGGAAGAGGCGAGACAGAGCCTTGAAGGAAGGGGTGGAGTGGGGGCAGGGGTCGGGGCAGAGCCAAGGGTCGAGCACCCCCCGGCACACTGGAAAGTTGCCGCCTGTGCTCTCTGGAGTGGATCTGCCACTGCTGTTGCCTAAGGAAGGGTGAGAGGAGGGGAGGAAATTCCTTTTTCCTGTCCTCAGTGGGCATGGTGCTTGGTTCCTTATTAATGTGATTTTGTCTGTTATTTATACTGTGTGTCCCCAATCAATACCGGGCCCCATCGCGCTATGCACTGTACAGTCACATTGTAAAAGGTAGTCCTTGCCCTAAGCTTACAACCTAACGTTCGGAACCTGTGTCAGGATCTATTAGCACTGACCCCTGCACCTGTGCAAAGTCCCACAGGTGCAGGGGATCATGCTAGTAGATCCCCAGGCAGAAGTAAGGCCTGAATCTGGATTTGGCCTTAAGGGCACAGACTATGTGGAAAGCCTGATGCAGGTGTTCTGCACAGGGGTAGACCTGCCCCTCGTGAGTACAGAAAGACACAGAAGGGGAAGGCTTCTCCAACATCACCCCAGCAGTGAACTCTGTGTGGGTGGGAAGACAAAGTGCCATGGGCCCAGCATACCCACCCAACCAGATACACCCAGCCGTTGGGCTAAGCATTGAGGTCTCCTTGCTACCACCCTGCCTGTTCAGGAGGGGAGATGTTGGCTGCCACCCCTGCTGCTCCCAAGTGAAGGGAGGACACTGCTGTGGCTCCTGGAGTTGCCTGCCACCACTGGGTGGGGATGAGACCATAGCACGAGAGCTGGAGCACAACTGCAGTGCATGTGTCGGGGGGGGAGGGCAGGCAGGCTGTGGTGTGTCTAGGGCCCAGTAGCGTAGCCGGGGGGGGGGGAGCAAGGGGAGCAGCCACTCCCCCTGTGAGCAGAAGCGGCGCCTTAAAAAGGGAGCGGCACCTTTTTATAGCAGAGCTAAAAAAAAGGCGCCGCTTCTTTTTAAGCGCCGCTTCTTGCACTCACCTGGCGGTGCTCCGGGTCTTCGGCGGCATTTTGGCACTGGGTACCACCGAAGACCCAAGACCCAGAGCGAGTGAGGACCCACGGACAAAGAGCCGCTGAAGACCCGGAGCGCCGCCGGAAGTGCTACCGGGTGAGTACAGGGGGAGCCTGGGGAGGCGCCGCTCCCCCTGTGCTCCGGACCTGCCTACGCTACTGCTAGGGCCCCAAATTGTCTTCATCTGAGCGTGGACCCAAGGTCTTGAGGAAGTGGGCTGCACCAAGCGGAAACCATTTTGGATCCCAGCTCTTCTTCTCTGTGTCATCCTCCAGAAAACCCCAAATGCCTTACCTGTTCCTGGATGGGAAAGCAGATGCTCCTTCACTCTGCCAGCCAAGCCCAGCTGCCTTCTCTGCCCTTTTGAATTCCAGTGATGTGCTGTCAGTAAATCTTCCGCTAGAGTTTCCCACAGAAGAACTGAGGAAGAACAGAGTTTTTCTTAATGTACTTTGGATGTCAAAAGCTTGCTGGATCCAGAAGACATTTTACAGTACAAAAATAAAGCTCAGTTGGTAACAGCTGAGTACCTACCTTCATGGCTCTAGGTTTCCATGCTTGCCTAAAAGTCAGAAGATTTGACTTCATAAACTGTATACCCACCGCCTGGTGATAAAAAAGGCTGTGCAGGTCTGATAAGGCAGATGTACACATCAGCCTAGGCCACTGGAGGAAAGAAAAATTTAGTCAGAATGTAAAAGAAAAGATTAAAAGGGAGAGTGAAAGAAAGATTTGGGGTGGGGAGAAGTCACCACATTTCATGCATGGTGTTAGGTCTGTGGAGTCTGTTTTGGAATGATTAATATAATGAACAAGGGGCTCACAAAAAGGCTGCTAATGCTCCCGGATCAGAAGTAGAACGACGGGGGAGCTGCAGCTGTTTCAGTGGCTTTCTGAACAGCAGGCTCTAGTTGAATGAGCCCCGTGATTATTTATCTTCATCGCGGTTCTTTATTTCAAGGTACTTGTTGTCTTTCCTACATTTTGACCGTCTGTCTTTATGCAGAGAAATATCTGATGATGGATTTTTTAATTTTTTTTTAGTAGCCTCCTTTCCCTTCCGCTTCTACATCACAATGTAGCCCAAATCGCCGCAATATGCAAATGCAAGGGGCTGCCAAAATTGTAACAAGTTTTCCCCCTACAGACTCATAAACACAGGGTCCCAGAATGTGTTGCAGAGAGAAGGGCTGGGGACTATTTATTTTCCACATTTATACAGAAATGCTTTTTCATACTGATAATCAAGGAGAGAGGCAAACATATTAAACTGTGTCCTTTGGACAATATACTGAGTATATAAAATAGTACTGCATAGCATTCAACTTGTGTAATTTGAAATATGTGTGTAAGTGAAGGCCTTATAGGGCTGCTGAGTTTAGCCTTCCTTGGTAGGGTTGGTTTTTTTTAATATCTGGTGTTCGGGCCAGTCTGGTCTATTTCCAAGGCAAAACGTTTGTTCTTCCTACTCACTTTTGGGAGGCAGTAAGGTCTGGAAGAACGTGCAGGGGGTGGGGAGTGAGACAGGCCTGAGTTCTAGTCTTGGCTGTGCCAGTGACTCGTTGTGTGACTCCATGCAAATTGCAGTTTCCCCGGTTGTGAGATCGAGATCGTACGACTTATCTCACAGGGCTGTCGCATTGATTAGTTAGGCCATGTCTACGCTAGCAAGTTTACAGCAGCACAGCTGCACCGATGCAGCTGCACTGCTGAAAGATCGCTCATGTGGCTGCTCCATGCTGATGGGAGGGAGTTTTCCTGTCGACAGCGCTGTGCACATTACCACTTATGTCGGCAAAATGTACGTCGCTCAGGGGTGTGAAAAAACACACACACACCCCGAGAGAGATAAGTTTTGCCGATGTAAGTGGTAGGGTACACATGGCCTTACTTAATCCATTCACAATGCTTCAAACATGGAAAGTGCTGTATAAATTCTAGGTAGTATTGAGTCTCAGCTGCCCAGTCTGGTGGCAGAATTTTGACAAGGGACTCCTGATCACCCCCCCACTCGAGAGCCGCTTCAGGACATCGCTGTTCTGAAACCAGCACAGTTTGTTCAACGGGCGCAAGAATGTTATGCATGGGAATTCATCAGCTCAGATTGAAATACAGTCAAAGGGGCTGATCCTCAGCTGGTATAAATTGGCATAATTCCATTGACTTCAGTTGAGCGAAGCTGATTTATGCCGGCTAAGGATCTGGCTCAAAATGTCCATGTTTGTTAATATTTTAATATAACAGGGACACTTTTTGTGTAATTTTACTTTGTTTTAGCTGTTTGTTTGTTTTTAAAATGACACCCTGAGAAACCTAAACATAACATGCCTCATTCCACCAACACCAATTTTTTTTGTATTTGAGTTGTCATTTAGAACACTTCTTTGGTTGTCGTTTTTATGCAGCGCCAAGATAAAAAGTGCGTGTGATATTTCTCATAGGCCCTACAAGAAATGTTATTTTAAATTTTAAAACAGTTGCTGGAAGTGTAAACCTAGAAATGGAAGGGCAAGGTATCGGAAGCATGGAATGCTTTCCTTGTGGCCACAGCTCAGCATTTAACTCTACAGGTTATGTCCCACTACCCATCCACCCACCCACTCAGGATTTATAGTCACAAAGAATCTGTAAAGAGGGCGCAAACCTATGTACTCCGCATTGCATGACTCACTCGGCACCTTTAAAAATAGGGGGTGAGTAGGCAGGAATATAAGCCCAAGTGTGCAAATGGCAGTCTTCGGGGGAGAATCTGTATGGGCAAATGCCATTTGAGTCGGGCAATACTAGGTGACTGAAACCTAGAATTAATAAAAAAGGGTTGCCTGGACCCAAGGGCTCCCTGATGCCCTCTGTCAAAATAACACATGGAGATTAACAAAATAATCACAACTTCTTGTGACTCTGGAAGTGTGGCCGCTGGGCCACGTTCCTTCCAGTGCTGATAGGGATGTGGAGCATCTGTGGGAGGGTCAGAGCCCCTGTGTGCTAGGCACTGTATATATGAGTAATAAAGACAGTCCCTGACCCAGAGAGCTCTCAGTCTAGAACCATGACAAGATGCAACAGCTGAATGAATGAAAAATGGAGGGAGCTAGGGTAACAGGATGAAGTAGCAGTAAAATGAGCATGTTGTAGTCTTGGCTCACGAGGTGCATATTTGCTGTCAGCTGGGAGTGTTCTGGTGGCACCAAGGAGGGACTTGAAGGAGGACTTTATAGATTTCAGTGGGGAGTTTTCTCCACACTCTTGGGGCAGCCTAGGAGAAAGTGTGACAGTGCTTGTGGGAGAAATGGACTCCTAGACGATAAAGATGGGCATTGCTGACAGAGCGAAGGTGGGGGGAGGGGTGTCAAAGCACAATATGACTTAGATTTGATACGTTGGGTGGGGTTAAATCATGAAAGGCCTTAAAGGTGAAGACAAGAAACATGTGGGTGATGGGGGGGGGGGCCAAACAGGGGGTTATGTGATCAGAACAAGAAGTCAGGAAGATCCATGTCATTCTGATTTCATCTGAGTCATTCGGTTAAATTTATTAATGAGTGTACAGCTCTTTGGGTGCTCTATACATTGAGCCATGTTCAGCCCCAGCATAAGCAGGTTCAACTCACACAAGGCCAGATTCCTGTTTATACAACTGTTAATCCAGAGTAACCTCATGAAAGTTATTCTGAGTCTACTCCAATGTAAGGGCCTAATCCTACTAACTGGTGAGTTGAAGGTGCCAAGCACCTTGGAGGATCAAGTGTAAATGATCTGAGAACCCAGCTCAATATGAGGTATGCCAGGGCTGAATTTGCATCTGGAAGTGCTAAGTATTGTCACTATTTTATTTATCGTTGTTTTATGTTGGAGATTTTAGTTGCACGGAATTGCATACATTCATATTCATTATAATTGACCAAATTACTTGCCCATAGCCTTTTTGAACTTCCAGCCTTTAAAACCCAGAAGGAGCCTTTAAAACCCAGAAGGCATTTTTTGACCAGATTGTAACAATTTTAAACATTATAAATATTTTGTCTCAGAACAACTGACAGAGTCTCTGCTCTGGATGATCAAAAGTCTAGTTTTAGCGGGTTTTAGCACTTACATGGCAGTGTTTTATTTTCTAAAAGAAACCACCTTCTTTGAGCATTCAAATCAATGCAGCATCTTTGCTCTCTACAGTTCTGGTGAGACAGCACCGACTTTTGTTTTTCTTTGCTACTGTGCTGAAAGGGTGCTTGTGCTTACAAGACTTGTGTGCAGTGATGGATAAAAAACCATCTGCCACCAGTGACTTCTGAGACATGGTATATTTACAAACCTTGTTAGTTGCCATGAATGTGTCATGCCTGGTTGAGGCCCTTAAGGACAAAGTAGGACTGTAGGAAGGGTATTCTCCTTTCTTTTCCCCTAAGAAGAAAAGGCCTCATTTTTAAAAGGTAGCACATACATGTGAGAGTCCCAGGGAGTAGGAAGGAGCATCCGGTAATTTACCACAAAGTCAGTCTTAAAAGTGGTAATCATGGGCAGGATGCTATAAAGTCCTTCCTTCAACAGGCTGGAATTTGACAGACACATCAGTTTTGCTCTTTGTTTTTATATAGTGTCTTTTCCTACTCATAATGGGTAATGCTGGGGGAGCGTTATTATGTAATTCCTGCGCTACTCCAGTGCATCATTAATTCATCACCATATACTCGCAGGAAATAATTATTTCTTTTTTCAGAAGATAGTACAATGCACAAAATCTTGATGGTTATAAAGCACCCAATTGTTACAGCGCCCTGGTACTTGAAAAGGATTTGAGGGGTGATTCTGTGGCATTTCTAATCACAAGGTGTCTGCTAATGACATGAAAAAGTTGCATGGCAGTTTGCAAAGGTGCTTTTATTACTTCTTAAAAGGTGGGTTATTCTTAAATGCCTTTCTTTCAGATTAAATACAATATTTATAAAGGGATCGTATTTCTTTCATGGTGTTTGGAACAATTTTCCTACACTTTTTGGACTAACAAAATCAGCTAATAATACTTCAAAATTTCCAGCCAAATTTATAGTCTGTGTTTTACATTATGGTCCAACCCTGTTCCTCCATTGTTACTCAGTCCTGAGGACATCACAGAGAAGTAGGTAAGCCTCAGCATCTCTTCATGTGGTAGTTATTTTGGAATGAGTCTGTAGATTATTATTAAAGGTCCATGTAGGCAGTAGCTAAACCTTATGTAATATCTCTTACTCAATCTAAGTTGAACATTGGCTGTAAACATGATAAACATGCATATGTCAGTAGTCAGAGGGCTTGAATCCCTGTTCCATGCCAGGGCCTATTTCTGTAACAAGGGCTTTTACTAATCCTAATTCAATTACTTCAGTGATTGACTGAAGAACTAGATGTACTCACAACAAATTGATTATATAAAAAAATCCCCTATAAGGATTTGCTCAAGTTTGGGCCAGAGATATTACAGATTAACCTTTTGATGTGTAGGCATCAGTGCTAGAACTAGGGGTGCTGGGGGTTCTGCTGCACCCCCTGGCTTGAAGTGGTTTCCATTATTTACAGAGTTTACAGCTTGGTTCAATGACTCTCAGCACCCCCACTATAAAAACTGTTCCAGCACCTCTGGGTGTAGGATTCACCAAAGAATATTATACATACTCTGTGTTTGTTTGTTGAGCTTCTACATTGAAAACCAGGCCATGTCCACTGGTTCTTTATGGCATATTTGTTTGTTTCTTTAACATCTTTTCCATAACCAGCGCCCTCCCCTATTAAGAAAACATACACTGTTGCTGTATTGTGTAATGTATATAGTATATACTATACACAACACTATAGTGTACTGCTAATAGAGTGCATAAAGCCATCGGTGGGGAATTCTGCTGTATTTTTATAAGGGTTCCAACAGTGTTACAGCAAATTCTTCTCCCACAGTGAACTTGTAGTGTAGATGGCTCAAGCCATCAGCTAGGGGCCCCAGGTCTCCTGTAGGAGCACTTTAGTGATACTTGGCTCATATTCTTTTCCTTGAATCATGGATCTGATATCTGCTGGCTCTCTTGACATGTAAGTTCCTCTTGTTTGGCACCCGCAGTGAATGCCAAGGGATGCAGTTGAACCACTTTACCATTTACAGCATTTCTTTGACACCTCTACACATGGTATGTAACTTCTATGCCCCCGAATTTGGCCCTTGCTTGCTTTAGTTTCTCATCTTATGCTTGAACGCTTGGGTTTGTAAACACTCCCATTTGCCAGGTGGGGAGCATGATGCCAAACTCTGCTGTGTCATCACGCTAGCTCCATGCTTGACAGAATATGGCACTGTACAACACGTGGCATATGCCAAACAGACTCCTATGCCCTTTGCATTCTAAAAGTGTGGTAGGTCCCATATAGTACACACACACACCAAAAAAGTAAACTCAGAATGGTGGGAGTGTCTTACAGGCCTGTTCCCATGAGGCACCAAGCACACTCAACTTCCATTGGCTCCCAGGGAGCTCTGAGTACCGCTGGGCCTTATAGCCGAAATGCTTCACCCAGTAAGTTGTTTTTTAGAGCGTTAGTGAAGTAGGGAAGGGAAGGGGCTTAGCATACATTCAAGTGCAAACTGTTACTGGTATATGGAATGGCCAGCATGAAGGCACAGAGCCTAGAATGGGCAAAGGAGACAAGGGTGTGGTCCAAGCGTTACCATCAGCAGGTGAAAGGCAGAGACATAAATAGGGCTAGAGTTATGGAATGGAACCTTGGCCTTTAGTGCAGTCCAAGAATGGAAGCCAATATACTGACTGAAATAATGGAGAAGCACTTGGAAGCTGTATAAACCAGTCTGTAATGTGGCTGATGCAGCCATGCAGCACTCTTTGATAGACACATTTAGGAAGCAACAGCATTAAATCTGTGTAAACAAGCTGTCTCAGCACTAAAATTTTGTTACAAACGAATTAAATTCTGTCATCAACTTTAACTGGCAGCCGTGGCTCACAGCCCTTCCATTCCTATTGTTTCATGAGGCTAAAAACATGCCTCATACTATCTCTTTCTGAAAACTGATGAAAATCTCTTCCTTAGTCCTCTCACCTTCTAATGAGGCTGAAAGACACCTTCAATATCCTAGGTATCAGGGTGGCCAGTCACATTTACATTCATCAATCTTGAGAGCAAGTGGGAGGCCCATAAAAACGTTTAGTCGAAATGGATCAGAACGTGTATCAGTGTCCCAGGTTGGCGTTGCCCCTTAGGGATCAGGGATCACTCCACTCCTCCTGGGGAACAAGAGGTAATATTTCCTTAGCAAGCTGTTGTTTGGTCTTCTGTGCATACCTGCTTTTACTAGGGTGGGGTAGAAAGCCTCTAGAGCAGATGTCTGTACCTGCGCTGACGCAGCCTTCGTTTGAGTCATTCTGTCTTCTGTGAATATACTCCTACTCAGAACTACTGCTTCGACCCATCAGATTATAGACTGAGCTTGTCCACTTGGTTTTCCTTACCTTTATTTTGCTAATGGACAACATCAGTCTACAACATCTCTACTCTTTGGTGTGATCTGTGCTAATGTCATTTGTATAACTTTTATTTTAAGTCACTGTTCTTTCACAGAAATGTCGCTTTCATCTGAACGCTCGTTGATTTGTAGTGGAGCGTTTGCTTTCTAGATGATGGCTTTTCATTGCCAGTCATTCTCAATTGTCTACATGCCATGGCCACCATCTTGGCTGACACTATGGGGACTGAACCAAAGATCTCCAGAGCGAAAAGCACAAGCTGCTGCAGTGTGAACTAAAGCGCCAAGCTGTCTAGCTGGGTTTAGTAAAAACTCCTATCCTCTGAGGATCAGACTGGTAACACACTCGCCGCTGGGTTACCCAACGATACTGGTCATGTGATGGGATTGTAGCGAGAAAAGCTCATCATCAGGAGTGCAGAAACAAAATGCAGCATCTAAAGCAAATATTCTTGACGAATACGATAGGCCAAGGTTTCATTTACACCAGTGTAAATCTGGGGTGACTGTTGACTGAAGCTAGTATAAATGAGATTGGAATTTGTGCTGCTGCTCTTCAGATCATCTGCCGTATCCAAATAAACACTGAGTTTGAAATCTAGACCTGGCTGGTGTTAGACCATAAGAGAGTGTCTCCCTCCTGAGTAATAAGTGTATGAATTAAAAAACAAACCTCACAGGAGCACATCTGGGTGATTAGGAGGCATTGAATGCTCGGATCGAGCAGGTCCTGCTTTTGACATATTATTTACTGTACATCAGGAAAATAAAATCACGTGCAGTTTTTAAAGCTCCCATTTGCTCCAGCAGAGCTGAGAAGGCTCCAGCTCATTATCAATCGAATGACTGCTGCTCCCTGGATAGCCCTTAACTGGCTCCATTCCCCTTTGCAGACTGCTCAAACCCAGCCACTTGTCAGCCATTGTGGGAGTGTACCTCTGTTCATGGCCTGTGCTTCCACAGCCATTATATTCCCTTTCTGCCAGAGATTTGCTTATGTAGGGCTCAGATGCAATGAAATTAAATGTCCCTGCATTGATGAGTGACTGGATTGTTGTTGTTTTTGTGGAATAAACGTGTGTGGGAGTAGTGTGCATTAAACATGGATGAGAGGGTTACTTTCTCCGGGGAGGATGCTGGCCAATAATTCCAAAGAATTCCACTCTCCCTCTCCCTTTGCCTTCGCTGCAAAAACAAAAGCAAGGGGGGGCGGGGAATAAAAACACAGGGGTGCTTACATTCCCAGCTAACTGTTGTGCTCACTGTGCTGATTCAGACACTGAGCTTCCTCATGCAGTGGGAAGCAGCATGAAGCCAGGTTGTGAAGCCACGCTTTTAATCTTCCTTTCTTCTGCTTCCAGTGCCTGCTGTGCTGGGAGCAGAAAAAGCTGCAATAGAAAATGCTAATCAGCCTAGCGGCACTGAGCTCCAGTCTGCTCTCAGCCCCTCCCCTTCCCCCCCTCCTCCCTGCCCTACACAGCTTTCCCTTCGCCTGCCTCCTAATGTGCTCTCATACACAGAGCTATGCAAAGCCAGCCCTTCTGTAGGCTGCGATGGCAGTATGTGACCCTAGCTCTGTGTGTGCGTCTGTATGCACCCATGTGAGCTTCCCTGGCTGCTCTGTAGCTTTGTTTACTCTCAGATTCCCACTGGTGTTCCTACCAGTCCTGCTGAACTGGTGATACACCAGTAGGCGTCCTAGGGTAACGAAGAGCAGGTTTAATTAACACTGTGGTAAAAACACCAGAAGCCACCATAACCTTGTCTACACACCCAGCTCCCATCGGTGCTAAGACCAAGAATTGCACTGGTGGGAGTATTTTGTAAAACGCCATACTGTCGACATGGAGTAACATTTTCAAAAGCACCCAAATGAACTAGGAGCCTAAGTGTCACTAGAAGTCAAGAGGAGTTCGGCTCCAAAATGCCTACGTCGCTTTTGAAAAATGGGACTTGGGCTCCTCAGCTCAGTCACTTAGGCATTTTTGAAAAACTTCCCCACGGCCTACATTGGTGCATATGTCTGGGTGTGAGATGGCCGCCGTCTTAGCCAACACAAGGAATTGAATGGGGGACCTCCATAGCTGAAAGCCCAGCTTGAGCTAAAGAGGCAGCTTTTCAACTGGGCCTGTGACAGACACATCCTGTGTGGAACAGGCACAGAAGAGGAAGGACATGGAACACCCAGCTACCCCTCGGTTATATGTGCCTATGTGAATAGACTTTCAGCCTCTGGGAAGCCTGCCAACATAAAGCAGTGGCAGCCCAGAATTTCTCTCCTTTCAATCAGTGTATGAATGGAAGAGGGTTACCAGCTATCAAAAGGAAATAAATGGTGGGGGGGAGGAAGAGAAATCTATCACTTTATTTCTGGAATGTAAACATGTTGGGCCAGATTCTCAGCAGGTATAAGTGGTTATTGGTCAGGCAAAGTCAACGTGGCCCTTGCTTTCCATTATGTGTGGCCCACTCCTCTTCTTTCCCCAACAGCCCATACCATTTTGAGTGATCTTGGCCACAGCAGTGCCTTAGTTTTTGTGACTGAACTGAACGCCTTATGGGTGTTTTATGGGCTCTGCCAATGCCACAGCACTAAGCTGGGCTACCTACAACAGACCTGGAAAATGTAATTCTATTTATTTATAGGTGTGACGAGTTGGGTCACAGAGACCCCCTTAGGACTGTCACCTGACGTGCTGAAGTTACCTCTGAGCCAGTTTTTCCTGCCATCTTGGGAGTCCAGAACCCTGCCTTCTTGAGCCAGACACGCTAGCCTGCTGCAACACAGACCCAGGTCTAGTCCACGCCCCCAAAGCTGCAGACTTTAACCAAAAACTGCTCAGCAGGTCACCTATCCCCAGCACCCAGACATGCAGCTCCCAATAGGATCCAAACCCCAAATAAATCCATTTTACTCTGTATAAAGCATATACAGGGTTAACTCATAAATTGTCCATCCTATATAACACTGATAGAGAGATATGCACTGCTGTTTGCTCCCCCAGGTTTTAATCACTTACTCTGGGTTCATTAATAAACAAAAGTGATTTTATTAAGTACAAAAAGTAGGATTTAAGTGGTTTCAAGTCATAACAGACAGAACAAAATAAGTTACCAAGCAAAATAAATCAAAAATGCACTAGTCTAAGCCTAATACATTAAGAAACTGTTTACAAGTAAAATCTCACTCTCAGAGATGTTCCAAAAAGCTTCTTTCACAGACTAGATTCCGTCCTAGTCTGGGCCCAATCCTTTCCCCTGGTACAGTCCTTGTTAGTTTCAGCAGGCATCTTAGTTGGAAAGCAGCGGTATTCTCCTGACTGGGACCCCTTTGTCCTGCTCCACCCATTTTATAGCTTTGGCACAATGCAGGAATCCGTTGTCTCCCTGGGTCCACACCTCTCCTTCTAAATGGAAAAGCACCAGGTTTAAGATGGATTCCAGTATCATGTGACATGGTCACATATCACTGTAAGACCTCATTCTTAATTACCCATGTCAGTTACACAGGAAGGCTTTCAGGTAAATAAACTCATTCACAACCAATTGTCCTAGTCAATGGGAGCCATCAAGATTCTAAGCCACCATTAATGGCCCACACTTTGCATAATTACAATAGGACCTCAGAGTTATACTTCATATTCCTAGTTTCAAATACAAGAATGATACATTCATACAAACAAGATGAACACACTCAGTAGATTATAAGCTTTGTAATGATACCTTACAAGAGACCTTTTGAATAAAGCATATTCCAGTTATATTCACACTCATAAGCATATTTCCATAAAACATTATGGAGTGCAATGTCACAATAGGCATTTACAGTGTTTTCTAAACTCAATTCTATTTGATTTGGCTATGTCTGTCTGCTCTACAGAACTGTGATAGAGACTCAGACTAGAGCTTCCAAAATGAGCACAGTTCAGAGCCATGTTTGAGATGGATAAGCAAGGTGAGAGGGAATAGGAAAGACAAGATAATCATGGTATCCCTGGGTGGGGCAGAAAAGACAGTCACTGTTCCAGGAACACCCATGCCCTGAAGAGGACCTGACAAGGAGACCCTTTCCTATGAGAGTAGGCAGGGCCTTTAGACATGATAAAGAAGATCAGTTAGCTATCAAATTCAGTTTCTTTATGGCATAACTCTGATCTTACCTTGGTTGTATGCTAGTGAAACTCCACTGACTTCATTGTTGTTACTCCTGATTTACACTGGTGCAAGTGAGATTGATCAGCACAAAGCGCCACTTGATTTAGGCTCTGGAAATAGGTCATAAGTGGTTTATAGGTCTTGTGCTGGCTCTCAGCACAGGGCTGAATTTCACCCTTAGTGTTTTAACTTTGTCTGTATCTGTTGGGCCTTTCTTAGAGCTCTGACAGTTGTATATTAGCATTATAAATGGCATTATACCAGTTGGTGAGAAACGAATCAGGCCAAATATGTCCCTTCTGTATTCCTGGCTGTTTGATATGACAGGTGGCTACATCCGAGTTGCTTTCTGCTACATCCCAAAGCTAGACAGAGTTTCTCTCCCTCCCGTTATAGTGAGAACAGTGGTAGTTAGGTCTCTCAGGTGGCTACTGCCGGCAACTCTGTCTGCACATGGATTGTTCTTGCACACTTCCCCAGAAATGAATCCATTCTGGCCATCCATCATCACCACAGGCAATCTAATTACAGCCCTGTCTGAAAAGGAGAGGCTCATTTATAATAAAGACTGCATTATGGAAGTGTAATACCTTGAACTACATTTTACATTTTTTTTAAAAAAAGGAAATTAATTAATTGTCTTGTGAAAAAACTCCTGAGGTTGCCACGGCTGCACCTCTTAGTGCATTCCCTCCCCCCGGAGTGCCTGCTGTGTGACAGTGAAATGCTAAAATTATTACGGCATAGAAACAGTCTCAAAGGCTGTTGTTTGTTTTCAACAACAGAGGAATATCTCAGAATGCAGCCTGCCCCTCTGCCCTGTGGGACTGTTCCTAATTGCATACAGCATGCTGTAAAAAAGCATTCAAAATGCACCGGATGGCAAGCGGAATTAAACATGAGGAAAAGAACACATGTACACCACACCCCCAGCTTTAAGGGAGCCAACTTATTGTAAGAATGCACCTTTCAGAGAACACAAAAGTTTATACTGGAATAATAGGACAAATCTCTTAAGAACATAAGAACGGCCATACTGGGTCAGACCAAAGGTCCATCTGGCCCAGTATCCTGTCTTCCAACAGTGGCCAATGCCAGGTGCCCCAGAGGGAATGAACAAAACAGGCAATCATCAAGTGATCCATCCCCTATTGCCCGTTACCAGCTTCTGGCAAATAGAGGCTAGGGACACCATCTCTGCCCATCCTGGCTAATAGTCATTGATGGACCTATCCTCCATGAATTTATCTAGTTCTTTTTTGAATCCTGTTATATTCTTGGCCTTCACAACATCCTCTGGCAAGGAGTTCCACAGGTTGACTCATTGGCATATGCCCAACAAAATGACAAGGGATTGGGGCCAGATCCTCGGCTGATGGAAATCGACAAAGCTCCACTGAAATCAGCTGATTTTAACCAGCTGAAAAACTGGCCCATTGTATCCAGCCTGACTCTTCCACTGTTCCTCATGCTGATGCCCGCTGACTTGAGCGAGCAGGCCTGTTAATGGGGCTGCTCAGATATGAATCCGAGTTGCCCAACTGAAGCTATCACTATTCGAAATGGGTCAACACTGGAACCATTTATCCAAATTGAACCAACAGCTGCAGAGAGGTGGTTTTAACACACGGGTCTGTTGATGTGATCAGGGGGGTGCTAGGTAGTCATTTATCTCCCTTTTGTCAGCCTCTTTGGTACAGGGAGGTCAGGCAATGGAAAGGGACTAAGGCCCTAGTCTTCCAAAGAGACCTGCATGGGTGGACCTTTGCACCCACAGAAAGTCCAACTGAAGTGCAGATGGATCCCTTCATAGGACTAGGGCCTACATTTAGACAAAAATGGGAGTAATAAGCAACTGAAAGACTGGGAATGGGAAAGGCAGAAGGACTGTAGTGATAAGATCACATGCCAGCTAATGCATGGATATGTCTCAATACCACTATTTTTATTTGACTTTTTAATGGCACTTACTGCATATGACTTTTATTACAGGCTCTCGAGTGTAACTTTGCAATGCTCGCCATGGCACTTTGCATGCTTTTACGCACATTTTTGCAACTGGTGCTGGGTTTTGTGAATGGTCCTATATGTATTCTTGCAATGTTGATGCTGGTTTACTGTGTAGCTTTCGTATGAATTTCGCAGTGTTAGTACTGAGTTTTGCATGTTTGTTTCTATGTGTTTTAATTCCCTTGGTAGTCTTTAATGCACGGCAAGATTCATTTAAAAGGGAAAAGGAAATTATTATTTCAATAAGAGAGCCCCACATTAGCAGGAGAAATTGGAAAATGTAAATTTGGACAATGTAAATCACTCCAATTTGGGAACAGATCCTCTGCTGGTGTAAATTCATGCATGGAGCTGATTCACACCAGATCTGGCCCCATATTCCCATTGGCCACAATTTCAAAACCGACATTAGAATAACTCCTGGTTTTGTGTTTTGCAAAAGGAAAAGCTGACAGTGAGGTTTTGCAAATTCAGATGCCCTTTTGATTTATAATTCACAACCCTGTAGTTCAGGTTATATCAGTACTTTAAAGGATACACCCTTTCGGCTTCATTCTGATCTCCCGTATTCTGGTGTGAATCTAGAGTAACTCCAATTAAATCAATATAGTCGGACTGGTATAAAATAGGTCTAAGTAAGTGGAGAATTAGGACTTGTGTACATGGAAAGTCAGTGCACAGCAAGCCAGAGTGTGAATCTACAGTGCACTAGTGTGCCGCATACCGTGTGGGGCCTACTTCTGCGCACTAGAAGTTCTATAGTGTGCTGGGACTTACTCCCGTTTCAAAGAGCAGTAGATCAAAGCACATCAAGGAACTTTTAATATGCTGAAGTAGGGTCAAAACAACCAGTTAGCATGCAGCAAACTAGCATGCTGTAGAGTCACACCATGGCTTTCTGTGCACTACAACCCCTCAGGCCATTTGTTTCTTAGGATAAGAAAATTATCCTTGACAGACCTTGACTCCCCCGGCTTCTTCTCCTAAAATTAAATCTTAACCTGAGAATTTTGACAGTTTGACAGTTTTTATTTGATTGATTTGGTATTTTTGAGTGAAAACATGCACACAAACAAAAATAACTGTTTTCATACGTTTTGTTCATGCTCATATAATAAAAAAAGGAATAATTTAAAACAATGAAATGTTGCTGTAATGTGTAATACAGCCCATAGCTGTTTGCCATGCAAAATGAATGAGCACACCGGCAAAAAGAAAGGTGCTATGCCAAAAACTGTACGAACATGAGTTGACATTTATATACATCAAATGGCTCCAAAAGTGCTTCTGACCCTGATTTTACAAAGTAGACTGATCAAATTCTGCGCTAGTTTACCCCCTCTGTGGAATTGTGTGGGATGTACATTAGTGTAGAAGTTGGCGCTGTGTATGTGTGTGCGTGCGTGTGTAGACATATCCAGCTGACTCTGTCAACTTAGATTTAACGTTAGGCAACTACATTTCCTACCAACAAAATCATGGCACATCAGGGAAACTTCCGGTTAAAGCAACACTGACATTCAGGCTTTTCTCGGTTCAAAAGCCTTCTCAGCCTAACAGGTCCCCTCATCTTGTCACACACCAACCAACCCAAGAATCAGCCCGCACGTGGGGACTGCCAGTGTCGCCAGCCCTTGCGATTTCATCACAAGGCTCACAGTACTGGTTATTTTTCTTAAAGCCCATGGGATTACGTGCAAGTCTCAACTTTCATTAAAAATGATTGCTGGAAAAAAGCTTGAAAACGTGCCCTGAAGGCTCAAAAACCAGAAGACAAAGTCCCCCAAATGTATTCGTTTTTACAAAATCTCAGGATTTTTAAGCGAATTCCATTATTTTGGCAGCTCTGGCTCATGATTTTTGAACACATGGGCTTGGCAATACTGGGCTGCAGCCTGGGACATTGGCCTGACTGGTGCACCAGGTGCCAGGACCTGCTAGGCTCTGCAGGAGTTCCCGTTGCAGGGCAGCCCCTTTGTTTCACAGCGCAGGCTCTGGGCTTGTGAGCCATAGTAGGACGGTTGGAGATGGAGACGGCAGGGAAGGGCTGAGCTGCTCCTGAGCCTTCTCACCTGGGCCACCTGCAGCCTCTCCTTTCTGGGCTTCACCTCTCACCAGCTCCAGCACTTTTCTTCTCCGCTGGGAAGCTCATAGTGGAGACACATTCTCTGTTGGCTTACTTGGCAAATCTCCAACCAATCATGGTGAATTACCACCTTTAGGGGGATTTTTGTTTGAGACTATGAAAAAACAACCCCTGTGCCAGCATTGTTCTGAAGATCAACAAAGGTGTTAAGTGTAGGAAACTTCCAACTTCCAGGGCTGCCAGGAAGCATGAGCCTGATCATTGCAACTCAGAGGGATTTTCAATTGTTTGAAAAACAAAAATGGTTGAGGAATTTGGTGAAAGGTTTTGGAATAGTTCCGCTTTGGCAGGCCCTCATTTGCATATATGAATTTCCAGGAAATTAAACCCTACTTTAAAATTTGAGAGCCAAGGCAACCTTCACTATGGAGTCCCAAGCACCTGCATAATGTATATGAACCATTTAATCCATCACTGGGCTTTTAAACTAAATGTTTAAAAGCACACAGCAATGCTACACATTTTGGGCCAGGAAGAGAAAGAATACCATGTTCCATGGCTGGAAGGATCTAGGAAAACCGAATGCATTTACTCAAAATGGAATTTGGCTGGGGCACCCCAGAGCCTTATGAAAAGTGCCAGGAATCTTCAATCACCAGAAATAGCCAGAAACCTGCTAATCCATCTTATCCAAAAGATGGCATCTCCCACCATACAACACCCCCTCACAGTATGTTGGGAACTGACTCAGTAGTGACTCCAAAGGAAGAGCGTCCCCTACTGATTACCACATCACTTCCCTGAGAGGCTGCCCATTCATTTATTAACCTCGCCTACATTAGGTCTGAAAGATCACAGATGCCTGAGATGCCATGAAGGATCATGGACATGAATGGAGTTGCACCTAGGTCTACATTTGGCCCGAAATGTCTTGCTCCCACTTCCAGTGTCCATTGACAACTGATCTCCCTTCTTCTGTGGCCTTTTTTATTGTTGTTGTTGTTGATTTGTATAACCAAGCAGTGTAAATATTGTCTGTGCAATCCTTACAGTCATGCAATTCAGGAAAAATCAGAGAAGACCATTCAAAGGACAGATTTTAAAAATACAAATGAACAGGTTCTAGGAAGTCAACTTGAAAACCAGTGCTTCATCAAAGAGACCTAACAAGGAAACAGGAATAAAAGATAATTGATCATTGAGTTTCAGATGCCAAAGCTGAATCCTCAGACCAGAAAATATGAGCTCTGTCATAATCTGTGGACAGACTGATGACTATAAGATCCATCAGTTTTTGCTCAGAAGTAAAGCAGTAGAGCAGGGAATATCTGATTATTGAATACAGCTTGTACTTGAAGAGAAAGCATGATTGAAATTCCAGGAAAAAGTAGTAAAGACCATAAGGAAACTGGTGCAGGACAGAAAAATTGAGATTTGTATTTTTCAGGTTTGCTGTGAGAAGTTTCTTACCTAGAAGGACAAATTCAGTTTGCAGTAACTGTTCTCGCAACTCCCTGTCAGGTCAATATGGGACAGATGTAAGGTGACCAGATAGCAACTGTGAAAAAACGGGACAGGGTAGGGGGTAATAGGTGCCTATATAAGAAAAAGTCCCCAAAAATGGGACTGTCCCTTTAAAAACGGGACATCTGGTCACCCTAGACAGAGAGGGGGTGTGTGTGTGTGTGTGTGTGTGTGTGTGTGTGTGTGTGAAAGTAACTGATTACAGTAACAGGTTACTTTGAAACAATATAATCTGAATTAATTTTCAGGCTGATTTGAATTATTTTCAGTTACTTTCCTTAGCAGTCCTTTCATTCCAATCCCAACTGTGGGTGAGCTGGCCTTGACAATCCTGCTATGCAATAGGGCCACTGTTGCACTGTGCAAACTCAGCTGTATGACACAGAAGGAGCCACTCCAGACTGTTCCAAATGCTACTATCAAAAAAAATCATCTCTCTCATCATTTTCAGCAATGGTTCCATTTCCTAACGTACACCAGCCTATTCCATCATGTCTAAATTGGGTCGCAAGCTCTTCTTTCTTCTTGGGTACTGTTTAAAATTATTAGTAATAACAATAACACCAATGAAAGGAATCTAAAAGGGATCAGGAATTGACCACTTTTAGGAAATCAGTTATGAATAATGTTAGGCTCCTGCTTCTAATGCACCACATCCTTGGGCTTCGAACTACAATCAGAGAAAGAACAAAAGAAATGCCAGCAATTAAGGTATTTCTTACAAATGATTTTTGGCCTCTGCTCCCTGTGTCCAAGCCAACCCAGCAAAGAAATGGAGTGGGATTTACTGCAGATGTAAATCTGAAAAGCACAGATGAGCAGCAGGTTTCTCGGCTACCAGAATCCCCTTCAAGTTTCCTTCTCCTCCCATCCCCATCCCAACCACCCTTTTGGATGGGGCTGCTGCATCGCTGGAAGAGAACCAAAATATTCGTTCAGAGCAGCAAAAGTCAGTTAAAAAAAATTCCCCAGCGAGCGTCACACTGTTGTTAATCAGATTGAGAGCTGATTAGCAAAATAAAAAAAACCTGAGATAAATGCTTTGCATAATTTGGCAGAATGCTCTATGTGTGCGTGTGTGTGTGTTTGTGTGCTCATGCGTGTGTGTGTGTGCATGCACGTGCTCATGGGCTCTTTCATCAGCCTGGTGAATTTAATCCATCCCTGCAAGAGAAGCACTTTTGCATTCCCGTTATTGATGCAGGTCGGCAGTTGTCTTGCACAGGAGTGACAGGATGGAGGGTGGGGGGGAGTGAGAGGAAGAATCCTGTTTAGCATTTGGAGCAAGACTTGGAGGCAGGCTTGTTGAAACCCAGGGTACTGTATTTTGCCTCGCTGCCTGACTTGGAAATTGCAACAGCATTACATTTTTTATGGCAGAAGAGAGGGGAAAAGGGGGGGGGGGGGAGCTGTGGTACCTCAGAGCCTGGGAATGGCTTACTGTTAGACGTGCCAGATTTTTGGATAGCCGGAGCTATTAAAAAATAAACCATGCCCACTCAATATCGCCTGCTCCGTTCACTGAATCTGAAAGACAAAACTGTGACGTTTCTGAAGGGCAAACGGGCTGCCAGTTCCTCCGGTGGTGTAAATCATAGTTGATGGAGTCACACTGATTTACACCTGGCTCCTTCTCACTGGAGGAAATCCCTGCTGCTCGCAGATCTCCCACATGTATCTATGCACTGCCTAAGGCCACCTCTGCCTTCATTTACTCATGCCGTGTCATCCTGAGTTTGATGTACTAAGACTAGGCAGGGGAATGATCAGCCGGAGAAGTGGAGCACCAACCCTTTGGTGTCTTTCTCCAGATAATAGGGGCTGTTCTTTTCTTTCTTCACTGCACCCCTCCTGCACTGTCCTCCTACTGCCTCCTCTTCTCCTCACTGTTTCCAGCGTGAATGGTTTCTTGGGAGCATGACGTCCAGGTTGGCTGCTCCATTCAAATCCAGCCTCATTTTGTTGCTTCTACTGCCAGACAGAGAAATGGCTACCGCCTCGCTTTGGCTGGCTCCAAATTAATTTGTTGCACTCCCAACAAATGCAGAAGGCCAGATTCAGCCTTTGTGTAAGTGGGTACTTCTCCATTGACTTCAGTAGAGTTGGATGCATCTTGAGGGTTGAATTTTGCCCATATCTTCAATTCTTTATTTTCTTCAGGAAGGGGAGGGCCTTTGAAACTCCAATAACATCCTTACGAGTAGGGCTGTCTGCAGAACAGAATATTCAGTTTGGCTGCATGTCTGGAGAGGGAAAAAACAGTCAGTCCAAGGAGAAAGAGATTGGAAACCATAGTAATATAAGAAGCAGCTTGATCTAGATCTAATGGTTAAAGCAGGGGAGGCCTGATTGCTATATAAGGCTCTGCCACTGACTCTGCTACTGACCGTGGGCAAGTCATTTAACTTCCATTTTGCCTCTCTTTTCTTATTGGTAAAATGGGGTTGATAATATGCACAAGGCCAGATTAAGAATTGTGGGGCCCTGTGCACTATGGCAATTGGGGGCCCTTCACCATCCCTGGCCCTGGGAGCTGGGAGGGCAGGTCCTGCCCCAGAGTGGGAGGCTGTTGGAGAGTGAGCCTGCCTGCAGCGGCTTCTGTCTCACAAGGCTGGCCCGGCTCCCCGCTTCAGCCTGTTGGCTCTTGTCACAGCATGCAGGTGACTCCCCACACTAGCCCCTTCCTGGTCCTGGGTGTGTGTGTGTGTGTGTTTCCCCCAGTGGTTAGGACCCTCCCAGAGATCAGGGTCCTGTTCAACTGCACTGAGTGTACATTGGTTACTCCTGGCCTGAATATGCACCTGTCCCACAAGGGTGTTGTGAGGCCTCATTAATTAATGTCTGTAAAATATCTGCAGCATGTGCCAGGCTGGAGGGGCCCACGGGTTCATGGGCCCTGCAAGAACCAGGAGAAGAGTGATGGTCCAGGAACAGCCCCTCCTCTGCACTGACTGGGAGTTCCCACAACTGGACTGATGCCACGGGTGCAGCAAAGCACAGGAAGGTTCCTTCAAAAATTGCCAGCCCATTGCTTGTGCCTGTCCCTTCCCTCAGCTCTCATGGTGACCCCCGGACCAGCACATCTACCCAGAACAGCAACAGAGAGTGGTGACCTCTTTCCAAGGCCTCTGCCAAACACAGAGCCACCAATGAATGTAGGACAGGGACAGGGATAGGGAGAGGCAGAGAGACACAAGGGTAAGGAAGTAAGAGGGAGCATATTTTGGGTGGCTGAGGGAAAGGGGAATACTTCAGAGCTGTCTGTGTGTGTGTGTTGATGAGCTCACTTTGACTGGTGTTTGAAGTTCCATTCAAATGTTGTCACACCCCGAACCTGAAGGATGACGTTGTTATATGGGGGAGATAAAGATGTTTATGCCCGGTGCAAAGTAACACCTTGATAGAAACGATAAAAATAAAATATTAGGTTCACTAAAATTTTCTGAAGGACCGGGTCCTCAGTTGGTGTAAGTTATCATTTACAATGTAAATCATAACGGTCCCTTCAGACTTTAATATCTATTAAAACTGGCATAACTGCATTGAGCTCGGGGGGGGGGGGTGCTGTGATTTATGGCAGCTGGGGATTTGGCCCAATGTAGGCACATTCTGTTACACACAAATTAGAATTCGCTCTGGCACAGTGGCTCACCATCCAGACGGGCTTGGCTGGCTGAAATGTTCTGAGCCTGCACTGGGTTCTTCCAATTCTCATGAAGCCCAGAGAACAACAGGGCCTTTTGTTTTGGCTGTTCTCTTAGTTTTCCTCTTTGTTACATCTTTGCATTTGCTTTGCTTCTATGCTGCGTTTATAGCACCACTATAGCACAACATGTTGCCACATGGCATGGAACGGGGGGAGTGGCTCTGCTATAGCCAAGAAAAGCCTTTGGTGGGCTTGGATAAGCTAACTTGTCCTGTCAGATGTGGTTTAAAAAATGCTATCGGAAAATGCCTTTGTGCACCTTGCGTTTCTGTGCGCAGTACGCTCTGAGGCTGTTAAAGTCTGGATCCAGCAAGAATGCACAGCAAGCATGGAATCAGCCGATTAACAGAAACGGAGTCTTACTGCGTGAGATGAAGGGATCTCTCTTTCTGGCTGGGGTGCTAGTGGCCGCTGCTGAGAAATTAGAAACAAGGTGAACAAATCAGTTTCATAGCATAGGAAAAAGTTGGAAGAGGTATCCCAGAACAAGGACTTTTGTTGCCAATAAGGTGATTCAAAGTTGCTCAGGTTTCTATTCAGGTAGAACAGCAAATCACCATAAAGTCTCCAGAGTTTGATTCAAAGTCATTGGTCTCACACAGCTTTTATTGAGGCCTTTGCTGATAAGTGGTAAGGCTACATTGACACTTGTCTTATAATGTCCTGTTTTCTGGTGCTTGGAGCTCTCTGAAAAATTATTGTTCTTTCATGCTTGGCCTCAGCTCAGAAGTAAAATGTGATTCATCGTATATTTTTGAGTTGCAGCGTGGGAGAGAGGGAAAACAAACATTTTCTGCTGTAAAAAGGTGTTTAGATTCTCATGCAAGCAATTCAAAATTGTCTGAACTTTCCAAGTCAGGAATTACCAATGGTCTTGTTCGCACCAAGTACCATAATCAATAAATAAATAATCAAGTACTATAAAAGTTAGAAGCCACTGAACAATTGATTTTTGCACAAGCTCAGTACAAAATTTCCACTAAGTTTAGAGTTAGGATGGTATAATTCACAATAAATAAATATATATATGAGACTATGAAATAACATACATATATAGGGACAAATTCTGCCCATGATTAAAACAACTAACTCCACACTGAAAAGTGGGAAAGTTAAGGTTATTGTCCACATGCTTTTACAACTTCAAAATTTCATGAAACACAAAATTTGGAGGATTCAGGATTGTGCTTACACATCAAGTAGTAAAATTCACTTCCAACATGAAATTTTGTGTCCTGAGATATTTTTGTGAATGTGCCTTGGCAGGCACCTTTAGCAATTTTGACTCGTGAGTATGGGAATGTCTACACTGCAGCCGGAACTGTGATTTGCAGCTTGTGTAGACAGACATACCAGTGCTAGCTGTATCTAACCAGCTTGCTAAGAATGGAAGTGAGGATGTGATGTGGTGGTGTGGGCTTCAGCACTAGCTGCACAAGTGAGTACGTACCCAGCGGGGTAGGTATGTACAGCCTGTGCTGAAGACCTCACCTCACCACTGCATCCTCTCCTCTATTTTTAGCAAGCTAGCTGGAGTACAGCTAGCCTGGGTATATCTACACAAGCTGCCATTCCCACCTCCAGCTCGCCTCTAATAGATGTGCCTCTAAAACAGGTGTGGGCAAAGGGCCCGAGGGCCACATCGGGGTTGCAAAATTGTATGGAGGGCCGGGTACATAAGGCTGTGCCGCCCCAAAGAGCCTGGCTCCGCCCCCATCTGACCCACACCCACTTCCTGCCCCCCTCAGAATCCCCAACCCATCCAAGCCCCCCTCTCCTTGTCCCCTGACCGCCCCTCCCGAGACCCCCCATCCTAACTGCCACCCCCCAGGACCCCACCCACTACCCAACACCCCCTGCTCCCTGTCTGCCCCCCGCCCCCTTACCATGTCGCTCAGAGCGGCAGGAGCTCAGGCCCTGCCGGAGCCAGCCACACTGCCCGTGCTGCCCAGGAGCAGCGGGCCAGAGCACTGGCGGCGCGGCGCGCTGAGACTGCGGGGGAGGGCGACAGCAGGGGGGCCTAGCCTCCCCGGCCAGGAGCTCAGGGGCCGAGCAGGAAGGGCCTGCAGGCCAGATGTGGCCCGTGGGCCGTAGTTTTCCCACCCCCGCTCTAAAAGAGCAGAGTGCTTAAAGCAAAAACATGCAGCTTCCTTCCCCTACGCGCTGCTCCCTTTTACTAGAGCAGTAAAAAAACGTACTGCATAGAGCAGGCCCCTCAGCTGCTCTGTCCTGTGCCAGCATGGTAGCGCGGGGATCCTGTGCTGGTCTGCACCACTCCTCTCTCCCCACAGAACAAAGGACAGATTTTTGCCCCCAAGTTTCATACACAAATCAGCTTGCTTGGGTGCCTTGCCCGGGATCATCTTGAGAGGAAAGCCAGTCCGTTCAGTTTTAGAATGAGCTGTCTTTCACTGATTGCAGCTTTTACTGCACTCACCCAGGCTGGCTAAATGTCAAGTTTCTGTGAGCTAGGAGTGGTTCCCAAAGGTCTTCATCCCACTCACTTCTGACCTGTGCTGGCTTGCTGCTGCAGGAGCAAAGCTTCAGTTGTGGTTCACAAGCCTTTTATGGGAAGCACTTCAGCAGTAGCTGTTTACAGTGGGGTGGCCTGTGTCTCACTCGGTCTCCTCCTTTGATGCCGTCCATACTTGAGCTGGTTGAAAAATCGCCAGTAGAATCGTTTTCGGAATCCATCGGAAAATGCTGATTCGATGGAATCAAAACAGTCGGCAGGAACATGGCCATTGCATCTGTAAGCGGGGGAATGGTCTCGCCATTGGGGGGAACTTTCCTGGCTTATACACCACCCCGGTGAAGTGGGCTAGCGATAGGATCTGAGTCCTCGCTCCCACTTCCTTTACCCAGAGGCCTGCCTGACCTCAAGGGCTCCCCTTCTGCTCTCCTGCGTGGCAGAATCCTCGTAACCCCAACAAGGCTGGGCCCAGGATTCTTGGGGGGCTTGACCCCCAACCCTGTCATGGTCACTTAGGGCAGGGGCTAGGGTGTCCCCACTCCAGGGTGCTCTCTCTGTACTGGACGCTTCCCTGACCCACTGATCATTACATACAGTTCAAAGCAAATACAATTTATTAAACAGCAATCAATTTTAAAAAATAAGGGAAAGATGGGAAAGGCTAAAGGAAAACACATAACTGCGTTCTGTGGCACAGGGACATCATAACCAGCAGCCTCTGGTATGTCAGGGAAGTTCACAGTCTGTTCCTCACACATCCCAGGCCTCCTGCCCAGGCCCTGGCTGTGCTGCAGGGATGCCGCGGGTCGGACACTTGCTCTGGTGGTGGCCACACGCCTTCAGGCTCTAGGTGGCAGTACCCTTCTTCCCAGCATCAGCCCCCCTCCACCCCCATCAGATCTCCCTCCAAGTCTGGCCTGCAAGGCCTCTTGGCAGGGGCGTCTCCCTGCACTGGGCCTGCTGCCTAGGGTCCCCCCTCGCTCTTCCCGGCTGCTCCCCGCACCTGGCTCCGGACTGCTCCAGCCCCAGCTCCACTCTGCCTCAGCACTGCTGCTGCTCTGCCTCCAGCCCCCTGGGCTGCTCCTCTGGCCCCTCTGGCTCTGGTAGCTGCGGCACTTCTCCCAGCACAGATCTGCTCTCTGGGCTGCTTCTCTGGCTTTTCTTGCTGTGGCTCTGCTCCCAGCATGGATCTGCTTTCTGGGCTGCTTCTCTGGTCCTCTCTGGCTGGTGTGGCCCTGCTCCCCAGTTCGGCCTGGGCTCCTACTCTCTCCTTAGCTCTGCACCACTGGCCCACTCTGTTTCAGGCCATTCCAGCTCAATCCCACCCCCAACCCCTGACTCCTGACTTCTGACTCCCTCATTAGCCTGCCCGCCCTGTCAATCAGGCTGCCCTGCAGCATTGGCCTCTCCCCCATTGTTCCTGGGGACTGTCAGTCTCAGGGTCCTGATTTCCCATCGACTCTTCCCATTTCTCTTGGTACTGGGAGCTAGCCAACCAAAAAACCCCACTGGGTTTTAGTAAGGGGCCAACAGTCCCCTTACACATCAACTCTTTTGACAGAAACCAGGCAGGCAGGCTTTGCAGCTGGTTTGCCAGCTGACTGGATCCCCAACTCCCCAGCTGCTCACTGGGCGGATGGTCTGGCTTCCTGACTGCTTATCTCCCCAGGCAGAGCATGCCAGCTCCCCTGCTGCCTGGCTGATCCTCTCCCCAGCTGCCCATCTCCCCAGCTGCCTGGCTGGCAGATGCCAAGACAGGAAATTGCGGAATGTTGATGTCTCGTTCCGCACTGGAGCAAAATGAAACATCGTGAGTCCAAAACGTCCCATGAAATGAAAATTCTCTGTTCCGTCCAGTTCTGTTCAATACTTTGGCTCATACAGGAGCACATATGGGCCTGTGTTTCAGGCTAAAATCTACTCTTTTATTAATTCCTTACTCATCCTTCAAAAATTCCTCATTCTGCTTGTAACATTTGTCATAAAGAGTCTGATCCTGCAAGATGCTGATGCCCTAACTCAGAAAAGCTAGGAAGCGCTTACTGTCTATTGCTAACTAGGAATGGATGGCTGAACCATGTTCTGAGACCATCCACCTACGTGCTGAGTGTCTCCTGTAGGGATGGGTGTAGGGCATCCTCAGTGCCTAGTCCCTGTACTCCCCCATCTGTTGTCTCTTGTCTTATACTTAGATTGTAAACTCTCTTGGGCAGGGATTGTCTTTTTGTTTTGTTTGTACAGCACCTAGCACAATGGGGTTTTGTTCCCTGACTGAGACTCCTAGGTGCTACAGTAACACGAATAATATTAATAGTAATAATATTGACTTCAGTGGGAGGGTACCAAGCTCTATACAGTCAGTGCTCCGCATCTCACAGAATGAGGCCCACTGCGAATGTAGGCAGGTGCTATTCGGTATCTTTACAGACGCTGGAGTAGAGGAGTTTTCAACAGGAAGCTAATGTGAACTTGTTTTGTCCTTGTGACATTTTACTTCTCCTTGTAATAAGCCACTTCTGCTTTTATCAAGTAGACCCTGGTGAAACCTCCCCCCTGCAAACTTCAGTGTCTTCTTTTTCAGTCAGAGAGCTGTGCAGTAAGGGGTGTGGCTTTGCTACTGCCCAGGGGCGGCTCTTACAATTCTGCCGCCCCAAGCAGGGGTGGCGGCGCCCCGCCCCCGACGCAGGCCGACGTAGTGGGGCCCCGCCCCCGACGCAGGCAGTCCCATTCCGGAGCGGCAAGGGGACAGCGGCGGACCTGCCGCCCCTTTGCCGCCGCGGCAGGCGAGACTGGGGCAGCAGTCCGAGTCCCGCGGCAGCAATTCGGCGGCGGGAAGAGCGGACCTGCCACCGAATTGCCGCCACGGGACTCGGACTGCCGCCCCCTTCTCACCTGCCGCCCCAAGCACCAGCTTGGCAAGCTGGTGCCTGGAGCCGGCCCTGCTACTGCCCCATGTGCAGGGCACATATTCAGAGGTTAGTGTTTAAACACGGATGTCTGAACAGGGCTTCCCAACCCCACATTAGGACATTCAGATCAGCACCGAGGCACCTGGATCAGGCATTTGACATGCCTCAGTGCTGACTGGAGCCAGGGCCGGCTCCAGGCACCAGCTTTCCAAGCTGGTGGTTGGGGCGGCAGGCGAGAATGGGGCGGCAGTCCGAGTCCCACGGCGGCAATTCGACGGCAGGTCCGCTCTTCCCACCGCCAAATTGCCACCTCGGGACTCAGACTGCCACCCCATTCTCACCCACCGCCACGGCAATTCGGCGGCAGGTCCGCCACTCTTCCCTTGCCGCCGCTGGACTCGGACTGCCCCCGACACAAGCAGACATAGCGGAGCAACGCCCCCGACGCAGGCAGGCGTCGGGGGCGGGGCCCTGCTACGTCTGCCTGCATCAGGGGCGGGGCCACGGCAACTGTTTGGGGCGGCAAAATTGTGAGAGCCGCTCCTGATTGGAGCATCCAGATGTAGGGTTTGGATGTCCTCTGTAGACACAACTTTTAGAAGTTGGGTCCTGTGGCGACAAACTTTTCGCTCTGGAAGATGAGTGAGTATCGGGATATGTAAGCCGATAGGCAGATTCACCAGTGGGGGAGTCCAAATAAAGCCTAAATGCTCATGTTCACACACCTAAGGGGCTCTTTCCCAGCTACTGTAGAGAGACCCACACTAGCTTTGCATCCCCGACCCTGGTTTTCTCCTTTCTGCTGCCCCTGCCTACGAGGCAGGAATCCTTATATCTGGCTTCTTGTAGGTCGCATGTTTGCTCCTAGTCAGGAGCCCTGCGAGTACAGCTCCCTGTTTTAAGGAGCCCAATGGCTGTAACAGGTGCATGTGCCCCAAGACCCTGTGCTTGCTGACAGGATTCAAACTGCAGTGTTCAGGGGCTTTGTAATAGAACCTTTTGACACTAGATCATGGTTCAAATCCAGCCCTGGTAGGTCGTGACCAAATGTATTACCCACTGCCCCCAATTTTGTGGCCTATATTACAAGGAGAAAAAAATGGCAGGAAATGTTGGCAAAATCTGTGCAATGTTTGCAGTGGAGTAGGGTTAATTTTATTTTCTAGTCTGTTTGATGTTTCACAGAGTTACCATAAGCATAGGGAGTTTTTTAAAGAAGCCATTTCCTTTGTAAGACCTTAGTACACCGTGCAGCAGATGAATGTTTTGTGTCTGCAGCAGAAAGAGAGAAGTGGAATGAAACCATGGCTTCCTACTGCCCCATCTGAGCTACTGAGCCATAAAGAGTGAAAGAGTCTCTTCTAGGGCCTGGTCTACACTAGGACTTTATGTCGAATTTAGCAGCGTTAACTCGATTTTACCCTGCACCTGTCCACATTACAAAGCTATTTATTTCGACATAAACGGCTCTTTAATTCGATTTCTGTACTCCTCCCCGATGAGGGGAGTAGCGCTAAATTCGACATGGCCATGTTGAATTCGTGTTACTGTGGACGGAATTCGATGCTAATAGCTCCGGGAGCTATCCCACAGTGCACCACTCAGTGGACAGTCTGGACAGCACTCCGAGCTCGGATGCTCTGAACAGCCACGCAGGAAAAGCCCCGGGAAAATTTGAATTCCTTTTCCTGTCTGGCCAGTTTGAATCTCATTTCCTGTTTGGACATCGTGGCGAGCACAGCAGCACTGGCAACGATGCAGAGCTCTGCAGCCGTGGTGACCATGCCATCGCAGAATAGGAAGAGGGCATCAGCTTGGACTGATCTAGAAGTCTTGGACCTGATCGCTGTGTGGGGAGATGAATCCGTCCTATCCGAGCTCCGAGCCAAAAGACGGAATGCAAAAATTTATGAAAAAATATCCCAGGCCATGACGGAGAGAGGATATAGCTGGGATGCAACGCAGTGCCGCGTGAAAATCAAGGAGCTGCGACAGGCGTACCAGAAGACCAAAGAGTCAAACGGACGCTCCGGATCGCAGCCCCACACATGCCGTTTCTACGAGGCACTGCATGCTATGCTCGGTGGTGCTGCCACCACTACCCCACCAGTGTCCGTGGACTCCGACAACGGGGTCTTATTTACGGCCACGTCGTCTGAGGTTTTTGCGGACGGTGAAGATGAGGAAGGAGAGGAGGAGGACGAGGCAGTCGACAGCGCTTTCACCGCTGATTTCCCTGACAGCCAGGATCTGTTCATCACCCTCACTGAGATCCCCTACGAACCCTCCCAAGGCAGCATCCCGGACCAGGAACCAGGCGAAGGATCAGCAGGTCAGTGTTTTAAACATTTATTTTGAATAGAATAGGCATGGTATGTTAGCAATGGGTTTTCATTGCTTACTTTGCCATAGGCGCTTTAGTTTTGAGTCGTTTCCAGTGATACTACTGGAAAAGTCTGTCAATATGTATGGGGATAGAGGAGAAATCCCCATCGGAGATCTCCGTGAAGCTCTCCTGGAGGTACAGTGAAAGCTTTTGCATCAGGTTCCCAGGGAGAGCGGCCTTATTGTCTCCTCCATGGTAGGAAACTTTTCCGCGCCATGCTAGCAGCGGGTACTCTGGTATCATTGCCTTGCAGAGTATGGCAGCATACGGCCCCAGGGTTTGCTGGCATTCACGCAGCATGCGGTCTTTGTCTGTCTCCGTAATCCTCATCAGAGTGATATCAGTCATGGTGCCCTGGTTTGAATGAGTGGTTTTTTTAGTATAGTGACTTCTTGAATTTTCCTTTAAATAACGATACCCGGCGGTTTCCAGCCACGTGGGGGGCCGGGAGCTGGGAGGTGAACCGTTGAAACTTAGCAGTGCGCAGGCAGGGAGAGTTCCCGGGACCAGCCACACGTCGGTGGGGAAATGGGTAGGCGAGCCGTTCAAACTCAGCGGTTCGCGGGCAGGGACATTTCCCGGGACCGGCCACACGGCGGGGTTGTGGGGGGGACGGGTAGGCAAGCCGTTGTAGCTGAGCGGTTTTGCCAGCAGCAGGAACTGGCCACCACTAGGAACTGTGCTTGAAACATGGGAGTACAGCACTGCTGTGAAGTAAGCTCTCAGCAGTCCAAAGTCAACGGCTTACCATGGTCTCCCGAGAGCCAATTTCCAGTGTCCAGCCCTGCTTGTGTGATCTGTACACCAAGACCCCAGGCACTCAATATAAAGACATAACATTCAACCTTGTACTGAGTGCACATGTGATAGGTAGTGTGCGTGGTCTTTTTACCAGGGAAAGAGTATAGGCATTGTTCGGGAAAATGTTTCTTTCTGAGGAATTCACTCCCTTTCTCCCATCACACAGCTGTGAGTGTCTCCCGCCCTACCCGTGGATCACCCTCCCAGAGGCTTGTGCAGATCAGGCGGCACAAAAAAAGAACTCGGGACGACATGTTAACTGGGTAAAGAAACATAGGCAGGTTCAGGTTCTGCTTACAGAAAGGTAATAGTCACAGGTTACCCTGCTCGCTCTGGAAGCTAGCTTTCAAAGCTTCCCGGATGCGCAGCACGTCCCGCTGGGATCTTCTAATCGCCCAGGTGTCTGGCTGCGTGTAATCAGCAACCAGGCGATTTGCTTCAACCTCCCACCCCGCCATAAACGTCTCCCTCTTGCTCTCACAGAGATTGTGGAGCACACAGCACGCTGCAATCACAATGGGGATATTGGTTTGGCTGAGATCAGAGCGAGTAAGTAAGCTTCTCCATCTCCCTTTCAGACGGCCAAAAGCACACTCCACCACCATTCTGCCCTTGCTCAGATGGTAGTTGAAGAGCTCCTTTTCGGTGTCCAGGGCGCCTGTGTACGGCTTCATGAGCCAGGGCATTAGCGGGTAGGCTGGGTCCCCGAGGATCACTATAGGCATCTCCACATCCCCAACACTTATTTTGCGGTCCGGGAAGTAAATACCTTCCTGCAGCCATCTAAATAGACCAGAGTTCCTGAAAACACGAGTGTCATGAACCTTGCCTGGCCATCCGACGTTGATGTTTGTAAAACATCCTTTATGGTCCACCAGTGCTTGCAGCACCATAGAGAAATAGCCCTTACGGTTAATGTACTGGCTGCCCTGGTGGTCCGGTCCCAGGATAGGGATGTGAGTTCCACCAATAGCCCCGTCACAGTTTGGGAATCCCATTGCAGCAAAGCCATCTATGATCACCTGCACGTCTCCCAGGGTCACTACCTTTGAGAGCAGCAGGTCAACGATTGCATGGGCTACTTGCATCACAGCAACCCCCACGGTAGATTTGCCCACTCCAGATTGATTCGTGACTGACTGGTAGCTGTCAGGCGTAGCAAGCTTCCACAGGGCTATGGCCACTCGCTTCTGGATAGTCAGGGCAGCTTGCATCCGGGTGTCCTGGCACTTTACGGCAGGGGACAGCAACTCACAAAGTTCCAGGAAAGTGCCCTTACACATCCGAAAGTTTCGCAGCCACTGGGATTCATCCCAGACCTGCAGCACTATGCGGTCCCACCAGTCAGTGCTTGTTTCCCTTGCCCAGAATCGCCGTTCCACAGGATCAACGTGACCCATTGCCACCATGATGTCTAGGGGCCGGGGTCCCGTGCTTTGTGAGAGGTCTGTGCCCCTCTCAGAGTTCATGTCCTCACGGAGCTTCCGTTGCCTCCTCGCCCTATTTCTCAGCATCTGCCTCTGGAAAAGGTGGACAATAAGGCGTAAGGTGTTGTCAACGGGCAGAACAGCAGCGATAATCACGGAGGGCTCCATGCTCGCTGTCCTGTGGCATCCGCGCTGTCAATCACCAGAAAAGGGCGCGAATTAATTGCCCGCTGGCGCTTTCACGGAGGGAGGGCGGGAATGTGGGTCGAATGACGACATTTACCCAAAACCACCCTCGACACATTTTTGGCCCCAGCAGGCATTGGGGGCTAGACCCAGAATTCCAATGGACAGTGGGGACTGCGGGAACTGTGGGATAGCTACCCACAGTGCACCGCTTGCAATGTCGATGCTTGCCCCGTTACTGTGAACTCACAAACTCGAATGAATGTCCTTGGTGTGGATTCGCACGCTCGACTTTGTAATATCGGTTTCACAAGTTCGGTTTAAGAAAAATCGAACTACTCTCGTAGTGTAGACATACCCTAGGTTGGTAGTGCTGTGGAGGTGTCCCCTATTCGTCCCCTAGGCAGAGGAAGTGTCCAGCTGCTTGTGTTGCGAACTCCAGTCTAGCAATGATCAGTTCAACCAGTGGCTTTCAAGTCTGCAGCTGCATAAGGCCCCCCAGGACATGGACTTCCAAAACACCACAGAGCAGTTGCAATACTAGCATGATGTTTCCTGCTCATGCTCCAGTTCTTCAGAGTTTGGGGTACCAGCAGCTTCATGCTCACAGAAGGATCCATGGTGAAATTACCTTGAGCCATCTCCTGGAGGTACAGGAGGTCTCCCCCTTTATTGCATCCCTGTCTGGGGCAACTTCCAAGTTCATCCCTCCTCTTCTGGAACAAGAAACCTCCATCCAGTCTTCCCTTAACTCCTTCCACACACACCCCTATTCCCTCCAATGGGATTGCACCCTCCCCTCATGACAGTCATTCATGCACACAGCGAGGGGGAGGTGATGGTTTAGTGCATGGCCTTCTCCCCTGGGACCTCATAGCTCTATTGAATGGCCTTCCAGAGAGCCCCATGTGTGCTTGAGCCAGCCCTGTTTGTAGTTTACAGCTGCAGTACCTGCCCCATGACCACTGTAACACACACTGAAGGCACACTGCGCCCGCCTGTGTGAGGGGCAGGGATGTAGGTACATCACGGGGCTCGTGAACAGTTGCAGAGTCCGTGTTTTTTTCAGAGCTTTTCCTCAGCCTTGTAACTCTTTTTTTTTAAACTATCAGTTTTTAAGTGCTGGCCACTGACAGGAGAGATGTCACTATGCACCGCTCCATGCAGGCTGGAGAGAGGTCCTGCTGCTGTCTGTCCCCCACCACCTTGCACAGAGGTGATGATTTCGCCGCTTGGTGAGAAACACAGCAGCATCCACTCCAGGCTGCCTCCAAGGGTGCCCCCGATGCCACAAAGCTGATTCCAGGAGAAGGAAGGGCCACAGTGTTTTAAACCCAGAGGTACGAGGCAGGGAAGATCTTCATCCTCTCTTTGAGCCATATAACTGGCCCTTGTCTCCCTCCTAGGGAGTGCCTCCCTTCCCCTGGGAGACATCACCCCTCACTCAGCTTAAATCTACCTCTGGACACTGATTTGTAAAACATGCTACATTTTCAGTGCCCTGTAACTCTTCTCCCCCTCTCCACATTGTGCTGAGGCCATGGTACAAACTATTTCCTCCAGTGTGAGCATTATGTTTCTCGGTTTTATGGTTAATATTAAATCTGTAAATTGGATTCCTTGCTGTCCCCTCTCCTCCTGCAATAACCTAGAACATTAGGTTTACATTCCTCTGCCCAACAAGTGCAGAACTGATTACCGTGCAAAACCTTAAGAAAGCAGTGCAGGATAGGATCCTTCAAGCAGAAAAGTGTGTTATAATATGAAGCTATTATTACACAATCTGGATTTTAATTAACTATTTTCCTGTTTTGCTTACTACTTGCTGACTTAGCACCTATTTTGTTTTTAGATGAATGTGATAAGAGCGAGTATCAGGGGGTTTTTGTGATAAGAGCAGATAATATTATTTATCACGATAAATGTAGCATGTTATAAAAGCGTGAGTGTTATCTTCTTTATTGATTACAGGCTAAAGCTTCCTAGCAGTGCTGAAGAAAAGCTGATTCTTTATTCCACATAAATGCTGAGTTAAAATTTTTGCTCACATTCAGAATGTTGGACAAATCAGAAATGGCTACAATGTAATACAACAGTTTGGCTAGTTGTTATTGTTAACCACTTTACATGAAATATGCCCCGCTGTGTAATACAAAACCTTTCAGGTTTTCATCTTTCCCCTTGATAGTGTGTGGATTGTTTTAGTTACATAGGATAAATACTTATTGCAAACCCACATATACAGAAAATCCAGACAATGGGTCAGATTCTCAGCTGGTATAAATTGGCATAGTTCCATTGACTTCAGTGGAACTACTTCTACGCATAAAAATCATTTTGTCCATTCCTGTATCTCCTAGCTCTCAATCAAAGTTGTCATTCTTTTTACATGAAAAAAAAATCAATCCCCATGATTCTGGCATAAAAGCCTACACAGGTACAAATTTTCATAAGTAAGAAAGACTAGAATCACTGAGCCTGATTCTCCATTGCCCTGCTCTTTGTATGCTCATTTATACCTTTACCTCATTGGGTGTAAGATATTTTCCGGTCAAAAAGGTTGTGACTAAAACTCACATGGTATAGGGGTGACTGACTGCAAGATGGTAAAGAATCAGATCCAGCGCCTAGGAATGTTAGCAAAACCCACCTGGATGCTAAATTTAATTTTAACTTTGTTTGATCGTTACAGGTTACTGGGGAAAATACAAATTCTGCTGTCAATTATGCTGATGTAAATTTGGAATAAGGGCCAAATTCTGATCTCACTTACACCAGTGTAAATGGAGATCAGCTGAAATCAGATGTTACTTTGGATTTAAACTACTGAAATTCATAGCAGAATGTGGCTATTCTATCTTTTACACCAGATGTACAGAAGCACCTGCAAATATAAATGTGATTCCTGCTTTAGCTTATCTCTTATTGTGCTGTTTATTGCTGCACACTTATCATGCAGTACATTGCTGATGACTAGACCTTGGACTGACTTGCTATATGGGGAGGGCTGCATTCTTTCTTTGGAGCCCGGTCGTACTAAGTGAACCTAAGGAATGAAAGCGCATTGCATGTGCAGGGACCGCTGAGTCAGCCTCGAGAGTTACAAGAAGATGCAAAAAATATAATTGCTCCAGTGGTACCTTAGGCAAAGGTGTGGTGCAGCTACAAGTACCCTACCTTTATACAGAAAACAAGACTTCAGCCTCAGCCGTGTTGGAAAACAGACTTTACATGCTCTATAAGCTTTCGCTGCACTTTCCCTGCTATGGGACACTCCCCAAATTTCTCCTGGGAATATTGTGGGCTGGTGGGATGATGCGCCTTCTGATCAATTTATCTTCGGCTTGGGTGCCAAAACCCAATGCAGATGCCCAAGCCCAATGCAGCAAGAATTAGAACATTACAGACTGATAGGCCTGAAGAAGTACAAAAGAGGTGTTCAGCTGACTTTGCACCCACCGCCATGCTTGGGTTCTGCCTCCCCCTGTCCCGTCCCCCCCTCCCCCCGCCCTGCTCGGTTCAGCCAGAGGTGAGGATCGAGTATCTAGGCCTGTAGCAGGGCGGGCTCCATTCCTGCCTCTTTGCACCACAGACACCATCTCAGATTCCACTGGCTGTGTATCCACTGGGCCGTTTATTTGAGTTCCCACCACCAACACCCTCGCAGGCCCATCCAACTGTACCGTTTACATAATATTCCCTATGGCTTAGGCTGTCTCCTCAGGACCTGAGAGGAGCCGAGGTCTCTTTTGCCTGACACATCTATGAGATTGGGCTCAGCTAGCCCTGTTGCCTTCCCCCAGCACATCCTTCCTGTTCCTCTTTATCAGTAGGGCCCTACCAAATTCACGGTCCATTTTGGTCAATTTCACTTCATAGGATTTAAAAAATCATAAATTTAATGATTTCAGCTATTTAAACCTGAAATTTCACAGTGTTGTAACTGTAGGGATCCTGACCCAAAAAGGAGTGGGGAGGTCGCAAGGTTATTGTAGGGGGGGTTGCGGTGCTGCTACCCTTACTTTTGTGCTGCTGCTGGCGGCGGCGCTGCCTTCAGAGCTGGGTGCCCGGCTAACCAGCCACCGCTCTCCGGCCAACAGCCACCACCACTCTCTGGCCACCCAGATCTGAAGACAGCACAGAAGTAAAGGTGGCAATACTGCAACCCCCTTACAATAACCTTGTGACCCCCCCCCCATGACCTCCTTTTGGGTTGGGACCCCCAGTTTGAGGAATGCTGGTGAAATCTGCATAGTATAGTGTAAAAGTACACAAAAGACCAGATTTCACAGGGGAGACCAGATTTCACAGTCCGTGACACATTTTTCACGGCTGTGAATTTGGTAGGGCTCTACTTATCAGACTTAAACTGACGGGCTGACTGACTCATTAGGTCACTTAGCTCACCAGACTGGTTAGCTAATTGACTTTAATTACTCCAATCAGTTTTCTGTGGGAACAGGGGGAGGGAACTAATAGGTGTCAGAGTGATCAGAGTGCAAGCTAACCTGTTAACTCCCTACACAGCTGCCCCACGAGCCCCCGCTGCATACCCTGGGCCGGCTGCATGACCTGCAGCTCGTTTGCTTCTGAACCGCACCTAAGGAACAGCTGTACATGCTTCTGCTCCACACATTCCATTTCCTCACCCTCATGTCCCGGCCTCACACGAAGTGGTGGGACCTCCTACCACCTCCGGTAGGCCAACCTGTATTCCACAATAGTCCCACGGCCCACCGGGGATATTAACTGGCGGCTCCTTCCTGGAGCCCTGAGCAGGGTGTGTACTTGGCACAGTTCACTCTCCCCACACCTGCCCCTTCTGAAGCATCAGGGAGACCCTGGTGCATGTCTATCTTAAGTGCACCAGGTTGCAGCCCCTTTTCCGGCTCCTCCAGAACCTTCTTAGGTGCTGGATGTATTTTCCCCTGCACCTAATGATTTATGCACCCCTTATCCATGGCCCCATGAAGTCGCAAGATCTCCTCAACCTCTTACTGGTGCTGGCCAAGGTGGCTATCTGTAAAACCAGGAGGAGGATGCTGGATGGGGAGGTGCTCTGCGACTGTGGGACCTATTTCCGCTCCTCCCTTGGTTCATGTATCCGGGCAGAATTCCGCTGGGCCACATCCACTGGCTCCCTAGACACCTTTGAGGAGCAGTGGGCGCTGTCTGGGCTTCTCTGCTTGGGGTCCCCTTCTGGCTTTCTGTTTTTGTCCCTGTGACCCTCACGCCCATTCCTATTTTATCATTTGTTGTTCCTTGACTTTATTTGAACCCTGGGTTTAGTGGCTCTTCCCCTTAGGCTGGAAGAGGGGCCCTCAGATGTGGGCAGGCTTGCGTCTGCCCACCCCCCCTGGGATTTCAGTAGGTGTTAATGCTCTACGCTATGTCACACTAGAGCTAGAGAAAAGCTGATTGGGAATGGAGGTAGTAAGATTTATCTGAAATCCATGCGTAAACACATTCCTGTTCTCTACCGCAGAGAGACTGCAAGGCAAAGTGTGATGATGTGTGTGCCTAGCACTGGGGACAAAACACTGCAGTCCCCATTCCCTTATGATGGATGTGCTCACCCAGAATGAATGCTATTCAGGTGCTTAAACCAGGGAGTGGATTGCCATTTGCATGCCAATAGGTACTGCTGTCTGTGCCATGTTAGCAGACAACAGTGATAACACAAGTATTTGTTTGTATTAGGCTGTGTTCCTGAATGGATTGGGCAAGTTTTTGTGGCAGCTGTGCTCAAACACTGCCGATCACTGTTGGAATGTGTAGGGGACAACTTCATATTTCAGAAGGTGGAGGACGTGACTAGGGGAACAGGCATTCTAGACTTGATTCTAACAGGGAGAAATTGGTTGTGAATCTGAAGGTGGAAGGCAATTTGAGTGAAAGTGACCATGAAATGATAGATTCCCTGATTCTAAGGAAAGGAAAGTGTGAGAGCAGCAGAATAAGGACAAAAGACTTCAAAAAAGCAGACTTTGACAAATTCAGAGAACTGGTGGGTAGGGTCCCATGAGAAGAACATCTGAGGGAAAAAGGCGTTCAGGAGAGCTAGCAGTTTCTCAAAGAGACAAAATTAAAGTCTCAACAGCAAACTCTCCCTATGCGAAGGAAAGATAGGAAGACTAGTAAGAGGCCAATATGGCTACACCAGGAGCTCTTTAGTGACCTGAAAATCAAAAAGGAATCCTTCAAAAAGTTGAAATGTGGCAAAATTGCTAAAGATGAGTTTAAAAGACCTGCACGAGCATGTAGGGGAAAAAAATCAAACAACTAAGGCACAAAATGAGTTACACCTAGCAAGGATCACAAAAGTCAATAAGAAGAGGTTACATAAACACACAAGAGGAAGATGAAGGAAAGTGTAGGTCCATTACTTAGCAGGGAAGGAGAGCTAATCACGGATAAGATCAAGAAGGCTGAAGTGTTCAATGCCTATTTTGCCTCAGTCTTCACTAAAAAGGCTTATCACTTAACACAATTAACTACATAACACAATTATGGAATTACTTGTATTATTTACCACAATTAGTATTAGCAACAAGGGGAAAGGAACACAAGTCAAAATAGGGAAAGAACCATTTAAGTAATATTTAGATAAGTTAGATGTTTTTGGGTTGGCAGGGCCTGATGAAATCCATTCTAGGATACCTTAAGGAACTAGCTGAAGCAATCTCAGAACCGTTAGCAATGATTGTTGAAAACTCATGCAGGATGGATGAGGTCCCAGAGAACCAGAGAAGGGCAAACATAATACCTGTCTTTGAAAAGGGTAATAAAGAGAACCTGGGGAATTATAGACTGTCAGCCTAAATTCTGTACACGGAAATATACTGGAACAAATTATTAAACAATCAATTTGTAAGCACCTACAGGATAAGAGGGTAATAAGAATAGCCAACACGGATTTGCCAAGAACAACTCATGCCAAACAACCTAATTTCCTCCTTGGTAGGATAACTGGCTTAGTGGGTGGGTAAAAGGTGTAGATGTGATATACCTTGATTTTAGGAAGGCTTTTGACACTGTCCCACATGACATTCTCATAGACAAACTAGGGAAATGTGGTCTAGATGAAATTACTATAAAGTGGGTTGAAAGACTGCACTTAAGAAGTAGTTATCAATCGTTCACTGTGAAAATGGGAGGATGTATTGAGTGGGGTCCCACAGGGGTCTGTCCTGGGTCCAGTAATATTCAATATTTTCATTAATGACTTGGATCATGGAGTGGAGAGAGTGCTTATAAACTTTGCAGATTTCACCAGGCTGGGAAGGGTTTGGAGGACAGGATTAGAGTGCAAAATCATCTTGACAAATTGGAGAATTTGTCTGAAATCCAATAAATATCAGTGCAAAGTTCTACACGTAGGAAAGACAAATCAGACACATAAGTACAAAATGTGAAACATGCAGGGTAGGCAATAAAGCTGCTGAAAAGGACGAGCGGGTTATAGTGGATCACAAACTAAATATGACCCAACAATGTAATACAGTTGTGAAAAAGGCTAATATAATTCTGGGGTGTATTAATAGGATCATCTTGGCACTGGTGAGGCCTCAACAGGAGTACTGTGTCCAGATCTGGGTGCCACACTTTAAGAAATATGTGGACCAATTGGACCAAGTCCAAAGGAGACCAACAAAGATGATAAAAGGTTTAGAAAACCTTCCTCTGAAGAAAGGTCAAAAAAACTGGGCATGATTAGTCTTGAAAAAAGAAGATCGAGGGAGGACCTGATAACAAACTTCAAATACATTAAGGGCTGTTATAAAGAGGACTGTGATCAGTTGTTTTCCATGTCCACTGAAGGACAAGACATAATCGGCTTAATCTGCAGCAAGGGAGATTTAGGTTAAATATCAGGAAAAATCTTTCTAACTTTGTGGATACTTAAGCACTGGAATAGGCTTCCAAGGGAGGTTGTGGAATCCCTGTCACTGGAGGTTTTTGAGAAAAGGTTGAACAGACACCTGCCAGAGATGATCTAGGTCAGGGATGGGCAACTTGAAGGTAGCAGATCGTCACAAGATCCACTAAAACCCTTTGGTGGGCCATTTTTTTAGAGGCTACATCCCCATCCTTGGGACAACAACAAGCTACAACAGCTGTGAAAGCAGGCAGCAGCAATAGCCTGATTAGGCTTTGCTTCCACTACTGGAGCCACAGAGTGCTCTCAGCAGCGGCAGCAGCAGCAGCAGCATGTCTTCTATGGCTGGTCACAAGCACCACATGGAGGATGCGGGAGCAACAGGGTGAGATTGGGAAAGACGCGTGTGTGTGAGGGAGAATCTCCTTCCCCTTATAGTACACGGGGTAATGGTGCGGTGGGTTAAATGACATGATCAGGTGGGCCAGATGTGGCCCATGGGCCATCAGTTGCCCATTCCCAGATTAGGTGTACTTGGTCCTGCCTGGGCCCTCTCAAGCACCCTTGCAGCCTGACAGCACTGTGATTCTATGATTATGTATTTGTAATCCACATGTATGAGGTTACACCCCTGTGCTATAGTTCAGATACATTGTATAAGTTGTAACATCCCTCTCTGTCAATGCACCTCTTGTTTCTAGAATTTGTCAGTCCATTTTCCTTCACTTTTTTTTTCTCCCTTAGGGCTCAGTGCTGTGAGGTTCTGAGCCTTCTCAGATCCTCTGACTTCAATAGGTTCAGCATACAGCAGGATCTTGCCTTGATCTTGCACCATTGTTTTGCTGTTGACACCAATGGGAGAAGGATCAAGCCCCAAGAGTTTCAAGTGCTCCTCGCAGTCTAGATCCCCATAGCATTTATTGATCAGTTTTCCATTTTCCCTCCCAATTTTTTCACTCTTAAGTATTTCTGTAGCCCTCATATAAACAGTATCTGAACATGTCATATTCTTTACTGTCTTTATCTTCACACCACTCTGTGAGGTAGGGCAGTGCTGTTATCCCCATTTTACAGATATAGGGAACTGAGGCACAGAGGCATAGAAACCTGCCCAGCATCATGGGAAATATGAAGCAGAGCAAGTCCCAGACTAGTGCCCTAACACTAGACTTCCTTCCTCCCCTTAATTTAGATTTACATTTAGAAAAAAATAAGCAGCTTGTAGACCCAAAACTGTTTTACTGTGGACCAGATTCTCAGCTGGTGTAAATCACAGCCATGTCATTGATTTAACTGGTGCTACCATTTATACTAGCTGAGTATCCGGCCCCACCGTTTTTAAATTAAAATAATAATCAAAAGCCGTGTGAGAAAATAAATGTTCTCTGTTTAAATCGGATACATGCTGTTGGCAGAGGCATTAATCTTCATGCTATTTATTTGCTCATTGCTCAGTGCTGCCAATGTGCTCAGTGCTGTACAACAAAAATAAAATCAGTCCCTGCCCTGAGGAATTCACAGACATATAGAAGACTGGCTCCAATGTGAAATGTAGGGCTGAACCAGACTTAGTGTTTATTAGTTTCACTTACAATGAAAGATGGGATACATTTGTGATGAGTAGGTTGGTAATGAAATATTCCCTTTACTCTTCACTCATGAAAAAAATTCCATCAGATCAGGCACTGAAGATTTGATTGACGAGGTAGGAGGAGAACTATGAGGATGGAGTTTCAAAAGCTAATGGATGACAAGATATCCAGGAGATAATCTCTCCACAGGAGGAGGTTACCAAAAAAATCCCCATTTGAATCAAAATATTCTTTGCCATCCAAAATAACCCCATTTGACTCATGACTACTGTTAAGAAGATCAGGTGCCCTAACCACTTTATTCCAAAATTTCACCCAGTAAAACCTTGTCTAATTTAACCAACCTGCTGCAAAATGGTAACGAAACTACATTTCCCAAAAGGCTACAGGACACAGGCCCACAGTCAAAGTTCATACTGCCCTCCTTACAGCAATACCTGCATTATGAAGAGCTGAGGCTGCAAGAAGGACAGCCAGGGTAAGAAGCAACTTCCCTTCTCATTGCTGGCATAAACAAGGTATCTGGAACAATACATAATAATACGCGCATGCACTAAACCTCTCCGAGTTACACAATATAATTGTACTTTTATAATTAGCCGCGTTGTTATTTCTGGGGAAGAGTAAATATCTAACTTAATCTCCCAAGATTCAAATTCCTCTTAAAGGTACAGATCCGTAGACTGAGGGGTAGAATTTTGCAAGGATGTGTACAACTGTGTAAGTGTTCAGTATAATAATAATTGATGTCTGCTGCCTGCACAATGAACAAGCAAAAGTCATTTACATACCCTTTCACTCCACACTGGAAGTGATCTACATCATCTATTACATGCATTTTCACCCACTTATCTGGGCAGTTAGCTGACACAATATTTACAGCAAGCATTAGGACCACAAACAAATTATATTTGCTTAGCTGATCGAAGGCCCTCATGCCTCCCCTAGCCATGATTAAGATTAAGGTATATTGAGAAAAAAATATTACACAGGTAACTGTATGTTAAAAGGCTATACAAACCCACAAAGATGTTTGAATGATAAAATGATTGCCAGGAGGGTGAAGCTTGAGTGGCTTGGTATTGTCTCAGAGCCCCTGGGGCGTCGTAGTTATGCCACAGCAGTATCCTAAAGGGGCTTGTGATTTAAAAAATGAAAGCATGAAATCACCTTATATGACCTAGGTGAAATCCCCATACTCCACAGTCGCAGTCTCATGTTCCTTGTGTCACAGTTTCAGGGTAACTGTACTTGTATTCCTCCACCTCCCCCCCCCCCCCCCCGCCCCCGCCCCCGCCCCCGGTGACTCCAGGGGTGCCCAGTCAAGTGTCAGATGTTCAGCTGCCACCTGTCTCTGAACAGGGGCCCTTGTCCCATTCTCTTCTGACCAGGGGTTTTAAGGCTGCACTGCTCCTGGTCTACACAGTGGTATTTCCAGCAAGCCAGTCTGCCTAACAGCCAGCACCTGTGCGTTGCTTTCTCTCTCTGGGCTACAAACTAGGGATTGCCAGCAGTTACAAGTTACCACACAGCTCTTTCTAAGCAAGCACATTTATTCGAAAGGATGAAGGATTACAAAGAAAACATCAAACAAACAATAGATTTAAACACACACTAACCAAGCCAGGAATAACCCATCAGTCTTATGGGACCCTAGCAGGCCAAAGTCTTTCCAACCTTCAGCAAGGGTTGAGGCATCCCTTGGACAGAAGGGCTTATCCATTTTCTGGAGCAAAATGACAGCTCTAACCCCAGAGCCTTGGGTTCTGGAAAATCCAGTTTGGATCAGTGTTTGCAAACCTCCTCAGGGGGTGATACATCTCTAGAGCTATTTACCTGTGTCAAAGTCAGATTGTCAAAGTCAGATTCAAGACTCACAAAATTTGTCAGACCACTCTGTTTATTAGCAAAGCGCTTTGCCAATGCACCCAGATATGTGAGTCCCAAGCAAAGGCACAAGCTATCTTATATATACAGATAAGAGGAGACAAACTTAACATAAGGAACAGACAAATATACATGCGTATCTTATTTGCATACTTTTACCAATCTCCTAGCTCAGTAGGAGCTCTTAAGCTCATTAGTTTAAGAGGACCCATTGTCTCACACCTTAATGTTTCTCTTCCTGACAACTATATTTCAACAAACAGCAAGAACAAGCAGCATTTCTTTAATGAATTATAGTTATAATATAATTCATTCTACTTTCACACCTGTTTACCTTAATCACACTTCCCCCTCTCCCCCCTCCCCCCATTTATACACACACACACTGTTTTCGGTTCATGGAGGAGCGGTGGTATCCCTTCCCCTGGATTTGCACACTATCCCTGGCCCACAGTTGATACATAAACTTAATGTCATATGGGCTCCAAAGATATTTCATTTGATTGCAATATCTGTTACACCCTGTGCACCTAAAAATGACACTGACATTAGTGGGAGTTTAGCATGCTCATTGAATGGAGGACTGGGCCTGTATGGTAAGAAATCAAGGCACAAGTCCACCCAATTTAGGCTGAATTAATTTTTACCTTTATTTTATACATTTTCAAATAGAATTTTTATTACTATAATTACTATATTAATAGTAAACAGGTAAGATGGAACAGGTAGGGGCCCAAGTTACTGAGTTCCAGGGTGCTGGGAAGCTTTCCTGCACTGTATGATGGTTGTCTACATCTCTGGTTCAGTATTCTCTGTCTCTGGTCTGGTATTCTCTAGCTTGTGCCCTTGATTTTTTTTTTTAACACCTCTCCATTCATGAGCTTTTTTCCAATCAATGTGAAGCATTGCGTCTTGCATAACCCATACAATACATCTGTGTAACCTTCAATTTAAATAACTTGTATGGTCTACAGTCTACCCTATTTTCATGTCACTGTGTTTTCATGTCACTTTGCTCCTTTTTTCCCAATACAGGGACTTTTTAGCATTACATTTATATATTTAATATATTGATTACCTTCCTCTCTATGCTTTCCGACACAATACATTCTATAAATCAAACCTCCTTGTCAGCTGTAAATAGCATCATTTAAGCAAGCCTACATAATAGAAAGATTGGCAAGACAATGCTCATGGCAAGCAAAGACTAGGCCAAAACCTTGGCATAAGTATAATCCTGACCCATCCAAACTCATTCACTGTGCATAATCATAAACTATTAACATTACACTAACAAAATGCAACTCTTATTTTTACCAGTCAGCAATTTTTCATCTTTGGCTATCATAGTTCAATCCATATATGTCATCCTAAATTATTCATTACCATAACCTTTATTTTTTTTATATGACTACGAAAGGGATGGGGAACAATATGACCTTAATGTCAGCACATTCTTATCTTTTTCAAATATGGGTTTCCAGGAGAATTTTTTGTTCAAAGTCTAGCACCATGCTTGTAAATCATTAAAAAGCCTGGTCAGTAATTTTGCCGGTTGCATTTTGAGGTGCTTTATTCAAATTAGGGCCTAGGTATTTAATTGTTCCCCATCAGGCCCTCCTGGGTGTTTCTATTCTGTAAGATTGTTTGTTGGCGAAATGCAAGAATGAGCGGACACAATATTTGTGAATATTCAGTTTGATCTCCAGTTACGTATTGTTTGTTGCTAGATAGTAGAATTATGAGTCGGAGATAGCACCACTAGTGAGCACACCATTCATGGTGGCTTATTTGAATGCTGAGGTCCTGTTAGTCAGATTATGTAAAAGTTGTTCATTTTATAAATGATCTTAGGACAGATAGTCCCCAAACTGTGGGCAGAGGAACATTTGGGCAGTGTGTGCAGCAGGACAGCGCCCCCAGGGGGCAGGGAGGGATCACCACCCAGTCCCGCTCCGCCCCTTGACCAGCTCCGATCCCAGCCAAAGCGCCAATCTATCCCCTTCTCTGACCCCAGTCCAGCTCCAGCCCCAGCCTCAGCTCCACTCTGCCCCTTGCTCTGTCCCCAGCCCAGCTCTGCCCTCACTCCCTCTCCACCCCCAGGCCAGCTCCGCCTCTAGCCCCAGCTCCTCCCTTACCCCCAGTTCTGCTCCCAGCTCCACCTTCAGCCCAAGGTCTTCTGCTGAGCCAACTGTGCAGTAATGGATGGGGGTGCGGACAGATGCCAATACTGGTAAGGGGGACGCGACAGGAAAAGTTTGAGCACCACTGTCTTAGGGCCAAACTCTGCCCTCAGTTACAGACACTGAGCTCCTAGGAGTTGCTCACATGCCCGTGTCCCAGAGAAGAATTTAGTCCTTGTATTTTAATATAGGTCATGTTTGTAAGCAGGCCCAGCCCTTGGTGTTACACGGCTCTGTGCAAAATAACCCATCAAGCTTCCTTCATATAATTGTGACCATTCCCACTCTATGTTCTCACGATGACTCTGGCTGCCGCCCATCTGGCTGTGAACATATTGCAGTGTGGCTTTGCAGATTCAGGTGACTTCCCCCCGCCCCTCAAACACTCTGAGGCCAGGGGGGAGCAGGAGATGAAGATGTAGCACAGCTAAAGTTGGGAGCCCTAAGGAGAGCAGTTAGGGAATGAATCACTACCATGATCTGCTGACACTGAAGTCTGATTGGATGGTGGATGGCACTCTGGCTGACAACCAGGAGATCATGTCTGCTGTTAAACTTCATAAATTATCAATAATCCCTATGCTACCGTGGGTTGCATAGGCCTAAATCTGCCAATGCTTATATGCCTCTGGCATCCCGACTAAGATTTACAGCTGTGCGTAAGAGGACCATGGTTTTACTAGCTGGCAATGAGATTTTGGCCATGTGAGAGGCACATGCACAAGCGTGTGCTTGTTTGTTAGAATTATACCAGGGCTGGGCCCAAGTAGATTGTGAAGGAGCCACCAGTGTCTTTGGCTGGGTATGGTCATGGTGAGGGACTTGATTCTGCCAAGGTCTTAGGCTTAACGGGAGCACCTGCAGTAGTTTTTAATTCAGCTTCTGTTGTTCTTTTGGCAGTCTGATGCATCCTGAAATGAATGTTATGCGATCTAAATGGTCCACTAATCCACGGTCCCCCGGACAGCCTCCTTCGGAGCCTCCAAAGGGCAAGAGTTTCTGGTTTCTACTTGCCCTGCCCCAGAAACCTCTCTTCATAGCTATCAACCTTCTAGTGGAGAAGGGACTAAAAATACCTTCCAGTCTAAAGTTCTTGCTGCTCCAGGGCTGGGGCCGGTTTAGTGTTATGCAGTAGTAAGTATTCCACATCCATCCCCCCATTTCCCTCCCTTCGGCACTTCCAGGCCCTACTGTCTATATGTGATGCAGTAGCGCAGAAACATAGATCTGCTGTCATCGGATGATTTAACGATGAACTGAGTTTCAAAATAAAACCAAAAATAAATAAGGCCTGGTACCGTCTGCATTAATGGCATTCTGAATACTATGAGTGTTGTGTCCTGAATGTTTTCCCCTTCCCTTCTGGGAAACTTTTGCTTGTGGGTTGGTTTGTTTTTTTTGTTTTAAGTGGAGCACCTAATATGGAGGGTGGTCTTCATTCATTGCCACATGGTTACAGAAAAGGTGCCAGACCTCTGCAATAAATTAGCAGCAAAGCAGTAGATCTGTGAGGTCTGAATCTCATGCCACACAAGAGCACTTTCATGTTACAGGAAACCGCTGCGCAGGATCTGAAATTAATTCCTTTGGATCAGAGGGAATCAATTTTGGTCAAATTGCTTTCAGTCAAATGACTAACGGTTTTGTAAAAAAATCTCATTGTCAGTCTTTAGGAGAGATGTTGATCTGGATAAGCTGCCCTGAGCTTCCCCTCCCTCCCTTGCCACTCATGGCTTGAGAAAGCGCTTCAGAAAATATCCCATGCAGTGCATTATAATGTTATCATGTGCTTGCACATCTCATTCACAGACCTAACCAATTTGATTGTAAATTGTCCATAACTCTCCAACTAAATATAATCTGGGCTTCCTTTTATTTCATGGTTTTCTTCCTCTGAACCTGTTCACACAGTCAAACCCATATTTTCCTTCCTAAATCATGGATTTTCATCATGGTAAGGGTTATATTTTTGATGTGAGGAGGGCAAAACTACTATGTTTTTTCTCTTATGAAATGGGCGGGGGGGTCTTGCTTGTTTGCTTTTGTTTTTTGCTTGCAAATCCCAAATCTGAGCTGGTTCCAGTCTGCATCCCTTTATCGGAATCCCCAAAATCTGATGGTGGGAGGGGGTTAGATAAAATGTTTCCATTTTGGACTGTTGAATTCTGGATAAACAATTATTTGATTTCCCTTAGATTGTGGTGAATGTTATTTGCTCTTTGTGTGCAGGTGTTCTATTAGATCCAGAGGAATTCACTTTGGATAATGGGGAGGGGAATATGTGAGAGCTCAGTTGATTATTCAGTAATTCCCCAGAAAAAATTCTGAAGCGTATTCAGGTGATAAACACCATCTGTGTAGGGGAGAAAAATCTGTGGCTGTTTTTGGTTAACGTGTCTTGTGTGGTATGCATGTGCATGTGCAATTTGCACCTCCCTCTTCCAGGCAGAGTGACTCTGCTCCATAGTCTGAATTCAAAGTCTATTTGTCCAAAATCAAGAGATTTTATGAATTTACAGATGGCTAAAGTGTCCAATGCTTTATTTTGAGATCTTTCGGTGGGTCAGCAGAGAACGGCTATTTGAAAGCTGTGCCTGACTGCTGTTCTTTCTGCTTGTGAACTGCCTTTTTTTGTTGAGTAAAATGTTTCACTTTACAACTTTCTGCACCATGTGTTGCTTTGGCTCATTGTAAGGATTTGCATGATCCTGTAAATAGTTTTACACATCAATACTGATTTCACAATTGATAAGGTTTTTTTCAGGCCATTTTTAATATTGCCTCCTCTGTCTGCCTCCTGACTTTTCCCTAATGTACATTTTCTTTAGTAACTTGGTGTCTTCCAGACAAGATATGTCTGGTGCTGCAAGCTGTGTTTAATATGCATTGCTTCAGTGCTAGTTGTGCAATCTCTTTGCCAAGCATAATTATTTGCAATTTCATCTGATATGCATAACAAACTGAAGTGCCATGGATGAAATTTTCCAGTGTGCCAATGGCAACTTCTGTGTTTCACTGCCAGATAGTAAGGTGAAAATTTGGAGCCCGGTTCTTCATTGTCTTGCGCTTGTGCAGTAATTTACACCTGTGCAGAAATGGTGTAAAAAATGAATGTTCTGGACTGGTAGTAGCATTTGCACAGTTGCAAATGACTATAAAAGAAGCAGATCTTTGATCTTTTGTGTGATATCATATGGATTCCAGTTGCAATCAACATTCTATAGAGCATGTCGCATGTCTTTATAACTCAAGAAATGATTTCTTTGTCTTTAAGGACAGTTTCTTCCAAGGTAACATTACTATGGACTGCTACGGATTATTTGAGTTCATATGTTTGTATGATTTTCCAAATGTTAGGGAAACCACTTTAATTTTCCCTTGAAAAGTTTGATTGTCTTCACTGACTTGAGTGACGTTCATAGTTTTAGATGTCTCCATGGTGCTGTTTAGGAAATTGCTCCCTTCAGTAATTAGGGGAAGGTGGATTCTGCAAACTCAAATGCCACATTATTATTATTTTTTTTGCTTGTGTGAGTAAACTCTCTTTGAACTGATATATAGGGTTTACCTTATCAAAGATCTAAAATGTGTGGAGATAACAAATGTATCACATAGCAAGTATTAAGATAGGTTCATAACATAGAAAATTTTGAGATAAAAATGTTATCTCCATGCTCTAATTTATCAGGCTGTCTGAATCTTAACATCTGGCAGTATGTTACAACAGTTGTTCAGAATTGTTATTTCTTAAAATTCAGAGTATGCCGTGGTGAGGAGTGGATCTATTTTCATGATTTTGAGGTGCCTACGTAACCCACAAATTGTGGAAACTAGCAGAGCCATGACAAACTTGCCTTGTGTAAAATAATTTATGCCATGCTTTCCTGAATCTATCCTCATCCAAGTCTCTCTAATAGTCTCTTCTAGACCAAATCACTGGGCCGTTACTCCATCCTCATTCTACTTGACCTTTCTGATTTTAATAGTGTCAGTCATACGCTCCTTGAAATCATATCCTCCCTCACCATCCATAATCTCAACTTTTCCTGGCTCTCTTCTTACTTATCTGGTAATTCCTTTCATAGGCCTCCATCCTCTCCTCTCTGACACTCTCCGTAGGGATTCCACAGGGTACTGCTTTGCCCCCCTCCTCTTCTCACTCTCTACACGTTCTTTTCCTCTCAAACCCTTCCTCAAGAGCAATTTTTCCAATGTCTCCCACAAGAAGCCAGATGACCAATGATAAGTTGGCTGTGCAGCATTTGGGGAGAGCTGATTTTATCTATATGATTTAAAAACACACCTATGCATGCAGAAACAACCTGTACCTGCTGATAGTGAGCAGGGGAGAGGGGGCAGAGTAAGGGCAGATGGCTTCAGCAGCATTCCTGAGCATGCTCAGTCTGTGTGAGCATGCTCTGTACAAGCCAAGCAGCAAATCGGGCGGGGGGGGGGGGGGGGCACAAGCTTCATGGTACTTAGCTGTATTTTTGTTCTTTTAACATGTAGTGCATGTAACAATAAGAAACTAGTAGTCGCATTGTCCTGGAGCTGTGCACATTTCCTTCACCGCACCTCAGCTTTGGTTTGCACCTGTCGCTGCTCCCGTTCTAGGCCGGTCCCTGAGACAGATTGCCAGTCATGACAGATTGTACCGCGGTTCTGGGATGTAGATAAATGTCAGCTGGGGACGAGGTCAAATGCAGCAAACTCGCAATTAAAACGGTTTAATGTAAGTAAAGAGCATTGGCACAGCGTCATGGGTGAGCGCTCTGCGAAAGTGCAGCCGGCAGGCATTTTCAGTGCACAAGAGGGGGGAGGGTACAGGGATAGGCCAGAGATGAGGCTGGGAGGGTTACTGAAGGATGCACTCTGTACATATATGAAGAGGTCAGAGGGTGTGCGCTGTGGGGTGGGGAGGGGATCTTCGTATACATTCTATGTACGTGCAAAATATTATTAAACATTGGGAAACTGTCAGCTGCAGAACTCCCTGTGTTTACTGAGGTAAGTGGAACCCCTTGCTGCCTCCATCGGCCTATCTCCAACAATGGTCACTAACAAACTGGGCTTGTAGAATTTACCATAAATCTATCAGTGGAGGCCTAGAACTGGGGTTCTAGTTGGAAGTATATTCAAAAGAAAATGGTTGGGGCTGAGAGCTCATTAGTGACACCTGGGAGCAATCCCCCAGCAAGAAGGCTTACCAGCAGTGTCCAATACGTTCGCCACTAGCCACATGTGGCGAATAGGCTATTGAATTGTGGCTAATGCATGAGCAATGCATTGGTGGATTGAAGACAGCAGTACTGGAAGACAGGTTGCGTGCTTTGATATACATCTTGTTAACGTGGCTAGGATATAGTAATTTTGTGTTAGTAGTACCTAGTAATATTTCTTTTTGTAATATCTACTTATTTTTGATATTTGAAATGTCGTTTGTAGTATGTTTTTTAATTCTTTTTTATAATGTGGTGAATAAGAAAAATGCAAAACCGCAAGTGTGGCTAGAATCGAATTTCTATTGGACACCGCTGCCTTAGACCCTCTACCACTCTAGCCTGTGAGAAGGGGTGTTCTACCAGCATGCTGTCTCTAGACCCGTCTCAGGGGTGTCCAGCCCTGGTATCAGCTTCTAGTCTGTAGGTGTATTGTAAATCTGAAGCTCCACCCGTCCCACCCACCCCCACACACACTTAGTAACCAAAGGGAAGAAGGTTTCAGAGTAGCAGCCGTGTTAGTCTGTATCCGTAAAAAGAACAGGAGTACTTGTGGCACCTTAGGGCTGGTCCACACTTGGGGGGGGGGGGCGGCGTCGATCTAAGATACGCAACTTCAGCTACGTGAATAACGTAGCTGAAGTCGAATATCTTAGATCGATTTTTAAATTACTTACCCCGGTCCACACGGCAGCAGGCAGACTCCCCCATCGACAGCGCTTCCTCCGCTCGCGGAGCTGGAGTTCCGGTGTCGACGGGGAGCGCTTCTGGGATCGATTTATCGCGTCTAGATGAGACGCGATAAATCGATCCCAGAACATCGATCACTACCCGCCGAATCAGGTGGGTAGTGTAGACTAGCCCTTAGAGACTAACAAATTTATTTCAACATAAGTTTTCGTAGGCTATAGCCCACTTCATTGGATGCATAGAATGGAACACACAGAAGTAAGATGTATATATACACACAGAAAACTTGGAAGCTGCCATACCAATTCTAAGAGTCTATTTCATTTAGATGAGCTATTATCAGCAGGAGAAAAAAACCTTTTGTAGTGATAATCAAGAAGGCCTATATCAGATAGTTGACAAAAAGGTGTGAGGATACTTAACTTTGGGGAAATAGATTCAATGAGTGTAATGATCCAGCCATTCCCAGTCTCTGTTCAACCCTAGGTTGATGGTATCCAATTTCCAAATTAAGTCAAGTTCAGCAGCTTCTCATTGGAGTCTGTTTTTGAAGTTTTTCTGTTTTTAAATTGTCACCTTCAAATCTGTTATTGAGTGACCAGGGAGGTTGAAGTGTTCTCCTACTGGTTTTTGAATGTTATGATTCCTGATGTCAGATTTGTGTCCATTTATTCTTTTGCGTAGAGACTGTCCAGTTTGTCCAATGTACATGGCAGAGGGGCATTGCTGAGACATGATGGCATATATCACACTGGTAGATGTGCAGGTGAATGAGCCCCTGATGGCATGGCTGATGTGATTAGGTCCTATGATGGTGTCAGTTGAATAAATATGTGGACAGAGTTGGCATCGGGTTTTGTTGCAAGGGTAGGTTCCTGGGTTAGTGTTTTTGTTGTGTGGTTGCTGGTGAGTATTTGCTTCAGGTTGGGGGGCTGTCTGTAAGCGAGGACTGGCCTGTCTCCCAAGATCTGTGAGAGTGAGGGATTATCTTTCAGGATAGGTTGTAGATCTTTGATGCGCTGGAGAGGTTTTAGTTGGGGGCTGAAGGTGACGGCTAATGGCGTTCTGTTATTTTCTTTGTTGGGCCTGTCCTGTAGCAGGTGACTCGTGAGTACACTTCTGGCTCTGTCAATCTGTTTTTTCACTTCAGCAGGTGGGTATTGTAGTTTAAAGAACGCTTGATAGAGATCTTGTAGGTGTTTGTCTCTGTCTGAGGGATTGGAGCAAATGCGGTTGTATCTTAGAGCTTGGCTGTAGACAATGGATCGTGTGGTGTGTTCTGAATGGAAACTGGAGGCATGTAGATAAGTATAGCGGTCAGTAGGTTTCAGGTATAGGGTGGTGTTTATGTGACCATCGTTAATTAGCACAGTAGTGTCTAGGAAATGGACCACTTGTGTGGATTGGTCTAGGCCAGGGGTTGGCAACCTTTCAGAAGTGGTGTGCCAAGTCTTCATTTATTCACTCTAATTTAAGGTTTCGTGTGCCAGTAATACATTTTAACATTTTAGAAGGTCTCCTTCTATAAGTCTATAATATATAACTAAACTATTGTTGTCTATAAAGTAAATAAGGTTTTTTAAATGTTTAAGAAGCTTCATTTAAAATTAAATTAAAATGCAGAGCCCCCCGGACCAGTGGCCAGGACCCAGGCAGTGTGAGTGCCACGGAAAATCAGCTTGTGTGCCAAAGAGGCTGAGGTTGATGGTGGGATGGAAATTGTTGAATTCCTCAAGAGCTTCTTTTGCATGGGTCCAGATGATGAAGATGTCATCAGTGTAGCGCAAGTGGAGTAGCGGTGTTAGGGGACGAGAGCTAAGGAAGCATTGTTCTAAGTCTGCCATAAAAATGTTGGCATACTGTGGGGCCATGTGGGTACCCATAGCAGTTCCGCTGACTTGAAGGTATATATTGTCCCCAAATGTGAAATAGTCGTGGGTGAGGACAAAGTCACAACGTTCAGCAGACTAAGAACAACGCTTCCTTAGCTCTCGTCTCATCTTTGTGGAGCAGGAAAACTGAAGCCAGGCAACGTGACTCGCTTGCGGACACAGGGAGTCCGAGGCAGAGCTAGGAAATATAGCTCTGGGCTGCTCTCTCTAGTTGGTGTGTCCTAACCCATGGGGCGTTCTGACACAGATAGAGTTGGGTGGGGGGAGCAAGTCGGAGGGAAACTGGTGGTGACAGTAGGCAGGTAACTTTGCGGTTGTGAAAGGGGCCCAGAAGAACTAGAGGAAAAAGATCAACACTGAATGCACAGCCCCACTCCCTCATGCATTGTATCAAAAAGCAGATGCTGACTTGTGCAAGGCTTTTAGGCCACTTGCAAGCAACCTTAAAAATCCTGATTGCACTACTGTAACCAGGTCACTTCCTCTGGCTGTAACTAGTGTTCAGTATACATTCAGCATGGTCAGAGCTAGCTGTGTCTCGGCGTTTAGCCTAGATTGTTTACACAGCGCTCTGACATTCACTTCTAAAGGCGTTTTGCCGTTTGTGTGTGTTCCTCTGCAGCTGCTTTGGTGAAGAGAGAGCTCCTCAGATGAAGCAAAATTATTTAAATACTAATAAAATCTAGTGGCGGATAGAGGGACTAGAAATGGGAAAAGCCCACAATCCAGGTAATTAAGCTGTAAGGCCCTCCGGGGATGGGCTGTCATCAAGTCATCTGATGTGTGATGAAGACCAAAGCAGAGCCAGATGCTTTGTCTCTCAATCCCCTCCTCCACTCCCCAGAATGTTCTTATTCTCCTAGAAAGTCTGTATATGGAAGGTGGGGGGAAAAGGATGATAAAAATAAAATCCTAAAGGATAAATCTTGTAATGCAGAGCACTGAACAGCTGGTAGTTTAAGGCACTGAACAGCAGTTTAGTGATTAACTTACCTCTTTAAAATGCTGAACGATGCAATACAATAAAATATGACTTGTATGGTCTCTTTCACACCTCCTGTCGCACAGTGCTCTCTAGGGTTAAAAAAGGCGACAGAGTTAAATAATAAGTAATAGCAGAAGGAGTGAGGAATTGAGAGATGGGCAAGGGACCAAAATATCAGCTGCTTAGAAGCTCTCTCGCAATCCATTTAATTTTATTGAAAGGAAATAGCCTTCGCATTTTCCCTGATTTGTACGTATTGATGTCTTTTGCCTTGTGTGCCCTTTCCCTCTCCTTCCATCCCACACAAGCATCTGTCTTCGGCTGCTGTCGGTGACACTCCCTGGTGGCATCAATGTGCTGCTGATACTGCTACAGGCTAACTTACCCTGGACGGCTGCCAGTCCCCCCCCCCTCCCCCCCGTCTCTCTCGTGATTATATGTTGCCTCAGGTGCATGGTTGGTCTGGTGGTACCATCACCAAAGGGTATGCTGCTGCCCCTGTGTCCTATTGCCTGATACAGCAAAGTCCAGCAACCTGCTGTATTTGCATTGGCGATCTGTGACCACTCTGCAGATGCTGAGAAATGGAGTTCAGGCCTGCTTCATGTATAGCTCTGAGTGCCGCCTTCAGAAAAGCATGTGTGGTGTCGGGAAGGGAGAGACGGGGAGAGAAGGAGGGGAAATCAGGCGGATAATGATATTAGTTAGGGGGGGAACTGCTGTAATGTCAGGCATATGTGGTCAGATTCAGCCCTGGTGTAACACCTTTTAAGTCAATGACATTACATCAGGATTTAATCTGGCCTAGGAAAACGGGGAGCCATGTAGCTGTTCCCAGTTTAGTTGTCAAATTCATGACAAAGCAGCTGCTTGGGGAGCACATTTTGGGGGTGTTCTGAACTTCTGACTGTTTCTTGAAACCTTCAAATCTGTGGCATTGAGATCTCCTGAAATCCTGTCTTTGCCTGCCTGCTTTTCAATGCAAAGGTAGTTAGTTAGCAAACAGATGCTAAAGCCACTCTTACTCCACTTAGCATTTCAGAATTGCAAATGCCTGTTTCAAGGGTTGCTTCTCTTTTCACACAATGACATTGTTCGTATTCCCAAGTCCTTTGACTTTCGAATTCTCTCTTGCAGACAGTAAAATGTAGCAATTAGCTGGGGGAGAGAGGCGGGGAAATGCCATTTTTAGGCCTTGTTTACACTACAAAACAGTGAATGCGTACACACTGCAATGTGACTTTTGGAAGCAAAAATGCCCTATTATGGCGAACCACCCCGAGGAGAGGAGAGACATAAGGCTTTTACTGCAAAATTTTTGTCAACAAAGTGCCAGTGTAGATACCACGCTTGATTTTATCACTTTAATTGGCCTCCAGGAGGTGTCCCATAATACCCATCCTGACCACTCTGGTCAGCAGTTTAAACTCCACTGCCCTGCAGCCAGGTAAACAACCATCCACCCTTCCCTCTTAGAAGCCCCAGGAATTTTTGAAATTCCATTCCCTGTTGGCTGGGCATGGAGAGGTCTCATTGCATCTTCCCAGGTCACCATGGCGGCTTATCGCAGCAAACGCTCTCCCGCTTGGACCACTGCAGAGCTGCTGGATCTGCTCAGTATATGGGGAGAGGAAGCTGTGCAGTCCCAGCTGAGACTGAGCTGTAGGAATTTTGATATCTATGGGCAGATTTCTCAAGGCTTGTGCAAAAAGGGCTATGATCGGGACACACTGCAGTGCAGAGCAAAGATAACGGAGCTGAGGCAGGTGTACCATAAAGGGAGGGAGGCAAACCATTGCTCCGGTGCTTCACCTAAGTAAGACCTGCCGGTTCTATAAGGAGTTGGACTCTGTTCTTGGTGGCGACCCCACCTCCACCGCCAAGAGCCCCATGGATACTTCGGTGGGCCTGGAGGCGGCGGAAAGAGGACCTAACCCGGAGGACGAAGTCATTGATGAAGATGTGGAGTTAGACGATGATGTGGAGCTCCTGGTGGGGTCGCCCGTTGGGGCAGGCAGACAGGAACTGTTCACCACGCCGGAGGTGTTTAGCTAGTCTCAGCAGTTTCTCTCCAGCAAGCAAGAAGCAGGAGAGGAGACGTCTGGTAAGTGGCTGTGGTTTGTGTAGTGCAGAGGTGGGTTCAAGGTATAGAAATGTGGAAGTCTGGCTGTGTTTCTGTGAGCTGCACATTTCCCTGTGCGGCTGATCGGTACGGTGGAACAGGGTGTTGATGCACGCTGAGATCTCATGGGAATCCTCCAGAGAGATCTCTGGGACATCTCCAAGCAATGCATCATGGGACATTGATGCGGTCCCAAGATGCGCCATGATCTGCTCCGCCTTCCCACAAGACCTAGCGACAGAAGGTGTCGAGCTGGACTGTGGGATAGGCAACCACAGCGCATTGCTCACGCTGTCGATGATAGTGCCCCAGCTGTGGACACACTCTGCCGACAGAGGGAGCGAGTGTGAACATGCAATACCGATTTTTATTATAGCGCTTTTTGAGTGTTGACATAACTTTTGTCGACAAAACTCTATAGTGTAGACAAGGCCTTAAAGTAATCCAAGAAAAGTCCTGACATTTCTTATAGGAAGGAAAATATCCTGTTAAACAAAGTGCTCTAAACACCCATTGAGTTGTATGGTGTTCACAGCATTAAAAGGTGTAAATCTCGAGTCCTACTGATTTTAGTGGAGTTACTCAGTTCCCTACCTGTAAAATGGGGATTTACACCCTCATGAGATCAGGATCTGGCCCTGAGACTTATTTGCAAAGAGATTTTATTAAGTAACATGATGTGGAATTTCCCTGAACTCTGTGTTCAGCCTAAAAATCTTGTCCAGTCTCACCCTGCCCAGAGCAAAGTATCTGATACTACAGCTAGGCATTTGAAAAGGCACCTTTGATTTTCAAAACTGATTGGTGGCTGCATTTCCCCCCCAACCAATCTTTAATATGGATCTAATTCTGACTACATTGCAGTGCAGTGTCAAGCATGATAAACACTCCCCCAAAGCTCTAATGAATCTGTGTAGACTGAGTGTAGTGGAGAATTGTTATATCTGGAATGGTTCTGAGCTTAGGTGCACAGTTTGCCATCGTGAGCAGGTGTTAGCTGGGGAATGACATGGTTGAGTCTGTTGAAGCAGGTGCTGTTTCGCCCTCTAGGTAGAGGAAAGACAGTGGGTGGAATGAGAGGGGAAGGAGGTGAAAAAGATCACAAAAGATTAAAGGCTGCAATTTCTTTGGGATTCTTTTACCCTTATAAAAAAACACCCTAGTGTATTCAACAGTAATAATCCAAACCATGTCTATAACATTACAGTGAGCTGTATTGTTTTGGACCACTACTCTCTGCATACCACAGCATTTGTACAAGGACAAACAGATTAGATGTATTCATGTTTTGTTTTTCAGTTACAGACACTGTTTCATAAGCTCTATTAACTGAGAGACTCTCAAGCAGCAAAATTCAGATCCAGATCTTGAAAATCCCCGAAGTCCAGGAGTATTTGGCTGCCCTCCCTGTCTATTAACAGGAAAGGAAAGCATTTCACCTCCTCAGGAAGACTACTGAATCCTGAAAACTTAAATAAATTCTTTATCGCTTGCATATGTGTGGCAGACTGAGAGGTTGCTGCAAAGGTGGGGCATTTTAATGATTGGGGTTGGCACAAAACAGTGCTTATCTCTTTAAGAAATGGAAATGAAGTCTAATTAGCATATACTCGTAGCAATTAGCATATAAATCCCATTCTGGGACTTGGAGGAAGGGAAAGGACCAAGCAGCAACTTAACAGGATTTTGTTAGACAAAATTAGCTCCCATAGAACAGTCATAAAAATATCTAAATTATTAGTAGCTCTGACTCTTACTATTAATACTACATGAACACAATAGTATCTAGCTGCTCTGTATCATGCCCACTCACCAATAAAACAAGCCATGGTACAAATGTAATCTATCTGATATGTATTGTTAAGCTACAGAAAGCAAAATTTGGCAGGTTTTATGTAAATATTAATTGAAGAGGTTTAACATTCTTAAACTGACTTTGGAGAATGATTTTTGCTAATGATAGATGAGTTACCAAAATGGACCATCTTTGAGTAAAAACAGCCATGCTTTCATTTAAAAAAAAAGTCATTTATGTGGGCGTTTCTTGAACTTTACACTCTTTATTAATTCAGAATGAAATAGAAGAACCTGGAGTGCCAGCCACACTCAAAATCAATGAATCTCAGGCCCCTCAATTACTTAAAAAATTGCACTTTTTGATATTTGAGAGATTTTTTGCCTTCTGGTTCTTGAGCCTTTAGGGGTCACATTTGCAAGCTTTTCTTCAGAACCATGAGGGCTAGAAACTTACTTAATAATATCATCTTTCTTTCTTTTTTATGTTCTAAAATGATTCCAAGAGCTAGGGCTTCAAAACACCAAATATCACTAGATTTATAATAAAATCATAAGTGTTGGGAACACTGAAACTACCACTTCTTAAAAAAAGTAGCTTTGAATCTTTTGCACACATCTAATGTGTACCTCAAAAAAACTTGGCTCTATTACTGTTCCTTCTCAAAAATATATTCCCTCCAAATGTGGTTATGTGGAATCAACTTAATACTTCTGCAGAGCACGCAGGGGGCCCAACTCTCCCCTCTGCAACTATATGGAGCCAGATCAGTCAGGTTTGGGATTGAGTGGTGTGGAAATGGGATTGCAAGGCTGTGTACTGTTTCTTTAAATCAGTAGCAGGAACTCTGGCAGGATAGACAAGGGGCAGTTTATAGCTGAAAGTCTGCAATGATTAGTGAATCCCAGAAGAAGAGAGATGAGAGAGAGAGAAGCTCTAGGTATAATACTGTTTTCCATATTCTAATAAAGTTCCTGGTTCTGTGTTGGAAGAAAGAAACTGTTTCTGTGATTCTTTGTGATTGCCACATTCCATTCCCCTGATCCTACAGACACCCCTCCACGGGTAACCTAGTAGGAGGTCACACACTTTATTGTTCTTGTAGGCTGAGCACAATGCAAACCACCAGGGTGACCTTGCATCCCTCCATTCTCCCCATAATCTCCCTGTGATACCCTTCCATCTTGCTCTATTTCAAGGACTCCCTGAACTTCCCCAATATCCCTCTTGCCAGGTGTTCTGTGTGCCCCCCATAATTCCCTTCTTCCATACCACTGCCTCTGTGTGCACCCTGATCTCCTTCTTCTCTGCATGCCATGGGCTGTGTTCTTCCCATTTTCCCATCCTCCCACACCAGTGTCCCCCCATTTTTCCTCCACACCAGCAGCTCTGTGTCCCACTATTCCCCCTCTCCATTCCAACATTTCTGTGTGCCCCCACTTCCACAATACTAGGTTCCCCCAATCCTCCCACACACACACTAAGGGTTCTATGTACCCCACCATTCCCCCTCCTCCTTTCTTCCAGGACTGCCATTTTCACTCCTATGACTGGGGCTCTGTGTGAGCTTCACTCCCTTCTTTTCCTCCCACAGCCCATGCTCCCTCCATGCCCAGGTCTCTCAATCTCCCTCCTTGCCAGGGGTTCTGAGTGCCTCATTCCCTCTCCCTGATTTTCCCCTTACCAGAGGCTCCCATTCTACCCTCCTTCCTAGGGCAGGGACTCTGTGTGTGCCCATATTTCCACTTCCTCCCATTTTCCCCTGCTCCCACATCAGGGTCCCCAATCTCTCTCCCCCCCCCCCACACACACACACACACGTTCTGTGTTCTCTGCATTCCTCCACCCACACCAGGTTCCCCCATTCTACCCCCATTCCCAGGGAGCACAATCCCATTCCATTCCCCCATTCTCCTTCCCCTACCATTCTTCTTCTTTCTTCCTGGGAGATAAGTCATTCAGGATGCCAATGTGTTAAACTTTATAGGGAGGATGAACAGCAATGAGATATGGGTATTGTCATGCTGGCAAGTGTTAATGGTGTCATCAGTCAGTTGTTTGGTCCACAGACAGTTGCACAGATGCTTGTGACAGTGCTAAAGAGCTGGCAGGACAGCATCTGTTCCCCATTTTCTCCCTTTTCAGTTTCCACTTTTCCCCCAAATCAATAGGGTTCTGGACATTCATGCCTAGAATGTTCCCTGAAATTTTGGAATTGATCAGAAATTATTGTGTTACAGACAGGCGCATGGAGGAATGCTGTTGGTGGCTGAACTTGCGCTGAACTCAGGGGGTTGACTATGGGGTTGGGCGATGGCTAATGTCCCTGGCTACTGCCCTCATCATCCCTAGGCGAAATAAGCAGGGTAAAGCAATTGTGAAATGATCAGTACCATCCTATGCTGGTGGGGCCTCTGGATGGTGACACTTTATGTCTGAGGGCGGGTTTGAGGCAGGAATGCCAGAAGCTTCCCAGAAGGGGGGGTGGGGGGGGCACCAGTGCCTGAATTGTGGCCCCGCCCCCACTTCCTCCTTCTCCCGAGGACCCACCCTCATGCTGCCTCTTCCCCCTGAGGCCCTGCCCCCTCTTGCTCCGCTCCACTCCCTTACACCTTGTCGCCCCACCCCCGTCACTCACCCTTAAGGCAGGTAAAAAGTGGGAGGCCTAAATGGTGGGAGGCTCTATAAAGAGCTGTGTCTCTGGGTGACGGAATAATTGTGGGTATTGACTTGACACTAGTAAATAAGGTTAAAAGAAAAACAGATTAAAAACTCATTTAAAGTTGCTGGTGTAGACCGTCCAACCCTCCCATTTTGGAGTAGGATTTGGAACAACTTCTATATTTCATCCATTTGATATGTTCAGGGCATGATGAGTCTCTCTGAGATGTTGACTGTGCTGCCTGATGAGGAGCCCAATTTACATATTCTCAATTTAATCTAAAGTAGGTGCTAATTGATTACTGCTGAATGTCAGCACGCTCTGATTATCTGTTGAAGATGCTCTGGAAAAAAACCCCTGAGCTGCATGTGAGAAAGGGATTTTGCATTCTGCACGCTGAGAACAGAATATTTATCCCCCCCCCCGCTCGCTGCTCCGATATTATATAAAGGGTTTAATTAGCTAGGCCTGAGGTTCTTGGGTGAGTGTCTTGTGTCCTTCCAAGGCAATGGAGTCTGGCTGGGTTGTCCAAGCTGTCTGTCCCAAGTGTCCATCTCATTTGCCTTTCTCAGTTTAGAGATCACAGGACAAACTCTTCTCTGATGTAACTGATGTAGCGTTACATCAGGGATGTGTTTGCCTCCCCCATCCCCTTCATACGTTGACCCTGAGGATTTCCCCAGCAGTCCCTATGTTGACTTTCAAGGCTTGGTGCAGGACCAGAGAGGAAGGATAGTCTTGTGTTCAAGACACTAGCCTGGGACTCAGGAGTTCTGGGTTTAATTCCCCACAGATTTGTGGGGACTGTGTGGTCTAGTAAAGAGAGCACTGGACTGAAAGTAGGGACACTTGGGTTTCAGTCCTAGCTTTGCCACTGACCAGCTGTGTAACCATGGGCAAGTCACTTCACCTCTCTCTTTCCTTCCCAACCTTTGTCTGTCTCTTCTTTGGTGCAGGGACTGCCTCGTACTATATGTTTGTACAATGTTTCTTGCAATGTGGCCCTGATTTCAGTTGGCACTATACTGGGGCTAGTGTAATACGAATAACGAGAACCTGAATTCCTATTCAGGTCATAAGAAGTTTGACCATTTTGGGGCCCTTCACTCCCCATCCGGCAGTAGTGTCACTCCCACATCCCACCGTACAGATGTTTTGGACTATTTTCTTTTGCTTGGGTTTTCTTTATTAGCTGGTTTCTCTGGGCACTGAGCCCAGCTTTAATTCATTCACGATTGTTACAGCATGCCAGTTACTGTACCTGGAGTTGAGCACTTCAGAAATTATTTAAATAAGTATTTAAGCCCTATGAATAAATCACCACCACCACTACCAAAAATAAACAAAGCTAAGCCAGATATAGCAGGGGAGTCCTCTCTCATTATTCTTTCTTGTGGCTGGCTACTGTTAAGCGTAACATTTCTGCTTCTTTGGGTCATGATAGGATTAATCAGCTACACTGTGGTGAGGCCTTTTTTTTTCTGGGTCTCGCATCGCATGCAGAGCTATTTCCCTGTAGAAGCAGTTTTTGATTGAAGTCCCATCATGCAAAAGGCTTTTTGTAATGTTGGCTCTCTCAATGTGGTTTGCACCAACATCCTGCCCTCCAGCTTTTCCAACTGAGCACTCACTGCATGCTCTGTATAGATTTGAGAGACTGCAGAGGGGACAGTGGGGCGGAGGCGGCAAGCCTACCTCAACTAGTGCTGTGCAGAAACAGTTGATTTTTCTTTTGGACAGTTAATACATGTAGATCTCCACTACATTTTCCAGCTCCTGTTATATGTCTCTGATACATGGAAAGCATTTGGTGGTTGGGTCCAGGAACTAGACACTGTAGGGTGGAAATTATTAAAGAGATCCATCTTATGACAAAATGCCGGCTTCCAAGAAATCCCCTGACCTGCTTACTTAATGCTCCAGTAAAGGAGCTACATTTTAAACAGGACGTCAATTTAATTTCTTTTTTATTGTTAGCAGCTACATTTTGCCTTGCCCATTATTGGAAATATGTGACCCCCTCCTCCTGTGGAATTGTGGTCTAGTAAAATATGGACTGTTCTTGTAAAGGAAAAGCTTTCACACAGGTACATGCACAAAAGAAGCACCAAAAAGTGGACAGATATTTAGAAATTTAGTCATCCTTTGCAGCGTACTCAGAGGAGGAGGCTCCCCAGCCAGCGAGCCAGAATCTTTAGCCAGGTTCTTTGGATATTAACCTGATCCTGAAAAAGGAATGTACCAAGTACTATTTTACCGTTTTATTGTAACTTTGCCTTAATAAAAAGTTTTTAAAAAGAAAAAAAAGAGAAAATTTCCCTTTGGTTAGTGCTGTTGCTTTTAAGATCTGAACATTGCATAGTCCCACAGAGAGTCTGCGGAGAAAGCTGTTGTGTTGTAGCGGAATGGAACCAGCCTTACTGCCTCTAAAATTCTTCTGTACAAGATAGTCAAGGGAGCTTCTATAACTGAATGAAAACTGTAAGAAAATTACCAGGGCTGGCCTTACCATGAGGCGAACTGAGGTGGCCGCTTCAAGTGCCAGACTGTGGGGGGCACCACTAGGACCCAGAGTGTAGAAAATTGTGTCTGCTGCTGGTGCATATGTATTCTCTCTGCTCTAGATGCACAGAGATGGTGGAGTGCTGTGCTGGAGGAAGGAGGGCACAAGAGACATAACAGGCAGGCAGGAGAAAAGGTGAGAGGGAATAACAGAAAGCAGCAGGAGCTGCAGGGAGAGAGGAGGAGAAGGAGCCTCTTATGTACCTCTCTAGCACCCCCAGGAGCCTGGACTGATTAATACCAGCTTCTCAGGGAGCTTCCTGTTTCCTGCTGCTTCTCTGAACCCACTTGAGGAGAACAGGCAGTCAACTGAAGTAGTAGGAGCCAGTTAGGCCCTTAAAATGCTGATATTTTCCCTCGCTCAGGCCCTGCTACCAGCCTGCTTATTTGTCCCCTTCAATTGAGTGTTGAGAGCCACTAGAGCTGGCACAGAACAGCAGTCATGAGTGAAAGAAGAAAAGGCCCCTCTGGGGCAGCATTCAGAAAAAGAAAGCAAGCAAAGGAAGCTTTTCTATCTAAGCAGGAAGGAGCTCTCCTGAGATACATAGACACAAATGTTCATGTTGAGCCTTCCGGCCCCAATGAGGATGTGAGTGGTGAGGAGGATGCCTGATCTTCCAGTTAGTCAGAGTTTCAGGTGACCTGGCAGCTACTGCAGCATCCATATCTCCATCTCATATGGATGTAACCCTGCACATTCCTGAGGAAAAGTGTAGCTCAGAGAAGAGTGTGGTGGAGGCGCAAGAAACAGCTGCTGCTGAGTTTAGTTCCTTAAGTCTAGATGATACAGGACTGTGGAGCCACTTGAGCAGTAGCCTGAGGGACTTCCTTCTACTGCATGGGCCACAGCAAGTGAAAAACGTCATGTTCCCCAAAGAATGAAAATAGAAGTTTCTATCCAACACATTACTGGCGTGAAATCCCCAATGGTGACAAAGTGGAGAGGCCATGGCTTATATACTCAAAAACCCAGAATGCTGCATACTGGTTTTGTTGCAAACTCTTCCAGTCTAATGTTCCAGCCACATGGGGTTCTACAGGAACAAAGGACTGGAAAAATCTGGCTAGAAATCTGGCATGCCATGAGAAGGCAGCAGATCACAAGAGAGCATTCCATAGGTGGAAAGAGCTTGAGATGAGACTGGGGTTAAAGGCCACCATAGATGATCATCATCAAGAGAAGATTGCATCAGAGTCTCTTTACTGGCAAAATGTTCTGAAAAGGCTCATTGCCATTGTGAGAATGCTTGCTACCCAAAACCTAGCACTGCGTGGCACTTCAGATCAGCTGTATGTGCCAAACAATGGAAACTTCCTTAAAATTGTGGAGCTGATGGCTGAGTTTGATGTTGTACTCCAGGAGCATCTATGAAGAGTCACCACCCAAGAAATGTACACACACCACTACCTTGGAAAAACTATTCAAAATGAGATCATACAGTTACTGGCAACAAAAGTCAAAAAGAAGATTGTGGCAGATCTGAAGTCAGCAAGATATTACTCTGTTCTTCTGGACTGCACACCTGACATCAGCCATATGGGACAAATGACTTTAAAGGTGCGTTTTGTAACAACAACAACAGAACCTAGTGAAAATGTCCCTGCAATGGTGACTGTCAGAGAGCATTTTCTAAAATGTATTGACATTGATGATACTACAGGAGCTGGTATGACAAATGTGCTTCTTCAAAAGCTGGAAGATATGGTAATTGCGATAGCTTACATGAGAGGTCAGGGCTATAATAATGGTGCCAACATGAATGAAAAGAACAGAGGAGTGCAGACACGGGTCCGAGAGTTAAACCCTCGAGCTTTTTTTGTCCCATGCAGTTCTCATTCATTGAACTTGGTGGTCAGTGATGCAGCATCAGCTTCTAGTGAGGCTGCTGAATTTTTTAATGTAATTCAAAGCATCTATGTATTTTTCTCTGCATCAACTCATCGATGGCAAATTTGGAAGCAACATCTGGGAACATCCTCTCTGACACTGAAACCACTGAGTGCCACATGATGGGAAAGTCGAGTGGGGGTGATAAAGCCTATCAAACACCAAATTGGGAAGACAGATGATGCCATAGTTGCCATTATGGAGGATAATGCTATGAGAGGAACCGTTCGTGGGAGAACAGTGGCAGAGGGAAATAAAATCACCAGAAACATACATAACTTCAAATTTCTGTGTGGCTTAGTGTTGTGGCATGACATACTGTTTGAAATAAATATTGTAAGCAAGAGACTCCAAGGTGTTGACCAGTTTCGGGGAGGGATAGCTCAGTGGTTTGAGCATTGGCCTGCTAAACCCAGGGTTATGAGCTCAATCCTTGAGAGGGCCATTTAGGGATCTGGGGCAAAAATTGGGGATTGGTCCTGCTTTGAGCAGGGGGTTGCACTAGATGACCTCCTCAGGTCCTTTCCAACCCTGATATTCTATGATTCTATTCTATGATATATCTGGAACAACTGGACAAAGCAAAGTCATACCTATAGTCTTACTGGTCAGATGAGGGATTTCAAAACGTTGTGAAGAGTGCACAGAAGATGGCAGAGGAACTTCACACTGAAGCTATTTTCCCATCCATTCAAGAATACAAGAGTCACCGACGAAGAAGACATTTTGATTACGAGGCACGGGATAATCCCATAAAAGACCCCAAACAACAATTGAAAGTTGACTTTTTTAACCGGGTGCTAGATTGTGCAATACAGTCAGTTGAACATTTCATGCAGCTCAAGGAACACAGCAGTATATTTGGGATGTTGTATGATATCCTAAAATTCCTTACTATACCTGCAGAAGACCTACACCAGCAATGCAGGGCACTAGAGACAGTGTTGACACATGATGACATGTGCGATATTGATGAGTGATTTAGGTGATGAACTGAAAGCCCTTTCAAGATGCATTTCAGCAGGATCAACTCCAAAGGCTGTCCTGGAATATATGTGCACAAATAAGATGACCACCCTCTTTCCAAATGCTTTTGTTGCTTCTAACACTTCCTGTAACAGTTGCCGGTGGAGAATGCAGCTTCTCCAAGCTGAAGTTAATAAAAACATATCTACGCTCCACAATGACACAGGAGAGGCTGGTTGGCCTTGCAACCACCTCAATAGAGCATGAGCTGGCCCAGACTGTGAACCTTCAAGAATTAGTTCAAATCTTTGCACCCAAGAAGGCACAGAAAGCACCACTTTGATTATTCAAACAGATAAAAATGTCAGTGTTTACCATGCAGACAAGAAAAGTTACATTTGCTGTTCAGGCGTTTGAAAGTTAAGTGTTACTTAAAATTTTTGAACAAGGCATTTTAAGTTGTTCGTTCTCCTTTATTGGGGTAGGTAGCAGAGCAGTACCATGAAAGGAGTAGAACAGGAAGAAGGCAGAATTGAGACCTTTCAAAGTTTTGGCCGAAGCAAGGGAGCATGGGGGCGTCATTTGAGCTCCCCGCCTCAGGTGCCAAAATGTTGTGGGCCGGCCCTGAAAATTACTAATAATCAGGGCCACATTGTGGCTGGCCATATATGGTTATGGAGTAGGAAGGGGAGGGGCAGAGAGGCTGCAAAGAATAGCCATCTCTCCACTTGTGTCCCTGCCCCAGGGGCAGATGCCTTCCCTGTTCTTGGGCTCAGAGAGCACAATGATTACTCTAGGTTAAGTCCAACAGTGGCCTTCCCAGATGAGGCAAGGAGAGTGGGCAGTGGTTAGACCATGTGTACACCACCCTGTCCATACTAGCTAGTAGATGGCTTCTTCCAGTGGAGGAACATGTGCAGCACCCTGTAAAACAGTGGAGCAGTGACTGTGCCTGCAAGTTTGTGCCTGTCTTGAGAGAGATGCTACAGAGAGCAGCTGCTGGGATGGCAGACCTCCACACCTCCTGCCCCCACCATGTGTTGTTAACCTACTTAGCAGTGCAATAGAATAGCATACACATCATGAGAGTTTAAATATGTTGTTTTAATCCCCTTTCTAATTCTTTTTCACCTTTAGGGGGGAGCTGCCACCCCCCACCCCACCTGTGCGTGATCATCTCATGGTCAAAATTCAACCTACCTTGCTCATTACTTAGAGAGGACTCCACCCCCCTGTACTACCCCTTCAGGTGAAGGAAGGTGCCATCCTTTCCCTTTCTAGCTAGACTGGATAAGCAGCTGCCTCACTCACATTCTGCCGCTATGATCCCCCATCTCCTGTCCCTTTCTTGGCCTCTGCTACATTAATTTACCCCCCTATATTTCTCTCTTTCTCCTCACAGTCTCTAGCCCCAGCACATCCTTCCTCTCTGCCACACTACATTTCCTGCACCATCCTTCAGTATGCCTCCTGCAGCCACCCCGATGCCTCATAGTTTCCCATCCTGTTTCGTAATGCCTATTCCCAGCACCCCCATGTCTTACACTCATATGAGTAAGAGGCCACCATTTCCCCTGACAGCAGACTGGCTTCAGCCTCTCTAGAAACAATGATAAATGGCGGCCATCAGGCTGAGGGCAGCCTTCCTGTGGCTCCAGTCCCATTTATGATAAAGAGAGATGGTGGCCATTTTGGGATAAGGGCAAAACTTCATGACTCTCACAATAATTAGTATGAAATGTTTTGGTTCTACAGTTTTTCTGAATATTTGATTCCTTCTGCCTTTGCAATGTGGATTTCTGGTAATGGAAATTAGTTGCTTTGCATAGGTAGTTAACCAATTACAGAATCTAGAGTCATAGAAATGTAGGGCTGGAAGAGACCTAAAGAGGTGTTCAAGTCCAGCCCGTCGTGTTGAAGCAGGACCAAGTCATCATAGACCATCCCTGACAGGTGGTTGTCCAACCTGGTTTTTAAAACTTCCAATGGTAGGGATTCCACGACCTCCCTTGGAAGCCTATTCCAGAGCTTCACTACCCTTTCAGCTGCAAAGATTTTCCTAATTCCTAATTTACATCTTCTTTGCTGCAGATTGAGCCCATTATTTCTTCATTGGCCTTCATTGGACATAGAGAACAATTGATCATGGTCCTCTTTATAAGAGCCCTTAACATATTTAAAGATTATCAGATTCCCCACCCCTCTCAATCTTCTTTTCTCAAGACTAAACATGCCCAGATTTTGTAACCTTTCCTTAGGGCTCAAGTTTTCCAAATCTTTTCATTTTTGTTGCCCTTCTCTAGACTCTCTCCAATTTCTCCATCTTTCCTAAAGTGTGGCACCCAGAATTGGACACAGTACTCCAGCTGAGGCCTCACCAGTTCTGTCTAGAGGGGGACAATTACTTCCTGTGTCTGACATACGACACTCCTGTTAATACACCCCAGAATAACATTAGCTTTTTACGCAACTGCATTCAAGAGAGAAGCTGAGCCTGTGAGCTGGGGAAAAGGTGAAGGAAGGAGTCAAAGAAATGAAAGCATTTCATGCAATAGCTAAAATACGAATCTGTGGGGACTTAAAGATATTGCATGAACATCGATTTCACACGCCTATTGTCTGAATGAAATTAGTGTGTGTGGGACTCCCCTCCTCAACTACTCCAAGCAAGAAGAGTATTGTAGCAAATCAGGAAATGGCATAACTGAATCAGCCCCATCACTTGAATGGTTAAAAACTAGACTGGGCGAGTCCCTTGAACATATACATAGTAGAATCGTGCTTTTCCCTTGCTCACACAAGTAACCCCATTGAAGACAGTGGGGCTACTTGTGTGTGTAAAGCCAGTAAGATTTGACCCACAGGAGAGAACAATCCAGCATCGGACTAGATGATGTGTCTTTTCCATCTCAGACTTCATCGACAGGATACTGTACAAGGCAGCCTGCTAGAAAATTATTGAAAAAAATAAAGAGAAATAAAAGTATTTAAAAAATGTAAAGCCATGATTGTGTTTGTCACAGAGAATTTAGTTTCTCTTTTTAGGAATACAACAAAATACCCAGCCGATCAGAGCTTTATGTTTTCAGGGGAAGATATCGCATGGTTCACAATTTGCGGCAGCTGATTGGAAAGGCACTGTTTCCATACCCATACACACCCCACCTTCCCTTCATCCCTATATAAAAGTTGACAATTAGCTTTTAGTGCACATACATGAAGGGAGATACATGCTTTGGCCTCTGTGTGAGAGCAATAATTCTCTTAAATTGAGTGTCAGCAATCTAAAACTCAATATTTTTTTCACAGAGTATATTTTACAGTCAGAGGACCTTCACTAATCGGAATAAAGCAATTTGGCTCCCTGTCATTGCTCACGGAAAACATATGAGCTGGTTGGCATGTATGGTCTCCTAGATTTATCAGTGTCTCCCATCTAGTGCATGGGAGGTTCAGGGCTGCAGGTCTGAGAGGAGTGAATTTTTATGAACGCTTTGTCCTGAGAATCCTCATAGCTAGATTTATTCCTTATTTTCAGAAACATTTTATTTATTGTCCATAGCCCATACCCTCTTTAGGTCCAATGGAAGTCATATTTTACATGTTTGATTTGTATTATTATGTCTTTATTGCTTCATGTTTTTAAAAAGTCTGGCAGATGCCACCATTCCCAAAGCTGTCCGTCCATTGTGTGTGTTCTTCCAAAGATGCCAGACATCTGTGATGTGGATACTTGTCACTTTCCTCTCAAACAGGCAACCCTTCTAAACACATCTTGCATCAATATCTTGGGCATTGTAACTGGCTTCAGTACTGTTCATTAGCTACATCACCTCTAAAGAAGTTTTTAGGCCCCCCTACAGCTGCACCAGTGCAGTCTACATCAGTGCTATGCCAAGGTGGATAGGACAGCTACATAATTGCATTCCTCCTTGTTTGACTGCACAGTACTGTGCCCCGCCTTTCAGTGACTGTTGTACATCCCCTGCCCTGATACCCCAAGGTGGCAATTCTACATGCAATCTCTTGCCATGCTTTTGCCCTCCCCCTTTGCCATAATGTGCCTTCATGTTATAACATTGTTTCGGGGGACAAGCACATATCTAGTCATAAAGAAAGGGACCTGCTGGACCAATTAAAGACCCCAGGCTGAGAACTCATGGCCTAGAGTACATGGGTCCTGGAAGACAGATGATGCCCAGGTTTGCACTCTGAAGGGAATCAAAGAGAAAATTTCATCATGGATGAGCTCTGGAAGCTCCTCTAGGGTCTGTTGTCACTGCAGAGTTAGCCTGGACTCTTACCAGTTTTTTGCCTTGACCACCCTCCCACACACTCAGCCAAGTTTGATGGCTCTTTCAGTCTGATTTATAGGCGCCGACTCTGTGGGTACTCCGGGGCTGGTGCACCCACGGGGAAAAAGTGATGGGTGCTGAGCACCCACCGGCAGTCCCCCATCAGCTCCCCCCAATGCCTCCTGCCCGCCAGAGGGCATGGCAGATCAGCGCCTCCCCCTCCCACCCTGCGCCTCCCGCCCGCCCCAATCAGTTGCTTTGCGGCATGCAGGGAGGCTGGGAGAGAGGAGGGAGGAGCAAGGATGCGGTGCGCTCGGGGAAGGAGAGGAACTGGACGGGAAGAGGCAGGATGGGAGTGGGGCTTTGGGGAAAGGGGTGGAGTGGGGGCGGGGCCTGGGACAGAGTGGGGGTTGAGCCTCCCCTCCCCCCCCTGGGCATTTTGAAAAGTCAGTGTCTGTGGGCTTGCTGGCCCGGTGGGGGCTAGAGCCCTAGCTCCTCTTTAGCTCTGGCTGGAACCTGCCCACTTTGCAGTAAGGACACAGGCTAACCCACTTGGGAGATGATAGAATCATAGAATCTCAGGGTTGGAAGGGACCTCAGGAGGTCATCTAGTCCAACCCCCTGCTCAAAGCAGGACCAACCCCAACTAGATCATCCCAGCCAGGGCTTTGTCAAGCCTGACCTTAAAAACCTCTAAGGATGGAGATTCCACTCCCCCATCCAGGTAACCCATTCCAGTGCTTCACCACCCTACTAGTGAAAAAGTTTTTTCCTAATATCCAACCTAAACTTCCCCCACTGCACTTGAGATCATTGCTCCTTGTTCTGTCATCTGGTACCACTGAGAACAGTCTAGATCCATCCTCTTTGGAACCCCCTTTCAGGTAGTTGAAAGCAGCTATCAAATCTGCCCTCATTCTTCTCTTCTGAAAACTAAATAATCTCAGTTCCCTCAGCCTCTCCTCATAAATCATGTGCTCCAGCCCCCTAATCATTTTTGTTGCCCTACGCTGGACTCTTTCCAACTTTTCCACATCCTTATTGTAGTGTGGGGCCCAAAACTGGACACAGTACTCTAGATGAAGCCTCACCAATGCTGAATAGAGGGGAATGATCATGTCCCTCCATCTGCTGGCAATGCTCCTACTTATACAGCCCAAAATGTCGTTAGCTTTCTTGGCAACAAGGGCACACTGTTGAGTCATATCCAGTTTCTCATCCACCGTAACCCCTAGATCTTTTTCAGCAGAACTGCTGCCTAGCCACTTGGTCCCTAGTCTGTAGCATTGCATGGGATTCTTCCTTCCTAAGTGTAGGACTCTACACTTATCCTTGTTGAACCTCATCATATTTCTTTTGGCCCAATCCTCTAATTTGTCTAGGTCCCTCTGTATCCTATCCCTACCCTCCAGGGTATCTACCGCTCCTCCCAGTTTAGTGTCATCTGCAAACTTGCTGAGGGTGCAATCCATGCCACCCTCCAGATCATTAATAAAGAAATTGAACAAAACCGGCCCCAGGACCGACTCTTGGGGCACTCCACTTGATACCGGCTGCCAACTAGACATGGAGCCATTGATCACTACCCGTTGAGCCCAACCATCTAGACAGATTTCTATCCACCTTACCGTCCATTCATCCAGCCCATGCTTCTTTAACTTGCTGGCAAGAATACTGTGGGAGACCGTATCAAAAGCTTTGCTAAAGTCAAAGAATAACACGTCCACTGCTTTCCCCTCATCTACAAAGCCAGTTATCTCATCATAGAAGGCAATTAGGTTACTCAGGCATGACTTGCCCTTGGTGAATCCATGCTGACTGTTCCTGATAATTTTCCTCTTCTTGAAATGCTTCAAAATTGATTCCTTGAGGACCTGCTCCATGATTTTTCCAGGGACTGAGGTGAGGCTGACTGGCCTGTAGTTCCCCGGATCTTCCTTCTTCCCTTTTTTAAAGATGGGCACTATATTAGCTTTTTTCCAGTCATCTGGGACCTCCCCCGATTGCCATGATTTTTCAAAGATAATGGCCAATGGCTCTGCAATCACATCGGCCAACTCCTTTAGCACCCTCGGATGCAGTGCATCCGGCCCCATGGACTTGTGCTCGTCCAGCTTTTCTAAATAGTCCTGAACTACTTCTTTCTCCGCAGAGGGCTGGTCACTTCCTCCCCATACTGTGCTGCCCAGTGCAGTAGTCTGGGAGCTGACCTTGTTCGTGAAGACAGACGCGAAAAAAGCATTGAGTACATTAGCTTTTTCCACATCCTCTGTCACTAGGTTGCCTCCCCCATTCAGTAAGGGGCCCACACTTTCCCTGACCACCTTCTTGTTGCTAACATACCTGTAGAAACCCTTCTTGTTACTCTTAACATCCCTTGCTAGCTGCAACTCCAAGTGTGATGTGGCCTTCCTGATTTCACTCCTGCATGCCTGAACAATATTTTTATACTCCTCCCTAGTCATTTGTCCAGTCTTCCACTTCTTGTAAGCTGCTTTTTTGTGTTTAAGATCAGCAAGGATTTCATTGTTAAGCCAAGCTGGTCGCCTGCCATATTTACTATTCTTTCTACACATCTGGATGGTTTGTTCCTGCAACCTCAATAAGGATTCTTTAAAATACAGCCAGCGCTCCTGGACTCCTTTCCCCCTCATGTTATTCTCCCAGAGGATCCTGCCCATCAGTTCCCTGAGGGAGTCAAAGTCTGCTTTTCTGAAGTCCAGGGTCCGTATTCTGCTGCTCTTCTTTCTTCCTTGTGTCAGGATCCTGAACTCAACCATCTCATGGTCACTGCCTCCCAGGTTCCCATCCACTTTTGCTTCCCCTACTAATTCTTCCCTGTTTGTGAGCAGCAGGTCGAGAAGAGCTCTGCCCCTAGTTGGTTCCTCCAGCACTTGCACCAGGAAATTGTCCCCTACACTTTCCAAAAACTTCCTGGATTGTCTGTGCACTGCTGTATTGCTCTCCCAGTGGATATCGGGGTGATTGAAATCCCCCATGAGAACCAGGGCCTGTGATCTAGTAACTTCTGTTAGTTGCCTGAAGATAGTCCTCCAGTGCCTTCCCACAATTCCCTTCGTGTCTCCAGAAGGAATGACAAGTTCTCCCGCAATTCATTAGGGAAGTATCATAGTGCAGCTCAGTTACTGCAACACGAAGACCCATGGGTAATGCCCCAAGATGTCTTAGGCCAGGTCTACACTAGGACTTTATGTCGAATTTATCAGCGTTAACTCGATTTAATCCCTCACCCGTCCACACTAGGAAGCAGTTTATTTCGACATTAAGGGCTCCTTGAATCGATTTCGGTACTCCACCCTGACGAGGGGAGTAGCGCCAAAATCGAAATGGGCATGTCGAATGCGAGGTACTGTGGACGGAATTCGACGCTAATAGCTCTGGGAGCTATCCCACAGTGCACCACTCGGTGGACGCTCAGGGCAGTATTGTGTACTCGGATGCTCTGACCTGCCACTCAGAGAAATCCCCGCGAAAATTTGAATACTTTTTCCTCTGTGGCCATTTTGAATCACATTGCCTCTTTGGACATAGTCGCGAGCTCAGCAGCACTGGCAATGATGCAGAGCTCTACAGCGGTGGTTTCGATGCCATCGGTGAATAGAAAGAGAGCTCCAACATGGAGTGATCGTGAGGTTTTGGATCTCATCGCTGTGTGGGGCGATGAATCCATCCTAGCCGAGCTCCGTTCAAAAAGACGGAATGCAAAAATTTACGAGAAGATTTCACAGGCTATGACGGAGAGAGGGTACAGCCGGGATGCTACGCAGTGCCGCGTCAAAATCAAGGAGCTACGTCAGGCGTACCAAAAGACCAAAGAGTCCAACGGACGCTCCGGCTCAGCGCCTCAGACTTGCCGATTTTACGAGGCACTGCACGCCATGCTCGGTGGTGCGGCAACAACTACCCCACCAGTGTCCGTGGACACCGATGATGGGGTCCATTCTACGGACACATCGGAGGAGGTTTTCGCTGACGGCGAAGAAGAGGAAGGAGGGCAGGGGGACGAGGCAATCGAAAGCGGTCACCCTGGAGATTTCCCCGACAGCCAGGAACTATTCCTGACCCTGACTGCGCTGCCCTTCGAACACTCCCAAGGCAGCATTCCTGACCAGGAATCAGGAGAGGGATCATCAGGTCAGTGTTTTAGACATTTATTTTCAATACAATAGTTATGGTGTGTTAGCGCTCTGTAACTGTGGCTTCATTGGCCTTATGCGCTTCACCTTGGAGTCGCTTTCCCGTGCAACTATTCGAAAAGTCTGTCAATATGTATGGGGATAGAGGTGTAATCACCAGCAGAGATCTCAGAGAAGCTGTCTTGAAGGTACAGCGATAGCTTGTCTAGCACGTTCACTGGGAGAGCTGCCTTATTGTCTCCTCCATGGTAGGATACTTTCCCGCGCCATGCAAGCAGCAGGTACTCTGGTATCATTGCCTTGCATAGCATGGCAGCATACGGCCCCGGGGTTTGCTTGCATTGACTCAGCATGCAGTTTTTCTCTGTCTCCGTAATCCTCATCAGAGTGATATCAGTCATGGGGTCCTGGTTCGAATGAGTAGTATAATTAGTATACTGCATGCTTCCTTTTCCCCTTACAGACAGACACCCGGCAGTTTACGTTACCGCGTGGTGGTAGGGGCTCTGGAGCAAAACCAGTAGTGCATATCGGTGCGCGGGAAGTGACAGTCCCGGGGACCGGCAACGCTAAACCGGGGATAGGATAGGCGAGCCGTTCATGCTGAGCGGTTCGCGGGCATTTTTGGGTCCCTGGAGCGGCCACGCTGAGGGCGGGGGGAAGGGTAGGCGAGCCGTTCACGCTGAGCGGTTTGCGGGCATTTTACATTGCCTAGAGCGGCCACGCGGAGGGGGGGAAGGGTAGGCGAGCCGTTCACGCAGAGCGGTTCGCGGCCATTTTTGGGTCCCTGGAGCGGCCACGCTGAGGGGGGGGAAGGGTAGGCGAGCCGCTCACGCTGAGCGGTTCGCGGGCATTTTTGGTTCCCTGGAGCGGCCACGCTGAGGGGGGGGAAGGGTAGGCGAGCCGTTCACGCTGAGCGGTTCCCGGGCATTTTTGGTTCCCTGCAGCGGCAACGCGGACGGGGGCGGGGGAGGGAGGTTTAGGACAGCCGCCGTAGATTACCGGTTTGGCCAGCAGCAGCTACTGACCGCCGCCAGGAACACTGAGGGAGACATGGGAGTAGAGCAGTGCTGTGAAGCAATCTCACAGCAGTCGTAAGTAAGCAGCTTACCATGGTTTTCAGAGAGGTGATTTTCTGTGTACGGAAAGGCCTCTGGGATCCGTATACCGGGACCCTAGACACTCACTCAGCCTTAAGGCATATTATTTGACCTTGTAGTACGTGTACATGTGATAGGCACTGTCTTTGGTCCTATTCACGGTGAAAGAGTATGGTCATTGTTCTTGAAAAAGTATCTGTCTGAGGAATTCACTCCCTTTCATTTATCCCACAGCTGTGAGTGTCTCCCACCCAACCCGTGCTTCTCCCACCCATGGCCTAGTCCAGATAAGGCGGCGCAAAAAGAGAACCAGGGACGACATGTTCTCGGAATTAGTGATGCTGTCACAGAGGGAGGCGGCACAGCGCAGAGAGGACTTCGCACGGTACGAGCGAGCAGCCAGGGAACGGGAGCAGAGGGCTGAAGCGCGCGAGGACAGGTGGCGGCAGGAGGATCAGCAGGCGACCCAAACAATGCTGGGAATCATGAGGGAGCAAACAGACACGCTCCGGCGCCTGGTGGATATTCTCCAGGACAGGAGACATGAGGAAAGAGCGCCTCTGTACGTTCTTTCAAGCCGCCCTCCCCCGCCACCAAGTCCAGTGGCTTCCTCCCCAAAAGTCACTAGGACAAGGGGAGCCAGGGTGCGTGGAAATACTCAATCCACCCCTGCAGACCGCTGCAACAGCAGAAGGCTGTCATTCCCAAAACCATAGACTTTTCCCTCCTCTCCATCCAGCAGCACCCCTGAGCACCTCCCTTCCCAGGTTCCATGTGAAGTTACTGTTTTGTTGAATAAATCTTGTTTTTTGGTTCACCAATGTTTCCCTGAGTGTTTTAAACGGGACAGTTTGTATCTCTGGGTAGTGGTTAACATAGTTTTTAAGTGCAGAGAATGGGAGCACAAACGAGGGTGCAGACAGGTTAACTGCTGAAGTGACAAGCACAGTACACATTGCATGCATTAAGCACACCTTTCCTTCGTTGTGCTGGTTTCTACGTTCTAAACGTGGGGTTGGGGGTTGGGTGGTGCACTGTATGTTTGGCGAGGGTGGTCGCTGATCTTTTGCGGCTGACAGTAGCCTGCTGGATAGATCAATGCACTGTGTGATCCGTTGGCGATACTCAATACGTAAAAGGCACATAGACACCACCACACACACATGGGATTAGAAGAGGTTGATGGTCCCTATAAGCAAGCGGAACACCTCTTGGCACTGCGCTTTGGGCAGGATCAACAGCTTCCCCTTTGAAGGGAAGTGTTCCCCAACCAAACCTCCCCCCAACCGCCGTATGCCTACACGGTGATAATCATTACCCAAGAAGAAGTACAGGAACACGTTCAAACAAAAAAATCTTTCCTTTACTGTGATTTTACAGCGTTGATCCAAGGAGGGGGAAGGCGGTTGGTAATGGGAGGATGGGCAACGGGACATGTGTAAAGGGACAGGGGTAGGTCCAGTATCTGTTTACGGAAGTGGAGCAGTCAATGGTTAACCCGCTCTGTCTGGAAGCGAGCTTTCAAAGCTTCCCGGATGCGGACCGCCTCCCGCTGTGATCTTCGAATGGCTCTGGTGTCTGGCTGAGCGTAATCTGCTGCTAGTCGATTTGCCTCAACCTCCCAGCCCTGCATAAATGTCTCCCCCTTGATCTCACACAGATTGTGGAGCACACAGCACGCCGCAATCACAATGGGGATATTTTTAGGGCTGAGGTCGGAGCGAGTAAGTAAGCTTCGCCATCTTGCCTTGAGACGGCCAAAGGCACACTCCACCACCATTCTGCACTTGCTCAGGCGGTAATTAAAGAGTTCCTTTTCAGTGTCCAGGGCTCCCGTGTATGGCTTCATGAGCCATGGCATTAGCGGGTAGGCAGGGTCCCCCAGGATCACTGTTGGCATCTCCACCTCCCCAACAGTGATTTTGTGATCGGGGAAATAAACCCCCTGTTGCAGGCGTCTAAACAGACCAGAGTTCTTGAAAACACGAGCATCATGAACCTTTCCTGGCCACCCAACATTGATGTTTGTAAAACGTCCTTTGTGGTCCACTAGTGCTTGCAGAACCATAGAAAAATAGCCCTTCCGGTTAATATACTGGCCACCCTGGTGCTCCGGTCCCAGGATAGGGATGTGTGTCCCATCTATGGCCCCACCGCAGTTTGGGAATCCCATTGCAGCGAAGCCATCTATGATCGCCTGCACGTCTCCCAGGGTCACTACTTTGTGGAGCAGCAGGTCAACGATTGCACGGGCTACCTGCATCACAGCAACCCCCACGGTAGACTTGCCCACTCCAAATTGGTTCGCTACTGACCGGTAGCTGTCAGGGGTTGCAAGCTTCCACAGGGCTATGGCCACTCGCTTCTGGATAGTGAGGGCAGCTCGCATCCGGGTGTCCTGGCGCTTCAGGGCAGGGGACAGCAACTCACAAAGTTCCATAAAAGTGCACTTACGCATCCGAAAGTTTCGCAGCCACTGGGACTCATCCCATACCTGCATCACTATGCGGTCCCACCAGTCAGTGCTTGTTTCCCTTGCCCAGCATCGCCGTTCCACGGGATCAACATGACCCATTGCCACCATGATCTCTAGGGTCCGGGGTCCAGTGCTTTGCAAGAGATCAATGCCCCTTTCAAAGTCTAAGTACTCCCGGAGATTACGTTGTCTCCTCTCCCGATTTCTCTGCAACAGAGTCTGGAAAAGGTGCGCTATAAGGCGCGAGTTGTTGGCTACGGACAGAACATCTGCGATAATCGCGGAGGTCTCCATGCTCACTGTCCAGTGGCGTCCGAGCTATCAGCCACAGGAAAAGGGCGCGAATTCATTCCCCGCCGGCGCTTTCACGTAGGGAAGGCGGAAGTGTGGGTCGAGTGACGAAATGTACGTATACCGACCCTTGACACAATTTCGTTCCCACAAGGCACTGGGGGCTACACCCAGAATTCCAGTGGGCAGGCGGGACTGCGGGAACTGTGGGATAGCTACCCACAGTGCACCGCTTGCAATGTCGACGCTTGCCCCCCTACTGTGGACTCGGACATTCGAATAAACATCCCTGGTGTGGATTCGAACAATCGACATGGAAATATCGGGTTCACAAGTTCGGTTTCACAGAAATCGAACTAGTACCGTAGTGTAGACATACCCTTAGTGCCTCACATGGGTGAGTGCAGCACCAGTGAGAATGTAGTAACATGGGTAGAACTTGGCAAGCTGGCTGCTCATACCTGGGCTAGTCTAACCCAGGTGCTCAGACCCAGATGACAATCACCCAGGCTAATGCTGCAGTAAAGCCATAACCCATCACTTTATTAAAGCCATAATGAAAATCTCTCCATCTTGCAAAGTGGAGTGAAGCTACATCCACAACAGATCAGTTCTTTCCCAAAGAAAACTGTGGCTGCCATGTGGGGCAGGACGCAGGCATGTTCTGTGGTCATCTTTCAAATCTTCCAGGAACCAGTCTGTACCATCGGAGTCAGGTTGCCAACAGCATAAAATGCTATGATTTGGCTTGCTCCAACTTGCTTTTTCTCCACTTGGTGTGATGGGGTCAAGACATCCAAAGTCCAGGGCAGGAGAACTTGACAGTCCCAAGGTATAATTGAAAAAGAATATCTCCCAGTCTCTTGTAAACCCAATAATCCTTTTAACCATCTGTCTAATGTGCTGGTTTTTTCTTGCCATCTTTTCCTTTGTTCATTTCCAGCTAGGTGTTTCTCACAATTGTAGCCCAAATAATACTTATAAATAAGAAAATAGGGTTTAATGCAGGAGCACAAGAGGGAAAAGCTGCTTTTAAAAAGTGAAAGTACTGGCCAGGCTACAACTTTTAAAAACATTTCCTTGGTACTTGAGCCACATTTTTAATATGTTCTAATAAAATAGCTAGATGGGGCACATCAACAGGGTCTCAGCTGAGCTGTTTTAATAAAAAGAGAAAGTTCAAAGAGCTTGGCCAAGGAGGCAGTTTGGATATTTGTGGTGGAGGGGCATCAGGTATCCATCTCCACCTCTAAGTGAAAGGTCCACATTGTTCAGCCTTCAGTCTTGTGCCTCCATAACATATTCGATGGGGGGCATGTTAAGAACCCAGGAGACTCCTGAGCTGTGTTGTGTTGCTGCTTCATACAGCAGAGGATGTACACAGACAATCCGGTCTGTGCTAGTGGGAAATCCGATGAGTCAGTGCTTGAACTTTGCAATTCTGCCAGTCCAATAGGGGGCTACCGCCCCATCTTGTGAATTCCATTGAATTCACACTGAGCTCCTGTAAAAAGCACACTTCCTTTCTGCGGATCAGGTGCTCCAAGAATGTTAACAACACTAGCGACATAAAGAAGACTTGTTTCATACCTGACGTCCTTCCCCACACAAATCTCCCATTGCGATTTCAGTGGGAATTAGGAATGTGGGAAAACAGCAAAATTTGTCTTTCACTGCATTGCTGGCTTGGCAGCGCTCTCTCTGAATTGGAACCTCTTGGGAAAGAATGGTGTCCAGTTTCTTACGGGCTCCCTATTTATCCAGATCTGTGTTTCTCAATGTGTGGGGCATGACCCACAAGTGGGCCTTAAATGGTGCCTCTTGGAGGGTCAGCACAGATGGAAAAACAAAAAGGCAGCTACACCAGCTGTGGGTTCTTTTATGGCCCCAATCCTGTAAATCTTTAGAACAAGACACCAGAGGTGGATTGTGGGTTCTGGGAGAAAGTAGGAGGTGAACCACTGGTCTAGATATTTTGCCACTTGGAGGTCATTCTTTGTTGTTGTGTTTGTTTTGGAAGTTGTAACACATAATACTAAACAGCTTTCAAATGGCTTTCAACCCCAAAATATGAGAGGCTGCAAATGAGTGTGTAGAGCAGGATACTTCCTGTCCTTTGAGAAACCTGAATTAACAGGCTTCCCCTAATTACCCTCTTCAGGCTGTTTCCCAAACAAAATTCCTATGATCCTACTAATGGGAACTTCCTGCAGTTTGCAGTGCACACATCTCAGTCTGCAAAGATATAGGACATGTGAGCAATCATGAAATTGTATGCAAGTCCCACAACAATTTGGCAACAAATTTTACTCTCACTAAAGGGTTTTGTGAAAGAGAGTCTTCTTAATTTTCCCATCTGAATATCATTCTTTTTGTATGTGCCAAATGTACAACTCTATGCATGAGTCTGCCTTTAAATGAGGCGGCATCAGTCATGTGAATGATTTCATAGCAACAGTGTAAGTGCTGTTCTTATAAAATATGTAGTTGTTGTCTTGTAACGCTCCTTAATGACAATTATAGCACTATACATCTTCAAAGTGCTGCACAAACAGTAGTTAATTAATTAATTTTTCACATCAACTATGAGAAGTAGGTAGTTAAACGTTATAAAACCCATTTTATAATGGTGGGGAGAAACTGATGCCGTGGTAGAAAGTTTAAGTGACTTGCCTAAGGCCAGGCAAGTAAGTCTGTGGCAGAACCACTACTAGAACTTGGGAATTCCTGGATTCCAGTGCTACTCTCTGTCATACTGCTTCTTGAAGACTGCTTGGATCTTTACCTGCATACTCTTGTTGGCGTCTCTTATTCTGTTTTTCTCTTATTTCAATGTTTTCACATTCATAGATTAAAAGGCCAGAAGGGACCGCTGTGATCATCTAGTCTAACCTCCTGTGTAACATATGCCATAAGGCTTCCCTGATGTTACCTCTTTCTGGAATGGCAACTTTCTATTATGGCCAAACCTGGTTGTCAAAAATTATAATCGTTTACTATATCTTATATTTTGATAGCACTTGTCATCCCGAAGGATTCCAAAGCACTGCAAGCCATACCTACACTAAAATGTCCCACTGTTATTATCACTGGGGTAACTCTGCCTGTGGTCGGAACAGTAGGAATGTTGTGGCTGGGGTTTCAACCACCACGTTATCTAGCCCTGATCTGCAGCAACTTTGTCTCTGCTGGCACTTCCGTGATTGCTACCATTGATGGAGCTGCACGGGTGATAGGAACTGCAAGAAACTTTCTGGGGGGAAAGCTCTAGTGTTGACACAGCACTTCCTGCTAAATACACAGGTCACACTTGCCCTCTGTTGAAATTTAACCACCTCTGTGGTGAAACATGGCTTACCAGTGCATGGTAAAACTGAACAAAAGCTTAGAGGGAGAACGGTATCCAACTGCAATGGGGAGAAGGGGGGAGGAATATTTCCTAAATACAGAGAATGTAGATTACAATTGAGTTGGCATTTAACCATGCTATCACAGCTAACATGCTGATACATAAATAAAGTGAAATAGGATATGGGGGGGAGGGATAGCTCAGTGGTTTGAGCATTGGCCTGCTAAACCCAGGGTTGTGAGTTCAATCCTTGAGGGGGCCATTTAGGGATCGGGGGCAAAAATTGGGGATTGGTCCTGCTTTGAGCAGATGGGGTTGGACTAGATGACCTCCTAAGGTCCCTTCCAACCCTGATATTCTATGATTCTATGACCACAGGGCGTCAGGGCATTGACTTCGTCTAGTCTGGAAATCTTACTTCCTGTGTCCCTAGCACCATGCTGGAGCATCAGTTCGGTGACAGCTCAGAGAAAATAGTGCCATTTACTGCAGAATAACCAATATGATTTCCTTCAGCACTGGATTTTCCAAGGAAGTCTCCCATCCATCTACTGTCCAGTCTGACACTGCTCTGTTTGGGATCACAGCCCCAGGTGATATGATTATATGTAGGAATGTGACTTAAATACAGACAAGGGCTCCAGCCATTTCAGATCTTTGCTTCATTTATTCAAGACCTTTTAATTATTTGCCACATTTAGCTGAGCAAAAGGTAAGAATGGAAGCACTTTGAATAAGTCCCAGGTGCTTCAAAGTGGAAAGAAGCATATATCAGAGAGAGAGAGAGAGAGAGAGAGAGAGAGAGAGAGAGCAGAGTTCTGGTTTGTCAGTATGAGACCTCAAGCTGAATGACTGGAAGTTGACATTTCTTCTATTTATTTATAAAAGTTGTAACTGTGGAAATTAGCCTTAGAAGCTGTAGACCCATTACTATTATTTTTATCGTCCTTCTAAGACATACCCTGAGGCATTCCTGGAGATTGAATCCCATTGTATTTTGCAATAAGCCCATAATTGATTATGCCATGGAGCTTTAATATGGATTGGAGAAATGGAATCCAGAGTAAATACATTCAAAATTTTGCTAGCAGGCCGAATTTAAAACTGATTTTCTGAACCTACCAGGATTATTCCTCCTCAGCTAATGATTTAATTTGAGCTAGCCACCCTGAGAGGTGCAATATGTGAGGTAAGTCTAACTCCCTGGGCTTCTTTAAAGAAGTTTATCCTGTATACTGCACCTGTACATTTGTGAAAATAAAATTAAACTAAAAAATTATACATTATGGACCAATGAATAATCTTGATGCTTGCTCAGGTCTTGGCAGGTGCTCGCCAGTGTAATGCTGCAGTCACCTGTCACTAATACTGTCAGCTGTGACTTTGCTGATTCACTTCATTTCTGATAAAGGAGCAAATTATACCAGATTTCTGCATATGACAGTGGACAGAACTAGGGGGTTAGAGTTTGCCTTTGTCGATCTCAGCTTGAAAAGAGCTGTCAAAGCTTGAGGTGGCCAGACTATCTTCCACAGATGGGTGTTTCAGTGCACTTATTGAGAGAATTCCAGCAGCTTGTTCATTAACGGTCCTTTCCCTCTGTGACAGGTTCGCTCACAGAGATCCCCTAGGGACTGTCACCTGACGTGCTGAAATTACCTCTGAGCCCATTTTCCCTGCCAGCTTGGGACTTCCAGAACCCTGCCTTGTTGAGACAGACATGCTAGCCTGCTGCAACACAGACCCAGGTCTGGTCCATGCCCCCAAAGCTGCAGACCTAACTGAAAACAGCTCAGCAGGTTACTTGCCTCCAGCACCCAGACACACAGTTCCCAATGGGATCCAAACCCCAAATAAATCCGTTTTACTCTATATAAAGTTTATACAGGGTAAATTCATAATTGTTCTCCCTCTGTATCACTGATAGAGCTGTTTGCTCCCCCAGATATTAATCACTTACTCTGGGTTTGTTAATAAACAAAAGTGATTTTATTAAGTATAAAGAGTAGGATTTAAGTGGTTTCAGGTAATAACAGACAGAACAAAGTAAGTCACAAAGTAAAATAAAACAAAACACGTAAGTCTAAGCCTAATAATTTAATAAACTGATTACAGGCAATATCTCACCCTCAGAGATATTCCAATAAGCTTCTTTCACAGACTAGACTCCTTCCTAGTCTGGGCCCAATCCTTTCCCCTGGTACAGTCCTTGTTAGTTATAGCAGACATCTCAGGTGGTAAGCAGGGGTTTTCTCATGACTGGCCGCCCCCTTTGTCCTGCTCCACCCCCTTTTATAGCTTTGGCATAAGACAGGAATCTTTTGTCTCTCTGGGTCCCCACCCCTCCTTCTAAATGGAAAAGTACCAGATTTAAGATGGATTTCATTATCAGGTGACATGGTCACATGTCACTGTAAGACCCCTAGTCTCCATTCTTCCTGGGTTGGCCCACACGTACCCAGGAAGGCTTGCAGGTAAAAAACCATTTACAACCAACTGTCCTAGTCAATGGGAGCCATCAAGATTCTAAACCACCATTAATGGCTCACACTTTGCATAGTTACAATAGGACCTCGGAGTTATACTTTATATTTCTAGCTTTAGATACAAGAACGATGCATGCATACAAATAGGAGGAATATATTCAATAGGTTATAACTTTTGTTATGATACCTTGCAAGAGACCTTTTGCATAAAGCATATTTCAGTTGCATCATATTCACACTCATAAGCATAAGTCCATAAAACATATGGAGTGCAACGTAATACCCTCCCCTTTCTTAAAGTGGTCTTTTCCTTTCTCCCCGCTTCTGATGACCCCATATTCTGTGCTTTGATATGCAAAGTGGCTCCCACTGATTTCAGATAATTTTGTGGTTTAAAGTGGGCTAAATTGCAGACCTGGCAGATATTAAAGTCCTTTAAGGTGGGTCAGTTGCCATCTAGGAGCCAATACAAACAAGCTGCCCATGCCCTGAATATAAGCTAATAAAATTCTGCTCAGACATGACAGAATTACCATTATTTTCAGATCATTTTAAATCCCAGATTTGTTTCTTGACTTCAAAGCTCCAAGGCAAAATTTGCCCATTAGATTCTATCCTAGGAATTGTTTTTTTCAGCTCCCACGACGCATTTATATGAGTACCTTTCATGAAACCTTGTCATCAGTTGTATATGGTCTTAAGAATGAAAAATGTGATGTAGTCCGATATTTTTAGAGGAGCAAACTTTTGCAATCATTTCATGCATTTTGGTAATATATGAATGTAGATCAGTAACTGAAAAGTTGAGGGCTTCCTTGGAGTTAATTAAATGATTGGGTCGTGTCTACTAAGAAGCAATACAGTGAAAATGTGGGTGTTCAGAATATGATTGATCTGGTGAAATCCCTAGTTCCATAAGTTTTTCTAAAATCTGATGGTAGTGTAGTTCTGTGTTCTGTGCCTCGGCCCAGGCTGAGGCCCAGGGCTGGACTGCAGAGATGAGTGCTTGCTGTCACATTGGAGACAGCTGAGCTAAATCCTTACATTAGATCCAATGTATGAGGACAGTCTTTAGCTCAAAATGCCTACAATCAAATAGAAGGCAAGAGGCAACAATAAAGTGTGGGGTCGGGGGTATGGGAGCAAAAGGAAATGGAAATAAATGATGCGTTAACCTAGGTCAGTTGTGTGCAGCACAGTTAGATGGATTCTGGGATGGACTTTTGGTTGGTTATTTTTTAAAACTGATATAAATAATAAACACACTGTAAATTCCAAGGTGAAGGCTATACAATCTCCTGCTCTTCTCCTCCACCCTCCAACTCAACTGAAGTAGGAAATGCATAGTTAATATCATACAAATTCATCCTGCACCCACTGGGTTTTGGTATGTAAGCTATCTATCTGTTTCCTTCTCTGATCCTGAAGAGGTTTGTAGCGCTAGATACGATAGCTATGTGTCTATGCTAAGTCTTGCCATATGGCAATCCTTTTCCATTTGAAACCGTGTTATTTTGAAGAATTGTCCCAAATGGTTACTCTCAGTATTGCTAACTCCAAGTGTTCAAAAGTCATGAATTTTTAAAAATGCATAGATTCCTAGATTATAAGGACAGAAGGTACCATTGTGATCATGTAGTCTGACCTCCAATAGGTTTTAGGACTTCCCTGGTTTAATTCCTGTTTGCACTAATTGTTCCAGTGGTTAATTACTCTCACTGTTAAAAATTTGCTCCTTCTCATTTGAATTTGCCTAGCTTCAATTTCCAGCCATTAGATCTTGCTATACCTTTATCTGCTAGGTTGAAGAGCCCTCTTATCAAATTTCTGTTCTCCATGTAGGTACTTACAGACTGTGATCAAGTCACCACCTTAGCTTCTCTTTGATAGACTCAAGGAGCTCAGTCTATTCAGTTTATCACATTAAGGTATGTTATCCAGTTCTTTAATCAGTCTCATGGCTCTTCTCTGAACCCTCTCCAATTTATCGACATCCTTCTTGAACTGTGGATGCCAGAACTGGATACAGTATTACAGTAGCAGTCACACGAGTGCCAAGTACAGAGGTAATAATAGAACCTCCCTAGTCCTACTTGAGATTTTCCTATTTATACACCCAAGGATTGCATAAGCCCTTTTGGCGACACCATTGCACTGGGAGCTCAAAACAATACATTTTGGGTTCTTTTCGTTTTTCCTTCTTGATTTTTAGTCTTTAGTGTGCCCTTGGGTCACACTTTCAAGCTTTTTGCTACAAACGTAAGGGCTAAAAACTTTTTTTTATTTAATAAAAGTGAGATCCTCATGTAATCACCTGACTCCAGGAGCTCAGACTCCCAAGAGAAAATACTGAATACTGCTGCAACACTCACATAAAATTGTGAAGCCTGCCAGCACTGTACCTGACATGCAGCCACTTCTGGCGAACAGATGTAAAAACCTTTTCTCCTCGGAAAATGTCAGAATATATAATGTACAAATGTACAATTTATATATTATAAACAGAATGTGTAATAACCCTCTCTCTTCAGGTTATTGTGTATGGTCTTAAAGGAGACATCAGTAACTTGTTGTACTACTATAAAGACAAGTTCATTTGTACACTACCTTAGCATTTTAAACAATCAGTTTATCAACAAGAGTGATTTAGGTCCAGTTAGCTCACTTCTCAGTTTCAGAGATGCCAGTGCAATTGACATATGCACTGTTTGAAGTCTGCAGGTGTAATTAGTCGAGCAGGGGATGAAGGGTTGTTGTTATGAGTGATACAAGGACAGAGTTAAGTTAAATTTGTCGTATAGGCTTCTACTAAAAATACAAATATTGGTAAGAATTTTGTAACAAATATTGGTATTTCTCTACACTGACATTTATTTATTTAGGAAGTATTAACAGGTTTACAATCCCTGCCATGTGAATATCAGAAACACAACAATAATCATTACAACAGTTAGCTTTTGTTTAAAGAAACATTGTGTAGTGATACAGTCATCTGATCTCTCTACTTAATAGAGGTTTTACCATATCACAGAGGGATCATTACAATACCTACGGCACATCATTTTTTTTATGCTGACACTTTCAAAATCTTAATTGTCCTTAAAAAATAAAAGGTATCAAGCCAAATAAGGCTAGAAAAGCCAAAAAAGTAAAATAAGTTCTCTCAAAAAGTTAACAGCCTTTAGTTTTGTTTATGGAAAGCTTCCTCTTTAGCAGAGTTGGTTGCTATTTGCAGACTTCCTGTGTGGCCACTAGATCTGTGTGTATTTATGTTCTCTCTCAGTAGAAGTGAAAAAACAGGAACCCTACGTAAAAGTGAAATATTGAAACAAGCGGGCCCGTCGAGAGAAAGTTTGGTTCCGATACATCATGTTTGCTGGGGCCTAACCCTCTCTCGCTTCCATTAATTTATACAGGCATTAGGGAGAGGCTGAGTGTCCCAGTACAATTGTTCCCCCTTACCCCTCCTCTCATTAGTCCCAGAAACAAGGTCCAAACCAAGCTATTAATTGCAGTGTATTTGCTAGTGCCTGTGATGATTGTGTAATCTAGACCAGGATTCAGGGACAGCTTATATGTAATGCTAAGCTGCATGAACTGTATCAATTTGGGAGCTAGAAAGCCAGAGAAAACTACTGTCTGTCTGGCAGTTTCAATAGAGAATTCATTGTATTTTCATTGTAGCTAAGTCCTATCTTATATTGACCATGAGCACTAAAGAATGAGTATCTCCATCTTTCTCTCTCTCTCTCTCTCTGGGCTGTAGACCTTCAGGGCTAGATTGTTTTAAAATCTAAGACTTTTGTAATGATACCCATCACCATAGTAAGTCATGGACATGATTTCTTCACCTCTACTCATCTTTCCAAGGTTTCTCCTCTTTAGAAAGTGACTGAATTAGGGCTGCTCAAAAAATGCCCTTTTTTGGGGGGGGTGAAATTTGAAATACACTTTATTTTCACTTCCTCAATTTTGTATTTGTTTGTTTGATGGAAAAACTTGAAGCTTTTCAGTTGTCAAAAGCAGAAAACTTTTACCAAAAATTAGAACAACTTTTTTTTGGTTTTTCATAGAAAAACTGTCAAAGCTTTGAATTAAATGCAAAAATTTACACCAAATTTTTTGGGAGAGAGCCATTTCCTGTTTGGCAACAAAAAACAAAAAAATTGTGGCTGAAAATATTAGACCATCTCTACGAATCATTCTGTGCTCAGAGAAGTAAAGTGAAAATCATTACTTTTCCTCAAAATGTTGGTGTGTTAGACACTAGCTTGTTTTGTAAATTATTAAGTCACGTAGACCTTGTGGAGATTAGCTTTTTGTCCCCACCCTTTTCTAACTAATGGGTGCAATGGTGGATTCTCAGGTAAGGCACTGTTGGCTCAGCATTTTAACCATCATCTGCTCTCAGCAGGGGTAGACAGCATGATTATTAAAACACTATGAACAACTGTACAGTAGTTCTTACCATCAGTGACTTATGTGGTTCTTACCAGCAGTAGAGCTGCACCGTGTGTGTGTGTGTGTGTGTGTGTGTGTGTGTGTGTGTGTGTGTGTGTGTGTGTGTGTGAATGAGAGAGACTAGAGAGAGAGAGATTTTAGGAGAAAAGGTTAATGTTGAGAGCCCTGAATGAGAACTAAAACCAAAAGGTCAGAATGCAAGATGAAAAGTGTGTGTGTTTTGGTGGCGATCCAGAATCCTTGCCCTGACAGCTTTTTTGCAAAGAGGAGAATTTGAGAGTTGGCAGTCAGGAACATCATAGAGTTGTTTCTCATAAACTAAAAGAGACCTTGCATGGCACCCCATAAACCAAAAGCTTGCTTCACTACTCCATGCAGTGATATAGTTCTGCATGGGGACAAAGTATTGGGTTTAGATTCTTTTGCATAGCAGTAGTAGGGAAAGAGCATTTTGCAGAATGGCGCATCCTCTGTGAGATGCTTACTGACACTTATTGAGTTTCTAAGGGGTTGGATTGTACATTCCGGCAGATTCCTTTTCTAGCCTAAATGTGGTACTGCATATGTTTGAAGTGGAAGAGCTTCCCCATCCCCTTCATCTTTACAGCATGAAGGGAAAAGGGCAAAAACCCTATATTAAAACAAAAATGTTAAATAATTGCAATATTTTCACTTGATATTACGTTGATTTGAAAACACTGTCCTCATTTAAAATGCCCCAAAGAGCAGCTGCACTCATTTATAAAGTTTAGTCCTTCCTCCCCCAGCCTTATTTCTTCTCCTTGCTCCCACCACATCCCAAAAACCCACCAAGTTTACAGAAGGGGAGAGGGTGAAGCAGGGAATTATGGTTACCCACCTTCCCCTGCCCTCATATACATCCACAGTATTCCAATTTGGTAACATAATCTGCTCTACCTGTCAGGATTTATGAATCATTAACTTGCCAGTGCACTGAGACATTGTTTCTGAATATGGCAGTTGCTGCCTATTTTGAGATACATTGATGGAAAAGCGGAATGCTAACACTTGTTCCAGATGAGCTAAATATATATAATTCATTGTAGTGGGGTGGCTGCCCCACTCCGATAGGCAGGGGTTAAAAGCAGCCAAGGTAGGTTGATTGGAGAAGCAGCCACAGCTGTGGCCAGCGCAATCAGGGCCCAGCTGGCCCTTATAAGAGGGCTGGGGGCCAGGAGTGAAAGAAGTCTCACTCTAGCCCTGGAGAGAGAAGGACCTAGCTGCCTGGGAGCAAAGTACCTGAGGTGGAGCAGTGCTGGGGAAGGACAAAGGGACCTGGGGAGCTCCAGCCTGGTAAACCTCCAGGCTGCAGGCCTTGTGGAAGGCCTATGAAGGGTACTGGGGCTGCAGAGACAGCAGGTCCTACCCCCTTGCCACTGATGAGCGGCCATTACAGACTGCAGTCTGCCCCAGGGAAAGGGGGCTAGATGATGACTATCAATAGCCACTGAGGCAAGGTGGGGTTAGAGGGTTGGGAGTTCCCCTGGGAGGGGAGACCCAGAGTGAGGGGTTACTGCTGGGGGCAGAACCCTGATGTAAAGAGGCACTGGGGTCTGGGAGGGACATGGGGCCAGTGGCAGGTGAGACACCAGCTAGAAGGAGGCGCTCCGGAGCTGAAAAAGAGCTAATTCCCAAGATGACCAGCAGGAGGTGCCGCACCGGTGAGTCTTCACCTGGCTACATGCATACAATAAATAAATATTATTTAGGTTGAAAAGCTAAGCACTCTAAAATTAGGAAGTGCCAGACTTTCAGTTGCAAGTGCAGCCTTAGTTCTGCCCTCTTATGCATCCATTTTGTACACTGAATGAAGCAGAGATCCTGTGGAAAAAAGAGTATGTGATATGTAATTAAGACAGTAGCATAGTGCAGCGTTTCTCAAACTGGGGGTCCATGATGGTACTCCAAGGGATCCGCAAGTCATGTCCAGGGCTGCCGGTCCCACTGATCAACTCCTCTTCCCATAGGCACTGACTTTAGTCGGCGCCGGTGGGTGCTCGTGCCCCCCGGCCCCGCCCCAACTCCATCCCCTGGCCCTGCCCCTTCCCCAAATCCCTGCCCCCTCCCCCGGGCACGCTTGCATTTCCCCCCCACACCCCAGCTTGCAAGCTGAGGGGGTGGGTGGGGAAGCAGCAGAGCACCCACCGAGCCCGGCAGCACCCACCGGGCCCAGCAGCTCCCCGCCAGCCCCCCTACGCCCAGCTCACCTCTCCGCCTCCTCCCCCTACCCCGAGGCACCGCCCCAGGTGTGCGGCGCGCGGCTACCAACCAGCTGGTGCCAGGAAAAGCGGGCTTCGGCTTGGCTGTCGGGCGGAGCCTGCCCTCGGGAGGCAGAGAGGCCACGGCGGAGAGGTGAGCTGAGCTGGGCACGGGGGTGCTGGCGGGGAGCTGCCGATGGGTGCTGAGCACCCACCAATTTTTCCCCGTGGGTGCTCCAGCCCCAGAGCACCCACGGAGTCGGTGCCTATGCCTCTTCCTCCCTCCCAGTGCCTCCTGCATTCTGTGGAACAGCTGTTTGGCAGAATGCAGGAGGTGCTGGGAGGGAGAGGAGTGGGGATGGGGCATACTCAGGAGAGGGGGTGGGGAAGAGGAGGGGCAGGGATGAAGCAGGGGTGAGAAGAGGTGGGGTAGAGGCATAGCCATGGGTGGGTCTGGGTGGATAGTGGCCAACCCACTTAGCATCTAGGCCCAGCCCTGGGTCTGCTCTGGTCCCAGCGTTTGCCCTACTCTGCCCACCTGCCCGGCGCTCTTGCCGAGGAGCAGGGTCAGGGTGTGGAGGCTTGTCCTGCTCCACCTGCCCACCCGGCGCTCCTGCTAAGGAGTGGGGTCCTTCAAGGGCCAGATGGGTGGAATGGGGCAAGCCCCTGTGCCCCGACTGGAGCACCAGGCAGTTGGCCAGACCAGGGGAGGCCCCCGCATTCCCACTCCACTCCCCGCAGGTGCGCCGTTTAGGCGGAGTGGGTGGCAGCGTTGGCGCACCCATTTTTCCGGGGCCCTGGGTTGGCCCAGTGGCTAACCCACCACTGAGAGGAGGTAGGGTTGCCAACTTTCTACTTGCACCAAACCAAACACCTTTGCCCGCCTCCCGCCCCTCCTCCGAGGTCCCACCCCTTCACTGAGGCCCTGCCCTTCTCTGAGGCCCTGCCACCCGCTCACTTCATTCACCTTTCCGGCCAATAGGAGCTGCAGAGCCGGCACTTAGGGCAGGGGCTGACTGCCGCTAGGCACAGGAGCCAGAGGTGGGACATGCCACTGCTTCTGGGAGCTGTGCAGAGCCACGACAGGCAGGGAGCCTGCCTTAGCCCCACTGTGCTGCTGACTGGACTTTTAACGGCCTGGTCAGTGGTACTGACTGAAGCTGCCAGGGACCCTTTTCGACCAGGTGTTCTGGTTGAAAACTGGACATCTGGCAACCCTAGGAGAAGGGTGAGTGAGCGGGTGGCCAGTGGTGGTAGAGGAGATCTTAAAAAAAAGGTAGGCCTGCTGCCTGGTGGAGCCAGACAGGCCTGGCGTGGGGCATTGGGACCTGGAAGGGAGCCATGTGTGTTGGAGAGCAGCATCTCCTCCCAGAGCTGGGTGTGTGCCCAGGGTCCTGGGGAGATCCTGGCCAGAGGGTCCATCCATTGCCCCCTGCAAGGCCAGCTGCAGGCGTGAGGGGAGGCAGGACCCCCGTAATTGCCCGCCCACTGGTGATGCAAGTAGAAATAATTTCTTGCTGGTAGTGCACTCATGGGAGGGACACAAAGGGGGGGGGGGCACGTGACCTCCCCATGTGGCCCTCCATGTGACTCCTCCCTGCCCAGCCCAGGGCCCCCATGCTCTCCCCATCCCCTCTGACACCCCCCTTTGTATATACAAACATTAACATGCTTAACTACTCACTTTCCCCCCACATATGTAGTATTCAGTCTGCTTATATGGAATATGGGAGTTGGGTGAGGAGCCATTTCAGCGTATTTATGATTTATTAAAAGAAAAATTTTAAGTAGAACTGTATCCTAAATTGCTTTATGGTCACATTGCATTTCAATGGGGGATTCAACTTCCTTTATAGGAACACACTCCTGAAACTCTTACCAGTCCACAAAAGTGGTCCATAGTCATGCAAATAGTCCCATTGTCTTTAATGGGATTGATCAAATGATTAAGGGTTTACGGGATTAGGTTCCAAGTTTTTAAATTGTTCTGGATGAAACTGACAATGCCTGAGCCGTCAGATCAGAAGGAGCTTCATTCGAATAAAGGTGGGCAGATGTGTGATAAGTCTTAGCTCTGTTGCTAAGATGAGGAACATATTTTCAGCAAAGTTCTTGGCAGATTCCTGAGGCAGCTGGTTTAAGGCAGTCAGTGTCCAGCATTATAATCTTCACTTATAGTTCTCTCACCCACAAAGCTGGAAAATGAGGCATTTGTTTTCTTTGTTTTGCTGTTCCAGTTAACAAAATGTATGTTAGACTAGTTTGGCTGCAAAAAAGAATACTATGTACACTGAGGACAACACCTGATTCCTGTAAGGCTGAAGAACTGGGCCAACATCAGAATCCAAACATCCTATGGTCAGTTCAAGCAGAGGCATTCCTCTAATGATTTGGACTAGATGTGATGCAGTATGGCTGTTATGGATAATTCAGACCAACAGGGAGAAACAGAATGAAAAACACTGTTTAAACACCTTTCGTCCCCCCATCTCTCCCCTCTTGACGACTCCTGATCAACATAACATCATAATACATATGCCAACGAACTTAAACAAAGCCTTTGTTTTAAGTTTGTTAGCATATGTATTGTGCTGTAAAAGCCATTTAAAGAATGAATGCCCTCCCTAGCGGCGTTCTGTTCCTTTAAGGAGCAGAGCTCAGCCCCACCCTTCCTCTAGAGGGGAGGGCTAGCCCCAAGTCTTACCAGTATCCCGTACCCACTACAAATCGCTCACCGGTACTGTATACTGTCGGGTACCACCCTACTTGCACTCCTGCTGCCCACCCAAAGTCAGGGCCCACCCAAATATCCCATGCTGGCTATTCACTGAAGTGGGGCCTTAGGGAAAGGGGTGGAGTGGAGGCGGGGCCTGGCTGAGTGGGTGACTTGGAGATCTGCGAAAAAGTTTAAAATCAAAATGGGGGTACTTGGCTTGCTAAAATTTGAGAACCACTGTCCTAATGTGCATACACAAGAGGGCAGATTTCAGGTTGTACAAGCAACCTTAATCCTGGCATTTTCTACCTTTTGAGTGCTTGACGTTGCAACCTAAATGTTATTTTAACACAGATTTTTTTCTATATAACTTCTTTGTTTATTAAAGAAAAGGGAGGGGGGAATGCATTGTACTATGCACAAATGTAACAACCCCCCCATCAGATATAATCAGAGTTTTGAACCCTAACATTAAGTACTATCCGGGAGATCCTGCAGAACGCCGCCAAGATCGACGCATCCCTGCTGGCGCCGTGGCAGAAAATCAACGCCACCTTCCTGATCCCCTGCATTGCCTTCGTCCTGAGAGGATCTGCCGTGGCAAAGGTGCCCCTCAACAAGGCGGACAACACCATCCGGCAGCTGGTCAAGAGCTGGCTGTCCCTGCCCCAGAGAGCCAGCAACGAGCTCGTATACATCGCGCATAGGCACGGTGGCGCCAACGTCCCCCGCATGGGGGACCTGTGCGACATTGCGGTCATCACATACGCCTTCCGCCTCCTGACGTGCCCGGACGCCAAGGTGAAGAACGTCGCGACGACCGCCCTGCGCGCCGTCATCGGGAAGCGAATCGGCAGACCTCCCTCCGACCGGAACGTGGCTGCCTTCCTGAGTTGCTCCCTGGACGGCAAGTTCGCCCGGGACGGGGGCGACGTCGCCTCGCTGTGGTCCCACGCCCGCAATGCCACATGCCGACTGGGGAAGCGTCTGGGCTGCCGCTGGGTATGGAACGAGGAACGACGGGAGCTGGGAGTCCGTGGATCAAATTGGAGGACAGAGGCGTGCTGGAGAGATCCCTGAAGGCCACTGTCCGCGCGCTCTACGTGGACACCCTGAAGAAAAAGCCGGACCAGGGTAAGGCCTTCGAGGTGACCAGCAAGTGGGACTCCAGCAACTACTTCCTCCCCACGGGCAGCTCCACCTGGTTCGCCGATTGGCGGTTTATACATCGTGCCCGGCTCAATTGCGTCCCCCTCAACGGAGCCGTCCGCCACGGGAACCGGGACAAGCGCTGCAGGAAGTGCGGGTACGTCGCCGAAACCCTGCCCCACGTCCTATGCATTTGCAAGCCCCACGCCAGAGCCTGGCAACTGCGCCACAACGCCGTCCAGGACCGCCTAGTGAAGGCCATCGACCCGCGCCTGGGAGAGGTCGCCGTCAACCGTGCCGTCCCCGGCACCGACAGCCAGCTGCGCCCAGACATCGTCATCACGGACGAGGTTGGAAAAGTACTGTAGCTCAGACTTCTCCTACTTAAGTTAATAGAGAGACAAGGTGGTGCGATAATATCTTTTATTGGACCAATTCCTATTGGTGAGAGAGGCAAGCTTTTGAGCTTACACAGAGCTCTTATCGTAGATGACTTCCCATACTGGGGGCGGGGGGAGCGCAGTCTAAAGAGGAGGATGCGTGACCACACCATGTGTCTTCTCTGCCCAGTGACACCCCAACCCCTGTACCCAGCCCAGGGCATCGCACTTTCCCCACCCCACCAGAGTTGGATGGGGGGGTGGGCCCTGTCCTTCCCTCTCTCTGAGCCTCTCCCCCGGCATGTTCAGCCACTCTCCCCGCGGAGCTGCCTCTGCCTGAGAGAGCCTGGCTGGGAGGCAGTGGCATCCCGCTTTCTGCCCGGGCTCGGCTTCCGGGGACAGGGGCTTAGCATGCCAGGTGGGAGCGGAGGCTCCAGCTCACTTGGCCCCTGTCCTCGGCAGCTGGGGTAGCAGCAGGTCACTTCCCTGCCTGGGCCCTGCAGAAGTCTGAACTGCTCTTCATTGCCATTTGCCTTTCTGATTTGTCTCAAGTCAATTCTTTGAATAAAGAGAATCCTGATGATATATCTGTATCTATCTATCAATAGCGCAAACTCAGAGGTAATTCCTTCCTTCCCCTAAGGGGGCGTGGAGGAATGTCCAGGGGGGCATGGCAGGCCTTTGGTCAGCCCCCATGGAAGAGAGCACCTCCCCACCCCCAGCCACATCCCTGGCTCCTGGCCCTATGCCTGGCCCAGTCCCCAGCCTTGGCTCTGGCTCTGTTCCTGGCCTGCCCCCAGCCTCAGCCCCTAGCCATGCTCCTAGCCCCAGATCTGCCCCCAGTTGCGGCCCTAGCCTCGGCCCTCTTACTCCTGTCTGTGCTCGCCACATCCCCGCTCCTGACTCCAGAGTGGCAGGGAGGGGGGCACGGACAGGGGTAAGGAAGGAAGAGACCCTCAAGTTTGGGGACTGCTGCTTTATTCTGATACAGGATGCACATATATGCTGTGCGACATGCTCTGCTCTCTCCCTTGTACCACGGTCGTTAACTAAACCTGTTGGCTTCTGAAAGGGATGAACTGATGCTGAGAATTTTGAGCTCCTGTTCTGGTGGATTTTTTTTATTTGCTGGAGCTAGGAAAACAGCCTAATTTGACAAAAGGGGCCTGGTTTAGATCTATATTTTTTTTCCTACACATCTGATTATAATTCACTGATAGATTTGAGATCTTTATTCAGACAAGCTTGATTTATTTTTCATTTGCTTTAAATTGTTTATGCCCTTATAAAAATGCACTGTATCTTCAGCATTTCTGTTATGTTTCATCATCAGGCAGATATGTTTTAAAAAGTACATTAAGACCCTGTTCTATTGCATTCTCTCTGCTATTTATAAAATGAGTTGTAAGAAAGAGAGACAGACAGACAGACAGGGATTTCAGATCAGTAGTGACTAAAGCTCACTCCCCTTAGACTGGTAGGTGGCCTACACTATAGGCCAGATTTCCAGAGTTCGGAACCCTAGAGTTCTTCTAAAAATCTGACCTTATGGGAGTTGAGTTCTCTTATGAAATGAGTGAGTGGTGTCAGTCCCTCCAGTTTCCAGTGGACAAGTACATATTGTGGTCTCTAGCTGGTGGACAAACACAGGCGTGAATTTGCCCATATTTGTCCAGTCACCAATAGACTGGTGACTGGACTTTCAGTGGCATGTGTGTTCTGGATATTATCCTAGCTGGTAATTGAATGGAACACTTGTCTGTATACAGCAGCTTTTCTGGGAGAATAATGCTAATTAAAAAAAAGACTCCATCTGGCTAGGCTGGTAGGAGCTGTGCTGTGTTAAGCTTCTCTCGGATGAAAATTGCTCATTGCATAATTTTGCATCCAAGCCAGCTACCTCAGCAAAGAGGTCGAAGACTGACAAGGCCTAGCGTTTGAGTTTCCCTCTCGTGGTTCACCCTGGTCCAGCAAATCAGGGCTGAGGCGCACTGATGACCAAGTGTTGGCAATGCTTGTACTGCTTGCTATTTCCTATTCTTTGAATAACAAGAAGACAAAAAACTGGGCATAAAAGTAAGTCTGATCTTTTATACTGATTTGAGTGTGGGAGAAAGGTAACATGTTCTACTGACCATAGATTTATGTCTAGGTGAGGTTCTCAAATTAACTAGTTTTGATAACAAATCAGATCTAATTTAAAACAACAAAATAAATTGTATTGATGTTGCTCTGATGTGTTTTCCCTCAAGTCTTCCGAGTAACTAAGCAACTATGAATTTTCTGTGTGTATAAATGAAAATAGTCTCCGGATTTTTTCCCACCCTATTCTGCACTTTGCCTTGTCATCTTCTTAGAGCAGTGCAGCATGGAGTAGAAATATAAAAAGTCTCTCTACCCAGGGAGGATGCAAAGGGGAGTAGCACAGGATCCAGGATGTCTATCAAATCAGCTAGTTTGGGGGGTAGGGAGAAGGAAGGGACATACCCATAGGGCTTTGAAAAGAATAGGTTTGATTACCTACTCCGCTTCAGTGGTTTTATACCAGTGCACTGTGTTGGCTTCAGTCATGTTAGTCCTGATTTACACCAGTGTAAAGGAGAGAAGAATGGAGTCCATGTGTTTTAAATCTGAACTGAAGCAAGACATTACCCATATGGCTACAGTGCAATTAAACACCTGTGGCTGGCCCAGACTCACGGAGCTTAGGCTAAGGAGCTGTTTAATTGCATTGTAGACATTTGGACTTTGAAGCCTGAGCTCTGGGACCCTCCCACCTCATGGGATCCTGGTCCCAGGCTCCAGCCCGAGTCTCAATGTCTACACTGCAATTAAACAGCCCCTTACCCCAAGCCCGAGTCAGCTGACACAGGCCAGCCACAGGTTTTTAATTGCAATGTAGACATACCCTCCAGGGCCTCCAAGAAAAGCTTTGTGGGCTCTTGGACTTCTGCTTCGCTTTCTAACAAGTGTGCTTTTTATGGAGCCTATTGTAAAACTAGGCACATATCTAGATGAGTTGATGTACCCCCCCGGAAGACCTCTGTGTACCCCTAGAGGTACACGTACCTTGGTTGTTCAAGGGCAGATTTGAAAAGTAAATAGCTTGAGGGAGAGGTAGGTGTGTGTGTGTGGAAATGATGAATGGGAACAAATAGTCAGAGGATAATGTTTGCTTGATTCTTCTGGGCTTTAATTGGCTGATATCTTTCTCCTCCAACAAAGCAGCCACATGTACTGTGATTTGATATTCAAAATTCAAGCTGTGTTGGCCGGTTTTGATAGGACAAGCTATGTCCCATGCTATTCTTCTGCTCATTATTGGATGAGTGTAACTCTTAGAATCTGATTTCCACTGCAAATGCCATTAACTGATTCAAAACTCAAACTGCAAGTATTCTGTTCTTCAATATTTGCTTCCCATTAACGTTCCCACCAGTAAATGTGTTTGCAAAACAATTATACATAGAAAGTGAACACAATGGCAGATTTATACTTTAAGTACTGTAAGTTTTTGAAAGTTTCCTCTGATATTTAGATTGTAAAGGTCTTAAGGGCAGGGACCCTCCCTTTTGTGGTTTTTCTACAGTGCCTACCACAATGGAGCAATTTCAGTAGGGGTTCCTGTGCACTCTCATAGTGCAAATAATTAGTAGTAATTATATAATACGCAGTGCCTTTAAAAACTGGAGACTGAGTTGGATAAACCTGGAAAGGAAGGATAATTTCTGCCCTTACGCCCATCTCTGTGCTCTCGTACTTAACTGTGATGCAACATCACTGGAGTTGGTCCACAATGTTTAATTACAATTCCAACCAGCTCTTTAAAGATTTGCATGATACATCAGGTCATTAGCAATAACGTTCTGCCATTGCATTGCTCTGCGTCACTAAGCTACGGTGAGCATTTTCCAGGATTAACTTTGCTCTGCTTCTCAATTGGTGTTGATGGGTTTAGCAAGACTTTTCTTAGCCAGTGTGAAGAAACTAATGCTCTTAGTTCTCGAGCTTTTTAACAAGTGCATGAGGCCAGATCATCCCCTCTCATTTTTGCCACAGAGGGGATGTAGCTAGTGGAAAACCCACTAATGCAGCTTGAAATCTGTTGGAGGAAAACTAAATTACATCTCTCTTCAGTTTCCCCCATGCATGATCTGCATGTCTGTGGCTGGGCAGCTGTGGGTGGGGGGGCATGAAGCAAGGGGAAAGAGTCTCAAGGTAGCACCAGTCCCAGCAAGCCTGGAGGGGAATACCCAGGATGGGTGTCACTCTGAGAATTTAAGCCCTGCTATTTCCCAGAGCCCCCCATTCGGGGTTCCAGGCTTCCGCTGCAGGGTGGAGGGTCTCACGGCTTCAGCCCCCCACGGGGCGTGCCAGGGCATGTGACTTCAGCCCCGTAGGACACCGGAGCTCATGGCTTCAGCCCCGTGGGTTTTAAAATACTTACCAGAGCTCTGTTGTGAACTGCTCCCGCTGAATTTAAGCCCTGGGCATCAGTGTCTGAATGGGAAGCAAGTTAACAAGAAAACTCATGATTCACAATGAGTTAATCTCTAGTGAAGACATCAGTAGGGCTGGAGGGTTCTGCTCTTTGCTCTGTCAGGAGGCAAATTTCATTCCTTCCCTTACCAGATAAGTACTCTATACTGTAAGGGTATTTCTACGGCAGTGTTTCCCAACCTTTTCTCTGCTGTGGCACACCTTGAGCTCCGGGGCTCTTTTCCCTGCCCCTGGCTGGCAGCTGTAGGAGGGAAGGGTTGGGGCAGAGGAGCCAACCTGTTGTTCACACTGGAGGGGAGGGGGAAGAGAGGGAGACTGAGATCTGATTGATTGCTCTGCCCCTGGAGCAGTGGCGTAGCCAGGTTTAGAGCACAGGGGGAGCGGAGCTAAAAAAAGGCTCCGGGAGCAAAAAGCGTCGGGAGCAAAAAAGGGCTCCGGGACCAAAAAAAAAGCTCAGCTCTGGCTGCAGCATAGGAGCAAAAGGTGTCGGAGCACAAAAAAGGTGCTGCTTCTGCTCAGTGGGGGAGCGGCTGCTCTCCCTGCTCCCCCCCCGGCTACGCTACTGCCCCGTGGAAGGTGGGGCAGTGAGGCAGATGGCCAATCAGAAGGCAGCTTTCCCCCCTGCCCGCCTTGTTCTCACATGTACTTTAAAAAAAAATTCCATGGCACACCAGTTCCAGCCTGACAGCACAGCAACTGGGAAATACTGGTCCAAAGTACAGAGACTATACCAGCATAGCTATGCTGGCATAGCCCCATAGCGCAGACAGCGCCTACATAACCAGAAGGAGGTTTTCCATTGGTGTTGAAACACCACCTCCCCAAAGCACATTAGTGACCTCGAGAGAAGCACTCTTCATAGCTTGGGTCTACATTGGGAGTCATATCAGCAGTTATGTCCATCAGGGGTGTGGCTAACTTGCATAGCTATGCCGAGATACCTTTCAAGTGTAGGCCAAGCTGAAGTGAAGCATCACAGTGAAACAAAAATACACATCTCTATCTTTTTCCATTGGTATTGCTGCTGAATGCAACAGAGCTAGATTGCAATGCAGACTGCTACTTCAATGGTTTGAATGGCGTGTTCTACCTACATCTGAGAACCGAAGTGGGTAAAAATCAGAGGTGGTTTTGGTCTTCCCAACCCTTGATGGGTACAAGTTTGGAGTTGCAAAGTCCTAGTTTAGAGCCAGATCTTCTCTTATCCAAACCCAAAAATTCAGGCAGCAGGGGAGAGGTTTACATAATTTCATTATGCCTCCTTGGGGACTACATTTTCTTTAAAAAGAATTTTTTTTCCAAATAAACCTTCAATATCCGAGTCTGTGTGCACACGCTATTCCTTTATATTTTTACAAAATCTGTTTCTAAAGCTAATCCTCTAGAAAGCAGAGAATGAAACCCAGCCCAAAATTACATACAAACAACTGTCCTCACTGTTCAGATATGTGAATGACATGCATGGATTATGATTAACACATGCTGTCATCGTTTCAGTCTGGGCAAAAGTGCCCAGTGACACAGAGTGGGCAGCTTCATGGCACTGTAATGAAATTATGAACAGCATTTGGCTTTTTTCCAGCCCAGAATTTCTGTGATGCTCACTAGGACAATGAAACAATAAGGATAAGATAAAGAATCCAAAGATATGACACTTCCAACAAATTCATTGGCTTTAGAGGTTACTACTATAGTTAACTCTGCCCTGATCTCAAGTTTCATAGAATATTAGAAATGTAGGGCTGGAAGGGATCTTGAGAAGTCATCCTGGCCAGACCCTTGCACTGAGGCAGGACCAAATAAATTACCTTGACAGGTGTCTATCCAACTCCTTCTTAAAACCTCCCAGTGATGGGGATTCCAAAACCTCCCTTGGAAGTCTATTCTAAAGCCTAACTATCCTTATAGTTAGAAAGATTTTTCCTAAATCTCCCTTGCTAAAGATTAAGCCCATTACTACTTGTCCTATCATCAGTGGACATGGAGAACAATTGGTCACAGTCCCCTTTATAACAGTCCTTAATATATTGGAAGACTGTTATCGGGTCTCCCTTCAGTCTGATTTTCTCAAGACTCAACATGCCCGGTTTTAACCTTTCCTGATAGGTTAGGTTTTCTAAACCTTTTATCATTTTTGTTGCTCTCCTCTGGGCTCCCTCCAATTTGTCTATATCTTTCCTAAAGTGCGATGCCCAGAATTGAGCACAGTACTCCAGCTGACGCCTCACTAGTTCTGAGTAGAGCAGGACAATTACTTCCTCTGTCTTACTTACTCCATAGACTCTAAGGTCAGAAGGGACCACTATAACCATCTAGTCTGACCTCCTGCACAACGCAGGCCACAGAATCTCATCCACCCATTCCTGTAATAAACCTCTAACCTATGTCTGAGCTACTGAAGTCCTCAAATCCTGGTTTAAAGTCTTCAAGGTGCAGAGAATCTTCCAGCAAGTGACCCGTGCCCCATGCTGCAGAGGAAGGCAAAAAAAAACCCAGGGCCTCTGCCAATCTGCCCTGGAGGAAAATTCCTTCCCGACCCCAAATATGGCGATCAGCTAAACCATGAGCATGTGGGCAAGACTCACCAGCCAGACACCCAGGAAAGAATTCTGTGTAGTAACTCAGATCCCACCCCATCTAACATCCTATCACAGGCCATTGGGCATATTTACCGCTAATAGTCAAAGATCAATTAATTGCCCATCATACCATCTCCTCCATAAACTTATCAAGCTTAGTCTTGAATCTAGATATGAGTTTTGCCCCCACTGCTCCCCTTGGAAGGCTGTTCCAGAACTTCATTCCTCTGATTATTAGAAACCTTCGTCTAATTTCAAGTCTGAACTTCCTGATGGCCAGTTTATATCCATTTGTTCTTGTGTCCGCATTGGTACTGAGCTTAAATAATTCCTCTCCCTCCCTGGTATTTATCCCTCTGATATATTAATAGAGAGCAATCATATCTCCCCTCAGCCTTCTTTTGGTTAGGCTAAACAAGCCAAGCTCTTTGAATATCCTTTCATAAGACAGGTTTTCCATTCCTTGGATCATCCTAGTAGCCCTTCTCTGTACCTGTTCCAATTTGAATTCATCCTTCTTGAACATGGGAGACCAGAACTGCACACACTATTCCAGATGAAAGTCTTACCAGTGCCTTGTTTAACGATACTAACACCTCCTTATCTCTACTGAAAATACCTCGCCTGATGCATTCCAAGACCACATTAGCTTTTTTTCACGGCCATATCACATTTGCGGCTCATAGTCATCCTGTGGTCAACCAATACTTCAAGGTCCTTCTCCGTTACTTCCAATTGATGTGTCCCCAGCTTATAACTAAAATTCTTGTTATTAATCCCTAAATGCATGACCTTACACTTTTCACTATTAAATTTCATCCTATTACTATTACTCCAGTTTACAAGGTCATCCAGATCTTCCTGTATGATATCCCGGTCCTTCTCTGTATTGGCAATACCTCCCAGTTTTGTCATCCGCAAACTTTATTAGCGCACTCCCACTTTTTGTGCCCAGGTCAGTAATAAAAAGATTGGTCCCAAAACCAATCCCTGAGGAACTCCACTAGTAACCTGCCTCCAGCCTGACAGTTCACATTTCAGTATGACCCGCTGTAGTCTCCCCTTTAGCCAGTTCCTTATCCACCTTTCAATTTTCATACTGATCCGCATCTTTTCCAATTTAACTAATTCCCCAGATGGAACCGTATCAAATGCCTTACTGAAATTGAGGTAAATTAGATCCACTGCATTTCCTTTGTCTAAGAAGGAGATCAGGTTGGTTTGGCATGATCTACCTTTTGTAAAGCCATGTTGTATTTTATCCCAATTACCATTGACCTCAATGTCCTTAACTACTTTCTCCTTCCAAATTTTTTCCATGACCTTGCATACTACAGATGTCAAACTACCAGGCCTGTAGTTACCCAGATCACTTTTTTTACTTTCTTAAAAATAGGAACTGTTAGCAATTCTCCAGTCATACGGTACAACCCCTGAGTTTACAGAGTCATTAAAAATTCTTGCTAAGGGGATTGCAATTTCATGTGCCAGTTCCTTTAATATTCTTGGATGAAGATTATGTGGACCCCCCGATTTAGTCCCATTAAGCTGTTCGAGTTACAACACTTCTGCTAATATACTCCAGAATGGTATAAGTTCTTTGTGCAACTGCATCACACTGACTCATATTTAATTTCACTGCTGTACAGCCAAAATGCTTCTGAAATAAATGTAGTCAAACTTTACTAATTCTGGGTCAGTGAGAATGAAAATGATGCTTAAAATTGTTGATTGGCTCTAGTTTTCAAGACATGCTATTGGGTCAGTATATACGACCCTTGACTTGGAAATGGCGGAGGATAAGTGAGTTATTAAGGGAAGGGATCTCAATTTAAACCAGAAATGACTAAAATACATCTTTGACTGGATCTATGAATAAATCTATGACTGGGTTTGGACAGTACTTGCTTTTTAGGCAAAACAATGAATGATGCCATCTGAAGCTGGTATTGCGTCATACATGATATGAATTGCATCATGTTATTCCTAGAAGTCATGGATGATGCAATCATAACAAAGCTTACATCATTCTGCTGAACAAATTGCCCTATATCAGCTCTAGAAATCATACAGTGTCGTGCTCTCTTATTTGTCAGTGTTTGATTTTGCAAAGGGACACATTTCTGTTTAGCCAAAGTGAGCAGAGATGCCTCGTACTTGTGTGAACAGTGCAGATAACTTCTGCTATGTTTGTGGTGAAGTGACTTTTGCATCACAAAAGTGCAGTATAACCACTATGGTTAAGAAAGCCTATCACCTTTCTTTTGGCTGCAAAATTGGAGATCAGGACAAGAGGTGGGCCCCACACATATGCTGCAACACTTGTGCAACAAATCTTCGCCAGTGGTTGAACAGGAAAAGGAAATCTATGCCTTTTGCAGTGCCAATGATTTGGAGAGAGCCAACAGATCATACCAGCAATTGTTACTTCTGCATGGTCCCTCCAGTTGGGAAAGGTGTGTCAAAGAAGAAAAAGTGGACTGTGCATTATCCAAACATTCCATCAGCTATACGCCCAGTACCCCACGGAGAAGGACTGCCAGTTCCTGATGGACCAGAATCATTCTCACTTGAGTCAGACGAGGAAGAGGAAGAGGATGAAACTTCTGGTCCTGAACCATCAATGTCACAGGACCCACATTTTCTCCCATCCTCCTCCTCTGAACCACACCTCATAACACAAGGTGAACTGAATGACCTTGTCAGGGATTTGGAACTACCCAAGAGTAAGGCAGAGCTTTTGAGCTCCAGACTACAGCAGTGGAATCTCCTGGCAGGTGATGTTAGGGTTTCCATGTTCCATGACTGTCAAAAGGATCTTGTCCCATTCTTCTTCATGGAAGGTGATCTTGTAGCCTGCAACAACATCGATGGTGTGATGGCAGCCCTCAACATCGTTCACGATCCAGATGAGTGGAGACTGTTCATTGATTCATCGAAGACGAGTCTTAAAGCTGTTTTACTGCATAATGGCAATGTTTTGCCATCAATTCCAGTTGGTCATGCAGTCCATATGAAGGAAACCTATGACAACATGAAACAACTTTGGAGGTGCATAAACTATGACCAACATCAATGGCAGCTTTGTGGCGATTTGAAGGTTGTTGCTCTCTTGCTTGGTCTGCAGACTGGATACACAAAGTACTGCTGTCTTCTCTGCGAATGGGATAGTCGTGCAAGAGATTCCCACTCCATCAAGAAAGATTGGCCACTCCGACAGTCATTGGAGCCTGGGAGGAAAAGTGTTCAGCATCCACCACTTGTTGAATCAAGGAAGATTTTGTTACCACCCTTACACATCAAGCTGGGTCTGATGAAGAACTTTGTCAAGGCCATTGACAAAACACAAGCAGCTTTCAAGTACCTCCGTGGAAAATTTCCAAGGTTAAGTGAAGTTAAGATAAAGGAAGGTTTCTTTATTGGTCCTCAGATTCGTGAACTTCTTCGAGATGATGCATTTGACCATGCACTGGGTGGCAAGGAAAAAAAGGCATGGAAAGCCTTCCAGTTAGTGGCAATAAATTTTCTCGGAAACAAGGCAGACAACTACAGGTTGTTGGTGGAAAACCTCCTGAAGGCATACAAAAGCCTTGGTTGCAACATGTCACTAAAGAGACATTTTTTGCAGTCTCATCTAGATTTTTTTTTCCCACCGAACTGCGGAGCAGTGAGCGACGAGCACGGCAAGCGATTTCACCAGGACATTGCAACAATGGAGAATTTGATGATTGTAAATACGTAAATAACTCCCCATTGGAGTTTGCCAGCTCCTGCAATGCTGGATTGAGCTTTTAGGGTCCTACCCTACAGTACAGTAAAGACTACTAGAGCCTTCTAACACCATTTCCCAGAATGCTTGGAGGCAGGGATGGGATTTGGGATAGAATGGACTAGAAACTCTCTTGCTGAGGCCAATAGGGTGGCTTCTGCCCGGGGGTGGCTTCAGCCGGTTAGTATAGTTTCAACTGAAATGTTAAAATTATTTAGTGTTTACATTGTGGCAAATCTAGAGCCCTCAGTCAGGATCAGGGCCCCTTTGTGTTAGGTTTGGACTAACAAATATGAAAATACACCAGTCGCTGTCCTGAAGAGCTTACAATCCAAGTCAGTTTTGTAATAAAACTATCATTTTTTCTAATTTCCCTGCAGACTTTTGAGTAGCAACAAGCACAATCCACAGAATTGGCACTCTAACCCAGACAGGTAAATGCATGTTATGGGGAAATGTAGGTGGGTTTCCCTTCCAAAGGCATTCATTCTGCAAAAGCAAAATTCATGAACTGAACTCTTTGCTCCGATTTATTCACAACTTCCTCCTCACTTCCAGCCTCCACTGAGTAGGAATAATGGGAAACAACTGGCTAATGTTTAAAAATCTCAAAAAATAAAATATTGGAGTATCAGAATTGGGTACGGTCATATCTAGGCATGACTGAAAATCCATTGATGGTGCCTTGGTGCCCTAGCAGCATAGGCTGGTCCAATATTATGGTTTAGAGGAAGAGCAGTCACATTAAACGTAAGCAAAACCCTCACCACCTACACTCTACACAACTATTTTTTAAAAATATATATTATGTATTTAATTTGAAAGCAAAATAAGGGTGTGGTTATATAAATGGTTATATAAATGGTGTGGTCATAAAGCTAGGAAATAATGGCTTTGCATTTTTTAGCTTTCCACTGACTTGGAGATTTTGTGTTTGTTCAATCAGACCATCTCTTAGCGGTGATGGAATAACTAATGTAAACTAATTGAGTTTGGACCACTTAAGCAGATGGCTTTCACCTATTTGTGCTCTTGTTTGGTCGAACAAAGTACAGTGTGTTGTCCTGGGGATTAGGCTTGTGTTTTTGCAAGTGCTAGATCTGTATCTAATTTTGGATGGGGGTTAAAACCATGTAAACAGTTAAACATGTGCACAGCGTACTAAGGGTCAGCCAAATGAATGCTGCGGAGCTGTTTGAGATTCATTTTTATCATTTAAACAGCTGTTAAAAGCATTCACTGGGCTGTCCTTTTCTGAGCTAGAGATGTGCAGAGTATGTTTAAAGTATTTTCCTATTTAGCAATAATTTTTGTTGCCTGTGATTTTGGTGATAGTGGTCCCGAGGCATCCAAGTACAGGTTTTGCCTTTCCCGGCATCTCAACCAAGAGAGCAGACTGAAGGGATTTCAGTCTCACTTGAATGGAGTGAAATGTTGGCAAGGAAACTAGCAATCAGGGAGAATTTGGCTGACTTCTTTACAAGCTGGATATTCAGCCCGGGTTAGTCAAAAGGTTTGCTATGAGGTTTGTGGCTTCACATGGTTTCAGCTCAAAGCCAGATGCAACTTGGTGGATTTGGCAGACTTTGAATTTAGAGCTCATTTGAACCTGAACTCTAAATGCAAAATGCAGTGTGTCTGAACCCATGTAAAACTGAAGAGAAGGCATGCATTAATTTCTGCAAACTGAGATTGCTGAGTTTCACTTACCTGTTCCAACACAGCCAATAAGGTAACTGACTTTAATTTACCCTTTATCAGGAGCTTCTGTTTCCTCCTTTTATAATCTCACCTCCCACATACTCAAGCAAAGACACTTGCCCTGCTGTCAATGGATATAAGGTGCAATAGCCTCCTCTGAAAAAGCAGCCCCATCCTACAACCTGCCTCTAAGTCAGGGTGTAAGGGGGTCGGACTCACCCGGCGGCGCCTCCTGCTGGTCTCCTCAGGGAATTAGCTTGTTCCAGCCTCTGGAGTCACCTCTGCCGATGATGCGCCTGACCGCTCTGGCCCCCGTGTCCCTCCCAGGACCCCAGTGCCCCTTTCTCTGGGGTGCTGCCCCCTGGCAGTACCCCCTTAGTCTGGGTCTACCCTCCCAGGGGAACCCTCAACCCACCATCCCCACCTCGCCTCAGTCCTAGGCTACTGCCAGTCACCAGCTAGCCCCCGCACCCTGGGCCAGACTGCAGTATAAGCCACTCATCACAGGCAAGGTTGGGTTGGACCTGCTGCCTTGGCCTACCCGTGGGCTGCCCCCTGCAACCCCTATACTCAGTTGGACCTAACACTAGGCCACAGCCTGGGGTTTTCTCAGTCTGGAGCTCCCCAGCTCCTCTGGCCTTTCTCCAGCCCTGCTGCACTCTAGGTACTTGCTCAGGTCCCTCCCTCTCTGAAAACAGAGAGAAACTGTCTGCTCCAGGCCCACTGCCCCCTTATAAGGGCTAGCTGAGCACTGATTAAACTGGCCACAGCTGTGGCTACTTTGCCAATCAGCCTAGCCCTTCCCCTTCACAGCCTGAGCGGGGTGCCACCCCACTACACGGGGTGGGCAAACTTTTTGGCCCAAGGGCCACGTTTGGGTATGGAAATTGTATGGCGGGCCATGAATGTTCACAAAACTGGGGGTTGGGGTGTGGGAGGGGGTGAGGGCTCTGGCTGGGGGGTGCGGGCTCTGGGGTGGGGCCAGAAATGAGAAGTTCAGGGTGCAGGAGGGGCTCTGGGCTGGAACTAAGGGGTTTGGAGGGCAGGAGAGTGATCAGGGCTGGGGCAGGGGGTTGGGGCCAGGGAGGGGGGTAGGCTCAGAGTGGCGCTTATCTCAAGCAGCTCCTGGAAGCAGCAGCATGTCCCTCTCCTGCTCCTATGTGGAGGCGCGGCCAGGCAGCTCTGCGTGTTGCCCCGTCTGCAGGTGCTGCCCCTGCAGCTCCCATTGACCGCAGTTCCTAGCCAATGGGAGCTGTGGGGGCTGGACGTGGGCAGCACGTGGAGCTCCCTGGCTGCCCTACAAGTAGGAGCCGGAGGGGGGGACATGCTGCTACTTCTGGGAGCTGGGCGGAGCCACGGCATGTGCGGAGTGGGGCCAAGCCCCAGACCCTGCTCCCCGGCGGGAGCTTGAGGGCTGGATTAAAACATCTGAAGGGCCGGATGCAGGCCCCGAGCCATAGTTTGCCCACCCCTACTCTAAGTGATGTTCAGTAGCAGTGTAAAGTGTACTCGCCACAAAATTTCTTCCCTTATGGACAGAGATCATCTCCAATATTCCCCCTTCATTATCCATAGGAGCTGGGCTCTGCTAGAACATGCAGGGCCAATTCTGCCTCCTGAATGCTGCTCAGGAGACATGTAGGAACCATAAATGAGCCATAGTGGGCCAAGGGAAAATTATTCTGGTGGAGGAGCAACAGAAGGTTAACATTCCAAGCTTTTGCATAGGGCAGGTTCAGGGACAAATGGGATGGGGAAGATCTGTTGCTGTAGCACTTGGCACTGAGGGTATTCTGGGCTGCAGAGCAACCTGTATGGAGCCTTAGAGAGGCTGCTGTAAGTTAGAGCAGCCCCTGAGGCTGCTTCTCAGATGAATTGGCACAGCATCTGGACCTCCGCAAGAGAATATGCAGGGCAATGGCACTCCACCGTTGAAGCAGGGGAGGTCACCTTGAAGTGCCATTGAAGCACTTTGAAGTGCTGAGGGGTAGGATGGCAACATGCCAGGAGCCTGCAGGCTTGCTTTGAGCTGGTTGGCCTGAAGGCTGGCTGTGCATCACAGATTGTAGGGCTGCCATCTGAACCTTTGCTCATGTAAATTTGAATCTGAATATAGTAGCTGAGACTCACTGTTGACTTTGACTAGGGTGACCAGATGTCCCAATTTTATAGGGACAGTCTTGATATTTGGGGATTTGTCTTGGATAGGTGCCTATTACCCCGCACCCTTGTCCCAATTTTTCACACTTCCTGTCTGGTCACCCCAACTTTAACCTATGGGCTCAGATCATGTTGTGAGGAAAAGCAGGCGCGCAATATGAAAACATCAGGCTTTAGTCATTTCAGCTTCAGTCCAGGGCACCATGTAGGCAAATAGCCATCTTAAGGGATATTTGCAATGGTAACCAGCAGCAATCAAGCTCTGGATTTGCAGGGATTTCTATTTAGTTTATACATTGGGACTGGGCCAATGTTATTCCTTAAAAATAATCCACGAGAAGAGATCTTTACCTGCATACCTCTCAGCTTCAGCAATTCCTTTTCCTGATTTTTAGAGCAATCTTTCACATTCTCACACACCAAGAAGAAACTGATTATATTTAAATATAGTGAAGTGTCTGATATAAAATGATGTAGGCCATGAAATTCCACTCCTCACTCACCCCCTAGCTCCCATGTAGGCCTGGCTATTCCAGCATATATGGCACGTAATAACTCAATGTTCCAGGGCCTTCCCAACACAACAGATCATTGCATATATCTTCAATATCTAAAGGTAACTGGAAAATGGGCTGCTTCAGCTTTACCACTGAATTCTTCGGTTTAAGTCAGACCTTTTGGTTTTATTTTGACAAGGCCTTCACAGTGTTGATTTCCTTTTATTCATTTCAAAGAAAGGAAAATTAGAGCATAATCTGACTTGTCTAGAATGTGCAAAAGATATAACAAACTCAACAACTATTTGGAACAATCCAGAACTTTGGAATCACAATAAGCATTAGTCAGAAAAGTAACAGGGATCAACTTTGGTTCAGTTTTCAGTTCATGTTAAATCCCTACATGCTTTTTCAAAAGCAACAGAATGATAACTGAAGGATGAATTTCTTTCACCCCTCTCCCTCCCATTCCTTAATATTTGCATTTTGAGTGGGATGCTTGCCATATATTTTTAGCTAAGAAATACTGTAAGTAGAATTTGCAGGTTGCTTTTAACAATACACAATTATGTGCAATGGCTGAAAGGTCCTGGTAAATGGCCAGGTGCTCTGGTTCACTGATGTAAATCTGGAGTTTGTCTGGATTTACACCAGTATAACTGAGCATTAGAATCTTCCCATTGACCCCTAACTGAAAGATCTTAAAATGAATTTGAGGGTCTTAGGTCAGTGTCTGGTGGATCCAAGTCCACAATGTAAAAGTACCATATGTAGATGGTCACAATTAATGTAGTCTTCACTCAGCTGTGGCTGCAGAGTAAGATGGAAATTGAAAGTGACTCCATGTAAATTTTAATGTAGGCAGACCTGCCTTTCCAGTTCAAAGGTCATTGAAACAGCAAGGAGGAGATCATGTGGCTGCAGTATGGGCTGTAGCTGATCATGGACAGATGGGGAAGTTCATTTCCAGTATTCTCAGCTACCTTAGAATCATGAAATTAAAAACAGCCCTAGTGTTCAGCTGGAGGAACGGGGAGAAAGGGAGAGGGGAGGAGAGTGGCATTCAGAACTTCCCTTCGAAGCATTTCTGTGAGGATTAATTAGCTGAAATCCTTTGTTTTTCATCTCTTCAGGGAAGTCCACTGAGAATTTATTGCTGAGCCACTAATGAATTTTTAAACTGCCAGGGAGTAATGTAAATAAGTGCAATCCACATCTGTTACACTACCATTATCAGGTCAAAGTACATGCACAAACACTATTGCTTCAAGTAAAGGGCACATCCTGAGGTGGGCAGAGGGTGTTTATAGAAACCATGCATAGCACTGTGGGTTAGAGCAATTAAATTGGAACCCCTTAACTGCATTTGAGAGAGCTTCCATTCAGACAAATTGGATGATTGCAATGTGGTGTCCAGGAAGAGAGTATTTTCTTTTTAATTAGCACTTGACAATTTAAATGTATTTGGGGAGATTAGGGTTTTTTTGCCGTTTCATTGTAGTAAGCAGATAATGTTGTATAGGGCCCAAAGTCTATTGGTGTCAGTGGACAGACAACTGCTTCCAACCAAGAGCTTTGCATCAGGCCCTTACATGGTGGAATGTGTGCACACAATGCATGTCCCAGGGGTGCAACCTGACCATTGGCATTGCTTCATATGTGACTTCATTTTGTTCCAGTTGCGTTAATTACAGTATGTGAATACCCTTTTATAACTGCTGCAGCAAACCAATGAAGGTGCACAATCATGAATTTTAATTACTAACTGGTATTAATTTAGCCCTGAACCCTTTATTTTTAATTATTACTGTGTTTAGCCTTCGTGGTCTCTTTTGGGGGGAAAAAATGACCTAATGATGGGTGTGATTTTAAAGAAAACTTGTTTTCAGTAGTATTATTTTTTAGCTTATGGAGAGAAAAACAAAACTTTCCTGGTCTTGAATAGACAATCACCCTTGAAAACAAACTTCTCTAAAACCAGTAGTGAGACTGGCACACTATGTGCTTAGTGCAGAGTCAATACAAAGACACCCATTAATTTCAGTGGGCTTGGATCAGGCTCCAGGATCATAAAACGCTCCCAAATCACCCCAGCAGCCTTCCTCCTCCATCAAATATTCTCTAATCTGCAGGTGCTAACTTTTCAGGGCTGGTTTTGGTGAAAGAGACCCTTTAAAAAATTAAAATGCTAAGTATTCTAGTAATATATAAAGTGGGTTACCCTTCAGGGGCCCAGAATATAACTTTTGAGAGGTCTTAGTTATGTGAAGGCTCAGGTCGTCTTTCATTTATTCTGCTCTAGAGCCAGTAATATAGAAGAATGCCTGGCCTGGGTTCAAGCTCCCTTAGCTATTAATATACAACTGCAATACAGATGTTCATTATAAAATCAGAATAACAGCACACATCTCCCCACTCCTGTATGCCAACCACCAGTCAGCAAATATGAAGGGCCAAATCCTCAGCTGGTGTAATTGGCATAGACTTCATTTACACTAGCTGAGGATTTAACCACATCTCCCACTCTTCATATTCAGTCCATTCCCACAAAAAGGAAAAAAAGAAGCAGCCGCAGCAAGCTTCAAAGAATGTTCATTCTCAGTGGTAAGCAGGTTCTTCCCCCCGCCTCCCCAAAGACACAATGTCCTATCGAGATAATAGAGACACCTTTGACTTGGTAGGCTTGAAATTTGGGGACAGATATCTCAGAACTCTTTCCGATATGCACTTTGTCCAGTATCCAGAAAAGGGGGATCTGCTCCTTGATGGCCTCAAGAGTTGTTCTAGTTCCACAGGGCTTATAAAGTCTTTAGTAGCGTCAACACAACCTGCATTCAAAATATACATCCTACGTTTATGAGCTTTACTGCACGCAAACGGCAAATAGAGTATTCTCTTAAACCAAGGACGGGCAGAATTCATCCTTGGATTGAACGTGGCTGATGCAGTTCTGCAGTGTGGTCCACACCTGCCCTCCTCTTCAGTACAGAGGTCAAGCCCATAGAGTTTGTGGATCAGATTCTGATTTCACTTACACCAGTGACACTTAGAGTAATGCTATTGGAGCCAGTGAAGTTACCTTGGATTTACACCGATATAATGGAGAACAGAACTTGGCCTTCCAGGTACACAATTTGGACATTCTGACTCTTAGAGGACACTTGAATAGTAAAAACTTGTAAACTCATATGTAGTGTATAGAAAAAGGGTAATATCCCTTTAAATTCTGAATGCCAGTAAAAGGCCTTCAGATTATTTAGAGGGATACCATATTACACGACTGGCTTCTGATGGCTTCTAAAATCTAGAACACAGTCAGAGCCACAGTATCCACACAGCTAGGGCTTGTGTGTGTGTGTGTGTGTGTGTATTTACTAACCATAGATATTTGGGTCCAATTGTGCCCATAGGGTTTCTTATAATTTTGTTACATAAACAGCAAAAGACACACCACCACTGATGTGTAGACAAGAAATTCTGCAGCAGGCATAATGGAGTAACTTGAGAACCATTTGCGTAACTCTGCCCTAAACTCTTACACTTGATCTAATACCAGGTTATGAATCAGAATGACATTCATACCACTTTTAATTATGGAAATGTATTCTAGATTCACTTGTACCGGGGCACATGCTGGGTGACTACTGCTGCTTAGTTACTATTTGTAAGTTCACACTGTTTCATTTACAAGTGCTGAATCAGAATACATTTGCCATGACCTGGATAAATCAGATACATTTCCTATCTAGATGGAGCTTTCCATGATTCTGTGCATCTGCTTCTGACAAATGAAAAACATCAGCTAAAACATTGAATGAAAATGAAATCCCTTCCAAACCTTAAACCCATTAAAGGGATAGCTCAGTGGTTTGAGCATTGGCCTGCTAAACCCACGGTTGTGAGTTCAATCCTTGAGGGGGCCATTTAGGGATCTGGGGTGAAAATTGGGGATTGGTCCTGCTTTGAGCAGGGGGTTGGACTAGATGACCTCCTAAGGTCCCTTCCAACTCTGATATTCTATGATAAATCAGGGAAGCCACTTAATCTCTAGTGCCTCTGCTCTGCATCTGTAAAATGGAGATAATACTTCCCCCTTTGCTGCCTTGTTTATTTAGATTGTAGGCTCTTCAGGACAGGGACTGTCTCCTATTCTATGTATGTACCATGCCTAACACAATGGGGCCCTGGTTTGAGTTGGGGTATGCAGGAACTATAATAGTAATATTGCTACTGTTTTAAATATGCAAAAAACAGCAACCAAAAGTAATTATGGTAATACAATTTCAGATCTGAGATTTTAATCACACAAGCTAAGAAATTCAAATGTGTGGTTACCCAGTGTTGTAAATTGTCTGTCTCACGGGTTAATAGCATTTTCTTACTGTACATAACATTAACACTAATAGCTTAGTTTTCAATTCTGCTCTTGGTTAGGCAGGCATGCCTACCTATGGCTATTCAGTCAGTGGGACTACTCACGGTAATAAACACTACAAGGTGTTTTGTCAGCAGGATGAGGCCTTCCCTTGCCAACTGTAACTAGCTGAAAATTTGGAACTGGATTTTCTGCTAGACAAGGGTAACTGGAAGCAAAAGTGAAACTGACGAGTGTGTTGACATTGTCCACACTGATGAAATGTGAAAAGACAAACAGTGGCATCTATGTTGAAAATGACATTCATGTTTAATAATCTGAGGTATTGTCAGTAAAACAAGGACATTTTGTGTTTAACATTATTTTTAATCATAGAGTGGCCTTTTAAAAGGGGGTGGAGGTGGGGAGAAGGCACCAGTGCATGTATTTACATGTGCAATCTACCATGGCTATTACCGAGTAAAGGTAAAATGCATATATGCATTTATTTGAATGTGTGATCTAAAAATTACACATCCAAATAATGGCACTGTCACCTTGAGAGTGACAGAACATTGATGCATGAGCACCCCTGGCTTCAGAAGTGCTTATTTATTTGCATGTTTAATCATAGTAATGACAGGTGCAATTATTTCAGTGTAGATGTCTGGATAAATGTACTCCATGCACACTTCAGATAGTATGGAAAATAATGTGCTGTACCTACACAATATTTCACTTTCACTCAATTAGAACGTGTTTCGTTGACTGTTTTTTTCCATACTGTACTTTGGGGCATTCCTCACGGAGTTCTATGTATAGCACCTGCATTTATTTGAATGTGTGATCTCTACGTTTTAAATTCTTAAATGAAAGGAATTTTCATTATCTGAACACAAAGAAGCATCTGACCATTTTTTCCCCCCTAAGTGAAAAAAATTGATTTCTATAGTTCAAAAATAACTAAACGGATTTTATGCAAACCTTCCAAAGACATTCACTTCTAGGCAAAGAACACGCATGATACATTTCTACCCATGAGGCTGTCTGAGAGGAAAGGAACAAGACAGGGAAAATAGGAGTATAGAATGAAAGCCATTTTATCTGAAGAAATCAGTATAGTTCTGTAAACCAGTTGGTAATATTTTTTTGCTGACATAAAGAGTTCAGTGTACAAAACTAGTGTGTTACTCATCATCAGTCATAAATAAGCTAATTAGAGACAGACTAAAGCCGCAGAACTTCTATTCCAATCCAGATTTCCAAAACCATCTCTCACTTCCCTCTCCTCATCCCCCCACAAAGTTCAGAAGTGTTTGCATCAGGGATTTTGGATAATGCCCATCTCTAATTATAATGTACTTTGCATTTCCATGGCATCACACATTTGTAGATCTCAAAGCACTTTGCAAACCCCAATTAAGCCTCACAAGACCCTTGTGCTATATGGAAGTATTATCAACTTCACTTTCTAGATTAAGTTCTGCAACTTGCCCAAGGTCACAGAGGAAGTCAATGGCAGAGCCAAAAATAGAATTTAGGAGTCCTGACTGAGTCGCTTGATCTACTCAGTCAACCAGACTCCCTCTTTATCAGTCTGTAGCATATTACAAACAGAATTTTTACTGCTTTGTGGGCTTACCACAGTCTTAAACACAGTAAAACTGTCCCCATTTTCTTTTACACACTTGGGCTTCAGTGGCATTAACTCCAGGTTGAATAGAGAAGGGTTTCATTTGTTCTGCCCTTCAATTATCAGCTTCCTTTTGCTTGTATTCTTAGGTATAGATAAGAGAGGATGAAAGGTTTCTGAGTTAATCTGAATCTAATCCAAAGCATGTACTAGATACTGAAAAACTCTGCCTTTTGCAGTAGCTACTGTAGATGGGAAATCAGGTGGCTAGGTGTATTTCAGTCTCCTTTCCATTTCAGAACTGTGTGACATTGGAGTTGCACTTTTTGCAAGGCTGAGCAGGACACAGCCTTTGTGCTCTAAGAAATACTGACTCTGTTACAAACAAATATAAACATTGCAGCTTTTGGGGCGGGGGGGGGGGGGGCAAATGGGAGAGACAAAGATGCAAGACCCTGATGCTGTGATTGGCTTTCAATCTTTCACTGCTACCATTCTCTCTGTCATGAATCACTTCTTTTATAGCCCCTCAATATTTCCTCCCATCCACCGCTGCTTCAGTAACTACAGCCAAAGCAATTGCACTGAACACAACCCTAATGTGCCAGGGAAAGTACTGTTTGCATTACTCCTTCTCTTTGGTTTGGCCATTTCTGACCATTCCCTTCTTTTAACAAGCAGATAGGGCTTGCTGACCACCTGCAGCTCTCAGACTTCAACTGAAGGCTTAGAACGTCTGAAAATCAGGCCCTCAAACATTGAATGAGTCCCATGCTAAACCAGATATATTTCCCAGGCATCGGTCCCATTTTTGCTTTAGTTTATAAGGGCTTGATCCCATGAAATTTCATATACATAATTTTACTCTCATGAGTAATTCATCCCTTGGAGAAGTGGGGAGAACCTCAAGGATTTGAGTCAGTTTTGTAGCTGATTCACAAGATGACATTATCTATGAAAGACTGAGCCTGAAGAGATGTGGTTTATTCAATTCATAGAGCTACTCTGGATTGAGTACACAGCGGCGGCAGAAATGAAAAGATGATGCTATTCATGGGGGATAAAATAGAAGCATCTCTATAATAGATCAAGCTGCAAAAGGATGGAGTAGCTAATTCACTTAGTGCGGTCAGGGGAAAATGGAAACTATAAAAAATCCTCTGATGTCACAGCATTTTTCACTTGCAGTTCCTGGTATGAGCGACACCAGGGTTTGGTAGGTGTGGTTTTAACTAAGCCAGCCAGAAAGTGAAAAGAAAATTAGAATCCATTTCCAGCAATGGTTAAGAACGTGTCTGTTTTGATGGGAAGGTTTTTAACTGAACAGGGTCTGAGTTCTACTTTGATACATGGGGCCAGACCGAGGATGCCTCACTCTCGCTGTGGAAAGCTGTATTATACAATTTAACTTAGAAGCAGCAGTCTCTCCATTTTATCCTTTACTAGTTGGCAACATCAATTTCCTCCCTCTCCTTCTGCCCTCTCCCCAGCTCTGCAATTACATTTTAAATTAACACAACTCCTTTTCATTTGAAAATGAAATACAGGGTGATAGCATGCAAAAATTTGTTCTGCAGGCAGGACAGCGGGTACAATAAATTTTTGTCTCTGGGCAGTGGCGTAGCCAGGTTTAGAGTACAGGGGGAGCGGCACTATAAAAAGACGCCTCCCGGCTCCCCCAGTACTCCCCCCGGGGGTGCTTTAAAGGGCCCGGGGCTCCAGCCGCTGCGGAGCCCCCGGCCCTTTAAATCCCCGCCCGAGCCCGGCTCTGACAGCGGGACTGGGGGAGGTGCATTAAAGGGCCAGCGGCTCCCCGCAGTGGCAGGAGCCGCCGACCTTTTAAAGCACCCCCGAGCCCGGGGCTCGGGCGGTGCCTTAGCGCCGCTTCTCCTCACAGGGGGAGTGGCCGCTCCCCAGCTCCCCCCCGGCTACGCTACTGTCTGTGGGTCTTACAAAAATAGTAGCTCTCAATCAGCTTTGGCACTATATGAACTGTCTGGTGGGGTGGTACAGATGTGGAAACATCTAGAGAGCAATGAGTGTATGTGATCAATTTAATTCCAGTATGGATCGAGGAAGGGGTACAGTACAGACTGGTCTTGTCAATCTCGAATGGTCAGCCTCAGCACAATTTGGGAGGGAAAAGTGATCACATATTGATTAGTCTATTTTTTCTGTGGCTTTTGATTCAGTGAATCATCAGACTCTGAACTGCTTGGTGAGCAGGTTGATTGTAACGGGTTCCATAGCTGAGGTTTTTTTGGCACTATCTGGTGGACAGTGACTTTGGGAGAATTAGCCCATTCTGTGGCACCTGGAGGGGACATGGCTAACTAAGGAGCTGGGGAGAACTGGCCTTGGTGTTTCCTATTAAGGAGGGACTGCAGGGCCAAAGAGAGAGAATTCAGAGATGAGAGCTGCAGTAGGAAGCTTTTACCCTGTGATTGATTCTGAAGGGAGAGGACAGTAAAAGTGAAGGGGTTCCAGGCAGCTGCCAGAGAGGCTAAGAGACACCCAGAGAAAGCTCCTTAGCAACAGACTGGGAAAAGCTGCACAGAGAGGTGAAACTCCAGGGAGAGGGGGACTGGACAGCGCAACTCTACGACAGACACCTGCAAGCAGTCAAAGGTAGGGAACCAGCAAGGGATCATTAGAAACAGGCTCTAGCTATTTATCACAAAGGCCCTGGGCTGGAACCCAGAGGAAAAGCAGGCTGGTCTTCCCCAACCATCCCCTTGCAGGAACTGTGGTTGTCACGTTATGGGGTGAAATCTGGACCAGTGAGGGGCTGTCACCACCTGCCCTGCAACCTTGGGGGGCCTCACAATGCTCTGCTGTTGTACTCCCAACCTGGGCTGCTCACAAACAGCCTGCCGGTCACATCCTGAGTGTCTGTGAATAGCTACAGCCCTGGTCCAGCAACTCTGACCCCAGCAGCTTGTCAGCAACACACCAGCCACACTCTGGCTTCCATCAGCCTTGGTTACTATGTGCAAGGTGACCCCAACACACTCCTAGTCCTGAATTTTCCCCACAACATGTGTTCTGCACTGTCCAACCCTCTCCTGGGCAACTCGGATATTAAAGTTCTGTTGCCTCTGTAGGGAGTCAATATGCAACAGTTTGCTGCTTTAACTGGAGTTATCCAAGCAGTTCAGTTTAAACACAACACTGGATTGGTTTGATTTAAAAAATTAAAAAAAACAAATAAAACTAAAACAAAAATAAAACTGCAAAGAGATTTTAAGTGAGTACAAGATATTAAAGTCAGAAGTAGTTACAGGAGAAATAAAGATAAAACATTTCCTAGTAGCTAACACTTAATAAACTAGACTTGGTTTAAGGTCAAATCCTTACCACATGTTCCCAGCAACATGGCTGACCAAATTCTCAGGTCACGGTGCCCCCACCTCCAAAGTCAAAGGGCTGTTTCCTTTGGTGTGTGTGTGTGTGTGTGTGTGTGTGTGTGAGAGAGAGAGATACAGAACGAAAGAGAGATCCCGGGGTGTTTTTGTCCCTCATGTTATAGTCCAGTCACCCTTTGAAATGCATTTTCCCGAGGGTTACCCTAGATAAAGTTCCTTCCAGCTGTGAGGACAGAGACATGGGATCTCAGGGTGAAAGAGGTTCCATGTTGTTTGCTAAAATGCAGGTTAGTATGTCCCTGCCCCCTTTCCTTGCCAAAGAATGGCCACTTGACAGGTGATTGATAATCTACTTTGATGACAGCTGGCTAGAGGAGTCAGTTTGTCCTTTGTCTTTGAGGAACAGGTTTACCCGCTCCCCATACATGTCTGGTAAACACATTTCAGTCATAATTTCATCGTATGTTCATAACTTTCCATATAATGTTGCTATATACCAGGGTAATCTGCTGGTGGGCTGCGAGACAGTTTGTTTACATCGACCATCTGCAGGCACAGCCGCCCACAGCTCCCAGTGGCCGCGGTTCGCTGTTCCCGGCCAATGGGAGCTATGGGAAGGGGTGTGGGCGGTTGCCCACCACTGCTATATACAGTCACAGTGGTGTAAGCCTCAGGAAAGGGGCAAGGATTACTGAGCCCAAGCTGGGGATGAAGGCCTGCTATGTGGTCACGAAGGCTTTGGATTTTCATTTTGACTTATTTGGTTACCCCAGAAGCAGAGTCAACTGAAATGTGCCCTGGCTAAAGGGCTAAGGCACAGGAGTTGCAGACGTAGCAGAACTAGAACGGTGGGACCAGGGGATGCTAGAGGCAAAGAACGCCGGCAACCCCATGACCTGACACCAGGTTGCTACAGCAGTGGGGGCCACTGCTTACACATACTTTGGGCACTGTGACTGGACTTCCAAAATGCTCTCTTCCTAAGAAGCAGCTGGTGTCAGATACAGCAGGAATATTGTGATCAATGAGGACAGGGGATTAGCTCCACTCACTGTACTGGCTGCTTGGTGCTATAGATGGAGTTTAAGCTTATAGTTCTTAATGTTTGATGTTTAAAGTGGCGCTCGTTGGAACATGCCAATACCTCAGAATCAAAACATTCCATAAGAATGTGAATTTCAATAAAAATGTGTTGAACACCAGGTAGGTATACAACAAAAACCTGCCTGCAAGACTGGGTTCTGTCAGAAACCTGCCTGGTTTCCTGCCAGCTCACCCCCGCAGCTCTTCAGCAGGCTCCAAAGCTCCCAGGCTTGTGGCTTCTCAGCAGCCCAAGCTTCCAGGTTCCTCAGCTCCAGGGAATTCCACCAGCCAGACTGCCCCAGAGCCAGGACTCCCAAGCTTTTCAGAGTCCTGGCTCCTTGTCAGCTTGGAAGCCCTGACCACCAAGCTGCCCAGCTTCCTGCCTGGTGAACTGCCAGGGTTCCGGGCAGCTCAGGGAGCCATGGAAACGTTTTGACAAGGTCAAAACAAAATAATAGAATCATAGAATATCAGGGTTGGAAGAGACCTCAGGAGGTCATCTAGTCCAACCCCCTGCTCAAAGCAGGACCAACCCCAACTAAATCATCCCAGTCAGAGCTCTGTCAAGCCGGGCCTTAAAAACCTCTAAGGATGGAGATTCCACCACCTCCCTAGGTAACCCATTCCAGTGCTTCACTACCCTCCTAGTGAAATAGTGTTAACTAATATCCAACCTAGACCTCCCACACTGCAACTTGAGACCATTGCTCCTTGTTCGGTCATCTGTCACCACTGAGAACAGCCGAGCTCCATCCTCTTTGGAACCCCCCTTCAGGTAGTTGAAGGCTGCTATCAAATCCCCCCTCACTCTTCTCTTCTGCAGACTAAATAAGCCCAGTTCCCTTAGCCTCTCCTTGTAAGTCACGTGCCTCAGCCCCCTGATCATTTTTGTTGCCCTCCTCTGGACTCTCTCCAATTTGTCCCCATCCTTTCTTGGGGGGGGGGGGGGGAAACTGGATGAAATACTCTGGATGTGGCCTCACCAGTGCCGAATAGAGGGGAATAATCACTTCCGTCGATCTGCTGGCAATGCTCCTACTAATGCAGCCCAATATGCCATTAGCCTTCTTGGCAACAAGGGCACGCTGCTGACTCATATCCAGCTTCTCGTCCACTGTAATCCCCAGGTCTTTTTCTGCAGAACTGCCGCTTAGCCAGTCGGTCCCCACCCTGTAGCGGTGCATGGGATTCTTCCGTCCTAAGTGCAGGACTCTGCACTTGTCCTTGTTGAACCTCATCAGATTTCTTATGGCCCAATCCTCCAATTTGTCTAGGTCACTCTGGACCCTATCCCTAACCTCAAATGTAGCTTTGACGTCTTCGAAAGAAAATTGGGGATTCCCTTTCTGCAGGAAATTTCAAAATTTTATTCCATTCCAGAATGATGATTTTTTTTGGCAATTTCAGAGTATCCCATGGGAACAGGAGTTTCAGTTTCTGACTAGCTCTAGTTTAAAGCTCTAAATGCTGTGGCTACCAGCTATCTGTCAGAAGCTTTGTAACCCCTACAGAACCTCTCCCTCTCAGGGCAAATGGAATGGTGTGTTGGATTTCAAGGCCAAGGAGCGGGCAGGGGATGGTGACTCTATTTTTGCTGTGGGACTTTAGAGTGCCTAACCCTATGGCCTCCAACCTGTCATGGGTTTGATTGGAAAGAGATCTTAGATTGCTTTATTTTCTAAAGTTTATTGCACATCAGCATGATTAATTGCATTTACTTTGGTCTTGAAAGGCACATAGATACCTTTGATGGCAGATAAGAATTGAATATAATCAATATCAAAAGTTTCTAGGTCCAGGTGCGTGAGAGAGGATCTTAGCCTGACAATTGCTTAATAAAACTGACCAGAAATTGACCATTAAAGTTTGTCCATAGTCAAGGACTATGCTCAGACAGCATTGCAAATTGGCCCCTTAATTATTATTGATGTTATCAATATTACTGATAGGCTGCTGGATTTTGAGAGCTTTGAATATTAAGAAATATTCAGAGGAATTTTGTTTTCAGATATGACCTATTTTAAAATTCAAGATGTTTGAGCCTAAAACTGCTTTGCAGTAAATGGCTCTCAGCTGCTGTGCTTCACAATACTGAAAAGGAGGCGTAAACAGAGAGAGTGAAAACACAGCTTTTAGGAACTAAGCTGGAGGACACAGCAACCTGGAATTGTTTCAAGACCCCTTGGAGTTTTCAGCTGGATTTTCCCTTCAGTAAATGAGAGAGGTCACTAGGTTATGTTTCTTTATGGCGCAAATGCAGATATGGTCTGTTGCCTCCGTTATACTCTGATAATGTTGTTTTCCTAGTGAGTTTACCATCGATCTGACATGCCATTACATCTTATCCCTATTACAAAATGAAGCATAATGCAAGGGAGGTCTGTTTTTCATTACTGTTGAACTTGCTGCACAGGAAGTTTCTTTAACGCAGTTCATGATGAGGTTAGGAGGAGGGGGGAGTTATTAGTTATTACCTCTGTTTCCTCTGCTGGAGTGTGGGCTTCTCTACAGTGCTCTGCCTATTCTCTTGAGGGCCGAGAAGTAATTCCACCACGCTTGTGCACTCCTGAGCCTCTCTTAAGAATAGACTTCCAGTCATGACAAATTATCAGTGCTGATTTTGTGACATGAACTGTTACCCATTAGGGAATGAGCTGACACCAATAAATTCATTTCACTTACAACCTCACGCTGCGTGTGAATTGAAGTTCTGGAGGTGAAAGACATAAATTTACCAGGTGGGCAGATACTCAGCTTCCCCATAAGACTGTGCATTTCACCTCTCCAGTGTGCGTTGCCTCTGCCAGGCCAGACCAACATTAATTTTGCATAGAGTAGATTTCTCTGGTAATGCGTGTCTCCTTTCTGATTTATGTCTGTTCCTAACAGCTGTGCGAGCTGCACCACTGCAAAACGAAACCACTGGCTATGTCTTCACCAAAATAAACCCAGCAGAGCCAAATGCAGCCTGTTCATCGTGTGCCCTTTGCATTACATGATAATAATTAGCATTTATGTAGCACTTTCTGCCTTCCAGTCACTTTTCAGGCAATAAGTAATTAATCCTCCCAACATCCCTTTAAGGCAAGTTATCAAGCGTTCTTTATTAAGTGAAAAGTAGTTTGGATATGTTTAGGTATGTATGTTAGTCATTCGGATATATATATATATATTAGCAATTCTCTCACATTAGTCATTTGGTTAAATGGCTGAACATTTTGATCATTTGAGCAAATGATCATCCCCCAGTGATTTGGCCAAATGACTAAAACTTCCACCAAATGTCTAACTTCCTGACCTCAGAAGCCAAAGCCATAAAATTGTTACACTGTCCCAAAGTGAACTGATGCAAATATAGGGGTGTGTGTATAGGGGGAGCAATGGTAAAATCCACAACTATGATTAACGGTCACGTTCACATTTTATTATGTGTATTGCAATTGCACCTAAAACCCTGAGTGAGGCTTAGGGCTCCGTGCTGATAGGTGGTACACAAACCCAGAGTAAAAGGTAGTCTGTGCCCTGAGGAACGATTGACACCTGGCTTTTGTTAGGGGAAAAAAAGAAAAGTTGCAGCTTGGATACAACTCAACGATGTTTGATGTATCCATTTCAGATGAGTGATAAGAAAAGCACAGCTGTACTCGTGATGTCAAGGGGGACTTTAGATTCTTCCTCCCTGCTTGCATGTTTCAACTAGTTCTTTGGAAAATATTCCACCTCTTGTATCAAGGCCTATTGGGTATGAAGAGAAAAAGGGGATTAGAGCACAAGCATCTCCCTCTCCTCTTTTTTGGGAGATGGCAGGGAGGGGTGAGGCAGAGCAGTGGATGGAGGAAAACAGAAAAGGACCCATGCAGGAGCATGAAAACAAGTCCTGCTGACTGAGCTTTCTTAAGTTGCAGAGCTGAAGACATGCCTTTCCCAGTCCTTCCTAGCAGAGCAGGCACTGAGGACACATCATTCTCATGGCTCAGGAGGTTCCTTCTTGGCCTTACCCACAAGGCCCAAACCACCTTTGCATTTAAGTCTGTCTTGCACACCCACTTCTGATGTGCTGCCTTTGGGAAATCTAGGGGACTTAAGCACATCTCTCTGTCTCTCTCTCTCTCTATATATATATAATCAATCCTAGAACTGGAAGGACCTTGAAAGGTCATCGAGTCCAGTCCACTGCCTTCACTAGCAGGACCAAGTACTATTCCCTGACAGATTTTTGCCCTAGATCCCTAAATGGCCCCCTCAAGGATTGAACTCACCACCCTGGGTTTAGCAGGCCAATGCTCAAACCACTGAGCTAGCCCTCCCCCACGGACTTATACTAAAGAGATTTGTGGTCATATGGCTATGGAGAGAGAGGGTTGAAAAATAGGCTTTAGGTTCAGGGACTGAACTTTTCATATCTGCTAGTTCTGAGCTAAAGCTGTTATGAACTTGCGACCACAAAAGAGACCCCCTTGGGGGACTTGAGGAGCTCACCTGCCAGAGCCCATGTTGAACACATTCGGGATGATCTCTCATAAGATTATTAGCATGTGGGTATGGTATTGTTTTTATATCTTTTTCTCTGAAGTGCTTTTACCTTCCAAATAAAATAGGCTTGCATGAGAAGTGCTGTGTGGTAAGTTAGAACTGTTGGCAGTTGCACCGTGTAACATGTCTGAGGGGAGAAGTGAACAGGCCTGCTTAGGCAGAGTGTCTTTTGCTGGGAATAACACAGTGAAGGCAGGGAATGAACTGTTCAAACTGGAAATATTCCGGTCAGAAGTAGGGTGACCAGACGTCCTGATGTTGTTATTGGGGCTTTGTTTTATATGGTAACTTATTCTCCCGCCACCCCACGCACAGGCCCCTGTTCCCCCCATCCTGTATTCTGATTTTTCACACTTTCTATCTGGTAACCCTACTCAGGAGGGATAGAGACCCTGGTCTCCACTCAAGAAAGGCAACAGCTAGGGAGCTGAAAGCCTGGCAGTGGGGGCCGTTGCTGAACCACTAAGGGGAAATACAGGTGCACTTGCCCTGAACTGAGGCACTGTTCTGTGGTGATGGGGGCTGTGCTTCAAGGTCTGAGCTTCCCAGACAGAATGTCTGGATGAAGCAAGTTGAAGCTCTTGTTGTTATGCATAGCCAGTTGGAAGCAGACCCAGAATAAAGCAGAGCTCCGGCAGCACGTGAAGCACTGACTCTGAGTGATCACTGAACACTGCGTGCCTAGTGGGAGAGAGCAGCTTATTAAGCCGCTGCCTGTGGTATGTGTATGGAGCGGCAAGGGGCACCAGAGAGACTCCCTTGATTCCAGTACCAAATGATAACCCTGTGTGGAAATCAGGCTTTTCTAGTTTTCACCAAAATCAAAATGATTCTGCCCTTTGATGGCTGGAACGTTCCCTGAAATGTTGGACTTGATTGGATGTGGAGTTCAAAAGTTATTGGTAGAGAAATGCCAGCAAGTTGAGCACAAGGCCTTGCTTTGCTCGGCTGACAATCTTATTTTGCAGAGAGGTGGAAAAGCATCACTTTGAACTCTCTATTTATATGAAGCCATTTCCCATGACCTTTGTCTGTCTGCCATCCCAACCTTATCAGCTCCTCAGGGAAGGGATTGTCTCATCTTTTCTGGCTGGAAGGGGACTAGAATGTTGTGGGCTCTACTATGAAAAAGTCAGTGTGGAAGGAGAAGGAGAAGGAATGGAAAGTAAGCTGATCTCTCCCAGGAGGTATTGTGCCCCAGAGGCACCCGAGTCAGAATTCCTCCCTTGCGCCGGAGAGGGAGTACTGTACTTTATTACGACCACTGTTCCCTCTAAGCTGTGCGCATGTGCACACGCACACAGATTATAAACCCTGCGCACACGGCGAAACACCACGCACACACAAATTTGCACAGAAGCACAACAATTTGCACAGAAGAATTGTTTTGTGCACACGGCCTGTCAAAAATTAGAGGGAACATTGATTACGACCCTCAAGCCAGTGCAGCACATGCCCCTCCCTTAGATCCAGAGTTCTTCTGGATGGTGCATGGAAAGGCAGAGCCAGGGCTTTCTACTTCCTCACTCACTTGCTTACCAAGAAGAGCATCGAGTGTGCAACCCTTGCTCTCACACTCCTCTTGAACCTATAATCTGGGCACGTCTAATGCAGCTGCCCTTGAGGGAAAGGAGAGGAGCTCTGACTCCCCTTGCAGGGTAGTGCCTGGGCTAGACCTGGTGTCAGTCTAGCCAATAATGAATAAATCATAAATGTTCTTGACAAATGTCCCCGCTGCAGCAGGAAATATAGAGGTGGTCTTGCAGAGATTCCCCAGTTTCACAGAACAAGGAACAGTCATGTGGCATGCAGGGCCGGCTCCAGGCACCAGCTTGCCAAGCTGGTGCTTGGGGCGGCAGGTGAGAAGGGGGCGGCAGTCCGAGTCCCGCGGCGGCAATTCGGCGGCAGGTCCGCTCTTCCCGCCGCCGCATTGCCACCGCGGGACTCGGACTGCCACCCCAGTCTCGCCTGCCGCGGCGGCAAAGGGGCGGCAGGTCCGCCGCTGTCCCCTTGCCGCTCCGAAATGGGACTGCTTGTGTCGGGGGCGGGGCCCCGCCCCTGACGCAGGCAGACGTGGCGGGGCCCCACCCCCGACGCAGGCAGACGTGGCGGGGCCCCGCCCCCGACGCAGGCAGACGTGGCGGGGCCCCGCCCCTGCTTGGGGCGGCAGAATTGTAAGAGCCGCCCCTGGTGGCATGTCATCTTCAGTAAAGTGCTCAGCACTCAGGTTGGCTAGAGAGAATGTAGAGCCTTTATATGAAGGGCACAAAACACTGCTGAGGATTTTGGCACCTTGCTTTCACCCGACATTCCCAGAGACTCTGTCCGACAGTCATTACATCCTCTCTCTTGCGTGGCTTCTCCCATGCCAGTAATGTGGTACCTGTGTGTAGCATTGTATGGTGAGTCCATCTCTGGATAGCCAAAGGGTGAAGGGATGTTATTCCAGATACTCCAGTGCATCCACAAGCTTGGGACGGATCCTGGTGAAGTAGATAACTGTGACAGGGACAGGGTTGGATTTAAAATGGTGGCTATTTTTAAAAAATGGTAAGTAGGATTTGTTTATAGTGAGACTCCAGTGAATGAATAATGTACACTCTAGTCTGATTGTTTGTTTTTATAAAAATCTGTTCAGGCCCCTGTCCAGAAACACGATGACATCATCAGTCATGGCGACAAAGGGTCCTGTGGCACCTTATAGACTAACAGAGGTATTGAAGCATAAGCTTTCGTGGGTGAATACCCACTTCATCGGATGCAAGCAGTGGAAAAGAATTCCACACGATGACATCTTCAGTCATGTGGCCAAATGCCTTTTAGTTTTAATCCTTTGATGAAATGCCCTAGTGGAATGGCCGCTTGTTCAAATGACAAAGTTTGTCATTTGACCAAATTACTAGCCTGACAGGATGACGAACGTGTTCTGCCACATCATCAAAGTCTATTAATGTCATTTGAGAAAGACAGGTGAGTAAAGGAAAGGTTAAGAATGAAAGTTGAGAAAAGCGTTTACTCTTCAGCCACATCCCTCACACCAGTGGCCCAGAGCAGTTAGTATGAAGCTCCTACGTTGGCTCTGCACCACCCGAGGAGCCCATTTACACAAGGGGGAATAGCCGTGGAAGCCTGCTTTCTGGCTGCTTTGCATCACTGGAGTGGGGTGGCTCAAAGCATCTGGATCATAGGGGAGAATCAGGGCCGTGATCCACCCCCTGGAGTCTAGCTCAGTGGCTGATTGTGTGGAAGGAACTATTTTAAGAACAAAACATGGCTGAGTGATCAGAAAGGCACTGAGGCTTAGCGACAATAGCCAGTGACAAATATCCAGTAGTCTCATTGGCGTGTTTTAATGGGCTCTATTAGTTTGTGATCCTGGTATATTTTCCCTGCCTTGGTTTTTGGTTAGTTGCATTTCAGTCTCAAAAAATATGATGTGACAGTAGCTAGTGGAGGTAGTAAAAACTGACTCCTGGCCATAAGATATGGGTATTAACCTTTCATAAACCTGATCCATGTCCTACGATTGGAGCCTGGATATAAATATCAGTCTCATATCAGCTTTCCTGTGTCTCGCCCGTTATTACAGAGCACTTTGATTTCCTGTGAATTGTTTTTACATTGACAAGTACATGAGTACAGGAAAGACTATTCTAGGCAGATATCAGCTACCACAAAGGCTCTTAATTTTCATTTATTTACAGACTTTGATAAAAAATTTACATGTTTTACAAGAGCTATTTGTTTCTTACCAGTATTTCACCTGAATTTTTGACCACTCATGTATATTAAAATACTGATTATGTTAAGAAAATCCAATAATTACATTAGGTGGAGGGATTTATGTTAATAATAAATAAATGTCTGTTAAAGTAAGGTAACATAGAGAATGTGCATGCACATGTCTGTGTACTGCTAATGTATATGAAATCATGAAATAAATCACAGCATGAAGATACTTTTCATTTCGGTACTCTTACTTTTCTCTACTCGTTGCTTTTTTCCCCTGCCCTCCTATCCCCCAATATTAACCCTGATACTTACTGAGAACTGTAAAGTTAAGTTTTTGCACAGATTTTCACCCACATTTTAATTTTTGTAATATACACTGATACATTCCTAGGACATTTTAAACAGAATTTAAAAACCAGAAAATGAAGGGCCGTGGCTACTACTTACTAACATCAAAGCAAACTTATGGATCCAGAACCCAACTTTCCTCAAGTTCTAGAAAGAGTTTCAAGTTGGGATTCTAGTTTAGGTCCATGTGATTGGATATCTGACCTCTCTACTGGCCAGGAAGGGTTAATGAGCTGCTGTAGACTCAATCAGCCCTGCCCCATGTTACCTGTAAGAGCTGTCAGAGTTGCAGGGAGGTGTTAAAAGGAGAGAGCCAGCTCAGCTGTGGGAAAGACTGGGAAGGAGAGCAGACTGGCAGCTCCCACACCACGCCACATTGTGTGAGAAGCCTCAGTGGGACCAGGACCTGAGTGAAGACTATTAAGGCAAGCTGCTATGGCTAGGGTCTGTCTGAAAGGAAGGGGATTGAAAGCTGAGCCTAATGGGGCCGAGGAGTCCTTTAGTTTGATGTTTATGTTGGATTTTGACTTGGGGACTTTGCTGCCCCGGAAGATGCTGAACTCTCTCTGTGACTTGGCCAGACGGCTAAGACACATCCATACACAAAGTGTGCTGAAGACTCTGTTGCGGAAACAAAGGCAGAGCTGCTCCAGTACCACACCACATGCAGAGGCATGCAGGGACCTCACCTCCACCACAGTCCAGCTTTACTAAACTTGAGTAACCCACAGTCTGATGTATGACTGGGGCTCCTAGTGCTACAGCACTACAAATACTAAGTAGTAATAATGCTCCTTATGCCCATCAGCCATGACACATATACAGGAGCAGTAAAGTGCACAAACAAATATATAAACCTGTGAGGTTAGCTTTAAAAATGTTTTCTGCTGCTGCCCTTGAGACTTCTGTCACATTAGAGTTGTGCTACCGTTGTGATGGACACCATGTAAGTCAATGAATAAAATAAATAATTGTCATGGCGGATGATTACCCTGGTGGCTGCTGTCAGTCACATGACACATAGAGCTTTCCTTTGTCTCTGTGACTGAGAGTGAACCAGTGTCTCTGAACACAAATGAACCAGTTGTGTACATCTTCCCTGTTTTATAGATAGTTTAAAATTCCTGACTTCCCTCCCTTCCCCCAAGCCCACTCCTCTGAGTGCCCTGCACCAAATGAAACCTGATTTTAAAACGTAAGTAAACTATTTAATTCTGTGAAATTGTAGCAAATTTCATGGTTCCTAAGTAGCAGCATAGACACACAAAGGGCAGAGTCTCTTCATGGCTGTGCTACTTGCTCTCATGATCTCATCCTTATTCTTGGGACTTAAACCTAACTTCTTAGCAAACCTGAAACTGCTATGGGCTTGGGTTGGTTCTGCATGCCTTCCTCAAACCATTCTGATAAATGTGGTATTAGCTACTGTTTATTCTATACATTCTTCTTACGCATGCTCTATTTCGTGTGTATTGTATGTTTACTCCTACAACATTGGCCAGGGACTCTTGGTTCTGTGTTCGTATAGCACTCAGCACTATGGGGCCCTGGTCCATGATTAAAACTGCTAGGCCCTACAGTAATATAAATAATAATATCACTATTTTTCCATTGGGCCAGCAATCGCCTCCCCAACCAAACAGCAAGGGTTGAGTGGCTCTGCCGTATTAGACTTTAGAGCAGGGACTCCTGAGGTGCTGACTGTGGATCCGTGGCAGTATCACAGACAGCCCATGGCGGGTCATGTACGTACTTACAAATGCTTACGTGTACTTGGAGAGTCTATGTTCAAGGTCTGCATGACCTATCCATGAGCAAGGGGGAAGCTGATTATGTATCTGAGGACTCAGAGTTGCAAAGACCACGTAGGTAGAAAGAGATTTTCGATTTCTCCTCAGTAGCAGATAAATGTCTCAGTCAAATCCATTATGTATTCTGTGTATACACAATGGGTTTGACTTGAGACATATTTATGACCAAGAATATTATGTATTCTCTTTATACACCATGCAAGGTTAAAAATTTTTTGAAAATTTATATTTGCTTTTTATCGTACAGACATACAAGCGATTTACAGCCAGACCTGCTGAATTGAATCAGCCTGTAAACTCCCATTTATTATGGATTAACTCCTGAAATGCTAGAGGTCACTGTCTTGCTCGATGCTGTTAACATATTTTTTGTGTATGAAAACCCAACAACTGAAACCAGGTTTGATAAAGTTCATTTAAAACAATATGGATGGGTCTGAGCTGCAAAGTTTTAGGGTTTGGATTTGGCCCATTTATAGATATAAGGATCAAACAAAAGTTTGGCTTCAGATCTGAACTTCCCCAAAAGTTAGGCTCAAATGAAAATGCCCCCAATCTCTAATAAACAAGCAAACCTGGATCATTCTTTGAATGCAGACTACCTGCAAGATTAGTACAAATAAACCAAAAGTTTCAAACTCTAGAAACTTTACTTTAGGTGCCTAAATCCATAATTAGGTATCTAAATAAGTGTTCTGGCTTTTAGATATAGAGAGATATGGATTTATGTGCCTAATTTTAGGCATTCAAGTTTGAAACAGTCCTGCAATTTATGATACTTAACGTCCAGATCCTTGGCTGGTGTAATTTGCTATCTCCAGTGATTTCAGTGGATCACTTTGGGCCAGAATCTATAGCCAATACACACATACTCATTTATATTAAAAGATCAAGAGTCCTTAGTTTATCTGGGCACCACTAGTTAATAAGCTGGCGCTAAAGAGTTCTAGCCAAGAACAACTGGCTCAAAAAATCAAGTTTCAGATAATGTGGAGTACAAGACTTGTGATCTAAAATTAGACATTGGCACACACCATCAATTGCCTAACCAGCTGTAATAGATTAGCCAACCTGGACTTGGTATTCACGATAGCACAGTGCAATAACATCAAACTTATCAAAAGTAAAACTAATATTTAAATGTAATAATATTTATCTACCATACAGAGCAATATGCTTCCCATAGAACTGCTCAGCAGCCTGCCTGCTGCAAAAGCCCCCGGAGGGCATGAATCATGATGATTATTTTTGATCAAGTAACAGACACCGTTTGTACAGTCGGGGTTTCCAGTGCAGCTCCAGCTTTTGATAAATACGCTGCATTCCATGATAACTTTGCCAAGTGCTTTAATATTCTACAGCTCCGTCCCCGATGTCTGTCTCTTGCAAATGTGGGAAGGAAGAGCAAATATCAATAAAATCACCCTGTCTGCTGCAGCCCAATACATAACCTCCCTCAAGGGTAAATAAATAGCAGCTTTGTTATCTCCTGGTGGTGGAAAAAAGGGTGGCTCCTTTGTTTACTCTGTGTTCATTCTTGCCTTTTACCCAAGTAAAAGATGTTTCATTCATATGTATTCAGTTATGTAGGATCTACGCCTTTGTTACAAGACTGCCTATATGCTATGTGCCCTGATTTATAGCACTTTCTGCTTCTCTGCTCCATTCACATAACCTTTGGTCATGTTATCCACTCCTGCTGGTCAGGTGCCCAGAATCCTTGGCTGTGAGAAGTATGGTATATATATTTATATTTATTTAGGTTTAAACAACAGCAAAAAATGCCAATAGAAGAACTATAGGCATCCTAACAATTAGTGAGGACTGCCCAGCATCATAAAATCAAGGAAGGTGGTCTGCCTACTTGTGCAGATTAGAATTGGGGACCGCCGTCCTGTAGTAGGGGGTGATGACAGTTGTGTTTGTGGACCTTTAAGTGAAATATCAGTGAAATATTTTGTGTGTGTTGTGTTTGAGGTTTGTTTGGCTTCAGTATATTCCATATGTGGTATTTGACTGTCAGAGGAAAATCCAAATGTCCCTGCCCCATGGATCAAAGATTGACAGGCAGTGTATCTAGAATGCTCAGAATGGCATACCCTGTTCCTAGCGGCTTTCTGCAATGTGCATCAGCCGAGCCCCAGACCAGCGCAGCCTGATGTAACTGCCATGACGTCATTGCTTGGCCCAGAGATGGGACCTGACTCACATTGCTGTGTGAGGGAAGAAAAGAACAAGAGTCATGGGGCCAGATCCTCAGCTGGTGTGAGTCAGCAGAGCTCTATTGGCTTCAATGGCACTATGAGGATTCACACTAGCTGAGGATCTGGCACGATATGTCAGCAAGAGTCCATGTTTGAGGAGATGATCTGCTGTCAGGCTCATGTTTTCCCAAGGTTTCTCGATGTGGGAGGAGCTAATTCAGAGATGGGTAAAATGATGCTGGGGTGGGTTTATTTTCTTTGGAATTAATTTTCCTGGGGTGTTAGGGTTAAACTTGCTAGGGGGAGGAAGGATTTGGAGCCCCAGTTGATTTATCCTTTTTGTTGTTTGAATTGATTTGTCATTAGATTTTGTTTGTGTTTCAAAATCATGAGAAGCACCAATAAAATAAAATGTTCATTCTCTGCTGCCTTCTGCTTCAGTTAATACCTTGCAAGCTAGGAAGGCAGCTGCCCTCACTCCCCACCCCATCCATTTGCAGCATTCGTGTGTTAGAGATGGGGCAAAGCTACAAAGTCCACACCCAAACTTCCACTAAGCCCCAGGCTATCCAGATGTGGGGGTTTGGTTCAGCCTATTACACAGCGGAGATGAGCCCAAATCAAAATCCTGATCTCAACTTCTTTGAACATTAGGATGTTCAAAACCCGAACTAGATGCAAGTTTGGTCTCTCTCTACTATGGACGGGGAACCAGAGGAGAAGTTTGAATCTGGATCTGAAATTGCTCAGAGCTAGGGTTTTTCTTGAGGCCCATGTCTAGTTTACAGGTTGGTGCTGTTTTCCTTTTATATTGTTGTGGTGGGAGCTACCAGAGGGCACTGCTACACATAGTCTTACAAGTTCTGTTTCTTAGCATACGGTCACTGGTTTGCCTTTGAAAACTGCTCAGGTGTTGAGTTTGTGAATGAGGGAGGGAGCTGTGGCAAGCAGCAGGAGACTGTGCTCACTGCCTAAAGTCACTTCTAGAGGCAGATCTGCTCCCTCAGGCATTGGCGTTTGGGCGCAGATCCTGAAGGAGTGGATTGCCTTGTGTGCTGTTTGAGATCACCTCAAGCAGTGGTGTTTATAGCGTAAACAAAGAAGTTGCACTAAGAAAATGCCCTAACTCTGAATTACTGATTTCTCCTTCCAAAGGAAGCTGACCTGCTTCCCAGACATCTGCTCCCTCTTGGCAGAGGGGCGATAATATAGAATCATAGAACCATAGGGTTAGAAGGGAGCATAAGGGTCATTTCGTCTAACCTCCTGCCAAGATGCAGGATCTGTTGTATCTAAACCATCCTAGACAGATGACCATCCCTATCCAGCCTCCTTTTGAAACCTCCAGTGAAGGAGCTTCCACACCCTCCCTAGGCAGTCTGTTCCATTGGCCTACAATTATGTATGTTTTTAAAATGTTTATGGGCCATAAAGTTATTGGGGGAATGTGGATAGGGTTTAAAAAAAAAAGACCTGACCTGGTGTTGAAGTCCAACTGGATGATGCATCAGCTTAGTTTTCTTCTGAATATTTACTCTTTAAAAAATGAGAAAAGGGGATTTTTTTCCTCCACAGTAGTTTTCAGTGTGCGCTAGACTCAAAGAATGACTGGTCCATTTATCATTTAATAAATACAGAAAGCAAACATTAGATCACAAATCCCCTTCAGGATCGAGAGGTTCAGGAAACCTCTAGAACTTTATGGGAAGTATAAACCCCACCACATGGGCAGCCGTCTACTCCATTGTCTAGGAGAACTATGATAGTGTGGAAGCCATAAAGGAATTTCTTATCAAGGCAAAGCCCTGGATTGGAATTAAAAATGGTATAGCAAACACTAACCTAAGCAAACACATCATCGCAATGGGCCCCAGAATCAACAGAGAAGCTGCCCACACCCCTTTTCAGAGGAATGAAAAATCTGAAAAGCAAATAAGAGTCCCTGCAGATAGTATAACCTGCCTAACTCCAATCCCACTAAAAACCACAATCATTTCTCATCAGTAAATGCCTGACAACAGTTCATATTCTCAATCCAGCTTTCTCCCCCTCTGAATGCAGCCAACAAGCAAAATTCTGCCCTGGTTTAAACCCGGTGGAAGCACAAAGTGAGGGTTGCTTGGAGTGTAAAAGTCAGTGCAGAATTCTTTGACTCCTGACCAACTAGCTAAGCCACGCTTTAACACAACAAGAATAGCGCAGCACACTAATAGACCCACATTCTGCATTTAAACCGAGTGTGTGTGTGTGTGGGGGGGGGGGGTGCTGAGAGGGACACGACCACATTTGGTAGACTCCCCCGCACCACCACCACCACATTTTGCTGCTGTGAAATAATGTAATTAAAAGCATCAGCCTTTCCTAAAACCTGGCATCTTTTTAAAAATGAAAGATGAAATCTTCTTTTAAATAGCAGCTGAGATGAACAATCCCTCACTGTGCTTTTGGTTAGTCATGTGTATGTTTGGCTGGTGGATCTAATCCTGTTTTGGGGAGCACTGTTAACTAGGGCTTGGCCTGTTCAGCCACCTTTTAGGTTCCTGCATCAATACCCAATTATGTCACCACGCAAAGGGCCATCCAGTACAGTGATCTCCAGGATTATTGCCACAACCTGAGATCTGTCAGAAAGCTCCACTCAGCAAGCTCCTGAATGACTTCAGATGCCTGCCAGCCATAGGAAGAGTTCAATGCCTGCTATGGCAGTTTCCTCTCTGAATATCCCACTCGAGAGAGCCTCTCTGTCAACAGGGCTTCAACAAGCAAAACTGCTGCTTGTAGCGGGGAGCTGTGATGGCTGATTCCCCTCAGATAAGCTACTTTGGAAGGTCTGATGCTGTTGGGGTAATGGTTTGCCGCATGGTTTGTTCTCTGAGGCAAAACAAGGCCATGTGAATTATAGCTGTATCCTTAATTTCTATTTCTAAAGCTTGGCTCTGGCATACCCGAGACTCACTCGGAGCTCAAAGCAGGGAGAGCTTGTTGTATGGGGCAGGGGCGCCGGAACAGAGAGGGGCCGGGGAGTCATGCCCCCCCCCCACTTTTAAAAGTGGGAGGACTATGCCCTCTCTCTTTTTACTGGCCGTAAGGGCGAACGACAGGGGGGAGGGGGCAGAGAGGAGCAAACAGGGGGTGGAGTTTTGGGGGGAAGAGGCGCAAGGGAGCAGGGCTTCTGGGGAAGACCTGGCATGGAGGTGGGACCTTGGGGAGAAGGGGCAGTGCAGGGGTGGGGCCTTGGAGGGAAGAGATGACATGAAGGCGGGAGCGACAGGGGAAGAGGGGAGGGGAGGGGCAACAGTTTGGGTGCCCGTGACCCCACACACACACACACTTTTAGAGAGCTTCTGAAGCTCCTGGCGTGAGGGGTGCCCTTGCAGCTGTGGGCTAAAGGGCAAGTGTGGCAGGTAGTTCAGGGGTTTGGACTTTGATGTTGGGGGATGAAGGACATTCCGGAGAGTGTAAGATGGGGGGGGGGAGGGGACTGCAATAGCGAGGACAAGCAGGGGCGGGAGTGGAACTTTTGAGAGGGATCTGAGACATAGGTAAAATTCTGAGTCTGTTGTGAGCTGGTGGTGTGAGGTCTGTTGAGTTTTTAGGTGGGAAAGCAAGCCCCTGTTGCGGGAAATACACTGTGGTAAAGCCTGGGTACGAGCCTTGGCCCTGGTCTACACTGGGTGTGTGTGTGTGGGGGGGCTGTCGATCTAAGTTACACAACTTCAGCTACGTGAATAATGTAGCTGAAGTCGACGTACTTAGATCTACTCACCGCGGTGTCTTCACTGCGGTGAGTCGACTGTTGCCGCTCCCGCGTCGACGCCTGTGCCTCTCGTGGCGGTGGAGTATTCCCGGAGTCAACGGGAGAGCGCTCGGGGGTCAGTTTATCGCTTCTAGACTAGATGCGATAAATCGACCCCCCGCTGGATCGATCGCTGCTCGCCGATCCGGCGGGTAGTATAGACATACCCTTGGTTCTGGACATACCCTCTAGTATAGACATACCCTCTAGCCCTGCCCATCACTGCGAGATGTGGAGTGAAAATCTTTAGGCTTCCTGGATCACTAGCTCAATGCCATCACTACAGTCTTTTACTGCTGTTATGTACAGTGCCATACACACGTTCTTCTTCTTAAAGGAATAGTGTTAGATACTGGCAATTCACAGGAATTGCGTCCCTGTTGGTCTCGTCTCAGTGCAGCTCCAGTGGTGCGAGCAATGATGGAAGCACCAGGGCTGGAGTAGAAGACACTTCTATGATTGCTGCCACCCATGGAGCTGCTGGGGCTAGACCAATGGTGAGGACGGGTGCTCGTGCTCTCAAACTTTCATCTCCATTGAACAGAAATTTTTTTAATAATGAATAAAAGGGAAAAGATTCGGCTGTACTCCGCTCCAATGAAACGAATACAATGCATGTCCCTGAGATTGCTGTTGTACTTGTTTTATTATTACTTCTTACAGTGACTGTTTCACTCGTGGCCAATGCCATTCTTAAGTAATGCGGTGACTATAACTCATGAAAATAAAACACGTACGCCACCCCTCCAAGACACAAGTATTCTATATGAAAATTTAGTTTATAACTGCCAGATCCACGAATATGGATTGGCTGCATAATTCTACCAGTGTCCATCAGTCAGACAGACCTGCTTAATGAGAATGAGAATTTATGCCACTAATTCCTATATTGGCTACTGCTGGAGTGCAATTGGAAGGAGAGCTCTTCTATAGCTAACAAGATTAGAAAGGAGATTGGTACCTGGAAGAGAGCCTGCAGTCTAACATTTTAGGAGAGCTTCTGCATGAGTTGATTTGCCTCCTAGGTGGGTGTAATTCTTTTGTGCTGTAGGTAGAATAAAGGTACTCGGCCTATGTAGGCAGGTAGAGAATATACATATAGTTGATTGAATAGGTACAAATATATAGTGCATGATCAATTCAATTCAGTCCTTCCCTGGTGTTTACCGGAAACAGCATATTTGTCTGCCTCCTTCTACCTTTTTTTTTTAAAATGTGCTATGTTACAAACACACATTCAAAATTAGGGGGAATGCGGAGGACATAATATACCTGGACTTCAGCAAGGCTTTTGGCACAGTCCCACGTGACATTCTGATAAGTAAGCTGGATAAATGCAGGCTTGACAGAACTACCATTAGGTGGATACATAATTGGTTAAACAACCGCAAACAAAGAGTAACTATTAATGGAATGATGTCGAATTGGAGGGAGGTCTCAAATGGGGTTCCACAGGGATCTGTTCTGGGTCTGGTGTTTAACATTTTTATTAATGACCTGGATATAAGTATAGAGAGCTTACTGATCAAATTTTCAGATGACACAAAGCTATCTGTGGGGAGTTGCCAATACTTTGGAGGATAGAGCTAAAATTCAGAGGGATCTTGATAAATTAGAGAACTGGGCTATAGGCGACAAAATGAAATTAATTAAAGACAAATGAAAGGTGCTATACCTAGGGAAGAAGAACCAAATTCACAAATACAGAATCGGGGATAACTGGCTTGTCAGCAGCACTGCTGAGAAGGATCTGGTTGTTGTGGTGGATTCCAATCTCAGCATGGGTCAGCAATGCGATGCTGTTGCAAAAAAAAAAAAAAAAAAGCAAATGCAATTTTGGGTTGCTTTAACAGAGGCATAGCATGCAAGTCATGGGAGGTGATAGTACTGCTCTTCTCTGTGCTAGTTAGGCCTCAGCTGGAGTGCTGTGTCCAATTTTGGTCACCAATGCATAGAAAAGATGTAGAAAAACTGGAAAGAATCCAGAGGCGAGTGACAAAGATGATCAAAGGGATGGAATACAAGCCATATGAGCAAAGGCTCAAGGAACTGGGTATGTTTAGTTTGGAAAAGAGGAGATTAAGGGGGGGCGTATAGCAGTCTTCAAATACTTGAAAGGCTGCCACAAAAAAGAGAAAAGTTCTCTCTTGCCACAGGGGGCAGGACAAGAGGCAATGGGTTCAAATTACAGCACAGCAGATTTAGATTAAATCTCAGGGAAAATTTCCTAACAGTAGGACACTGGAACAAACTCCCTAGGGAGGTTGTGGAAGCTCCTTCACTGGAGGTTTTCAAAAGGAGTCTGGATAGTGGTGGCCATCTGTCTTGGATGGTTTAGACACAACAAATCCTGCATCTTGGCAGGGGTTAGACTAGATGACCCTTGTGCTCCCTTTTGCCCTATGATATTATGATTAAACATTTGCACTGTAGTTATGGGGGATGGGGAGATTTTCAAAGACACAAGGGGGAGTTAGGTGCCCAGCTCTCATTGAATGTCAGTGGGATTTGGCTACCAATACCAATTTGAAAAGCTCCCCTGTAAAAGCTTTCCCATCCTCCTGATTTGAAGCAGTACTAGTGCATAGAAGTCAGTGAGTGAAACAAGGAAATGTTAGATTATGGGGCTGTTTGAAAAGATCAAACTATTTTTTAATGAGCCAACCAATTCCAGGCTCCTAACTGGATAGAACAGAGTGGCTAAAATGTGGCCATTCTCCCAAAGTTAAGCTGTGACTCTCCTCACCTTCTCCATCATCTCTTACTGGTGTTCCTGTATGTTTTTGGCATGTTGGTATAACAGAGTGAAGGCTTCTCTTGCTAAGAAGGAGCAGTGAAATTGTACTTCAGAAGCAATGAATTGGTCTTCATGGATGGTTACACCTCCCTATTAACGGCCACCCCCACTTAAACTCAGGCTTCTAGTGCATTGCCAATGGGATGGAAAAATCTCCCCTTCTTGAATAAAAATAGAAAAAAGGGGGAAAGGGCTCCTCTTGGAATTACAGTAGTCACACACTTTGCTCACAATGCCTGAGTTTAGCAACCACTTCCCTGGAGGAAAGGGCTTCTGTCTGTCTCAATTTTTAGCTAGACAAGACACTGAGAAATTAGCCTACCCATCCAAAGTCAATTTGAAGCAGGAGCAATTTCTTTCCCTTGTCAGGTGGGTTTTCTGACTTTGACCCAATTGCCTCATGGAGCCCCTTCATGGTTTACCAAGGAGGGGACCTCACAGAGAACCCAGGGACCTGACTCCATTGAATACGATTATCTGAAAAGTTTAATATGCTAGCCAATCTGAAATGCACGTGTTCTGGCCATTTGTAAACCCAGAGACTTCTAGTTAAAATAACAGAGCTGGGAATCTAATTTCAACAGAGCTGTGCCTCTTTCAAAAAGGTCCTGATCCAAAGTCTGTTGAAGTTAATGGAAAGATTCCCACTGACTTCAGTGGGGTCTGTATCAGTCCCCAGTTACAGACTAGCAGCCCCCACTTAAATGTTCTTAGTCTGTATAGAATTAATGTTTTCTGCAATGTTCATTCAAAGTCTTTGCTAACAGAACGAAAACAGACATGTGAGTGAGGATGATGGTGTTGAAGGGTGTCATGTCCTTAAAGAAACAAGCTTAGGCTCTGTTTACACTACAGCTTATGTTGGCGAAAGGTATGTTGCTCAGGGGAGGTGAACAAATCACCCCTCTGAGTGACATGAGTTACACCGACATAGCGCTGTCCACACTGGCGCTTATGTCACAGGAGAGCTTCTCCCACTGACACAGGTATTGCTGCTCACGGGGGCTGGAGTAAGTCGATGGGAGAGCTCTCTCCCATCCACTTAGAGCAGCTATATTAGCGAGTTTACAGTGGTGCAGCTGCGCCGCTGTAAACTCTGTAGTGTAGCTGTGCCCTTAGAAATATATAGCTGATAGGGTTAAGCCAGTACTTTTCAAAATGTTGGGCTCTAAATTAGCTGTTACCACTCAAGAAAGAGATCTTGGAGCCATTGTGGATAGTTCTCTGAAAACATCTTTTCAGCATGCAATAGCAGTCAAAAACGGTTAACATCGTTAGGAACGGCAAACCGCGGCCAGTGGGAGCTGGGAGCGGCCGTACCTGCAGAGGCGGCAGGTAAACAAACTGGCCCGGCGCACCAGGGGCTTACCCTGAGCAAGCCGCGGGCCAAGTTTGGGAACCACTGGGATAGATGAGACAGAAAATGTCATAATTCCACTATATAAATCCATGGTACGCCCACACCTTGAATACTGTGTGCAGGTCTGGTCACCCCATCTCAAAACAGATATATTAGAATTGAGAAAATTACAGAGAAGGCCAACAAAAATGATTAGGGGTGTAAAACAGCTTCCATGTGTGAAGGATTTAAAAAGACTGGGACTGCTCATCTTAGAAAAGAGAGAACTGAGGGGAGATATGATAGAGGTCGATAAAATCATGACTGGTGTGGAGAAAGTGAGTAAGAGAGTGTAATTTACCCCTTCACATGACACAAGAACCAGGGGTCACCTGATGAAATTAATAGGCAGCAGGTTTAAAACAAACATAAGGAAGTACTTCCTTGCACAGCACACAGTCAACTGTGGAACTCATTGCCAGGGGATATTGAAGGCCAAAAGTATAACTGGGTTAAAAAAAATTAGATAAGTTCATGGAGGATAAGTCTATCAATTGCTATTAGCCAAGATGGTCAGGTGTACAACCCCAAGCTCTGGGTGTCCCTAAACCTCTGATTGCCAGAAGTTGGGTTTGGATGACAGGAGATAAATCACTCACTAAATGTCCCTGTACTGTTCATTCCCTGTGAAGCATCTGGCATGGTCCACTGTCGGAAGACAGGCTACTGGGCTAGATGGGCCATTGGTCTGACCCAGTCTGGCCATTCTTCTGTTCCTATGATGTGTTGTGCTAATCAGATTATAGCACCTGATTCCATTACCTTCCAGTGCAAGAGTCCCTGAGGAAGGAAAACAGTTGAACTACCATGTTTATAACTTTGATATCAGAATGAATATCTGCTAGCCTTGGGCAAATGGCCTTCTGTGAATTTTGTCTGGGGACACAGTGGCAAGCCATGTCACTTAGGATTGTGTCTGCTAAGATATGATGCCTCTGAGTAATGCAATTTATATTTCATGCACAATTGAAGCAGCTAATGGTATAATTCTCCAAGGGAGAAACAAGTTGTTACAGTGTTAATTACATTGCAGTTGCAATTTTTTCCCCACTCTGTGCATAGTGCTTTAAGGTTATCAGCTAGCAATAAAATATTTGGAATTATGCAAAAGAACTTCTGCCTGTTCATGTTCCTGGCTTCTGTTAGTGGTGGCAGCTCAGTTTTTCCCCTATATTAACAATTTGCGGGTATTTGGTGTTGTCTGTATTTCCCAAGTAGCTGCTGCTTGCTAGGACAGAGTGCCTCTTGTGTATTCTATGGGAAACTGCAGCTCAACACAAAGACAGCAGCCAAACATGCTGAAATAGTATTAGAGAACTCAAGAGAGGACACTGATCCTGGGAAGCAGTGAAAACTGACAGGTTTCAGAGTAGCAGCCCTGTTAGTCTGTATCCGTAAAAAGAACAGGAGTACTTGTGGCACCTTAGAGACTAACAAAGTACACAAGTACTCCTGTTCTTTTTAGTGAAAACTGAAACATCTTGGGATCTGAAGAAAGGAAAATAGTGTCAGCATGTTCTCAGGTCCTAGATCGTGACATCTAGAAAGGGAAAGTAATTCAAGAGGTGCTCAGGAGCACAGAGGGAAGAGGGCAGAGAGATGGTATTTGATGTCTGTACTGAACTGGGCTTTCTTTCCAACCTACTCTCAAGAAGATGCCCTGTGCCTTCAGCCTGGTGTCACTCCGCATTTGTCGCGAAATATCAGAAAATCCCCCAAAGGTGACAGGATGAGGAGCACCAAGCGTGGCTTTAACAAGCCAAAGTTACCAACAATGGCATTGAGGGGATTTGGTTTTTTAAAGAGGAAACAAAAGGGTAGTTCAGTAGGAGGGTGACTCGGTGTGGTCATGCAGGAGTCCAGAGCACAAAAGAAAGCTATGGATTCCGGACCAAGGAAGCAAAGAGAGGGGAGTAAATGATAACATTGCTGGCCCAATCAGAAGGCATTAGCAGTGTGTGTAGAGGGAAAAGGTCCCTAATTACAAGAATGAAGCACAGCAGGGGTATCATGCAGGCAGAGCAGGGGTTGCCTCTGGCAGCAGTTTGGGGGCTGTTTATTGTGTGTCTGACTCCAGGCTGTGAGGGGTGTTCACTTTTCAGTTTGCCTAAGGCATCAAAAACCATAGAGCCGTCAGCTGTGGGAAGAAGGGATGTAAAACCAGAACAAAAGTTGCATACATAGATGTGCTCAGACTGGAACTAACACTAACTTGTATTGCTGTTATAAAAATAAAATCAAATGGAATAAAATGGATGGAGGGGTAGTCGCACAATGTAGGCTGCAAGGAAAATAATCAAATTAAAAATAAAGGAAAGGGTAAGTGAGTGTTTTGGCCCACCAGCATGTCTGGGATGAAGTATGAAGTGTTGTGCTGCTGAGTATGAGACTGAAAACCAAGAGTGATGTCTGGATTTGAGTTCCCCACACTGTCAAAAGGCTGGGACTAGTGTGGCAATGACATCCCTGATTCTCTGTAGGGCTGGACTAGGGAGGGTATTTGTTCTGGCTGCACTGAAATCCCTTCCAAGTGGCAGCAGGTACTTCACCTGAAAGTGCTGCATCTGAAAGCAGATGGCTAGGTAATCATGAATTCAAAAATGGGTGCTCCAGATTAACAAGGTGGATGATCACTCTTTGCTTCTGTGGATTTTTCCTGTGCTCTTTGGCATCTCACAAAACAAGGAGGGCAGGAGTCCACATTGTGATGTCTGAGGTGCACTGGCCCAGAAACACTACTTACTACACTTTTCTATTTTATTGTAATGAACCAGTTCACAAAATTAAATAAAAACAAAGTAGGCCTTTCCCAGTGCACACAATGGCTCTGCTCTTTTATACATAGAGATGTTAAGAGCACCCCAGATACGTTGGTAAAAAGACGGTAGCGTTAGAAGCTGAGATTTTAAAAAATAAGGGCCTAAACTTATCTTTTAAAATCTTGTCTGGAAGCTGCATGGTATAGATCTAGATCTGAATATCCCCTTAATCTCCAATCGCTAGACATGAGTGTAATTGTTTAATTTTTTCCTTAAACAGTTAGGAAGTACCAGGCATATCTGCTGTTCCTGGAACTATTGCTGTGTGTCTTGGCTTCCACAATCCAAATATATCCGCGTTGCTCTGAAGTTATTCCAAAGGAGTGTTTGCGCAGTGTTAGAAAGTAGAGGCTTGTACTATGAAGTTGATGGATGAACACTGAAGTTCTGCTCTTACAGAGACCTCGTTACCTGCCATACTATTGAGGATTTCAACTGTTTATTGAAGAGTCTAATTTGTAATAATGTGAGTGCCCCTTTAATATTCCACTTCATTGCCACACTTTAGACAGGTCTCCTGAGAGCTAGAAGAGGTGAACCTCAAAGTGCAAGAGTAGGATCTGGAATTTAAACAACACAAAGTTCAGGCATGTTTGGATCCAGGGTTTTGGCTCAGCCCATTGTACAGTTGGCTCCGGATCAAAACTTAGGCTCCACATCATCATCACCTCAATCCCCTTCTCCCCGCTCCCCAAACTTTGGAGAAGTTTAGATCTGGGGTTTTCTGGGCGGGATCAATTTCTAATGAGTCCAGATGGAGCTGTTTAGGGTACTGCTGCGTATTGTGCTGTCACTAGCTGCTACGTGTACAATTGCAACGTCCTTGTGAGGATGACGTGTGGCATAAGGAAGGGCAATCTGGGTTGGATTAAATAACCCCTGTGTTCCCTCGGAGCCTCTATCCCTGCATGAAACTGAACCCTTCTAGAAACAACCCTTCCGTTAACTTTTTTTCATTATCCTTAAACTCTTAGGCCCCTCTACTCTTGCAGAGTCCAGCTGGGAGAATGCCAGAAATACTGTGAGGATGTGTGCCTGCCTCTGGGAAGGCTTGAAATGCAGCAAGAAATACCCAACATTTCATAAGAAATCTCACAAGAACTGGCTTTTCCAGGCCTGCTTTACAGGCCAATAGAGTTCAGCTGAGCTTTGACCAAATGTCCATACTCTGTTTTAATTTGAGCTTTTTCTTCCCTTTCACCTACATCAGCCTGGCACCAGTCGTGGACACCAAGAGAGCCAGCAGACAGAGCCTGGAAGCAAGACCTGGGTGTATGCCCTGCTAAGTGAGACCTTGCACCTTATGGACATTGAAAGGCTTTTGCCACAGATTTCTGAGCCTTTTGCGAAACAATTTACCAGGCCCAATGATGACTCAGGAAGCCAGAGCAAACTGCAACCAATGATGATGTAACCAGCTGAAAGGGGCAAGAGACACATTTCCAGTTCAGCTTTCCCTTGGATTTGAACAATTGCAAAAGGTTTTGTGACTCAAGGTACACATGAATGGTGCTGGATTGGCCCCATTAGAGAGCGAAGTTCATAGAAGAGAAACAGCATTCTGAGGTTCCCTGCACTGCCCTCAGTCTCTCTCTAGCAGGTGAGAGGGTAGCTAAATCCCACGTCCATTCTGTACCTGGCCTCCCTATTGAGACTACCTGCAATACTGATAAATGTGGCCTTGGCTTTCCAATTAAAAGTATCCATTAGGAAGTGGCCTGAGATCACTAACTCATCTCACACAGGACACTGAACACCAGTCAGATGATAATTTTAGGTCATGGGTATTAAACATTTTTTCATACTTGCTAGTATTGTAATCAATTCCTCTGTTAACCTGTAGCAGAAACAGCTTTGTTCTGCTCACACATAGGAATATCTCTATAGTCCGTGACAACTGACTTGCACTTAGGACAAAGACAACTGTAGAGAAGGACGAGTGGAACTTTAGCACAGGGCCTTTCTGCAACTCTGACCTGGCCTAGACTAAATGTTTACGATGTCTCAACACAGCTGGGTTCATGTTTGCTGACACCATGCTGAATGCAGTGCAGTGATCAGCATAGACCAGGAAAAATAATGTGTTCAGTATCCTGGCAGCTAACCATGCCCAGGCCTTAAATTGAGAGGCTCACATCCTGATCTCAGTCGCACCAGTGTAGAAGTCAGCAGAAACAACACATAAACGTTGATGGGGGGTGGGGAGCAAAATTTAAAGCAACAGTTTTCAAACTTTTTGAACTGAGACCCCCCTTTGAGTTACAATTTTTGGTTGCGCCCAGACAAAAAGAGTTGAGTCAGGGGCCAGAGGTGGCACTCCCTCCCCAAGCTCCACCGGGCAGTGCTGAAGCCCAAGCATGCCTGGCATTGCTGCTCATCACCCGCGAACGTTCCTCCATCCCCACAGATTGAAAACCTCTGATTTAAAGGTTCTGGTGGTATGCAGCAGGGTTCAGGGCAGGCCATATAAACCCTGACAGAAAACTCATGTTCCCCCTCCACCACTACCCTCTGGAAGTCAATTTTCACCTAAATGGAGCTATTCCAGACTTACACCAGTGTAAGTGAAATCTAAGTCCATGTCATACTCCTCTATTGTCACCCTACTTCATATTCAAATTGTTTTGTTTTTTTTAATTCTTAAAAAGTAGGCAGCATAATGCATAAAACATCCCCTCTAACTCCTTTGCTTACTTAAATGACAATACTGGATTTAGGTCTGTCTGGTGTCAAAGGCCTATACGCTTCAGAAAAAGAATAGGGGTTGAGAAAAAAAGAAGGGGAAATAACAATAAACATGACCAATGTACATGGATTCTCCAGGAAGAAAAATGGGAAAATGCCAAAAAAATAAACCCTCCCATCTGACAAAGCTGACCCTGTCTGGATTTGGCTTTTGCAATCCTTACACTGCAACTGATAATGCTAGAAAAATGTCTTCTTTCACAAAAACAGCAGACAATCCCTGTAGATTTAATGCAACAGCCATCCACAGTGACATGCACAATTCATTACAAACAGGTACTAGTGTCCCCCTTGCACCTTCATACTATAGTGTCCATAAAGATACAACACATCAACAGTTCTATAGCAAAGATTTTTGCTTTTAACTAACAATTAATATTATTTTTAATCATTCTCCACTTTTTTACATTGCTTTTAAATTGGCTTTATTTCAAGATAAAACAAAAAATATTCAGGAGCTGACATGCCTCCAATTCTTTTAAGTGTGTGTGTGTGTATGTGTGTGTATATATATATAAAATATATATAGGCTGTCAAACTATTAAAAAAATTAATTGTGATTAATTGTGAGATTAAAAAATCATGACTAATTGCAGTTTTAATCACACTGTTAAATAATAGATTACAATTTATTTAAATATTTTGGATATTTTCTACATTTTCAAATATACTGATTTCTGTTACAACACAGAATACAAAGTGTACAGTGCTCACTTTATATTATTATTTTTCTTACAAATATTTGCACTGTAAAAGAGAAAATAAATAGTATTTTTCAGTTTACCTCCTACAAGTACTGTAGTGCAATCTCTTTATCATGAAAGTGCAACTTACAAATGTAGAATTATTTTTTTCTACATAACTGCACTCAAAAACAAAACCATGTAAAACTTTAGAGCCTACAAGTCCACCCAGTCCTACTTTTTGTTCAGCCAATTGCTAAGACAAACAAGTTTGTTTACATTTACAGGAGATAATGCTGCCTGCTTCTTATTTACAATGTCACCTACAAGTGAGAATAGGCATTTGCACTGCACTTTTGTAGCGGCGTTGCAAGATATTTACGTGCCAGATATGCTAAACATTTTCTTGTCACTTTCGGGTGACCTTGTAAATAAGTAGCGGGCAGCATTATCTCCTGTAAATGTAAACAAACATGTTTGTTTTAGGGATTGGCTGAACAAAAGTAGGACTGGGTGGACTTATAGGCTCTAAAGTTTTACATTATTTTGTTTTTCAGTGCAGTTATATAACAAAAGAAATCTACATTTGTAAGTTGCACTTTCACGATAAAGAGATGCACTTCAGTACTTGTATGTTGTGACTTGAAAAATACTATTTCTTTTGTTTATCTTTTTACAGTGCAAATATTTGTAAGAAAAATAATATAAAGTGAGCACTGTACACTTTGTATTCTGTGGTGTAATTAAAATCAATATATTTGAAAATGTAGAAAAACATCCAAAAATATTTATAATCAATTTAAATTGGTATTCTATTACTGTTTAACAGTGCGATTAAAACTGCAATTAATCGTGGTTAAATGTTTTAGTCGAATTAATTTGTTTTGAGTGAATCACTTGAGCTAACTGCAATTAATTGACAGCCCTAATATATACATATAAAGGGACATTAAACAATTCCTGAGCTTTTGCTGTCTTGGTATTTTTAAAGATGACATTGATCAAAGGGACTGTGAACTCTAATGGGAATTGACCAGCAAAGCAAGGAGACGTCACTAAACAGGGCATCTCATTGTGAATTCCAAGGTCTTCCTTTCATCTGATGTGCAGTCAAATGGCCCATAACCTCCTCCCTAAGCACGATTCCAGCTATTTCTAAATTACTGGCATTCCTTTGGAAAGATGCGTGGTTGAATGGATTAATTTTTATGCAAAGCAATCAGTTATGTATCTGCTTCATAATATTCTAGCATTACAGGTATAGAGGGCAGAAGGCAGCTCTCCCATGTTCCCTCGTGTACCTGACATGTCACCAATGCACACAGTCTGCTACTGCGCAGAAGCGGCAGTGGAGGGGTGGTGGTTTGTGAAGAATAGCAGAAGTAGAGATTCTGGGAGATGATGTTTTAGCCCTCTTATCACAATATAATGCACATTCCAATCATGGTTTCAGAATAGCAGCCGTGTTAGTCTGTGTCAGCAAAAAGAACAGGAGTACTTGTGGCACCTTAGAGACTAACACATTTATTTCAGCATAAGCTTTCGTGGGCTACAGTCCCACTTCATCAGATGCATAGAATGGAACATATAGTAAGCAGATATTTATACATTCAGAGAAACATGACATGTGCTGTTTTCACCTGGCGCACTTGGGACCTGTGCTCTTGTGAAGAGGCACAAATGCATTCGGTGCGTTTTAGGGCTTGTGTACACATTGGGGTCTTGTGCTGTATGGGGGTGTGATTTCTAAAGCATACTAGCACTGTTGCTTATTAATTAGTCCATGTAGAAACTGCTGGTGCGCTTTAATGTGGTGCTGTTTGAAACAGTTCTATGTTAAAGTGCACGTGCGAACCTTTAGTGCGCATCCACAGAGTCTACATGGACCGATTAATGTGCAACCATTAATGCACTTTAGAAATCACACCCTGTAGAGCACATTACTCCACCATGTAGACAAGCCCTTAGACTGTAAATCCTCTGGGACCAGAATTGCCTCTTTTCTGTGTTTTTGTACAACACCCAGCACAATGGGCCCCCAATCCTGAGCCTTTGGGTGTTCCAGCCAGGACAGACACTTACTATTACTGTAAGAACTCTAGATATGAAGCGTTCAGATACTGTGGTGATGAGGGCTATATATAAACCAGGAGAGAACAGACTGCTAACTGAACTGAAAGCAAAACAATCCCTATTTTCAGCTGATGCTGGAACCTCGGTGGGGAAAGTGCACTTTGACAGGAGATGCAGCTAAATATTTGTAGTCTCTTTAAAATCTTATTCATTACCTTCTCCTTTGCTAGTGCTGATGCTTCCTCTAATGGCTGTGAGAATCTGGCTCAACTTCTGCAAGTGGAACAGAATAGAAAGATTTTGGACAAAGAGGAAGAAGTGGCGGGTAGAACTGTCTTGTTGCTATGGAGGAATCACACAGAATGATTTGTCAGACAATGGACCACAGCATCAGGATGTCAGGGTGTGTGTGTGTATTAACAGTGAAGCAGCTATTACACTCACAACAGGAGATGGACAGTGATGTGATGTATATGATGTGGAGTCTTATGTAAATGCCACTTCTTTCTCTTTGGGGGCAGTTCTCTGAAAAGCCATCCAGAGAATCTCCCCCAATGGCAGAAAGTTGACAGTGGATCCAAAAGGCAAAAGGTGCCTTGTTTATGAGGACAGATGAAGAGGACATACTTACTTCATCATTGTGGCCCAGCTGAGTTTAGTATCCTTGTGTGTGCTTTTTTTTAAAGGGACTATATAGAAATAAATCACTAATTCAAAAAGGTTGCATACTCTCCCACCCACTGTGGGGGAAAAGCCTAGTTTACACCCATCAGCCATATGTACTGTTGTGTAGAGCTGTGTTGTTGCTGTCTGGGGAGAGTGCTGGTTTAATGAAATACCAAGCTTCCTTGGAACCGTACATCCTAATCCCAAGAACAATGGCTACGCCTGGCCAGATAGATGGAGTGGATTCCATGCAGGTGGAATTCCATATCTATGTGTTTTTCAAGCAAGACTTTAAAATTCAAGGGTCTGTCTGCTCTGCCTGGACACACAAATTTCTATGGCAGTTCTTACAGTTTTCCATTCTTTACTAGTGGGCTGCATACCAATTTTGCCCTCCAACTCAAGGGCCATAACAATCCACGGTGTGCTAAGTTTTCAAAACACTGTATAAAAAATCCTCACTAGTCTCCTATGGGGCAGGGAGATTTACAGCTGGAGAAACTGCGGCAGGGAGGTTGCGATTTACCCAAGATCATAGAATAAGTATCAGGCCCCTGGTTGAAAGTCCAGGCTTCCACCCTCCCAGCCCCAACCTCAGTCCCTTTAAAACCCACTGCCTCATTAAATTCAGTAATACTGTATTTATACTCACTCTATACATGGAAGATATTCATATAAATCTTACCAGTTAATGGTTTTGTGCCTTAGATTAAAGGTGCTGTAGAAATTATAAATGATCTTATTTGAATAAAAAGTTGCCCATATCCAATGTGAAGATTGATTGATTAATTGATTTTAAAACATTATTTAGCACTTAATGTCTTAGATGCTTTACACACAGGGGCGGCTCTATGTTTTTTGCCGCCCCAAGCACGGCAGTCAGGCGGCTTTTGGCAGCATACCAACGGGGGGCGGGACCAGCGAACCTCCCGCAGGCATGCTGCCAAAGGCCACCTGACTGCCGCCCTCACAGCGACCGGCAGGCCGCCCCCCACGGCTTGCCGCCCCAGGCATGCGCTTGCTGCGCTGGTGCCTGGAGCCGCCCTTGTTTACACACAGGTAGAAATATACAGACCAGGCCCCAAAGAGCTGATATTCTACACAGGTAACATATATACAAAGGGCAGCGATGGGATGGAACAAAAGCAGATGACCTCTGCACTGCCTCACTCTCTCCTGAGGTGACTTGACTGCCAGACATCAAGGTGACATGCTGACTAGGAGGCACGTTGAACTCCTTACTAGTCCTGGACACTCGGGAACAGAACAGGTATGAGAAATGCCTTCGACTGCTACAAACGAGCCTGGAAATGACCTTCATTCTTGTCACATGAGGACCCAGCCATTGTAATACACACTTCTTTTTGTCACCTCCAATCTGTACTTCCGCAACTTGCTCTACCTGGGCTGACTTAGGAAGTCAGTCAATCTCAGCCTGCGGCATGTTTTTGGAGCCAGAAATATTGATGAGAAGGCTGCTGAGCACCAGAGCAATGCACTACAAGCTCCCGATCCTGTTCTGGCTCCACACCAAAGTCCTGTCTCTCATTTACAAGGCCCTCGATGGCTTGAGGCCTGACTATCTCTGAGTCTCACTCCTGATCAAATTACTGGTTACAACTGTGATGATAGGGAAGCTGAAGTTGCCCACCTAATTAAGCAACACTGAAGACCTCTTCCATTAGACTGCTTGTGCGCCTTAATTTTGTACTGGTGCCTTGATACCACAACAAAAAGGGTGCTTAATGAATCAGTTAGATGCACACTGATTAGCATGAGTTTTGTTCATGCCATAATTTTTTCATTGGTGGGGGGACACTATTCATTCTATTGTGCTTTGTTTGTATGACTCCTGTTCTTTTCTTTCTAGGCTGGTTGACGAGTGCATAAAGAGAGATCTAATGAATGTGAAACATTACAATTAGCCCCGCAATGATAAGAAACTAATAATAAGAACCTGTGACACACTGGGGACTCTACTGGTCACTGTGGAAAGTAGACGTTGCTGGTCAGGACACATTGATTTCCTTATGACTCCATCCACGCAGGATTCAAGGACAGGACAAAACACTATTAAGTCAGCAAGCAGACTGCAGTAAATAATGCAAGAGTTTGAGAGGGCTGAGGCTGTGTTCGAGTTATATAAATTTTGTTGAGCTATGCATCTCAGCATCATGTTGACACTGTCTCTGGCACATAAGAGAAATCTTGATAGGAACATGAGTCAAAAAAGCCATTTGGGATTTGATATGTGTTGCAGCTTATTTTCATGCAAGAGGCAAAAATACACACACACACACACACCCCGCCCCACAAAAAAAAGAAACACTATGTTGTCAGTGGCTCCCATTAACAAACTAAAACAAACACAAAAATCTATGCATAGCAATGTAACAAATGCTTGTTTATGAAGGAAGCAGAGGGGAGACTCCAGTAATGCATTCTGAAAGAGATAACGGCTTTCCACAGACGAGCAGGAGGGAGAAAGAAACCCATTAGCATTTCTGCTCATTTGTTTGTTTGCTTTTATAGGCTCTGATCCTGAAAATGCTTGAGCATGTGAGTGGTCCCATTGAGCTCAGTGGGACTAATCAAGTGCATTAAAAAAAAATGAGGAGTCCTTGTTATTCATGTGATCAGGTGTTTGCAGGACCAGGGTCCTAGTTTAGTGCCACAGGGAAACAGAAGAAGAGAGAGAAAACTAGCTGTCATGCCAGCTCCTCACAACTGACCTCTTGTCCTTTGTCCTTAGGCTCTTCCCCTGGTTTGGCCTAAGCATAGCTAGAATGCTGGCATAGCCTTGTGGGATCACTGTTGAGAGTCTCTTCAGGGACCAAAGCATCATTTATTCACAGTTGCCAAATCTTGCAATTTTGTTGCTAGTCATATTTTTCATGGGCCCCAGTTCCTAAAATGAAGTGATTACAGGAGAATCTCAGCTTTCGGAGGTTTTTTAAAGTCAGTTTATAGTGTTGATGGCTGCAAAGGAAAGCTTGAAACTCTGAATTCTAATGGCTCAAAAGCCAGAAGGCAAATAGAAAGAACCACAAAATATACTATTTAAAAAAAAACTCATGATTTTTAAGTCAATTTTATGATTGGTGGGGGGGGGCTCATAAAATTTGAACACTTGCAGTTGGCAATACTGCAGGAATCTCCCAAATAACCAATAATATCAAATATAGTTCAAATAAAACCAAATGTATTCAAAAAGAAAAACATATCGACCCTAGGTTTTTAAATAGCAAAGCCTAAAATAGAGGGAGAATTTCTGAAACAAAAAATAAACGGCAAAGCTTCATCTCTTTTTGTTATGGGAAAGGTTTAGAGTTACGGTATGGCAGTCCTCAAGGGGTACACAGAAAGGCTGGCTGGTGTTACAGGGTAGATTATGAAGAACTCAGAATCTTAGAGTACATACTGAGATCCACCTGTGCTTGTTTTTCTTCTGGGCTAATCCTACAGTACTTGGCATCAAGCCATTGCCTGCACTACAGACATCTGCAGGAATAGCTATGTCTGTCAGGAGTGTGAAGAGGTGTGTTCCCTGATGGACATAGCTGTGCTGCTGACAATACACTTTTGCCAGTGTGGTGTCTTTTGCTCAGGAGGGCTGGAATAAGCTATACAGGCAAAAGTGCAGTTTGCTGGTTTAAGCTATGGTCGCCCCTAGGAGCACATTGTCAGTATAGTATAGCAGTAATCCTAAAACAGCAACGCACCCCTAGTGTAGACATGGCCTCGTTCAGGATCCTACCCAGAGTTCTTATCTTTTTCTTCTCGGTTTCTCCTTTTCTGCCACTCTGACCTCCCCTGCTAACCATGTCAATAGATTAGATCCGTGGTTCTCAACCTGCGGGCCACTTGTGGCCCAATCAGCACAGAGCTGCGGCCCACGTGACATCCTCAGGATCATACAGGTAGTATTGGATGCGGCCCACAATGGTAAATAGGTTGAGAACCACTGGACTAGATCCACCAACTGCTCTCTTTAGCCATTATTTTAACAAATGGGCCTTAGGTTAGCTGGACTGGGTCAAATCAAGAACCCAGTGTATCTTTATAATGGCTTTCTTCTGTGCAGACACTGTGTGCTTGTCTACTGCTGCAGCCGTGTACCATCACTGGTGCAGCTACTGTTAGTGCAGGTGTACTGCACTGGGGCACACTATGACTGGTATCGGCATGCTTCACACCAGGGCAGCCTGTCTACACCAGGGGGTTGTATTGGAGCAACACAGGTGGGTAAAAACCCCAGTGCAGATGAGTGTTAGCTGTTTAATGAAGCAATAGGTTCTCCCCAGCTTGGTATTACTTATTGCATATTTTTGCCAGAGCTAATTCTCTACAGATGATGCTTAGTCACCTTCTTAGTCACCTAAGAAGGCCTGAAGCTCTCAAACAGCCTCTCTTCTCCCTTGGTGACTAGGGGTGAAAGATTTACATTGGGCGTAGTGGTCCATAAACCATTGTGCCATTAGCATTTGGCCCCTCTCCTGTACAGGGCAATAAACCATACTTTCCTGTTGCAATGGCATCTTGTGTCGGTACTGACTGTGATCGTCCATAGAGTGTGACATGGTAGTATTCATTAGTTTCATTTCAGAGAATACTTTTCAGCAATTTCTGTGCCAACAGGAGCTGCTTAGTGCTTGGCAATTTTGCAAATTGGGTCACTTTTATTTAGGTCCCTGAACATGGGTTTAGGAGTCTAGGTGCTGTATAGCATGGTTACTCATATTAGTGAATAACCTTTCCGTTTTAGTTTATTTCTTACAAATTCAGTGCTGTTGTCTTGTCTCCACAGTAGATATTTTGGTGTCACATCCAGCACCTAGTATGAAAAAACTGGAATAGCTGGTAAACACTGCTAATACAAGCTGTCCTGTCACGGAAGAACTAATGCTGTGGGACATGTTCCTTCTTCTCCTGGTGGGACCTCGTCTTCAATGGCAAGGCGGTGCTTTAAGTCAAGATCAATAATGTCACTTTAAATATGCAAACAATGGGTGGTCACCATCATCTACTCCAGGGGTAGGCAACCTATGGCACGGGTGCCAAAGGCAGCACGCGAGCTGATTTTCAGTGGCACTCACACTGCCCGAGTCCTGGCCACCGGTCTGGGGGGCTCTGCATTTTAATTTAATTTTAAATGAAGCTTCTTAAACATTTTTAAAACCTTATTTACTTTACACATAACAATAGTTTAGTTATATATTATAGACTTATAGTTATATATAGCGTTTAGACCTTCTAAAAACGTTAACATGTATTACTGGCACGCGAAACCTTAAATTAGAGTGAATAAATGAAGACTCGGCACACCACTTCTGAAAGGCTGCCGACCCCTCATCTACTCACTAGAGCTAGGGCTGGGCGAACCCAGGTAGTGTGAAGTTTTGAGCAACTTACTAACTATTTGGAGGGGATGCAAAATCCATTCCTGTTTCTGAACCTTTTCTCTGCCATTTGAATCTTTTTAAAGGATGATTCAAAGTTGGTATTGTTTATTTTATTTTATTTTTTATTTTTTTGCCACCCAGTGGGAAGCCTGAGTTCTGTATTCTGGATAAAAGTGCCCCCAAAAGCTAAGTTGGATGGGCTGTATATGGCACAGCTAGTAGTTATTTTATTTGGATGTTGTTATATACCGAACTGCGGCTCCTTGTCACAGACATACTGTGTTTGTGTGTCACTCTGTCCACTTGCTGCTCCGTCTCCCAAGCTGAACACAACCCACTAAACTTTACAGCCCATCACGCTCGAGTGAGTTCCACATCAGAGAAAATGCGTTTCCCACTCAACTAGAGTTAAAGTACCAATTCATTACTACCAGCTACATGAGGACAAGGCAGCAGCATTGCTCTGCTAACAAAAAAACCTTCCTCTGGATAATTACGATATAAAATAACTATGTGAGGAGAGACCCAGGCTGTGGAAGTTTAAGTAGTGTCTGCAGTGGCTTTCTGACCTTTATATGTAAAAGTCACCATAACAAAATGGCCCTGGTAAACCTTGATAATTAAAGTGTAGTTGATTAAAATGCAGCATAGGTCCTTCAAGTCTTTTTTAGATGCCTCCTTCCTACATGGGTTGTAAACTTTTAAAACCTTTGGGGAGAGGGTTAAGGAGCCTGAGAGAGATTACATTTGCTTGATGAGTTATATGGCCTTTCGACTTGGGGAGTTGGGGCTTAAGCCCTAGCCAGCACTGTTCCCTCTAAGCTGTGCGCGTGTGCACAGATCCTAAATCCCACGCACACAGCAAAACACCGTGTGCACAAAACTTTGCACAGAAGCACAACAATTTGCACAGACAAAAAATTTTTGCGCACACGGCCTGTCAAAAATTAGAGGGAACATTGTAACCGCTTGATTTTTCAGAGGTGCTGAGTGTACTCAGGCACCTCTGAAAATCAAGCCCTCTATATCTTTATGGCGTAATAATCCATGCAAATAGAATGGTTTGCCTTGGATTTTATGGTGGCAAATATTCAGTGATGCGTAGGAAATTAGGAGTGTAACAGCCAGAGAAGAAATCACATGGCTAAATCCTGTACCTTGCGCTGAATATTTATGCCTCTGCTCCCACATGCCGCACTTGCCATATAGATATCTGATTTAAATCAGCATTCCACACTGAACTTGTAGCAATCAGTGTGGAAATTGTCCTTACTGTGCATATGTTTGCTGCTTCAAAATGTCACCATTTGGCATTCTTGCATACCAATATTTCCATCAGCATGTCTTCTATCTGCCAATCTGCTAGCCAGCAAATCTGAGCTTTCGTTAACTAGAAATCCTGAACAAGCAAGTTCATTTCCTACCATTTGGATTCAGATCTTCTATATGAAGAAATCCAAAGTCAGATACAAACTATTCACCAGGCCCCAGCCATATATCCACGAGCTGCATCTGTGCTTGCCTGATAATAACCAACAGTATATCAGACAGAATTTGCAACATCAAATTCTGCCACATGAAAAGAAACATTAAACCTGCCTCGTCTCAGGGGAGATTCTGTGCTAATCAGAAATGTTTTGGACAAAGGGCTTTTGCCACTGAACAGTTTAGGTTGCTTTCCCATCAATCCATTGAAACACTATTATTCTCTGTGGCTGCATGTTGTGTAGGAATTCAGCCATCCCTGCTTAATCCTATTTGGCTACACTTTCTCTGTTGCTATATTGGAATACGCTCACATTTTTGGAAGTGCAAAGAATTATTGCTCTTTGTGAACCATGCAACTTCAGCATTGCACCTTTAGGGGGGAGTGCTATTTTTTTATATATATATATAATATTGGCTTTTAATGTGAATGAAGGAAGAGTACCCAGGCAATTCTAATTAACTGGTTACTTTCTACCCTAATCAGAGGGACACATTGCGTTGTAGTCTGCACACAAGACTAGGCGCAAGGAACTCCTGAGTTCTAGCTCTGGCTCTAACACAGACTACTTCTGTGGCCTTGGCGAAAATACTGAGGTCCAAACCTTCAAAAATGGCCTCTAATTTTGAATACGTCAATGTTTGGGTGTCTGTCTTTCTTGAGGCACATAAGGCACTTTGGGATCCTCATATGAAAGGTGCTGAAAACGTGTAACCCAGTAATTAAAGAGTAAAGGCTCTGTGCCTCCCTGTTTTCAGTCAGTTTTCTATTTATTCACCTCTTAGCTTTAGTCCCTTTCTGTATGTTCAGTTGACCTATTCCTGGTGTTTTAGCTGCACATCCAAACTTCGGCTATGGCACAATGTACTGATACTGGCAGAGACTGAACACCTTAAGTTTTGCAGCACTTTCAGCTGGAGTGTGCTGGGAAGTAGGAGCTACTGTAGCATGCTGTTCTCACATGGCTGTGACCTTCCAATTTGTTAGACACCATCAATGGTGTTTCTAGAAGTTAACCTTAACAGTGGCAGAGAATTTGATTTTGAGGTCACAGCACTGCACCAATCCTTCTCTCCTGAACATTGGAAAGCACTAAAGGTGAATTTGATTTGGTACAATATTAGAGCAGTACTATCCATGTTACCCCTGCTATAGAAATGTTGGCATCTAAATGCACCCTGAAGATGCTTCACATCATTGCATATTCTGTCAGCTGGGATAGCAAAGTTCTTCTACAAGGAGAAGAAAAGGAAACTGCCCACCTGGGAAACAGGCTGGATCCCATATAGCTGATCTACTAACTTCTCAAGCACAGTAAGCGGCTCTCCCTTTTGCCAGAGCTGTAGCGGTTAACAACCAGCTGCTGCTTTTGCTGGAATGTGAATAGCTCAGATCTGTGGAATGCTTGGCAACTACTGGCCTGGCTATGCCCCCTGAAATCCCCTGTAACACATTTTCTCAACCTACTGTTGTGCCCTTAAAACACCTTTGTTCCCGGTCGTCCCCCTGCCTCCGCCCTCCCCAGGTGCTTGTGTCTCCTGCAGGCAGGAAAACAGGAGTGGAAAATGAAGGGGGAATTTTTTTGTCCACCACAGACAAATCCATCTGTGTGAGGTGTGGTGGAGCAGGTCAGAGGAAGAAATCTCCCAGTGTGTAACTGCTTGTCACAGCTGCAAAAGCTGCCCATCCAGGGCAGATAAGGACGCAGCCTGGGCCTCTCAGGACAGGATAATCTGCAGCCCCAGTGATTGATTGGTGGCAATGTGCAGACGCTGGGTATTTTGGATTTGGATACTGTCTGAGGCCTAAATACAGAATTTCCCTGGATTCTTTTTTCAGCCTGCAGCAATGGGGAAGCCCCTCAGTTTAGCTGGAAACATCATTGCACGTGCATGTTTTTTAAGATGTTGCTCACAAATAAAAGTGCTCAGATGAAAAATAAACCTTTAAAAAATCCCAGCCTATTCACTCCTAGCAGTCTGGTACTCCTTCAAACTGTCAGACTTAGCAGATTGTTTACTGGAAACGGTTCAATTGGCAGGACCTTCTGCTGTGCAGATGAAATTTTAAAATCCCGTTTCTTGTTGCGCTCAAAGAGTCTCTCTTTCCACTACGCAGCTTCATAGAATTATTATTCACTTGTTTCCCATTGAATCAGAAAATATCCTCTCCCTTTCATTTCTATGATAAAAATGTGCAAGGAATATTAACCCTCATGCATCAGGACATAAGCCAACCACTAACTGCCTGGGCTTCGGAGGAAACTTTTCCTCATAGACATGATAATACATAAAAGGCAATTATCCCTGAAGCAGCTGGCTTGGCCACTGGATGAGTCAGGATATTGGACTAGATGGACCATTGGTCTGACCTGGTATGGCAATTTGCATGTTCCCACATGAGTGTCTCTTAGGGCTTGGCTACACTTGCAGATGTAGAGCGCTTTGAGTTAAACCAGCCTTTGGAGAGCGCAGTAGGGAAAGCGCTGCAGTCTGTCCACACTGACCGCTGTAAGCGCACTGATGTGGCCACATTCGCGGCACTTGTAGTAGCATTGGGAGCGGTGCATTATGGGCAGCCATGCCACAGAGCACCTCTTCCCATTCTGGCGCTGTGGCTTGTGGGAAGGGGGTAGGAGGTGTGGGGCATTCTGGGTACTGTCCCAACACCCTGTGATGCATCGCTTCGCATCCCAGCAATCCCTGTGCTTCCGTCCACATTTGGCGCCATCTTTCAACATTTTTTGTACTGCGCGCTCTGTCTTCTCTTTCAGTCTGCAGGAATGGAGCCTGAACTGCTGAGGAATATACTGATGAGTCACCAGCACGTCATGTTTAGCATTTGAGTTACTCCTTAAGATCCAAACTGACAGTGCGGACTTTGACGATGATATCGACTCGAGTAATGCATATGACGCAAGATTGCTTGTGGCATTCACGGACATGCTCTCCACAGTGGAACGCCGCTTTTGGGCTTGAGAAACAAGCACCGAGTGGTGGGATCACATTGCCATGCAAGTCTGGGATGACAAGCAGTGGCTGCAGCATTTTTGGATGAGAAAAGCCACTTTCATGGGACTGTGTGATGAGCTCGTCCCCACCCTGAGGCACAAGGACACGAAAATGAGAGCTGCCCTGATGGTGGAGAAGCAGGTGGCTATTGCAATCTGGAAGCTGGCAACTCCAGACTGCTATCGATCAGTAGCGAACCAGTTTGGAGTGGAAAAGTCAACCATTGGAATTGTGTTGATGCAAGTTTGCAGGGCTATTAATTGTATCCTGCTTAGAAGAACCGTGACTCTGGGTAACGTGCATGAAATTGTTGCTGGCTTTGCACAAATGGGTTTCCCTAACTGCGGAGGGGCTATAGATGTAACATATATTCCAATTCTGGCACCAGCCCACCTAGCCACTGAGTACATTAATCGGAAGGGGTCTTTCTCTATGGTTCTCCAGGATCACCATTGGTGTTTCATTGACATTAACGCAGGCTGGCCCGGAAAGGTGCATGACGCATTCATCTTTTGGAACACTGGTCTGTTCAGGAAGCTGCAAGCCGGGACTTTTTTCCCGGACCAGAAGATCACCATAGGGGAAGTCGAAATGCCCACTGTGATCCTTGGAGACTCTGCTTACCCTTTAATGCCGTGGCTCATGAAACCCTACACAGGGAGCCTTGACAGCAGCAAGGAGCGGTTCAACAACAGGCTGAGCCAGTGCCGAATGACTGTGGAGTGTGCTTTTGGCCATTTAAAGGGCCGCTGGTGCTCTCTTTATGGGAAGCTGGACCTGGCCGATGACAGCATCCCTGCGGTTATATCCGCGTGCTGTACCCTGCATAACATTTGTGAAGAGAAGAGTGAAAGATTCACTCAGGCATGGAACTTGGAGGTTCAACACCCGGAGGCTGAATTTGCACAGCCAGAGAGCAGGGCTATTAGAGGGGCCCAGCGCAGGGCTGCAAGGATTAGGGATGCCTTGTGGGAGCAATTTGAGGCTGAAAGCCACCAGTAATGTCTGGTGCCCTGCACGGGAGTGAAGTGCAGTGGTTCCAATGTTAGTAGGAATCTGTGTTTGCTAAGCTGACTTGCAGTGCCTGTTGCTTTCCTTGGCTAAGGTGTCTTTAATGTATGCAATAATAAAGAATGTTTTCAAAGCCAAAAAAATCCATTTATTGAAAAGAAAATTCATTTCTTGAAAGGAAACACAACTGCTTGGGAAACAGAAAGGGTAAGGGGGTGGAGTGGGGAATGGTACAATCACAGATTTGCGTATGTCCTGTTATCATACTCAGCCTTCCTGTCTGGAGTGCTGTGCAATGAGTGCTGCACTTCAGGCTGGCTATAATGCATGGTGATGGGGGTTGAGTGCAGTGGGTAAGGGTCGTAGTTTGCAGGGCTGGGTGGTGAAGCTACAGGTGTTGGAGGCAGCTCGTGGCAATAAGAACCTGGATGTTGGGGAAAGTGGGTTGGAGGTGACATGGGGGCAAAAGGGAAACGGTTTCGGGACAAGGGCTGCAGGGGGGGGGGCGGGCGCAGTAGTGCTCCGCCTGTATGGCTATGAGCACCTAGATCGAGTCTGCTTGGCGCTCCATGATGCTAATCAGCCAATCCGTGCTTTGCTGCCAGAGCACCACGCTTTGGTGCTGGCGCTCCACATTCTGTTGGCGGATCCTCCCTTCACTCTCCCTCCACTCCTGCACTTTTATATTCTCGTTAAGGGACTGTTGCATTACTTCATGCAGCATGTCTTCTTTGCTTCTACGTGGCCTCTTCCTAATTCTTTGGAGTCTTTCGGCTGGTGATAACATGGATGGCTGAGATCTCAAGGTTGCATCTGTAAAGGCAAAATGCAACACTTAACAGAGGCAGCATTGTTCACACCAGACAGAGCAATGATTCCCCCGTACTTAAGGGCAAGCACAGTTTACACAACAGCATAATTTGCCCGTCCCAAAGCAAGCGCACATAAGCCATGGGAGCCCCAAAATGGTGAGTAAGCACAGGGTCAAAGGGGACTGATTGTTTCACGGCCGTACTGTCCTCTGGGTTTCTGTGCCTTGGAGTGGAGGTGGGGTTGCATCCAGCTCTTTGTAGAAACGGCAGGTCACAGGGGCACCACCAGAGCAGCTGTTTGCCTCGCGAGCTTTGCTGTAGGCATTTTGCAGCTCCTTCACTTTAACCCTGCACTGCACTGCATCCCCTGCATCCCCTCCACTGCACTGCATGGCCCCTTTCCATCATGTCCCTTGATATCTGCCCGAAGGTATCATAATTCCTATGGCTGGTGCGCAGCTGAGACTGGACAGCTTCCTCCCCCCAAACACTGATGAGGTCCAGCACCTCGCCATTGCTCCGTACTGAGGATCAACTGGCGCATGGAGGCATGGTGACCTGGAAAGATTCGGTGAGAGCACTCCATGCCTGGCTGAGCAAACAGGAAGGGAATTTTCGAAATTCCCAGAGAATTTAAAGGGCGGGTCTGACGTTTGGTCACCTGAGGGCAGGGCAGTAGAGTTCAAAGTGATGACCAGAGTGGCTAGAACAGGCATTGAGGGACACTTCTGGAGGCCAATCAGAGCGCATTAACAGACCAGGGCGTCCACACTGGCGATGCGGTGCTCCAGCGGGGGCACATCAAACATTATTCCACTCACCAAGGTGGATTACCAAGAGCGCTCTAACCGCCGAGTCAGAGCGCTCTACATGCCTTGCCAGTGTAGAGGCGTCGTGAGTTAGAGCGCACGGGGCTGCTTTAATTCGCTCTAACTCGCAAGTGTTGGTAAACTGAGTATTTCTGTAACTAAGCACAATTCTACTCATTCCAGACCTAAGAGAAAGCTTAGTAGCTAGTCTCTTGCTTTCTCACTTGCAAGAAGAGCAAGGGAAAAAGAGTCTGTTGAAATGTATTCATTCATTCTCATTGCACTGAGGTGACTGCCTTAATTTGTTTAGGCTTGGGCTACCAGCCTCATTGGCCTGCTTTTGTGGCTGAAATGCACTCCTCCATTTTTTCAGCATGCATGTTTGCAAACTGACCCGTGTTTGCAAGTGATTATGATGAGAGGGACACACTATAAATAGTTCATTGGGGCTTATGCTCCGGAGTCCACCACATATTTGGAAAATTCCGTGCTCTAGCTCCTTCCCACTTTCACTGGTCAGAGGTTCAATCACATCTGGGCTGCTACCCCTTTGTCCTCCTCACCCTTGACCGCTGCAGGGTCCTTTAGGGTAAATGCTGATGCAGCCTGTATCCAACTATTTCATTCCATTCTTCATCTTCCCTTACCTCTTGATCGACTGGAAAGCCAATAGTCACACACCTCTTCTGGCTCATAATGTACTTAAAGGATGATTTACTGTTTATCTTAATATCTTGAGTTAGTCATTCTTTACACTCTTTGTCCCTTTTTAGTTACAATGTTCACCTTGACAGGCACAGTTAGCTCTGTAAGCTATTTATTGGTTAGGCAAGATTGCCATTGTTTAAAGGATACGCCTTTAGTCCAATTAAATTTTTGTACTTCACCTAACCATGCTGGGGGTTTTTTCTCTTCTTACTAACCTTTTGGGACAGTGGTCATGGTGGGGTATCATGGTTTATACATTATTTCCCCCCTAAAGCACTGTTTCCTTCAATAGCCTCCAAGCTGAGTCTATGGAGCTGTTTAGTTTTGCTCTCAGCTGGCTGCAAAGAATTTCTTCATAGTGACAGTGAACGTGAAATGAGCAGATTTTAAAACTGTATTACCTCTAGGGAAGTCACCCTCTAATAGATCAGCCTCAACGGTGCACTGATCATTGTCATCCAGTGGTTCTCCCACACCAGCTTCCTGAGTTAACTCCTGCCTGTTACATAAGACTAAGTTGAGAGCTGTCCCCTCCATTGTAGGTGTCATAAGAAGCTGATCTAAGAAGCAATTGCTTATGGCATCAATAAAGTAAGCCTTCAGACAGTTCTCTGATGTGTCATTCAACCAATTAATATAGCGGTATTTAAGATCACCCAAAATTATTGCAGCCGCAGATGATTCAACTTCCTTAATCACCTAACAAGGTCATTATCGTTATGTTGATCTACAAGTCTCCTATCATCATGTTTGGATTTCTGTTGTTGGGATTCGTAACCAAAGAATCTATAATCTCTTCTTTGTGTGCTGTATAACACTCTCCTCCCCAACCCAGGGGCGCTGGAACAGTTTATATAGTGGGGGCACTGAGAGCCATTGAACCAAACTGTAAACCCTGTAGATAATGGAAACCACTTCAAGCCAGGGGGCGCTGCTGCACCCCCTGCATCCCTAGTTCCAGCACCTATGCCCCCACCTGCCCACATGCTGTTATTTCTTCAGCCCTCTTGAAAGTCTGTCCCTAAACCATGTCCCAGATTTGGCATGTACCTTTTCATGTTAATAAAAAATAAAAGCACAGTGCTGCAAACACTGAGGATAAACAGCAGAAGTGTAATTAGGGTAAATTAGCATATACGTCTCATTTTTCTCAGTGGCATTCTCGGAAGCTAGGGCCGACTTTACACATTAACATAGTCAGTCACGTGAGTCAGCCATTACTTGTGTCTGAAGTGCAGTCCTGTTATTGATGGACACTGCAAAACTATCTGTGGTATTAAAGCTGCCCAGCTGCTGAAGTTTTTGTGATTAGGATGTTGATGACCACATTACAAGACGGTGTGGTTATGGCTTACCAGTGGATTCTGTGAGTGTAGTTCAAGTCCTTGGTTCAAATCTGATTCCCCTATAGTAAAATATTTATCTAGTTCAAGGAAACAGCAATGAACATGAACGGAGGCTTCCAGATAAGGAGAGAGTAAGAATTCTGGGATTACTGGGTTTAGGGATGAAGTATGTTATAAATCTATAAAATAAAAACCTGTTGGAAATTCTTATTGACACAGTCCCATAATGCAAGATGACGCTTAAAATTAACACAAAATGTAAAATGGGTAAAACAAAATATTGTGTGCAACATAAAACCTATGCAATTTATCGTTGCAGGGGATTAGTAAAACAAAGATCCCCAAAAAGGATTGATCATTTATAGGAACAATTATAACTGGTGAGAAAAAATTACAGTGGTTCCGAATCCTTATACTTCAGGGTATAAGCTGATCACCACCTCCTATCAAGAAGATAATTAGTACAGAACTGCACAATCCATGGACATTACGGAAGTGTTGAAAAGCAGGACAGATTAAATGGCCCATTTTTCAGCTCTAGTATGGTAATTCCTATATTCCTGTGGGAACACCCACTAAACTGTTTGATGGAAGATGGCAAGGGCAGAGGTGACTCCAAACAACAATCTGTTATAGTGAAATAGACCCCACTGGGTATGGATGGTAACATATTGCCTGGACCACTCCTCCAGGACCAGCTGCTGGTATGCATGGCTCAAATCCAGCTTTGTAATGGTTTTCCCTGAGCTGAAGTGACACCAATTTTTCAGTGAATGCGATGGGGTAGGAGTGCTACCTTGCTGCTCTGTTAACGAGAAGTTTATATTTCCTCCAGAATAGCTACTGACCATTCTAATTTCCTTACCAGTACAAATGAGCTGCCCACTAATAGTAACAGATTCTATGACCCCCATCCTTTACTTCTGTTCAGAACCCCTCTATGCCATAAAATTAATTGTTGGTGGGGAAGATGCCTGCCCCCTGACTTAATTAAAATGGACACAGCAAGGCTACACAACAGTTTGGGGACAGGGTAAAAACATATTTAGGATCCTATCTATATTACGAGACCAAATTATGTTTTAATTGTATTCCCAAACCTTGTTACAGCCTTGGTGGTTTATGGTTTAATTGATATGAATGTTTTGGGGGTCATAGTGTGGTAACTGGCCACTAACAGGACTTTATTCTAATGGTGGAGATGGTCCCATAGACACACCCATTTTCTTGTGTATATATAAGGGACTAGCCTGTCTCTGGTGATCTGAGAGAGCTACATCACAATTGCTTGCAGTCGGCCTAACTATTTCAGAAAGATGTGAACAAATTGGGGAGAGTCCAGAAAAAAGCAACTAAAAATGCTAAGAGGTTTGGAAAACATGACCGATGAGGAACAGTTGAAAGAACTGGGCATGTTAAGTCTAAAGAAGAGAAGGCTGAGTCTTCAAATATATAAAAGGTTGTTATAAAGAGGATGGAGATCAATTATTTAGTAATTAGCTTAGTTTGCAGTACAGGAGATATAGGTTTTGATATTAGGAAAAACGGTCTAGCTAAAAGGATATGTAAGCACTGAAACAGGTTACCTAGAGGAGTTGTGGAATCCCCATCCCTGGACAGGTTGGACAAACACCTGTCAGGGATGGTCTATGTTTACTTAATCCTGCCTCGGCACAGGACTAGACAATCTCTTGAGGTCCCGTCCAGCTCTACGTTTCTATGAAAACTCCCACTGGAACCACAGTTGGTTCTGTGATCTGATGCTTTGAGATTCTCCAATTTGCAAGCACTGCTAGAACTCTGGCCCTTTCAGCCACAACTCTAATGCCTCACACACCATTGCCTCTTAAATTCCAGTGTGGAGCAGCCACATCTGGGATCATCTCCGCAGCGTCCAAGGCTGTTGCTCATTTCAAACTTGCCAGCACTGTGGTGTTCCCACATTTCTTGTGCTCCAAAACACAGGCTGTCCCTCTGGTTTCAGTGTATGTGTTTCATTGTTTTAAGTGATGAGAACGCAGACCTTTGAAGGAAGATGCGTGCTTTCTATGGGCCTATTTCTGACTAGCACCTGGAGATTATAAGATCTTGGTTAAATACCTTGGTCATCAGTCAGGTTCACAGTCTACTTCTTCCTCACAGCTCCTTGCATGAGACAGGCTAACTTCTAGGTTCCATGCAGATTAGCTTTAGTAGCAGTTCAGTGCTACATGACATTTCTGAGCCAGCTGTCATTCACTGTAGCTATATGTGCTCAGGGGAGGGGCAGAATGGGGCAGGAAGAGGCGGGGTGGGGTGGAGCAGGGGTGGGAAAAGACAGGGCGGGGAGGGGCTTGAGATAAGAGATGGGGTGGAGGCGGGGCCTGTGCCCGAGTCAGGGGTTGAGCATCCCCCGGGCCCCAAAGGAAGCCGGTGCCTGTGCCTAAATCAACCGGGTTACGCCTTGAGCCGTAGGAACTGGGTAAAGGTGGGTGCCCTAGAGTGTGCGGGTAACAGGGCTGCTCACAAGCAGCATTCAGGTCACAACCTGAGTGTCTGTGTATAGCAGCTCTCCTCCAGCAGCTCTGACCCCAGCAGCCTGTCAGCAAAACACCAGTCACACTTTGTCTTTCGCCAGCCTTGGTTACTACTTGCAGGATGATTCCAACACACTCCCAGTCCTGAATTTTCCCCAAAATGTATGTTCTGCACAGTCCAGCCCTCTCCTGGGTAGATTAGATATAGAAAGGTCTGTTGCCCCTGTAAGGGGTCAATATGCAAGAGTTTGCTACTTTAACTGGAGTTATCCAAACACTTCAGTTTAAACACAGCACTGGTTGGTTCAGATTTAAAAAAATAAAACAAGTTTATTGACCAAAGAAGATAGGATTTTAAGTGAATTCAGGTATCAGGTATTAAAGTCAGAAATGGTTACAAGAGAAATAAAGATAACACAGTTTCTAGTGACTAAAACTTAACAAGCTAGACTTGGTTCAAGGTAAAATCCTTACCACATGTTCCCAACAACATGGCTGACCACATTCTCAGGTCAGGATCTCCCCGCAAAGGGCTGGTTCCTTTGTCTTCTTAGGTGAGAGGGAAAGAGAGTGAGGTTGAGGTTTTCTATCCCTTTCTTTTATAGTCCAGTGAACATTTGAAGTGGATTCTTCTGAGGGTTACCCTTCAAAGCAAAGTTTGTTCAAACAGTAAAGGAGGCAACATGGAATCTGGTGGTGAAGGAGGCTCCATGTTTTTCCTTCTCACCTGTGTTTGCTGAGATGCAAATTTGCCCTGTCTCCTGCCATTTCCTCTTCCTGCTGGCTCGAGAACCCTGTTTACTACTTATATGTAAACTGAGATAAACACACATTTCTTCATTCCGGATAGTTCTGCCTGGGCAGGGCTGTGTGGGTTTGAACATGTGCTAAGAACATTATGCAGGTGGATTTCATAACTTTACATAGAACGTCACTACATGCATTTCACCATGGTATTATTGACTAGCAAGTTATTAGTTTTCAAATGATACCTCATAAGGCATATTGGGTACAATGACTATTACAATAGTATGCAGGGTGTTAATACATGAGTGCTTTCGGTCCCACCCAAGTCTTCTGACTCCTAGTCTAGTGCTCTGTGTACCTCAATATCAAGCTTGCAACTGAACATCCACTCAGCACAAGTCAGCTCTGGGTGACAAGGATAGGCCAGGGGATGCAAGGATGTCAAGAAGATGTTGCACGGGCACTGCATTTTAGTGCAAGGACTATGCCTTGTTGTCTGTTTGAAAAGAGAAATGTAGTACATTGTACTTGCTAACAAGACCACACATGCTAATAGTAATTAATAATAGTTGTGTGCATTTACAAAAATCACAGTTCAAAACATCTGATTCCTGGTATCCTACAATCCCAATAAATTAAACTTCCATCGGTGGTATTAACGTTTTTTCCCATAATAAGGCATGAACTTTCTCAGCGCGAGCAGATCAATGGACTTCAACCACTAATTCAAAGTTTCCTTTGTAATATGCCATCTGAGGCAAGACCTCTACAATGCTAAAAGCTGAGACTTCATCTGGTGATTTAACTGTAAATGTAGCTTGTGAAGAGATTTAGCTGCATCGTCCCCTCCCCCTCCCCCTCCAATTGCCTTTACTGAGGTTATATGCCAAACACTTTTAAAATATAACCCAGGTCTATTACCCACATGCACTTCAATAGGTGGTCAATCCAGCTCCCATCATTAAGTTCCTTTCCTGATTTATGGACACCTGCTACACAGCGCTATAAATCAGGACATCTATCAGACGATGTAATGGGAGAAAGACATGCATTTTTTCAACAGAACCACTGTTATAACACAGAAACGGTATCACTATGGACTTGTCCTGCTTGCACATTGCTTTTGTGTCTCCATCCAAAACAATCAAAAGGAGGAGTCTGACTAGATGACTGCATAGAAAATTGTGTCGGGGCTTAATAGGCAAAAGCTGGTAAATGTGTGAGGTTCGTAATTGTTTGTTTTGCTATTTCTTTGCAAGTGGGAAAGAGGAAGAGGGGTGGCTTACAGACCCCAAGAAACAAATACGATTGGCTGGTGATCTGACTCAAGAGAGGGAGCCGGGGAGGACATTAGAGCAGCGCGGAAGAGATTTATGTCTTTTACTGTCCATCTGCAAAGCAAAACAAAAATAGCTGAAATGCCGGTTTTCTGCTTTATCGGCTCTGTGAATAAGCATATAAATTTCTATGACATTTCTGGAGGCTTGCCGAAGGGGAAAAAAATTCATCCCCCAGGACCTGGCCAGCAGCAGGGGCAGCATATGGTCTGCTAGAATCAGTGGCTGAGCGCCTTTTGTGTGTGTTAGCATTAAAAAGGTGACTTTGTGAGTAATTTCAGAAGTAGGGAGGGGTTTTCTTTTTTCTTTTCTTTTTTTTTAAATCCTGCCTAAGCTGATGCAGCTGTCAAAGCCAATAACTCTTCAGTAAGGAAGTTGTGCTGCATTCCATGACTGGGAAGCAATGAAGGGTGCAGACCTCATTTACAGCTCTTGGCTTCCTCGGGGTGGCACACTTGGCCTCTCAAGAGCAGAGGTCTTCTGGCTAACAAGTGCATCCTGGGAGGAAGAGGGAAGATGCATGCAGAGGATATTAACATTCCTGGAGCAGAAAGGAATTGTGGGTGTTTTATTTTTCCCAGCAGCTGCTGCTTACTCAGATGAGCGAAGGCCCTGCAAGTTCATGGGAAAGTGACTGCGACCTCCTTATACATTCCCAAGTTTGTACGACCATGGCAGGGGAGCATGGTTTAAAGGATGGAATCACTGGGATAAAATAAATACCAATAGGGAACTGTTTGCAGTGGATAAATGATGGATTTTCTCTTTAATCATTGACTAAAACCACATGTTCTTTCTGGTAAAGGAGGCATGAAATGTAACTTGCTGTCAGAAAGATGTCTTTCTGCAAACAGCACCTCTGGATGTTTATGTCTCTGGCATTGTGCTCTAAACTCTTTGAAATGTAAAAAGAATACATCGCTAATCACATTGTTGCTTGAAGATCAACAGTGACATGACATATATTTTGTCACGTTTCACTCGCTCTTTTTTAAATGAAAACAGTGACATTCATTCAGGGCTACGTTGGTGTGTTTATTTTTTGTTGATGACTCTCTACTGCCCTTTCCCTGGAGCTTACGGTCACAAAATTATCGTCTGCCGTTTGCTGTCGATTGCTGATTTTAGCCTTAGCACCATTTCCAGCTGTTGGCAAAAGGCATCTTGCTATCACATTTATTTTCCCCAGTTTCAGGACTAAATACAGCTCTTGGTTACATGTGTGTAATGCTATTCAAGTCAGTGGAAATGCATGAATGCAACTGAAGACAGACTCTGCCCTTGAAAAGCTGTAAAATGTAGAGTATCTTATCACCTTATTCATATCTATACCTCTTTCCAGAACAGAGAAATTAACCTCTGACATTGTTCTCCCTCACATATTTTTCTTTCTTTCTTTCTTTTTTTTCTTTTTTTTTTTTGTTCTGTGAGCTGAGTACCTGAAAGAAGTTTGGAGGTAGTAGGCATAAAAATAAAAGCAAACCCCATCAAGAATATCACCCCATTCATTTATTAAAGGGTTTTCAAACTTTTCCATATCTAAACACTGAGATTTTCATGGAGCTCCTCCCGTCCCACTTGTCACTGCATCCTGTACCTGTGGCAACTACAGGAACTGATTCATGGAAAAGTTGTAAGAGAGTAATGTGTTTTTAGCTTCTTTTAATGGGATTTAGCTGCTGGAAACAAAGAGGAAAGTGAACCATCAGTTCTCCACCAGCAAATGTCCTAAAGACCTTGGTGTGGGAATCACCAATTCATATTTTAAGGACATATCCAAGACGACAAATAAGCCAATATGCATCTGATTTTAAGGGCCAGGTTTCCAAAGGGGTGTCCAATGGATGTTCCTACAAAATATGGCATATTTGCAATTCCGGTAATGGAGCATGTCAGCAGATATTTATGTAAGTGTGTACAAATGCAGATCTGTGCATGTCCCATGGCCATTGGAGGTTTCCATGCATACCTATTGTACCCACCTTTGAATATGTGCCCCTCAAAGAAATAAGTTGTCCTTTTTTGTGCAGTTCTCATTCATCTCAGTGATAGGTTCTTCTGACTGTGGACTGAGGACAGTGTTAAAAGCTGATTTAAAGCACAGCCAGTGGAAGCCATTTGCCATGGACACAGAATAAGTTTTATTGGTCCTACCAAACCCAGGAGGTATGTTACATATTCTTGAGTGCCATCTACTGGCACCGTATCTATTAACTAATTATACACATATACACAGATATAGAACACTCTAGTAACAGGCAGTACTGTGCAGGGTTCTAGATTTGAATGATGAAGGAGAATGTGCCCTTAAACAATGCTACGATGACCTCTTGAATGTTTCAAGGTGTATGGCTTTATTCAAAGGGAAAAGGGATTGCTGATGCTTGAGTGTCTGTCTGACAAAGATTTACATCGTTACAAAAAGCATGGCAATTAATTTAAGGAGCATATTCTTATCATGATGCCTTACGATTTACGTGCCTCAATTAGTTGGTGTGCATTCATTTTACAGAAGGATAAGGTGCTGTGCAATACTACACATCGCAGTATCTTTTCGGTGCCCTCCCAGCACGATAAATATCTATTAGATAGTGCCCAGCAATGTGCAGTTAGAGATCAACCATAAATCCTTGGTGTTAAATCAGTATTAAAAAAAGCCCAGTGCTGTGCCAGCCAGGCCTCTGAGAAAGCATAGCTGATAAACAGATTTTGATTGGCTCCTTTTATACCAATGCCCCAGAGCAACATCCTCTGGAAGAGTTCAAAGAGCAGCAATCTACTGGCTCCAGCCATTGATCCAGCTATCTGGATTAACCTTGATTTTCTTCTTTTTATACTCATTCCTTCCACTGAGGAGGAAGGAAACCACACCTAAGAGCAACTCCTATGCCTGTCATATAGTGAGAGCTTGAAACTGACAGCATTGGTATATACACCAGGCCTGGTTCTCCTCTCACTTCCAATTTACACTGGCAAAACTCTATTGATAGCTGAGAGATTTACACTGCATTGTAAAAGCAGTGTGAGAGGAGGACCAGGCTATGCTGATCCTGAGTCTCAATTCTCAAGGACATTAAAGATCAACAGGTTCTGAGCCATACTATCTATATTTAAAGGATATTGGGGTAATTAATGTTAATGATGTCCTTTCTCAGCACAGTTGCTGAATTTTAGCATGAAGAGCAGATGTCCTCCCACGCCACCCCAGCTCATCCAGTCGGTGCTCTGATAGAGTATTCTCTGACGGAAGGTTATATATCTCTTCAGATCCTGACAATGTGAAGACCCTATATAAATACCCTGAGGTTAATACCACCAACCACTGATACCAGAAGAGCTGCATCCTGTGGATTGTTGTTGTTATAGCAAATGTGACAACAAATATAGACCTTACACATTTAATAAAGTGAGTTCTATATAAGACAGGAAGGAACTTCCCCACAGAGATCTTATCTACACAGGCAAAAATGAAATTCTTAATTCCTCATCAGTGCCACTCCAGGGGTTGTAACAACCGTAGGAGTGCTTGTGTGAACAAGGCAAAGGGGCACTTTCCTCTGTATGAGGCTAGATTACACAGAGACAGAAATGGTGGTGAATAATAGTATTTTCAAAGCTTCTGTCATCCTTGGCACTGCCTTAGCAATAGTAATGGATACTGCCAACCATGAGATACCCGAGAAAGGTGGCAGGGTCCAGGGAAATGGTTGAAGTCTTTTTTGGAGAGAGGCAACCAAACAGTAGTGATGGGAAACTGCATCTCCACCTCTAGACCTCTCTCTTCTAGATTCCCACAAGGATCAATTCTCTTTATGGTCCTTTTAAACATCTACATGCAGCCACTAGGTGAACTGCAAAGATGATAGGAACTCAAGTGTCAGCAATATATGGATGACACACCGCTCTATTTATCCTTCACATACGACCACACCACCACCAATAGCGTAGCCAGGGGGGGAGCACGGGGAGCCGCCGCTCCCCCACTGAGCAGAAGCGGCGCCTTTTTTTGCTCCCAACACTTTTTGCTCCTGGCGCCTTTTTTTAGCTCCGCTCCCCCTGTGCTCTAAACCTGGCTACGCCACTGACCACCACCACTGAGGTAGAATCATAGAAACGTAGAACTGGAAGAGATGTTGATCGGTCAGCTAGTCCAGTCCCCTGCACTCAGGCCAGAATAAGTATTATTTAGACCATCTCTGACAGGTGTTAGTCTAACCTACTCTTTAAAACCTCCAATGATGGAGATTCTACCACCTCCCTAAGCGGTATGTTTGACTACTTAACTACCCTTACAGTTTGGATTTTTTTCCTAATGTCTAATCTAAATCTGCCTTGCTGTTATTTAAGCCCAAGTCCTTTTCTCAATGGTTAAGGAGAACAATTTATCACCCACCCCTTTATAACAAACTTTTATGCATTTGAAGACTGCTATCATTTCCCCCCGCAGTCTTCTCCAGACTAAACAAAGATCATATTTTGTAGGCCAAGATAGATTTTAGTCAAGTCACTTAGTGCTCATTGGAAGGTGCTCAGACACTTTGGTGATGCAGGTGACATGAGAACCTATATACAATCGAATAGAAGAGCTCAGTTCAACAGTAGGAGATTTTAAAAATAACATCAGTGAAGGTAAGGCATTTGCATTTCATCCTGTAACCATTTTGGAAGCTAAAATGTTACAGACTGGAGCTGAACAGGACAGGGACAGAATGTGTGTCTGTGGCAGATAAGAGAATTGTTCATGCAAAGCTGTAGTAAGGCATATAACACCCCCAAACACCACCAGTCAAAAAAGGGCTACGGAACTATGGTCACAGTCAGCCCTAACCTGGTCCACCTGGGCAGGCCTGGGAACAGACTCTTAAAAGGTAGGAACTCAGCCTAGTTGGTGTAGCCCTCAGAAACAAGCAGAGCTAGAGCTCCCAGACCAGGGTAGTGGGTTGCTTTCGGAGGAACAGCTTGGGGATACATCGGCCTGAGTCCTGTGAGGAAAAACATTCCACATGTTGGTCCATTTCACCTCCCTGAATTCTAAAATATTCTTCTTCTGTTTAATTCACACATTTTTCCAACTCTCAAAGGAAGGAGAAGGAAAGTCAAGGGTTTGTTTAGACTAGGAAGAGGGCAAACTTAGGCTGAAGTTAGCTTCACCTAGACCAGTGACTCTCAACCTTTCCAGATTACTGTACCCCTTTCAGGACTCTGATTTGCCTTGCATACCCCAAGTTTCACCTCACTTAAAAACTACTTGCTTACAAAATCAGACATAAAAACACAAAAGGGTCACAGCATCTTATTAATGAAAAATTGCTTACTTTTTCATTTTTACCATATAATTATCAAATAAATCAATTGGAATATAAATATTGCACTTACATTTCAGTGCATCGTATATAAAGAAGTATAAACAAGTCATTGTCTGTATGAAATTTTAGTTTGTACTGACTTCGCTAGTGCTTTTTATGTAGCCTGTTGTAAAACTAAACAAATATCTAGATGAGCTGATGTATCCCCTAGAACCACTGACATAGATCAACTGTGGTGTTAAACTGGAAAAAGGCTGGTGTTCCTTCCCTAACCTCAATCTCTCTTCCTAATGATGATGATAATAATTAATACCACCCTCTTGTACAGGCACTTTTCATCCATATATCTCAAAATGCTTTACAAAGGTCAGTGTCATTATCCCCATTTTACAGATAAGAAAACTGAGATCCAGGGAGATAGAATGACCTGCCCAAAGTCATGTCAGAGACCCATGGTAGAGTTGGGACTACAATCCCGATTTTTAGTCCAGAGTTCTGTCCATTAGGCAAACTTTAAGGGCTTCTCTAGATTGAAATAAAATATATTTTAAAAAATATGTTATTAGCTAAACTATTGTGATCAACACATTTTAAAACTCCATTGTAGACAAGGCAAGTTGTATTTTAACATGTTAGTTGGTCAAGGTGAACTTTAGTGAGAGAATACAGGCTTCCAATTGACCAGCTAGCACATATTATATAAATCTATTCATCCTTGTCTACGCTAGAGTTTTAGAATGTGTGAGGTAGAGTGATGTCTTCTAACAACACATCCTATATTCTAGTCCAGGCATGTCCTAAGAGTCATCACACCCAAGCACTACAACAGAAATATTGCTAATGAGAAATATACCATGGGTACTAGCCTGAAACTGAAGAGGTGACAGGCTGAGGGAGGATTTGCAGATGCTTTTTCTTAGACTGAAACAAAATAAGAGGTTGCCATTGTAATATTTGGTCTGTGAACCCAAAGAAGTGCCTCTATTTAATCTCACCATGTTATTGTTATCAAGAAAGGAAGAGAAGTTACCACATCACTTGGAATAGGAAAGAGCAGGTCTTGCTGCTGCAAATATAAAAGTATACTTCAAAGAAACTCGAAATCACTAACAAAGTGACGAATGAGACTGAAACAATAGGCAACTAAGGCTCATTGCCATTATTCATCAATACGCTTTTCAAAAAGCACAGCTAAAACGAGATGAAGATTAGATTTTTTTCCCTCCCTCGGGAATGAAGACTTTGAAGTGCTCAAGAAGGGCATGTAATCAGAAAAACTTGGAAATGCAGTGTGAGGATCTACAGTTCAGCCACAAAGCTGAAAACAGCTCAAGGAGATCAAGTGAACATCTAGAAAGAAAAATTGAGTGTCCAAAGACAGACCAGGAAAGGGCACTGAGAGCACAAGTCAGGGCTGTGCAGCTTCATCTTTGCCTCCACATTAACAAGGGTCTTTTTGTTGTACCCAAGAGAAGATCCAAATAGTCCCCCAAATTCAGGGGTGTTTGAAAAATAAGACACGGATTCAACTTTTGCAGGCTGGCATAGCTCTAGTTCTCATACAGCATGTGTATCAAAGCAAATCAGTAACTAATTTCCCTAACTAGAAAACTGCCTTCTTTGGCATACCTCTTTTTGTGCATGATCACTTGTGATCCCTTTTGTGACATCCTGTATGAAAGATAGTGTGTGCAGATGTAATTGTTAGTATATATGAAAAGGCTTTAGTTCCAATAATCATATAAGGAGGCGAATAGTTAGCAGGAGTCTCTTCAAACTAAGGTCAAATGTAAATGACCTGCCTGTGTGTTTCACTGATGTGCTTTACTGGAGCAACTGGAAACAGTACCTTCTGTCAGTTAGTGGGAGGAAGTGCTGTATTGAGTCCAGGTGCAATTTTTCCTCACTACAGGAGGTGCTGTGTCCAGCTGAGCGTGTTCAAAGCTATGCACCAGCAACCAGAAGGACAAGCAGAATAGGAAGAGGTAATGGAAATGGGGGGGAATGAGAAAAGAGAGGCAAGAGGGAGAGACGGGGTTAGAAGAAACGATGGATAATGGGAACTAAACACGGGAGAAAGAATGAAGACGTCGGAGAAGAGTCAATGGGAAGAAGACAAGGAAGATAATGTGGGTGAGCACAACAGGAGAAAATCAAGAGAATGAAAACAAATGAGCAAAAACAGGACAAATGTAGAGGGGAGGCAGAGGCAGAGGAAAAGGGAGAGAGAATCCATCCTTTGAGAAACCAACACCATGATGGCTGTTGCTGACAGTTCATAGATAAGAAGTGCTGTCCTAGAAATGCTGATTGAGAGCGAATGAACACCACATGGCAGATGTTAGTTATATTGCTTAATGCATTGCTGGAAGACACTCAGATGCTGTGGTAATGAGGGCGATGTAACAACCTACATAGAAAAGATGAGAACAGCCACTGGAGAGTGCCAGGAATGACCAGAAAGCCCAATGCACCTGACCCTCAGATGAGAAAAATTAAAGAAAGGCAAAAGGGGGGGATTGCATTTTTAGTGCTTCCAGAGTCCATCTGTGGGTATAGCTACACTTCCAGCCAGCCGTTTCCAGCTCCAGAAGGAATACCCATGCTAGCATGCTAAAAATAGACTATAGTCATGGTGGAGCATGGGCCAGGAGGCGCTAGTCATTCCAAGTAGATATCCATCTGAGATGGTAGGCAGACAGTGCTGGAATGACAGCAACTGAATCCAGGTAGACAGTGATTGGAGGGAAAGAAAACATTTTACATCAATAATATTGGCACTCCAGAAAACTAACTGTTCTGAAAATAATCTCTCATATATATCAAATACACAGTGTGTGGAAAAAAGATCTTTAAAATGACAATACAGTGTAAATTTTGCAGGATATCTTAAAAATCATGTTTTCTTCTAATATAAATCACTTTCTGCAAATTTCAGTGCTAAAATCACCACTGAGCAATGAATGCCACAAAATCCTTTTTACAAAATGACTGTATGTGAATAGAGTTTTTTAATTTTCCACTGCACCTTTTAATAATGCAAAGAAGACCAAAACTTCTCAGCAACTGTTTTGCCTTCCCAGTTTCCAGGGAACCAGCTGCTGTGTTATTCATATTTTAAAAAAGGTCTCAAGAAGGTCAGAACCAGCATATTAGCTGAGCTGTTTACCTGCAGCTGATCAAGAGAGTATGGTGCTGCTTAAATCAATTTTCTATGCACTGATTGGTCCAGCTTCTTGACACTCAGAAAACACCATCTTAGCCACTATGGATGTAGAAGCTCTCTACACAAACATTCCACACAAAGATGAACTACAAGCCATCAGGAATAGCATCCCCGATACCATCATGGCAAACCTGGTGGCTGAACTTTGTCCTCACCCACAACTACTTCAGATTTGGGAACAATTTATACCTTCAAGCCAGCGGGACTGCTGTGGGTACTTGCATGACCCCACAGTATGCCAACATTTTTATGGCTGACTTAGAACAACGCTTCTTCAGCTCTCGTCCCCTTACGCCCTACTCTACTTGTACTACATTGATGACATATTCATCATCTGGACCCATGGGAAGGAGGTCCTTGAGAAATTCCACCAAGATTTCAACAATTTCCACCCCACCATCAACCTCAGCCTAGACCAGTCCACAGAAGAGGTCCACTTCCTAGACACTACCGTGCTAATAAGCAATGGTCACATAAACACCACCCTATACCAGAAACCTACTGACCGCTATACTTACCTAGATGACTCCAGCTTCCATCCAGACCACATCACACAATCCATTGTCTACAGCCAAGCTCTAAGATACAACCGCATTTGCTCCAATGCCTCAGACAGAGACAAACACCTACAGGATCTCTATCAAGCGTTCTTAAAACTAGAGTACCCACCTGGTGAAGTGAAGAAACAGATTGACCGAGACAGAAGGGTACCCTGAAGTCACCTATTACAAGACAGGCCCAACAAAGAAAGTAACAGAACGCCGCTAGCCGTCACCTACAGCCCCCAACTAAAGCCTCTCCAATGCATCATCAAGGATCTACAACCTATCACGAAGGACGATCCCTCACTCTCAGAGACCTTGGGAGAGAGGCCAGTCCTCGCTTACAGACAGCCCCCCAACCTGAAGCAAATACTCACCAGCAACTACACACCACACAATAAAAACACCAACCCAGGAACCAAACCCTGCAACAAACCCCAGTGCCAACTCTGTCCACATCTATTCAAGAGACACCATCATAGGACCTAACCACATCAGCCACACCATCAGGGGCTCATTCACCTGCACATCTACCAATGTGATATATGCCATCATGTGCCAGCAATGCCGCTCTGCCATGTACATTGACCAAACCAGACAGTCTCTACGTAAAAAAAAAAAAAATGGACACAAATCTGACATCAGGAATCATAACATTCAAAAACCAGTTGGAGAACACTTCAATCTCTCTGGTCATTCAATAACAGACCTAAAAGTGGAAATCTTCAACAAAAAAACTTCAAAAACAGACTCCAATGTGAAACTGCTGAACTGGAATTAATTTGCAAACTGGACACCATCAGATTAGGCCTGAATAAAGACTGGGAGCGGTTGGGTCATTACAAAACCTACACCTAATTTCCCCAATACTAATTTCCCCCTACTGTTACTCACACCTTCTTGTCAACTGTCTGAAATGGGCCACTCTCATTACCACTACAAAAGTTATTGTTCCTCCCTTGGTATACTGCTGTTAAGTGAATTATCTCGTTAGACTGACCTCACACTTGGCAAGGCAACTCCCATCCTTTCATGTATTTATATCTGCTCCTGTATTTTCCACTCCATGCATCTGATGAAGTGGGTTCTAGCCCACGAAAGCTTATGCCCAACTAAAATTGTTAGTCTCTAAAGTGCCACAAGGACTTCTTGTTGTTTTTTCAGATGTTACTGTGTTCCTGGTGATAGAAAGGCCTGCCGAAAAAAGGCTGGTTTTGGATTTGTGCAGCATCCGATTGAGCCAAGTGGGAACTGACAATATTACTCATCAGGAGACTTTTAAAGATAAAGTTAAACAGAAGAGTATATTTTCAGCAGTTTGGTTAATCTAATATCCTTGGCAGCACACTGAATTTTTTCTTCTTTCTCCTCTCTGTCCTCACTGTATACAACCAACTTTCTTTTTTACAGAGTACAATATAAACTGCATCATATGTTGGTCCCACTTCCATCTATGAAACCCCAGTGAAACAGACCTTACTTCTACTATCTGAAAAAAGAAAGAGGAAGTCTCTTATACAGACAAAGAAACAAGGAGGAAAATATCAGGCATATTAGCTTTGGACATGAGATACTGAGTTTGATATGATCTGAATCTAAACTTTCCCATGTTCATTATGTATTTGGATTTAATTTTCCCATTCAGACCGTTAGAGAGAGATCCCTAGAAGCAAATTTGGTTCCAAATCTTGTTTTGAAACATCGCTAGTTAGTGGAAAGGTTCAGATCCTGTAGTCTAGTTCTGGCCCATCTCTAATATAAAGTATGTGTACAGGTGTATGTATATGAATACAACATAGTACCATAAGCAAGAAGATCTTGTAGCTAATAATACATAACACTTATACAGAACTTTTGTCCTAAAAGTATTGTACTTTACCCCAAAAAAAACAACCCAACCCTTCACATCAACCCTGCTGAAATTTTGCAGCAGGCTGTGATTTGTCCAAGGACACAGGCAGACAGTATAAGAGCCAGGATCAGAGCTGCTTGTTAATAATGACATCTACAGTTAAACTTGTCTAACGTTTTCTAGCCTAAGACATTGTTTTCAGTTGCTTATATATATAAACCATTTGGTCTGAAGTTTCCCAGGGCGAAAATGGAGTTAGGGAAGAAATATGTTGCTTTGCCCGTGTTTAAAAACTTCTTGCAACCATTTTGTTGAGAAGTTCTAGCACCTTCATGCTTTGAATCAGAGACTTGAAATTTGTCCGGGAAATCACCCTGGATTCCAAGAAGTGCCATTTGCCACCCCTGTGCAACTCCACCCCAAATTGACCAAGTTATTGGCCTCTGAAGACTACCATTCATAATATACAGTACAGACTTGGAGTTTGGCAGCAAAATTCTCCAAAGATTTTGTTTGCAATGGATATGATTCATCCCAGCGCTGCTGAGGATAAGCAGGATTTCCCTGCAATTACTCCTCCCAGGTGCTGGGAGCTACTGTGGTTCCAGGCATTTGGAACTGAAAGCATGGAGACTGTCTCTCCTGTGCTCTCACTGCTCCTCCTCCTGAGGCCCAGGAGGAAAGAAATAGACTAGAATGCAGCAGTGGGACAGGAGAGGAGCAGGCCACAGAGTATGAAGCAGGGGAGGAGGGATATGAGCACAGTGTGACAGGGACAGATTTGGAGTGATAGGAGCAGAAGAGGTCAGGATGGGGTGGGAGAGAGGGTCTCTACCCACCGCTAGAATATATTCGCTGCCAAAATTTGGCAAAATGTGTGTCTCATTTCTTCTCTTGATCCTGGCCCATACAGAGGGTAACAGCCTGCTACTACTATCAGTTACTCCATCAGCTCAAATGATAGAGGGGTGTGCAGTGATTATAAAGGTTCCAGACCCGGTGCTGATGCACATGAGGGGGACAGTCTGTTCTATGTGATGACATTTTGAGGAGGTTTTTAATTTCCTTTTTTAAAAACTTACAAAATTACATACAAAAAAAGACGTTAAAAATATTAAGGTTGCAAAGTCAAGCATTCAGAAGATAGGAAATGCCAGAATTAAGGTTGGCCATTAAACCGTAGTTTGGCTCCCTTGTGCATAGGATTAGAGCTGGTCAGAATTTTCCTGAAATATATTGTTTCAGCAAACCTGAAATATTTCACAGAGACATACTGCTTTTGACTACATTTTTGTCCCAGAGGGAGAGATTCTTATACGCTCTATATCCTGATGGGTAGGGCACTAATGGCCGGGATGTGGGAGATGCAGGTGCAATCCCCACTCTGGCTGATTTGGAATAATCTAGGATGAAAAAACTTTGCTCTAGATCAGGGACTTGAACCTGGGTCTTCATAGACATAGACCATTCCCTAAACAACCAGGGAAAACACTCAGTCTCTCTCTCCCCCACTCCCACTGTTCCCTATAAGCTGTGCGCGTGTGCGCGCGCACACAGATCCTAAACCCCGTGCACACAGCAAAACACTGCGCGCACAAAAATTTGCACAGAAGCACAACAATTTGCACAGAAGAAATTTTTTGCGCACACAGCCTGTCAAAAATTAGAGGGAACATTGCCCACTCCCCCATAGAAAGTTCATGTTTCAAAACCAGCCATTTCAACACAATTCCATTTTCATCCAAACATTTGAAAGATTTTATTTTCATGCCAGTGAGGAATGGGAAAAAAAATTGAAACCTCAAATTGCTGTGAGATGGAATTGTCATTTTCTGGTCATCTCTGATTATGATATCGTCTTTAACTGTATGACCCCATACTGTTCTTTTTCCCAGGACACCTGCCTCATTCAGTGGACAGGATGGGCAGTGCTCAGGGAATGACTTTGTGTTGTGTGCTGGATTAGGCTGTTGTTTCTAGGATCGCTGTGCCTCATTTGCTGCAGATATTGAAAGGTGTGTAGCGAATGAGGAAAGGGGTGGTCTCATGGTTAAGGAAGTTGAACACTGCCCTGGAGAACTGGATTCTATCCTGGGCTGTGCCACAGAGGTCCTATGTTCTGGTGGGCAAGTCATTTAAACTAATTTTTCACATGTGGTGACTGATTGAATTGTGTGTATCTTATTTTCTGGGTACCGAATTTGACAATTAGGGCTTGATTTGCATTCATAACTGCAACAGAAGTCAGTGGGAGCTATGGTCTGACAATATAAAGTGCTAAGTACGATGGAAAATCACGCCCTGGGTGTCTCAAATTGGAGACAAAATTAGTGGGCATTTTTGACAGGTTTGTACTTAATCTCTCTGTACTTCAGTTCCTCATCTATAAACTGTGATGATAATATCACCCCAGCTCATCGGGGTGTTGTAAAAATAAATTCATTAATTTCTGAAGTATCAGAGGGGTAGCCGTGTTAGTCTGGATCTGCAGAAGCGACAAAGGGTCCTGTGGGACCCTTATACTCTGTTAGTCTATAAGGTGCCACAGGACCCTTTGTCGCTTCATTAATTTCTGAGAAGCACTTAGATGCTAAGGTAACGAGCACCATAGAACAGCCCGTGATGAAATTAATAATTTCTGCTTTCAGTGCAGGCTTTGGATGCTATGCACGAAATAAAACGGGGCTTAATATTCAGTAAGGATAAAAAGAAATATTGAATAGCTACCCAGTCAGTGAGCACCATTCATACTGTGCACTGAATGAGGCAGGGGTTCTGTGTGTGTGTGTGGGGAGGAAGTAGGGGATTGTGTAATTAAAGACTGCATCATAATGCATACACAGGAAGCCAGGTGAAAGTTGCAGAGTGAACCTTAATTCTGGCACTTCCGAACTTCCGAGTGCTCGACTTGCAATCTTAACATTCTTTTAATGTTTGTTTGTTTGTATTTAAGATAACTATATTATATATATCATCAGCCTTCTGGTAGCATGCCTGGCAGTGTTATTTCACACAGGCAGGTCTACACTTAACATGCTGTAGGGGCCCAGCTGCATTGTACTGAAGCACCTCAGTAAAGACACTACTGTGCCAATGGGAGAGCTCCTCCTGTTGGCGTAGTTAATCCACCTCCGCTAGAGGTAGTCGCTATGTTGACGGACGAAGCCTTCCCATCGACATAGTGCTGCCTACGCTGGGGGTTAGGTCAGTGGGTTTTTCACATCCCTGAGAGACGTAGTTATACTGGTGTACGTTTATAGTGTAGACCTGGCCTGGGACATGTAGCCCTTTTATCTTGTTTCCCTTTTGGTTTGTTTTCTGGCTTTTCAGGCTGCTCATTCATGTTAGTTAAACTGTTTCCTTTGCTAATATACCCCTTGTCATAAGTTATTTCCTATATAACATGCTGGCCACATGTCCCTCTGTTGTGGTTAGTCTACACAGAGGCTAAGAGCCTACTACTGCTACCAGCTAATGGAGTTAGTCCTTTAATTCAAATGATAGTGATCTGTCTTCTGGTTCTAATGGTCTTGGGTTCATATCCCTGCTAGCAACTTGTACAACTTTTGGGGGAGATCATTAGGTACCTCTGCCTTCCTCTTTATATGATAATGTGTTATGTACTAGCCTGTTGCCATCAAGGGTACCTACCCCCAGTGTAGCTGCTTTTTCACTTTTATTTTTAAAAGTATAATCCGAATGTTTTGTTGCTTTTGATTGTCATGTGTGCATGTAAAGAAAAAATAGACGTCCTGAGTGACTGAAGAGGTGCAAGTGGAAAAGATAAATCTATAGGAAGAGACAGCGGAAGGAGTGTTCATCAAAAGAAATCTTGGAAAAGTTTGTCTGCAAGATAGAGGGAGAGTCAAACCCAAACAGCAAAGTGGATGGAAGTCAAGGGAAAATAAAGCAGTGATCATAGGAGGGAATGAGAGGGGTAGAGAAGGAAAGCAGAAGATGCAAGATGGTTCTGAGTCACTACATTCGGATACTGATCCAAATCTGGACTGGAAAACTCCTAAGTGTGGAGGTCGGTGTCAGGAATGAGGGTGCCAGGTGTCAGGAATGAGGGTGCCAGGTGTCAGGAATGAGGGCCTGCAGTTGTTGCCTGCCCAGTTGTCATGCAGCCAGCGAGTGCAACTGGACCACAGCAGAAACACCTGGTTACCTAAGGCACTCAGGTGGCTTGCTTTTAAGCCAGCTGCTGCAGCAGCTCAGTGGCTGTTCAATGTACATGCCTGTGGATTCCCTGCCTCCCTGTGCTTGCTTTGCTCCAAGCCCTGCTCCTGCTTGCCCCTGTCCTGCACCCAGCGTTGTTCCAGTCCTATCCCAGCCTTGCTCCTGCCTTGGAACCAGTCCTGCTTCTGTCTTCCCTGACTTCAGGTAATGTGTTTCTGACCCTTGGCTCCAGTTCCTGGGTCTGACTCCCGCTCAACCCTTGGCTCTGGCCTTTGGATTCTGACTATGGTTCTGACCTTTGGCACTGACTCTGGGTATGTCTACACTGCAATTAAAAACCCGCAGCTTGCCTGGGCCAGCTGACTGGGGCTCAGGCTGCAGGGCCGTTCCATTGCAGTGCAGACTTCTGGGCTTGAGCTGGAGCCTGGGCTCTGTGCTTGCGAGATGGGAGGATCTCAGAGCCCGGACTCCAGCCTGAGCCCAGGAGTCTACAGGGCACTGAAGCAACCCCGTGTCTGAGCCCCGTGAGCCCATGTCAGCTGGCATGAGCCAGCTACGGGTGTCTAATTGCAGTGTGGATGTACCCTCTGTCTCGACCTTTGGCTCTGGGATTTGGGCTCTCACTTCGGTTCTGCCCTTTAGCTCTGGTCCCCAGCTCTGACTCTGTTTTGGTCTTGGGCTTTGGCATTTGGACTGACCACTGGGCCTGACTCCTGCTCTGAGCACTGGGCATGACTGTCTATGACCCAGTATCCTGACAGTGGGTCAGTTCCAGGCTTTTGTTTGGCCCAATAGCGTGAGGGCAGAATTAAACTTCAACTCTAGATGAAAATCAAGATTTTGGAAGCATTCAGATAAGGGAGCTTTGTTTAAGGTTCACCTCTAATAAAAAGTAGGCAAACTGTGATCAAGGAAAAGAAAATACATCTCCATTTTCATGATTCACATCTCCAGACACCCAGAATATATTCCTTTGCCTTTCTCTGATCTGCTCAGTTCTGAAGCAAATAGTTAAGAACAGAGCAAAAGAGCTGTAGACAGAATGGGAAAAGAAAGAAATGAGGGAAGCCGTTACATTTTATTCTTTCTAACATTTTGCTAAATTGGTCCTGGAAGCTTCCATGGATCTAGGGAGTTGGGAAGGCGAATGAGGAAAATTTCATTAAGCAAAAGATTCTAAGGTATAATTGGAGGCTAGGGATAATCGGAGTGGGCTGTATCTTGCTGGGAGAGGAGAGAAAGCTTTATATTTATTAATTAAATAAGCTCAAAGAGTTGATTATGGAGTTGGGGTTTTAGCTTGGAGTTTAGGGAATTTATATTTTTACTAATTTAAATAGACATTGGGGGCTACTTTTTTTTTTTAACGCAAAAATGAGCCCCTGAATTGTGCTTATAAAGCATACAATTGTGTGCACAAAGAATGCAGTTTGCTGTCTTCCTGGTTTTCTTTTGCAATGGCATTCAGTTATTCATTCTGAAAAAAACGCACGGCTAGGGCGTTGCTATTTGCAATTGGTGTGTGGAGAGGAGACAGAGACGGGCCAGAAATGGCTCAGGTGGCGTTGTGGTTATGTGACAGGAGCATGGTCACAAGAGAAAAGGAAACTATGTGGAGCCTTCCAGGGTATGTCTACACTGCAGCTGAGGGCGAGTCTCCCAGCCAGAGTAGACAGACTCATGTTAGCGGGGTCTCAAGCTAGGGCGCTAAAAATAGCAGTGTGAATATTGCAGACTGGGCTCTGAAGTTGGACTGGGAGGCTCTCTCATAACTACAGTGTAGACGTACCCACTAAACCTAGGGCCTACCCTGAGCAGAGTGGCTGACACCTAAACTATTGGCTTGCACAAATTGACTCCTCCTAAAAGCTAAATGTTGCAGCAGTCAGACACCACCACCAGAATATCTTTACAGAAGACCTTAGTTCCATTAGTGGAATAGATAGTGAGGAGTTAATTTCTATAAAAGTAAAGGCACTTTGAAGTACCTCAGAAGGTAACTTGTTCCTTGTGTCTTTATTTTCATACCTGTCAAATTCTGCCCTTCATCGTAAATTGGCAGACAAAAAAATCCTTAATCCACTAATTAGAAATCATCTGCATTGAATATCCTATTAATTCCATGCATATTAGCCTGTCTTCCTTGATCCTTTTTCCTGAATTGTGCAAATTAAAAACACTTTTGGGCCTGATTATTATTCTCATTTACACTAAGGCCTTTTACCCCACTCAGACAGCAGAAAGTGCCCCTGCAGTGGAAGCAAAGTACATTTACACTCACTTTCAGCAAAATGAAAATAAGAAAGAAAAACTTGTAGCACCTTAGAGACTAACAAATTTATTTCAGCATAAGCTTTCATGGGTTAGTACCCACTTCATCGGATGCATGGAATGAAATTATATTTCAGATATATTTATACAGTCAGAGAAACATGATGGTCCAGGTGTATAGACCAATCTTAAGAGGCTAATTAGTTGAGAGGAAACATGACAGCAGGGGAAGAAAAAGCTTTTGAAGTGATAAACAAGATGGTCACACAGGTGTGAATGAGGATCGTTAACTTAAGGGAAATAGATTCAATTAACATAATGGCCGAGCCATTCCAAATCACGATTTAATCCGGAGGCAACGCAATCTAGTTTGCATATCAATTCGAGTTCAATAGTTTCTCTTTGAAGTCTGCTTTTGGAGTTAATCTGTCGCAACACTGCTATCCTCAAATCTGTCATTGAGTGATCAGGGAGGTTGAAGTGTTCACCTACTGGTTTTTGAATGTTATGATTCCTGATGTCAGATTTATGTCCATTTATTCTTTTGCGTAGAGACTGTCCGGTTTGGCCAATGTACATGGCAGAGGGGCATTGCTGGCACATGATGGCATATATCACATTGGTAGATGTGCAGGTGAATGAGCCCCTGATGGCGTGGCGGATGTGATTAGGCCCTGTGATGGTATCACTTGAATCGATATGTTGACAGAGTTGGCATCGGGCTTTGTTGCAAGGATAGGTTCCTGGGTTGGTGTTTTTGTTGTATGGTGTGTGGTTGCTGGTGAGTAATTGCTTCAGGTTGGGGGGCTGTCTGTAAGCAAGGATTGGTCTGTCGCCCAAGATCTGTGAGAGTGAGGGATCATCTTTTAGGATAGGTTGTAGATCTTTGATGATGCGCTGGAGAGGTTTTAGTTGGGGGCTAAAGGTGACGGCTAGTGGTGTTCTGTTATTTTCTTTTTTGGGCCTGTCTTGTAGAAGGTGACTCCTGGGTACTCTTTTGGCCCTGTCGATCTGTTTTTTCACTTCAGCAGGTGGGTATTGTAGTTGTAAGAATGCTTGATAGAGATCTTGTAGGTGTTTGTCTCTGTCTGAGGGATTGGAGCAAATGCGGTTGTATCTTAGAGCTTGGCTGTAAACAATGGATCGTGTGGTGTGTCCAGGATGGAAGCTTGAAGCATGTAGGTAAGTATAGCGGTCAGTAGGTTTCCGGTATAGGGTGGTGTTAATGTGACCATCACTTATTAGCACAGTGGTGTCTAGGAAATGGACCGCTTGTGTGGACTGGTCTAGGCTGAGGTTGATGGTGGGATGGAAATGGTTGAAATCATGGTGGAATTTGGAATGGCTCGGCCATTATGTTAATTGAATCTATTTCCCTTAAGTTAACGATCCTCATTCACACCTGTGTGACCATCTTGTTTATCACTTCAAAAGCTTTTTCTTCCCCTGCTGTCATGTTTCCTCTCAACTAATTAGCCTCTTAAGATTGGTCTATACACCTGGACCATCATGTTTCTCTGACTGTATAAATATATCTGAAATATAATTTCATTCCATGCATCCGATGAAGTGGGTACTAACCCACGAAAGCTTATGCTGAAATAAATTTGTTAGTCTCTAAGGTGCTACAAGTTTTTCTTTCTTATTTTCATTTTGCTGACACAGACTAACACGGCTACTACACTGAAACTCACTTTCAGGTCCCTTTATTCTACCAGCATGGTGCAAATGGACCATTGTGAAATGAGAATCAGGCCATTGACTGTTTAAAGCTGTTTGTTAGGCTGACCTGCAAACTCACTAGAAGTGGGACTCCCACTGATCTCAATGGGAGTTCCCTCTCCAGAGTGCTTATAGTGCTAGACCCAGTAAGAAGATTATGGATAAATTGCTGTGGGGCGATTGGCTAGTGGGAGTGCTCCCATAAATTGCCCAGTTTTCACGAGAGCAGGAGGATACACACCAGTGTGGTGGTTTTAGAGGCCCAGAATTCCTTTTCTTCTAATTACTAGGAAGGAGGACTATATTTAAGAAGTTTTTTGTGATAGCCTTCTTCATGGGGCATGTGCAGCCCTCACTGAAATCCAGGGAAGCCTCACACATGCATTTGAGAGCAAAATGTAGCCCATAAATTACAATCCTGATCATAACTACATGCTGAACCTTGTCTTAATATGAATCATTAAGAAGGAGCCTTTATGGGGTGGAGTGGTTTTAATTATTGTGTAATTTTATTGTTATCGCTCCCATTAAACATTAACAAATGTTTCTTATTTTTGGTTAACAGATTTTTCTTAGATTGCACAGTAGTTAATGCAAACCATATGAACGCATGCGGAAAGACACTGACTCTCAATTCAATAAACAAAGTAGATCTATAAACCAGCAAGATTGCAATGAATCATAAACAAATATGAGACTCTAAAAGCTGCCTTGGGTAGAGTAGTAAATGTATAACCCAAAGATTTGCATTTTGTTACAGCTTGAATTGCTGTCTGTGCACAGCTTCCACAAACCCATGGACATATCCCTTTCTCAACATTAGACCGTGAGGTTCAAGTGAATGTCCTTCCTTATGTGTATGTAGATTAAACTAGTTGGAAAAATCTAAGTCAAAAGGAGATTGCTGGAATGTCAAATTGTAAGACCAGCTTTGCCAGCTGTAATTACAGGATATAGAAAAAGATTATCCGAGTGTCTGAAAAAAATAATTTGAATTTCTTTGGAAACATTGGAATTCCAGGTCTCAGTGGGAAATGTTTTGCTGAAGATTATTTGGAAGGACTTGGCATTAGAGACAAAGTAAAAAGTTTCCAGTAGAGGGACCCAGCATACACCTGAACTACAGGTAAGTTTCACTCTACATATTTCCAAAAGTGGAATAGATGTACATAAGCAGCACCTGGCTAGTCGTCTTCAACTGGCTCCCAATTCCGTCCATGGCTTATGCAATGAAGGATAACAGACGGCCAGATACTTATGTGCTTTCTGCTGTAAGGATATTTCAGACTCACTCAAGCACCATCATTGGTAGTCAAGCACGTTGGGCATTAAAAGGCAATACAGTGATGTTATTAATCATGAGGTTGTCTTTATTTTTACTGAATTTAGAGCCCCTGGAAGGTGCCAAGTGAAGAGCACTGGAGACAGAAGTCCCCTTCAAAAAATATAGTAGTCACACTACCAGCAGCAGTGCAAGCTGCCTTAGGCCCTGACATGGACGCGCTACCTCTACAAGTGAGGGGGTGGTTCTGTTTCCAGGCCTTTTCACCTAATCTGGCCATTCAGTGTCAACCAGGGGAGCTGTACCAGATGTGGGCAGCTGTTCACTAGAATTGGGTGGAGGTCACACCCTCATTTCTCATAGGCCTCCAAACAGCCATAACATGGTAGTAACTTTCACTCCCTATTAACCTGGGTTGCACTTGTGAAAATCTTCATATACTACATCTACTAAGCCCCTGAATGATCTTGTCTGCTAATCATGTGAATTACTGACGTTTAGTCTAAAGCAATGAGGCAAAGAAAGCATAGCCACATAAAAACTATTAGGATGCAATAATTAATCTGTCCCATAAAGAGGGATTAATGGTTTGGGGTAACTAACATAAAAAGCTGTAACTAGACTGTGCACAATCTCCTGTACTCTGTATAGTGTTGCAATAATAGTCAACATCCGCAGAAATATTATGCCTATAAGTGAACTCTATTCCTCACAAACTAATTAATAGACTAATCCTAAGATTTTACCAGCACAAATAATATTGAGTGTACATTGGACAGAGTAGCGTAATTTAGGTACAATGGCAGGAAAATATAGACATTTAATAATAGCTTTTTCAGATGACTGTCTTTTATATCTATTCTATATAGTCTCCTGACCACTCACTTAACTGACAGTATGGAAAATGTCGGTGTTCAAAGTTTTAAATGGCGAGAGAAGCTGAAGCACTTGATAATGACAAAGGCTGCTTTGTGAGAATCTACTCCAATGTCCAGGGGCATCTATAAATCTGTCTCAGGCACCAATTACTGTGATTGTCCCAGCCTGGCATGAGCTAGGGGAAAATTCAAAGTGCTAAGACCACATTCTCTTTCTTTTTGGGGAGCTGGCATTGTGAGATAGTTAATGTTAAGAAATTAGTCCTGTATTTCACTATGAAAATGGCAAGATCTGTGATCACTCTTATTTCTGGCTGGAGGGAGGTTCCCAAGGCCTGGGCCAACTGCTGAGAGAGCCTGCTCCCCTGTATGTTTCACTCAGCAGATCATCCTATGCATTGGAGGGGACTTGGTTTTTAGTTGTTTTTATTTTTTAATCTGATTCTCCAGCATGGAAGAAGAAACACATAAAACAGATGTGTAATTTATATGCCAACTATCATTTTCTCTAAACTGATAGACTATTTATTTTTGAAGGATCATTTATGGATTATTTATAGTGGTCTCTGGTGCCCAGCTCTGCCATCAACAAGATGGAATGCAAACCCGTAATTACTCATGTATGTCCTGTATATGTTAAGAGCACATAAAACAAAGCATGTATGTGTTTTAGAGTCATAATAGCTTGATGAAGATATCTAAATTTTTCAAACTTGTCAGATCATTTCAAAAGATGGATTATTTCTGTTAGGATTTCATCTGTCTAATTATTTTTATCTTGATTATGTAACTGCTCCAGATTTTTCATCCCACTGTACTCTAATCATATCCAGAGTCCAAGAAGAATGCTGGTAATTTTTTAGCACATAGATGACTGGTAGAATAAATATTTTTTGTTCACAATGGGCTATTAGTTTGTTGGGTAGGTGGTTACCCAAGCATAGAGGTACTCAGATACCATGGTGATGGAGCAGTAGGGTCAGAAGCATAAGGTCACAAAGTCCTTTTTGTATTCAAGCCCTTTGTTGCCAAAGCATGGTGCTAGAAAGTCCTTAAGTACCAGGATGTACCACATGGTAACCTGACTACTCCCATCACCATCACTGACATGTCTTATGCAGAAGGAGTTGTCAAATCCCCAACCAAAGCACTACACCAGTTATGAAAGACATGGTCAAAACAGTCATGACCATGGTACAAACTGGATTCTCTGGGAACAGGAGAGGGAATTTTAAGTCATCCATTAGGAGAAGAAGCTAAATAATGGCACAAAAGTGCTGGAGAGTCCAATGGAATCCCCTCCCCAGGAGCCTTTTATTCTCGAACACTAATGAATTCTAAATAGGGCTTAGGGTAGGCAGCCTTTTGCTGGCGGCTGGTGTGCATATCCACACACAAGCAGGGGAAAGTAAGATTTTTGTTTAGGGGCTGAGGGTGGTGTAACATCTTCCCTGGGTAATGTTTGGGGACCTGTGTGGCCTAATAAATAGGAATCTCCACTTCCTGAGCTTTAGTTCATAATGTGAATGTGAAAGCCCCTGTAAGCCCTATCATACGCTAGAGACCCACAGAATAATAGTCACTGCTACTTCCCAACACAACCAAATGGGTACATTATGACATCGGGCAAGCTTTGTAATTAGCAGGGGTGATGTTACAACTGCCAGTCTCAAGTTGTGAGAGGAATATAAATAACTCTCTTTATTTGTCACTGACACAGCAAAGATTACCCACAATGCCTTTCTTCTAAAGGGTCTCACACATGGGCAGCAGGAATCATAGGCTGGGGGAGGCTGTGCCTCCCCAAAGAGCCTGGCGTGGCCCTGCCCATGCTCCACCCCCAGACTCCCTTCTGCAGTTCCCAGCACTCTGCCCTGGACCAGGCTGGCTGGCCTGCTTCAGGGACTCGGGGCGGTTGGCACTGGGGCTGCACTGCCCACCCGGTGCTTGGACCACACTGCCCAGCCACCCGGCGCACTGGGGCTTGGGGCACTGCAGCTGTGCTGCCCGATGGTGGAGCCAGGGGCCGCAGTGGGGGTGATCTGGGCTCCTGAGGGAAGGGGGGATAGGAAGGGGGGGGCCTCAGGCACAAGGGAAGGGGATGGGGGGCTAGCCTCCTCCAGCGGCCAGGTCACCAGCCGCCCATAGTATCACACTTATTGTTAAACAAAACAGTGTCTTCATTTCCTCTTTAGTTGGCTTATGATGTCATTGTATCATGATCAGTGGAACTGGAGTCAGAAGGCCCATGTTCACTGCAGGGACTGTTATCGAATGGACACCGGAAGTGAGGCTGGAAGCAACTCAGCCACATGGACAGAGCAGTCCATAGGATTTAATGGAGTTCTGCTTGTTCAACTTAGCCTGCGTGCAGCATCACGCTAATGAAACATGGTGGCAGCGTGAGACATGGAACCCAGTCTGGGCCCCCCACGCCCAGTCCAGGATTTTGCAATCAGAAGCCTAGCCCAGCTGTGGACCCTGGTGGAAGGAGGTGTTTGAGCTATACACAGACCTGGCCAACCGTTAGACAGATGCTCAGACATGGGACTTGTGGCACAAGCCTCAACAAAAAGGATGAAACCCCTGGGAAGTACAACACCCCCAGACGTTCATGCAGTGAGATAACAGCAAAGGAAAGCAGGTGGCCAGGGTTCCATACTGATGGTGAGATGCATTTCCTGTGGGAGATAGCGGGAGCAGGTAAAGGAGAAGTGCCACACAGTATGACAACATTGCTAGGAGTGTGGCAAGCTGAACCATTTTAGCAGTGTGTACAAGAACAGGGGAGGGTCTCAGACTAGTACAGAATGGGAAGAGCACATCAGATAATGGGGATGACATCACAAATCTCTCCTTGAGTCTCTCATGATGGGAAAGCAACAAGGGACAATACGAGCCTCCAGGCATGCATCGGTGTTAGCTGGGAATTGCCCGGGGCGACTTCAGCTGGATTGTGGGGCCTACTGCAATATTATTCCTGAATTGGACTCAAATACACTTATTACAAAGAGTAGGCACAATCTAATAACATACAATGAGAGCATAATGCAGCCCGTGGGAAAATGTGACTTCATAGTAACTAACCTGAAAAATAACAAATGGTACCAACTGAAGTAGATGGTAAGCACCACAGACCACTCTTGGGGAATAAGTTAGGCAAGCTATGGCTCTCATCAGGTGCAACATCAGACATTTATAGCTGCAGTGTAAGAAGCGAAAGGGGGAGTCCCCTGGGCAGTGGAGACAATTTTAAAAGCATATGGGGATGATTTTAGAGACAATGGCTGCCGCGAAGGAAAGCTACATCTGGAAGTAGACCCCACTGAAGAACCTATGTGCTTACCATAAAGGAAAATTCCTGTGGCACTATGTGATCCAGTATGCAAGGAGCTTGAAAGTCTGATGAGGTGGTGTGTAGAGGCCAGTACAGTCTGGGTAAGCGGCATGCTGATAGTAAAAAGCCATCAGGCAAACACACATCTGCATCGACCCCTGAACTGGGCATAGAAAACATGCCACTATCCACTTCACACAATTGATGACATCCTATGAGACCATTCCACAGCCAGAATTTGTACAGGCTGATGTGAGGAATGGGTTTTGGCGCATAAGCCTGGATACAGAGTCCAGCATGCCGACAGCCTTTGAAACACTACTTGGTCACTACAGAGGGCTGCACGTGCTGATGGGCATCAGCCCAGAACCCGAGGTCTTCCAGGGAAGGTTCGCCCAAGCACTGGAAGGACTGCATAATTGCAGATGATATTCTAATTGTAGATGAAGGGAGCAATGAAACAGAAGTTGAAGGAGACCATGACAGACTAGTACAAGCTTTTCTACAGCTAAGGATAAGATTATGTCACGGAGGTCACGCGTCACAGATTCTGAGAGTTCCAGAGACCTCCGTGACATATTCTGCTTCAGCCCTGGGGCAGCAGGGGCTGGAGCTGACAGCGGGGACGGGGGACCCTGGATCTCTACTGTGGGCAGTGTGGGGCCGCCGCAGCTCTGAGCTGCTGTGGGTGGCAGAGAATCTCCACAGTTCTGAGATGCCACAGGCAACAGGGGGCCCCCACAGCTCTGAGACACCACAGGGGCACCTGGAACTCCCATCTTCTGTGCGCAGTGGGGGCACCTGGCATTCCCAGCTGCCAGCCCTGGAGCTCTGAGCTGCTGCAGGCAGTGAGGGACCCTGAGCTCCGCGCTCCTATGGGCAGTGGGCTCTGAGCCCCCATAGGCAGGTGCTGGACATGCCCCTCCTCGCCACCAGCTGGGCTTGGGCTCTCCTCCCCCACTCGGGCTTCAGTTATCCCCCATCAGGGCCCCCCCCCCATTCTTTTTAGTAAAAGTCACAGACAAGTCACAGCTTCCATTAATTTTTCTTTATTACCCGCGACCTGTCTGTACCTTTTACTAAACATAACCCTGACAAAATCTTAATCTTAGTGATACAGAAGAAAACATAAAACTCAGCCCAGAAAAAAGGCGACTCAAACACTGTGAGATGACATACTTTGCTCACAGCAGAGGGACTGAAAACAGATCCCAACAAGATCAAGGCAGTCAGAGACATGGCAGCTCCTGTGGATGGCAGAGGGGTATAACACTTCATAATAGTTACACATTTTCTGTCCAAGTTCTGTCCACGTGCGGCTGCAGCAGTGGAACCGATACATCCACTCACCAGGCAGGATGTTGAGTATAACTCAGCAGGTCACCAGCAGCAGCATTTGACACCCTGAAACAAACGACAACAGATACACCTGAAGTACTACCAGCCAGGAGAGCCACTGGCACTCCAGCGGGATGCATCAGAGAAAGGGTTAGGGTAGCTCTTTTTCAAGGGAAGCTGGTCACTTATGCCAGTAGAGCCCGGTCAAAGATCGAACAGGGGTATGCTCAAATAGAAAAAACTTCTGGCTGTGGTATTTGGAATGGAGCGATTCCATTCATACACCTGGGCCCACGTAGCAAAAGCTGTGAGAAAATCATGAACCATTATTTTGTTGTGGAAACTGCAACTTTTAACACACATTACAGCTTTTTATAGTTGTCGCCTACCAAATCTGAGTGACTGGCTCTGCAACACCACTCAAATTTGGCCTAGCTATCTCTCTGTCGTGCTTGCCTCTTCTCTGCTGCTGTCCTGTTTTGGAAAGGAGGCTGCGTGCCTTGAACCACAACTTTAACAAGCTGTAGCAGCAACTTTTGAACCAAAACATCACAACTATCTTACAGCCTTAGCAATCAGACCACAGACCTCTAGACACAAGCATGGCAAAGCCCCTTCTTAGTGCTCCAAAGAGATTGTAGTGCATGTTGATGAACCCACAATATTACCAGGTAGAGAACAGATATTGTCCAGGGGAATTACTAGTGTTAGCTGACACCGTGAGCCAGGCATATATGTCCATCATCAGCAAGTTGGGGGAAGGGGATCAGGACAGTGCAACATGTTAATGGATTCAATATCTCACAGTATCAACAGCAATGCTGATGGAAATCAAAGAGGCTACGGAAAAGGACATCCAACTACAGGCAGTAAAGAGAGAAATTCTAGCAGGGTGGCCAGCAGACAAAAGCCAATGCCAGTAGGAGTAGAACCATATTTTCAAATTAAACATGAGCTGAGTGTGCAAGATGGAATCGTATTTCAAGGACAGAGCTGTTGTCCCAGCCTCATTACGTAAAGTTCTCATGCAAAAAATACACTTGGACATTGACAGGTGTCTTAGACAGGCTCGAGAGAGTGTCTACTGGATGGGATTCAATATACAGCTCCACTCCTTGGTAGAAGGGTGTGACACCTGCTAGTCATGTGATCACTGCCAACAGAAAGAGACTGTTACCACATGAGCTGCCCACTTGACCCTGGGAAAAGGTGGGAGCAGACGTATCTACCTTCAAGGAAAAGCAGGACTTGATTACAATGGACTACTATTCAAATTGCGGAGAGGTCGATGCCCTGGCTGATACAAGAAACAAGTCACTGACTAGCAAACTGAAGGCCCACTTTGCAAGATATGGAATTCCGGGCACTGTATCCACTGACAACAGACTCCAGTTTGCCTCAGAAAAACTCAAGGAATTCTTGGATTCAGGGAAATCTTGGATTCAAGGTACCCCTCCCCACCAGCATACCCACAGAGTAATGGTAAGGTGGAGTCAGCTGTGGAAACAGCTGATTCCATTACACAAGGCTGTTTCTTCTGGTTCAGACCCCTTGTTAGCATTCTTATCACATTGGGATACCCCATCACAAAGGTGCCAGAACAGTCCATTGCAGGCAAAATCCTCCTACTGATGATAGGAGACCTGTTGCAGCCAGAAGGATAGAGATGGCCAGCAATCAGAGAAAGCAGGCACTAGAGTACGATAGATCAGCCAAGGACCTACCAGCCCTTGAGACAGGTGCTTCTGTGAGGATCCAGCCATTAGAGAGACAGCAGAGGAGTTGATTGAAGGAGTCATGAGGAGTACAGGTCATACGAGGTCACTGCACAAGAGGGATAGGTGACCCGTAGGAACAGAAGACACGAGCAAGCAGACACAACACTCAGAGCGTCTACAGAAATCACCACAGAGCAGAGAAACGGAGAATCATCCAGAGGCCAACCCCACAGGGATGGTGGAGATTCCACAGAGAGTGAGTTTGCTGAACTCGGAGACAGGTGACAGAGAGACTGATTGCTCCCAGTGCTGTTGCCTGTTGAGAACACCAAACTATGTAACCAGCTGTGTGTGATAAAGATAAGACTCCAACTTGGCTATGTGCTAGCAACCTCTAGCCCAAAGGACATAGGGCGAGGGGAGCCTGAGTGTCAATTATTTGTTTTAAAAATTATATGAAAACATTTGTAAAATAAGGAAGATGTTTTGTAATCAGTGGAACTGAAGTCAGAGGGCCCATGTTCCCTGGAGAGACCATTATTGAGAGGACACTTGCGGAACAGGGAACATGGGGAGTTAGGCTGGGAGCAACTCAGCCACATAGACAGAGCCATGCATAGGGCTTAATAAAGTTCCCTTGTTCACCTTAGTCTCCAGGCAGCATCACTGTTTGTGAATGAAACAGTTCTCGTTCTACCCCCTGCTCGCATTATAGCCAGGTCGCTTCCATGTACCTCCGATCAGTGAAAACACCAGACCAGTCATTTATTTTATCCATAACAAAGAGTGATGGCATCTGCCTGAAATAGATTGTAACATGCTGGCCAGCGTGCCTGCATGCTGCTATTCTCTCCTGGAGCCATTGAGGATTCAGCTGTGTCAGGCCCTACATTGCTCACTACTAACAGAGACTTTTCTTTAGCTCAAATTATAGGAGCCTGTGCTTGAGGAAAGGGGGGAATCTGAGTACTAGTACTGTTGCCAGAAAGCTGTGAGAGGCAGCAGCGTGGAGCACAGTGACAACAGTGAAGTATCTGTGGCCACAGATGTGTTGCAGTTCAACACTTTTGGGCAATGAGTTCTATAGCAGAGGAGCTAATTGATCCCCCCCACCCCGGATAGCAATTGCAGTTCTATGTGTATTTCTACACTATATGCAGAGTGAGTGGGCAGGGGTCTGGGACCCAACAGCCTTTGTCATTTTTCAGCAGTACAGTGGGAGATGGTCAGAAAGAGAGAGCAGTCTGCTGTGTGGTACACCTGTCAAAATTGCATATTGTGTGAGGAATGCTTGCTGCCCTTTGGCTGATCCTGCATCCTGGAAAAGGGCCAGAATTGCCTCGACAAGGCCTTTGAAACTGCTCTCCTCTGAGTGCAAGCAGCCTTTTTTTAACCTTGGCGTGCTTGATGTCAGCCTTTCCTACACAGCAGGGCAGGAAGGGATCATGAGGAGAACATTCTCTGCTCACATGGCTGGGGGGTGAGCGGTTTCCTATTACATGTGATTATAAAGAAGCATTTGTTGTGAACTGATTAATTGCAGCCGAGCTGAGGACTCGGCAGTTAGCGCACCTGGGGTTATCAGCTGTATTTTATTTTTTGTTAAACTTGCAAAATCTATTTATACATCAAATATTGCAGCATATTTTCTTCAGACTGTTTGGTATGGGACTAGGAAGGAAGGGGTGGGTTTGCCTCTGCTGAAGCCAAAAAATTGTCTTGAAGCTTTAAAGTGATACAGATCCTCCAGTTAGGTCAACAAAAAGTTGAACTGATGTGATCTAAGATTTCAGAAGCTGGGAATAAATAGGGAACTGCGGCAGAATGCAAAGCCTAATAAACATATGGAACAAGTTACTGGGGAAGACGATTGAAGCAAAGTGTATAAATAAATTCAAGAGCTGCCTAGATTTTTCTCAAGAGAAGGAAAAGACTTGAGGGGGTCTAGTTGAAAAAGCAGGAAGAAGGGATTAAAATAAAGCAAAAAAAGGCAGACATGCTGGGCCAAGAGGCCTTTGTCTGTTCCTGCATTTCTTAACCGTAACAGATATTAATTTAATTAAAATATGGGGGGTGACTACATTAGAGATCAGCAGCGGGCTAATAGCAAGCAGAACTAAAAGTAATTGCGATTTACCTAGCAGCTGGGCCGCAGAAGCAAATAAAATGTTGATTTTGAAAGGAGCATAAAACATACCTCAGCCTTACAACCCCAGCCACCACAATCTCAGATTAGCAAATCAATGTGATTGGGCCATGTGAGTACTTTGAGCCCTAGTGGAGAACAAATAATCATGATGGGTAAAATTTCACCCCTCTGCAAAGGACCAGCAGAAAGCCTATTCAATGCTTAAATCCTACTTAAACCCAAGGTAGGACTTAAGTGATGCACGGGCCTTTGACTGTCCTGCTACACAGGGGATGACGTTTACCCTTGACAAAGGGAATAGAATGTAAGGACACAGAGTGTGATCAGCAGAATAGAAAATCCTGGATGCCAAAAGCACAGGGAAGTAAACACAAGAGATGACTCCTGCTGTGTTGGAAACATGGAAAATCATTCCATATCCTTTACCCTCGTGTACTACACCATTTTAACAATAATATGTTCCCTTCCTGTTTTGTGCTTCCTCCTTTGGCAGTGGTTAATCCTGTAAGTACATCCTTTTTATTTTCAAGCTTTAAAAAATGGATAATTAGGAGCACAATTAATGCCGTTGTTTTAAAAAGGGGCTGATGGAATTAATTGAATAAATTAGGCCCCAACCTGGCAAGTAACATACTGAGACTCTGGCCTGGTCTACACAGGGGAGGATCGATCTAAGTTACGCAATTTCAGCTACGTGAATAATGTAGCTGTTGTCGGCATACTTAGTTCCACTTACCGCGGCATCTTCACTGTGGTAAGTCAACTGCTGCTGCTCCCCCGTTGACTCCGCCTGCGCCTCTCACAGCAGTGGAGTACTGGAGTCAACGGGAGAGTGCTCAGGGTCAATTTATCGCATCTAGACTAGTCGCCATAAATTGACACACACACCCCCCCCGCTGGATCGATTGCTGCCCGCCGATCCGGGGGTAGTGTAGACATACCCTCTGTGAGAGGACAGGGCTCCACCCACACAGATAGAGACACGTGCCAAATCAGAAGCTTCATAATGAGACTGCAGTGCCTTCATTGGAGATGTCTATATATGCCTTGCCTATATTCAAAGTTGCACCGATCTAACTAAAGGTGTAATTTTTAAAGTGACTGACTTAAACCTGTGCAAAAGCCTGTGTGGACACTTATTCTGATTTAAACCAAGTTTATATTGAGTTATCACCCTAGATTCTGCATTTTTTTGCAGGTCTTCCAACATTAGCTGTAGTTGGTTAGTAGTCTCTCCAAGTAAGGCAATATCATCCTCATACCTGAGATCCTCTAAAGATGAATCTTTAAATTTCACACCTCTTACATTCGCCTCAGTCAGCTTTGTCATCAGTCTATGAGAACATTAAATAACATAGGCGAGCGAATGCATCCCTGGCGTACCCCCAATTCACTGAAAGCCAGTCTGTAACACATCTGTTGACCCTCACCCAGCTAAATGTACCATGGATTAGTTCCTACACTAGGCACACTAAGTCCTCAGATACCCCATACTGGCGTAGCAGTATCCACAGTGCTGACTGAGGAACTGAGTCAAAAGTGGTGGCAAAGTCTGTGCATGCATCCTATAAAACAGAAATGAATGACCTGCCTATACTGTATGTAGATGGCAATGACACTGAATGGATGAATAGTTTTATCTAGCTGGGTAGTCGGCTGACAGAAGGAGGTTCTCTAGACAAAATAAGTCACATATCAGATTGGTCTTGTGTCAATGGCATTTCAGCATCTTCAAAGACCTCTGGGTCACAGGATGTCTGTGTGACAACTAAGATACAAGTGTTGAACATGGTAGCGGTGACAACTCCGTTATATGGAGAAGACACATGGAGGTTAAAAACCCCTGAGAAGAGGAAACTCAACAGTTTTCAGTGTCAAGTTACAACATATTCTTAACATCCATTGGCTTGGTTTGTGGGTGTTTGTCACGAACGAGGCGGTACTTAGACGATCCGGGCAAGTTACTGTCTTGCATCACATGAGAACAAGACAACTGCAATGGTGGGGTCATGTCCAATGTGCAGAAAAGGAATGCCTCTACACAAGATTTATAGAGCTGAGGTCAAGATTTATAGAGCTGAGGAAGCAGAGCATGAAACCAACCATGAATGAGGTTGGAAGATGCAATTTTGAGGGATTTAAAAAACTTAAATCTTCCTATGCTGACTCTTGCTGAAGGAAGAAGGCTTGCAAGAGATCATTCAAGAAGTCTGTTCTACATGTCACCACGGCTACATCAAAGCCATGTGAGGCTGCAGCTGCTCTGTTATATTGACCTAGCGTAACTCAATTCCTTATTGAAGAAAGCTAAGTAGATGGTCTAAATCAAATTAAGAATGTCCCCACTATGTTTTGCACCTGATTGACCAAATGTGGGGCTTAAATTGATTTACAGTTAAAACCAACAAGGCCTCACACTCACATTTAATAGCAACAAGCCCTCACATTTTTCTCTAGCCACAGCATTATTTCTTTAAAAAAAATAAAAACAAAACAAATAAAAAATCACTGTTATAGAAAATGGCACAGAAGAGCAACAAAGTTAATCCTCGATAGAAACATACTTTGTAAAGAGGCAATAGACTCTTTCTATTCAGATTCCATTATAAGCCCTATTTTTAAGCTCCCCTATAACATCTGACTGTAAAATAGGTTTGGTCTGAAAATTATCTTGTTTAATTTGAAGGCTGAAGAAACTTTTTTTTTTGAAAGGCTGAACAAAATTGGTAAAAGTATTTTTCAGTTACAGAGAAACAAGGTGGGTGACATGATATCTTTTATTGGACCAACGTCTGTGTCTCTCTAATATCTTGGGACCAACACAGCTACAACACTGCAAACAATTTAAGTTTCAGGTCTTTTAAAAGAAACTTACTTTTATTTGAAAATCTCCCTTGTCTACCTTTTCTAAATGTCCCACCCTACTAATGTTTTGCTAATACATCTTCAAGCTTTCCATATAAGTAAATCTCTTTGAAAACTGTTGACAGGATTTCTTTAAAAAACAACGTGGAGTAATTAAGTACAGTTGAGGTGGAAAGAGAATGAAAATTTTGCCCTCTATTGTCTGGTTGCAGTTTAAACAGAACCTGCATGTCCCATACCAGTGTTTCTCAACCTTTTTCATATCAGGGACTGTCTTATTGCCTTCCTAAACAGTGTCAAGGAGATCTGAAGGACTGGCACTGGTCCACAGATAGCTCATTGAGAAACACTATCCTACCCTACATGAGTTCGATAGGGGTACGTCTACACTCTGAGAGAAAGGCCTGCAGCATGGCTGTGGCTGGCCTAGGTCAGCTGACTTGGGCTTGCAAAGGGGTGGGCTATGGAGCTGTCAAATTGTAATGTCGACATTTGGGCTTGGGCTGGAGCTTGGGTTCTGAGACCATGTGAGGGCGGAGGGTCTCAAAGCCTGGGATCCAGCTCAAGACTGAATGTCTACACTGCTATTTTTAGCCCCACAGCTTGAGCCCTGCAAGCCTGACTCAGCTGACCTGGGCTCTGAGACTTCAGTGCCACAGGTTTTCTATTGTAGTGTAGATGTACCCTCAGTTTTCTCTCAGGTCATGCAGTAGAGGCCTGTGGCTTTGGAGTTAAAGGACCAAGGGGCTAATCCCGGCTTACAGTCTTGTGTAACAAAACATATATAAATTTGAGCCCTGATCCTGCAAACACTTATGCACTTATGTAACTTCACGCCCATAAGTAGTCCCATGACTTCAACAGGATTACTTGCCTGCATAAAACTAAACATGCATAAATATTTGCTGGACTAGGTCTTTGTTTTGCAATGATGGATTTGTCACAGAGTGATCCTAACTATGTCTTTTGCAAAGAAAGAAAAATTGGTCATGCTGGTTTTTGAGTTACAGGTCATTAAATATTACCCACAATGTACAGTCACTCTGCAGCAGCTCCACAGATAAGAATTCAATTATAAGCCCTGTACGCACTTAAATCTTTGAATAGGAAATGTATCTTTGTGATTTACTTTCAGAGCACATTTTGTAAAGAAATTTTGGAGGCAGGTGGACAAGTGATTTTTACAATGTGAAGTTCTGATTCAGCAGCCCATCCCTACTCAGTAAAGAAGTTAAGTACATGCTTAATTTTAACTTCAGTGGGACCTAGCCACATGCTGAACTGGGCCTAGATGCTTAAAATGGCTTCTTCTTTTTTTTAATGTTACAGGCTGTATAATTTTGGGGATCCTTCTAGGTAAAAGACAGCCTGATTGTACAATTTCAGAAGAAATATATAAAGAATAGATTACAAGAAACTCATTTTATTGTTGAGACTTTGACGTACTTGCTACCAAGTCCAAAAGGCCTGATGGATACTGTATAAAATCTATGCAGGGCAAAGAATCATAGAATCATAGAATCTCAGGGTTGGAAGGGACCTCAGGAGGTCATCTAGTCCAACCCCCTGCTCAAAGCAGGAGAGAACTGGGAACACTGAGGTGCCTCCTAAGGTCCACCGAGCAGTGTAGGACAAGGGTAGGTGGGGTTCACATTGCCAGTCTCCCAAAGTCTGAGTGGCAATGTGAACGAGGGGGCCATTGGGGATCCTGCAGAGTTCCTAATCCCCAGAGATCAGGGAGGGAAAAGTAAACTAGGGACCCAGTTGATGGGTTACATTGGCTTTTCTTCCTCCAAGTCACATAATGAATGAGGGAAAGCTGGGTGTTTCTAGAGTGTGGAGTATCTGATGTGTAATGCTGTATTCACTTAGGCCTTGTCTACACTGGAAACTTTCTGCACAGTAAAGCATCGTTCGGCACACGGGAGCCGACTTCCGGCGGCACCCGTGGGTGCCGTCGCCCGGCGTCATGCCGGGCCCCGCCCCCGACGCCGGGTGACGTCGCAGGGCCCCGCCCCCGACGCTGATGCAACGTCGCCCGGCGTCAGGGGCGGGGCCCTGCAACATCGCCCGGTGCTGCGGTAAGCTAGGCGTGGGCCCCAGGGCTGGCGGGGAGCTGGGCGTGGGCCCCGGTGTTGGCGGGGAGCTGCCAATGGGTGCTGAGCACCCACCAATTTTCCCCCGTGGGTGCTCCAGCCCCAGAGCACCCACGGAGTCGGCGCCTATGGTTCTGCATTGTAACTCCCGAGGTGTACACACCGCCAAGCCACTTAGTGTGCAAAAAATGAGCAGTTGGAGCGCTGTAAAAAAAACCATCCTGATGAGAGGCATGGAGCTTTCTGCACCGGGGAACAGCGCCGCGGTGCCAGTGTAGACACCCTGGTAGATTACAGTGCTGCAGTGGGCCTCCGGGAGGTGTCCCACAGTGGCTGTTCTCGCTTCTCTAGTCATTGGTTTGAACTCTACTGCCCTGCCCCTCAGGTAACCAACCATCATCCCCACACCATAAATTCCTTGGGAATTTCCTGTTTGCTCGGTGGCGTGTGCAGTGGTCTCAGCACATCTTTCCAGGTGGCCATGCCTGCTCCACGCACCAGGCGATCTCCCACTTGGAGCAATGCTGAGCTGCTGGACCGCAACAGCATTTGGGGAGAGGAGGCTGTCCAGTCCCAGCTGCACTGCAGCCATAGGAATTATGATACCTATGGACAGATTTCACGGTGCATGACAGAAAGGGGCTATGACCAGGACACACTGCAGTGCAGTGTCAAAGTGAATGAGCTGCGGAACGCCTACCACAAGATGCAGGAGGCAAATCACCGCCCCGATGCTGCGCCCACGAGCTGCCGGTTCTACAAAGAGCTGAGTGCGATACTCGGTGGCAACCCCACCTCCACTGCAAAGGCTACTGTGGATACTTTGGTGGCTCACATGCCAGTCGAGAGTGGACCGAGCCAGTAGGAGGAAATCTTGGACAAGGATATGGAGGGGGAGGGGGACCCATAGGCAGAGGACAACTCGGAGATCAGACATACATACAGCCAGGAGCTCTTCTCTACTCCGGAGGAGTCTAGTCAGTCACAGCTGTCGGATCTTGGCAACACGCAAACAGAAGAGGAGGCCCCTGGTGAGTGGCTTTGATTTTGGGAATTGCTGAAGCGAGTTGTTGGGGGCAGGTGCGTTGCAGAAAGCAGGCTTGTGTCTGTACGATGCGCTACCACCACATGCCTAGACTGAGCAGCAGAACAGGATGTTGATTGACTCCCTCACTTCACAGGAATCTGTCTCAGAGATCTCCACGAAACTCTCATGGAGATACTGGGAAATCCACTGCTTCAGGTTCTTTGGCAGAGCTGCTTTGTTTCTTGCCCCATTAAGGGTAACTCTGCTGTTATTGGGGGCGGGGGGTCCATTGCTGCACACAGGCAAGCCACATAAGAGCCAGGGCGAAAGCCGCAGTCTTGGAGAAGATCCTCTCTTGATTCCCTGTTCACGCTCAGCAGCGAGATATCTTCCATAATGAACACAGCCTGTGGAAAATGTGGAGACAGGAATGATTATAAGCCCCTCCCCCCCCCACAGTGCTGACTCACCCCAAGAGCCACGTGCCCAGTGTACAGTACGATCCTGGAACACTGATTTCCCCTGCCCCTGCGGTTTCTCACCATTCTGGGGGTCTTGTGGCTCATGTGTGCTTGCCTGGGGTCAGCCAGTTAGTGACAGGTATGTGAATAGTGGCTGTGTTTTCAATCACTGAATCAGCGTTGTCTGTGTTGCAAACAATACTGCTTCTGTAAAATATTGCATTTTGGCTTCACAGCCCAGCCTCCCTCTTTGTTATCACTGGCTGAACGGCTGTGCAGAATTAGAAAGCGGCCAAGAAGAACTGAAGAGGACTTTCTGCGTGATGTCATGATGCACTCCGCGGCCGAAGGAGTGGCGGGACAGTGAAACGAGGGACTGAAAGGAGAACGCGGCACGCCAGGATGAAGCCATGGAGCGGCTCTTAAAGTTTATGGAGCTCCAAGCAGACACGTTGCAGGTGTTACTAGCACCACAAACCAAGCAGCTTCACGCCCTCCCTGCCCTGCTGTCTCTGTCACACAACTCTTTCCCATGCGCCCCCCAGACACCTCCAACACACTCTTATCAACCTCTTGGCTCCAGTCTGTACCCGCTGCATTCCACTCCTGCCCCATCACAGGCAAGCCCTACCGACTCCCAGTACCCACTGCACTCAACACCCATCCCTCCTCAGTTTAGCCCTGCTGAAGTACAATACCCGTGCACTGTAGGTTGCATATGGTACCTGGACATACACAAATCTTTAACTGTCCCGGGACCCCACCTCCTTCTGGGACCCTCCCTTCCCCCATCCCGCTCAATGCTGATGTGTTTTTCTATTTGTCTCTCTCCTCTGGTTGTTGTTTTTTAATAAAATAATTGTGTTGGTTTGAAAGCAATCTTTATTCCATTAATTGAAAGCAAACAGAGCCCTGCAAAGCAACAGGCAATTTTCTTAAACCTTCACAGTGCATCATTTGCACCAATCACAATCACCTCCTAGCATTACAAGCACTGCACTCCCGAGCATAGCAACAAATATTAGTGGCTTTCAGCTTCAAATTGCTGCCTCAAGGCATCCCTGATCCTTATGGCCCCGCGCTGCGGCCCTCTAATAGCCCTGGTCTCTGGCTGTTCAAATTCAGCCTCCAGGCGCTGAGCCTCAGCGGTCCAGCCCTGAGTTAAGCTTTCACCCTTCCCTTCACAAATGTTATGGAGCGTACAGCACGTGGCTATAAGCATAGGAATATTGTCATCGTCCAGGTCCAGCCTCCCATATAGGCAGCGCCTGTGGACCTTTAAACGGCCAAAAGCACACTCCACAGTCATTCTGCACTTGCTCAGCCTGTTGTTGAACCACTCCTTGCTGCTGTCAAGGTTCCCCATGTATGACTTCATAAGCTATGGCATTAAGGGGTAGGCAGGGTCTCCCAGGATCACAATGAGCATTTTGACCTCCCCTACAGTGATCTTCTGGTCTGGGAAGAAAGCCCTGCTTGCAGCTTCCTGAACAGGCCAGTGTTTCAAATGATGTGTGTGTCATGCACCTTTCCAGACCAGCTGCATTAATGTCGGTGAAATGTCCATTAATGTCGATGATCTACAAGCTCCAGGAGAACCATAGAGAAATACCCCTTGCGATTAACGTACTCGGAGGCCAGGTGGGCTGGTGCCAGAATTGGAATATGCGTCCCATCTATCGCCCCTCCGCAGTTAGGGAAGCCCATTTGTGTAAAGCCATCCACAATGTCACACACGTTGCCTAGAGTCACAGTCTTTCAGAGTAGGATACGATTAATGGCCCTGCACACTTCCATCAACGCGAATCCACCGGCCGACTTTTCCACTCCAAACTGATTAGCGACCGATCGGTAGCAGTCTGGAGTAGCCAGCTTCCACAGTGCAATCGCCACGCGCTTCTCCAATGGCAGGGCAGCTCTCATTCTCGTGTCCTTGTGCCGCAGGGCTGGGGCAAGTTCATCACACAGTCCCATGAATGTGGCTTTCCTCATCCGAAAGTTCTGCAGCCACTGCTCATCATCCCAGACATGCATGAGGATGTGATCCTCAGTGCTTGTTTTCTGAGCCCAAAAGTAGCATTCCACTGTGGTCAGCACTCCATGAATGCCACAAGCAATCTCGTCTCGTAGCTACTACGCGTGGCGAGATCAATGTCGAACTCCTCTTGCCTTTGTAGTTTAAGGAATAACTCCACTACAACTCGAGCGAGCAGCACATTGGTCAAAGGTGCGGAATCCATTCCTGCAGACCGAAGAGGCAGAGCGCGCAGTACACAAACCACTGAAAGATGTCACCAAATGCGGACGGAAGCACAGGGATTGCTGGGATGCAAAGCAATGCATCATGGGGCATTGGGACAGGACCCAGGATGCCCCGCAACCCCCTCTGCCTTCCCACAGCTCTTTGCAGCAGAAGAAGAAGAGGTGCTCTGTGGGATACCTGCCCAGAGTGCTCTGCTCCAAATACCACTGCAAGTTCTGCAAGTGTGAACACGCTATTGTGCAGGCAGCTTACTGTGAACACACAACAGCGGTTTCCCTTCAGCACTCTCTGAGCAGCACTGTAATGGCTGGGGATGTAACTCTGCCAGCGTAGACATACCTTGAGCTAGAGTAGGTAGCCGAGATATACGCACTGTGGGGGTGGGTAGCTGATGAGTTTATACCCAGTCCTGGAATGGTATATAGTGTATGATGGGTGGGCATAAGAGGGTTTCTGGTCTGGGTTGAGTCTGGATAGGAATATGGGGGCAGAGATAAGATGTGTATGTCTGGAATATTTACAACATTTTACACATTTATAGTTAAGAGATTGTGTGAACTGTGAGTATATCCAAATCTACTCGTCTAGGTTCATATGTGACCCCCAACACTTCTCGTAAATACCTTCCCATAACTATTTCTGTACATTTTAAATGCTTAGGTTTTTTTTTCAATTGCGGTGTTCCTTAGTATATGTACATAGTATTAACTTTAACTTAAAATTAACAGAGGGGTTTGGCTTATTTAATGAGAGAGCCAGGCATGAAGCAGACAATGGATCCAGACCCCCTCAAACACTGGGAAAGTTCAGATCCAAACTTCACACCTCAGACGCATTGCATCCATGACATACTTGTTCAAATGCCAGAGTAGTAGTATTAATTGGAACCATCAAGTTGTACAGTAAATATACTATTTATAACGGCATGGTTTTATTTTCCTTGGCCTCCTCATTCCTCTCCTTCCTATTGTTTGGGACGTTCACTTGTGTTGAGTTAGACTGGAAACTCTTCAAGGCAGGAACCATGTTTCCACACATAGTGTGCTCGTGTTGCATAGAACAATGGGGCTTGATCCTGATCTGGCTGCTCCCAGATGACAATAATAATCAGGCCTCTCTCTGCAAAGTGCAATACAGGTACATAACACCTTTGTTCAAATGTTAAATAAGGAACACAGTGGTCACCAAATGACCTATTGTGAGGACACAGAATTGTCAGAGGCTGACTGGCTGATTAAATTGCAGTTGATTTGAAGAGCTCACTGCTACCCTGTTTGTTTAGTGACACTTCCATTTGAGAATGTCAAGCCTTGACACATCAGACTTGTCTATAGGGCAAACGGCAAGTCCTGTGGAATTGTCCAGCTGAAATGTATCTTTCCTCCTGCTCCTCTTCCATGACAACAAATATAGGAACAATGATTACTTTCAACGTAGTTTTGCATATAGAAAATTACTACCTGTGTGCACATTATATTCTATACAATGCAATGTAATACCTTGATATTAAATGAGGAACACTGAGTATTCTGTTATATATATTATCATTATCATAATAACTACGAAAAATATTGTATTATTGACTGTTGTGTCATTTCATGGCATTTCATAGCATGACTCTTGGTTGTCACAACCAAAAGTCTTTTTATAAAATAGTTTAAAAGAGAGCCTCTTACTGATAATCATCAGCTTTAGTTTCCAGGTCCCCTATACTGGAGAAAGCATGAAGCTGCCTGTACCCAGGTGTGGTCTGCTGTACAACATAAACAAACCTGTTTTTGTAAATGTCTTTCAAGTATGGTAATCTTAGGTGTGACTTGTAACGGTGGCAGGAATGAAAGTTTCAGAGGGAAGTGGGGGTTTTTTGTTTGGGAGTTTTGTTTTTACTTATTTATTATTTTAAAGTTTAAGTCCCCTTTCAATCTTGTGTTTACAAAATCTAGATCTTGTGCCTAAATCAGTCATCTTGGCCCTTTACCGTATGGTAGGGCTTTACAGGCAGTGAGCCAGACTAAAAACGGAATCCGTCAGCAACCTGTCTGATTCCTTAGGGGGTCCTTTCCACAGCTTCTATGTGGCACCTCAAGGCTGAGAGCAAACAACTGCAGGGCAATGGAGTTTTCAGCATGTTTGCTTTTCTACACCCTTCTACGGTAGGCTGGTAATTGCAGAATATTTGAAGGAAGAACAAAAAGGAAGGTCAAGATCCCATTACCCCAGTATGCTGCTCTTCCATAGTCCATCCACACCTGTGTATTTTACATGACATGAGTCAGCAATAAACCTGACCTTACATTGACCTTGAATTGTGCAGATTCAAAAGAAAAAGTTCTGGAATACTTTTCATGCTCGGTGGTTGACAGCTCTTTACTAGCGCTGTGGCCTAGGAAGAGGCACATCTATTGGTTTAACAGAACCTTTTATGAAGAGGTCTCCCATTGAGCAGAGACAGGCGAGCACTTGTCAATCCTTGTGTCAGTAACCACTGGCTACCAGCTTTTGTAATTCAGATGAGGATGCCCCACCTTGTCTGCTCCATTATTGGGCTCCTAGTATTTGGCAGCCGTTGGTAGTGTTGATTTGTTTTTATCCTGGAACTGGCTGTCGTTTTGGTGCTGCAGAGACATTTAAGGTTCAAATTCAAGGCAGTTCAAATGCACAGGCTCTTGTGATTAAAAGTGTTAAAAATGTTTCCCGTGTAATATGCCTTTCCGCCTCAGAGCACTGTATTAATGACAGTTCTGAACATAACGGGTTGATTTAGGGCTCCTCTGTGTCAGAACAGCAGCCCCAGCAAAAGGGCATGGGTCTCCTTGGCCCTTCTCCCTTTGCCCACTCTCTCCTACCAGGCCATGTAGGAGCCCTCACTCTTCATTTCCCCCCCACCACCGGGGTGGGGACTCAGCACCAGTAGGATGAACTCCAGAAGTGACCTAAAAAGCCCCAGCCCCCAGCCCACTCCCACCAGCCTCCTGCCATGACTGGAGACTTGAACTCCTGTCCCTTGCACACGGATTGCTCTAAGGGCTGGTCCACACTGCGGGGGGGATCGATCTAAGATACGCCACTTCAGCTACGTGAATAACGTAGCTGAAGTCGAATCTCTTAGATCGATTTCAAAAGTACTTACCGCTGGTCCACACGGCAGCAAGCAGGCTCCCCCGTCGACTCCGCTTACTCCTCGCGCGGAGCTGGAGTTCCGGAGTCGACGGGGAGCGGCTCTGGGATCGATTTATCGCGTCTAGATGAGACGCGATAAATCGATCCCAGAACATCGATCGCTACCTGCCGAATCGGGTGGGTAGTGTGGATGTAGTCTCAGACTCTCTGACTCGGGCCTGGTCTACACTACCAACTGGTGTCGCTATAACAGCGACGCTGTTATACCGAGCTAGCGCCCGGTGTAGACAGCACCATGTCGACGGGAGGTCTTGTCAGGGAGGTGAAGTACCTACACCGATCTCCCATCAGCGTAGGTAGTGTCTTCACTCAGCGCTACAGCTGTGCTGCTGCTGCACTGTGCGTGTAGACGTTCCCACACTCTGCTTCACTACCCCATTCTCTCTGCCCACTCCTGCTCCCCCACATCCTCCCTCACATTGCCCCCCCTTCTCTTTCATGTACCTCCATCTTCACTATCTCTTCTCTTCTCCTCCCTTGGCCTCTCCCTCCATCCCTTCTTCTCCCCACACCTGTGTGCCTTTCTGTCTCCACCAGTCCCTGCCCCATAAGCAGCCAAAGCCAGTTTGCACTTTGCATGTCTGTCCCCCACCTTTTCCATATCTTGTCTATTTAGATTGCGCCCTTTTGGGGAGGGACTGGCCTTTGTGTGTGTGTGTGTGCGCGCACACGCGTGTGTGTGTGCGCGTGTGCCTCACAAATAATAGGGCCCTGATCCTTGATGGAACCTTTAGCCATAAATAATAATAGTAATATTGCCAAATATTTGTAAACAGCCTCAGGAGACTGGCTGAGATAAAACATCTCTTGGAGTTTCCTGCCAGCACAAACAACATAAATTACAGAATTAGTAACACAAAGTATCATAACTGTCCTTGCTCTGCAAAAATAAGTTGCGTCTCAGCAGTCTAGAAGCATCATAGGGGCAGTTTAAAACAGTAACAACAACAACACTGACAGAATAGGGATAAGGCAAAATACAATCCAGTTAGCTGTTTTGTTGCTCAAATTGTGATCACTTCAGACCCAACTTTCTGGCTGTCTATATACACTTCAGGCTGGAACTCCCTGGATCAATGGGGCTTAGGCAATGAACATTCTCTCTTCAATGTGACATAAGCAAAAAGGGCATCTGGTACATATGCATAGTCCCACAGCAGAGTCAGAAGGACAATTTGACCCTAAAGGAATGATTTTTCCTGAGTCAATCTTTCCCAAAATATAGACAAGGCTTTAGTGGCCAGAGCCGTTAACTGTTAGTTAAAACTGCTTTTGAATATTAGGAAAAAGATACCCAATGCCCAAAGGACCTAAGGCTCAATTTCCTAATGTTAGACTAGTCTGTGTGTACAGTATGTTGTTCACGTTCACTGGAGGAATCTTATTAGATTGGAACTATTGCACCACAAGTCCTTGCTCCACTTGTGCACATTGTGTGGAGAATTGTTCTGTGATCATGCTTGCTTGCTTCTTCATAGAATCAGAGAAATATAGGGCTGGAAGGGACCTTGAAAAATAAAGTCCAGGCCTCTGCTCTGAGGCAGGACCAAGTAAACCTTCTTGATAGAGTGTAGATAAATATGTGCCCAGCTTTTGACAATATTACTTTTCACCTTCAAGCACTTTACAGGCTTGTACTGTAGGAAGTAATATCTCTGCTTTACAGATGGGGAAACTGAGTCAGAGAGGTGCTGTGTCTAGTCCAAGGCCCAGAAAGTAATCAGCATCAGACCCAGAACTGGAACTCTCATATTCCTGCCTCCCAGTCCTGTGCAAAGTCCTGATAAAACAGCTGTTTGGCTCTCTCTTTAGTTTCTCTATATATGTGGAACCTACTGATCTAACTTTCATTGTGTGTGAATGTGGTGAAAAGTTTCTTACAATATTTTTGCTGCATTTGAAAGCTGACTCTTAACGCCTACTGAACTAGATGGTGCTGGATTGCTTTGGGCTTGCCATGAAAACAAATCATTTGTAACCAGGGGAAGAAGATTTGTTTGATTCTTTAAAAGAAGTGGGTGGGGGATTATAAAAATATTTTCCACCGAACGGTGATGTCAAAGTTGTAGAGAATCTCACACACACGTTCAATAAGACTCTTTCCTGTTGCTGTAGATATTCTGCACAGTAAAACTCAATTGGGATAAAGTGACCTCACCTTTCCTTTTAGCAAAGACAATATGCAATGCTGCCTTTTTCTTTTCTTGATGCTGACATTAAAAAATAAAATTTTAAAAAGTTCTTTTAGTCTGTTACAAAGGAAAAAAATCCAGGAATTCATGTAGTTTTCACAGAACTAGCACAGTCTTGGGAACTGAGATCACATAGGGAGCCAAGAACTCCTAATTTCTAATCCCAGCTCTACCATTGACTTTGAGTGATTCACTTAGACCAAAATGTTCTCAAGTCCATTAATCTGAGTATCTTGGCTTTTGAGTGCCCAGCTTGGAACATGTAGGCCCTAATGACTTCACAGTATCTAATCTATCTGGTTTTAGGGCTTCATACCACTATTGCTCACAGTGGTAACTGAGCATCTTCCGTATAGAAAGGATAGCAATAGTGACGTCTCTAGTGGACTTCATGAAGTCTCTGGCTTTTCTTCCTTTTGGGGACAAATTCAGTTGTAATTTGTCAAAGGTGTTGAGTACCCAATCAGGTATTACCTGTCAGACTGGCCGTAAGAAAATACGGAAGCAAATAAAATTAGAAATTATGCTAAAGACAGTAATATTGCCATGGTTCTTTAAAGGGAAAAAGGTGAAGGGAAACGTAAAGACCACAAAAAAGCCAAATGTAGCAACACCTAAATGGAGAGACGCCATAAAGTTTTATTACCACCTTCTTCTGAAGGCCAGTATGGTAAATCATTTGTGATTCCACTATTTGTGAGTAACGTGATAGTCCCAAACTCTTAGCAATAAAATCTTTATAGCATCCTGTACCTTCACTCACTCTTTCTATATATAACATCCATTTGATTAACTTTGCCATTGCGTATTTGCATAATGGGGATGGATGACGTTTGAAGCCATGGCAATAGCGGGGTATACAATTTCTATCATTCTGAAAAGGAATTAAACCCAGAACAAAGAACAAGTTGATGGGATTAAACAGACACGTATGTTGCCCTGTAATGAAATAACACTGATCTAGTAACATGGTAGTTTGTGAAGAATAGCCCTTGGGTTTCTGAACTAGACCTATGTTTTCTGTTGAAGATAATGTCACCATTTTGGTCTATTGGTTTCAATAAGAAATCTTGAAATTTGATCATTCCATACATAAACATACCAATGTTGAGAAACATTTCTAGCACCAGTTTGGAAATAGATTGAGCTGTTAACCTCAAAAAGGTGTGATGTCTTGATCAATATCGTTGTTCTCTTTCACACACACATCCTCTCTGTTTGGCTAAGATCAAGTGTGTCTACACCACTACTGACTTGGACTCTTAATACATTCCACGGGTGGTGTACCTGAGCTCACTTATCCGCTGACACTTTAAAAACTCCCACACCCCAATCTGGATCTATGCTGGTTATGTGATATGTATGCACCTCGTGAACCTTGTAACTGATGCTTGCAATCCCCCATAACCCAAGCCCGACCCCAGATGTACAGTACCTTCCCTCTTGTGTAAATTTGATGTTAAACATTAACTTTAATAAAAAAAATTAAATCTATACTTATCAGTTTAATATTCGATATATCTTCTTTTGGGGACAAGTATCAGAGGGGTAGCCATGTTAGTCTGGATCTGTAGAAGCGACAAAGAGTCCTGTGGCACCTTACAGACTAACAGACATATTGGAGCATAAGCTTTCGTGGGTGAATACCCACTTCTTCAGATGCATGCAGTGGAAATGTCCAGGGGCAGGTATAAATATACAGGGAAGAGTCAGGCTAGAGATAACGAGGTTAGTTCAATCAGGGAGGATGGGGCCCTCTTGTATGCTCCAATACGTCTGTTAGTCTATAAGGTGCCACAGGACTCTTTGCTGCTTTTGGGGACAATATCCTGTAATACTTAGAAGCAACAAAGGGTCCTGTGGTACCTTATAGACTAACAGAGGTATTGAAGCATGCTTCAATACCTCTGTTAGTCTATAAGGTGCCACAGGACCCTTTGTCGCTTCTACAGATCCAGACTAACACGGCTACCCCTCTGATACCTGTAACACTTAGGGGCTTCTTTCTGGGGTCTATATCTTGCCTCTGCAGGGGAATGTATCTGATGGTCTAATGGTCTTTTCCATATTTGTCTATGATACTTCCACAACTCTTCCCTCCCCCACTTTCTGTCTGTCTCTTAGGATGTGTGTCTCACTTTTTTTAGAGCATACCATTTTTCTGTCTGGGGAGTAACATGTGCCCTTTCTTGCCATCCGTTCTTCAGAGATTACTGTGGCCCTGCCAGAGCTTGGAGTTGGTGGTAAGACTTTGAATGCAATGGCACCGCTTAATCAAATGCTAATTCTGGGTAGTGAAAGAATTGGCTGGAATCTGCAAAGGGTGCTGGCAGCAAGAAAATGCATTGATTCACTCCAAAATCTGCTTTGCAGAGAGCCAGGCTGCGCTTTAGAATGTAAAGCTGCATTAAATCACAAAGTAATGTTTGGCTCACACAGGAATCCTTTGTGCCCTTAATGAAGGGGAAAACAGGGCTTTATTCCAAAGCTTTATATATAATCAGATGCCATGTTGTAAGGCTCTGGAAAACACACCAGAAATAATAATTGGGAGGAAATAAAAGGTTTAGTTGAAAACGGTATATGATTTAAATAAGAAATAAAAGAAAGTGCATAAGTTTTGAGCATTGGAAGAATAAACTTTTAATTCATTTGCATTGAGATTACAGGGGGAGGAGCAGTGTTTAAAATGATATAAAAACTAGTTTAGATGTAAATGAGAGATAACGGTCTTTGGCTAAGGAAATAAGGAGGGGGATGAACTTTATCCCATCAGGAGACCCCGGGGAACTCCTGCCATTGTTGGTGGAGCTGGAAATCCCAGATGCAGTAACTAACAATACATTTGCAGATCTCAATGCAGGCTGAACAAAAGGACATCACTTCTCAGAACCGCTACCATCTGGGGAATAGGAGGAGGTTAACTGGCACATGACAATGGATCATTAACCAGCAGGTAGCGGGCGGGCACCGGGGAATCAGAGATTGCTGCCTGGGGCAGACATAAAGGGAATTTAGGGTTTAGGGGGTTAATAGTTTCCAGGGTGCTAGCATTTTAAAGTGAAAACTTTCCTCTGCAACTTAGACAAGGATTTGGTTGTACATATGTCCTGCTGCCCAATTTAAGGAAAATGCTCCTATTCTCTAATTCGTTAATGATCTGCTTATTAGTTCTGATCAGGGAACCACACTGCTGGAAAGATTTGAATTGGCATTGATTTATAACTGTTTACATCCTTACAGCTGCACTTGCCTCCCAGAGAAGGAAAGAGCTGAGAATTAGGACGAAACAGCCAGCTTGACACAGAATGCTGCATTAATGCTGGGTTTTCATTTTCCCCTTTCAATAATGTAGTCCAGTGCAAGCAATCAAGTTAATGCAGCATATGTATAGGCCATATGCATGCTGGAGCCTTGTAGATCACGGAAGCCTGGCTAGATTTGTTGTTGTTGTTGTTGTTTTAGAAGAGCTGATTGTGGTTGTTTTTAAAAACAAAAATTGTGCTGAACTCCTAAAAACTAATTCCATTCGCTCTTTAGGTTGTTTTTTTTAATCACATAAATTAATTATACCTTTGGGATGTTTCAATATTTCTGTCAGTGTTGTCGCTGAAATCCTCTGGTGTGGCATGGCAACTTGTGGCATAGCAACCCCTTTGCTTACGCTGTTGCTGCAAAAAATGTGCCCCTGGTTAGTTTACCGTGTGTGGCGCTGAGACATTTGTTTCGGGCACATATGATGAATCCCCCATGTTACCACCTTTCAACGGCCTGCCTAATCCCAGACGGATTTGTTATAGATTTTCATTGAGAGTGACCCAGTTTCTGGATCCTGTCAGAAAAAAAATAACTTTGCTGTCATCCAAGTGATGCATGAGGCAGGTAGACATCAGGTCAGAAAGAAGCTTTAGGTTCCCAGGCCATGGAATGCAATTGGCCTCATTCTGGTGCCATAGCTCCCTCATTTTTTATCGGCATTGTTTACCATTCAACATTTACTAATGATGGCTATAGTGCCTTCCAGCTGAGGATCTCAAAGCACCTTCTAACTACTACTGAATGAGTCTTCACAATACCCCTGAAAGGTAGGTAGATATCATTCATATTTTACAAATGGTGGGACCAGATAGTCCCCACCATGGGAAAGAGACAAAAAAGCAGGAAAAGTCTACAAGGGCCCTACTGGACATTCCAATACAGCATCATTTTGAGGGGGAGGGGTTCGAGTCCCAGCAAGGTTTGGAAAGGGAGAAGCCCGTGGAAGGGATGCCCCAGATATATGGGGAGCCAGAGCCATCCAGATGGACAGCTGCCAGTCCTGAGCACATGAGGCTAGATATGCACCAGCAGGTGAAAGATGGGATGGGCTGGTGGTGGGGCTCTGTGCATAGAGACAAAGGATCGATTCCCAGTGCTGTTGGCCTGTACCCTGGCCACGCTGGCAGAGGCTGCCTACCTTCTCTCCTTGGACATCCAACATGTGATGACTCATCAGGCTCAGAACACACAACACGCTGAAAAGGAAACACAGGGAAGACAGAGCTATGTCTTCAATCCATTCCCTTCTCCCAGGTTTAGCTTGTTAAAAACTAGACTCAAAACGGTTGCAGTGGCGTAGCCAGGTTTAGAGCACAGGGGGAGTGGAGCTAAAAAAAGGCGCCGGGAGCAAAAAAAGGCGCCGGGAGCAAAAAAAAATGCTCCGCTCTGGCTGCAGCATAGGAGCAAAAGGCATCAGAGCACAAAAAGGCGCCGCTTCTGCTCAGTGCGGGAGCGGCCTCTCCCCCTGCTCCCTCCCTGGCTACGCTACTGAATGGTTGATACATGCTGCTTTCAGGCACTTCTTTTTACTAGTCCCTCATGTGTCTGTGTTTGGTTATAAAGCTCACTCTGATCATCTAGGTCTCTCTCGCTCATCCCCATATGAAATATGCCTTGTTCTGGGGAGGGGTGCCCCTTCCCTGCTGTTCCCCTGCCTCAATCCTCCCTGTAATGCTGATTCTGCTCTTCAGGCTATTCTGATGCTGCTGGACCCACTCCTTGAGAGTGGGGTTATTCTCGGGCTCTGAGTATGTCTCTCTGCAGTTCTCTCTTCCTGTTGCTTCCCAGCATAGCAAGCCATGCTCCACTGTGCAACTTGTGTGCATGCAACCCTGTCTGCTACTGGGATTTGCATGTCTTAGAAGCACCCAGTGACGGGACAATGTTCATGTGAAATATAAATCACTTAAGACCAGCTGTGCTGACCCAGTTATCCTGGAAAGAAGGTAGGGCTGCCGACTGGCCAGGCCAGGCCAGATCTGGAGATCTCTGCTGGCAGGCCCTCCCACCACTGAACTGTGCTCACTAACCATCAATAAGGACTGGGGACAGGGATCTTTCTGATATGCCAAAGGAGGGCCTCACACGCAGCCTGTTCTCCAAAAGCCCCTGGATCATACCCAGTTCTGGCTTTGATCTCCAGTTGAAATTACAGTTTTCACGGTTTTCTGGGGATTGGGGTTTTTTTTAGAACTGGATTTTCACTGGGCTCAGTCAAAAAAGGATGTGGCCTAGTGGTCTGACCACTGGCTTGGAAGAAAGGCCCTCCTGGCATCCAATCCTTGCTCTGACACTGACACCCTCTGCTGCCTTAAGAAAGTCACTTAAACGCTCTGGCTCAGATTGTGTCCTTATATAAAGGAGACCCTCTGTGCACAGATCTCCCCCCTTCCTTGCAGAAGTGTGACACAGCTGCCTCTATAGCACCATTTCCTCCTGGCCTTCTCCTTCACCTTATCCAGTGCTCATTCTGAGGGAGGGGTTACAGACAGATTGGGGTGATCATTTCCCACCTCAGCTCCATGCAAACTAGGTGAAAGAGAAAATAAGTTATCTGTGTAGCCCTCTCGAAGACATGAGGGCGGGCCCCATAGTGTGTTGCACAAGGGAGAGCGCAAACCCACTACTTTATGGGATGATTTGTGGGGATCTCTGGAAGAAAATCTCTTGGAGACCTCTTCCCTTAATGCCACCTCGCATGGGAATGTCAGCAGAAAAGGGTGATCTGGGCCTCTGAGATTTATAGGCTGGGAAACTGCATTCACTGACCTTGTTGTGTGGCTTCAAGAATGTTTGTACAGCATTCTGCATAGAACTGCTCCATGCTGGTTTTAACAATCCCGCCTTTGGGAGGGAAATCCCTTTGGCTTGAGTCAAGTCTTCACATCTGGCCATTTGATGCACGTGGCAGGGTTGGACGTACAGAACAGGCAGCAGAGCAAGTGCATTTATGTGTAGAAATTGAAGTTCACACAGAGGAGCTTCCAACCTGCCCAGTGCAAAGGACAGGATCTTGAGTGAAGGGATAAGCTCGGAGTGAAAGGTGATGTGACTCTGCGTTAGGGTGACCAGACAGCAAGTGTGAAAAATTGGGACAGTGGGTGGGGGGGTAATAGGAACCTACATAAGAAAAAGCCCCAAAAATTGGGACTGAGTCTGCGTTTGGTGCTTTTAAACTTTACTTTTATGGAAAGTCCATAACAAAAATCCCAGGGCGAATTCTCTACTGGTATAATCCATTGATATCAACGAAATCATGAAAGAATTCCACTCCTCAACTTTAGTGTCATCAGACATTGGCAACAGGAAGTGACAAGAACTTCAGGATTCCCATTGTCTAACATACCGCATGCAGTATAGGTGTAGCCATGTCAGTCCCACCCAGGATATTAAACTGAAGAACTTGTGGATCTAAAGGTGGAGGAGGCCTGGAATTACTTCAAGTCAAAGCTGCAGAAACTATCAGAAGCCTGCTGCATCCCAATAAAGGAGAAAAAATTAATCGTCAAGAGTTGCAGACCACGCTGAATGAGCAAGCATCTCAGAGAGGTGATTACAAAAAAGCAGAAAGCCTACAAGGAGTGGAAGATGGTTGGGATCAGCAAGGAAAGCTACCTTATTGAGGTCAGAACATGTAGGGATAAAGTGAGAAAGGCCAAAAGCCATATAGAGTTGGACCTTGCAAAGGGAATTAAAAACAATAGTAAAAGGTTCTATAGCCATATAAATTAGAAGAAAACAAAGAAAGAAGAAGTGGGACCACTAAACACTGAGGATGGAGTGGAGGTTAAGGATAATCTAGGTATGGCCCAATATCTAAACAAATACTTTGTCTCAGTCTTTAATGAGGCTAATGAGGAGCTTAGGGATAATGGTAGGATGACAAATAGGAATGAGGATATAGAGGTAGATATTACCACATCCGAGGTAGAAGCCAAACTCGAACAGCTTAATGGGACTAAATCGGGGGGGGCCCAGATAATCTTCATCCAAGAATATTAACGGAACTAGCACATGCAATTGCAATCCCATTAGCAAGAATTTTTAATGAATCTGTAAACTCAGGGGTTGTACCGCATGAGTACATGGGGGGGAGGGATAGCTCAGTGGTTTGAGTATTAGCCTGCTAAACCCAGGGTTGTGAGTTCAATCCTTGAGAGGGCCATTTAGGGATATGGGGAAAAAATTGGGGATTGGTCCTGCTTTGAGCAGGGGGTTGGACTAGATGACCTCCTAAGGTCCCTTCCAACCCTGATATTCTATGACTGGAGAATTGCTAACATAGTTCCTATTTTTAAGAAAGGGAAAAAAGGTGATCCGGGTAACTACAGGCCTGTTAGTTTGACATCTGTAATATGCAAGGTCTTGGAAAAAAATTTTGAAGGAGAAAGAAGTTAAGGACATTGAGGTCAATGGTAATTGGGACAAAATACAACATGGTTTTACAAAAGGTAGATCGTGCCAAACCAACCTGATCTCCTTCTTTCAGAAGGTAACAGATTTTTTAGACAAAGGAAACGCAGTGGATCTATTTACCTCGATTTCAGTAAGGCATTTGATATGGTTCCACATGGGGAATTATTAGTTAAATTGGAAAAGATGGGGATCAGTATGAAAACTGAAAGGTGGATAAGGAACTGGCTAAAGGGGAGACTACAGCGGGTCATACTGAAAGGTGAACTGTCAGGTTGGAAGGAGGTTACTAGTGGAGTTCCTCAGGGATCGGTTCTGGGACCAATCTTATTTAATCTTTTTATTACTGACCTTGGCACAAAAAGTGGGAGTGTGCTAATAAAGTTTGTGGATGACACAAAGCTGGGAGGTATTGCCAATACAGAGAAGGACCGGGATATCATACAGGAAGATCTGGATGACCTTGTAAACTGGAGTAACGGTAATAGGATGAAATTTAATAGTGAAAAGTGCAAGGTGATGCATTTAGGGATTAATAACAAGAATTTTAGTTATAAGCTGGGGACGCATCAGTTGGAAGTAACGGAAGAGGAGAAGGACCTCGGAGTCCTGGTTGATAACAGGATGACTATGAGTCGCCAATGTGATATGGCCATGAAAAAAGCTAATGCGGTCTTGGGATGCATCAGGTGAGGTATTTCCAGTAGAGATAAGGAGGTGTTAGTACCATTATACAAGGCACTGGTGAGACCTCATTTGAAATACTGTGTGCAGTTCTGGTCTCCCATGTTTAAGAAAGATTAATTCAAACTGGAACAGGCACAGAGAAGGGCTACTAGGATGATCCGAAGAATGGAAAACCTGTCTTTTGAAAGGAGACTCAAATAGCTTGGCTTGTTTAGCCTAACCAAAAGAAGGCTGAGGGGAGATATGATTGTTCTCTATAAATATATCAGAGGGATAAATACCAGGGAGGGAGAGGAATTATTTAAGATCAGTACAAATGTGGACACAAGAACAAATGGATATAAACTGGCCATCAGGAAGTTTAGACTTGAAATTAGACGAAGGTTGCTAACCATCAAAGGAGTGAAGTTCTGGAACAGCCTTCCAAGGGGAGCAGTGGGGAGCAAAAGACATATCTAGCTTCAAGACTAAGCTTGATAAGTTTATGGAGGGGGTGGTATGATGGGATAGCCTAATTTTGGCAATTAATTGATCTTTGACTATTAGCGGTAAATATGCCCAACGGCCGGTGATGGGATGAGATCTGAGTTACTACAGAGAATTCTTTCCTGGGTGTCTGGCTGGGCAGTCTTGCCCACATGCTCAGGGTTCAGCTGATCGCCATATTTGGGGTCGGGAAGGAATTTTCCTCCAGGGCAGATTGGCAGAGGCCCAGGGTTTTTTTCGCCTTCCTCTGCAGCATGGGGCACGGGTCACTTGCTGGAGGATTCTCTGCACCTTGAAGTCTTTAAACCATGATTTGAGGACTTCAATAGCTGAGACATAGGTTAAGGGTTTATTACAGGAGTGGGTGGCTGAGATTCTGTGGCCTGCGTTGTGCAGGAGGTCAGACCAGATGATCATAATGGTCCCTTCTGACCTTAAAGTCTATGACTCTATTAGAGAGACAAGGTGGGTGAGGTGATATCTTTTATTGGAACAACTTCCGTTGGTGAGAGAGACACACTTTTGCGTTTCCACAGAGCTCTTCCTCAGGCAGTTCTGCTGCTGATGCATTCAGTGTCAGAAAGAGAGCTGCCTGCAGCCAGGGGAAGTAAAGGAGGTGGGGTGAGGGGTGTTGGACAGTGTACAATACAGAGCTATTTGTACAAGATAAAGGACTGTATTTAAAAATCTGAGATTGGTCTTGTGCCCTAATGGAGCATCACATAGAGTTAAATTCCATAAATCCCATATGCCTGTATTGTAGTTGTAGCTCTTTGCTTAGTCCATTTGAAAGAGTAATCTTTGTAATGTTTTTCTTCTTCTGAGAGACAAGCCTGAATTATTAGAACCCCCTTAAAATTTGTGGGGAGATTATATCTGGCTTCAGACTCCAGCTGGGATCACTCTTTTAATTACCAGAACCCTAAATTCAAACACCCCCTGAACTCAGGGGCAGTTTTTGCATCAGGATCTGAACTTCACAGATTGGGCCCCCATTTCCTGTGTCTCGTTCTCTGTTTTTTTTTATTGATTGATTGATTGATTGTGTGTGTGTGTGTGTGAGAGAGAGAGAGAGAGAGAGAGAGATGAATTGTCTGATTGACATTTGGAGGATTATAGAAGCCAAGTTCTTGGGAATGTGGAAATCTTGCTGCCATTAGTATTCAGGGACAAGTTTTTCTCTTTAGCTCTGGCATGCCTTTTGACACTTAGTGCTAAAGGAACAGCACATTACACAGATTTTGCCGTCTCTGTGGGGGAGGAGGTGGCTCCGACCTCCCCCTGTTCAGTTTGTATGACATTGATTTTCATTCCAAGCAAGCTCATGATTGCTGGTTTAAAAAATCCCCACACAATGTCTAAAACAGCGTGGCTGTAATCTTACCAGGCATGCACCGTTCCTTCACAATGCAATCCATGAATTTGTGGTAAGATACATTTATGACATCTGTGCTTATTCTGTAGGAACACAAGGCCACTCTCCTCCCTGGAGTGTATCACTGTGTCCCGGAACAGCTCTGATTGTCTTTGGTTTTATAAAACAAGCAGGGCCTGAATATGGGGCTGTGACTGGCACTGAGGCTCCTGGCTAAGAAGGAAGTATATGCACTTGGTGGGGAAGGAACAAACAAGCAGGCAATGAGAAAGCAATTCAGACACTTTCGCCACATGTCACAGCTGTGGAGAGACTGAATACTGTTGATAGTGGAGCAAAGAGCTCAACCAGCATGCAATGCAGAAAGGGCCTAAGCACCACTGAATCACCTCAGGGTACCCCCATTGAGTGAAATTACCATCCCCATTAAGCATCAGTCATTGCTATTTAGGCCTTGATCCTGAAAGCCTTTGCAGAGTCAGTCTGCAGGAGGAAGCACATATTTGTCATACTCCAGCAGAAATGCCCGGGGAAGGTGTGCCTGGGAGCAAGTAAAATGAACCACTGAGTGGAACGTCTCCAAACCTCTTGCTCACCCACTCCCTTAATCCTGAGATCAGGGTGTGCAAAGGGTTTAGGCAATCACATGGGCTTTTGTGCGATCCTCAGCATGTAAATGAAGCACTGACGCACTCTCTCTCCTCCTTGGCCTGTCTCCTGCTACCAGGCTCACAAAGCAGCACTCTCGTTAATGCCTTAATGCTCCTTGTTCTGCTCTTCACATCTTGTCTGACCTTTTCTCTGCCACACTGTGCAGAATCAAGCATGCCGCAATAGAATGCTAAACTGTATTATACTGTTCCACCAGCAGGTGGCAGTGTGTGAAATACCTTATGTAAATGAACTCAGCTATATCTAGCAGATCATTAAAGGATCTTATGACGAACACATGTGGGTTGCATAAGCAAGTGCTGTAGCCAGTCCATATCTCGTAGTGAAGAACATAACATGGTGTCAGGAGTAAATTAAGAAGAGAAACAGAAGGAATAAAGAAACGAAGGTTACAGATGGAAGGAAAAAAGGTTGCGGGATCTCATCAATATGCCACTCTTCAGTGCCCCAGAGAATTGACTATGCAAGCATTCTGGCTATGTTTGATGCATACATTATGCCGCAGAGAAATGTAGTTTATGAGAACATGTTATCAGAAAATTCACAAGCCGCGGGAAACATTGAATGTTTTATAAGAGTTCTGCATGCATTGGCTGAAAACTGTTCTTTTGGGGAATGCAAAACATGAAAATATCAGAGACAGGCTGATTATCGGGTTAACAGATAAAAACCTTTCACAGCAGCTACAACTGAAGAGAGATTTAACCCTAACCACAGCTATACAGGTAGCAAAACTGTCAGAATTAGTCAAACCACAGAACAAAAGGCAGGAGCAACTTGAAAAACCTGAAACTAGCTTAGAAACTATAAATAGACACTTGAGTGTTAAAATTCATTATCATAACACCTCTGAGGCAAGGAGAGAGAATTCTCAGGCTAAGAGGGACACATTCCAGCCTATGTGTACAAGATGTGGAAAAAGTCATATCCCAAGAAATGATGCATTTCCAGCCAGAGGTGCATGGTATGATAAATGCATAAATTATGGACATTTTGCAGCTGTTTGCCATACCAACACAGTCAGGATATTGACTAATATTACAGACAATCAAGAACCATTGTTTCTGGGATCTATCACTTGTGATAAAATAGAGCCTGCCTGGATGATGAAATTGAATATTCATGGCAAGACCATTGACAGTAAAATTGACTCAAGCATAGGCACCAACTCCGTGGGTAAGCACCCACGGGGAAAAATTAGTGGATGCTCCGCACTCACTGGCAGCCAAGCTACCTCCGCCCCCACTGCCTCCTCCTCCGCCCCATGAGCACGCCGCATCCCTGCTCCTCCCCCTCCCTCCGAGTGCTTCCCGCCTCCCCCACCCCCACCCCATTGCCTAACAGCTATTTGGTGGTTCTTAGGACTTTCCAGGAGGGAGGGGGAGGAGCGGGGACGTGGCACGCTCAGGGGAGGAGGCGGAGAGAGCCGGGGCAGGGGTGTGGGCTTTGGGGAAGGGGTGGTATGGGGGCGGGGTGAGGGCGGTGCAGGGGCAGGCCCGGAGACAGAGCAGGGGCGAGGCCAGAGGCGGGGGGGTGAGCACCCACAGGGCAGAGGGGAAGTCGGCACCTATGGACTCGAGAGTTGACATCAAGTCATCTCAGAAGAGACTTACAATCATCTTTAATCCATCCCAGAGCTGAAGTCATCTGACACAGCTCTGACTAGCCCAGGAGCTATTCTGAACTGCATGAGCCAGTTCACTACAGAAACAAGATACACTCTGAATGCATATCTTTTGTCTTCGTATGTGATCAAAGGACCACAGACCAACAGCCTTCTCAGCCACAGCATGGCAGCTATGTTGAGCCTAGTGAAAAAGTAGAAGAACTCAATGGAATATTTTGTGATATTGGACTTTTGAAAGGAGATCCAGTACTAATAATCTGGAGACAATTCTGAACCATATAATGTACATACACCTCACAGGATTCCAATCCCATTACTGTACTTGATAATGTGGAAACAGAGTTAGAGAATGGAGTGGATTGGCAGACTCAAGAAACTATCTGAACCAACAGCATGGAAAATGGAAAAAAACTTCCTCCCCAAAGTGAAAGGAGCTACAGTATTCTTCAAGCTGGATGCCTCGAGCAGATTCTGGCAAATTTCTTTAGCCAAAGAAAGTGCTAAACTGACAACAATTACCACACCATTTGGAAGATGTTGCTTTCGAAGATTACCTTTTGCAATTACCGGTGCACCTGAAATTTTCTAAAGAAAGATGGCAGAATTGTTAACAAACACAAATGGAGTTGTAGTCTCCATAGACAATACTATGATATATGGATCTTCGATGGAGGAACATAACAAAACCCTCAGCATGGTCCTAAGCCTAAACAGACAGTCTGGACTGAAGCTAAACAAGGAAAAATGTATTTTCCCTCTACCCCCCAAATCGAGTTTTTGGGACAGACAATAAACAAAGATGAATCAGACCTAGCCCTGAGAAAGTAAAAGCAATGCAAAAATTGAAAACATCAACTAATATACCAGAACTGAAAAGTGTACTGGGGATGATAAATTACCTTAGCCGACACCTACAAGACCTTTCTACTGTGACAAAACCACTAAATAAACTGTTAAGCTCTAACACAACTTGGCTATGGGGCCAAATCAAGAAATTGCCTTCAGAAGGGTAAAAGAAATTATCTCAACAGTTCCAGTTCTCAAGTACTACGATGTGAACAAACCCACAGTGGTCAGTGGGGATGCGAGCAGCTCTGGCCTCGGTAGTGTATGGCTGCAACATCATGGCTCTGAGTGGAAGCCAGTTGCATTTTGCTCTCGCACACTCACAGAAGCTGAAAAAGCGACATGCACAGATTAAAAAGGAGTGCCTGGCAAGCATATGGGCATGTGAGAACATTTACAGATGTCTGTGTGGATTGGATTTGTTTATACAGATAACAGACTGTAAACCACTTGTAACCTTCATCAACAGAAAAGACCTAGATCAAGCACCTCTGAGATGCCAATGTCTATTGCTAAGGTTAATGTGATTCAACCCAATTGCTAGATATGTTCCTGAGAAAAATCTGGTAGTAGCGGACACTGTCACGGAGCCCAGCATCGCGCTCTACTACCCATGAGCTCGAAGATGATGTCAAGGCATATGTGGATGCTGTGGACACATACAGACCAGTGTTAGAAAAGAGACTACTCTAGCTACAAAAACATCCTCAATGGATACGCAGCTTCAGTAAGTTCTAAGTTACATTAGGGGTGACTGGCCCCGGAATCGAAAGGACACTAAGGAGGTGACAAGAGACTACTTTGCAGTGCACGGACAATTAATTGAGTTCCAACAGACTCATGACTAAACGCAATTGCATCATTATCCAAAACAAAATGAGAGGAGAAATCCTAAATCTCATCGATGAAGAACATCGAGGATTAACTAAATACCATGAATGGACCGACCAGCCATTGCGGTGGCCCCGCATCAGCAAGCACATAAAGAATAAAATGTCTGCGTGTGAACATTTCAGAACTAACAGACCAACCCAATACAAAGAACCTTTAATCACAGCACCTCTACCGGACAGATCTTGGAAGTGACTAGCTGCAGATTTTTGCAAATTCAGAGGACATCATTACCTGGTCATCGTGGACTGTATTTCCAGGTATATAGAAATAATGTACTTGACAGACATACCATGTTGCAGTATTACCGAGAAACCAAAGTGCATGTTTGTGCACTTCAGTATTCCAGAACAACTAATGGTGGACAATGGACCACAATTCACGGCAGCAGGATTTAAGTCTTTCAGAATGAAATATGGTTTTGATCAAATTACTTACAGCCCACATTACCCACAAGTGACTGGGGTGGCTTAGAGAGCTGTACAGGCAGCCAAGAAAATGCTACAGCATGAAGAACCATTCCCTGCTCTTCTGAGTTACAGATCAGCACCAATAGTGGCACCTGGATGTAGTCCAGAGCAGCTTCCGATGGGAAGACAACTCAGAACTACAGTTCCAACTTTGGAAAAGAACCTATTTCCAAAGTGGCCAGACATGAAGAAAGTAGTAAAATAGGGTTTTTAAAAGGCTAAAAGGGCCTATGAACACTCTTACAACAAATGTAACTCGTAAGTGCCAGAGCTAGAAACTGGTGACCGTGTTCACATCAAATTAGATGGTGAAAAAGAATGGACAACTCCAGCTATTGTGATGAGAAAGGTTTCAGCTCCCAGATCATATCTGATCAATACCGACAGTGGAGAGTTGCACAGAAACTGCTGACATCTACAGTTTGTTCCTCAGAAAGAACAATCAATAGAGGAAACTCTACAGATGGTGAATGTAGAACAAGAAGAAGACTCAAGAATTCCAAACTGACCATTAATTTCAGTGACTGGCTGTGGACAGCCAGATGATCAGGTTGTTACATGTTCGGGTTGTCTAATTAGAAAACCAGTACAATTTAGAGAAGTGTAACAGACTAATATGTTCTGAACTTTAAAGACAGCGTGGTAGTATAAATATTGTAAATGGTAGGAATGTAGAGCTTAAAGGGGGAGATATATAATCTAATGCTAAATCGTATTACTCTGTTCAGCCACTTGATGGCAGTGTATATAAAATACCTTAGCCATACCTAGGAGAGCATTAGAGGATATTATGATAAACAGACCTGGTGAGTATAAGTGAGCTTGGTAGCCAATCCATATCTGGTACAGAAGAACATGGCACTTATCATTTATTGGTTCCCTGAGAGATGTCTTGACTAGCATATTCCAGCCCATCAAGCAAAATAAGCTACATAACTACATCTACACTAGAGGCTTTTGCTATCACAGCTATGGTGGTCACAAATCACACTTCACCACATCCTTAACTGATATAGCTATGCTAGCAAAAGTCAGTAGTGTAGACCTGGCAGCAATAGCTTTGTCAGCAAAGGTTGCCCCATATTCTGATTTATATATATATTTTTGAGGCAGTCCTAGTTGATGAAGTTATCCATTGTGGATATTAAACGTCTGCTGTGAAATAGCTCTGAGAAATGACATGAAATGACATTGGAGTACCAAGTTTCTTGCACAGTACTTGCCACACCTTCCCCTATAGAAGGTCTAGCTATCCCTGTTTCCTGCAAGGGCGGGGAGAGAGAGAGAGAGAGAGAGAGAGAGTGTGTGTAGAGGAATGAGACAGGTTTGTTACTCAGAGGTTGGTGGGGAAGGGGGACAATGGGATGGAGAATGGCTTGGTTTTGGTTTTTAATTTTATCGATGTTATCGTTGTTGTGTTGGTTTGGTTGTAATATAACAAGGATAGAGAGTTTTGTGTGCAATACTCAGGCCCACTTCCAGACTGTTTGTTTAGTAACTTTCTCTGAGAAAAGAGGCATGAAGTGAGCTGTGTTCTGGCTGATTTAGGATCCAGTCCTGACCTCGCTGTAACAGTGGCAGAAAGGTGGGTGCATTGGCTTAATGCAGGGGTAGGCAACCTATGGCACGCGTGCCAAAGCTGATTTTCAAGGGGCACTCACACTGCTCGGGTCCTGGCCACCGGTCCACGGGGCTCTGCATTTTAATTTAATTTTACATGAAACGTCTTAAACATTTTAAAAACCTTATTTACTTTACATACAACAATAGTTTAGTTATATATTATGGACTTATAGAAAGAGACCTTCTAAAAACTTTAAAATGTATTACTGGCACGCAAAAACTTAAATTAGTGTGAATAAAAGAAGACTCAGCACAGCACTTCTGAAAGGTTGCCGACCCCTGGTTTAATGCATTTTTAACCTATTGGGTAGGTTCTCACTTTGTTGTAATCATGCAGACTGGCTGCATTACGTTCACTGAGACCCTCCTTTAGCCTTGTTTCCCTCCAGCCTATGTACAGTGATAGCTCCTGTCAGGGGCTGAGTAGGATCAAGTCCAGACTTTCCTGTTACTGCTCTCAGTCAAACAATCTTCTCAAAGGGATCTCAGGGGAATATCACAAACTCATCATATGTCTTCAGCCCTGAGAACCCACCAATTCTTTTAAGGTATGCAGGAGGCCAAGACCATCCATGCAGAGGCCCTGTGCCTTCATACAGGACCAGGGACTCCATCCCCTTCCCGGAAGCACTGCTAGACTCCCCTGCTCATGGAAACAGCCCTTTATTTTGGGGCCCACAGCACAGACTGGCTGTGCTTAGAAGTTAATGGCTTCAGCCTGCTTTCACTTGTAAGTAGATTGGCCATAGGGTTGGTGGCAGTGTGATGTATGTCTCACAGCTGCCCCTTTTCCCCATACTCAGACCCCAGTGAAACATCCTCTGTAGGATCCAAGAATGGGGGAAAAGTGAGGAAAGAGTCCAGTAGAAGCAGTCCTCTGTGCAGCCGTGAGTGGGGAGATGCGGATCTCAGCAAGGGAGGCAATCCAGCCCAGACATAGTGTTAAGCCATACAATCTTTGTCTTATGCTCTATCGTCCTCCCAACCCCACTTTCTTTCCCAGATCTGAATGACTATTACACTCCACTTCTCTCCTCTGCCCCGGGGCCACCTGGACAGTAAACGCTCACGATTCTTGCATTACGTGGTGTGATACAGTCCATGCAGTGCATCTCCAAGCTCTGGGAGCGCGGGGAGCAGCAGTGAGAGAAAGCAGCCATTCTGCCCACAGCAGGCAACCAGGACAATGCCTCCCCCGCACACACACACATAGAGCTGGAGGAGGAGACATCTGGGGCTGAGTGCAGCCAGCAGTAATTCAGGATTTGAACGATCATCATTTGACAAGGGGAAACTCTGCCTCTACTCTTCTCCCATGCTGCTGACAGGTGGAGACACGCTCATCTGGGGTGGCGGAGAGTGCATAGCCTCATTCCAGACTAAAGGGACACCATCAGCTTGTCTGAGCTTTGTAAAAATAAGATGTTGGTCCTGATTCTCGGTTCCCCTGTGTAGCCATTTACACCGGTGCTCCACTAACATCAGTGGGAATTTTTTGTGTGTAAGGACAGAAGGACATCAGGGTTTGACCTGTTTTGATTTTCCAAATGAAGGTTCTGGGCCATGTTTCTCCTTACTAGGAGCCCCTTTTAATCAATGGCCTTACACCAGGGATGGATTTGCTGCAGGATTTTCGGTAGGTTTTCCCTGCCCACCAAATGTGAATGTTGCAGAGCAGCAAATCCCAGTGACCTGTTAAGCAGGTGCAGAGAGAGAGAGAGAGAGTACCTTCTTCACGTCATTGATTGCCCCCCTCCCCCCAGCTCTGATGCAGTCAGTGGAGATATGCACACATGTGCGCGCACCTACATTCATGCTGTCTGCAGGAAATATCCTCATGCAAGAGGAGACTCATCTCTCCCCTTCTCTACAGGACCAGAGCTGCTGTGACATTCCTGTCTCCCCTCTGCTGAAAGAGCTACAGCTCTTGCCATTGCCAACATTGCATTACTACAAACAAAACAACGATTTTCTAGGTAACTAACGAGAGCCATCAGGCTCTTCATTCTGAGGCAATCTGACATGCTTGCATTGAAGGTTACCACACTCTGAGGCTTGTCTTTCAATGATCTCTCTCTCTCTCTGTGTTGGGCCTGTGAACTAGTGCTGAACCGATCTCTGCTTCCAGCCGGGTTGCCTGAGCAGAGAATAGCCACATGCATAGGCACCGACTCCGTGGGTGCTCTGGGGCTGGAGCACCCACAGGGGGGAAATGGTGGGTGCTCAGCACCCTCCGGCAGCCGCCCTGATGAGCTCCCCCCGCCAGCGCCTCCCTCCTGCCAGCGTGTCCCGCCAATCAGCACCTCCCCCTCCCTCTCTGTGCCTCCCGCCCACCACAATCAGCTGTTTTGTGGTGTGTGGGAGGCTCTGGGGGGGAGGGGAAGGAGCGAGGCCACAGCGCACTTAGGGGAGGGGCATAATGGGGTGGGAAGAGGTGGGGCAGGGGTGGGAAGAGGTGGGAGCTTGGGGGAAGGGGTGGAGTGGGGGCAGTGCCTGGGGCAGAGCTGTGGGTCAAGCACCCCCCAGCACTTTGGAAAGTCGGTGCCTGTGGCCACGTGTTTGAATACCAACAACATTTAGTGATTTTTAAAAGATCAAGATCAATTGCGCCAGCATTTGGTAGGAAGTGATATTGCACCTGCTGATGGGACGTTTTCTGCTTGTCGTGTGCCCAGCCCTCATCTAAGTTATAACCTGAATATATCCAGGGACCAGCCCGGATGAGATGCTGACGCTGATTAGACAGTGCTTTCTGACTTTGAGGGTGTACCAGCCTTGAAGCAATGATCCTCATGCACCAACACTGCTGGGCCGGACAGCATGTGTGGATGCCAAACTCTCGCCTCCCAAAACAAGCCTGCTACTCTCAGCTCACCCATGGTCAGAGATCCCATCGGAGGAAACACTTTTCTTGAGCGGCAGGGGACTTCACTTAAGAAATAACCTTTCAGAACCTCTCTCTTCTCTTGGTAAGCTGAAAGAAGCCGATGAAGTGGGTACTAACCCACGAAAGCTTATGCTGAAATAAATTTGTTAGTCTCTAAGGTGCTACAAGTTTTTCTCTCTTATTTTCGTTTTGAAAGAATAAAGTGCAATTAGAGCCTGATCCAACAGCCATTACAGTCAATGGGAGGCTTTCCATAGATTTCAGTGGGCATTCAACCAGGCCATTAAAGCCAAATGTCTTCAACATTTTGCTTTTTCTCCCCCTCCCCCCACCCCAGCAAACCACACTTATATTACCCTCCATTCTAAACTTCCAGGGGTCGATAGGTCGTCAAGATGATGAGTTAGCGTCTGTAGTGACAATGGCACTTTCCATTACTGCTGATATACCCGGGGGACACATATCTCCCAAAGACACATCAAGGCTAAGAAATTCAACAAAGAAGCTAAAATTGTCATTTTCAATGTACCTGCCCTAAGGCCCCGATCCTGCCATCTGGGCAGATCCTTCCCAGTACCCATGCAGAGCTCAACTGGGTCCAGCAGGACTTGCTGGTGTGGACATAAGTGAGTGCCGATCAGACTGCCAGGTTGGGGGCTAAATTGCTCGCTCTTTTTTTTTTTTTTAAGTGCGAGGCCCCCCCATGGAGAGCCATTTGCATCAGTTTCTCCAAGCAGAGGAATCATTTCCTTTCCTGCACATCTTCCATAAATAGCACACTCGTTTTTTGAGGGTTGCATTACTATGACATTTGAATTGGCTCAGGACTGTTCAAGTCTCAAATTTGGCCATTATTGTTTACCGCTTGTATTTTTGAGGGGAAAAGCGGCGCTCTTCATTTTGAGATATGCCCTATGCTAGCCAAAAATGGTGTCGCAGCACATAGAACATAACTTCCTTTTATTTTATAGTTCACTGCAGATCCAGTTACTTCCTTCCTGGTTTAATTTTAATGTGAAACCTTTGCTATTACTGCTCCTCTACATTTGCAGTTTGCACTGAGATTGCTGAAGCTTGAGAAGCAGACGGGCTGCCTGTGTCTACTTGCCTTTCTCTAGCTACTGTGTACTACCGCGTTCAGAGCCAGCAATCGGCGTAATTGCAGGATTTCAGGGAAAGAGGCGGCTGCAAGTCATGAACTGCTAATGAGTGGGTGTAACTGGAAGGAGTGGCAGAGTCCAGCGAGAGCCACTCGGGGCTGACAGGAAAACAGCCAGTTGGACTTGAGAGCCTCTGTGTCATGGCGAGGGCATCAGCTTCTCAGCTTCATCAAAGCTGAAAAATGTGTCAGAACTGTGCCACATGTTGTAAGGAAGACAGAAAGAGAGAGAGAGAATCCCTGCAGTAACAAAGACCACTCTGCGCATCCTGGCACTTGGCAGTGATCATCTTTAATTTGTTACACCTGTAGCGCTTGCCTGGCCTCCTTCATTTCCTTCCTTTTTATCCTAGGCTGTGGCTTTTATTCTGCGTGACATCTTGACACACCCGCTGTGTCAGTGCACCCCGTATCACTCCAATTACCCTTCTGTTGCTCCTAGCAGCGCATCGTTGTGCTCTGTTCTTACCTGCAGGCATTTCTCGTCCGATAGTCTCTCACGTTCAGAGACCCAGCTCACTGAAGGAATCATGCAGTGGCCCTGAGGTAGCATTCTGCAGTCATCAGTTCCACTGATTTCACAGTCCAGAGCACTGTTCCCTCTAAGCTGTGCGCATGTGCGTGCACACACAGATCCTAAACCCCGTGCACACGGTGAAACGCCGTGCGCACAAAAATTTGCACAGAAGCACAATTTGCATAGAAGAAATTTTTGCGCACACGGCCTGTCAAAAATTAGAGGGAACATTGGAACTCCAGATTCTCATCTTCCCAGTGGAATCCATCAGGACTTGCTAAAGAGGGCTTCAAAATTGCAGTGTTAATAACTGGATATTAGCCGATGCATCCTGGAAGAGGTTCTGAAAAGCCCAAGGAGGAAATGCAAACTTCCTTCAGTGCTAAAGGAACAATGCAATTAAACTCCCGCACACCCACTCATGGAAATATAGTACAGCATTCTACATGTTACATCATTGTTTACTGTAGTAGTTTTGAAAGGGGGCTCCCCAAATCGCCAGTTCGGACTACAGGGATGATCTGTAAGTAGCTACAATACTTGGATGCAGTGTATATAACTGTAAACATACAGGCATATAGTATTTATACAGAAGAGTGCTCAGGAAATTACACGCACTATTCTCACTAACTGTCACTGATCGACCAGTCCATCAGCCCTCACAGAGAGAGCGCCGATCACAACACATCAGATGCGTTGTTCTAGCCAGTCCTCCAACTATCCGCTGGCCAAGCTGCCAGTAGCACCGGACACCCGACTGACATAGCGCACAACAGCCTAGAACTCCTGAGTGATCTGCCAACCACAGCCTCCCAAGCTGCTGGGATTACAAGCACGCGCCACCACACTGGGCCATCTCACTAACAATATCAGAAATTCTACGGGCCGCTGTGCATCTGAGGTTAACGCTTACAAAGATAAGTGAGAAATGCCTGCTGCTGTTAGTTAATGGGTTGGGTATTTCCCCAGCTTGCTCTAGGAATATACATTGGGAAATATACTGGGTCAGATCTCAGCACTTTTCAGGATTTGATCCATTGTAATATAAATCCTTGAAAGGCTGTTGGAAAGGAAATATACATCATCAAATGTCAAGCGGTTGACAAATGTGTCAAGCTGGCAGCTGGAGAGTTTGATAAGCCATGCAGAGGGCTTGTGTGAGACATACATGTTAGTGCCTGTAATATATTATGTAAGGATCTTATGTTAACATCTGTGGCTGTATTTTAAGGGTTTTTTTTAAACATGCCAGGGATTGTTGAGATTCATGACCTGAAAGATGTTTTCCCTCTGATTTCACATTTTCAGTTTGATTTACACAAATGCGCACAACAAGGCTCATTCTATATCTGTGTAAGCATTGTCCGGTATTAGCAGACACCCCAGCATGTTTATAATAGGTACGGCCAGTGCAGCAGCATCCCAATGCAGCGTGTTTTTTAAGTCGTATCTACTAAAGATGGAATAAACTTCTACCCTAAAAGGGTTTTCTTCATAAACTGCCGTAGAGGTTTGGAAAGTGAAGTAGAGGGTAATAGATGTTCATAGCTGTGAATATGGGGCTCTAGTAAAGGGGATTAATAGTGTTCAGGGTCTTAGTATTGGTATATAAAGCCCTTCATAATCTGGACCTTAATACTTTAGTGACTGTGTCTCACTTTGTGCACTCAGACCCCTCGCCCTTAGGTTCAGTCAGTAACAGCTAGGACAGGACTCAGTCAGAAGTTCTCAGCTGTGGAGCTGCCTCCAGGGGCAAGTCTGCTCCAGTCCTTCACTGGCAGGGCAGGCAGCAGGACTCATTCATCTCCATCAGTTTGTACTTGGTTGGGGCCTGCGCTCCCTTTCTTTCTCGCATTCCTGGTTTTTCAGAACGTTTGCAAGGCAGAGATTGATCCTTTTGTTGCTGGGTGTTTACTGGGTTTGCCCTTGTGCCAGCCTAGTGTGATGAATGCATGGGCCGATTGGCTTTGCTTTCAGGCTATGTTTAATGGTTAGTAGTAGGGGGGAGGGAGGGAAGAGAGGTGTGTGTGGGCCTTAGATGCCTTGTAATTGTCAACTTAGACATTGATTTAAGGGCTTCATTGTGCCTGCGGGCATGGGCTTGTGTTGGGAATTGTGCTGCCTCATCAGGAGCTCTAGGACGCATTGTGCGGCTCATTTGTGCTCAGGGGCAGTACGCTTTACTGCAGGCTGTGCGCTTGTGCTTACGGAGCACACCAGGGAGCAGAGGGAGGAATTGTGTATGCAGAAGGAGAGCCGTGCAGCACATGGGAATGATGTGATGTGCCTTCTTAACTAGGGCCAGGCCCGGCCTTTTCCACAGTCCCTTCATTTTTTTTTATTTTTTTATTTTTTTTTGGTAAAGCCTTCCTCACTGAAACTAAACCTCAACAAATTGCTGAATGCTCTATCTGTTATGAGACCCTCTCCTTCCCTGGGAGCGGAGCTATAGGAGACCGGCCACTCTCACTTTTCATACACTATACCCAACAACTGACAACTTTTGCAAATTCGGTTAAGCAAAATCATGCCATTTTTGCAGCAGGAATGGTGTTCTACCTACAAACTTCCCTTCCCTTTTGTAGCAAACTAAGGCAGGGTATGGAATTCAGGCAAAACTACAACGGTTAATTTCTCTTGAAACAATCAAAAAACTCAGTGGTTTTTCTACCCAGCTCTCCCATGACTTCATTTTCTCTCTTAGGAAAGATGCCGGAACAGGCTTGCCTTCCCCAGGGTATCCTGTGAGGCGCAAAGTGCCCAGCAATGTTACAACTGAACAAAAGAGATCTTCTTGAAGCCTAAGGGTCGTCGAAGGTGTGGTATGGTGAGATACCCAAGCCAGCTTTAATGGAACTAGTGTGGCTACCAATAACAGCGAAGCCACGGCAGCACAAGCCTCAGTACGGCCTATATGATCCTGCCCAGGAGCCGGGGTATTTAAATGGTTAGCCCACACTGGCATCTGTGCTGCCCTGACTTCACTGCTATTGTTACCTGCAGTAACTAAATTAAAGATAGCTCAGGTGTGCCTACATGTGCTGCAATCAAGAGCAGAGGTGACGAAGTATCTGGATGGGGGGAGGCACAATTGAAAGACAGTAGCACAGCCAGGTCTGGAGCTCAGGGGGAGTGGCGCTATAAAAAGGCGCCTCCCCCTGTACTCACCTGGCGGCGCTCCGGGTCTTCGGCGGCACTTCGGCGGTGGGTCCTCACTCGTTCCGGGTCTTCGGTGGTACCCGCCGCCGAAATGCGGCCGAAGACCTGGAGCGCCGCCGGGTGAGTGCAAGAAGCGGCGCTTAAAAAGAAGCCTTTTTAAGGCGCTGCTTCTGCTCACAGGGGGAACGGCTGCTCCCCCCCTCCCCCCCCCTCCCCTCCCCCGCCTACACTACTGTTCAGGGGCGCCGACTCCATGGGTGCTCCGGTGCTGGAGCATCCATGGAGAAAAATTGGTGGGTGCTCCGCACCCACCGGCAACTCATCGCCCGCCCCGGACCCGCGGCAAACGTACCGGGCACCGGGAGATGTTGCGGGGCCCCGCCCCCGACGCTGGGCATGCTGTAGAGGCTCATGCACTAAGATCCAGAGGTCCCGGAGTTAAATCCCACCTGCTGATAACTGGGGTCTGTTGGTGTCACAGAATCATTTCCTTTCCCCATCAGTAGTAAAATGCACCTCTGCTCAAATCTGTATGAGAGAGATTTATTTTGGGGCCCATTATGCTACTGATCCAAAATGTTTGTCCTGGGAAAATGCTTATTTTTTCTTTTTATATGGGGCCAAATGTTCCTTACAAGAAAAAAAACCTTATGCGAAGGGAAAGTGTTCAGGAACCTCCATGAGACGAAACATGCTGAGAGTCCAAAACTGTTCTCACAGAGGAAGGGGCCTGGACGTGACCTTAAAACTTCAGATCTACTATGTCTGGGGGAACCCTGAAGATCCCAGACCCTTTGCAAATGTAGCCATTCCATTCCCACTGCTATCCACTTACTTGCCTGCTATGCCTGTACCATCCCTCCCAAACACCAGGCTCCAGGAAAGTAGGAGGTGCAGGAGAGTTAATCCTGCTTCAGTCAGCATTAATTCTGGTGCTCTCAAGTGGAAATCTGCACCAGCCCCAGGGGACCACATCACATAGAACAGCCACTCCTCAGCTCTGCTCCCCATTTTCCCAGTCACGGGTGTGCCAAGGGCTGTGGATAGGTTGTCCGAGACGGTGAGCACGTAATGGAGCCGCCGTTCAGCTCTCTTCCATTACTTTAGCCTATAGAAGTGTAAACTTTCCACTCATCTGCCCCCTTCATTGTGTGTAATGGGGTGAAGCATAAGGTAGGTGATCAGGAGCAAATTCCAATGAGTTTTTCACTTGGGTGCATATCATTCCTTTGTGTAAGATACACAGTGGGATTAAACTGTTCATTCAAAAGTTGCAACGGCAACTTTAAAATAAATGAAGAAGTCTTTTGGCCTCCTAAAGCTGATCCCAAGTAGGTGTTTTTTTCAGATGGTGGAATAGTAACAGGGAGCAAATTGACCCAAAATTCCCCTTTTAACTTCTTCATAATACTTACACAGCATTTTCCATACATAGTTATCAGACCACTTTACACAGATGGGTAAGGACTGTATCCCTGGTTCATATTTGGGGAAAACTGAGGCACAGAGCAAGGAAGTAACTTGCCCAAGGTCACCTAGCAAGTCTGTGGGAGGGTTAGGATTAGAACGCAGGTCTCATGATTTACTGGCCTTCCCCCATCTCTTGGTCTGCTCTACCGCCCTTTTGAAGATCCAGCACCACACATGGAGGAGACATGCAGTTCGTAAGCACTTTTTTTGAGCTAAAGCACAATAGCATCCTACAGATCACCAGTTAAGTGTTTCAGTCTACGGGAAAGCTCACTTAAACCATGTTTTGGAGCTAAGCTTGTCTAGACCTGACAGTAGAATTTGATCCTCAGTTTTTTAATCTCAATTTTTGGCCTCTGCATTCAATGAAAACCAGATCCATATATTTTCATGAAATGATATACATTAGATTTCAGCTACACCGCTACAATTGCTGAACTGTTTGCTTAAAAGGGAGCTGCACAATTGGGCATGACAACATCACGCAGTAATTGCCTGGTTTCACAGCCAATCCTAGAAGTTGTACAGACCCTTGACTGTGGAATGCCTTCGATTAATGAGAGCGGGGTTCCAGCCTGAGAGCAGACAGATTTTACAGTTCCAATAAGAACACATTTGAAAGTAATATTGTACTGGCGTAGATTATAACCTTAGCACTTTGCTACACTGGCTTTTTGCAATTTGTTTTCCGTATATAGAAACAGCTACAAATATTCCTCTCTTTTTTCACTGCCAGCAAAAACCGCACTTGGTAATAGTCATTGTGTTGCTGGACAAACACACCACATTTATGTTTTCACTGCTGTGACATGCTAGCTGGGAAGGCTCGTGCTAATCAGTTTTCTACCGTCACATCAGTCTCTGCCACATACAATCAAGGAAATTAAGGAATCTCGGCGTTTTTGCAATATTGCTTAGTTGGCCATGAAATATGGGTGTTTCTGTGAGAAATAGTTTATTTCTCCCTCACTCAGATAAAGCAAGTTGGGGTAATGATGAAACATTGCTGCATGATGAAGCCAAGCTAAAGGCAGCATTCTGATGAAAGAAGACAAACGGCAGTATCCCAGCAGAAGGGATGCATAAACAGATCTGCATATATGGGATCTGTAACACTAGTCTGGTTGAACTAAGTTGGTGGGGGGATTATTTCCTCCTATCTCATTCCAAACACACTATTAATAAAATGCCTAGGCTTCCAAATTTATCCAAGAAATTAAATTATTTGAAACTTGTCTGGATGTTTTCTAGTTTAATTTTTTTCCATGTAGGATAGATCATTTATGTCTTGCAGGGAAATATAGTTACCTGAAACTAGGCTGGTTCAAGCACTATAGAATATACTACACTGGGCAGGAAATAGACAAAGGGTAACATTTTCAAAAGCACTTAAATCCCATATTTTGAAATGACTCAGGCACTTAGGCCCAGATCCTCAAAGATATTTAGGCACCTAACTCCCATGGAAGTTAGGCACCTCAGGACTGGGGCCTTAGGTGCCTAAGTGTTTTAGAAAGTCAATGGGGACTTTGGCGCCTAAATCATGTAGGAGCTTTTGGAGATGTAACACTAAATAAGTCTTTACCATTTCTGTTTCTAATGATATGATCTTGTGACGCATCAGAAGCTGCTGTTCGGGATAGTCTACACTGGCAATGTTAAAGCGCTGCTTGTGTAGACGCATCAGAGCACTGGGAGAGAGTGCTGGGACACTGAAGACACTAGAAAAACCACTTCCCTGCGCTGGTGCACTGTCTACACTGGCGCGTTGCAGCGCTGAAAATTGCTGCGCTCAGGGGGGTGTTTTTTCACACCCCTGAGCGAGAAAGTTGCAGCGCTGTAAAGTGCCAGTGTAGATAAGCCTGAAATGTCCGAGCTCTGGACTAGGCACTTAGCTGGTGTAAATGGGCATAATTCCACTAAGTGAATGGAGCTGCGCTGATTTACACCCAGCTGAGGATCTGGCCCCCTGTCTCCAAGTGAGGACAACTATAAGAACGATCATTATGCTTTCAAAACATGAAATTCCTCCTCTCTTTGAATTCTGGCATCCATGCTTGAAACAGTTGCATTTTTTTTCAGTTGGAATTTCTAGCTGTAGTTGTTGCCATGTTCAAGTTTGCAAAGACTGGGTGGAAATGAGGAAGGAATTTGGCCCCTGGAGGTAAATTCACTGCCCCCCCCCCAAAAAAAAAGAAAGAAAATCATCTGGAGTTTTGATTCACAGCTTTTTGGCTGAACTGGCCACTGCACCTTCCACTGGATGGATTTTCTTGGCACCATTTGATGTGGTTGAAGGAATCAAAGGACCCAAGAGAGGGGTGTGGTAATATACTTGGATAACCATAGAACATTCAGTATTGCCACTCCAGAATTTAAAATTCTGATGATGCATAGGGGCTGGGAGAGAATATTTTTGTCAATGGTTTGTGAATAAAATGTTTAGCCAGCCACAGGCTGGGCTTTCTGTGACCCTGTTCCTGGCACTGAAGCACATAAACCACTTTTATGTAACAATCCTCTGATATGAGCTGCAGTCGGGGATTTGTGCTCTCTTTGAAGTAAATTGCATCCTGGTGCACTATAGCATGAAAGTTATGATTTACCATTGCTGGGACACTGAAGACCTGGAAGCTAAACTAATTAGCACAAAGCTCTCTTTTCTTGCCTTCCACTGCAAGAACTGATTTAACAGATCTTCTGATCCTTCCTCCTCCTTGCGTTTTGTTACATCATATTGGCTAGCAAGCGAAGCGCTTTAAAGGGATGACATGGCAAAGTGAAATGAAAAGATAGCCATAGAAGATAGAAAGATGTCCATTGGATGACTTGTTCTTCCCCCATCTTTGGCAGGACTACCAGTTTTTAAACACGCACACACAAGACTGGGATATACGGAGGAGCACATTTCTTGCCCCCTTCTCCACCACGAGTCAACAATGGAGAGGAAGGATTGAGGTATCCAGCAGGGGGCTGGACTCGATGACCTCTTGAGGTCCCTTCCAGCCCTTGAATCTATGAATCTATGAATCCCTTTATGTCACTGTGTATCCACTGTTTATCTTCACACTTCGGAATGCTGCCATTAGCACAGCTTTGGCATTCAGTGATGCTTCATCATTAGCAGAAGTTGCTAGATATGTCTGTGGAAGAAATGAACCATGCCTCAAAGAAATACCCATGTTTCATAGCCAACTGAGTAAATATTTTGAAAATTCTGTGCTTTCCATGGTTGTATAAAGAAAAGCCAGATCAGAAACAAAAGGGCTCACTAACTCCCTGTAAGGATCCACAGGGCTAGAACGCAGCTCAGAGCCTGGGACAGTTGCTGTTCCCACATTGTTATCAGGAGGCCATGCAAAGCTCTGTCCAAGGAGGACCAATGTGGAGATTAGGTGCTGTAAGAAGTACTGCCCAATGGGTCCAAAGTGACAGCACCCTCAACCTTTTGTTTGGCACATGCTTATTATTTAACTCTGGAGAGTGACCCCAGAGGTTGTCTGGGTAACCATATAGACTTTAGGTGTGCTGTGACTGCAGGCCTCACCTCACTTTCTGATTTGCAGGATCTGACCCCAGTCTGACTCTTATCCCCCGAGTCCCGCCTGTGTTCTCCATCTCCGGCTTGACTCTGACTCTTGCCTATTGACCCCACCTCTCGCAATTACTCTGATCCCTGATCACTGACTACCTTCTTGTGGCTGTCCTTGACTTGTGGACACTAGCCCAGCTGTGACTGCTAGGCCAGACTGCCTATGCCCTGGTCCCTTACACTCCCACGCAACTCCACTGACATCAGTGATTGGAACCAGGATCAGTAAAGAACTCAAGGGTGTGCTTAAGTTCTCTTGAAGTTATGTGCTTAGAGATAACTATGTACTTAAGTGCTTTGCTGAATGAGGATGGGCTTGAGCAAGTCTGCTTTGCTGAATCATGCCATATGTGCAGAATTTGCTCTAATAGCCTAAATTTGTGCAGCATCTTCAGGGGTGAAAGTAAAATGCAGCTCTTACCGGTATGGGGCCGCTCTGGCCCCCCGGGACCTCGGGCAGAAGGGGCGAGACTGGGGGGGGGGGGTCAGCGTCCCCCAGCCAGTCCATCTGAGCTCCCTGGCCCGCACCACCCGGGGCTCCAGCGGCGATTTAAAGGGCCCAGGGCTCCGGCCAGCGGCAGTGGTGGCCAGAGCCCTAGGCCATTTTAAATCGCGGCCCCGGGGCAGCTACTTCTTCTCCCTCCCCCCCGTCAGCGGCCGGGGGGCAAAAGGGGTAGCAACATTAAAGCACTGCTGAAGCCCCTTTTGTGCTCCCCCATTGGCGGCCCTGCTGGTAGGGATAGCGCTTTAAAGTCAGCGGTACGGGCCGGTACTGGCACCTACCTTTTACCGGTACACCATACCGGCCTCTACCCCCTTACTTTCAGCCCTGAGCATCTTCCACTTCAAAGGACTCCAAAGTGCTTGACAAACTACTCTAGGGTAGTTTCGTGCAGCACCATTGAAATGTAGCCATTTGTGGAGTAGCAAAGGAACAGCCAGGCAGATAACTGGCACACAGCACTTTGCATCCAAAGGCAATATCCTACGCTTTGAGACGTGCCATGAGATTGAGCTGACCCTGCTGACTTTTGATGTGATAGATTCTCCAGTAAGCATGCTGAGTGCCCAGACATCAATAGGATTTAGCATACACTCAGTCTCATGGGCCACACTGTGCCTGGCCATCGGGAGGGGAGGGGCAAGAAGCTTGCTTTCCTTATAGGGTGACCAGATGTCCTGATTTTATAGGGACAGTCCCGATATTTGGGGCTTTTTCTTATATAGGCTCCTATTACCCTCCATCCTCTGTCCCAATTTTTCACACTTGCTGCCTGGTCACCCTACTTCCTTATGCCTTTATGCAGTGGCTGTGCGTAGTTGTATTCCCTCCTCAAAGGCCGTCATATTCCTTCCTTTGCATGCCTCAAAGGGGATGAGGTGGTCCATGACCCTGCCCCCCCTCCACACTGGGCTGTGAAGCATATGCTGTGCACCTTAAGTGATACAGCAATGCATGCTCTCAGTCCATGCATCTAAGTGATCCAGAAGGGACTGTGCTTCTTTGAGACACAATCCTTCCTGCAGGTCCCACTGCGGCAGGAGGGAAGCCAGCAGAAGGTTAATGAGGGCAAGCTGAGTGTTCATTGTGTGTGTGGCCGTTGGCTTTATATTCACAAATGCGGATGAGCTCAGAAAGAGCCAAGCCATCGGGACAATGCCAGCTTCACAGCCAAGCAGTCACAGTCACCTAGTGTATAACTCTTCAGATTCTCTTTCTCCTACAGAGCCCGCAACAGTGACTTGGCTTGTGTTTTCCCTCACAGAGCCAAGCCAAACACCTGGCACGGAGCCGCTATAGCACCATCAAACATTCCAGCGTCAACAACCAGGTGTGGAAGAGAGGTGATACAGGAATAAAACCTGGGCTCAGTTCTCCTTGTGATTACACCAGTTTTACACCTATGTAACTTCGTCAACGTTCAGTGGAGTTACTTCTGACGTACAGTGGGAATCAGGCTCATTGTTCTGCCTCCAAATCCCTTTCACGGTGTTTCGTTTTGTGATGTTGACGACAGCATTTTGGAAATTGACCTTATCTAGAGTACAGAATCCTTTGCTTACTAGACTCGACTTCCTTACCAAAGATATTGCACTGGTCTCGCTGCCATTAACACACAGCTGACCCCACACCAGGCCTAGTTCATCAGGTGACTACAGAGAGTAATGTATCAAATGCCTCTGTGCATTCAAAGTGCGGAGCTAGATTGCTCTGCGCTTGGAAGCATTTTTTATACCTCCTTCTAACACTTAATGTGAAAACAGGCACACTCCTTGATGAAGGATTTTGGGACACTGCACAAGAAACAGAAAAATCATCCATCGGGTGCAGAAAAAGGACTGCCCCTTATGTGCAAGTTAAACGCCCTTTTCCATTTGCATTTCCACCTTAGCAACTGCCTTCATCATCAGTACACAGGATTACAACATTATCACACATTAGGAAGCAGTTAAGCTTTATGTGTGTGTATGGGGGGATGCTGGGGCTATGCATTGTTACAGCAAGATTTAGGAATTAGAGACTGATGTGCCCGGCAAAGCTAAATGAACCCAAATACCGTGATTATGCAGACAAGATTCAGCATAATAAGGAGGTCATATCACAAGTGATATCCTGGAGTGTGCTGCTGGCTAGAGCTCATGAGGTGACACAGTAACATAGATACCAAGGCAAGCATTTGACTGGAAGCATTAATACTGTAAAAGGGTGAACAGCAAAGGTTTTGCTGAGAATTAAAATTTTGCTTGCACAATCTCCATAGGGGATGAAAAGGGTAGAACTATTGTTTAAGCGTGTAATTAGAACTGTATATTCACTGAGACAGTAACAAGCTGTGTCAGATGCTGAGGAATCAGAGCTGCAGGTCTCCTGCTTTCTGTGCCGGTAACAGAATGAGAAGTATCTCAGCTATTGGAAGAGACATTCGGTTCTAAGTCTCTGTCCCAGGTAACTTTTTTCTTTATTTGATTGTATTTAAATCCTTTTTGCATGTATCTTTTTCACTCATGGTCTCCTTCCAAGGTCGTCTTTTGGGTAAAGTTTCCACAGAATTGGTTGAGCCACTTTTTCATTGTAGCAGCAGGAAAAAGATGGAAACCTACCAAGTCCCCAGGGGAATAGGGGAAAAGACCTACCACTCCCACAATCCACATGGGACTAAGGGAAGCAGAGATGATCTCGAGGCACTCTCTCAGGAGGCCCAGCACAGTGTAGACCCAAATATGAATATACAGATGTGCGAAGAACCAAAATCTGGATAGGCTGGGAAATTGTCCATGCATATCGGTACACCCCACCCCTCACACCCTCCCATTGAGGTGCTACCTCATACTGCAGCCACAATCTCATACTCCATCTTCTGGGAGTGTAGCTATTCAGTGATGCAGACCCTCTTTTCTATGGGTTGAAACACCCACAAAGTAGGTCAGTGTCCTAATGAGAGGCCAGAATATTCATCCTTTGCAATGCTACCCTCTCCCTTTGGGCATCTCAGTTTTCCCTCCCTCTCACCCATATCAAGGAGCCCTCACTCTGTTTTCAAATAGAAATCAATAAGATCTTTCCTCTCCGCTTAACAAGCTAGCTAAGAGCTCCTGATCAAACTACTAACTTTCCTCCTGGGTCCCTATCGCAGGCTCCTAATTAACCACCTTGTATGCAAAAATAAAGGAAATAATCCCAAGCGAAGGGAAACAGCCACCCTCAAACAATCAGCATCTTCTTCCATGAAAAATGTATGAGAGAGAGACATCAGTGGCAACACTTTTGCCATAAAGTAGGGCAGCAGAGACTTTCCCTTTCCCACTTGTTTGAAATAGGCCTTGGCTACATTAGGCAGGAGTTTTATAAGAAAACCTTGGACCAATTCTTACCTCACTTTCCTCCACAGTTAAACTTGTGGCATTCCTCCTGGTTTTCACCCCAGCACTGCACTAGTGAGCCCAGAATCAGGCCTTTTGTGTTCTGAATTTCTAAAATATCTGCATCTTCCTCCATGGTGGGGTGTGGGGGAGGAGAAAGAATACAAACTAAACATTCTCATGTCACCACACACATTAATCCAGCAAACAGCTGATTTGATTAGCTGATTGGGTGCTGACCAGGGCACTCAGTTCCTTGAGGCAGGCTTGTTAGTTTAAAGTGCTGCACATGTTTTTGTTTGTTTGTTTGTTTAAATGCCATGTTTTCTTATGATTCTGAATAAACATGGAGCAAGCAAAAATGCATTATTCTCATTCTTTCTTTTTAAAAAAATTTCTGATGAATAAACCAACATAGTTGTGGATTGCCACGGGCACGCAGGGGCGAAAGAAAATGCAGGCCTGTTATTTACTAGGCTGCACGTGGCAATAGACTATATTGGTAAGGGATGCAAGGAGAATATGGGTCACGCTGCAAACTGCAGACACGCACACACACACACAACTAAAATTAATCAATTTAAAGTTGTATTGGGGATAATTACAAGGGGTAAGGGAGCAGCGTTAGATTAGCTAATAGAGTTAATGAAACTTAAAACACACAATAACTAAATATGTACTAACAATATTTATAAACAAAGATACAACATTTAGTAATAACTGATACTCACAAATACAAACCAATGCATAACGACCGGCAAACGTAGAAACTCTGTTTGAAACACGTGAGCTGAGAGAGAGGCTTCGAGGTGATCAGGCTCGGTTACGGGTGTACACGGGATACACAGGATTCGTTTTTCTTTCTCCTCTTCCTGCCTGCACATGGCAGGCAGCCCCTAAAGTACCAACTATGACATCATAGAAGTGTCATAGGGGACGGGGCCCAAAACCTGTTTGTGTTCGTTTCTGATTGGCACAAGCAAAGTTAACACCAAGTGGGGGAGCAGGTGCCTCAAAGTCTGGCTTCGCCCCCAAAAGGTGAGGAAATGCATATTGCTTTAGAATGTGTGCCACACTGAATGACAAAAGAAGAGGCCAGGGCAATACCGGTACGGGCAAGTTTTACAGGAAGCAGACAGGAACTCATCTCAACATGCCCCCGTGCCCTGGCCGAAATAGTTAGGCCGAGAACCTAAACTTCCGAGTCCGACTCCTCATCCCCACCTACGAGGGGATGCGCTTCGGGGGTGGAAGCGATGTAGGCCGAGGCAACAAACTTGTGAATGCAGGCTTTAATGAAGGCACATCCGAGACAGAGAAGAGCGAGCCCAACTAGAAGGGACACAAACAGGGATTGGAAATAGGATTTGTAGGGCGCAAGGCCAAGCCAATCGAGCCATGACCAAAACTGGAAGGATTCTCGTGACTCTCGGACAGTAGAGCTCAACGTTTGCAGGTCTTTAACAATTGAGGACAAATTAGGAGAAATAGAAGGCAAAGAAACGCAGCATTTATTAGCAAAGTCGGGATATACTTCAGCAAATTTAGTACAAAATGAGGAAGATTGTAACAAATATTGAATCATTAATCTATTTTGAATACTATACTGAACAAGGGAATTTAACTGCTGATTAATTAAGGAGAGGGCCTTGCCCGTAGTATTAGCAAGCATTTCGATAGCAAGGGATTGAAACAGCACTTGATCACGTAACATCATATAACCAACAGGGTTAAAAGGGGGAAGAACAATTCACACTAGAAATATTAAATGAAGAAAATTATAAACTATTGGTACAAATTGAAAGGGTAATGGATATTTAGGTGAGAACTGAGCAGAGCAAACGAGACAATCTTCTGGACTCAGCGCTGACAGGGACTGGTTTCCGCTGACCTCCTGCACCCAGTAGGCGGCGAACCAGGTTTGTAGTCCACCTTCTCCTAAGGGCTCCGTGGGCAAAGATGTTGTGAGGGAGAGCAGCATAACCTGTAAAACAGAATAATACGAGCCCTGCTCAGGGGCATTAGTTTGTTTATTAAGAACTACATTTGCTGAGCCAGTTATGATGAACTAGCTTGTCACCGGGGGTACTTGTAGCCACTAAGTAGGTGTTAGGGTACTTGCCGGCCCGGAGAATGGTGGCTTTTTTGAGTGCGATAAGTACCTGGGGTAAAAATGAGCTCCAGTTTTTAAAATCAGGGTTGGGGGTTGCTGTTCGCAGCATAGTCTTAAGGACTGCGATTTTTCGCTCCACCACACCATTGCTTTGAGGATGATATTTAGTATGGATGTGAAGGGAAGCCCCCCATCCAAAAATGAGCTGTTCAATGCTTTTGCTGGTAAAGGGTGGCCCACCATCTGCTTGGACTTCAGTGGGAGTGCCCCAGGCAGCTGCTGTTTGCCTAAGAGCTACAGCGACAGAAGCAGCATTGGTTTTAGTAAGAGGGACACAAAAAGTTTGCTGAGACCCCAGATCAACAGTAACCAAGGCTTTTGGAAAATGACGAGCACCTGGCAGGGGTCCTATTAAGTCAGTTTGCCACGTACTACCTGGGGCAAAGTGTTCTGCAGCGTATGCAGAGCGCTCATATCGGGGACGATTCATAGTTTTTACCTGCACACACTGCAAGCAGGACTGAACAATGAGCTCGCACTGACTGCGGCTAACGTCAGGCTTTTGGTCAGAAAAGCCAGATAACAAGCCATACAATTTTGTGGGTGGTAAGTGTCCCCATTCTTTGTGGAGCCAGCGCAGCAGCGGGTCGGCCTGTGGGGCGGGATTTGCCATATGAACTTGGGAGACCTCTCTCATTCTTTGATCAAGACTGGAATACAGGGGGTTAGAGTCTGGTCGATGAGAGGGACAGTGCGTAACGAACCAAGGGTGAGAGAATTTACGAATTAGGGTAAAAATTTGGTCCCACATTTTAACAAAAGCTGAGGGAGAGGCTTGCTCAATCAAAATATCTAAACAAAATTGAGAATCGATACCTAAAACAACTTGCTTGTTGGCAGAGTGGGCATTAACAACATGCTGGGCAGCTAAAAGAACACCCTGCACTTCGCATTCTTGTGCGGAGCAGGACGGGGGGGAGGTAGTGATGGGTTCTACCTTTTCTGTTTTCTCCTCATTATCATCTTTAGGAGAGCCTGGGGCTGCCTGTTTAGCTGCAAACATTGTGCCCCCGTGGAGGACAGAGCACAGATCGAGGGCCTTGCATATCATGCTAAACAGGACGGTGGAAACATCCTCAGATTTATATTCATCAGGTTGCAATTTTTTGGTTTTCTTAATTAAATCTAATTCTTTTATCATCTGGCATAATAATTTGTGTGCCGGATCAGCAGGTATTACCCGAGGTGGGGGAATCAATTTGGAAACAGTACCTCCGGATTTTCTAACAATGCGGCTACACTCTCTCCAAAGCTGAGAGGGATTTGCAGCACCGAGGTTCTCCACAGTCTCCGTGCACTGAGGCTGTAGGGAACAATCGGCTGGCTGACACCTAAAGCTCGGGTGGCACCGAAGGAGGCATCCCGTATCTGCCAGGGTTAATGGTACAGTATAGCCTTTTAGAGTTTTACCCGAGCCAAGGGAACAGATCCATTCTATTTTTGGATCAGTCGAATTTTGGCTAGTAAAAAGGTGAAACTGCAAATGTTGGAACTGTTCAGTTTCATCATCTGCACGGTCTGCAGCGTGCCACGGGCATGGCCCAACTCCCTTGCATCCTGTTCGTGACGCCATGTGGATTGCCACGGGCACGCAGGGGCGAAAGAAAATGCAGGCCTGTTATTTACTAGGCTGCACATGGCAATAGACTATATTGGTAAGGGATGCAAGGAGAATATGGGTCACGCTGCAAACTGCAGACACGCACACACACACACAACTAAAATTAATCAATTTAAAGTTGTATTGGGGATAATTACAAGGGGTAAGGGAGCAGCGTTAGATTAGCTAATAGAGTTAATGAAACTTAAAACACACAATAACTAAATATGTACTAACAATATTTATAAACAAAGATACAACATTTAGTAATAACTGATACTCACAAATACAAACCAATGCATAACGACCGGCAAACGTAGAAACTCTGTTTGAAACACGTGAGCTGAGAGAGAGGCTTCGAGGTGATCAGGCTCGGTTACAGGTGTACACGGGATACACAGGATTCGTTTTTCTTTCTCCTCTTCCTGCCTGCACATGGCAGGCAGCCCCTAAAGTACCAACTATGACATCATAGAAGTGTCATAGGGGACGGGGCCCAAAACCTGTTCGTGTTCGTTTCTGATTGGCACAAGCAAAGTTAACACCAAGTGGGGGAGCAGGTGCCTCAAAGTCTGGCTTTGCCCCCAAAAGGTGAGGAAATGCATATTGCTTTAGAATGTGTGCCACACTGAATGACAAAAGAAGAGGCCAGGGCAATACCGGTACGGGCAAGTTTTACAGGAAGCAGACAGGAACTCATCTCAACAATAGTTAGAAAGGGCAGGGCACAATACAAAATTGTCTTGCACTGTAGCTATTATTACTCTTTTTCACTATCCTGCACATCATCATTTGAAAATACGTATATTAGCAATGTTGCCACCTCTTGCAATTTTATTGTCTTATGATATTTGGTGGTTTTCTTAAAGCCCCAGCTTCTGGAGTCCTGTGATAATTTGAGAATCTCAGCTTTCATTTGTAAAAAAAAAAAAACAACCCTGCAAACACAAATTAAATAAGTTCCTAGTTCTCCTGTTTGCAAGAAAACCTTGAAAGTGTGAACCATAAGGGTTCACAAAACAGAAAGCAAAAAAGAGAACCCCAAATGTAGTATTTTTTATAAATCCCCTGGTTGCGGGGGCTGATTCACAATTGTTGAATGCTTGGGCTTAGCAAGACTATATTAAGTTTAAAAAGAGAGGTTTATTGATTACACTACAAAAGGAAGAAAAATGTAAAGATAGCAACTGACTTGTAAATGTACAACTGACTTGTATATTGTGTATTTAAAAGCACCTGCTACATCAGCCCATCTAAAGTGGAGGATGTACTCCAGTTCTATCCATCGATCATCAGCCACCAATGCAACCACACTGATGCAAGCCCCTAGTGTAGACATGACTTGCTCCAGTGCAGCTATGCCATTGGTGGGGCATCATTTTCCAGAATCAGGTCACATTCCCGGTGGAGACAAATCCTTCATTTCTTTATACAGCAATTTGTGCAGAAATCTATTAGGAATTATTTGCATATCAGCAACATTCACTGATGTCATAAGATGTCATAAGAAACAAGAATTCTTGGTTAATGCTGCCAAGTGCCAGATCTAGCCAGTCTTTGATTTATTCTATCCACAGATAAAGCAAATGCACTAGGTCCACAGGAACCATATTTTAAAAGAAATAGGTCAAATTCATCCCTGCATTGCTCTATATGGAGCTACCCACAGGATACATTCAGCCTCGTGCGTTCAGATGCCAGGTTTCAAAGACCAGAAATGCACAATGTGCTGTATTTACCAGAGACAGGGCCCAAAGCAAACCATCAGATGGCAACACTCCTGCGCTTTGGAGCTTTCATAATTCAGACCTAAATCTTGCAGTTCGGTCCCATTGCTAGTAGGAACAGTTGGGGCAAAGTAACTTTCCACGAGTAGGACAGTGGTACCTGAAACACTATGCAGAGGGGTATATATATTGCAGCTTCTGCCCATGATATCTATCCACTTTGGAGCTCTCATCTGTGAGCTTCATCTCTGGGCTCCTTCATCACATCTGTCAGGTTACCAGGTAGAATGTTCCCCTGCTGCATCAGGCAGTTGCTCTGCATAGATCACACCTGCCCCCTGTCAATCAAAGGGGCCCAGTATGTGAGCATGGCAGTGGGGCTGGTAGAGTCACAGACTCCAGCTCCTCGCCATGGGTGAGGTTTGGCTGCTGTCTGGGCGCTACACTGCCATCCCTAAGTGGGGTGGCTCCTCAGGCTACACACAGGGATACATAGCTATAGACTCAGGCCAGGCCATGTCGTCCTGGCTGGCTCCATGCCAGGGAGCTACATTGGGTGAGGACCTGAGCCCAGATTTGGATAACACCACGTAAGCACACATCTTGTACCTAGCACTGTTTGAAAGCAGCGTGAGTTTCAGTGCCAACTGGAGTCTGATATGAGAGCTAGAAATCCAGCAAATATATGCAAGAGTCTAGCTCTTAGCACCCCAGATGAAAGGGAGACTGTATTTAATGAAAGGGAAATTGTGCTGCTGGATCCTACCACTGCCCCCAGATTGACTGGAATAATCCTGAATGGGGCTTTTCCCAAAAGAATAGGTAGATTGGCCAATAAGGACTAAAATAGCTCTGCCCCATGACCTCCTTGGTGTGCTGACTTTTAAATAGCTCAGAGCACAGGCAGGAAAATGCAGACCTGGTGAGTCACAATGCAACCACCCCCACTTTTTTTTTTAAGTAGGATCACTGATCCATCAGTCAATTATTTGAAGAGCCACTCTAATTTGGCATCCAATTGTTTTCCCAGCTGCTCCTGTGTCTGATCTCCGATATCAGATGTAGGAGCAGCATGCCTGTGAAAGAAGAGTGCAGCCACAGAATAAAGGAGCCACGAGAGGACTAGGTTGTCTGTCTGAAGAGCACTGCATATGTTACCAAAAAAATCAAAATATTGGCACCGAAATTTCTCAAGGTCAAAGGTGATTCCTGGATAAAAATAATAATTGGTGCCTCTCCCCAGTGGCCAGAGGGAAAGATATTAATGGGAATTAAAGTTTCTTACAGTTGAGAAAGTTTCAACCTATAAAGGACACCCTCCTTAGGTGCTGATGAGAATAACCAACAAATAATTAATATTATTTCACACTTACAGCTTTTTCTACCATACATTCCAAACTGCTTTGCAAAGATTGGTGAATATAATTCCCCCCAATTTAATACATTGGAAGGAGAGCGGGGGAATAAGGTGCAGAGACATTGAAAGTGTTACCGAATGCTGACTGATTATGACTTTCACAAAAGTGACTTGCCCAAAATCACACAAGCAGGCAGTGGCAGGGCCTGGTGCAGAACTCAGCTTTCCTGGCCTCTCCTCCTGCTGCCTATTCCCAAGACCATACTGCTGCTCCTTTTTTCAGAACGTCCAAAAACAATGGGTCATACCGTGCCATCAGCATTTACGAACTCTTCTCTGATTTCTGGGTGGAGTTCTGATTTTAAAAAAGAAAGGCACAATATTATTGATTAGATAACATGAAGGACTGAGAAGAGGCCAATCAGCTGTGTTTTGGAGGAGCAGGCTAGTGGTGGCAAAAAGCTCATTACTAGAACTATTTTCTAGGGACAGAATCTGCCACCTTTGCTCATATGGAGCAGGACCTGACACCATTGACTTCCATAGGATTACCCATAGAGTAAGGCTACAGGTGGATTTTTTTAGACAGGTGGATTTTTTCCTCCAAAGACTGGAATATTTGCCTCCCTTTATGATGACCAACTGTTATTTCACTCCCAGTTAGCAGTCATCTTACATTCAGACGTCTAGATTTAATATGCTGTGTGTATTCTGCAAGCTAGATCACACAGGCTGATCATTAGCATGACTTCTTTTTGGATGAATCTATCCAGGTGGCAGTGTTGAAGAAATGGGTTTGGAGTAAGAGACCGTGAGACCAGTTTATCGTCCACCAGAATAGGATGCAGCCTCCTAGCCAGATGGAGACGGTAGAAAGCATTACTAAGTTGTGGGCCAATTTAGGGTGTGGGGTTGGCTTCACAGGAAACTAGTAGGCTGTCTCTCTGAATCAAAATGCTATCAATAATGCCAGAAGACACATGCAATGGGGAAACTGAAGCAAAATGGCAGAGTTGATGGCAACACAACATTCAGTTTTTACCATATGTTTGGATTTCATTGCAGTCTCTCATCCTAAGGGCTCAGCCTTTGTGCTGTGTTATGATCAGTGGGGATTTTTAAGTGATCAATTCACAGAATAATGTTACAAAACCAGCCCTCCTCAGGCTGCAGTGACTCGCTAAGTTTTTCACCATGCAAAATCCCACCCCATACACAATTAGCAACTTAAAGTGACAAGCTCGGGCATTCTAAATGATTAATAGCAGACCGTAATCTGCCATATCACCAAAACAGCTGGACTTGGCCGCTGGTCCCGCTCGGTGATACACCTCGGAACTAATGTGGATGACAAATGCGGTAAGTAAATGCTTAATAATACATTCTGCTACCTGCCAATACTCCCTGTTTAGAAGGAATGGGTTCTATTTAAGTCCCAAAACATGCAACATTTCTCCCTGGTGTTACCCCAGATTGTTTTACTGGCATGAGGCCAAATCCTGGATCCAGCAGAGAGCTAGAGTACTCCCTGGGGTTGCACCAAATTATTCTGGACAGGAGAGAGAGGGCAGACTCTTCCAGCTGTGACGCAACAACAGAGCCTCTCCACAATGCATACTGACAGCTACAGTAGCCCCTGCAGCTGCTGTTTCTCCCTTTACATGGGGGGTTTGGGTTGGTGGATGCACCGAACCCACAGTCCTCTCTCCCTGAACATCTGCCCTCCTCCCCAAACATGCACACATTGGGGTGCAGTGAATTCCCTACGTGGACTGTCTGCATTTTACCCACCCTGCACAACAGAGCCACATTTATGTCCAGAGCATTGGCAATCTTCGCCTTTTAAGGTCTGACCCAAACCCCGTTAGAAAAACTCTCATTGAATGTAATGGGCTAAGGCAGTTCAGTGAGTAGGGTGACCATATTTCCCTATGCTGAATACGGGACAATTCCTGGTAAAATTACTCATATACAAGCAAGTTCAATGGTAAAAACTATGTAGTACAAACATTCAAATTAACATCAAGTTGACTGAGCCCCTGGTAAAAAGAAATACTGTGTAGTTGGATTTGTTTTATTTACCTTCTTATCTTTAAGGTTCACACAGGGAGAGGTCACACACACACACACACACACTTCTATATACCTCTCTCACATGGGGGGTGGCTGACCGACCCGACCCTCCCTGCCCTCCATGCCTGGCTGAGCCCCCCCAAAATGAACCTGCCTCTCTTGGTAGCTGGTGCTGAGTTTTCCCAAGGCAACGTGGGGCCGGGGGGGGGGGCACACAGGGTCACATGTGTCCCACACACACACACACACAGATTTCTGCCAGGGTTCACACCAGAATGTGGCCAGCAGCAGCCTTTTGGCACTGTGTGGGCGGGAAAGGAAGGGAGCTGCTTCCAGCCATGCCGGGGGTGGCGGGGAATGACCTGGCCCATGTCTTTGCAGAGCTCATCTCTTCTCCCTCCGCCCCTCCCAGTGGCTGGAAGCAGCTTGTCCCTTCCTGCCCACACAGTGTCGAAAGGCAGCTAACACTTCCAGGATGCTGCTGGCCACGGACATAACCCAGCTGCCTCTGGCTACAGCGTGGGCAGGAAGGGGTTAAGCCCTAAGGATGCATTGTGCACCAGGGCCCAGGGAAGCTGACTGCAGGGGCCTCATGGAACCAGCCAGAAAGGTGACTCAGCAGGGGAGGGTGCCTAGGGGGCAGGATGGAGCAGCCCCATGCTCCCTTGGGACAGGACCCAGGGCATGGGGGGGATGATGAGGGTGCTAAGCCCCTGCCCAAGAGGGCTGCTGTGGAGCCTGCAGGGCTGCAAACAGGCTGGAAATAGCTTCCTCTCGCCTCCTCTGGCACTCCAGAGCTTAGCTGAGGAGCAGAGAGGCTTCCCAGTGCCAGCGCTGTGTGAGGCTTTGGCATACACAGGGCTGGGCTCCTCCTGGCCATTGCCCTGAGCCAGAGGGTCTTGGGATTTCCTGGGGTGCCAGCCCAGCCAGAGGCAATGGGGGAGTGGGATGCGCCCCACCAGGGGGGGATATGGTGGAGCAGCGGGGTTGAGGGGTGAAGGGGCAAAGCAGGGAGAGGACAGCGAGAGGAGGAGCACATAAAGGGCTGATGGGTGGCGGTCAAGGCGACACGTAACTGGCTGCTGTCTGGCACCTGCCTGCTCTCACCAACCACCGCAGTTCGCAGTGCGCAGCCAGTTCTTGCCAGAAACGTGACGAGGGGCGGGGCCCTGCTGGCCAAGAGCCAGCACACAGCGGGGGCTGCACTGACGGACCAGCAGGGGGAGGGGCCGGCCTCGTGTGCTGCATCTTCGCCCTGCCACCAGCCTTGCATACACACACATATTCACCACTGGTGGGCGGGCGGCTGGCAAGCAGTGATCCAGCCAGCAGCAGAACCCTCCATTATCGATGCCAGGGAGTCAGGAAACACAGGACAATTTGCCTGTTTTAAGAAAAAATTGGGACACCTGCAGGAGAGCTTAAATATGGGACTGTCCCTTTAAAAACGGAACATCTGGTCACACTATCAATGAGGTTAAAGGAGTACCCTTGCTTTTCCTTCTCTCAAACTGTGGCAGTTATGCCTATTGGAAACCTCACTGAACCCTGTGACAGGGTACACAAACTCCACATGAGACAGGAAAGGGCTACAGCCCTGCCCGCACCACACCTATGATGTATGCGGGACTTGAAAGAGGAGCTTTAAAAGGGAGAAGCCAGAGCATCCCAGCCCTGGGAGGTGGACAGAGCTCTCAGCCTCAGCTCTGGAGAGGAGCATAGCAGAGTCAAGCTGCCTTAGGTTTCCTGTCAACTGGAGTGGTAGCACAGGTGGCTGAAGGACCCTCATGGATCAGAAGACCTGGTGCTGCTCTTTATTTCTGTTAGTTCAGTTTTCTTTCTTTTCTCCTATTGGGTGCAGGGACCAGGGGCCTGCTGACGACATGAGCCCCTGAGGAGAAGGTGGGTTGATGTAGGAAGCAGCCAGGGAAGAAGCAAGACGTCTGACAAGAAGAGAGTCCTGAACCACTTGCTACAGGGTCCCTGGTGTGGAACCTAGGCTAGAGGGAGGCCCTGGATTTCCCTACAGCCTCACTGAGGAGCCTAGCGTGAAGACCGCTGACAAAGGGGCTGGAAGGACTACTGGGTCTGGGCCTATGAGGTTATAAGACTATTGAATTAAACTCTGGTTTATCCCTGGATGAGATTAAACCAATCGACACAGCATGAAATGTGAATTACAGTCAAATAAGTCAACATTCACTTTCAGTACAATGTAATATATTTCAACTTTGTTCTACATTAAGTGATATCAAACTGTACCTATATAATACATACATAAGCAGTCATAGATAAGAGCTTACTGACACTAATCCGCTTCAAAGCATCGTTCACACCACTTCAAAGACAAACACACTCTCAGTGACCTTGCAGAATATGCAGTCCCTTGGCTTTGACTCGAAATATAAATCTCCTGCAATAAATGACTAGATCCATACAAAATAGACAGTAGAGGGGTACATGGTAGAAATCAAATAAAGCAGGAAGAGAAAGATCGCTGACTACTTCCTGTGGAGTAACAGCAATTAGCGAATATACATGTAAGCCTATCACTAAATTGGTTAATGAGGAAAAATACTATTTCTGAGTGAATAGTTAGTGGGAGCAGCCTAGAAGCCAATAGAAGGAGCTAGTGATGATACCATTGGTATGGGCAGACAAAAAGCTTCAGAAGGGTGCATCATTTGGTCAGAGAGAGGGACGCTATCAATCACTGAGTGAGAAGAGAGCCCCATCGCCCAGAGAGTATAATCGCCTAACCAGGGCACATGGGCACATCAACAGAGTGACCACTGTAAATCAGTGCCCAAGTATACCATATATTACAAATTTCCAGTCTCTTGGAAATGAGTAACAGCCAAAACAACAAAGAAATAAAGCCACTGCCAGCAGGAGGAATAATACCAGAACCAGCGCTACTTCTAGCCCACTTGGGCTGTAATTGCAAACTCAAAGATTTCCATGGGGGAAAAGGCCTCCACGTGTTATTCTTTAACTGCAATTAAAATGCATAACACAACAGAGTACTAGCGATGCTCCTTGGCATCAGGTAAAGGCCTCTCACCCTCCAGCACCTCAAAGCTTAGAAGGAAGGAGTCAAAATGTTGCTACCGACTGCTAATGGAGATTCTCCTTCCATTCAATTTGAAGCAAGACCTAAGAATGCTCAGGTGAAGCTGCAGCAGCAAATAAATACATCTGGGTATAGATCGCTAAGTTTTATGAGCCATCGTATTTGTAATATGGTTGGTCAATCCCATTGTCATAGAAATGTGAAAATATTGAACCTATGCATAAGAACGGTCAGTTTTGCTGTCTGGAACACCAGGATGGGATCTGTCAGCTCCTGCAGGACACGCAGTTTGGGGCCAAATTCACAAGTGTGTTTAAGTCTAGACTCAGAGAGAGTTGATGTAAATTGGTCTAATTTATACCTTCTTCTGACCCCCTCAACATGCATGATAAAGCAACTCAGATGCCCTCTAGCCTCAAGGATGTGTCTTGACTAAGGCCATGTCTCTACCCTGCCCCAAAGTTTTGAAGTGCTGCATTGTAACTCCCCTGCGGCTGCGAACGTAAGGGTCCCTTGTTCTCATTAATGTAGTTCTCTTCAAAGAGGACTACATTAGCGCAAACCAGGGACCTTTATCTTTGAGTCCACAGCGCACACACACGGGAGTTACAGCGCAGCACTTTGGTGCGCACCGCTATTCACACAAGGGTTCTCAGAAATGCGAGGCAGTGTAAACATGCCCTACACTTTAAAAGGGTGTTGTTGGAATGTGTTAGTTAATATGTCCTAGCTACTATGTTCTAATAGTCTAGTGTAGACTAGTGAGGAGCCTGGGCTTTAGCATGTAGTAAAATCTACACTGTCTGGTCTACACTAGACTTTTAGAACGTGTTAGCTAATGAGCCAACATCACACCTTTAAATCCTAGTCTGGGTGAAACCTGTTAGACTCACTGAGCCACTCAGCCATCCACCACTTTGTAATTTACATCCCCCTCCATCTGTACATCATATCTGAATTTGTCCCACTGAGCAGGGCTTGTCTTCACTACCCGCCGGATCGGCGGGTAGCAATCAATCTATGGGGGATCGATTTTTCGCGTCTCGTTTAGACGCGATTAATCAATCCCCGATCGCGCTCCCCGTCGGCTCCGGAAATCCACCTCATCGAAAGGTGGAGGCGGAGTCAACGGGGGAGCGGCAGCGATCAACTCGCTGCCGTCCTCATGGCCAGGTAAGTCGATTACGATACGCCAACTTCAGCTACGCCATTCATGTAGCTGAAGCTGCGTATCGTAGATCGACACCCCCCCCCCCCCCCGCCCCGCAGTGTAGCCCTGGGCTGAGTGCAAAGGACTGCAAATTAGTGCAAAGGGGACAAATTTGTCATCCAGTTGCACTAATTCCATTAAAGTCAATGGAGTTGCACCAGACTGGCCCAAGGAGTCTTAATTTAGACCATCTTACAAATCACTTCTGAATTTGGCTAATGTTGTGTATTGCCAGTAAAAATAGCCAGCATCTAAAGAAACTAATTTTAGAATCTAAAGCACAATGAAAAGGAAGAATTTCAAATTATCTACTAGTAACTTGTTTAATTAATCAGGAAAATTCTGGTTTGTTCATTAGATTGGGAGGTATGCATCCCACCCCCAAATGCTGGCAGGTTGGTTAAATGATATTCATGTCCTTAAAGAGACAGTCAAGTAGCATAGGCCCCAGATTTCACATACATGCAAAGCTGAGCATGTCACGATAGCAAATATCTTTCTGAGTTCACCCAGGGGGTTCTTTTTGAAATCAATCACTATAGTACAATTTTTTTAAATCATAATTTCTGTGGACCCTACAAAGAGGACACAGATACAGCTTTGTCTGTGTGTTGGACGTTGCATAAGTGCAGTGATTTTTTTTAAACTCAGCACTTCAGTCATCCAGATACAAAAAAACTACCTAGATGGTATCTGGAGGGCATTTGCTACTATACACAGATGGAATGAATGTGAAGAGTGGGACTTTAACAACTGATTGTCCCTTTCAAGAACAATTCCTACAGACACTATTATACCAGTGCCGTGAGAGGAAAACAGTGAAATCATTCAATCCAGCTCTGCTTACTGAAGGAAGCAAAGAAACTCTCCCTGTGGTTAGTAAAGGTTTTTCACTTCAATGCTGTGCTGACATTGAGTCAAACCTGAGTGAAATGTCCTGCCATGTCTAGATGTTAAAAGACCACTGTGCCGGTACATATGGGGTTAATTGTGAAGTTATAACTTTGGCTGTTAAAATTCATGAGGTGTAAAATACAAATTACACGTGGTAGACGAACTGTCTTTAAAGTTTATATATTACCCCTTTTTTCCCCCTCTGATTCAAACTGCTGTTGGCACAAGCTAATTAGAACTCACAAAAGAGGAAAGCGTGCCCTGCATGAGACAGAGATTACACTGGAAGGTCCTGCCAATACTGTGTCTAGACGGTGTTTATAGATGTTTGACTGCAGGAAGCCAAGGGAAACCCATGTCGTACCCATGCATGAACAATCACAGATCACAATTAATAGTTTACTTTCATTTCTTCTTCTTTTCAACATTTTCAGTTGTAAAGAGATGTATCTCTGCCTTTGAAGTTTATCCTCTTGTGTTTGATTATTCCTGTAGCTCGGTTTGTGAGTTTCCTATGAAGAACAACAACAAAACACATTTTAAAAAAATTATTCCCAAGGCAGTAATGTGTTTTTACCATTAATTCTGTTTCTTATGTGCCTTTTATGACTTGGGACATAATACATTTTGGAGCAAAGTGTCTGCATTTCTGCTGGTACTGTTCCATTTCTTTAATATTGTCATTTACAAACTTACCATCCAGCGGGGGGGGGGGGGGGGGACGGGGGGGACTGCTGAAATCCACATGTATATAAAGGCCATTTCATTCCAATCTGTAGGAATTTCTTGTTTTCCTGCTCTGTAACTCTTTCTCCAGAGTTTTAAGATCTGTATTTTAGATTAACATGAATATTCTCATCCTGAACTCTCCACACTCTGGGATTTTCTTGAATAAGTCCCTTCACACCAAGGCTAGAATTAGGGATGAGAGAATTGGCATAGAAAAAATCTAGAGCATCAGCTTTAGCGCAGCGATCCAAACTGAACCCAAATCATGATTAAGGTATGGATCGGTTGGAATAGGAAATTTAAATATTGAAATGCTCATTCTCCTGCCTATCTGAAATAAATTCTGCCCATGTATTGCAAGCCAAGCTACTTCAGATTGTTGATTAGCTTCAGCATAGACAGAGTGAAGGAAAGGGGGAAATGATTTGTACATTGTCTATTTCTGTTTTCGAGATGATACTTTTACTTTTTTTCTTTCTAGTATTTGTGATGGTGTTCTGTGACTCTCAGATTATCTGTGTGATGATGTGATTATTGTTCACAAAGAATGTAGGGATACAGATACACAATCAGACGTATCTTACATGTCTAAAGTACCTCTAGAAGGGTAACAACATGGTTTACAGCAGTGGTGGGCAACCTGCGGCCCATCAGGGAAATCTGATTACGGGCTGCGAGACATTTTGCTGACATTGACCACCCACAGGCACGGCTCCATGCAGCTCCCAGTGGCCGCGGTTCACCGTTCCTGGCCAATGGGATCTGCGGGTAGCAGCGTGGGCCACAGGGACGTGCTGATCACCGCTTCCTGCAGCTCCCATTGGCCGGGAAAGGCAAACCACGGCCATTGGGAGCCATGGGGGGCCGTGCCTGCAGACAGTCAACATCAGCAAAATGTCTCGTGGCCTGCAATCAGATTACCCTGATGGGCCACAGGCTGCCCACCATTGGTTTACAGAATGAGCCAGATACTGGGCCCTGCTGGGGCCATTTTGCATTGGCATACCAGCAGAAAACAACCATAAACCCAGGGGATCTGAACACAGGAGAATTCCATTGCATGGCGGAATCCTCCTGGGATATAGAATTGCTCTTGCAACTTGTAGACCAATTTCTCCCAGCCCTCGGCTCACAGGTAAGGTGACGAGAGATAGAATGCTGCTGCATCTGGTTGATTCCTAGCTGACAGAACAGCCCTGGGCAACTAGATGTAAGTTAGAGCAGTTGTGAGACTCCTTTAGCTTATACCAGGAATCAGCCCACCCCGGCCCTTGTTGCCCCTGGTAACAGGGAAGTAGCTTAAAAAGCTACCTTTGCTTCGTCAGACTCCTTGGTCCTGCACTGAGTGCTTCTTGTCTGAACCAGAGGATCTGTCCCAGTGGATGCAACATTTGACCTTTCACTGAAATGTGACCACTTCTGGGGTGATAATCAAACCAAACCGTCATTCTATGCCGATAACCAGGATTTTAGGAGGCGATGTGCTGGGATAGTTTACCCAGTGGAAACTACAGGAGATATTTCAAGTAGCAAAGTATAGCTCGCCTAGTAGGAATTAGGCCAGGAAGCGGAGGAAAATGCCTTCATTCTTGCAAAAAAGGCCCAGTGATCTTTACTGAGTGTCAGTGCTCCGGAGCTCAGTTTTAGGTGGGGTGTGGGACGCTTGCCAGGATCATCTGGTTACATCTCACTTAATCAATACCCTGCCAGTACAGGGGCCGCAGGCATTGGCATACCTTGGTCCCACCTGTTCTCTGCCCGCAGCACATAATAGTTTTGTTTCCTGAGGGCGGTGGTACCTTGGCCTAATTTCAGTTGTTAGATTCAGCGTGTGGATATTGGTGACCTGTGTTACACAGCAGGTCAGACTGATTGATCTGGTGGTTCCTTCTGGCCTTAAGCTCTATAAGTCTCTCACCATGACACCTGAAATTCTGAATAGCTGGATTTCAATGCACATTAAGAACAAATACATTTGCTAAAATAATGTTTACGCTTCCGGCTACACGTAAAATAGCAAAGAAATTCTGAGTAAGGCTCCCACTCCACTGTTAACTCAGTGGCCCAAGCTTCTGCCCACAGCACAGTTTGATACAGACGAGCGACAGCTGTGTTCAAAAATGCTTGTCAAAGAAAAACAATTCTGCCTGAGCCATGTTTGACAACAGCTTTCCAACACAGCTGTAGCATGAATTCCCTGTTCAGTCTGCAAAGGGATTTTCTTACATACTAGCCCAAACCATGCTGTAAACTACCTCTCTGTGTGGTCTATCGGACAGTCTCTGAGCACAGTTTGTGGCCATATCAGTTGTGAAAGCAACCCAAGTTTAAAAATGGGTTCAAATACGGCCAAAAGTCAGAGTGAAAAATTCATCCCTGCCCTAAAAACACTTTGTGCCAGCAGGGACTGCCCCTGCCAGACACTGAGCTGGCCTGGCTAACTCTACACCACTCCGCACAGGAATCCACACTGCTGGGGGCATGCCAGGGAAAGAGACATGATGGGAGTGCTCCAATATCCCAGTTCATCCCAGCTGTCAGAACAGTTCATAGGGACTATTACTTTGAAGCCGACCCCCCCTTCCCTAGACTTCAGAGCTCCAGCCTCCAACTTCAAAGTGCTGTCTACACAGCACAAGCACAAGGTTGAGCCCTGTTAGCCCAAGTTTGTCATCCCAGACTGGGAAGCTTGCTCTGAAATGCCCTATAGACATATCCTTAGTGGCCCCCAGCAGCACTGAGGTCAGGGTAGTACATGAAATAATTCCTCATATAGGGGGCATAGGCGTAAGTAATGCAGGAGGTATGTTTTGGTGGCATCTCCTAGTCTTCAGCTTGCTGGTACTGGACTGCATGTATGGCAATTGCTTGGGATAATTGTTGGAATTAAAAAAGAGTGGGACCCCTACGTCATTTTTGCGTTTCTGAGTTCCAGTTGGGCGCACACTGTAGTATCTTCTTAGAGGTTTTGTTGTTTGTCTTGGTTCCAGAGGCAGTAATATAACATGTAATGACGTAGTGAAAATCATTTTCCATTCCTGACACTTTTCAATATGACACAAACTCCCTGTTCACTTGAACAGCATGAAAAATTCCTAGGAAGTACTTTGTTTAGCCTCTCGCTGGTTTCTGCCATTTCTATCATATCTAAAATAGCGCCTAACATTTCCCAGTTATCTTTCTTTCTTGAAAGCAATAGCAGTTAGGCACCTAGGCACTTTTGAAAATCCCACTAGGCATCCATCTGCATCTTTAGGCACCTACAGGTCTTTAAAATACTCCCTTTCTCCCATCCTTTGTCTGGCTTGTCTAGTTAAATTGTAAGCTCTTCGGGGAGCAGTCTGTCTCTTACTATGCTCTCTACCACACCTAGCACAACGAGCCCCATTTCGTTGCAGAGCCTTCTAGGCACAACTGCAATACACATAATAGTAATAACAATCTCTAATATTTTAAATAACTTAGGGTTGATAAGTCACATTTCTCAGCATTTTATCCAGGAGAGTCAAATATCATGTAAGCGCAATGTCCATTCAGTGCAGCTGATAAACGCGGCAGCGTTTCCTAGATCCAAAAGGCAACCAAAACGTTCCCAAACTAGCTGCTAACAGTGTCCCTGGACATAGCTCAATAGCTATCATATGAGCCAGTCTGCCTCTCCTCTGCCTCAGTTCAACCGTCTAGGATAGGCTGTTCATACAGGCAAGCTCATTTGCAGGGCTGTCCGCCATTTATAGACACGGCCATGATTTTCAAAACCGATTCATGATTTTGGGTCACTCAGTTTTGAGTACCCAACTTGAGACACCTTGAAGGGGCCTGATTTTCCGAAAGTGTTGAGCTCCTACCCTCTGAAAACCAGACTCCTTTAAGGAATCTCAAGCTAAGCATCCAAATATTGAAACACCCAAAATCACTAGTTGCTTCTAAAAGTGATGGCCATGGCGCTCTTCCTGCAAGATGGAGTGGGCTGTTTCTCCAGGAAAAGTTTGAAGAACCTGGGAAAGAGTCGTCTTAGAGATGAGAGCACTGCAGTGAGCAGCCTTACTCCCAACATTTCACATGAGTAATCTTCAAAGAGAGGCATGAGAGGGAGAAATGGGAATGGCAGAAAGTGGAGGGAAAGTCACCTTATTGGGTGGCCCTTTCCTAAGGTTGGGAGTAGACATGGGCCTGGACTGGCACATCAGATCCAAACTCTCTCTGTTTGGGCCCATTTCTAGTTGGGAGCAAGAGACATAGATTCATATCCTTTAAGGTCATAAAGGACCATCATGATCATCTAAGCTGACCTCCAGCACATTGCAGGCCACAGAACTCACCCACCCATTCCTGTAATAGACTCCTAACCTCTGGCTGAGTTACTGAACTCCTCAAATCATGGTTCAAAGACTTCAAGACATGGGACTGAAGGATGTGGTGACGCTAGGGGTAAAATACCTTCAGCTGGCCCGGATCAGCTGACTTGGGCTTGTGGGGCTTGGGGTTGAAAAATCACTATGTAGACATTCAGCCTTGGGCTCCAGCCCCAGCCGCGGCCATGCTGTGTGTCTTTTATCCCTTTGCAGACACACCCTTGGAGTCCTACTGTTACTTGGAGAGTAGCCAAAGGGCATCAATTGTCAGGTAAAAAAGTCCCCACGAAGGGAATTGCTGCCTCAGGAGCAGATTGAGAAATAAAAGTAGGTCAGAAAGGGAGACTTACTTTTCCAGTCCGAGAGACGCTGCCTACTGCTTCGAGACTAGACTGCGTGAACTGTGATTATGGGATAGTAATATCGTAATATTTCATAACAGCTCTTAGGAAAGACATTTCTGGCTTCTGGTGAGTGAGGGCAGAAATGGTCTGTGAGCAAAGGAGGGCTAAGTTCAGTGCAAATTTCCAAGAGATAAGCTCAGGAGACAGAGGATGGAGGGCCTGGTGCATTCCAATAGTGCTAAGCACGAGAGACCCAGAACACTTCTCTGACTCAGTGATCATTTGCCGCCCCAGCAGCATTCTTCACACATCGAGCTCCAGTAAGAATACTCTTGGCACCGTGAGTCAAGAGAAACAAGAGGCTATTAAGCAGCAAGCAGAGTCAGTGGGGAGAGAAACTTGCTGGCTCAAGAGACACAGAGGGATTTTAAAAGGTAGGCTTGGGGTTAAAAAGTGAACAAGGCTGCTCAGAGGCAGTGCCTCTTAAGAAATCTGCAACGCAGTGACCATCTGAAGTTAATCCTCTGCCTCAGGGTGGGTGGCCGGCATAAGGAATTACTTGATTGCAGGGGATGGACCGGGGATTTATTTGTAAGAATAAGAGACAAGGGTAACTGGAGGCATAAGGGTGGGGAGCCACAAAGGAATTTAGGTGCCTAAATCTTGTTTTGGGGCATCACTGTGAGCCACAGAACTCCTGCTTGGTGCCACCTAACCCTGTAGGTGCCTAAAGTCACCTATGTTTTTGCAGTAAAAGTTACCTAGGTACCTATGTTTCTGCCTCTGACCATGCACACTGCTCACTATAGGCACCCAGCTGCCTTTCTCCTGCCAAAGCCGCAGAGCAATTCACAAACCAGGGGAAAGAAAGGTGTCCAGCCTCCTAAGTCCCAGGCGAGGCACAATCCTGTAGATGTGCTCAAAGACCGTCTAACTCCACACAAAACAGCGGCAGAAGGGGTCAGACAGATTCATTCTAACTCTTTCAGAGGCCCAGTTCATATTTAACTATTCCATTCTTTAATTAAAGTGTAGCCATTTAAAATAGGAGAGATTGAGGGAGCCCCACATCAGAATATTCCATAGCCTAGTGGTTAGGGCTCTCACCTGAAAGGTGGCAGATCCCTGGTCAAATTCCTGCTCCTCCTCAGACAGAAGGAGGACTTGAACTGGGGGTTTCTCGTATGCTAGGTGAGTTCGCTAACCTGTGGGCTGAAGCACATAAGGGCAGCCATCTTTCCTCCCCTCCCCCAGCTGTTTAGTGTGGAGCTAGGCGGCCTTGAGCATGCCTACTGCATTGGGCCTTGCATGTGACATAGGTGGCCAAATGTCTGTCTTCCCCCAGTTCATGAACTGAAAGCAGAGCTAGGCTCCTCCTTGCAGCCTTGACCTAGGCACCTTTCTCCCTGAGAGAGTCAGGGCTTAGCATACACCCCTGTCATTGGCATCTCCCAATGGTTAGCTTAGGTGACTCCTGGCATGCTGGATTTGTGGATCCCATGCTAAGGCTCCTCTCTCTCCCTATTCATTGTACAGGAACCTAAGTGCCTAACAGCTTTGGGAATTCGCAGTGTTGTTCCTGTGATTGTCTAGGTGCTGTAATGTTAGGCATTGAGAGGCTCCACATTGCAACACCTAAGGTCTTTGGTGGATCCAGGCCTAAGCAACTTCAAGGTGTCTTTTCCAAGCAAGCGATTAACTACAAATTCAGATGGGAAGAAGGTGACCACAGGTGGCTGCTTTTTAAAGTCCTTTTGATAAGGCTGGTTCTGATGTAATAAGGTCTTTGTTTGTGTCTCCTGACAGAGATGGCAAAAAGCTAGGAAACGTAATCCTCTCAGACCCAACACTGCTGGCTTGTTCAGATTTCTCTGAGGCAGCATCCAAAAGGGCCCAAATAACAACCCTCCAAAGTGTTATTTAACGTCTCATGCTCTTTTGTGCACGTGCTTTTTTGCTCTCCCTTAACCCTATTATTTTCTTTCACCAAATTGCAGAGGGCTGCTTCCCAGCACCATTCCGCCAGCTGAGAGGGTGGGAGACTGACTATGTCATCAGCTATTCAGCGCAGTCTGTCTCTGCTGGCCTGAGGCCTGGGGATCCCAGAATGACCTTAGAATCAAATATCTGCCAGTTCACTGAACTGCCCTGTCTGATAAACATCACTGCCAAAATACATGCCCTCAAAAGCCGGCGGATTATTTAGGTGCATGGGATGGGGAGGAGTAGGGGGCAAAGACATTGGTTAAGGGGAAACTCACCCGTTCTATTTGTTTTAGACTCTTGTCCAGTAGCTATAATAGGCGAGTATAGCGGCATTTCTGAGAACATACACGTACATGATAAGCTTGGTGAAATAACACACTTGCTTAAAGTAGCCTGAATATATTAGGCAAGCTCTCCACTAAATGCAATCTGAAGACCAAACTGAAAAATACTTTGAACCTTAAAAGGACACTGTCAGACCAGTTAGCCCAGAAATGTAATACAACTTTGAAGTGATGCATTCTCACACGAAAGTGGCCCTTAGCCAAACTTCATGATTTTTTAAAATTAAATCACTCTTGCTGCTGAGTCATTCGTCTTTAATGACACTCCAGACACAAAGGTCTGACACAAAACCAAAAATACCTGATTTCCAAGCATGCCGGCTCAGCTCTTTGTGGGGACACCTACAGCGTAAGGCCCTGCCTAAACTGGGAGCTAATCATGCAGTGCCAGTGTTTATAGCTATGTAACTGTGAGATGCTGGGCTATAGTTTTCTGTTATCCCAGAACTGCCAACTGCAGAGTCGCTTGCATCATAGGTGCCGACTCTATGGGTGCTCCAGAGCTCAAGCACCCATGGAAAAAAATAGGTTGTGCTCAGCACCCACCAGGTACACAGGTTCCAGCCCTGGGCTGGCAGCCCCTCAGCTGTTCGGTGGGGCCCTGGGGCTGGCAGCTGATCAGCTGGCTGGTGTGACGGTCTTCCCCATGAAACTTTATGGGGAGATGCTTATAACTATATATGTGTAACTGGAATATGTTTTATGCTACATGTGCCATGTAACATATCTCTGTGAAAGTTATGACCTACTGAATTTATTCCTCCTGTTTGTAGGCATGTATCATTGTTGTGGTTGAAGTTATGAACATTGGTTTTATATTTGCTGGTTTTATGCATAGCTTTTGTAAGAACAATGGACCAGGTCCAGAGGAAGGAATGTGCAAGTTAAGGACAAGTACTTAACAGACAAAAGAAGGTGCAGACCCCAATCCACATCGGGGCTCCAGTCAAGGATGCAACTGGTTAGACTGGTTAGGGCGCATGGACAGGTGACTTGCCCATGTGATCCCAAAACTCCAGGGCAACTGGATCCTACGCAGGGAGAGGAAGAAAGGCTATAAAAGCCCTTGCAAGACCCTTCCATTTTGTCTTCAGCTGGCTAAAGGGAGAGGCTCTCCACCCCCCCAAGGACATTCCTGAGGGGAACTGAACAAAGGACAAAGACACTAGGGGGTGTGAGCGACTGCTGGACCCAGGCTAATTCTACAGCCTGTAAAAAGGAAAATATCCGAATCTGGTGAGGCTTTTATCTGTGTTAACTTTGAATAGACATAGACGTGCATGTTTTATTTTATTTTACTAAGTAACTTGCTTTGTTCTGTCTGTCATTACTTGACATCACTTAAATCCTATTTTCTGTACTTATTAAAATCACTTTTTACTTATTAAGTTTCCTTGAGTACGAGTTGGTACCTGGGGAAAGCAAACAGTTGTGCATATCTTTCTATCTTTGAAATAGAAGGCGAACTATTTATGAGTTTACCCTGTATAAGCCTTATGCAGGGTAAAACGGCTTGATTAAGGGTTTGAACCTCCTTGGAGTTGAGCAGCTGGGTGTCAAAGGCAAGAGCGCTTCCAGGGGCCTTACAGTGGTGAGTGGACTTGGTTCAGACCTGGGTCTGTGTTTGCAGCAGATCAGTGGAATCTGGCTCAAAACAGACAGGATTTGGGAGTCCCAAGCTGGAAAAGGCCTGAAAGCAGGGGCAGAAGTAGCCTTGGCACACCAGGTGGCAGCACCAAGCAGGTCTCTGTGGTCCCAACCCGTCACAGCTGGAAGCACTAGGAGGAGGGAAGGGGTGGAGAGGAGCCAGCGGCGGGTGGGGGCCTCGGGGAAGAGGCAGGGCAGGGCAGAGCAGGGGTGGAGCATCCAGAGGGAAAAATAAAAGTCAGCGCCTGTGGCTTGCAGGTAGTTTGAGATGGAGGCTCTTGCAAAGTGAGGGACACACTCTGCTTTCGCTCTCGTGAAGCTTTAATAATGATTCATTCTTTGTCAGTTGTCTCCCTTACTCTAAAATAAAAGTCAATTAGTCACATGCTTGTCAATCCAGAAACCTGAGATTTTAGGCAAATTATGCAATGCCCATAACAGCATGTTCAAATATGTGCTGTCTGATTTGCATAGATTCAGGGGGACTTTCCTGCCTACTCCCTCAGTCCCCACAAAGACTTCCCTTCATCCCTCACTTTCTCTCTCTCCACATGTGAGTTCCATCCATATCCCTCTCTCTTTGTTTCCATTCAAGTCTTCTCCCTCTGGCTGGCTCTTCCGATACTCCTCAAGTTTCCCCAAGTCTCATCCCCACCTTCTCCTCAGGGTTAAGGACCACATTTCTTAAGATGCTGTAGAACCGCACAGGGGTGTTAAATTCCTATGGCCTGAGGGACTTGCTTGCGTCCCTTCAATCTTGAATCCAAGATGAACTCTCGATGACCAGATAGCCTAAGCAAGACTAATGAATGAGTCCCACACACTGACTGGAGGAGATAGGAAAGTGCTTTCTAAAAAGGCCAGAATAGTGTTTTGTTTTATTTTTTAAAGGCAGTTTTGCCTGGCTGCCCATGTAGAAAACAAGTGTTGTTGGTTTGGTGTTCGTGTTGCCAAATCCAGTACAGGGCTAGATAGCAGAGTGCAGCTGATGTTCAGCTGGGTGAGAAACCCTGCTGGGGAATTTGTGCCATCACTGAAATCAAATAATGTGGATATAAATAGGTCGCAGAGGGGCTGGCTTGACAGCTGCTAGGTATCCACCCTCTCTCCCCTGCGTGAACTTGTAGTTCCTGTTAAAACTTCAGTACTATATGAGGGCTAGCTGGAAAATAACAGATGTTCTGCTAATGACACTGAAAACCCTTGATTCATGGCAACTCAAACCTTCCAATCCCTCCGTGGCTGGAAAAATAAGTGACTAACAGGAAGGATTTGGAATAAGTACAGGATTCCCCGGCATGAAAAATAAAAATCCCCAGCAACAAACAATGTCCTGTTTACACTGTTGTTTTAAAAGTCAAGAGGAAAACGCAGGCTAAAGTTACATGTTTATCCATCGAGCTGTGAAGAAAAATACTGCAAAATAACAAATGAGTTTAATTCTCTGGTCCTGTCTCCATCCCTTTCAGCAAATGATACAATGTCCTCTTCAAAAGAAAAATGGACATCAAAGAAAAATGTACATCTTCTCCTCTCTTACTGCATCACCTATTTCCCCCCCCTCCAAACGTTTTGCCCTTCCCTCCTCCCCCCGCTCCAACGCGTTGCTAAATTAATTACCTTTATACAGCATCTCACAGCATGGCTGAGCAATAATGAACAGATCCTTGTGGCTCACATGCTGGCAGCTTTTAAAAAAATGACTTTTAATCAGCTGAATGGGCACAGGAGAAATTACCACAGAACGTGCATGTCAGCACAGAGCCCAGAACCACACAAAGAGTGGCGCGCTGTTAATCTGGGCTCCATTTGGCCCACAGAAAGAATTGCCTTTTCCAAGCAGTTCCCTGGGAAGGAATTAGTATAAAGTTACCAACTGCATATTGCAGCTGACCATAGATTGCTCATCAGGCAAGTGAAATGGCTTGTAAAACATTACAGCTTTTTTCTTTTCTTTTATTTAAAGCCCATTATTCAACCTGAATGACTCCAGTAAAAGTAATTTTGATATGTCCCCCTCTACCAATCCAAGTTAAAGCTAAGGATGAAGTCTGGCTGCATGTTACCTATCAGGAACTGAAGGCAAAAATTTGCTGTCACCCCAAAATTTAGATTGTAAGGCCTTTGGGGACAGACACAGTCATTTAATCTGTTTGTACTGTGTCTGACACAATGGGGGGTTCAATCTGATTGAGGTCTCTAAGGGTACGTCTACACTGCAGTGTAAGCCCGGGGTTAGTAGGGCTCAAGTTAGACCCTGAGCTTGTTAACCTAGGGCTTGAGCATCTACACTCATTTGTAACCCCAGGTTAGGAACTGTTGAACCCTGGGTCCCAACCTGGGGCTCCAGGGTTCCTCCTGCATTATGCAGGCCCAAATCCAACCACCCATATCCCAGACTTCCTAGCACCATCCCAACATGTGGCTGCTCTAGCCCTTTGTTCTTGGTGAAGTGTGGGAAAACTTGACTGTTCACCAAACTTGAATGTCTAGAGGACAAAGGAAGTTGGCCCGTGGGATTGTGGGATACTTTGGGCCGACTCCCAGAGCACACGTCCAGTGGAGCTGCATCTACACTGCAAAGCAATAAGACTTGAACTCGCAGTCCCAGCGTGACTCAGGATCAGAGCCTCCAACTCTGTGGCGTTCTGGGACCTTGGGTCCCAGCCCTGGGTTAGCATGATTTGTGTGTAGACAGAAGGGGGGTTAGATTTGAGCCTAAATTGAAAACCTGGGTTTACCTGGCAGTGTAGACATCCCCTATGTGCTCTCACAAGTAGTAATAACAACTCCTAGTATGTATTTTGTTCCTTCTTCTAGACAGCATAGATACAGACAGCTGTGGCCCATACATATCTATGCCTCTTCGTTCCTTCTGGGTATCTACCACTGATCTCCCTTAACACAAATCTTGTTACTTGGTGCATGACCCTTCAGTGGAGCTCCTGCCATCAGGAACAGTCTGCCTGTGTCCTGCACTGCCCCTGGCTCTTTTCAAATTTCACCAACCAAAATATAATTTTTGTCTTAATTCCTTTCACTTGCTGCTGTTATAGAACTTTTTAATGCTGTTATTGAACTCTGTTTGGGGGCACAATTTGCTAATGATCTGGCAATGATCATACATGAACACAGTGACTATCATCCAGATGGACCCACATCACTCTATAGACTTCGCTAACAGATTGAATATTCAGTAATTAGACTAATTTATCTTATCAGATAACATGGGAGTGTTTCCCATTTCTACCTTTCGCTCTACATATTTCCAGTGCCCCAATCACTAGAGCTAATCTCTTTTGAAATGTGTCTCCTGTTTCTTTGTCAAATTTAAAATTTTGAAGAAAAAGAAATTGACCTGCCCTTTAATTGGAGGAAAAGGATTCAGGAAAAAATTGTCCATTTCCCCGCCCCTGTTTTTCATTAAAATTTTAACAAACCTTTTTGTCAAATTCAAAAACTTTCAACCACCTCTATCAATCACCATGCCAGGTCAGCTCCTCCCCTGGTATGTGACCTTTCAATGAGTTCATCTCATGGAACGATGACTATTAACTTCTTGTATTCATATCACTGTACAGGAATCACGTTGCCTGCAAATTAAGTACAGCCTCCTCTGGGGTAAAACATAATGAACGATGCTATACAAAATTAAATTATATTGTATTGGATGGTTCAAAGCACTTCCTGGAGCTACATGCCACTTCTGCCTTTCTCTGTTACAGGGGTGAGAAGCTCTTCAAAAGGAAAAAAGAGGCAGCTTCCTCCAGAAATTGACCTGACTACTCCAGAAAGCAAACCCATGTCTTGGGAGGGCGTTTAGACCAGTGGTGTGAAAGTTGACCTCCCCCTGACAGCTGACAGGACTCCTAAAGGCCACAGCCATTTTAATCCCAGGGTTGGCTGTCTCAGTGCCTTTGCTCCCTGGTGACCTTTCCTGTATTTCTAATGTTGGCAGCGATGTGATGACACCAATTATTGGGCCTGCCATCATAGAATGTTGCCCAGCAATGTTACAGTTACATTGTCATCCGCAATAGGAAATGTCCTGAAGGACTTTTGTAGCCCTGCCAATCAAATGCTTCACACTTCTGATTATGAAGTGCATCTCCAGCTAGTCACAGATTTTCCCTTTGTCACTGATGATGCTAGATTCAATATACATTGGATAAATGTAAACTGGTTTCATAAAGGCCTTTATTTCTGGGAGGTCTGGTGCTGTTCACTAAGGCTGAAAGCCTTCTCCTCACATCATACAGATAAAAGAGCAAATTCACTCTTCTGTAAAAGTTTCAAATCCTTCCTGATGCCCGTGAGAATATAGCCCTATGATGACTTTGAGGCTACAGCAATCCAGTCTGATGCATTGACGATCAGGTATCTACCTCTTTGCACCAAAATATGAAGGAGACACTTCCTTTTGGTCTCCCAGGGAGCAGTAAGTCACTTGGCTTCATTGATCTGTGATATTTTATGACAGCCTAGAAAGGGCTGACTGCCCACAAATTTGCTCGATGCACTGAATCAAAGGTCTGATGGAAGTCTACAAAAAGTGCTGCGCATGGCTTATTAAATTCAGCCATCTTCTCAAAAAGATGTCTCAAGGTAAAGATCTTGTCAACAGTGAAATGACCAGGTCTAAAGCTGCACTGAGTATCCTGGCCTTTGTCACAAAGTGCATTGTTTATTTGAGACATTATCACGGAAGCAAAAAGACTTTCCCTGTGACCCACAATAGCATAGTACCTAGAGTTGCTATATTCAGCCTTATCAACCTTTTTGAACACAAGCAAAATAACTCCCTTTTTCCAGTCATCAGGAATGATGGTAGTATGCCACATGGTCTGGAAGAGGCTAGGCAGCTGTGGTACAACAATACTCTTACCTTGCTTCAACAATTCAAGGGTGATGTTACAAACCCCTAGTACCTTCCCAGATTTCATCTTATGGACTGCGATATGGATCTCTTCTCTGGACAGACGTTTTCAGTTCTTATGTTTGGTCAGCTGCTGCATATCAAGAGGCAGGACAAGGTCAGGAGCAAGGCTATTCAAAGACAAACCTAGCAACTGCCTCCATCAGCACTGGTTTGGTTTTGGCAGCTTTCTTGGTATGAACATCTGACAAGAATGGAAGACCAATGACTTCTGAAGCGTGTAGACCAAGGAATGCTGCTACACTGCCATCAATCATGTGAGTGCCAAAAGTTTCAGTGGTTCTAGAAGATTATATATTCAGTTCCTGTTCAGAAGTGGCAATCAGACCACCTTCAGCCCCTTGCCAGAGATCAATCCGGGCAGGCGTTCCATTTGCAATGAGGCCACCCCACTTTGAGATTTGCCATGATGATGTTAAGACAAAATTGACTATTCCATAGCTTCTGCTAATAGGAAACTGACTATTCAGTAGCTTCTGCTAACTGGAACAGAGACACTGCTTCCAGGAAGAGGGCAAAAGGCCTCCCTTTGGGGAAACTGCCTCTTTGAATAGATCTAGAGGAGTCAAAGTCCAATGTCTATCCTTAGCCTGAAAGGGATGACTAAAGATCTAGAGTGGAAGTTCTTTGTATAATAGCTCAGTGATGCCTGCATCCCCAAAGAAGAATCCAGCCTTTCACACGTACTCCTCTTCCCATAGATTGCCTGAACAGGGTGCCTCTGTCTCATCTCGACAGACTGAACAGATTAGCCTCTGTCACTTGAACTGCATCTTCCCACACCCTGAAGCAGATTTCCTGAATTAGACTCCATCTTCTCCCTTTGCCATCTAGCTCCTCACTGAAATTCTCTACCAGGCTGAAGATGGTTTTTCAAGTTCAAAGACGCTCTTGCATCAATGAGCCTCAGACATCGAAGTTCTCCAAACAATTCAGCCAGGCTTTGCATACCACAGAATACCTTGGGTTTCTGATGCTAGGATCCTTGGTGGGTTTGGAATTTCTCCTCCCCCTCCACCCCACCCCCCCGGGCCATGTTTGGTTTTGGCTAAAATATGAGTTATTTTTTGGAGTAAAAACTGGTTTTTCAATGGTTCAGAAATGTTTTTTCATGCAAGTCGGACCTTCAGCACAGGTAGAGCAGAGGTACACTTGCAGGTGCAGGGCTTATGGGGCCAGCAAAGACTGATTGCTCTCTTCCTACAGCTGAGTGGGGAGGGAAGCTGTTACTCTTCCCTTCAGCCTGTCAGTGACTCTAGTGGCTACTGTTACACAGAGATTCACTCACCTTACAGGTACCGCCTTCTCTGGCCTTGTCCTCGCTAGGAAGAAAAGGGTTGTTCTTAACTTAAGTGAAGACAAGGCAATATGATGTTTTCATACAAGTTATGCAGTCAAGTTAAAGACCACCTAGTCTTGATGGGGGTATGGGGGAAGGAGAGGGACAACTAGGGGATTAGGAGAGGCCATGATGGAGGAAGAAGGACAAAGGGCAGAAGAGGAAGCTGGGGACAATGGGGAAGCAGTGGAACAAAGCTGGGGAACACAGGGGAGACAAAGGGACAATAACATGAGTGACAAGTGGACAGAAGCAGGACAACAGAAAGAGAGAAGATGTAGGGAGGGGATTAGAGAAGAGTAACATTGTGGAAACTGCATTGTGGGTGGTGGGGGAAAGACATAGGGAAGAGAATGAAAATAAAGGGAGAGAAAGAGCCCTGGGGAAAAGGAGACAAAGCAGAGGGAGAGGAGACACAGGGAGAAAAGCCCCAAGTGGGGATCCCACCAGAAAGAGTGCCTCTGTCCTGTCAGTCAGAGATTAAATGCTTCCTCTAACCAAACCAATACAGGCATCAGGAAGTGGCAGCTGAATCACCGAACCAGAGCAAGAAACACTGAAAAAGCCTGAAAACCTTCTTTTTAAAAACTGAAAGGCAGAAGAATGCTCAAAACGAAGCCCTGCTAGGCTCATGCCGAGGCACTTTCTAAGGAGCAGGATGCAACCATGGGGAGGATTTTTACAAATCTAAATAGATGTGCTGAAAATGCATCATGCAGTTTAATAACCCATCATGCAAAATGGTGAACAGTATGGTGCATTTTCAAAAACATCCTTTTAGCTTTGCAGGAGCGTTCTCTGAAGCTGCAGACTAGTCTGTCCTGCTCCTTTGAACTGCTACAGAATCACAGAAGAGAGAACTCTGGAAATCAGCATCTCATCAGAGGATGTTAGGCTGTGTGCTTGCCCAGTTGTTGTTGTTTTATTTTCTACTTGAATGAAAGCCTTGGAGAGGAGACTACCCCACATTCACACATATCACATCATGCCATGGCAATGGGAAACCCTTAGCTTGAATTCATCCCCTTGGAACATCTTGGAGTCCTGTTCTTGCTTGGAGTGCCACAAAAACAATGTTCACCTCTGCAAACATTGTACATTGGATTTATATTTGGTGCTTTTGCCAGAAGCTGGGAATGGGTGACAGGAGATGGATCACTTGATGATTACCTGTTCTGTTCATTCCCTCTGGGGCACCTGGCATTGGCCACTGTCAGAAGACAGGATACTGGGCTAGATGGACCTTTGGTCTGACCAGTATGGCCATTCTTATTTTCTTACGTATAAACACCTCTTCTCAAATGTTGGCTTCAAGTTTTATTGTTTCTTAACCTAATACCATAAACCTTAGTACCTTAGCCTTAAATACAATAATTACACTCAACTCTGAGAAGGAAGGTCACCAAATAGTGCTATAGCTTCAATAGCTCTTCTTAAAAGGCAATAGCTATAGTCTCTTGGCAAGACAGCACATAGTTTTCCCTCTATCTTATTGTGCCCAAGCATCTCAGTAGTTTTCACGAATATCTTAGCAAACGTGTTTGAGGGCAATAATCATCTGTGCCAATCTCTAAGACCCAATGTCTGGAAAATACAGTAAGTGTCCCATGGTATGAAGGGTGCAATACATCTTCCAGCATCCTCCAGAGAGTGTCTGCCATTTGTAGTAAATGGCCAGCACCCATCAATTCAGTACCGTGTCCTTCTTCCCTCTCCATATGGCCAAGGACTTTTATAGAGGCCATGGTTTGGCAGAGTAAGCAAGTTTATGTATGCTGGGGGAACCAAGAGGAAAGCTATGGCTGCACATACTCCCATGTCTCAGTTCATCCAAGAATGTATTTATATAATTTGACGTATGACATTGACAGTCAAATGGTGGTCCTGAAGCTCACATTGACAGCCAAGTTGGCGCTGGCTCATAAACAGCCGTGGGGCCAGGAAAGGACACCTGGGTTATCTGGTCTTCATTCTGCATAATTTTAAAAACTTTATTTGCAAAGGTCCCAAGCCAAGCTGCCTTTAAACTCATTCTGGGTTACACATAGGATGTGCCATAAAATCCACTGCCTTAGCAAACTGTTTCAGCAACGGAGATGTTCTCCTGGGGCCAGACGTTTTGAACCTGCAGATCTTTCTTGCTGTTTAACTGGGGCAGCCAATGATCAGTCTGTTTGCCATCTGGGTTTCCACGGAGCTACCCTGTTTCTGCACCAGATGGCCAGATCTGCAGTACATGCACTGGCTGCCAGCACCTGCCGTATGAACTGGAGAACAGAAAGTTACTTACACATTGCCATCTCTGGCCTTGATTCACAGTGGGCCCTGCAAGGGCATGGATGGCTGAGCAGAAATCATTCTCATAGCATCCTCTGGGCCATAGAGGTAATGTTCTTTTCATATGTTTGGTATGGACTTCTCCAGCCAGCGTACCTGCTGCCAGTGCCAGACAGGACCAGGCTGTGCCTGTTGGCAATGCTTCTGTGGGAAAGATGATTCAGAAGACTTCAAGGAGTTTTTGGTAAAGCCAGCTGGCTCTTCCAGGTGTATTTCAGATAGGACATTCTGTGTATTTGTTGTGATTCCACCTTTGCCTGATCCATAACCTAGCATGACAAGGGGCAGGGGAACTACCTGGTCCCTGGGTGAATGACAGCTTTGCCTCAGATCAACTCCCCCACCCCTTGCACAGATGCTTAGAGAAGGGGCTAATAGGAAAGGCTTTTGGGGAGACAGGAGCATGCGTTGGGGAAGGAGAGCTCACCACTCATGGCTTTAAAGAACCAGGCTGGAGGGTTTATCTTATTATAATAAATTATTTTACTTTCTTGATATAATCACTGACCCTTGAGGAGGAGACCTTGCTGACTGCACCTCTTATATTCTATTGAGTCATGCTACCCAACTCCCACCTGTTTTCTGAACTCTCCTGTGGTGACTAATGGATTCTTGGGAGGATTTTGCCAACCTGTTAATTCACTTTTTTTGGATTACAGCATCCTCCAGTCCCTACAGGGATTTAAATTTGGTTTTACAGACTCTAATGATCAATTCCCACACAAAACGAACACCACCACCACCAAAACAGATCCACACACATTGAGTCGATGGCCTCATTTCCTTTATAACCTTTAACATTAAAGGCTGTTGAGGTGGCCAAGAGGACTGGGTGTAACAATTAATGCTCAAGCCAGTGGATACTGACCTGACAGGGATGTAACCTTTGTAATATTGTCCCGTCGTGTAATAGGCCACACAGTAATGATCACTCCCTTTCCACCACTTCCATGTGTCACACTCTTATTGTACAGAAGAGATGGGATGTTCTAGCCCAGGGGTCTCAAACACACAGCCCGCGGAGTTATTTCCTGCAGCCCACCATAGGCACCGACTCCACTGGCAGCCAAGATGCAAACATTACTGAGTATTTATATTTTATTTAAACTCCTCTTCGCATTACAGTTTTTAAAAAGTTAATACATTGACTTTTAATAGAATACTATATTACTCTTCATTTTTTACTATACTTTTGTATCATTGTATGAAAAGGTTTCAGTGATGCGGCCCTCGGGCCAATTTACTAGTTCTCATGTGGCCCTCGTGGTGATTTGAGTTTGAGATCTCTGTTCTAGCCACTAAGCTATTTTAACTTCATTTTTTCCTGATAAAATAGTTTTGCATTTTCCCCTATATTTTTTCCTTAAAAATCAGCCAAATGGGTTTTGAGGTCCTTACTCAGTATTTACTAAATGCAGGCTAAGGAAAACTCCCACTCAGTTTAATGGCAGCTTGCCTGAGTAAAACGTGAGCAATGACCTTAGACGTTGAGCTTATGGTTTCTATTTCCCTGTATCTGTCTCAAACCCTTTATCGCCTCTGGGATTCATGTTCCATTCACTGGTCATTTTAGGAACTTTCATATTCTACCTCCAATGAAGCACATGTACACTAGTCTATGAGACCAAACAAGGAGCTAAGAATTCAAATGTTGTCACCTCTTCATGGTTTCTGATTATCATAGTTGACTTATCTCCTTGTGATTAATGCCTCCATGATAGAAATATATAGGTTAGTTACTTGGACGTTGTAACACGGCTTCATTACCCACTGCAAGATGCACCTGTGAACCTCAATGGATGCAGCTTTTGATAGCAGGGTTTTTTTCATGGTGTTTTGGGAGTGTCCTCATCTTCACATTGCTTAGTAGTGGTTCAGCTGTTCCTCGGTTGGTGAAGGGGGAGGGTATGAAAAAAATTGCTGTTGTTTTCTGTTGTCCCTCATCCTCACTTAACCAGTCATAACAGTCTTTCCACTTATCCTTTTATACTGTGGCAGGTACTCTTCCTCGGGAGGTTTGGGATTATATCACTGTGTAACTGACAGCACTCATCAGGTTGTTGCTATTAGTGACAGGAGTCAAATCCCCATGAGTAATGATGACTTACTTCTTCCTGGATTGGTGAAAAGGAGGCCTGTGAAAAGCTCCACTACTGATAAGTAACTGCTCCTTTCAACTTTAATGACAGGTTTCATCCATCCTTAAGTTCTCCAGAAATTCTCTCCTGGGACTTTGCCATCTCTGTAAATGGGAGTGACAGTGCATCAGGGAGATTCAGGCCTCACTGAGGCTAGGTTCCAGCACATGTAAATTAACGAGAGGCAGCAGGGTAAGTACATTAGACCCTGTATTTATTAGGCCATCAAGACCTCAGAGGGATGCTCCTGGCCCTTGTATGCGGGAAACCATATCTTTGATCATTCTGGGCAGTGCTGTCAAACAGCATTGCTGGATTTGTGCCTCGCCCAGCTGTTGTGAATATTTGCCAAGGAATCGCATTTCAATTTCCTGTCATGGAATGATTTTCCCTCCTTTTAAAAGAAAAATAAAAAATCCAACAAAAATCCAACCAAGGGGTGTGAGTGGGGAGGGAGCTGAAACTCTGAGTGCAGTGATGGTTCCATTATACTGGAATTCAGTCTCTCCTCCTCCCTCGTTTGAATACAGCATGTTTCTCCTACAGTGTCATAATTACAAAGATTACCAAATGAATCTTTTTGCTTCTGTACACACTGGGCAGTCAGTGCAGGCAAGCCGCTCTAATAGTTGTCATTAAGTTTTCAGGGAGGTGGGAGAAGATAGATTGAATGCATGCACTTCAGTGCTGCACATAGCCCATTGATGGCTGCTGAGTAATGATTTTTTTCTAATTGGTGGAGAGCAGCAGCCCTAATGGATGGAGCCTCTCTGTGCATTTACACTGTCTCCTCAATCAATAACCCTAGCTGTGCCTGGCACAGAGGAGTTCCTGAAAGCCCCTTTGTAATAATGGATTGCTGTAGGTTACATAAACCGCTGCCTCCCGCTGAGTCAGCCCTCTGTCAGGCACTGAGCACTCCGACAGTGTGATGGCTTTTTAGAAGGACTGTGTGGGGAATGCCCCGCAGAGAAAGCAGCCTGTCCTCTGGTCTGATGCCCCCATCCTGCGGCTAACAACACCCTGCAGGCTTCACGGTTCTGGAATAGTGTGTTGCTTTTAGAGCTGGTGTGGGCTCTGGGAGAGTGTGAACTGCTCAAAAGTTCTTTTAGCTGGGGTGGGGAGTTAAAGAAAAATTCCCGGGTGAAATCCTGCAGCCCTTACTCAGACTGAAATCAGTGGGAGTTTAGCCTGAGCACAGATTGGTAAAAGGGGAGCAGAGAACTCCGTATTTGGCCCTGTGTTTTCATATTACAGAAAATGAGCGCTGGTACTGGTTGAAGATGGAAATAGGGATAGGAAAGAAAGATCCTTGGTCTAAAATAGTTGAATGAGATCTCCACTTATGCCACGCTGTTAAACACACATAAGTGTTCTTCTATTTACCACCCACACCTTCCTCCCCAGCAGTTTCCTATTTTACATTTTTGTGTATACAGGGGAGTCGCATCTTACACGGGGATTAGGTTCTAAAGTCAGCGCGTAAGGCGAAAATCGCGTATAATCAAACTCATTGAGTGGAATGGCGGGCGGAATCGCCCGCACTACAGGTACAGTATTTAAATTGTTATTTTTCTCTTCTTTTTTTTTTGCCAAGCGCGTATAGTTGAATTCGCATAAGTTAGATGCACGTATGATGCGACTCCACTGTATAACTAATGGTAAGTAGGAAGATAGCTCTTGGAACTCAGAATTACTTCTGCAGTGTTAGGGCTGGTATGCAGCACACAGGCCAGGCCAAGACAACAACATATTTTAAGTACCTATATCTTTTAAAAGTGAAACTTCAGTTGGGTGTGTGTGAGAGGGGAGGGGCAGAGTTACCCCCCTCGGCATCTCCCCAAGATTCTTTCACTACCAAAAGCAGGGGAATTATCAGCGACTTGATGTGACTAACAGTGGGCCAGGTACTCAGGATTTCTTAGCTGTTATGCAGAGGGGTTTGAAGCAGGCCATAGGGATGTAGGGTATAAAAAGTACCAGGTCAGGGAAGGAGATTGCCATAGAAAAGTCGGAGCCTTAAATGGCTGTTGCTGAGCCCTTTTAGAGCAAAGCCAGCCCTGGTTACATCAAATTGCCACTTGTGATGCCAACTCTCGTTTATTGCCTAGGCTTTACCTAGTTAATTACAGTGAATATACATAACTCAGATCACCTGTTGGCTAGTCTTCAGAATGGATCTCCGGGGCGGGCTTAGCTGCAGCATCAGCTGGTCCAGTTTTAAGTTGAGACTGTTTGAGTATCAACGACTGGCAGTGCAGCTCCTGGTGTTTGAGGTTGGCCTCCTGGCTCCTCAGTGTCCTTGTGGGTTTTGTGAGATGCTCTCCGCTGCTGTATATTGTTCCTTGGCCCTGAGTTTCTTCCCAGGTTTTTAGTCATTCCCAGCGCTTTCCATGGTGTCAAGTTGAACTCAGGAAAACTAAATGACACAGAAGGAGGTTAGTGCACAGGCAGGGCCAGATGAACCCACCACTGAACCTTAGGCAAATACATACTTCTCCTTGCCCAGTGCAGAGGGAAGGCCCCAGGCAGGAAGTGGGGATGGGAGCAGTAGCGTAGGCAGGTCTGGAGCACCGGGGGAGCGGCTCTATAAAAAGGCGCCTCCCTGTACTCACCCGGCGGCGCTTTAAAGGGCCCAGGGCTCCAACCCCTTTAAAGCGCCGCCGGAGCTCCGGCAGCGCTTTAAAAGGCCCGTGGCTCCCTGCGGCTGCAGGAGCCGCGGGCCTTTAAAGCGCCCCCTCTCCCCTCGAGCCCGGCTCTGGCAGTGGGGCTCGGGCGGGGATTTAAAAGGCCCGCGGCTCTTGCAGCCATGGGCCTTTTAAATCCCAGTCCGAGCCTGGCTCTGGCAGCAGGGCTCAGGGGAGCCGCGGGCCGTTTAAAGCACTGCCCAAGCCCTGCTGCCAGAGCCGGGCTCGGGCGGCACTTTAAAAGGCCCGCGGCTCTTGCAGCTGTGGGGAGCCGCCCGGCTCAGACAGCGCCGCTTCTCCTCACGGGGGGAGTGGTCGCTCCCCCTGCTCTCCCCCTGGCTACGCTACTGGACGGGGGTTTGAAGAGCGACCTCACCAGTCAGCGGCAGAGAGTGCTGGTGCCCCCTGAGTGGGGTGAGGAGGAGGAGAAAGATGTCATATGTGTTTTTTGGGGGGGGCATGAATCTATCCCCTGGGCTCATGCCTAGTTTGCTTGTGCCTTAATCATGCTCTGTGCACAAGCAGGGAGGGTCTGAACTTGAAAATTCAAATTGAGTCTGAGGCCTAGTGCTGGTATGCAGTGTGCTCTATTCTGCATGGCTGGCAGAAGATAGGTGAAAGTCTGATTTGTCCAGACAGTCTCCCCTGTCTTATTCCCTGAGTGCTGTGAGGGATTGTCTAGCTCCTTCACTAAGAGAATCAGTCATATTTGAGCTAGTTTCTCTAAGTAAGGAACATGGGGGCTGGGAAGGGCATGAACCCTGTATTCTGGTTGTTTGACAGGGTCTATCCCCATAATGTCTAAAGCGCCAAGGGGCGGGGCGGGGGGCTTAAGCTCACTTTTTGCTTTCCCTTGCCCATCATGATGTGAAATCCAGTGGTGAGGTAACATCCCTTTGGATTTAACTCTCCTATCAAACCTTCCCTGATTTTACAGTGTCACAGGCTGAACTGGCTCTTTAAGGGGGGTTACAGCTCAGCCTCACCTGTGGTAGGCTTAGTTAGCTTCCCCGCCCCTCCCCAGGTGGGAGAATAAGAGTGTAAGGGTCCTGTGACAGGAGTATAGGACTAGGAATCAGGGTTGCTGGGAAATGAAAGGGCAGGGGCCTGGGCTCTGTCCTGCAGAGCTGCTTTAAAGAGTACAGATGTGGGGAGGATGGTGCTATAAGAGAGCAGTCAGGGAAGGCTGGTGAGGAGGCAGCCAGGAAGAGGCCCAGTAGCTTGAGGGAGGGGATAGAGAGTGCAATTGTTCAGGGTTCTGGGGCTGGGAACTGATGGTCGGGGATGGGCATGGGTTCTCCCAGCGCTGCCATCTTGGGAGGAGGTACAACCAGGCTGGTCAGCAAGGGGAAGAGGGACTGGTTGGAGCCTAAGAGAGCTGGAAGCTGAGCCCAAGAGATGGGCCAAAGACTATCATGGAGCAGCACGCATCTGAAGAGGAAGGGCTGTGCCCAGCAAGTGTCTAGGGTGGGAAAGTTGGGTTTGTTTCCTTTTGGGCTTTGAGTTAAGCTATGGAAGGAGTGGATATTTGTCACTTAACCAAAGGGCTAAGTCAGCTCACTGACTTAATTCTTCTGGGGGGTGACTGGAGAGGGGAAACTGAGGTACCAGGTGGCCCTGAAGCCACAGTGGGCAAGCTGCTGCTACGATGGGTGTACTTGGTAGGATTTGGCTGGTGCCCCCCCTCCCCTTTTAGTAAAAAGGAAGGGATAGGCTATATTCTCTGCCTGCTTGTCAAACAGCAGCAGCAGCAGCACACCCAGGCTGTCCTCCTGCAGAATTAGCAGCAACACCAGGAAGAGCAGTTTGTGGCCCAATAATAACTGGAGACCCAATGCTGCTGGGGGAAGTGCAATCAGCAGTTCCTGGGGCATGTCCTCCATTCATCTGCTGCTGTGCTGAGGAAGTACACCTGAATCAAGGCCACAGATCACTGGGTGCAAAGAGAATGGAGTATTCAGAAAAATGGGACTGGATCAATCAGGGATTCCCTAGACATTAGAGAGATTCCCTGGTGATCTGTTTCCAGCATGGGGTTACATTAACAAACAAGACTCCCAAAAGGGGAATGTTACTGAGAACTTCCACAGTGCAAAGTCTCCTTAACTGGGCAAGAAGGGGAAACTGAGGCAGTGGACGAGCCCACAGGTATAACTGAGATCAGAATTAGGCCCTGTAAGTGGAACTTAGCTAAGACGTCTATTGGTAGATGCCAGGGAATAGACTCTGTCTCACTCTCCCAGAGCTGTATGGGTTCATTAGTGCTAACAGCAGCAAAAAGTAGTAAACTAGCTTTAAGTCAATAAAGCAAGCAAGATGTGGCATAGAACAGCTCTGTCTGTGGAGTAAGAAAGGGACTTCCAGAGCAGACTACACTTTACATGTTACGCAACTAGCCTGCCTGACAAAGTACTGCTTGGCCTATGTCCTGTTACGCAACTAACATTCTTATCATTGGAGCTGCTGACCATAATAGAGTATAATCTCCAGAGGACAAGGGACTGGTTCAAGGTAGCTACTAGCATGCTTAAAAGGGCCACACACCTATTTAGCTTCTGTTGCCACCGCTTTACAGTTATCTCTGTTTAATAAGGTGATAATGGGTGGCTTAATAAATCAGACAAAAGCCATTTCCACAAACAACTTTCTGTGCCATCACTTAAGTCACAGAAAGTCTGTAAACATCTTCCAGATCCTCAGGTGCGTGGAGCTGTGTTGACTTAGAGCAGGGGGTCTCAAACACGAGTTATTTCCTGCGGCCCACCATAGGCGCCAACTCCACTGGCAGCCAAACTCCAAACATTACTGAGTGTTTATATTTTATTAAAACCCCTCTTTGCATTACAGTTTTTAAAAAGTTAATACATTGACTTTTAATAGAATACTATATTACTCTTCATTTTTGACTATACTTTTGTATCATTGTATGAAAAGGTTTCAGTGATGCGGCCCTCGGGCCAATTTACTAGTTCTCATGTGGCCCTCGTGGTGATTTGAGTTTGAGATCCCTGACTTAGGGGGAGATGTTTGATTTGTTCTCTGTGTACTGCACCGCTACATGTCTCCTTGAATCAGCATTGTAAACCTCAGCAAGAAGGCTGTTACAGCATGCGGTGCTCTCTCTTGCCCACAGAGACTTTTATTGGGTCATTCTTTGCTTGTAGTTTTCCTTAAGATAAATTATCCAGTCTGAAAGAGCACAATCTTGTCACCCCTTTTGTGACTTCCTCTCCTGTCCCAACAGCTCCTCAACCATCCTGACTCTGGTACTGGCCTCTGCAGCTTGTTTTCCCTGCCTGACTCTCTCCTTAGGGAAATGGCATCTGCCTTGAATTAATATCAAGTAAGAGTCAAATCAAGCTCTTCCCCGACTGTCTATTGGAACCAGCCAATATTATGTTTTCATGAAAAGAACTTAGACAAGTGAAGATACCATTGTACTAATGAAGAAAATGGTACTGTCTGAATGTAGAGGTATGGAAAGGAATGAGGATAGGAATAATGGACTGGATTCTGAAGTAACTAGGATGAGTTGCTGGCCTGGTAGATGTGATACTCAGCAGCCACTGGGTGAGCCAGAATCTCACAAGTGGATGGTCTAGATTTTGTTTTACTTTTTTTTCCCTGTCTAGGTTTTTGCTTTTTCACCCACCCACAATAACTGCCTGTCTTCTTCAGTGGGACCCATCCATAGCCAAGAACAGACTCGGATCTTGGGGCTCTGACAATGAGCTCAAACCCCAAACCTTCATGAAAGCCTCTTATCCACTCTTGCCCCAAGCCCCAGGGAGAGATGGGCCTGTCTGAGGAACTCATCCAGCATGCCATCTGAATTGCCTTCAAACCTTACACCACATGTGATCGGAGGCAGCCACCCACACAAGCACAACCAGAACTTTCCTAAGGATGGGGCCCAGGGAGAAGATGCCTCTCTAGTAGGGAACCTGTCCTGAGGTGGAGAAGATGTTGGGGCTCAGAGTACCACTTGGGTATGGCTTACAGAAGGCAGAGCCAGCTGCTGGCAGGGAAGGAAGCGCTGGGATGTGCCAAGTCTGAGCTGCCAGTGTCAGGGTCAGATGCAATCTGGAGAGTGCAGGGGGAAGTACTGTGCAGCCCCAGAGCTCCTGCACCATCAGAGAAAGCCCCAGACCTCCCTCCCTACTGCTGCCCCACTGTGGGCAGGGGGCTCAGGGAAGTACCCAGGGTCTCCCCTCCTAGCCCACCTTGCTGGGAGTCCAGCAGGGGCTCCCCCACAAATGGGCTGGGGTGCCTGCATCTCTGCTTGTCTCCTGTGTGAGTGGTAGTTCCCCAGCTGCAGGGCCATCCCACGTTGCTCTCTGGGGAATGGCCAGGAGGCAAAGCAGTGGCTGCTGGGTCTCTGCTTAAACCTGGCCTTTTCTGCCTGCACACGGTACGTCTGCACTAACCACTCCTGGTCCTCTATAGCAATGAGTTCAGCCCCTGTTTCCCCAAAGCACACTCTAGAGGACACCGATGCATCAGAACAAACCCTCCCCAAGAACTGCAAGCAATTCCTCCCACAAGATGCCCAACCTTTGCCTGCTTCAGAGTAAATGACTGAGCTCCACGGTCTGCTAGACCTTTGAGCTGGCCACCTCTTAAGAGGGCTAAAAGGTTAAATGTTCCAGGCCATACTGAGATGCCCTTTCTTGCACTGAGTGGCATCTTGCTCTGTGAGTGGCCTCCCTGAACCCAATGGGACTAATTACGGAGTAGCGTACTACTCCGTGAGAGTACGGGCATCAGGACTTCCCAAGAGAAACTTTTTATTTGAGGGGGTGGGGGTGGTGGTCTGCCTTCTCCCCACAGTAGCTTCATTTTAACAAGGGAAAGTATGTTCTCCCCAGCGCTGCCTCACTTCCATCCCTCCCTTTTGGATTTTTAATTTGATTTGGACCATAAACAGTGACTGAGCAAGATCTGATGATGTATCTCGGGGCAGAAGACCAAGGTTGCATTTAATAAACTATTGCTTTTGCCAAGAGCAGCAATACTAAATCCTGCCCGGCGGACGGTGTAGCTAGCCAGAGCTGGTGCTTTGGCGTAGTGACAGCAGATTCTCTCCCAGCTAGCAGGGAGCCAGGTTCAAGGGTTTAAATAATCAGGTTTCAAGCTCTGGCATGGAGTGTCTCAGACAGGACAGGCTCAGGCTTCCCAGGGGGCTGCACACCTCTCTGGGTGGCAGGGACTGATGTCAATCTGTGGAGTGGTATTGCACCAGCTCCAGAGAGAGAGAGAGAGAGAGATGTTCACTGAAAGTGGCAGCTGCCTTTTGTTCCACAATGGCAGCTGCCAGCAAGAGACAGACAGGGCAAGGGGAGACTACATAATAGCAACGTGCTAGATGCAAAGCGTATTACACGCTAGACTTAAAGTAAAAGAGTATGTGTTAGGGGTAAATATTCAGCACAAGGCACAGTGACTTCTGCAAATGCAATAAATAAATAAAATGGAGATTTTGTACAAATTTCAATTATAGAGGTGAGGGGGAGCTGACATTTGACACAGACATCCTCACCCACCTGACCAAGCTGAAAGGAGGGGACTCTTCCCCCATCCTCCCAAAGGAGGGACTGTGAGGTGAATATATTAGGCTCTTTGTGTTTGCCCTTTCCTTTCAGGCCATTATTTTGCTTTCTTATTATTTTTGTTGTTGTCTGGGTTTATTTAAATGGATTTAGTGCAGGGCGACAGCCGTGGAGACTGAATTTCCCCTCTTCATAGGATAGACAGGCTGTTGGCAGTAAAAGTTCCCCCTCCTTCTTACCGCAACCTACCAGTGAGCATCAACCCTAACCTGGAGGGACCAGCTCTAAGTTGGCGCAGGGAGCTAATTATTAGGTACTTGTATTGCAGTAGCACTGAGAGGCCCCAATCGGAGACGAGGGCCCCGCTGTGCTAGGTAGTAAAACAGTAAAAATGACAGACAGTCCCTGACTTTTAGCTTCCATATACGTTTAAATCTTTAGCCTCTCTGCTGAGACGGCAGAGTCGGTTTGGATGGTGATGGTCCCATTCCCTTTCGCCTCTGTCTTCCCTCAGCACATTCCTACAGCTTCTAAAGGGCACTCCAGGTGCACAGCTCACTTGAAGCATGCTCCAGAGACTGAGCGTGCCAAACAAGCAATTCTTCCAGATCCCACCAGCGCCACCCTCCAGAAGGGAACAGATCCTCCTTTTAGCTATAAAAAACGGTTGGGAGGTGATACCTATCGAAATACTAACGGGCAGCACATAATTATTTGTAGGCTTTAGGTGGCATTAGACACATTTGCAAGGGGGTTGGGAAATATTTCAAAGTATCCAAAACAAAAGTAGTTGCGAGAGAAAAGGGGACAAAAAGCAAAGCAGCTCTGAATGTGGCCATAGAGAGCAAACATATTTTTCCACTGCTGCTTGGAGGAGCAGCGTCTCTCAAAGACGGATTGGGTCGTTTCATCTTTTTTCTGTTTATTTTAAGAAAAGCCTTTTTAAATCTCCCTTTTTAGGTTTTAATCTTGGTGTGGAACATACACTCTGACCCTGACAGAGGAAAAGCAGCAAGGTACTGCATCTACAAATGTGTTTAGCAACGATGAATGATCAAAGTCAACATTGCAGGGGCAGCAGCTGAGTTTCCCCTATTATCATGCAGTCACAGCTTTGACAGATTGCATCATTCAGTGTGTTGATGTATCAGTATTTGATACACTATACATATTCACAGTGCATATTGAATTAACCAGGTGATAAAATACAGGTTTGTTTTGCATGTTAACTCTGCGTTAACGCTGCCCCTAAGTGGTTAAGTTGGTTTATTGCAAGTTAATTAGCTTTCGTTTTTATGCATTTAATTATTTATATATGCATCTGATGCATTTTTCTGTTTCAGCTCCATGACTGGGTCATGGTTCTTGTTTTTAGTTTACTTTCACCTCAGATTTTGTGCAGTGTTCCCATAAGGACAATGTTTTGTCAAAGAGCTGGGACTGAAAAACACTCATGCACTGAAACATAAATGTCTGTCACATGCATATTACCCAGGCCAGGACAAACTGAGCTCCTGTTGTTGGGCTCCATTCCTCCAGCTCATTTAATTAGCATTTGGATACATACCTTGTGCAACCAGCTGTAGAAGCTTGGGGGTTAGGATGGACTGTTGTCTCTGTTCTGAGACTTATTTTGCTTCTGCGGTCATAGGCACTGACTCCGTGGGTACTCCGGGGCTGGAGCACCCACAGAAAAAAAATAGTGGGTACTCAGCACCCACCAGCAGCCCTGTAGATCAGGGCCTCCCTCCTCCCTCCCAGCGCCTCCCACCCACCACAAATCAGCTGTTCAGTGGTGTTCAGGAGGCTGTGGAGGGGTGGGGGAGGAGCGGGGGGCAGGAAGAGGCAGGGTGGGGGCTTGGAGGAAGGGGGAAGTGGGGGCAGGGCCTGGGGCAGAGCAGGGGTCAAGCATCCCCTGGGATCTGAGTAAGTTGGCACCTATGTTTGCAGCTACTCTTGAATTTGCCACTTCCAAAGCATTTCCTGAGCTGGTCATTACCTTTCCTTTCATTGTGCCACGATTCTGGTCCTTGCCCTCTCTTTCATTCGGATTAGCATAATGAATGCACCATGACTAAGCTGCCTCTCTTAGCCAAGTGGCAGGCCGCTGGTGGTGCAGAATGTAGCCACTGGCATTCTGAGCATGAGATCCCAGCTGGTGGGATTTGTAGTAGAGTTCTCCAGAGCTGGTTCAGCTACCCAGGCTTCCAGCTAAGGCTCACCGTGGGGCCATGTACTGCCCTTAATCTATGAGTGAAACTTCCATTTACACCAGGTGTACGCAGGTGAGGAATGAGGGCAAGTGTATATGACCCTGTGTCTTCAAAAGTCCTCCTGCAGACAGCTACGGCTGTCGAAAAAACCTGGAACCAAGTGATCGTTTAGCTTACTAACCTCCTAGGCCCCAAGGTACCAGTTAAAATAATCTACTGTGGATCTTTGTTTTAGCTGCTTCTGGCCATGTAGTTTGGGAAGCCTGTTCTGTTAGTCTTTAATCCCCCCTTCGTGGTAGAATACATGCCCAGAGAACATTAAATAAGCACCTACCATGACCTTTTCAAGTCCAAACAGATGGCTTTTTCACTTTCTCATTTTATTAGAGTTGAGTCCTGCCGGTCAAGTCAGATTTTCATTTCTAAAGTGCTTTGGGTCTTTTTGGTGTTTAAATGTAAGCTGTTACTGACTCTACCTTTTCCTCCCCAGGGGCTAAAGTCAAAACAAACAAAAGTTAAACCATGAAGCAGTGCAATGTCTTAATTTACTATATTTTTTCACCCCTGGACACCTGGATTCCAATTCTGGATTGAGTCTCAAGATGCAAATCTGGTGACTATTCTACTAGTAAACATTTGACCCTTTTGTAAGACTGCTACATAATGCAGCATAACCTAGTAATCTCTGCTCATGACAGCCCTAGGACTAGGATAGCAAAGGCAAGGATTAGACTAGCAGGGACATTGCAGGCCAGGAAGACTAGGGTATATTTGCTGAACTACATGGGAGAAGCGTGTGCAGCACTTGCTTGTATCATATCACGACAAAGCCAAAGAAGTTACTAGTCTCTTGCTTTCATGAGTGCTAACATTCATATAAGATATGGTTTAAAAAAATAAAATTAGACAGCAGTGAATCTTCAGGGAGGTCTTCAGGCTTTGGCAAAGAGTAAAGTATATTTTCTTACTCCTACTATAGATCTTACTAGTAGTTCTTAGCTTCACTGAGGCTGTGAAATTTGTCTCTTGCTTAGGTTTCTCATCAATATGCACTCTAAAGACTGAGAAGGTGTCTTGCTGCCTTGAAGCGTAATGAATTAATATATTAACCCATTGCAATGAATCTGAATTCCAGCAGGGCTCCAGGGGAGATGTTGGTTCCTCTTACACTTGAAGGGAGTGGGGGGGAAGGGCAAATAAGCTTTTTCTATGATGCCCCTGCCAGCGCTTTTTAAGGTGGAGCCTAGTGCTCAGTCAGAGACAGCTCCAAGTCTCAAAGAAGAGCTGATTGTTTAAATGCTAGCCTTTCCCAGCAGATGTTTGACAGTGTTGTTAAGGAATCCAGATTTGGAACGTGAAAGGAGATGTGACCGATATTAAATTAACTCAATGATCTAAGAGGACATTTAGGGTTGTACATGTATATGGGTGGGTTTTTTCCTTTTTAAAAATCTGCTTCTGCATTTCTTTAGCTCTACTGTTTCAACCAGAGTATGGCAGTATATAGAAAAAAGTAATGGACTACCTTAAATATCCCTTTCCGTGCATTGTTAAACTCCTATTAAAATACAAAACCCACAGTCACAGCAGCAGGCCAGAAATCTGCCTGATGGTCAAATAAATCACAATATTTCAGTGTGCTTGTTAACAAGCACCCATTAAAATCTGACAACTGGCTAGCATCAAAGGCAGCATAGATTTAAAAAGTTAGAAACAATGCAATTCTTTCAGCCAACTAATACAGATTTATTTCCTTACATTTTAAAACAAAGAATCTGCCATTGTTAATACATTTTCTGGCTGATGAATTCAGTTGTTTGTTCCCCTGTGGTGCATTTGATTTGGTTTTACCAGGCCTTATCCTGAGACAACTGGAGCCGGACTTTCAGAAACGCTGAGCGCCCACAGCTCCCACTGGCTGCCACTGGAGTTGAGTGCTCAGCACTTGAAAATCAGGCCCACATGGAACTTCCCAAAAGAGTCGAAGATAGACAGCACCTCCCATGACTTGGCCCTTAACAACACTCCAACCAATATCCTCCTGCCAGCGATCTTGTCCTTTCTTGGCATCTTCATTTTTGATTGAAATAGACATTAAAAATGGTCAATTATCTGGATTAATTACCTTTATAAACATCCAGAGGAGTTTGTGTGTCTTATCTGTTTTATTAAATAAATGAAAGAAAGGAAAGAGAAAACGAGCAGATTTTGGTTTAGTAAGCCGTTTAAATCTGCTCTGGTACGTTGAATTCATTCAGTCAGTCATGTGCTTGGAAAAACCCAGCAGGAGTCTCTTCCACCATAAGAACTTCTGACTGTGAAATAAAGCCTGAGTAACCAGATTAACTATGAAGTATGTTTCTGTCAGGTTTTAGGCATTAGTTCAAGTGCGCTTTCCGTGCGTTGCAGATCACCATAGCTGGTTCTTGTTTTGGGTGTTCTTAATGGCAGAAAGAAACCTTCTATAGTTTCCCGTCCCCCTCGGTCTTCCCAATTCTTGCTTCTTACTCAATAAATAAACTATTATCATATGTGCTGTCAAACAGTTTGATTCAACTGTTAATGCAAGTGTTATCAATATTGCTTTTCAGCCTTGTCTAACTCTAAAGTGGCTGAACAGTTTTGCTCTAGCATTGCAAAAATGATTAATTTTTGGGCTGAGACCAAAGTGTGAAAAATTTCTCCTGAAAATTGCAACTTCCATAAATTCAAAATGTATTTAACTTGCAAAAACTGATAGTTGTAATGGAAATCTCTGTGTAAACTGAACAGTAGCCCTTGTGATATCAAAACTACCCTTGTGATTGTCTGTATGAATGACTGTGTAGTGACATTATTAGTAATGTTTATAATTTGTATAGTGGTAGCATCCAAAGACCCCAATCAGGATTGAGGCCCCATTGTGTTAGGTCCTGCACAAACAGAAGCATGTGTTCAAATAGAAGTCCTGATCCTGAGACCTGTCTGTAAAGCCTATGGGACTCTACCAAGAGAGAGTCCATGTTTGCAGATCCCTTTGCAGAATCAGGGACATATATTACAATATATATGGGAGCAAATACTATAATCAAGTTTGCAACTCAACTTCTATTATCAACTCAACTGGTGGGTGTGGGTGTGTGGGGGGGCTTCTCTGGCCACGGAGGGGAGGGCTCGAGTGGAAGGGGCAGGGCCGGCTGGCTTGCCTCCCTGAAGGTCGGGTTCAACCACCACCCATGGTGGGGATATAGGAACACAGTCTTAGTTACTGCTACTTTTTCGAACACTAGCTGTGATTTAATTACTACTTTTTTTAACCCACAACAAACTTTAATTTTAACTTGAGCTTTCCAGGCTTTCAAGCATGTTTATTTCTATTACTACAACACTCTACACAAAATTTAGTAATATAACTGATATCTATATATAACTTTAACTGCAACTTAAATTTTTTTTGGATGGGGAATATAATACATGGTGATGATGGCATTAATCTTCACTCATAAGGAGAACCAAGATCATTCATTCTTGGCTATCCCAACGGTGAGTTATGCCTCCTCTCTTCTTATAGAGATAAATGCTGTAACACAATTCAGCCATCATGTCCTACGGAGTGGGGGGAAGCTCATGTTGCCAGTACCTTTACTGTACCTGTTCCACAGATAAAAGACTTCAGCTTCCATTTCTGTCAGACCCAACACCTTTCATGAACAGTAACTTGACTAATTTTTTTTAATGTAATGCCTTTACACTCCACATAGGAATGATCTATTATATACTCTGTGTGTGGGTATCTAATATAATACTGAAGCTTGTAACAGGTCACTTGCTGACCAACCCAATTAATTCCCTAGCTTTCATTTAACTAGAATCTGGGGTGGTTTTTTTACTCTAGCCTGCTCACTACAGAACAGATCCCAATTTTGAAACCGGACATTTCCATCAGATGTCAACAAAAGGTCATCCATTTCTATTGGAATTCAACCATTCAAGAGCCCTGAAATGTATAGTAGGAATACAAATGTCCAAAAAATATATTGATTCCTGCTGTGAGCCAGTCATGTTGAGTATGAAGCTTCCAGTTTGGAGAAATTAAGGTTATCTGAGTTCAACTCCATTTATCAAATTTTAAGCAAAAAAAAAAAAAATCTGTGAATATATTTAGCTGGTAGGCAATCACAAAACTTACATTGGCTTCAATGTTACATGCTACTCAACAGGAGATGACGTATTTACTCATGGGCTGTTGTATTTTATGCTAGAGCATTCTCGCTCACAGGCTGATATAAGTAGGTGTAAACTTTATTACAAAGAAAGTGACCTCATCCCACAGACTCCTGCCAATATACGGCATTTCTTCCACCATTAGACAAATACGAGTACTAATGTGTTCTTCTGATACTAATGTAACCTGTCTACTGGTTTGACAATGCTTGACAGTCTAGTGAAATTACCTCATTCCAATTTTACCATATAAAAAATTGTAAATAGTGTTATTAGGAGACTAAAAATCTGCTTGTGGATCACAGATCCCTTATTCATAAACAAACTGACCCCAGGCAGTCTCCTCAGTTAAAGCAATATGGCAATATTTAAGTTGGAACTCAAAAGGCTCAAGACCTTTCTCTCAAGGGGTGGCAGGAATCCAGCCCTTGCATTTCGTTATGCCTTTGTCTGCTAGATTAAAGACAAAGCGTCCTCTACTTTCAGAAATAGAGGTGTATTCTTTCTGCCTGGGGGGTGTCGGCACCAACAGGGGCCTCGTTCAATATTTAGGGATTCCTCTTACCATTACACAACAGAACTGCTCAAGCCTCCACATAGAAATCTGGGAAACCTAAACAGCAGCCCAGGCACCGCTAGAAGCAATACTGCCCAACTCGGAAGCACTGAGTCTGTGTAGAACAAAAGAGAACTTTTATTACAAGGGAGAGTGAACTCTGCATTAATTAGGGAAAACACTGCAATGATGATTCAAAAGCATGCAACTCCCATACGGAAACACCAGCCTCACCGTACTTTGGGCAGTAGTCCTTTGCCTCAGTTTCCCACCTTATGGTGTGAAAGTCCGATGGATGAATGTCTCTAACATTCCACACCCCTTTCCCTCCACTGCACCCCACTCAGTGGATTTTCTGAAGTCAGTAAAGTCCCAGAATTCAGGGGTGTGTTCACAGGGTTCATCCCCTTCCTCCCCCCACCTCCCCCCAAAAAAAGAAGGATCAAGGAATGTCTCACCACTGTCACAGTTGTCTCTGCCACTGTTTGCTGCTACCTCTGCCACTGTCCCCCTCTGCCTTTGCTGGTACCCACCCCGTCTCTGCTGCTGCTGCTTGCTGCCTCTCCCTAGAATTCTGCATTCAGAGGTTCCGCTAGTTAATCTAGTTCTTTGGGATTTCGCTGGGTAGTGGGGAGCATTGCTGCTACGGCATCCTCTGGGTTCCCTTTCACTGCAACGCAGTTCCCACCCTGGGTCTACAGTTCAGCCCCCTCGGCCTGCTCGTCCGTGATTTCAGCTCGAGCAATCACTGAGCAGCAACAAGGACTCTAAATTGAGCCTGACCAGCTGTCTTTCGATAGCAGAGGGGAAGATCAAATAGTATCTAGGACCCTTTTAACAGAGCTCATGCCGCCCCTGACTTTCACTTGGATGAGGCATCACTACCCCATGCTGAGCAAGTGTGGTTAGGGCATGTTAAGTACAGTTCTGCTGCCGTTTAGTCACACAATCAGGATAGTAACATTTCATTACCCCCGGCATTAACCCAAGACAGCTACAGCTGCTCACTTTGGCAAAGCAGGTTTATCTGCTGATCACCTAGCTAAAGTAGGTGTGTCTATGCAAATACAGTCTGCTCCTGAAGTTTCTTCCCCCACTTCATCAATAGACAGCAGGGGAGAGCTCATTGAGACATCGGCTTGCATCTTACAGACGCTAATCCAGTCATATAATAAGTTTCTCTTTGTTAAAATAAATAGATTACGTTTTAGTCTCTCGATGCAAGGCAGATTTTCAGAACACAAATAATTATTTAGCTCTTTTCTGAACTCATTCCAATTTGTCAACCTCTTTTAAAGTGTGGACATGGGGCCATACTCGGCTCTCATTTACACCTGTATAACTCTCCTGAAGTCAGTGGCGTTGCATCCTTTCTGAAAGATGGAAACCAGACCAGGATCTTTCTAATAATGGTCTCACTAATGCCGTATACAGTGGTAATAACACCTTCCTACTTCTACTCAGTACTCCCCTGTTTATACATCCAAGGGTCATGCTTGCTCTGTTAGGTGACAGCTACACTGAGTGCTAGGGTGTGAATCCCAGCTCACATCGACACATAGGTGCTGACTTTTGGTTTTGCCAGTGGGTGCCCTCCCTAGGCCCCACCCCTGCTCTGCCCCCTCCCTAGGCCCCACCCCTGCTCCGCCCCTTCCCCCGCCTTTCCACCGCTCGCTCCTCTACGCCCCCTCCTCTGAGTACGTCTGCCAGTTTTGGGAGGCTATTTTCTGCATATTTATACAGTTCTTTCATATTCTAGTTATTGAATGTGACTATCATTGCTATGTTAACAATTTAATCATTAAAATAGTAAAGAACAACCTAATTACATAAATTACAGTACATTTAAAATCATTAAAATTCCCACTGTTGATTTTCACCACAAATTTATCCATCTTTCAACCTGGCCCTATAATTATAGTACGAACAAATGAAAAACACGCCCCTTCCACAGTCTCGCACCCCAGGCCCACCCCATTCCTTACCTCTTGACTACAGCGCCCTCCTGTAAGCACCCACCCATAAGGCCGGCCCCGCATTCACCTTTTTCCCAAACGCCACTGCCTTCATGGATTGGCATGTGTACCCATGCCAAAATTAAAACTCCCAGGCTCAAAGTGGAATAAGATCTAAACAGCAGGCTACTAGCATCAAGATTTACACTCCACCTCTAGTGGTCAAGATTCATGCTCTCTGTATATTAGGATGCACCCAAGATGGCCATAATGACAGGATTCACATTAGAGAAAAAAGGTGAGTGAGGTAATAACTTTTATTGGAGCAACTTTTGTTGGTGAGAGAGAGAGAAGCTTTTGAACTTTCACAGAGCTCTTCCTGAAGAAGTTCAAAAGCTTGTCTCTCTCTCTCACCAACAAAAGTTGCTCCAATAAAAGTTATTACCTCATTCACCTTTTTTCTCTAATTTCCTGGGAACAACAGGGCTACAACACCACAGCATACAAAAATGCAGGATTCACATGAACAGCACAGAGTGACCACCATCACACCAGGGCACTATTGTCAGGATTCATCTTAGCATAATGTCATCATCACACCAAGGAAGTAGCACTACCAGCACAATGAGATGAATATAGCCACATGTGCATGCCAAAAATTCACAGTACAAGCACACTGGGATCCACACAGCAGGATAGTAGTGTCAGCTTAGCTCTCAGTTTAGTGGGGATACACTCAGGGACTGAGTCCAAGGGTTCAGCTAAACACAAGGGCACCTGCAAATAGCTGTACTAACAGCAGGATCTACACTGGCCCAATAGGAGGAGTTGCATGTCAGGGCACTAATTCCCAATCCCAGTGCAAGGCAATATGGGATCCAGGCACCAGGTCTTTAGTACCAGACTAGGTACTCCTAGGAGAGTGGGATGGAATTATAGAAGTTACAGGGGGGAAAGCCCTGTGATCACCCTGGCACAGTCCATCTCCCTGCCAATGCAGGGCTGATCCTTACTGCATGTTTTGTCCAGTCTCCTTTTAAAAGTCGTAAGTCTTGGAGTTTCTAGCTGTGACACTCTCTACCAGGGGTTCTCAAACTGGGTGTCAGGACCCCTCAGGGGGTCACAAGGTTATTATATGGGGGGTCATGAGCTGTCAACCTCCACCCCAAACCCCACTTTGCCTCCAGCATTTATAATAAGGTTGAATATATAAAAAGTGTTTTTAATTTATAAGGGGGGAGTTGCACTCAGAGGCTTACTATGTGAAAGGGGTCACCAGTAAAAAAGTTTGAGAGCCATTGCTCTATACCTCAGGGGAGCGGCATGCTGTGCTCCGTAAGCCCCATATTCATCATTTGTATATATTCTTTATATTTCATATAAAGCATGCAATGTAAGGTATCATGGGAAAGATTATGATTTGCTGAAACCGACTGTTCTGTTGAAATATGTATATCATTAAAGTGTATAAAGTTATGTGATTGTGCTGTATGGTGTTAATGAAATATGCTGCAAATTTGGGAGCAGCCCAGAAGACAACTCCCCAGAAACAACAAGGCACTTGACCAAATGGCTGGGTGAATGTTAAACAACCATCACCAGCCCTTGTGCAGCAAGTGAATGACAATTAGCAATTCAATTACCATCACCAGAGAATTACTCAACCCTGGGATTCAGCAATGCCCTGTCCCCGCAACATGATCACTAGCCCTTCCCTTAGGAGACTTCCATCCAAACCCCAAGGCAGAGATTGCACTGCTAGGAAGGTTTCCCCTGTTAGCCTGAGTTTCCCTCCCCTCCCACAGTGCCTGGTTGTGTTTGCCAGAGTGAGCACATGGACTTTAACATATAAAGCATATAAAACAGAAGTGCCCCCAGCCACCCTCAGCCCAAGACACCCTTTTAAATACACTTCTTACCTGCTGCTGGTACTAATGTCTTTAGTTGTGTGAGAAGAGGCTGGAGAAAGTTTTGCAGCTGGAGAACCAGAGAAAGCATGCCTGCCACAAGAAGCTGCTAGGAGCAGAAGACAGACAGAGAAAGAGGCACCAGTGGTGGTGGGGGATCACTCTCTCTGCCCCTCCCACCCAGGAGCAGAGTTCCCTTCCCACTGATTGGCTGGTGGCCAAAAAAAAACCTCAACAGCAAATCTGGAAAGAGTTGTTTTGAATGCAGCAAATCTATGACTCAGAGCCTGAAACAGCTGCTCAGCAGGGGGGAACAGCTGATCGGTGGTGCTCTCGGCTCTGGCGCTGAAACAAACTGCTGATTGCTCACCCCCCCCCCCCCCCCCGCAGCGTCGCTGAACAGCTGATGGGGGCCCCGGACCCCCAGGAGCCCCTTAAACACTTGACTGGTGCCAGTGGGTGCAGAGCACCCACTAATTTTTCCCAGTGGGTGCTCCAGCCCCGGAGCACCCACGGAGTCGGCGCCTATGCATCAACATACCCCTGCTAGCTCTCAATGAGTGAGTGTGCTAAAAATAGTAGTGTGGTCACAGCAGCACGGGCAGCAGTGAGTACAAACTTGCCTGGAGCCTGTGGGTACATACTTGGGATGGCTAGCCTGTGATGCCAGTGCCCATGCTACTGTGTCTATGCTTTTATTTTTATCAGGCTAGCTAGATGAGAGCTAGTGCACGTATGTCTACATGAGCTGGGAATCACACCCCCAGCTGCAAGTGTAGCTGTAGCCACCGGATATGTCTACACTTGGAGCTGGAGGTGTAAATCCCAGTTCAAGGACACACACCCATGCTACCTCTGAAAGAGCTAGCACGCAAAACATGGAGCGTTGCTGCAGCAGCAGGAGGGGCTAGCCACTCCCTGTCACATGTTGTTCAAGTGAGACCCATTTACCAAAAGATCTGGGTTGTTCTACAGAACAAATCTGTCCTTTTCATCATTTACCACAGCACCATTTTTTGGTGTCATCTGCAAACTTTACCAGGAAAGACTTTTCTCTGTTACGCAGGTGTAAGTCCACAGTAACGCCATTGACTTTAGGAGACGTACACTGGTGTAAATGAGAGCAGAGGATGGTCCAGACAGCTGAAAGACACAGGGCTACAATCTGCTTTCATTTGCTCCAGTATAAATCCAGTGTATATCTATATCTATAGATATCTATAGATAGATAGATCATACATATACTGCAGCCTGAGCCCAGAAGCTCAGATCTCAACCCCTTTGAATTGCAACAGTGGGGAGGCTGGTTTTGAATCCGAGATCCAAACATGTCCCTGCAGCTATGTTTACAGGTTCGTTCTGGTTTGGATAGGGCTGAAGAGATGGAAATCTCGTGAGAACAGCTGATCAAATAACATTTCTACAGTTCAAGTTGATTGGTTAGACCCAACAAATCCTGCATCTTGGCAAGAGGTTAGACTAGATGACCCTTGCAGTCCCTTCTAACCCTATGGTTCTTTGATTCTGTGGTTCCTGATAATCCCACCAATAGGAGCAGAGCTCTCTTGAGAATGTCTTGTGAGATTTTTGGCACAGTGAAATATGAATCCAAACTCTATCACTGATTCAGCCTCAAACCTGAACCCTAAACTAAACCAAATCCAGGTCTGAATGCCTTCACCTTCTCCCACATGCATCTGGAGTCATCTATAGTGACCTGCTTTTAGGAGATTAATGAGTAATCTCCTTGAGGTGGTGATGTATATGGAAAGCACAAAGTGCTACGTTTTCTATGATTCTGTAACTGCGGAAAATGCCACAGAACCATCAATGTGCTTCAAAATCCATTATAAACCACAGAATAGACACAAAGAGTTTTTTATTGGATCAAAGCAAAAGCTGATATTTTATTTATGTTTTTAGGCTTATTTCAGTTTCTAATAAGACAGACAGCAAAACTATTAACCTAATATGATATCTCAGGGCGTCTACCTGCAAGGCATTAGTAAATTCCAAGATCAGAAGACAACTAGAGAATCCAAATGTCAGTATCTGTACAAATGGGCCTCAATTTGAGAAGTTTGTTTTGTACGAGAGACAGACAGAGACTGTTATTTATTCAGCGTAATAAGTGTCCATCCGGTAGGGGTGATTGCAGAGCATATAAGAAGGCTGATACTTCCTAGCAAGTGACAGTTTTATGGTTGGTAGAAAGAAACTGTCATAGAACTCACTTGGAGGGAGTTATCTACAGGCTTGATTTCTGACTTAACAGTAAATCACATTAGATCAGAACTAGATATCATGATATAATCTTTCATCATGGGAATTTCCAAAGTTCAAGCACCAGTAGTTCTTGGAGTAATTGCCTTAAAATTGGACGAAATGAGCTTGTCTGGTTTCAAGTGCCCACTAAGACTGGCTTCTCAAGTCTCGGCCATGAACGATGTTACAGTACAAATGAGACTGATTTAAAATGTTTCTTTCACTATAGTATTATTATTTGTATTATGATAGTGGCTAGGAGTCTGAGTCATGGACCAGGATCCCATTCTGCAATAGGTGCTGTACAAACAGAGAACAAAAAGACAGTCCCTACCCCAAAGAGTTTATAATCAAAGTATCTAGGTGCTTTTGGACATCAGTCAGGGTTGAGAAGGGATAGGGACTGTGGAGAAACAACCCATAGATGCATATAGATTAAAGAGTTGGCATTCAAGCTTTCCCCTCTTTAGGCCCATCTAATGGTCTTCAGCCTTTTGGGAAGAGAAGACCACAATAAGGACTGATCTCTGTGAGTGAGGGCAGGTTGAATTTATCTCTGGCTGGTTATTTTCTTTCTTTCTGGTTTTAAGAAGCTGTCAGGTTTGTCTTTTATGCCACTAGACTTTTAAGTGTGCCAAAGGCCCCTAGTGCCCGGGCAAGGCCCTTTTGAAATATTGACTGTAAATCAAGTTAAATAAATGAAATCAGGACAAATCAGGGCAGACAGTCAGTGTCTGCTCTATGCCATTCAGCATGAGGGAGCCCGTCTCCATTGCCCATTGACTGCAGGGAATGGGGCTGTCGAGATATTTAAAGTGTAGAGCAGAAGGGTCGCTTTGTGGTTAGGTCACTGGACTGCAGCTCCACATCTGAGTTCTATTTCTAGCTCTGCCATGCTCTTCCTGTGATACCTAGCATAAGTTATTTCCTCTCTCTCTGCCTCAGCTTTCCATTTGTAAAATGGACATGCTTGCCCTCTCTCTGCCATGCTCCCCATCCAATACACTTTGGCTTTTCTATTTAGCTGGCACACTCCTTGGGGCAGTGACTTTCTCTTATCTGTCTGTACGGTACCACACTGTACCATAGAATCTCTATGGACGTAAATGAGAGTATAGCCATAGGAAAATACTACTGACCAACTGAACAGGATGGTGACGGCGATTGTGAAATGCTCAGGGAGATTAGAGAGGCTACAAAAGTAGAAAATGCAATAATAATGGGGGATTTCAACTATCTTCATACTGACTGGGTATATGTCACCTCAGGAGGGGATGCAAAGATAAAATTTCTAGATACCATGAATGACAGCTTCTTGGAGAAGCTTGTCTGGAACCACAAGAGGAGAGGTAATTCTTGATTTAGTCCCAAGTAGAGCACAGGATCTGGTCCAAGAAGTGTACATAACTAAATTGCTCAATAATAGCTATGATAATTTAACATCCTTATAGGGGGAAAATGCCAAAGAAATCCACCATGGTAGCATTTCACTTAAAAAATGGGAAGTACTCAAAAATGAGGAAGCTAGCTAAATGGAAAATTTAAAAATCAGCCACAAGGGTGAAATGCCTGCAAACTGCATGGAAACTATTAAAAAACACCATACTAGAGGCTCAAACTAAATGTATACCCCAAATCAAAGAAAATAGAAAGAGGATCAAAAAATGCCACCATGGCTAAACAGCAGAGTAAAAGAGTCCGTTAGAGGCAAAAGGGCATCCTTTAAAAATTGGAAGTCAAATTCTACTGAGGAAAATAGAAAGGAGCATAAATTCTGGCAAGTCAAGTGTAAAACTATAATAAGGCAGGTCAGGAAAGACTTTGAAGAGCAACTAGCTAAAGATATACAAACTAACAACACATCCTCATCAACGATCTGGAGGATGGTGTGGACTGCACCCTTAGCAAGTTTGCAGATGACACTAAACTGGGAGGAGTGGTTGATACACTGGAGGGTAGGGACAGGATACAGAGGGACCTAGACAAATTAGAGGATTGGGCCAAAAGAAATATGATGAGGTTCAACAAGGACAAGTGCAGAGTCCTGCACTTAGGACGGAAGAATCCCATGCACTGCTACAGACTAGGGACCGAATGGCTGGGCAGCAGTTCTGCAGAAAAGGACCTAGGGGTTACAGTGGACGAAAAGCTGAATATGAGTCAACAGTGTGCCCTTGTTGCCAAGAAGGCTAACGGCATTTTGGGCTGTATAAGTAGGGGCATTTCCAGCAGATCGAGGGACGTGATTAGTCCCCTCTATTCGGCACTGGTGAGGCCTCATTTGGAGTACTGTGTCCAGTTTTGGGCCCCACACTACAAGAAGGATGTGGATAAATTGGAAAGAGTCCAACGGAGGGCAACAAAAATGATTAGGGGGCTGGAGCACATGACTTATGAGGAGAGGCTGAGGGAACTGGGATTGTTTAGCCTGCAGAAGAGAAGAGTGAGGGGGGATTTGATAGCTGCTTTCAACTACCTAAAAGGGGGTTCCAAAGAGGATGGATCTAGACTGTTCTCAGTGGTAGAAGATGACAGAACAAGGAGTAATGGTCTCAAGTTGCAGAGGGGGAGGTTTAGGTTGGATATTAGGAAAAACTTTTTCACTAGTAGGGTGGTGAAGCACTGGAATGGGTTACCTAGGGAGGTGGTGGAATCTCCTTCCTTAGAGGTTTTTAAGGTCAGGCTTGACAAAGCCCTGGCTGGGATGATCTAGTTGGGGTTGGTCCTGCTTTGAGCAGGGGGTTGGACTAGATGACCTCCTGAGGTCCCTTCCAACCCTGAGATTCTATGATTCTATGATTCGATGATTTTTTTAAAGTACATCAGAAGCAGGAAGCCTGCCAAACAGCCTAGTGGGGCCACTGGACAATTGAGGTGGTAAAGGAGCACACAAGAAAGACAAGGTCTTTGCGAGAAGCTCTATGAATGATTTGCATTGGTCTTCTCTGTAGACAATATGGGGGAAATCCCCATATCCAAGCCATTCTTTTTAGGTGACAAATCTGAGAATTGTCCCAGATTGAGGTGTCAGTAGAGGATGTTGTGGAACAAATTAATAAATTAAACAGCAATAAATCACCAGGACCAGATGGGATTCACCCACTATATATCTGTAATGAACTCAAATACAAAATTGCAGAACTACTAACTGTGGTATGTAACCTATCACTTAAATCAGCCTCTGAACCAGATGACTGGATGGTAGTTAATGTAATGCTGATTTTTTTTAAAAAATGCTCCAGAAGCAGCCCTGGCAGTTACAGGCTGGTAAGCTTAACATCAGTACCAGGCAAATTGTTTGAAACTGTACTAAACAACAGAATTATCAGACACATAGATAAATACAATATGTTGGAGAAGAGTCAATGCGGGTTTTATAAAGGGAAATCATGCCTCGCCAATTTATTCGAATTATTTGAGGGTGTTAACAAGCATGTGATCAAGGGTGGATCCAGAGGACTTTCAGAAATCCTTTGACAAGGTTCTCACAAGAGGGTCTTGAGCAAACTAAGCCGCCTTGGGTGACAGGGAAGGTCCTCTTATGGATCCATAATTGATAAAACGTAGGAAACACAGGGTAGGAATAAATGGCTGGTTTTCCCAATGAAGAGAGGTAAATAGCAGGGTTCCCCAGGGATAAGTACTGGGACCAGTACTGTTCAACATTTTCATAAATGATCTGGAAAAAGGGGTGAACACTGAGGTGGCAAAATTTCCAGATGATACAAAATTACTCAAGATAATTAAATGCAAAGCTGACAGTAAAGAGTTACAAAGGGATCTCACTAACCTGGGAGACTGGGCAACAAAATAGCAGATGAAATTCAATGTCCATAAGTGCAAAGTAATGCACATTGGAAAAAATAATCCCAACTATACATACAAAATGATGGGGTCTAAATTATCTGTTATCACTCAAGAAAGATCTTGGAGTATTTGTGGATAGTTCTCTGAAAACATTCACTCAATGTGCAGTGGCAAAAAAAAATCTAACAGAATGTTAGGTACCATTAGGAAAGGGATGCTAATAAAACAGAAAATGTCATAATGCCACTGTATAAATCTATGGTATGCCTGCACTTTGAATATTGCGTGCAGTTTTGGTCCCCCATCTCAAAAAAGATATATTAGAATTGAAAAAAGGTACAGAGAAGGGCAACAAGAATGATGAGGGCTATAGAACAGCTTCCATACAAGGAGAGATTAAAAAGACTGGGAATGTTCAGTTTAGAAAAGAGACAACTGTGGAGGGATATGATAGAGCTCTATAAATCCATTGATGGTGTGGAGAAAGTGAAAAAGGAAGTGTTATTTACCGCTTAACATAACACAAGAACCAGAGGTCACCCGAAGAAATTAATAGGCAACAGGTTTAAAACAATAAAAATGAAGTATTTCTTCACACAATGCAATCAACCTGTGGAATTCATTGCCACAGGATGTTATGAAGGCCAAAAGTATAACACACTTCAAAAAAGAATTGGAAAGTTCATAGAGGACAGATCCATAAATGGCTATTGGCCAAGATGGTCAAGGACACAACCCCCATGCTCTGGGTTTCCCTAAACCTCTGACTGCCAGAAGTTGGGACTGGAGGACAAAGAATGGCTCACTCAATAATTGCCCTGTTCTGTTCATACCCTCTGAAGCATCAGGCATTGGCCACTGCCTTCTGACTGATCTAATTGGATACTGAGCTAGCTGGACCATCGGTCTGACCCAGTATGGCCATTATTACGTCCACAGTGCTCAGCATAGAGGGCCATGAATCTCAGTTGTGGCCTCTAAGCACTACTGTAATAATAATAGTCATAATTGTAGCCTCTGAGGAGCAGGGTAATTTCAAGATAAAGATGAAATTCCCAAATGATTGTTGAAAGCCCTTATAGAAAACCTGGTTTATTCATGCCACATAACAGCTGCCTCCTATTAATAGAAGCTATGTTCTGCTCTCAACTCAAAGGGTATTCCTGTTATATGTTTTGTTTATTTTATTTACTAATAATATCCAGGTCTTGTGCAGCACTTTTCATTGGTATGTCTCAAAGTGCTTTACAAGGGAGGTCAGCGTCACTCTCCCCATTTTACTGATGAAGAAACTGAGGCACAGAGAGGTGAAGTGAGTTGCCCAAGGTCACCCAGCAGACCAGTGGCAGAGCCAGGACTGGCTCCCAGGCCTCCTGAGCCCCAACCCAGTGCTCTAGCTACTAAAATAATAAAAAGCTGCCCAGCCAAGGCTTTAGGTGCCCTAACACAACGTTAATACTACAGTAAAATTCCAGCAGCAATAACCTAATCATTTCAATAGGAAATATATTACATTGTAGGCAGAATACTCTCAGCCCTCTCCAAAAAGCTGATCAAATAGGTGATATTTGTACCATGCCTACAGGGTCACCAAATTCAGGCTATTTCAGACAAACAAGTTCCCAAATCCTGGACCCTCGCAAGGAATGCTCTGCCAGTTGCCCCCTCTCTTTTTCAGTGAGGGGGATCCAGCGTAGGCACCCCTGCTGCCTGCAGCTGTGGCAGTATGGCATAGAGACAGAGGCAATCACTCAGGGATCTAGTGAAATAAAAATGCAAAGGTAATTGTACTGCACCTTCGGTGAATGAGAAACCTCTAATATAACACAGATGCTTGTAATAGGCCATTCACTGACTAACAAACCTCACTCATTTCCATATTCCCGTGGCGCTAGAATCTTGCGGTGCGGTGCACCTCATTCAATATGGGCCACTTGGTGCAGGAAGAAAATGTCAGATTTCGAACCCTGCCCTAAGCAATGGGTGCATTCGAATGAGGAGAAGGAGGAGTGGGTCTGAAGGGATGAATTGGCACTGGCTTCAGATGCCTGAGAGAAGGAGGTATTTCTGCTCCAGTGATTTGTGCAGCTTGCTTGAAGTATGAGCCTGGGTGTTGACAGTGCATAGCAACTGAACTTACCTGCTAGGCCCCTAATGCTGGGCTGAAAAAAATCAAATAGTTGTAAGGACAACACCTTTACTACGTTCCTTGTGTGACCTCCTAGCATATTGGACATTGTTATGAACTTACACGTTATAGGTGTTTGGATTTTTTTTTTTTAAGCATATGGTGGCAACATGTGTGGCAGTGAATCTTAAGCAAGGCTGCATGAAATTCAATAACTTAATTTTAAATTACAAGCCACCGGTGGACAAAGTGATTTTGAGATGGAAACCCTTTTGATTCCCAGATTCCTTTGCCTCTTTTAAGGAACAAATGAATAGACAAACTATGGAAATTCTATTGGCTTTTTCAGAATTTTCTAGGAGAAAAGAGTAAATTTCTTGAGTGGTATCTGATAGTGTCTCCTTTTTGTCCTAATAACCAGTAGTTTGGAAAACTTGATGCATGATCACCTCCAACATTTTTCCACTGCATAGATGAGAAAAATCTAACCCAGCATTTTTGTTTTAAAAGTGCCACATGGCAGTTAAGCAGGATGTATCTGTGAAATTATAGAAAATGTCCAAAAATGGACAGCCCAATCCAACTCCCTTTGAAATCAGGTCTAGGAATATATTTTCACACAGTATATTTAAGGGTTGTTTGATGCAACCCTCACTCATGTAAGATTCCTTATTCAGAAAAGTAAGACCTCATTGGGTTTACTCAAGGATTACTCACATGAAAAAATGTTGCACGATCAAGCTCTCATGTATCATCCCTGATTATAAAGTTCCCATATCTAAAGTGTTATTAAAAGTAGATAAATTATTAAACACGAGTGTCTGTTAGATCAAATACCAAATATCCAACCTCAATTTGTGCCAGCACAAGTTGCACGCGCAGACACATTCTCACATACATGCACCTGCATAGGTGCTGGAACTAGTGGTGCTGGGGGTGCTGCCACACCCAGGGCCGGCTCCAGGCACCAGCAAAACAAGCTGGTGCTTGGGGCGGCACATTTCTAGGGTCAGCATTCTGGCACCGGCCATGCCGCCCCTAGAAATGTGCCACGGCCACCCCAGCTCACCTCCGCTCTGTGCCGGTGCAGCCGCCGCCGGCTTCTCCCGGAGCAGCAGCGCGCGAAACTTTCGCGCACCGCTTCTTCCCCTCTCTCCCAGGCTTAAGAGAAACTTAAGAGCCTGGGAGGGATGGGGAGAAGAGAACTCGAGCAGCCGTGGCGCGCATCTCCCCCTCCCTCCCGGGCATGCCGCGCTCGCTCCCTGCCGGCCGGGGAGAGCGGGGGCCGCGGGCATGCCGCGCTCGTTCCCCACCGGCTGGGGAGAGCGGAGCCGTGGGCATGCCCTGCTCACTCCCTGCCAGCGCTCCGGCCGGGGAGAGCGGAGCAGCCAGCATGCCGCGCTCGCTCCCTGCTGGTCGGGGAGAGCGGGGGCCGCGGGCATGCCGCCCGCGCTCCCAGTGGGAGAGGCGGGGGGAGGGGGTTGTTTTGGGGGGGCGGCAATTTTTTTTTTTTTGCCTGCTGCGGCAAAAACGTTAGAGCCGCCCCTGGCTGCACCCATGGCTTGAAGTGGATTCCATTATATACCGGGTTTACAGCTTGGTTCAATGACTCTCAGCACCCCCACTATACAAATTGTTCCAGCACCCCTGTCTGTGTGTATCTGATAAATTCGAACAGCTGTGCATACAGACAATGGACTGTCCCCGCACGGTAACAATAACCATTTGTCTGAATAGGTTTTGCACAAGTAAATTCCATCACCTGCACAGCCAGTGTTTCAGTGCATGAGAAGTGCTCAGTGAGGTGTCTGTGTGGACAAAGGTGGAGGCACACAAATGAAAGCACCTTTTTGAAACTTTGGCCTTAGCTATCTGCTGAAGGAGGGTGGTTTCATGATTAAGGCAAGGGACTGGGAATCAGGAGATCTGGCTTCTTTTCTTGCCCTAACAAATTCTGCCTGTCTGATCTTGGGCAAGCTAGTTAAGGCAAAAATTTCAAAATGGCCACTAATCTGAGGTGCCTATTTTTTCTGGTTCCCTTCCTGAGACATCTAGGCCCTGATTTGCAGAAGTGCTGAGTACCAACAATTGTAATTGAAAACATTTGGAGTCCCCGCAAGAGCTCAGCCCCTTTGAAACTCCAGCCCTAAGCGCTTATGGAACATGAGACACCCAAAATTAGCAGACATATTGGCCTTTTGAAAACATTGGCCTTCATTTCTCTGGACCTGACTGTGATCCCACTTACTCCAGGGTAAATCATGAGTAAACTCCACTGACGTTTCTCTGCTATAAACACTGATGAAAGTGAGACCAGAACCAGGCACTGTGAGCAGCAGTTTTCCCATCTGTAACGTGGGGCACATGATACTTACCTGCCTCATATGGGAGCAGTGAGGCTTAATTGGCTCGTGTTAGACCAGGGGTGGGCAAATGTTTTGGCCCGAGGGCCATATCTGGGAATAGAAATTGTATGGCGGGCCATGAATGCTCACAAAATTGGGGTTGGGGTGCGGAAAGGCGTGAGGGCTCTGGCTGCGGTCTCCGGGCTGTGGCAGGGGGGTGGAGTGTGGGGAGGGTGACAGCTCTGGCTGGGAGTGCAGGCTCTGCGGTGGGGCTGGGGATGAGGGTGTTGGAGTGAAGGAGGGTGCTCCGGGCTGGAAGTTTGGAGGGCAGGAGGGGGATCAGGGATCGGGCAGAGGGTTGGGGGGCAGGGGTGTGGCTCAGGGGTACAGAGTCCAGGCAGCACTTACCTTAAGCGGCTCCCAGAAGTAGCAGCATATACGTGCTCTGGCTCTTACGCGGAAGTGCAGCCAGGCGGCTCTGCTGCACGCTGCCCCTGCAGCTCCCATTGTCCGGGAATCGCAGCTGCGGGGGCGGCACTTGGGGTGGAGGCAGCATGTGGAGCGGAGTTCCCAGTCTGCCCCTACATGTAGGGGCCAGAGGGGGACATGCTGATGCTTCTGGGAGCCATGCGGAGTGGCCCCTGACCCGAGCATCGGAGCGGGGCAAGCCCCAGACCCCGCTCCCCAGCAGGAGCTCGAGGGCCGGATTAAAACGGCTGGTGGGCCGGATCTGGCCCATAGGCCATAGTTTGCCCATCCCTGTGTTAGACCATGAGAACATTGGATGGGAAGTGCAAGGTATTAATATTTTAACAGTACCTCTAGATATAGTGCTCATAATGCTTTGCTCCAATGGCCTGCAGTATATGAGGAGAAGGGTGGTGCAGCATATTGTGATAGCCTGGAATGCCGGAGACCTACGTGCCAGACTGTGGGGAGGTGCCACTAAGACCCAGAGTGTAGAAAATTGTGTCTGCCACTGGTGCATATGTATTCTCTCTGCTCTAGATGCACAGAGATGGTGGAGTGCTGTGCTGGAGGAAGGAGGGCACAAGAGACATAACAGGCAGGCAGGAGAAAAGGTGAGAGGGAATAACAGAAAGCAGCAGGAGCTGCAGGGAGAGAGAGGAGGAGGAGGAGCCTCTTATGTACCTCTCTAGCACCCCCAGGAGCCTGGACTGATTAACACCAGCTTCTCAGGGAGCTTCCCGTTTCCTGCTGCTTCCCTGAACCCACTTGAGGAGAACAGGCAGTCAACTGAAGTAGTAGGAGCCAGTTAGGCCCTTAAAACACTGATATCTTCCCTCACTCAGGCCCTGCTACCAGCCTGCTTATTTGTCCCCTTCAATTGAGTGTTAAGAGCCACTAGAGCTGACACAGAACGGCAGTCATGAGTGAAAGAAGAAAACGGCCCTCTGGGGCAGCATTCAGAAAAAGAAAAAAAGCAAAGGACGCTTTTCTATCTAATCCCATAAGAGACCCCAAAAAACAATTCAAAGTTGAATTCTTTAACCAGGTGCTAGATTGTGCAATACAGTCAGTTGAAGAACGTTTCATGCAGCTCAAGGAACACAGCAGTATATTTGGGATGTTGTGTGATATTCCAAAACTCCTCACTATACCTAAGAAGATCTACACCAGCAATGCAGGGCAGTAGAGATAGTGTAGACACATGATGACATGACCGATATTGATGCGAGTGGTTTAAGTGATAAACTGAAAGCCCTTTCAAGATACATTTCAGGAGGATCAACTCCAAAGGCTGTTCTGGAATATATGTGCACAAAGAAGATGACCACCCTCTTTCCAAATGCTTTTGTTGCTCTGCGCATACTTCTAACATTTCCTGTAACAGCTGCCAGTGGAGAACGCGGCTTCTCCAAGCTGAAGTTAATAAAAACACATCTGCCCTCCACAATGACACAGGAGAGGCTGGTCGGCCTTGCAACCATCTCAATAAAGCATGAGCCAGCCCAGACTGTGGACCTTCAGGAAGCAGTTCAAATCTTTGTAACCAAGAAGGCACGGAAAGCACCACTTTGATTTTTCAAACAGATAAAAATGCCAGTGTTTATTATGCAGACAAGAAAAGTTAGATTTGCTGTTCCGGCATTTGAAAGTTAAGTGTTACTTAAAATTTTTGAACAAGGCATTTTAAGTTGTTAGTTCTCCTTTATTGGAGTAGGTAGCAGAGAAGTATCATGAGAGGAGTAGAACAGGAAGAAGGCAGAATTGAGACCTTTCAAAGTTTTGGCCCAAGTGAGGGGGTATGAGGGTGTCATTTGAGTTTCCCACCTCAGGTGCCAAAATGTTGTGGGCCGGCCCTGCGTGATTAAGTCACTTAGCCCTGGTCTACACTACGAGTTTAGGTCGAATTTATTAGCGATATTCCGATTGATCCGTGCACACATCCACACGACAAAGCCCTTAACATAGACTTCTAGGGCTCTTAAAATCGATCTCGCCACTCCACCCCCAACGAGAGAATTAGCGTTTAAAGCGATATTGCCGAATCGATGTAGGCTTAGTGACGACGCAATTCGACAGTATTGGCCTCCTAAATCTATCCCACGGTGCAACAGCTGACCGCTCTGGACAGCGGTCTGAGCTCGAATGCTCCTCCCAGGTAGACAGGAAAAGCCCCGCGAACTTTTGAATTTCATTTCCTGTTTGGCCAGCGTGGTGAGCTGCAGGTGAGTGCAGATCTCATCAGCAGAGGTGACCATGATGGAGTCCCAGAACCAAAGACGAGCTCCAGCATGGACCGAGCGTGAGGTACTTGATCTGATCGCTGTTTGGGGAGACGAAACCATGCTAGCAGAGCTAGGGTCCAAAAGAAGAAACGCCAAGACATATGCCAAAGTCTCCAAGGGCATGCAGGACAGAGGCTACAACAGGGACGTGCAACAGTGCCGCATGAAAATTGAGGAGCTCAGGCAAGCCTACCAAAAAACCAGAGATGCAAACAGCCGCTCTGGGTCACAGCCCCAGACATGCCGCTTCTATGATGAGCTGCATGCCATTCTAGGAGGTGCAGCCAGCACAGACCCTCCCATGTGGTTTGACTCCGTATGTGGATCATCAGAACCCACAGAGGAGCATGATGATGATAATGATGCTGAAAATAGCACACAGACACAGCAAGGAAGAGGAGAAGCCCTTTTCCCCGACAGCCAGGAACTCTTCACCCTGGAGCCAGTACAGTTCGAACCCTCCCAAGGCGTGCTCGATGCAGGAGAAGGGACCTCTGGTGAGTGTACCTCTGTTAAATGAATACATGTTTTATAAGCAAGCGTGTTTAATGATTAATTCGTGGCCAGTACAGCCACAGCTACTGGAAAAGTCTGTTAACATGTTCGGGGATGGAGCAGAAATCCTCCGGGGACATCTCCAGAAAGATCTCCTGGATGTGCTCCCAAAGCCTGTGCAAGAGGTTTCTGGGGAGGGCAGCCATATCCTGTGTTCCGTGGTAACACACTCTACCACGCCAGGCCAGCAGCACGTAGTCTGGAATCAGTGCTTTGCAAAGCATGGCGGCGTATGGTCCCGGTTTTTGCTGGCATTCAAGCAACATCCGTTCTTTATCTGTCTGTGTTATCCTCAGAAGAGTGATATCATTCATGGTCACCTGGTTGAAATAGGGGAATTTTATTAAGGGGGCATTCAGAGGGGCTCCGTCCCTGCTGGGCTGTTTGCCTGTGGCTGAACGGAAATCTTCCCCGCTGTGACCCACGCGGTGGGGGGAGGGGGTACAGCGAACATCTTGGATGTGTGTGTGGGGGGGGTGATTAGGTTCGCACTGCATGTTAACCCGAAAACCGCCGCCCCTCACTTTTCAATTGCTAACCTGTTTGTTTTAAATTGCCAGCCCACGGGATGTTTGTTATGGGAAATGAGGGGGTTGCTGTTTGAAAACATTCCCACATGTTGTGAAGCTTAAAGAAGCCTATAGAGTGTCTTACCATGGCTGTCTGCAAGCCGAATTCTGTTGCCCGCCGGACCTGCTTGTGTGATCTCTCACAGCAAACCGGCAGACCCTCAATATAAGAGGCACAGTGCAACCTTGGACCAAATGCACATGTGATATGTAATGTTTGGAGCATTGTTCTCTAATATGTGTCTTTTAAAGTACTCCTCTCCCGTTTGTTTCCTCCCGCAGCTGCAAATGTTTCAACGCCACCCCTTTCATCACCATCCCAGAGGCTAGGAAAGATTAGAAGTAAAAAAAAAAGGAATCGAGACGATATGTTCTCAGAACTCATGGAATCCTCCCACACTGAGGCTGCCCAGCAGAATGCATGGAGGCAGACACTGTCGGAGTCCAGGAAGGCAGAATTTGATCGCGCGGACAAGTGGCGTGAGGAAGAGAGACAGCGGCTGGATGAAGAGAGTAGGTGGCGTCAGCGTGCAGAGAGAAGACAGGATGCAATTCTGAGGCTACTGGAGGATCAAACGGAAATCCTCCGGCTTATGGCTGAGGACAGGCGTAGGGTTCAGGAAAGGCCGCCTGAGCCCAGACCGCCGCTACAGCCCCTGTGTAACCAGCAGCCCTCCTTCCTGAGTCCCATAACCTCATCCCCGAGACGCCCAAGAACGCGTTTGGGTGGCCTCCGTGCACCCAGCCACTCAAGCCAAGAGAACAGTCCAAGCAAGAAAGGGCTGGCATTCAATAAGTTTTAAAGTGCTGTGTGTCCTTGTCCTTCCCTCATCCCCTCCTCCACCACCCATCCTGGTGCTTCCCTTCCTCCACCACCTATCCCGGGAGACTGTGTCAGTTACCCCCATAGTCCCCCCTCTGTGTTTTACGAATTAATAAAGAATGCATGATTTTTAAGCAACAATGAGTTTATTTCCTCTGCAAGCGGTGACCGACGGGGGGAGGGCAGGGCGGTTTGGGTAAAGGGAAGTAGAGCGAATGAAGGGGCGGGGCTTTTCATTACTGGGGAAAAACAGAACTTTCACACAGCATTCTGGCCATTCATGAAACTGGTTTTCAAAGCTTCCCTGATGCGCAACGCACCCTGCTGTACTCTTGTAATAGCCCTGGTGTCTGGCTGCGCATAACCAGTGGCCAGGTGATTTGCCTCAACCTCCCACCCCGCCATAAACGTCTCCCCCTTACTCTCACAGATATTGTGGAGCACACAGCAAGCAGTAATAATAATGGGAATATTGTTTTCGCTGAGATCTAACCTAGTTAATAAACTTCGCCAGCGAGCCTTTAAACGGCCAAATGCACACTCCACCACCATTCTGCACTTGCTCAGCCTATAGTTGAAAAGGTCCTGACTACTGTCCAGGCTACCTGTGTATGGCTTCATGAGCCATGGCATTAAGGGGTAGGCTGGGTCCCCAAGGATAACTATGGGCATCTCAACATCCCCAACGGTTATTTTCTGGTCTGGGAAGAAAGTCCCTTGGTGCAGCAGCTGAAACAGACCAGAGTTCCTGAAGATGCGAGCCTCATGTACCTTTCCCGGCCATCCCATGTTGATGTTGGTGAAACATCCCTTATGATCCACCAGTGCTTGCAGCACTATTGAAAAGTAACCCTTTCGGTTTATGTACTCGCTGGCTTGGTGGTCCGGTGCCAAGATAGGGATATGGGTTCCGTCTATCGCCCCTCCACAGTTCGGGAACCCCATTGCTGCAAAGCCATCCAGTATGAGCTGCACATTTCCCAGACTCACAACCTTTGGTACAAGCAGCTTGGTGATCGCCCTGGCTACTTGCATGACAACAGCCCCCACTGTAGATTTTCCCACTCCGAATTGATTCGCGACTGACCGGTAGCTGTCTGGCGTTGCAAGCTTCCACAGGGCTATCGCCAGTCGCTTCTCTACTGTGAGGGCTGCTCTCATCTTGGTGTTCTGGCGCTTCAGGGCAGGGGACAGCAACTCACAAAGTTCCATGAAAGTGCCCTTACGCATGCGAAAGTTTCGCAGCCACTGGGGGCATTCATCCCAGACCTGCAGCACTATGTGGTCCCACCAGTCTGTGCTTGTTTCCCGGGCCCAGAATCGGCGTTCCACTGTATCAACGAGCCCCATTACCACCATGATGTCCACCTTGCGGGGGGGCCTTTTTTGAGAGAGGTCTGTGTCCATGTCCTCATCACTGTCCTCAGGCTGATGCTGTCCCCTCCTCGCCTCCTGTTGCTCTAGCAGCTCCTGGTTCTCGTTCGCCATATACTCCTGGACAATGCGCGTGGTGTTCATAACAGCGATAACAGTTGTGGTGATCTGATCGTGCTCCATGCTTTCCCTGGTATGCTGTTTGCAGGACAGCAGAGTGGGAGCAGAAGCGGCGGGTGGGTAACAATGGTGTCAGCAATATGGCGCCCGCATGAAAAAAAGCGCGAAAGGATTTTTCGCTCCCCCCTCAGTTGCTTTCACGGAGGGAGCGGGGAGCAAGGGTTAGGCTCATTTCCTTCTAGCTGCAGATAGTACAATATGCGGTGAGCAAGGGTTAGGTGCCTTTCCTTCCAGCTGCAGATGGTATAATAAGCTCTCCTGACCCCCTCAAGGATTGAACTCGCAACCCCGGGTTTAGCAGGCCAACGCTCATACCGCTGAGCTATCTCTCTGCCCGTATTATACCGTGACTGAATCCCCACTAGACCTAATGTGCAGGCGTACGCTGGAGCTGTACGGTACTTGCGAGCTGAGCAGGCTTCCGTAGCAAACATGGAAACCCCGGAGACAAGGCGCGAAAAAGATTGCTTTCAAGGAGGGAGGGAGGGACGTATGATGGCTTGACGACATGTACCCAGAACCACCAGCGACATTGTTTTCTGCCCCATCAGGCTTTGGGATCACAACCCAGAATTCCAATGGGCGGCAGAGACTGCAGGAACTGTGGGATAGCTACCCGCAATGCAATGCTTCGAAGGTCGATCCTAGTCTCGCTACTGTGGACACAGTCAATCGACCTCATGGTCTTAATGCTCGTTAGTGGGGACACACACAATCGATTCCATCAATTCGGGTTTTAATATATCGACTTCTCTAATTTCGACCTAATTCTGTAGTGTAGACGTACCCTTAGTCTCTCTGTGCCTCAGAAATGGGGACAACAACACTTTAGTGACTCACATGGGTGTTGTGAGGACAAATACATTAAATATTGTAAGATGTGCAGATACTACATTAATGGGGGTCATATAAATACCCTCGATAGATTATAAGGAGTCATTTTACATTAAATATTAGTGTATATAGAAGGCTTCAGAAGACACTAGCCAGCAATTTGCTAACTTCTCTGCTTCTCAAAACTCCTTCCCATCACCTTCCAGTTTGCGTTTTTCTTCTGGGGGTAGGTGGGAGGGAGAATGGGATGCAATAGAACATGAGTTGATTCATAATAAGGGCTTTTTTTTATTTAATTTTAGATGCTTCAAACCTGTCTGAAACTTTCATATACGGTCAGTGTAGTGTAAAATTATTCTCCCCAAGAAATAATTACCAAGTGGCTAATCTTCTCATAATAAACTATGTGCATGTAATCAAACGCTTTCCCTCATTTTATTCAGCCCTGAAAAACACTGCGGAACCAATGTGGCTTTTCTCTTTCTCTCCTCCTTTATTTTATGAATCAGGACATTCAGGCATTACTGAGTCTCTGAGCGAAGCGGGGCTGTCTTTAAAGCAGCCTCTCTGTATCCTGAGGATTAGGTTTGGATTATTGCCGAGAGATCATTCAGAATTGGAGCTAAGCATTTACTGAGAAATTGTTTGTAATTCCAGTTGCCCTTTATTATGGCTAATAAGTGCTGTAAGGACAATTGGATCAGAGCAGCGTACCTGTCAGCTGGGCCGAAATTCCCAGTGCTGAACTGTGTGCTGCATGATTACCAATTGAAGCTCAAGGCCGTGCCTTGTCTTTTTTGTAAATCCTCCTAATGTGGTTGCTGTTGGGTCCCACGCAGGCTATTGATTCAGTGCAACCAGAATCAGCGCCTTTTGTCAATCACTTGGAGGGAAGCTCTGCCTTCAGAAGCACTGATTCAGCTGCAGAGCTGGGGACCACCGAGGGCTAGCAACAGCAACAGCATCCTTCCGACGGAGGATGTAAAATCCCATGGAAATGGATAAAGATGAGAGCCAAACAAAGAAGGGGAGAGGGGAAAGAGGGCCAGAGGGAGTGGTGGGGAAGCAAGGGCCATTAGAGGGGGAAAATGGTAAAGGGGAAGGAAAGAATGGAGAAAAGTATGTGTGGGTGCCCAATGGGTGCCCAATCCCTGAGTGGGGCCTCTGAGCACAACCACGTCACAAATAATAAATATTAAAAGGGGTTAGGCTGAGAGGAGGCAACAAAAGAAAGGGACATAAAAGAAATGGGGGGAGTAGGAGACCAAGAAGGGTGAAAGATGATAACAGAAGGCAAAGGAGGAGAAATGAGTAAGAAAAAGCCTAGGGATGAGGAGAAGCCACAACTGAGGAGGAAATGGATCCCTTTCCCCATGTCTCAGGCCATCCCTTTGCCTTTAGAAGCAGATGCCACTGAGAACTCAGCCAAGAAGGAAGCTGCCTTCTTCTGAAGCTGCCTTCTTCTAGTGTAGTGTTGGGCAGGTGCTGTCGTGTGTCTGTCTGAGGCCACAGTAGTTCAAATCCCAGAAAGGAAATATGCACCTGGCTTTTCTCTGTGTTAGCAGGTGGGGTGTCTGTTTCCCCCTCCACGGGGAGAGGAATGCTTACGCACAGCTCTTCTCTACAGTCAGCTAATGATTTTTACAGTGCAGAAATAATAATAATAATAATAATAATAATTAATAATACAATATTATATACAGCTTTAAAATCCAGCAGTTGGTGCACTGCGTGCTAGGTTCGGAAGTTAGGCACAGCCTGAGTAAAGGGGGTGGGAGGGATGTGTAAACAGCACTTCCCTAGGAATAAGCCCAGGAAACACTACTGTTATGTCTACAGTGCAATAAAACATCCGCGGCTGGCCTGTGTCAGCTGACTCGGGCTTATGGGGCTCAGGCTGCGGGACTGTAAAATTGCAGTGTAGACACTGAGGCCTAGGCTGGAGCCCAAGCTCTGGGACTCCAGAAGTGGGGAGGATCCAGCTGCGGGGCTTTTATTGCCGTGTCCACATATCCTGTGATGCAGACACCCTCCAAGTCGCACATTCTCCTCAGCTTCCTCCTCAATTTGAGGGGTAGACATCTACTGCTGCCCAACACCAGCACTGACCTTGCCAGGCTGGCTCAGCTTCCCTGGCCAGTGAGGGAAGGAGATGGAGCCAAGGCTCTGACCATGCCACGCCCCTACCTGCTCTGGGGAAGGAGGAAGCAAGCGAGTATCATGGCTTATCCCTCCCGGCCCAGACTCAAGGTTCAGGGAGAAGTAAGGTTACACACAGTGGAGTAAAGGAGGGGGAGGGTTATTCCTCCTCCTCATTCCCCTGCACAGACATATAGTCTGAGTCACAATTTAGCCCTGTAATTTTATTCATAGAGCCTTCTCGTCCCCAGCTAGACAAGGGCATAATCCTCTGCGGTCCTGAGCACCCTTTACTCCCTGATTGAAGCCAGTTGGAACCTGAGGTCACTCAGGTGAGCTCCAAGCGGGAGAGCCTTCCCTGCGTGTGGAGCTGCCGTGGCCGGTTGGGAAGATGTCATGTGAGCTCTTCATGCCGAGCAAACAGGAAGGGGAATTTCAAAAATTCCTGGGCCTTTAAAGGGGGAGGGACAGATGATGCCTGTGTACCTGGGTGCAGAGCAGCGGAGTTCAAACTGCTGGCCAGAGTGGTCAGGATGGGCATTGTGGGACACCTTCTGGAGGCCATTTGTAGCAACATAACCAAGTGTAGTGTCTATACTGACACTTTGTCAGTATAACTTTGCTACAAAAAGCTCTACGCTTCTCGTCGAGCTGGTCTTATTTTGTTGGCAAAGCAGGAGCGTTTTGTCGGCAGGAGTGTTGCACCTCCATTATTTTGTAGACAAAATCTGACTTTTGCTGACAAAACTGTATAGTGCAGACAAGGACCGACCATCTTTCAGGAGACATTTCAAAGGATGGGGTCCTGTTATCACTGAGGAACCATCAGAGCTGTGCATGCATCAAAACACCCAGATGCAGCAACTCATTATGGTCTAATAATTTGTCTGGTTAAACAGAGCCTAGTGTGTGTGCTGCACTGCAAACAGACCACATACTGAGTCTGACATTTCAAAAATCAACTATCTCTGAGTTAATGGGGGTGAACACAAAAACCTGAATGGTTTTTTTGAAAGCACCATAGTAGTATTTATTTTGTTAAATCCTTGCCTCACTCAAAATGGCTGCATGGATTTTGTCCATTTTACACACACATAAGAGCCAAACATTCCTTTGGAGATGAAACTCACAAGGTTACATTTTAAAAGAATCCTCAACCAGCCATCTACTGGTGGTGCAACTAATTGTGGTGGCAAACACTAGTAGGTGCAAGCAAGTAGACAGATGACTGGAAAAACTGCATTTTGCCCCCTTTGCTTCCTCTCATCCTGTCACTTTCACTCAGTAGATGTTGGATTCTGGCCTCTAAATATGCGGCCTCTTTAGCAGTACCTCTGAAGTGAAATTTTAAGAGAAGTGTGGAAGCGGGGCTTGCCTAGAAAATCTATTCAGTCATTTTTTTTAAATGTGGCAAAATAATTTCAGCAGAGGCCACTGATCCTCTCCTTCCAAACGGAAGGGAAATGATCTATGTCTGGAGGGTCTCCTTCATGTAGATCAGGGGAGACAATCCATACCCAAGCTTATATTAAGATTAAAAGGGGTGTGTGTGTGTGTGTGGGTGTGTGTCCCTGGCATCTGGATGCTACCACCATACAAAAAATAAGTATAATTTAATTCATATTCTAGTCTTAAGGTTGACATCTCAGTTTACTGCAATAACTGTAGAAAAAAGTGTCTAAGCAAAAACCCAAAGAACTTTATTTTTTTCTTTTAATTTCATCTATTTTAATGATCGTGACAATGAAGAACTAACTGGGCTAGAGCTAAAGCAGTACAACAGGATAGTGGGAGTGTCTTTTGTGGTAGAGAGAAACAGGACTCTTGTAGTGAATACAAAGGGGGTTCTTTATTCACACTACTAGACACTGTTGGGACCTTTCAGCTCTCTCTGGTTTTCTACTTCCCCAAACTAGGCACAGCCTGTGCAGCCTAATGTCACCACATAGAGGTCCATATTCTACCACATGCTATGGCCCCTTTGCTTCACTCGATAAGGTTGTTCTACATTATGTCAGGGATGAACTGGCCCCCTGTATCCCTCGCTCGCTCTTCAGCTGCATTTACGGTTGCCAACTTTGTAATATTTAAAAACCGGACACTCCAGCAGGGGTGCCAGAACCTCTCCTTCCCTGCCTCTGCCCTGCCTTTTTCCCCGAGACCCTGCTCCTGCCCTGCCCCTTTCCCCTGAGGCCCAGCCCCCATTCTCTGCTCTTTCCCCCTCCCTTCCATCATTCACTGCTCTTCCCCTCTCTCCCCCACCTCTTCCCTAGGTCAAGAGGGACTTGCCTGAAGAGCCAGGGCTGGGAGCTGCAGCCAAGGCCGGCGCTACCTTTAGGCGACCCTAGGCGGTCGCCTAGGGCACCTGGATTTGGGGGGCACGGTTCAGGTCCCGAGGCAGCCGCCGGCAGGAGAGGCTGCCGCCGAACTGCCGCCGAGGTTCCCGGAAGCCGAAGAAGCTGCCGCCGAAGTGCCTCTGAGGACTCCGGCAGCACTTCGGCAGCAGCCTCTCCCACCGCCGCCTAGGGCGGCAAAAAAGCTGGCGCTGCTCCTGGCTGCAGCCTCCCGGCTCAGGTAGGAGGCGGCCCCAGCTAAATTGGTACTGAAGCGGGTGATGACCCTGGTGCATCCCTGCCTCCCCTGTCCGCAGTAACTGGACTTTGGGTGTCTGGTCAGTAGATCTGACCAGACACAGTCAGGTCCCCTTTTCAATCTGACTTTCCGGCCAAAAACTGGGCACCTGGCCACTCTAGCTGCATTGAGTAAAACTCTAGCGCAGGTGAGGATCGAGCCCAGGGTCTGTCTGGCTGTGTTTACACTGCAGCTAGGAGCCAGCCTCCCAGCCTGGGCACAGAGACTTGTGTTAGTGGGGCTCCAGCTAGCACACTCAAAATAGCGTGTGGATGCTGCTGCACCAGCAGAGGCTCAGGCTAGCTGCCCGCACTCAGACCCAGGGGGTTGTGTGGGTCCAAGCTCGAGTGGCACCTGAGCCACACGGCTATTTTTAGCATGCTCCCTCAAGCCCCGCTAACACGGCTCACTCCCAGACAGGGGGGCGGGGCCGGAACAAATCGGCCCGGCCCCGCATAGGCATGGGAAGCAGGGATGCAGGGGGTGCTGCAGCACCCTCAGGTTGTATGTGGGGGCCACTGGCCCCACACCCTGCTCCGCAGCCACTGGCTCCGCGCATAAAAGCTGGGGTTGCTTCCCGTGCCTATGCCCTGTGCCCAGCCCTGGACCCACATTCTGCTTCCCAACCCCTCACCTCACCTGGGGCTCAGGTCCCAACCGCTGACTCCATGCCTGGAGCCCCGCACCTGGCCCCACCTCCCGCTCCCAGGCCTCGGTTTCCAGGGCCTCCCTGCCCGGGGTTCTGCTCCTGGCCCCAAGCCTGCCCCCAGCTGTGCCCTCGGCCCCTTTACCCCTGTCTGGGGCCCCCCTTTCTGGAGACACAGCCCTGCTCCCAGCCTCAGTGGGGGGGGGGTGTTTGGACAGGGATAAGGGAGATGGCTTTCAGCACCCCCACTACTAAAAATGTTCCAGCACCAGTGAGGCCCTGCTCTGCATTGGCGGCTGGGCTGGCAGGATGGATCCGGCATGGTGCTGTGTCACCTGCTGCTGCCAGGACCGACCACACCAGCCAATCACACCGGACTGCAGGGCCCCCCAAAGCACGGGGTCCGGAACGTCACCCTAATTAGCCCTACCCAAGGGCTGGCTGCTTCTTACCAAAGCTCCCATTGGCCAGGAACGGCGACCTGCGGCCACTGGGATCTGCGGGCAGCCGTGCCTGCGGTCAATGTAAACAAACTATCTCGTGGCCCGCCAGTGGATTACCCTGATGGGCTGTGTGTGGCCCATGAGCCACAGGTTGCCCACCACTGATCTAGTCTGACCTGCATAACCCAGGCCATAGTGTCCTTTAATCATTCTTGTAGCTCTTCTTTGAACCCTCTCCAATTTATCAACACCCTTCTTGAATTGTGGGCACCAGATTGGACACACTATTCCAGCAGCAGTCGTACAATTGCCAAATAACAATGTAATATAACCTGTCTATTCTTGCTAGATATTCCCCTTTATACATGCAAGAATTGCATTTACCCTTTTGGCCACAGCATTGCACAGGGAGCTCATATTCAGCTGATTATCTACTATGACTCCCATGCCTTTTTCAGAGTCACTGCTTCTCAGGATAGTGTCCCCCATCCTGTATGTATGTCTTGCAGTCTTTGCTCCTAGATATATGACTTTACATTTGATTGTATTGAACTAATCAGATGGAGTACTGTGTCCAGATTTGGTCACCAATGTACAGAAAGGATGTAGAGAAACTGGAAAGGATCCAGAGGCGAATGACAAAGATGATCAAAGGGATGGAATGCAAGCCATATGAGCACAGGCTAAAGGAACTGGGTATGTTTAGTCTGGAAAAGAGGAGATTAAGGAGGGATTTAGCGGTCCATAGGTGCCAACTTTCCAATGTACCAGGGGGTGCTCGACCCCAGGCTCTGGCCCCCACTTCACCCCTTTCTCCAAGGCCCCACCCTGCCTCTTCCTGTCCCGTTCTGCCCCCTCCCCCCAGCGCACCGTGCCCTCGCTCCTCTCCCTCCTCCTCCCTCCCAAAGCCTCCTGCATGCCACAAAACAGCTGATCGCAGGAGGCAGGAGGTGTGGGGAGCGGAAGGCGCTGATCAGTGGGGCCGCCAGTAGGCAGCAAACACTGGGGGGCAGGAAAGGAGCTGATGGGGGGATGCCGGTGGGTGCTCAGCACTCACCATTTTTTCCCAGTGAGTGCTCCAGCCCTGGATCACCCACGGAGTCAGTGCCTATGTAGCGGTCTTCAAATACTTGAAAGGCTGCCATAAAAAAGATGGAGAAAAGTTGTTCTCTCTTGCCGCAGAGGGCAGGACAAGAGGCAGTGGGTTCAAAGTACAGCACAGCAGATTTAGATTGAACCACAGGAAAAACTTGCCAGCTGTAAGAACAGTAGGCCAATGGAACAGACTGCCTAGGGAGGTTGTGTAAGCTTCTTCACTGGAGGTTTTCAAAGGGAGGCTGGATAGGGATTGCCATCTGTCTTGGATGGTTTAGACCCAACAAATCCTGCATCTTGGCAGGGGGTTAGACTAGATGACCCTAAGCGCTCCTTTCTAACCCTATGGTTCTATGACATCTATGACATCATTGCTGGCTTGCGCCCAGCTTACCAAGTGATCCAGCTCATTCTGTATCAGTGACCTGGCCGCTCCATTATTTACCAAAACCCATCCTTGTCAGTGAGCGCTTCCAATAAACGTGAAGGCTGGATTGTGCAATCTTTACTCACATGGATCGACATTGACTCACGTGAACAGTTCCACGGAAATATTTGGGATTGACTGAGGAGTAGGGTGCTACTTAGCGTACTGCTGGGAAAATCTGTTCCTAGGCCTGTGGATTCATATTCTGCTGCAAATCAAGCCAGACAGCTTTGTGTTGCACAGGGCTGGTTGGTGGGTTTTAATTGTGCAGGCAATGAATGGGGAATGAATGGATTGGTTCTGTGATTAACGCTAGAAGAGGGAATCAGGAAATCTGGGTTCCACTTTCATCTTTGCTCAGACTTTCTTTTTGACCTTAGCCAGGTCAGTTAGTCCCCATGTGTGTTATAATTATCTCTGAGTCAGGGGGTGGGTGGGTCTGATGTGGCTGTTCCATGGTCCAGTTATTACATGAATACAAGATACAGCGTAAATACTATACCTGTGCCAGGAACCAGGTTAAAACCCTGCACAATGCAGAGCAAGGGTTCCCAGTGCGTGGGCTCCACAGTATTTGCTTGGCTGCCCCGGAGAGCTGAATAGTAACAAGATGCTGGCTCCTCCTCATTTTTTCTAGCAGCTAAACTGCATTAAAAGACACTAATATACTTTCTATACTTACTTCCCCATTTAAAGAATTGCTGTAAATGCCATAGAAATATTATGAGATTACAAAAGGGAGAAGAGGTGGTTCATGTGATTAGGAAGGACAGCACAGCTGTCCATGAAACAATTTCCCTATTAAGATGTCTACCCTCTGGAAAAGTTTGAGAATCCCTATGTTAGGGTTTTAATCTAGTTCCAGGGACACAGTTAGGCAGTGACTACACTACCACTTTTGACCACGTTATTACTGCCTCAGGAAACACCTATGTTTTCACTGGGGCCCCAGATCTGGATATCGTACATCTCTCTGAGTGACATCTGGACTCTATTTAACTCAATGGGAATTTTGCCACTGACTTCAGTGGAGCCAAGATTTCTCCCGCCAGGGTGTTTCTGCACACAAAATTGTCCCACTGTAACTGTACAGATAGTAATTCTATTGCTATAAAGGTGCTAATCCCAGTATATCTATACCAATATAAAACACCTTTATTAGGGTATAACTGCATCCACACTAGCAGGGTTTGTACCACTTTAACTGTAATGGTAAAAATCACACCCTCAATCAAAATAGGTATACGAGTACAAAACTCTGGGGAGACCTTACTTTTTACATTACTTAAATACGGATAATAATATCTAATTCAGCAGTCTGTTGTCAGATTCATTTTGCATGTATATTTGTAAAGGACTATGAGAGAAATACAAAGTATCATTATCTTTTTGTACCGCTAAGAACTACAAAGCCATGAGAAGATACCCTCATTTGTTATTTTGATCCCTTAAAAGATAGTGTCACAACAACTGTGAAAAATAAAAACACCAATAAAAATAACCAGAAAAAATTCTAGAGGCTCTGCACAACCCTACTAAGAACCCAGAATGTCTGATCTTAAAGGTAGTTGTTTAGTATACATCTGAATTTTGAATGACAGGCAGGGCAGGGGGCTGGACTCGATGACCTCTCGAGGTCCCTTCCAGCCCTAGAATCTATGAATCTATGACAAAAATAAAGTACTAGCCTGAAAACTGCCACTCCTGTTTGTGCGTTTCCCCCACCCACGCCGTCTGGGTAACACAGTAGAAAACCAAACCTCATTCCAACAAGTCTCATTAATGAACCGGCAAAAGTGACTGTGTCTTGAAATGGCTGAGATGCACACTCCATTGAAATGTGTAAGAACAAAACCAAAATGTATACTCCCCTTCACTGTTTCACATGGGTATAGAAAGTTGATGTTTAGAATTGTACGGCTGGAGACTTCTAGCATAGTGCTTTAAATCTTATGGGCTTTGTACATCTACTGCCAAGATCCTGCTGATCAGGTAGGGCCAGATTCTGCCCTCTCTTGCTCACAGTGATTAGTACCCTCCTACACGATTAGTCCCACTGGTTCCAATGGACCTACTCATTACCTGTATGAGTTTCAGAACCTGGCCCCCTCATGTCATGGGAAAACACAAGAGCTTTAAAAAAGTTGTCTTCCTTTTTGCTATTGTTCCTAGAGATGTCTTCCCACAAACTTACCTGTTTGAAGCAAACTGGCAATGGTCTCTTATACCTGCCCAGATTCCTATTTATATTAAACATGGGCCACACCAACGAAGTCTAAGCTAGATTGCCCTATTGGGCACAGCCTTGAGCAAGTGCTGATGCATAAGCTGCACCACCACAGCAGTGTTCCCTCTAATTTTTCCCACTCATGTGCGGAATGAATCTTGTTACGTTCACAGATATGGAGGTGGGGCAATCACCTCCATATTGGTGCACAGAACAAAATTAATGGGGTGGGGCCAAGGAGTTCAGAGTGTGGGAGGGGGCTCAGGGTAGGGCAGAAGGTTGGGGTGTGGGGGGATGAGGGCTGTGGCAGGGGGTGAGGGTTGAGGGGTGGGGCTGGGGATGAGGGGTTTGGGGTCCAGGAGGGGGGTCAAGGCTGGGGCAGAGGGTTGGGATGCAGGGGGGGGTGAGGGCTCTGGCTGGGGGTGCGAGCTCTGGGGTGGGTCCGGGGATGAGGAGTTTGGGGTGTAGGCAGGCTGCCCCGGGGCTGGGGCCAGAGGACTTCCCCCAGCCCTGTCCCCCCGCAGCAGCAGCAAATTCTGGGGAAGAGGCCCCTCTCTTCCCGCCAGCAGCACAGAGCTCCAGGGGAAGGGACCTCTCTTCCCACTGGCAGCAGTGAGGTCCAGGAGAAGGGCCCCTTTCTCCCCGCCAGCAGCACGGAGCTCTGGGGCCAGGGGAGAGGCACACAGCAGCCCTGCACCCCCTAACTTGCCCCCTCCCCTTGTATCCAGCAACCTTCCCAGGGTGGTGGTTTGAGCATTGGCCTGCTAAACCCAGGGTTGTGAGTTCAATCCTTGAGGGGGCCACTTAGGGATCTGGGACAAAAATTTGTCAGGGGACAGTACTTGGTCCTGCTAGTGAAGGCAGGGGACTGGACTAAATGACCTTTCAAGGTCCTTCCAGTTCTAGGAGATTGGTATAGCTCCATTTAAAAAAAAAAAATAAAAAAATTCCCCACTGATCTGTAGCAATCTGGCATTGCCTGCTTCCACAAAGCAGTCACACTGTCAGTGCAGCGCTCATTTTGGTGTCGCGGCACTGGAGGGCTGGGGTGAGCTTCACACACAGTTCCAGGAATGTGGCCTTGCGCATCCGAAAATTCTGCAGCCACTGCTTCTCATCCCATACCTACATAATTATGCAATTCCACCTGTCAGTGCTTGTTTCTCAGGCCCAGAACCAGCAGTCCACTGTGTGCAGCTGCTCCGTGAATGCCAACAGCAATCTTGAATTGTTTCTTTCCATGGCGCACAGCAAGGCATCATCATCAGACTCGCAGCTCATGAAAGACTGCAGGATCAGGTGTGTTATGTTCGTAATGCTCAGCGCAATACTGAAGAGCAGTGTTGGACCCATGCTTCTCACAGCGATGGCGGATGTGCAGGCTAGTGGGACTTTTGAAAAGAGACATGAAATGTAATAAGATGCCCATGAAATGATGGGACAGAGAAAACTGCATCGTGGGATACTGAACCCATGTTCCCAGCCACACCTGCGTGACTCATTTGCACCCATGAGTAGGGTTACCAACTTTGGTTGGATGAATTCCTGGAGGCTTCATCATATGATATTATCTTTAATTAAAAATTAATCTTTAATTCCTGGAGATGCCAGGGCAATCCTGGAGGGTTGGCACTTGGCAACCCTACCCATGAGGCATTGCAAACCCTTCCCAAAACACCCTGCACTAGATGGTGGCAAGGTGCACAGTAGGATAGCTACCCACAGTGCACTGCTCTCTGCATCAATGCATGTGCTGCTACTGTGGATGAATACTGTCTACACAAGGAGTGTAGCATGGACAGGCGACAGCAGTTTAATTACTGCAGTGGCTGTACGTCAATGTAACTTAAGTTGACTTAATTTTGTAGTGTAGCCTAAAATCATGGCTCAATCCATTATAGCATGATTGTCAGTTCTGAACTCTTAATTTTGGTTCCAGCACATCTCTAATATACAGGAATGGGGCTAATTTTGTTCCACAGAAGGTGAATATAAATATTTTTTTCATGTCCCTCACAAGGTTTACATTTATTTGTTTCTTCAGGTTGGGACTATTCATACTCCTGTCTAGGGGATCTTTCAGTAGCCGTTTTGGCTTTTTTACTCAGTTTGATGACACTGGATAAAGGGAGGCAGTCAGAAGGGAATAGAGAAAAAGATCTGGGGAAGAAAAACAACTAACCTGCATATTAGCATTAAACAACAAGACATAACAGGCAGTGAATTTCTCAGTCATCACTGCAACGCCTCTGGTTTTGTTGTGAGTCAGAAAGACGAAGGGCACATGATACCAGCTCTCTGAGTATCACAATAACCTTATTAACAATATAGGATGACATGAAATATTTACAGATTAAGGGGAAAAGAGTCAGACATTTGTATCTGATGGGGATTATTGACGTAGGTTTGACATCGCTGTCCGCTAACCCTAACTGCTCTTTAAAAAGGTTTATAAAACTATTATACAAAGAAGTTTAAAGCAGACGTGGACCTTTTCTACAGTGGCCAGTAGAAACTGTTATCACCTCTCTGGCAAGAAGAGTGTTTATGGGTGTAAATTCCCTTGAAAGGTGTTAACACAATTTCCCTGGCCAACGCAGACAGAACCCCTGGGTTGAATCTGGCCCTACGTTTTTAAAATGATAGCATTAGCCTGGATGCTGGTAGAGAGTCTAAGCCTTTTTTAAAAAGAGAGTTTCAGTCCATTAACCGGGCTGTATAGAGACTCTGATATATATTTAGATTCTTGAATGGTAGAAAACAAACAAACAAGCAAGCATATTAGTGGTAGAAGGTTGCTGGCCACGTATGAGGTATGTATACTGTACTGATGTATTGTTAATTTTATTTAACACTCTACAATTATTACACGAGAGGAGTCTCACACCAATGCTAAATCACTTGATGCATCTTTTAGTTAAAGGAGAATTCTTTAAAAAAGGAAAGAGGAAGAAAAGAAAAACAGCTCTCGTTCTGATTCTCCGTCGGTGGGTATGGCGCGATTCAAATTCAGCACCTTCCTCCAAGCTACGTGGTACACCAGGGACAATAACTTACTCTGCTCCTTCCTATCAATCTGTGCACTTGTAGGGGCTTATGGTATTACTGCAAAACACTCTGGACATGCACAGCATGAAGAAACAAGTTGAAAGGTACATTTGGATGCATCAGACTCAAATCAGATAAACTCACAGGATTCACGGGGCTTCTGACACCAGGTGATTGCAAATTGGAATAAGTCCAATCCAGATTTGATTGGCACACATCGTCCCATCAAGGGGAAAAAACCCAGTGAATTTTAACAGACTAAGTGTTTAAAGAACTTGGTTAATGGAGACATAAACCTGCTAGCTTAAAATACTGGCCGCAGGTCTGACATAATCGCACACTGTTTACATATTTCATCAGTATAGAAGTTGAAGAAAACTAGCCTTTCTCTTCCCTAGAAGAACTTTGTCATAAATATAAAGGGAAGGGGGAGAGGATCTGATGCAGTGCTATAAAATCCTCTTACCAGTAAAGGGTTAAGAAATGCAGGTAGCCAGACTGACACCTGACCTGGCTGGCATCTGACCAATGCAGGGACAAGATACTTTCAAATCTTGGGAGGGGGAAAGCTTTGTGTGTGGCTTTGTCTGAGTCAGAGTGATCTTGGAAGACAGAAAGAACCTACAGAAAACTAGTCTCCTCACCAAACCTCACTTGTCTAAAGTAAGTGTAGTCAGCACTGCGAGTAGATTTCTGTTTATTTTTCTTGGTGGTACATTCCCTGTGGGAGAGGGAAGGGTTATTCCTGTTTCTCTGTAACTTTAAGGTTTTGTCCAGAGGGGGGAATCTCTCTGAGTTTGGAAATTGAGTGCCCTGTAAAATAGTTACCATCCCGATTTTACAGAGATGATTTTACCTTCTTTATTTTTAATAAAATCCTTCTTTTAAGAAGCTGACTGTTTTCTATGGTGTTAAAACCCCGGGGGTGGGTTTTTTTAGATCACTGTGTAACCAATTGGTTAAGGGATTATTCTCAAGTTTCCCAGGAAAGGAGGCTCCGAGCTTGAGGGGGTGAGTGTGGGCGGAAAGAAGGTTACAGCGTGGAGGGACACTGGAGCACAAGTGTCGGCTATCCACAAATCCTTAGTGGACCCCAGCTTAATCAACCCAGAGGCACAAGTGACGATTCAACCCTTCAAGTCCAACTCTTTTGATTTACCTACAGCCGTGTTGCCTGTCCAGTACAAGGGCTGGTCAGGAAATTGGACTTTTGCAGTCTATGATGATTATCCCATTCCCATGTTGGTGGGGGAAGACTTGACAAATTGTGTGAAGCTAGCCAAGAGGGTGGGAATGGTCACCCGCAGCCAGGCTAAGCAAGCTGTCACACCTAGCTCTGTTCCTGAGACTTCCACCAGAACCCCATCTGTACTACCAGAGACCCAGATAGAGGTGGTGGAACCGGATACCCTGCCAACGACTGCAACAGCCGTCGTAGATCCAATCACAGAAACCCGACCCAAGCCAGTCTCGGAACCGGAACAGGCGAAGCAACCAGCACCAGAACCATTGCCAGCACTGAGTCCAGCACTTGCAACCCCATCTACCGTGCCAACACCCAAGGGCACCACCGAGCCTGCAATGGCAGCAGCAGCCGATAACTCAATACAAGAGGCTCAGCCAGAGCCTGAATTACCACATTGTGCACCAGCGGAGAGTGGTTCACAGTCAACGGAAACAAACCCATCACCTGCATCGCTTCCAGAGGGACCCAGGCCAGGTCCACAACCCAGTGAGGAACTGATGTCTCCAGCATCTAGGGAACAGTTCCAAGCCGAGCAGGAAGCAGATGAAAGCCTACAGAGAGCTTGGACAGTGGGATGGAGCACCCCACTGCCTCTCAGCTCTTCTAATCAATCCCGGTTTGTTATAGAAAAAGGACTTCTATATAAGGAGACTCTTTCTGGTGGACACCAGGAAGACTGGCGTCCTCAGAGACAGTTGGTGGTTCCGACTAAGTACCGGCTAAAGCTCTTGAGCTTAGCCCATGATCATCCTAGTGGTCATGCTGGGGTGAACAGGACCAAAGACCGTTTGGGGAGGTCATTCCACTGGGAGGGAATGGGCAAGGATGTTTCTACCTATGTCCGGTCTTGTGAGGTGTGCCAAAGAGTGGGAAAACCCCAAGACCAGGTCAAAGCCCCTCTCCAGCTACTCCCCATAATTGAAGTTCCATTTCAGCGGGTAGCTGTGGATATTCTGGGTCCTTTTCCGAAAAAGACACCCAGAGGAAAGCAGTACATACTGACTTTCATGGATTTTGCCACCCGATGGCCAGAAGCAGTAGCTCTGAGCAACACCCGGGCTAAAAGTGTATGCCAGGCATTAACAGAGATTTTTGCCAGGGTAGGTTGGCCCACCGACATCCTTACTGATTCGGGAACTAATTTCCTGGCAGGGAGCATGAAAAGCCTGTGGGAAGCTCATGGGGTGAACCACTTGGTTGCCACCCCTTACCACCATCAAACAAATGGTCTGGTGGAGAAGTTTAATGGAACTTTGGGAGCCATGATACGTAAATTCGTAAATCAGCACTCCAACGATTGGGACCTAGTGTTACAGCAGTTGCTCTTTGCCTACAGGGCTGTACCACATCCCAGTTTAGGGTTTTCACCATTTGAACTTGTGTATGGCCGTGAGGTTAAAGGGCCATTACAGTTGGTGAAACAGCAATGGGAGGGCTTTACGCCTTCTTCGGGAACTAACATTCTGGACCTTGTAAGCAACCTACAAAACACCCTCCGAGACTCTTTAGCCCTTGCTAGAGAAAACCTAAAAGAGGCTCAGGAAGAGCAAAAGGCCGGGTATGATAAACATGCCAGAGAGCGTTCCTTTAAAGTAGGGGACCAGGTCATGGTCTTGAAGGCGCTCCAGGCCCATAAGATGGAAGCGTCATGGGAAGGGCCATTTACGGTCCAAGAACGCCTGGGAGCTGCTAACTATCTCATAGCATTCCCCACCTCAACTCTCAAGCCTAAAATGTACCATGTTAATTCTCTAAAGCCTTTTTTCCCCCGAGAATTGAAGGTTTCTCAGTTTACAGCCCAGGGAGGAGATGACGCTGGGGGGCCTGAAGGTGTCTACTACGAAGAACCAACTGGTTAAAATTGTTCTTGCAATGCGGACAATATTGGTAGTCTTTATACAGTTATTAGTATATTTGGAGATGCATGTGTCTTATTAATTTTGTTTTCTTTTAGAGCTCCAGGAAGAAATCACAGCCAGTGTTTCACACTATCGGTGATTTGGGGGGCGTGTCATAAATATAAAGGGAAGGGGGAGAGGATCTGATGCAGTGCTATAAAATCCTCTTACCAGTAAAGGGTTAAGAAATGCAGGTAGCCAGACTGACATCTGACCTGGCTGGCATCTGACCAATGCAGGGACAAGATACTTTCAAATCTTGGGAGGGGGAAAGCTTTGTGTGTGGCTTTGTCTGATTCAGAGTGATCTTGGAAGACAGAAAGAACCTACAGAAAACCAGTCTCCTCACCAAACCTCACTTTTCTAAAGTAAGTGTAGTCAGCACTGCTAGTAGATTTCTGTTTATTTTTCTTGGTGGTACATTCCCTGTGGGAGAGGGAAGGGTTATTCCTGTTTTTCTGTAACTTTAAGGTTTTGTCCAGAGGGGGGAATCTCTCTGAGTTTGGAAATTGAGTGCCCTGTAAAATAGTTACCATCCCGATTTTACAGAGATGATTTTACCTTCTTTATTTTTAATAAAATCCTTCTTTTAAGAAGCTGACTGTTTTCTATGGTGTTAAAACCCCAGGGTGGGTTTTTTTAGATCACTGTGTAACCAATTGGTTAAGGGATTATTCTCAAGCTTCCCAGGAAAGGGGGCTCCGAGCTTGAGGGGGTATTTGGGGGGAAAGGAAGTTCAAGTGATTCCTTTCCTGGATTCCTGCTTAGACCCACTTGATGGTGGCAGCAAAAAAAACATTTCTCAGGGTGCAGGGAATTTTGTACCTTGGGGGTTTTAACCTAAGCTGGTAAAACTAAGCTTAGGGGCTCTTCATGCGGGTCCCCATGTCTTTACCCTAGAATTTAGAGGGGGGAGGGAACTCTGACAAACTTTCAGCAGGAATAGCATTGCTTTGTCCCAAGTCAGCTTGAAAGCCCATCTCTGTTCATAAGAGAGCTGCCTGTAATCTCAACTTTTTAGACTGATAATTATAAAATGGCTTGAGAACTCAGGGCAAAATGAAGCATTGGGTTTGCTCTGTCAGTATTAGCATATTTCTAGCGAGGATTGTGTTTAAACCCTGCTCACTGAAGAAGTGATCACATGTTTTCCCGAGCCACAGGTTTTCCCAGGCCTGAGATTTGCACCACAGATTTCAGCCAAAAGGCCAGTACTGGGGGAGTTGGCTTCCCAGACAAAAGCTTCCACGGTTGTGTCTTGGGTCTGTCTGTGAGAGGGAAATGACCCATTGGTTCCGGTGTTGAAAACTGATTTGGTGGATAGGACACGCTAGATAAAAAACATTTTCAACACTGTTATGGGAGAGATCTGGTAGAACACAGTCATAATCACGTTTTCTCTTAAGACTGTCTACACTAGGGAAATTGTGCAAAAAAATTCCCTGCCATTGTTAACACTGGGTCAGTTCCAGCAACATTGACAGTCCTAGTGTAGACAAGCTGCTGGCACATGCCACAATTTTAAACACTGTGTCAGTCAGATACAGCCTGAGCAGGGCAAGGCAATATTGTGTTTAAAACCATGTCTGCAGTTGGCAGCCTATCTACCTTTGGCACCCTGTTCTACTAACATCAGTGGAGCAGAATCAGCGTTAGCAATAAAAGGAAATTTTGGAAAAATCCTCTAGTGTAGACAGGGTCCGGCAGTGTTGAAAATGGCTTTATCCCATCTACCTAGCAGATAAACCACTAACCAGCCTGTCTTGTGTAAGCTGCATCAGTGTGTCTACACGCAACACTCCCTCCAATTGTTGTTGTTCTTGAGCATATTGGTAGCTGTTTCTCAATGCCAGGAACAACTCCCCAGGCAAGGTACATCGCAGGTGCACAAAAACTTTCTAGCATGTTAGCAGATGTTTATGTTGCAATACATATTTGAATGCATATATAATGTAAAAGCTTAATGTATGTGTTCTTACACACACACACACATATACACCTTTGTTTTCTGTCTCATTGTAAATATTGGATATGTAATATAAAGTGTAATATTTTTTTATGTGGCATATGATATACCTTTGCCCCTGTTGACAATTTTGGTTTGCTCCAATGACTGCTTTGAATAGTTCTGGCCTGCACACAAATCCACACACGCGTTGTGAGGACCAGGGCCTAGACCCTCATATCCATGCAGATGCCATGGCAGACGGCCACGAGCCTGAGGCTCTGAGCAATGAACTGTACCTGGAGGCCTGAAATCTACTATGTTGAGCATCGCTGCCTTTGGATGGCAGTACTGGGGGAGGTAATGGGGTTTTCACTGTTCTGTGGGGATTCCATTGTTCTGTTTTTATTATTTTATATTATATTAGGTAGTTGATTACTTCTTGCTTGAGGGATTTGCTTTCTTTTTGGTGGGGAGAATTTATTCGATTTATTTTTATTGCTGAACTAGGATCTGATCCAAAGCTCATTGATGTCCATGAAAAAGCTCCCATTGACTTCAGTGGGCTTTGGATCAGGCCTTTCCTTCTCTTTCAGATCTCGTTTTAATATCCAGAGACAGAAATGGCCTCGCTATGAGGCATTCTTGTGGGTCCATCCATTCAGCCCAGCCAGTTTCTCTCTCTCTCTCTCTCTCACACACACACACACACACACACACACACACACAGGCGGGGGCTGGAGCACCCACAGGGAAAAATTGGTGGGTGCTGAGCACCCACCGGCTGCTCCCCGCCAGCCCCGCGCGTGCTCGTCCGCCCGCCCAACTCACTCACCTTCCGGGTTCCCTGCGCAGCTGGAGGAGGCGCCTCCGGCCGCGCAGGGAAGGTGAGTGAGTTGGGCGGGCAGGCGGGGAGCAGCCAATTTTTCCCGGGGGGAGGGGGTGGGGATTTGGGGAAGGGGCGGGGCCGGGGGTGGAGTTGGGGTGGGGCTGGGGGTGAAGCACCCAGCGGCGCTGACAAAAGTCGGCGCCTATGCACACACACACACACACTCTTCACCTGATGCAGTGTGACCCCTGAGGAATGTCCTGGTCCTACAGAGATTGGTGGGTGACCCATGGGGGGTGGTGCACCCGAGAAAGGTAAATGGAGAGCTGAGATTTATCAAGGGGGCAGGGAGTTGTCATTTCAGCAATGTCGTTGTTTCCCATTTTCTCTGTTTCAGAGCTCTGGCATATGAGACAAGTGCCTCCGGCAGCTCCCCAGAGCCGTGCCTCACCGTGTCAAAGCGGTACGGCCGTACATGCATTATGTGGGGGGAGACTGCACCGAGAAGGCTGCCTTCAGTTCAGGGTGCTTTGTTACCAGGAAGATGTTGGCAAATTAGAAGGAAAGCAGAGGAAACCAGTGACAATTATTAAGGGGCTGGAGGTAGCAATGTGGTCATCCCCCTAGACCAGCGTTGCTCAAACTAGGGTCCACGGACCCCTGACGGCCCCAAGAGTATCCCAGGGGGTCCCCGAGCCCCGCTGATCAACTCCTCCCCCTCCCTCCCTCAGCTCCTTCTCCTCCCTCTCAGCGCCTCCTGCACACTAAAAGTCCGGCGGCGCAGCGTGGCTAAGGCAGGCTCTCTGCCTTCCCTGGCTCCGCGCCGCTCCCGGAAGTGGCCGACATGTCGCTGTGGCCCCTGGGGGCAGGCAGGGGGTCTCTGCGCGCTGCCCCCACCCCGAGCACCAACTCCGCAGTGCCCATTGCCAGGGAGCTGCGGCCAATGAGAACAGCAGGGGCGGTGCCTGCAGGCAGGGGCAGCATGCAGAGACCCTCGGCCCCTCCGCCTAGGAGGCACTGCCAGAGGGATGTGCTGGTCGCTTTCGGGAACCGCCTAAAGTAAGCGCCGCCCAGCCGAAGCCCACACCCCTCACCCCCTCTCACACGCCAACTCCCTACCCCAACCCAGAGCCCGCACTCCGCACCCAAACTCCCTCCCAGAGCCCGCACCCCACACCCCCTCCTGTATATGTCTGCTTCTCAGGGGGTCTTCTTTGGTCATAAAGTCCTACACATAGCGCACTCTGCCAGCACACACTGAGCTCCCTCTGCTGCCTTCAGAAAGTCATTTGCCAAATGGCCTAGCAGATACTACCAAGTCTCTATGTAGAGAACTGATTGGGTTTGCCTTGGTTCAAATGAAGAAAATTATCTGACAGTGAACAGAACATTTAACGTGACTCAAGGTGAAAGCCTGGCAGGTGAAGGCCCCAAACCAGACTGTGACTTGGCCCACCTCAGAGTTATTTTAGCCAATTATCCTTTGCCCTTTTGGAGTATGTCTACACTGCGGCTGGGAGCAAGCCTCCCAGCCCGGGTAGACAGACTTGTGCTAGCTGGGTTCAAGCTAACGTGCTACAAATAGCAGTGTGGACATTCCAGCTTGGGCTCTGAGGTCAGACCTTACTTCCAGTTGCCACACACTTCCTCGCTAGCACCCGTTCCAGTGCCACACACTTCCTCGTCAGGACCTGATCCAAAGCTCATTGATGTCCATGAAAAAGCTCCCATTGACTTCAGTGGGCTTTGGATCAGGCCTTTCCTTCTCTTTCAGATCTCTTTTTAATATCCAGAGACAGAAATGGCCTCACTATGAGGCATTCTTGGGGGCCCATCCATTCAGCCCACATGGCTGACCAGCATTCCCCAGCCCAAGAAGCTGCCCATTTCTCCCCCATTGCCCTCAGCCCCTAACAGACACAAAATAGAGGTGAAGCTCCCAAGCGTCAAAGTTTGTACAGGGTCCCCGCAAAACCTAAGGCTGGCTCTGACCTCTCCTTCCTTCGCTCAGAGGGCAAACTGTGCCTCTGTGACTTTCTCCAAGGTACTCTTGACTGCTGCACTGTAGGCTGTCTACTGGAGGGAGTCCACTGAGTGATGTGACTCCCCTACCCTGCCACATACCAAGCTCCTGGATATGCTCCTTTCATGGTCCCTGCCGATCGCTTTCTCTCCATGAATATAGCCCTTTGTGCGAAACAGTCTAAGCCCATCCTTTTTTAGGCCTCCATCAGGCTGTGCACTGTGCATGAGAGAGCCACTTTGAAATCAGTACAGCTCCACGTAGGTACAAGAGTCCACCCAGGTGCAGCACAGCACAGGGTCGCGTCTCCAGTGACATGCCTTAAGCCTGGTCTACACTACAGAGTTAGGTCAACGTAAGGCAGCTTACGTGGAACGGACTACACGACAGTGTCTACACTGTCTACACCTCAGTCTTGCTCCCGCCAATGTTGGTGCCCTACTACACCGACATAATAACTCCACCTCCACGAGGGGCGTAGGACTGTAAGAGTGACGCACTGTGTACACAGACACTGTGCTTTCTAGGAGCCTCTTGTTAAAATTTCGTAACCAATTTGACAGGAGCCCTCATGGGGCTACTGACTTCAATGGAGCTCTGCTGGTGCACAGTGCCCGATGCAGTGCTGGAGTGGGGGGCTTAAAAACAGCTGGGCTTTTTCTGTTTCACACCAAGGGAGAGAAAGCAATTAAGGGAGGGGGAGGGGAGTGATCTCCCGCTTCTGATGGAATTCACACCTTCTCTGGATATTGCTAAATCCTCCCTGCCCCCAAAGGGCTTCCCATTGGGGCTCATAAAAACCATTCTGAAGGGTGCATGTTTGGCCTTTGGAATGGACCAGAGGGCATTGAATAGCACAAACTATATTTGTAAAGGATTTCTCAGTGGGAGAGCCCACTACAAGATCTTCAGCCCCATACTCACATCAAATTAGGATACTGACCTCCTTTGTAAAGCATTTGGAGATCTCTGGATAAAAAACACTATGTAAGAGCAAGGCGGTATTATCATTTTATTGAAGCTGAGCACTGTGCTATTAATCCACTCTGTGGGCCTGAGTCTCCTCTTCCTTACACCAGGCTTACACTCACATACCTGCACTGACTAGTAGCTACTCCTGAGTTACACCAGGATAAGGGAGAGGCAAAGCAGGCCTATGTTTTTAAGGAACAAAGGAGAAACATTTCCACCAAAGTGAAGTGAAAGGTGGCCCTGATCCTGCAGTGAGAACAGCAAAGGTGCCCCCTGTGTCACTGTGGTTCCCAGTGCAGGATCAAGGCCTTCATTTGTCTCTTTCCTCAATTGTGGGTGTGGGAAAACGATTTTGTTAAAATGAGCAAACTAATGCTCAGGTTCCCGAGCGCTACTGCCACCTTTCTAGCAATAAGTGGGGCATGGGATTTATCCCAGGCCACGGGAGACATTTAGGTGAGCCCCCCTTGTTAAAATACTGGCAGCACATCACTGATTTTTCCCCCTCTCTTAATTCACTGAAATGTGCAAAAGTTTAGTTCACTCTGCACACTGAATTTCCTGTCCTTGACCTTTTTTGCTTTTCCTTTCCGTGTCTATCACAATTAGCCAAATATTCTCATGCAGAGCACAGGTTAACATTTCTCATATGTATGCATTTTGCTAAGGGTCAGCATTCAGCTCTGGCCTGTACAAGGTTTTAGAAAGAAACACCCAATGTCTGGGGGGGGGATCTTAGCACAAGGAAAAGAAAGCACAGCGAGAACTCCCCAGAACAGGCCTGCTGTCATTTGCACCCACCACTCCCTCAACAGGAAACCTCTTAAAAGGCTTCTGCTGATTCTGGCTCTTTGAGGCTCCGAAACAGGGGGGAGCATGTAGAAGTGTTGCTATGTCTCCACTAACGGTTGCAGACAGACCCGTCACTTAGAACAAGAGATAGTATCATGCAAGATTTGCAGCAAAGCTACTATTACCTCCTCTTTACAAATAACATTTCCCTGACTGAATTCTGCATATACAGCAGAAAATTGCATTCAACCCAAGGATGACCATGTCCAGAAAACACATATGGCTCCTTATACTTCAGACTGATCCTGTCACATTTGACAACTTCATGCTAACCCACAAGGCCTATGCCCTATTACTGACCTCAGGTGTTATTTATTTGCAGCCTTCTCCACCCTCCCTCTACATTTTTATCATGTTACGCTACAGTTGGTTAACCTCCCTGAGATCCTTAAACACTAGTAAACGTCTAGTCCAATTCAGAACTGGAGTACACTGAATATTCCATTAAAGAGAAAAAAAGTATTCTGGCTAATGTCATTTTTATTAGAGCTGTTTAGCATGCATGGGAAGGATAATGACCTTCCATTTTCACTTCCACCAAAGCATGTGAGTACTTAACACAAGAGGAACATTTATTAAAAGGCTAAAAGATCGCAGAGGAAACTACCAACTTCAGGAGGATTCTAGCTTCTCTTTGTGTCTATTGGCCCAATTTTCCAAACCATCCTATCACGTCTCCTGAAATGTGGTGATTTTTTTTTTTAATTCTAAGGCCCCTTATACATGATGATTTTATTCCTTACAGTTTCCCAACATTGAAAGCGCTTGTGTCAAGAAGGCACCATTAGCCACTGGCATTTTAACCACTGGATAGACCAGCCCTGAGTAAGATTAGACGACCCCATTTATAATGCTGATGGCTGCCTGGAACCTTGTCTATGCTGACATGCCATTGTTGCTATCACAGCTGGAGCTGAAACAGGGGGAGCAAAGTGGGAAATGTTCTGCTGGTGTAGGCAATTTTGCTAACGGCACCAGCATGACGATTTTAGCCATCATAACTCTCAGCCACCGTTTACTTACAGCACCAATAGTTCAGAGTGCAGGTGCATTTCATTGCTACTTCTTGCAACAAAATAGGGTTGAAAAATGCATACCCATATTGCAGCATACCCATATTCACAGGCGCTAAATCAGTAAGGTAGGTAGGGCTCAGGGCTATTGCATCACAAATCGCTGCTCTGCACATGGTGCTGAAAACATTTTAGCCCTTTCTAAACTAACCCTTGCACTTAAGAGCAGCTTCACTATTGGTAGCAGTTGCTGTACCATGGGCACTATGTTTTCCAGCATAGGCAAGTCCACAAAGCGGGAATGCAACTTTCAGGTCTTCAAAAGGTAGGTTTTCATGGTTCATTTCCATAAAGCTCAATGCATAATGCATTATCTCATTCAAAGGTAAAGAGTGGATACACACAAGGACGAAAGATTAAATCCGGGAAATTCTAAACAATTGGCAGGAGGCAGAACCATGGCAAATTGATTCCACTACCCCTCTGCAAAAGGAAATGAAAAAAGAATATTTGTGTATTTTTTTAACCACACGTAAGATTTAAAGGCATTTTCAGGAGGGAGGGGTTAACAAGAGCAATATACATCAGCCTTTGGAAAGTTCTGCAGGTTGAGAAGATTTTATTTTTTAAACAATGGACATCTCACCCTTTTCTTGTACAGTATTACAGGGCTAAGGACCTGGAATGATAATGCCTGTTTCTGTATCAGCAATATGAGAGGAAGAAAACAGAGAGCACATGGAGCTCTGTGCAGGGGAGGGAACGCTTGAAGAAATTTGTATTCTCCCCCCAAAGAAAAAGATTAATTTAAATACCTAGGTGGTCTTGCTTGATTGGTTGGTTTTATGTCAGCGCTGACCCTACAGTAACCCCAGTCTTGCTGATCAAAGGGATTATGCTACAGACTCCAGGGTCAACTTTGTTGTCTATAATACTTTGCCGGCTCTCTGTGTATTGCTTCACATAGAGCTGCTGTTTGCTGCTTGTCTGGGGGCATCCGTACTCTTGTTGTCCTTTGGTGACCTTCTTTTGGACTCAAAGAGAGGTTTAAAGTGTTGATTTACAGTCTGATCTCAGCATACTTTATTTTCTTTCCTGTGTCAAAGCCAGGCGAGGGGAACAAGACAGTGCTATTTAGTGCACAGAGCTCAGAGAAAAAGTAAAGGCTCTGTGACTCCAAGGTATTGTTATTACTGCACATGCACAGATTTGATGTCAGGTTGATCAAGCAGGCAATTTCTGAACATCTCTTCTCCCTCGCCAGCGCAAACGTTTAGTGCACCCAGAGCTAAGAACAGATGCTATAAAAAAGGCCCCTAACCACTGGAAGTGCTCCTCAGTATAGTAGCAATTCTATTTTATAGCCAGAGGGGCCAGCAGTGTGTGTGTGCCAGAGGGCTCAGGTAGAGAGAGAGAGAGTGTGTGTGTGTGTGTGTGTGTGCGCGCACTTGTACACAGCTTCAATCATTACCCGTTTCTATGGGCTATCTCACTTTCCCAGGAGGTAGGCTGACCATATTTCCTTGAGACAAAAATGGGACATTGGGATGGCAAAAACGGGACAGGGAGACAAGGGGCAGCCGCAACAAGCTGCCCCTCGTCTCCCCGCTCAGCAGCTCGGCGGGGAGACGAGGGGCAGCCGCAACAAGCTGCCCCTCATCTCCCCGCTCAGCAGCTCGGCGGGGAGACGAGGGGCAGCCGCAACAAGCCAGCATTCAGTTTTTTACAAAAAAATAAAAACTATATATAGTTTATTAAAAACGGGACAAAATTGACATTTATATTAAAATGACGGGACAGTCGGGAAATATGAATAAAACAGTACTGTCCCGTTTAAAACGGTACGTATGGTCAGCCTACCAGGAGGGCATGTGTATACTTTCCTGGCATCATGGCCATGGCTAACTACATTCTATTTTTCCTCCCCTCGTACATGAATAATGGGAGAGATGACTTTCCTCCCACCTAAATAAAGGAATTATAGACTAAAGTATGGGCTCAGAATTTAAAATGAGCCAAAGGTAATGTACCAGTGTAGGTTGATGAACTACCATTAGTGTACTGGGGAAATGGTATTGCCATAAATGATGTGTGAAGCCCCTATCCATGCAGGTAAGCAGATAAAGACAGGAGCACCACCATGTGGAGTGCTGCTGAATAACAGCGTGACTTGACTACAGTGGCACCACAGGCCACGGCTCAGTGCCACAATGCACACAATGCATTTTAAAGTGTCTGAATGGGGCCTGAGTGTGTATAGCCTATGGCCCTATCTATCTAGGTCAGTGGTTTTCAAACTGTGATCCACAGGCCAGTGGGCCACAGAAAGTGGGCATGTCACATGGTCTGACTCAAAAGGATTTGAGTAGGGCTGCCAACTCCTTGAACAACGAGGGACATGCTGGCATGGGTCTATGAACCCAGGTCTGCAGGGTTCATGGGAGCAGCCATACACCAACCCTCCTCCTGGCAGCCTGTTTAAATGGGACCCATGGCTCCCAGCCCCAGTGAGTGCCTCTGCCCTGAGGTCTGATTGGCAGAGTCCCAGAGCAGCTGATTGGCCCACTGGGCCTTCTTTAAGCCTGGCACAGAAACAGGAAGCTGTCTGAACAATTGGGTTTCTGATCCTTGATTTCCTGGCATCTGACTGGTGGTTCTGATCACCAGTTTGTCTGCTGCGTCTCACCCCCTGGTATCCTGATTCAGCTGACTCCTGTCTCATGACTGTGGACTCTGGCTGTGACTATGAGATCTGGCTGCCCTTGACCTGGCCATGACACACTCTTGCAGGAATCAAAACTTTCCCTCTCGTCACAAATCTCCAGTTGGCAGAGCTGAGTTGTGGCTAGCAAAAAGAAACATGCAAGTGATTGGATTGTTGTGTTCTGCCTCAAAACAATGGGGACAGAGGTGGGACTGAGTATAACCAAATGACCTGAAATAATTTGCTATAGACTAGCAGTCATTTACTCCCTAGAAGGTCAAGCAACATTCAGGTCCCTGAGCATTCCCCATTCTCTTACCTAATCACAAATGCACCACCCCAGAGCCTATTCCAACAGAAGAGATCTGAATGCAGATGCTTCAGAAACCCATCAACAGGACTCTGAGCTGGCCAAAAGGCTTGTTAGGAAGTAACATGAGGCAGCCACTTCTTCGTCCCTCACAGCCAGGGCCAGTGCAAGGAAGTTTTGCGCCCTAGGCAAAACTTCCTTGCACCGGCCCTGCGCCCCTCCCTCCCCGCGGCAGGCGGCTCCCCATCCCCCCCATGGCAGCTCCCCACCCCAGCCCCCTCCCGCGGCAGCTCAGCCCCTGCACCCGCAGCAGCCGGCTCCCCACCCCCCTACTGCGGCTAATCCCCCCCGCTCACAGCAGCTCAGCCCCCTGCCCGTGGGCTGCGGCAGCCTCCACCCCACCTGCGGCGAGCCGCCCCTTGCCTCCCGGCTCCACGCTCAGCCGCTGAGCAGAGCGTGGAGCCGGGAGGCAGGAGGCAGCCGCGGCGAGCCGCCCGCGAAGCCCTGCTGAGCCCCAGCGGCATGGCAACAGCCCTCGCCACAGCAGGGCTTCACGAGGAAGTGGGCGGCTGTCTCTTGCCTCCCGACTCGAGCTTGGAGGCAGGAGGCAGCTGCCCGCCGCCAAGGGCGGCGAAATGTCACCCCCCAAATCCTGGCACCCTAGGCAACCGCCTAGGGTCACCTAGTGAAAGCGCTGGCCCTGCTCACAGCCCATGCAGTCCTAGAAAAACAAACGAACTGAGTGTGATCCTGTAACTCATAAAGCGTTGTTGGGGGTCTTACATTAAATGTGAGCAGACAGTGCCAGTTCTAGTGACAAATGCGTGGTAGGTGACTTTGCGATGATTGCTTTCGAATTGTAGTCCAGGACCTGTTGACTTCATTAGATTTTTGAAGCAGGCCATTATACCACCTTTTTATTAATCTTAGGTGTGATCTTCACTGGGAATAACTGTTTGTGCCCTAGATTTGGTTCTGTATCATTAATACGGAACGGGATAGGGTTTTCCCCTGCTAATTTTTTACCTTAGGTCTGGTTTTCTGGAGAACTTGTTCGAAGTCTCAGAAATGTGGATTTTGAGCTTTTTCTGACTTTCATTGATGGAGTGAGGGGACTGAACTCCAACCCAGTGTCTGGAATAGGAGCCTGCAGCAGAACCGGTCTCTGGGCAACCTATCAAGCACGGCCTGTTGTAGGCTGCCTAATTGTCTATGCTACCTGATTGGTTGGAAGAGCCAGACAACCACCTTTTAAGCCCAACTGTTCAGTGGTTGCTTAAAGCATTTGCTCATGATGGGGAGAGCTTCTGCCTTGGCCCCAGTCTTGTCTCACTCCAAGTAACCTAGCTCTCTACTCCTCAGCTCTGATTCCTGACTGGCTCTGCCACTCCTTGGCTCTGGCATCTGCTTCTGACCCAGCTTCTGACTCTGTCTGTGACCTTTGGCTCTAGTACCTGGCCTCTGATGCTGGGCTCCAATTCCTGGCTACTGGTTGCTGCTCTAGCCACTATGCATGACCACCCATGTCCCAGTCACTGACACCCAGGACTCTATTGCAGGGATCGGCAACTTTGGCACGCAGCCCATCACGGAAATCAGCTGGCAGGCCGGGACAGTTTGTTTACCTGCAGTGTCTGCCGGTTCAGCCGATCGCAGCTCCCACTGGCTGTGGTTCGCTGTTTCGGGCAAATGCAGGCTGTGGGAAGCAGCAGCCACCACATCCCTCGGCCCGTGCCGCTTCCCACAGCTCCCATTGGCTTGGAACGGTGAACCGCGGCCAGTGGGAGCTGCAATCGGCCAAACCTGTGGACGCTGAAGGTAAACGAACCATCCTGGCCTGCCAGCGGATTTCCCTGATGGGCTGCATGCCAAAGGTTGCCAATCCCTGCTCTACTGTATTGTATATAGGTTCTCCTACCACCATCTTCATTGTCGTATCTGAGCAATGCCCTGGCTCAACTCAGTCAAACCTGTATTAAATCTTATGTAATGTGCCATTCCCATACTGTTTCATTATTCCTTCAGCATCTTTTTAGATCAACACTTCACAGCACAAGATAGATTGCTCCACTGTCTAGAAACATTACAGTCTTACCACCCCACAGCTATTCAATATAAAGTGGTATAGTGCAGGGATCTGTCTGGTTTTCTTATTTTAAGACCAGGGCACAATACACTGTACCCAGCATTAGCCATAAGATTTAGACTACATAGTATAAAATGCAATCTTTTCAGGTTAATTTAGAGTAACTTTTATGCTACTGTGTGCACAGCAGGGCCGGCCCACAACATTTTGGCACCTGAGGCGGGGAGCTCAAATGACGCCCCCATGCCTCCTAGTTTGGGCCAAAACTTTGAAAGGTCTCAATTCTGCCTTCTTCCTGGTCTACTCTTCTCACAGTACTGCTCTGCTGCCCATCTCAATAAAGGAGAACTAACAGCTTAAAATGCCTTGTTCAAAAATTTTAAGTAACACTTAACTTTCAAATGCCTGAACAGCAAATGTAACTTTTCTTGTCTGCATAGTAAACACTGGCATTTTTATCTGTTTGAAAAATCAAAGTGGTGCTTTCCGTGCCTTCTTGGTTGCAAAGTTTTGAACTGCTTCCTGAAGGTCCACAGTCTGGGCCAGCTCATGCTCTATTGAGATGGTTGCAAGGCCGACCAGCCTCTCCTGTGTCATTGTGGAGTGTAGATGTGTTTTTATTAACTTCAGCTTGGAGAAACTGCATTCTACACTGGCAACTGTTACAGGAAATGTTAGAAGTATGCGCAGAGCAACAAAAGCATTTGGAAAGAGGGTGGTCGTTTTATTTGTGCACATGTATTCCAGAACAGCCTTTGGAGTTGATCCTGCTGAAATGTATCTTGAAAGGGCTTTCAGTTCATCACCTAAATCACTTATATCAATATTGCGCATGTCATCATGTGGCAACACTGTCTCCAGTGCACTGCATTGCTGGTGTAGGTCTTTTTCGGGTATAGTGAGGAGTTTTGGAATCTAATACAACATCCCAAATATACTGCTGTGTTCCTTGAGCTGCATGAAACGTTCTTCAACTGACTGTATTGCACAATCTAGCACCTGGTTAAAGAAGTCAACTTTGAATTGTTGTTTGGGGTCTCTTAGGGGATGGATTATCCCGTGCTTTGTAATCAAAATGTCTTCTCCTTCGGTGACTCTTGTATTCTTGAACGGGTGGGGAAATAGCTTCAGTGTGAAGTTCCTCTGCCAACTTCTGTGCATTCTTCAGAACGTTTTGAAATCCCTCATCTGACCGGTAAGACTGTAAGTATGACTTTGCTTGACCCAGTTGTTCCATTGCTCCAGATATATCAAGGTCAACACCTTCGAGTGTCTTGCTTACAACATTTCTTTCAAACAGTATGTCATGCCACAACACTAAGCCACACAGAAATTTAAAGTTATGTATGTTTTTGGTGATTCCATTTCCCTCTGCCACTGTTCTCCCACGAAAAGTTCCTGTCATAGCATTATCCTCCATAATGGGAACTATGGCATCATCTATCTTCCCAATTTGGTGTTTGATATGTTTTATCGCCTCCACTCAACTTTCCCATGGTGTGGCACTCAGTAGTTTCAGTGTCAGAGAGGTTGTTCCCAGATGTTGCTTCCAAATTTGCCATCGATGAGTTGATGCAGAGAAAAATACATAGATGCTTTGAATTACATTAAAAAAGTCAGCAGCCTCATTAGAAGCTGATGCTGCATCACTGACCACCAAATTCAATGAATGAGAACTGCATGGGACAAAAAAAGCTCGAGGGTTTAACTCTCGGATCCGTGTCTGCACTCCTCTGTTCTTTCCTCTCATGTTGGCACCATTATTGTAGCCCTGACCTCTCATGTCAGCTATCGCAATTCCCGTATCTTCCAGCTTTTGAAGAAGCACATTTGTCATACCAGCTCCAATAGTATCATCAATGTCAATAAATTCTAGAAAATGCTCTCTGACAGTCACCATTGCAGGGACATTTTCACTAGGTTCTGTTGTTGTTACAAAACGCATCTTTAAAGTTAGTTGTTCCGTATGGCTGATGTCAGGTGTGCAGTCCAGAGGAACAGAGTAATTTCTCACTGACTTCAGATCTGCCACAATCTTCTGTTTGGCTTTTGTTGCTAGTAACTGTATGATCTCATTTTGAATTGTTTTTCCAAAGTAGTGGTGTGTGTACATTTCTTGGATGGTGACTCTTCTTAGATGCTCCTGGAGGACAGCATCAAACTCAGCCATCAGCTCCACAATTTTAAGAAAGTTTCCATTGTTTGGCACATACAGCTGATCTGAAGTGCCACACAGTGCTAGGTTTTGGGTAGCAAGCATTTTCACAATGGCAACGAGCCTTTTCAGAACATTTTGCCAGTAAAGAGACTCTGATGCAATCTTCTCTTGATGCTGATCATCTATGGTGGCCTTTAACCTTAGTCTCATCTCAAGCTCTTTCCACCTACGGAATGCTCTCTGGTGATTTGCTGCCTTCTCATGGCATGCCATATTTCTAGCCAGATTTTTCCAGTCCTTTGTTCCTGTAGAACCCAATGTGGCTGGAACATTAGACTGGAAGAGTTTGCAACAAAAACAGTATGCAGCATTCTGGGTTTTTGAGTACATAAGCCATGGCCTCTCCACTTTGTCACCGCTGGGGATTTCACGCCAGTAATGTGTTGAATGGAAACTTCTATTTTCATTGTCTTTGTTTTTCACTTGCTGTGGCCCATGGAGTACAAGGAAGTGCCTCAGGCTACTACTCAAGAGGGTCCAGAGTCCAGGATCATCTAGATTTAAGGAACTAAACTCAGCAGCAGCTGTTTCTTCCGCCTCCACTACACTCTTCTCTGATCTACACTTTTCTTCAAGAATGTGCATAATTACATCCATTTGAGATGGAGATATGGATACTGCAGTAGCTGCCAGGTCACCTGCATTCTGACTAACTGGAAGATCAGGCATCTCCTCACCACTCACATCCTCACTGGGGCCGGAAGGCTCACCGTGAACACTTGTGTCTATGTATCTCAGGAGAGCTCCTTCCTGCTTAGATAGAAAAGCTTCCTTTGCTTGCTTTCTTTTTCTGAATGCTGCCCCAGAGGGGCCTTTTCTTCTTTCACTCATGACTGCTGTTCTATGTCAGCTCTAGTGGCTCTCAACACTCAACTGAAGGGGACAAATAAGCAGGCTGGTAGCAGGGCCTGAGTGAGGGAAGATATCAGCGTCTAAAGGGTCTAACTGGCTCCTACTACTTCAGTTGGCTGCCTGTTCTCCTCAAGTGGGTTCAGGGAAGCAGCAGGAAACAGGAAGCTCCCTGAGAAGCTGGTGTTAATCAGTCCAGGCTGCTGGGGGAGCTAGAGAGGTACATAAGAGGCTCCTCCTCCTCTCTCTCCCAGCAGCTCCTGCTGCTTTCTGTTATTCCCTCTCACCTTTTCTCCTGCCTGCCTGTTATGTCTCTTGTGCCCTCCTTCCTCCAGCACAGCACTCCACCATCTCTGTGCATCTAGAGCAGAGAGAATACATATGCACCAGCAGCAGACACAATTTTCTACACTCTGGATCCTAGTGGCACCCCCCCACAGTCTGGCACTGAGGCAGACGCCTCAGTTCGCCTAATGGTAAGGCCAGCCCTGGTGCACAGTAAGGCTGTCGATTAATTGCAATTAACGCACGCAATTATTTCAAAAAACTTAATCGCAATTTTAAAAATTAATTGCAATTAATCGCACGGTTAAACAATAATAGAATACCAATTGAAATGTATTTTGGATGTTTTTCTACATTTTCCAATATATTGATTTCAGTTACAACACAGTACTCACTTTATTATTTTATTACAAATATTTGCACTGTAAAAATGATAAACAAAAGAAATACTATTTTTCAGGTTTCAGAGTAGTAGCCATGTTAGTCTATGTCAGCAAAAAGAAAAGAAATACTTGTGGCACCTTAGAGACTAACAAATTTATTTCAGCATAAGCTTTCGTGGACTACAGTCCACTTCAGTTCACCTCATACGAAAGTACTCAGAGCCATCCCTCGGGTACAGCGAATCAGGGCGACCACTCCGGGCCCTGCGCTTTGGGGGAAGTCACGGGTCAGTCCCAGAAGTGATGAATTTGTCACTTCTGCCCCGGGCCCCAGACCACCCTAGGGACCGCCCTGCAAGTACGGTAGTGCAATGTCTTTGTTGTGAAAGCGCAAGTTACAAATGTAAAAATTTTTTGTTACATAACTGCACTCAAAAACAAAACAATGTAAAACTTTACAGCCTACAAGTCCACTCAGTCCTACTTCTTGTTCAGCCAATTGTTAAGAGAAACAAGTTTGTTTACATTAATGGGAGATAATGCTCCCCGTTTCTTATTTACAATGTCATCTGAAAGTGAGAACAGATGTTCGCATGGCACTTTTGTAGCCGGCATTGCAAGGTATTTACATGCAAATTTGCTAAACATTTGTATGCTCCTTCATACTTTGACCACCATTCCAGAGGACATGCTTCCATGCTGATGACGCTCATTAAAAAAATAATGTGTTAATTAAATTTGTGACTGAACTCCTTGGGGGAGAATTGTACATCTTCTGCTCTGTGTTTTATGCGCCTTCTGCCATATATTTCATGTTATAGCAGTCTCGGATGATGACCCAGCATGTTGTTAATTTTAAGAACACTTTCACTGCAGATTTGACAAAATGCAAAGAAGGTTCTAATGTGAGATTTCTAAAGATAGCTACTGCACTCAACCCAAGATTTAAGAATCTGAAGTGCCTTCCAAAATCTGAGAGGGACGGGGTGTGGAGCATGCTTTCAGAAGTCTTAAAAGACTTCTGCTCCGATGCAGAAACTACAGAACCTGAACCACCAAAAAAGAAAATTAACCTTCTGCTGTTGGCATCTGACTCACATGATGAAAATGAACATGCATCGGTCCGCACTGCTTTGGATTGTTATCAAGCAGAACTCGTCATCAGCATGGATGCATGTCCTCTGGAATGGTGGTTGAAGCATGAAGGGACATATGAATCTTTAGTGCATCTAGCACACAAATATCTTGTGATGCCGGCTACAACAATGCCATGCGAACGCCTGTTCTCACTTTCAGGGTGACATTGTAAACAAGAAGCGGGCAGCATTATCTCCTGCAAATGTAAACAAACTTGTTTGTCTGAGCGATTGGCTGAACAAGAAGTAGGACTGAGTGGACTTGTAGGCTCTAAAGTTTTACACTGTTTTATTTTTTAATGTAATTTTTTGTACATAATTCTACCTTTGTCAGTTCAACTATCAAGAGATTGCATTACAATACTTGTATTAAGTGAATTGAAAAATGCTCTCTCTTTTATTTTTACGGTGCAAACATTTATAATAAAAAATAAATATACAGTGAACACTGTGCCCTTTGTATTCTGTGTTGTAACTGAAATAAATATATTTGAAAATGTGGAAAACATCAAAAAAATTATAAGAATAATATTCTATTATTGTTTAACGGTGTGATTAATCACTCAATTAATCACGATTAATTTTTTTAATCGCTTGACAGCCCTAGTGCACACATGTGTATGTGTATATATTACATTTGTTAGATCTGTATTAGAGTAGTTTATTATTCAGTTGCAGCAGTGCCCAAATGAGTGAGGTGCTTGCCAAGCAGAGAAGAAGACAGTCCCTGTCCTGAAGAGGTTGCAATCTAAACAGAGAAAGGTGGATGAAGTTGCAAGCAAAGTGATTAACATGGGGTAAGTACATGGCTTATTAATTATGTTTATTGTTGGGCCCTTTGTTTGTGTTTTTCAAGTTAAACGCACTAAGGCCAGGTCTACACTAGGACTTTATGTCGAATTTATGAGCGTTAACTCGATTTAATCCCTCACCCGTCCACATTAGGAAGCAGTTTATTTCGACATTAAGGGCTCCTGGAATCGATTTCGGTACTCCACCCTGACGAGGGGAGTAGCGCCAAATTCGAAATGGGCATGTCGAATGCGAGGTACTGTGGACGGAATTCGACGCTAATAGCTCCGGGAGCTATCCCACAGTGCACCACTCGGTGGACGCTCAGGGCAGTATTGTGTACTCGGATGCTCTGACCTGCCACTCAGAGAAATCCCCGCGAAAATTTGAATGCTTTTTCCTCTGTGGCCATTTTGAATCCCATTTCCTCTTTGGACATTGTGGCGAGCTCAGTAGCACTGGCAATGATGCAGAGCTCTACAGCGGTGGTTTCGATGCCATCGCTGAATAGAAAGAGAGCTCCAACATGGAGTGATCGTGAGGTTTTGGATCTCATCGCTGTGTGGGGCGATGAATCAATCCTAGCCGAGCTCCGTTCAAAAAGACGGAATGCCAAAATTTACGAGAAGATTTCCCAGGCTATGACGGAGAGAGGATACAGCCGGGATGCTACGCAGTGCCGCGTCAAAATCAAGGAGCTACGTCAGGCGTACCAAAAGACCAAAGAGTCCAACGGACGCTCCGGCTCAGCACCTCAGACTTGCCGATTTTACGAGGCACTGCACGCCATGCTCGGTGGTGCGGCAACAACTACCCCACCAGTGTCCGTGGACACCGATGATGGGGTCCATTCTACGGACACATCGGAGGAGGTTTTCGCTGACGGCGAAGAAGAGGAAGGAGGGCAGGGGGACGAGGCAATTGAAAGCGGTCACCCTGGAGATTTCCCCGACAGCCAGGAACTATTCCTCACCCTGACTGCGCTGCCCTTCGAACACTCCCAAGCCAGCATTCCTGACCAGGAATCAGGAGAGGGATCATCAGGTCAGTGTTTTAGACATTTATTTTCAATACAATAGTTATGTTGTGTTAGCGCCCTGTAACTGTAGCTTCCTTGGCCTTATGCGCTTCACCTTGGAGTCGCTTTCCCATGCAACTATTCGAAAAGTCTGTCAATATGTATGGGGATAGAGGTGTAATCACTAGCAGAGATCTCAGCGAAGCTGTCTTGAAGGTACAGCGATAGCTTGTTTAGCACGTTCACTGGGAGAGCTGCCTTATTGTCTCCTCCATGGTAGGATACTTTCCCGCGCCATGCGAGCAGCAGGTACTCTGGTATCATTGCCTTGCATAGCATGGCAGCATACGGCCTCGGGGTTTGCTTGCATTGACTCAGCATGCAGATTTTCTCTGTCTCCGTAATCCTCATCAGAGTGATATCAGTCATGGGGTCCTGGTTCGAATGAGTGGTATAATTAGTATACTGCATGCTTCCTTTTCCCCTTACAGACAGACACCCGGCTGTTTACGTTAACGCGTGGTGGTAGGGGGTCGGGAGCAAAACCAGTAGTACATATCGGTGCGCGGGTAGGGACAGTCCCGGGGACCGGCAACGCTAAACCGGGGATAGGATAGGCGAGCCGTTCACGCTGAGCGGTTCGCGGGCATTTTTGATTCCCTAGAGCAGCCACGCGGAGGGGGGGGAGGGTAGTCGAGCCGTTCACGCTGAGCGGTTCGCGGGCATTTTTGATTCCCTAGAGCAGCCACGCGGAGGGGGGGGAGGGTAGGCGAGCCGTTCACGGAGAGCGGTTCGCGGGCATTTTTGGTTCCCTGGAGCGGCAATGCGGACGGGGGGGGGGGGGGTTAGGACATCTGCCGTAGATTATCGGTTTGGCCAGCAGCAGTTACTGACCGCCGCCAGGAACACTGACGGAGACATGGGAGTAGAGCAGTGCTGTGAAGCAATCTCGCAGCAGTCCAAAGTAAGCACCATACCATGGTTTTCAGAGAGGTGATTTTCTGTGTACGGCAAGGCTTCTGGGATCCGTATACCGGGACCCCAGCCACTCACTCAGCCTTAAGGCATAGTATTTGACCTTGTAGTACGTGTACATGTGATAAGCACTGTCTTTGGTCCTATTCACGGTGAAAGAGTATGGTCATTGTTCTTGAAAAAGTATCATTCTGAGGAATTCACTCCCTTTCATTTATCCCACAGCTGTGACTGTCTCCCGCCCTACCAGTGCTTCTCCCACCCATGGCCTAGTCCAGATAAGGCGGCGCAAAAAGAGAACCAGGGACGACATGTTCTCGGAATTAGTGATGCTGTCACAGAGGGAGGCGGCACAGCGCAGAGAGGACTTCGCACGGTACGAGCGAGCAGCCAGGGAACGGGAGCAGAGGGCTGAAGCGCGCGAGGACAGGTGGCGGCAGGAGGATCAGCAGGCGACCCAAACAATGCTGGGAATAATGAGGGAGCAAACAGACACGCTCCGGCGCCTAGTGGATATTCTCCAGGACAGGAGACATGAGGAAAGAGCGCCTCTGTACGTTCTTTCAAGCCGCCCTCCCCCGCCACCAAGTCCAGTGGCTTCCTCCCCAAAAGTCACTAGGACAAGGGGAGCCAGGGTGCGTGGAAATACTCAATCCACCCCTGCAGACCGCTGCAGTAGCAGAAGGCTGTCATTCCCAAAACCATAGACTTTTCCCTCCTCTCCATCCAGCAGCACCCCTGAGCACCTCCCTTCCCAGGTTCCATGTTAAGTTACTGTTTTGTTGAATAAATCTTGTTTTTTGGTTCACCGATGTTTCCCTGAGTGTTTTAAATGGGACCGTTTGTATCTCTGGGTAGTGGTTAACATGGTTTTTAAGTGCAGAGAATGGGAGCACAAACGAGGGTGCAGACAGGTTAACTGCTGAAGTGACAAGCACAGTACACATTGCATGCATTACGCACACCTTTCCTTCGTTGTGCTGGTTTCTACGTTCTAAACGTGGGGTTGGGGGTTGGGTGGTGCACTGTATGTTTGGGGAGGGTGGTCGCTGATCTTTTGCGGCTGACAGTAGCCTGCTGGATAGATCAATGCACTGTGTGATCCGTTGGCGATACTCAATACGTACAAGGCACATAGACACCACCACACACACATGGGATTAGGAGAGGTTGATGGTCCCTTTAAGCAAGCGGAACACCTCTTGGCACTGCGCTTTGGGCAGTATCAACAGCTTCCCCTTTGAAGGGAAGTGTCCCCCAACCAAACCACCCCCCAACCGCCGTATGCCTACACGGTGATAATCATTACCCAAGAAGAAGTACAGGAACAGGTTCAAACAAAAAAATCTTTCCTTTACTGTGACTTTACAGCGTTGATCCAAGGAGGGGGAAGGCGGTTGGTAATGGGAGGATGGGCAACGGGACATGTGTAAAGGGACAGGGGAAGGTCCAGTATCTGTTTACGGAAGTGTAGCAGTCACTGGTTAACCCGCTCTGTCTGGAAGCGAGCTTTCAAAGCTTCCCGGATGCGGACCGCCTCCCGCTGTGATCTTCGAATGGCTCTGGTGTCTGGCTGAGCGTAATCTGCTGCTAGTCGATTTGCCTCAACCTCCCAGCCCTGCATAAATGTCTCCCCCTTGATCTCACAGAGATTGTGGAGCACACAGCACGCCGCAATCACAATGGGGATATTTTTAGGGCTGAGGTCGGAGCGAGTAAGTAAGCTTCGCCATCTTGCTTTGAGACGGCCAAAGGCACACTCCACCACCATTCTGCACTTGCTCAGGCGGTAATTAAAGAGCTCCTTTTCAGTGTCCAGGGCTCCCGTGTATGGCTTCATGAGCCATGGCATTAGCGGGTAGGCAGGGTCCCCCAGGATCACTGTTGGCATCTCCACCTCCCCAACAGTGATTGCAGGCGTCTAAACAGACCAGAGTTCTTGAAAACACGAGCATCATGAACCTTTCCTGGCCACCCAACATTGATGTTTGTAAAACGTCCTTTGTGGTCCACTAGTGCTTGCAGAACCATAGAAAAATAGCCCTTTCGGTTAATATACTGGCCGCCCTGGTGCTCCGGTCCCAGGATAGGGATGTGTGTCCCATCTATGGCCCCACCGCAGTTTGGGAATCCCATTGCAGCGAAGCCATCTATGATCGCCTGCACGTCTCCCAGGGTCACTACTTTGTGGAGCAGCAGGTCAACGATTGCACGGGCTACCTGCATCACAGCAACCCCCACGGTAGACTTGCCCACTCCAAATTGGTTCGCTACTGACCGGTAGCTGTCAGGGGTTGCAAGCTTCCACAGGGCTATGGCCACTCGCTTCTGGATAGTGAGGGCAGCTCGCATCCGGGTGTCCTGGCGCTTCAGGGCAGGGGACAGCAACTCACAAAGTTCCATAAAAGTGCACTTACGCATCCGAAAGTTTCGCAGCCACTGGGACTCATCCCATACCTGCAGCACTATGCGGTCCCACCAGTCAGTGCTTGTTTCCCTTGCCCAGCATCGCCGTTCCACGGGATCAACGTGACCCATTGCCACCATGATGTCTAGGGTCCGGGGTCCAGCGCTTTGCAAGAGATCAATGCCCCTTTCACAGTTTAAGTACTCCCGGAGATTACGTTGTCTCCTCTCCCGATTTCTCTGCATCAGAGTCTGGAAAAGGTGCGCTATAAGGCGCGAGTTGTTGGCTACGGACAGAACATCTGCGATAATCGCGGAGGGCTCCATGCTCACTGTCCAGTGGCGTCCGAGCTATCAGCCACAGGAAAAGGGCGCGAATTCATTCCCCGCCGGCGCTTTCACGTAGGGAAGGCGGAAGTGTGGGTCGAGTGACGAAATGTACGTATACCGACCCTTGACACAATTTCGTTCCCACAAGGCACTGGGGGCTACACCCAGAATTCCAGTGGGCAGCCGGGACTGCGGGAACTGTGGGATAGCTACCCACAGTGCAACGCTTGCAATGTCGACGCTTGCCCCCCTACTGTGGACTCAGACATTCGAATAAACATCCCTGGTGTGGATTCAAACAATCGACCTGGAAATATCGGGTTCACAAGTTCGGTTTCACAGAAATCGAACTAGTACCGTAGTGTAGACATACCCTTAGGAACTGCTCCTGTAGTCTAGTCCAGGCCTTGACTTCAGTAGAACTCCACCTGGACAATCGAGGGTATACCTTTGTGGCTCACACTGCAAAGCCCAAATTCTCTTCCCCACATCCACTCTCCACCATTTATCATCCCTTTCCCCCCTCCTTAAAGACAGAACAATCCCCAGTTTTATTTGTCCTTATTCCCCTCCCATATCTCTCTAAATAAGTGAGTAGTTAAGTCATAGGGTAAAATAAACAAACAGATCATCTGTATCTATAGGGTTGGATGTTGGGAGGGATATCAGCTATAAACATGTGTGTGATTTTATCCAAGCCATCCAACTTTTTTCACTTCCTCTTCTATACTGTATGTTCTCAGTACTCCGCTCCATGAGCTACTCAATGATTTGGGAATTTGGACTGGAAAGATGACACCGTGCCATTTGAGAGTTGTTGCCATTTGGGTAAGATTAAATTTTGCACTATAGAGTTGGTTTGTTTTGGGGGAGGGTTGTTTGTGTCTGTTTGTTTGGGCAGGGTGGTGGTTGTGTTTTTGTTTTTGTCTATGGATTTGACAAACCAACATAGATGTCCACATTTTCCATTAAAAGAAAGGCAGCTGCATTCTTTTCCAGATTTCAAATGTGTCTTGCTTAAATTATCAGTATGAAACAGATGTAAAGACAGGTTCCTATTTTCTTACCTCTTTTGGAAGGGGGAAGGGTAGTGCACGGATATGACTTTGTAAGATCAGATGCATAAATAAGGAGAGAAAGTGGGAGCAAAATATTTCATCTACTGTTTCTACCACAAATATTTTCACATTAAACTTAAACTGGTCTGAGTGAAGCACAGAACAAAATTATAGTTCTTTGAGCATTGATGTTTTGGCCAGATCCTGTCAGCTATCATAAATTGGTGTGGCTTCAATGGAACTATGCTGATTTATACAAACTGAGGATTCAGTTAAAAAAAAAAACCCAAAAACTAAGGGTGACCTAGGTGTTGCTTTATCCTGTTTTGACATATTTATAAGAATAATTGAACCAGTTTTAATGATTTTTCTTCCTTTCAAAACAAATCTTCATATCAGTTTCTTTCATTGGCGGCCTGCTTTGCAGTTATTTCAATCTGCTCTTTTCTTGGTCAGCTTTAAGGTTTTTAGAAAAAGACAATTCTATAAATAGTTCCTGTCTTTTTAATTTGAACAATATGGTATCAAGTTTGTAATAGTTAGGGAAGCTTTCATTGACTGCCAATGGTACTCTGTGAAAAAACTGACTAAGTAGGAAACATCTCACCCTTGGGAAATATTGACTGCTGGTTCCAAAGACATAATTAATAAGTGGCATGATTTACCATGTGGGTCATGTTTTACAAGATACCCGAGTCATTATTGATTATGATTAGATTATTTAGATTGCAAACTCTTATTTAAATTGAATGATGCAGAAAGGCTGTCTGTATTCCAAGTCATGTACAGCACCAAGCATCCGGCAGCACACAGCTTATGGTAGAAGTTGCAATCATGTAGACACTACCATGATGTATGTATGGAACTGTGCAATAGATTGAGTGTGCCAGACACACGGAATCCCTACTCTTAACATCTTACAAACTAAAGGTAGAAATGAGTTCAATACACTGATATAATTTTAAATTAACAAATACCACAAAGGACCACACAGAGATGTGTGTTGACCTGTCAATAGAGAATATATACTCATGATACAAACTGACCCACAAATATATCTGTACTCAGTGTATTATCACACCGATGTAGATTTTAGAAAGAGACTTGCAACTAGAGCTGATTGAAATTTTCCAGATGACAAGGATATTGGTCAAATGAATCTTTTTGTTGGAAAATTAAGACCTTTTTTTAAAACAAAAAAAAGATGAAAATTTCACAAAATATTTCACTTTTTGAAATTTTCCAGCTTATTTTTTGGCTTTGTTTTGTTGGGGTTGTTTTTATTGTTTTTCTGCAAAGAAACAAAATAGCTTGGGGTTTTGTTTGCTTTTTCAGGGAGGGGTTGCACCTTCTCTCCCCTTTTCTCTTTTCTGCCCCCTCTCCTATTTTCTCCCTCTTTTTTTCAGTGGCAAAATGGAACAAGGAAAAACGGGGAGAGAAAACAAACTGAACATTTTTAATGCAACATTTTTAGTACAAAATTTCAAAAAAAAATTCTAAGCTAGTTTTTTTAATTAAAAAAAAAAAAACCTTTAAACTCCCAGGAGTTTGCAGTTTATTTTTTCCTTTTTGACCAGCTCTCCCTAAAACATTATTGAAGAAATTCCAGTTCAGGTGCTCCCAAATATGGGCAACACTACGTGGACTGAGAAGCTCTTTCTTCTGACTTATAAGGCGCACTTTGCTATTTATGATATTGCAATGGAAATAGAGAAGTGAAGCCTCTTGCAAAATCAGCCAAAGCTACAGGTTAGATTGGAGGAATGAGCACAAGTTTAAGAGTCAGAAGGCCATGAGTTGTCATCCTGGCTGTGCTTCTGATTTCCCATGTAGCCTTGGGCAAGTCATTTCACTTTCTCCTAGCTTCCCCTCTGTGAAAAGGAGATAAAATCTATCTCACAGCAAGGTTGTGAGGATTAATTAAACTGTTCTATTAATGCTAAATATTTGTATCACTGGTTCTGTTATCCAGCTGCAAGAATCACTCCAAACATTGGGCCCAATTCTGCCCTTAGTTACACTCTGGTTTCATTGGGAGTTGTGCACGTACAAGTGAGGATAAAATCTGCCTCTGTAATAGAGGGACCTCAGCCCTGCAGCAATCCCTGGCAATCTGCCATGGAACTGCCATTGTCCTTGCTTGCCTCGGTTCCCCCCTTAGGCTAGGGATGGAACCTATATCCATCAATTTTCAACTGTATATACAGGCCTCCAGCTGGTCTACTTGTGTCTCCCCTTTCAGGGCTGAAAGGAGACTGGCCATTTAGTTTTACCTGCCCATTTAGTGTCCTTGCGCTCAATAGTCCGAGCAGTTCTCGGCAGTCTCTATCCCATCCATATGAGAGTGGTAGGGGGACTCAGGCCTCGCTCTCATCTGGGTCCTAGCCCAGCAATCCTGGGGGATGCAGTCAGGGTGTACTGTTTGTACTGCTTCCCTGGCCAGCTTCCTACTTGGTACCTCCTGTCCGGTAATCTTCTCTGATCCCTTCTGGCAGAGAACTGATTTCTTTGGGCAGCTTCCTCCAGTCTGACCCTGTGGAGACCCCTTCACCGTGGCTCTAGGTTTCTCCAGCAGCCACCCTGTTCTGGCTGGGGCCGGGCTGCAGCCTTTTATCCCTGCTGTTAGCCTGCCCATAGGCTGCAGCTGGGGAGGTGATGGCTCCTTTTTTTAACCCTACAGTGTCCATTCCCTGGTAATGTCCACACACCCCTTCACAGACCCTCTCTCGGGAGCTGTGGCAGAGTCTCCGAATGTGCAGGCGGCTATGCTGTGAAGCGTGGCAGAGTGTGTGTGCGATGCGGGAAGATGTAGCAGTAGGGTCACCAGATGTCCCGCTTTTAAAGGGACAGTCCCGTTTTTGGGGACTTTTTCTTATATAGGCACTTATTACCCCCCACTCCCTGTCCTGTTTTTTCACAGTTGCTATCTGGTCACCCTGTGCAGCAGGAGCATAAAGGTCCTACTACATTGCAAAGAGCAGCTCAAGCTGCAACAACTGGATCCACGCTATACTACAGCTGGGCTGTTTTGGTTGTACTGTAGTTTTGACCCATCTCTCTTCTACTGAGGGACAACACTTAAACCCACTGGGAGCTCTCCAAAGAAAGTCAGACACTTTTGTTGGAGTTGCACCTACTTGCTGCATTCTTCAGACCTTGCCTCCAGCAATCCCCAACACACATTCCGCGAGCCAGCAAGCTGTCGACCATATCAGTGAAGACATCAATAGCCTTGGGCGATCACTTACTTTGGTCATTTTTACAGGCTTTCATGAAGCCAGATTTACAAAGAAAGAGCAGTTCAAAATTTACCAGAGATTAGTAGAACGACTCATGACCTCTCCACTTGGTTGCAGCCAAAGGACAGGACCTCAGGTAATACAATTACTCTGGACAGTCGCTGAAAACTTTCCCCTCCCCGCACAAATGCTCTTACATAAATGAAACTATTTGCAATGTCCGTTTTATGTTGGAAGGTTTTCCTCTCCCCAGGATCACTGGGCCCAATTCTTTTTTCACCTCGGCCCCTTTACGCTGCTCCCCTCTGGCAACATAAAGGAGCCAGACAGCAGACAGAAACGGCACCCTGCCTGCATACAGACCTACTCTGAGCAGGATGAGATGTCTCTCTCTGGTAAAACCACTAGTGGCTGGTGTTACACAAGCACTCACATCAGAGTTGCTGCACCAGCACTAGTGCGACAGAGAGAAATCGGAAGAGAAGAGCTAAGGGTAACTTTTTAGATTGTAAACTCTTTGGGACAGGGAGTGTCATTTAGGGTTTGTCCAGCCCCTAGCAAAATGGGGCCCATGGGGCTGGTTGGCCTTTAGGCACCACTGAAATATAAATGTTTAGTAATGAAGTCAGAGCCAACGAGACCAGATCCAGCAAAACGGTACAACTGTTACCTAACAAGTGAACCTTAGCAGCAGCAGCAACAACAAACACAGTACAAGTAGAAATTTTCAAAGACAAGTTGGGAGGAAACCGCAAGAAATGGCAGTTGAGCCTTATTAGTGCTATAAATTACAGAGCCGGTTTCAGTTCCTGCAGTTCCTCTGTAGTTGTGTGACGCTGTCTCTCTCACAGCTAGCGACTGGGGTCTGCAAAGCCTGTAGGCACAAAACAAAGCAGTCAGTCAAGAGCACAAATTATAAAAGTAAATCTTACTTTAATTTTAAATCCAAGGTGTGTTTGGTGGCAGCTCTTGAAGTAATTTCGGCTACCGGTGGGCCTGAAGTTAACCACAACACTTGGATTGAGATACAAACTCCCCCAAAGCTGAAGGGGTTTTAGTTCAGACCGATCTCTAATTTTAACAGTGGATGGGGCATCTAGGAGGAGAGGATCAGTTTCTTGTCTGATCATATTGGGAACTTCCCATAGCCAGGGCATCATCAGTCATTGACGTGAACCCTTGATTATCCTTCCCCCCACCCACCCATATAGAAAATCCATCCTTAAGAGACTATAGAGATTCTCACAAGGAGATTCTCACAAGCTCACCAGTGAGCAATGCTCAATACTTTGCTGATGGAAGCTATGACCCTTGGTATTCATAACTATTATTATAATTATTTCTTATTTAAGACCCAACAATGTGCTTGGCACTGGCAAAGACACAAGGCAGAGATCATCCTCGCCCTAAAGATTTTACAGTTAAAAGGCCAAATACCCACCATTGGTCATAGTTCTTACTACGAGGAGTAGTTCCATGGGCTTTAATGGAACTAATCGCTGTAGCCCTCAATCAATCCCAAGGGAAATAGCCAATATTAAATTGTGTCTGCAGAGCACCTAAGATGATGGTGTCCTGACACTTGTTTAGTAACCCTAAGCACTATTGCATTACAAATAATACATAATAATGATCTCACAACGTTAGTAAGCACTACACCTAATAGGAGGTACATGAGAAGACAGGATGCTCCGAGAAGCCCACGAGATGAATTATTTGAAGTTTTGTGGTTTATGTTTTCGCTTTTAAATAGTAACTCACTTCTTGTGGCCAATGCAGAAAAAGTGAGTCTTATTAGAAATAATATAAACAGCTTTAGTTCTTATGTTTCTATCCCTAAGCACCTCACATAAAACACAGTAAAAACAATAATATAAAAAGCATCAGGTCAAATGAAAGTATTGTTATTCTTTTCGCACTCTGTGAACTAAAGCAACTTTGGCTAACCTAGATGTAACTGATGCCCCAAGGTAGAAATGTGCATTACAATTCGTTCTGGATCACTCTCACTGAACCATTTTGGTTCTCCAGGACTTGCTTATAAGTAAGTTACCTGTGTTAGTGTTGAAAAGTGGTAAATATAAGACAATCGGCACAAGTGTTTTGGACCAGGGGAGGACAAACTACGGCCAGCGAGTCAGATACGGCCTGTCAGGGCTTTCAATCCGGCCCGCAGGATTGCCGACCCCATGGCGCAGCGGGGTGAAGGCAGGCTCCCTGCCTGCCCTGGCCCTGCGCCACTCCCGGAAGTGGCCGGCACCACGTCCATGCGGCCCCTGGGGGAAGGGAGGAGGGCTGAGGGCTCCATGCGCTGCCCTCGCCTGCAGGCACCGCCCCCCGCAGCTCCCATTGGCCGGGATAGGGGAATCGTGGCCAATGGAAGCTTCGGGGGTGGTACCCACAGGCGAGGGCAGCGCACGGTGGAACCACCTGCCCCAACCCACCCCCAGGAGCCACTGCCAGACACGCTGGCCACTTCTGGGAGCGACACGGGGTCAGGGCAGGCAGGGACCCTGCCTTAGTGCCACTGCCACCCCGGAGCCGCTCAAAGTAAGCAGCGCCGGGCCGGAGCCCGCACCCCTAACACCTCCTTCACCCCAACCCCCTGCCCTGAGCCCCCTCCCACATTCTGCACCCACTCCTGCATCCCAACCCCCTGCCCTGAGCCCCCTCCTGCACACCGCAACCCCCTCCCACACCCCACACTCCCTCCCACACCCCAACCCCCTGCCCCAGCCCTACATTCATGGCTCTGCATACAATTTCCCCACCCAGATGTGGCCTTCGGGCCAAAACGTTTGCCCACCCCTGTTCTGGACCAACCAAGCTGTGCATGGCAGGAACACACATAATCAAAGGTACCAAGATGGCTTAAAGCCATTGTAATAGGTTGCCATTCGGGGACATTGATGCAATTGCCGCCACACTCATGCAGGGAAACCTTAATGAGGTTTTGTGTTGGGAGTGGCTACACAAAAGGAAGGGTGATGTCCAGCTACACTGTCTCCAGAGCATGAGCGCTCAGTCGCTCTCTGCAGCTGGGGCAGGAGCAAAGGGTGTGTGTTAATACTGTGTATTCAGCAATCAGCAAATACCTCTTAGAAAGAAACTTTGTGCTGAGCTGCAAGAGACAGTTTGGTTTGTGGGCTGTGAGAGCCCTGGAAGAGGAGGAGTTGCAGTGTGGCCCAGAAAGGAAGCAGAGGCTGAGAGACAAGCAGTTGCTTGGGCACCCGGCTAGGATGTCTAACTTGAGATTTCTGCAAGTCTTCTGTGTCATGCGTTCCTACTGCTGCTGGTCAAGGTTACAGCACAGTGCGTATGTTTTTCCGTAAATAAACGCATTACACCAAGGATCACCTCAACTCTGTGTCAGTGACTTCTCAATCAAATAGAACCACCTCACAAAGTCCCAAATTTCAGCTGTCTGTTTGGTCAAAGAAGCAACACCACCTTTCTGTTCTCCCAATTCCAGGGCCACCAGTACAATTCCCAGCAGTAAACAAAATAGCCTAAAGTCATCTCTGGACTCAGCAGCCTCACAGGGATGTTCCACCAGGTGGAGATCAGCAGGGCATAGGGGTGCTCTGGCCTTAACCCTGTTTCTGTAACAAGACCCTGTACACCAGAAGCCAGGAGAGGGGGGTGTTGTAGGAGCCAGTAAGGCAACCCTATACTACAGGATAATTCCTCTATGGAAAGGGAATTCTCCACTACCAATTAAGACAGGTTTAAGGTCACTTTGTGCCACCAGAATGACACAAAGCCGCCTTGAAGGACCAAAGAATCTGGCTCCTAATCGCCTGTATGAACATGCCAACCTGAAGTTGTTTCTGATGTGGGTTTGATATGTCACCTACTAATATAACATGTAATCTTCTGCCAGTAGTTGTATTGCCTATCAGACACTGAGCCAGTCACATAAAAATTTAGGAGAGGTGTAAGCAGCAGGGCTTTCAGCCTTCTCAGACACGAGGATTTCTGCCAAGGACAAATTAACACAGAGTGTCTGGTAGCCCTGGCTCAAGCAGATCTTGATTTACAATCCTCGTGCTGCTTCCATTCCTTCTGCCCAGCAGGATGATCAGTAGAATAAAAACAATTCAGATCATTTGGGATTTTTAAAAATAGATCTATAGAGAATCTGCAGTAACTCTCTTGAAACTTTCTGGCCTTTTGCCTTTATTTATAGTCTAGCTAGTTGGAGCTAAGACATGGGGAATTCTTTCCAACAGTTAGACCAGGGACTGGGAGTTAGGGCTATTGAGATGTATGATTGACTCAATCAAAAACTTTCTGCATGACCTTGGGTAAGTCTCTGTGCCTTGGTATCTCCATCTGTGACGTGCAAAGTAGTATGAGGGGTGTAAAATACTTGAATGAGAACTCAGTTGTCGACAAGCTTACTCATTTTGCCACATTCACACAAATCTGATTCCAAATCAGATTGAAATATTGGATAATGAAATGACTGATGCCCATGAAAATGAATACGTCCTGCCTCCCTTCTACTGCCTAGCTCCCTCTACCATTGCCTCTCTTGCCCAAATCTGTCTGTCATGGGATGTTCCCTCCATCCAACCTGTCCCCAGCTCCAGAGTTCCCCTCCCTCTGTCCTGCTGGCTCAGCTCCATCCCCAGAGCCCAAGTTCTGTGCCTGCTGGCCTAGCTCCTTCACTGCATTCCCCTCTCTACTGACTATCAGGATCCAGATTTCTGGGAGCTCCTCTTTGGTGGCTGATGATTCCAAAAAAGTGGAATCTTCACAGCCCTCAAAGTCATTACTCTTAGCTATTGAGAAAATAATATCGACCCAGATGTGACTGAGTAAATGGCTGCGGTAAACAAGAGATACAGAAGCAAAACTAGAAGAAAGAGCATAAGGAAAAACACCAGGCTGGCCTACACTTTTCTGTAATTTTGAACAAAAAATCACACCCGCAACTGTGCAGGCCACAGCCCTAGTATAGATGCAATTTAAAAATATTTTTGCCTATATAGCTTATTTTGTTCAAAGAATGGGTATAAGCTATACCAGCAAAAACACTCTTTTGTCAGTATAAACTGCATCTCCACTAGAAGAGTTTGCTGGTATTACTCTGCCAGGCAAACCCTTTCTTGTGTAGACCAGGCCAACACCATGGTAGAAATATACCCCAGAAGTAGGACTCTTTCAAGTGAAAAGTCTCATGCAGTTAAGCTACGGACAATCTCACAGAACTATATATCATATATAAATAGCCACCTAATTATGGCTCTGATACAGGACATAATATAAATAAAGGGGAAGGTGCAAAAAAGAGGAAAAGAAGGCAATCGAAAGCAGAGTGGATGCCTTCATCAGAAATGGCTCTGAGACTCTTCATTCTACAGATGACTCTGAGCTGTAGTCAGACATTACAGCATATCCGTCTGCTTCAGGGAGCTGAAAGCAACTCCCTTTTCCCTGCTGGGTCTCTTGCCATGCTTACTGCATGCGGTGCCATCATCAAATACCAAGAGTCAACGTGATAAAGAGACATAATATACAGGGCCGGCGCTACCATTAGGCGACCCTAGGCAGTCGCCTAGGGCGCCAGGATTTGTGGGGTGGCATTTCGGGTACCTTGGTGGCCGCCAGCAGGAGAGGCTGCCGCCAAAATGCCGCCGAGGACCGTGGTGGCACTTTGCCGGCAGCTTCTTCGGCCACCGGGGACCTCGGCGGCATTTCGGTGGAAGCCTCTCCCGCTGCTGCCGCCTACGGCGGCAAAAAAGCTGGCGCCGCTCCTGATAATATGGCCAAAAAGGAATATGGCAGAGGGAATTTCTTAGGGACCAAGTCTCAGGGACCACATCAGCCACCAGAAAGCAAACGGGACAGGGCCCTGGAGGAAAGAAAACTTGGCAAGAGGACCCTCCCCTAGTTTTCCTTAATTTCTTCTGCAAAGAGGCAGGACCTCCACTGAAGAGACAGAGCTTCCCCCTCAGAATCTAGGGAGCCACAGGAGACCATTGCCCTCAGCAGACAGGCCCTGCATCTGCTCTCTTCCTGCCCCTACTCCAGCTTTCTAGCAGAATAGCTCCAATTCAGCCACAACTTTCCTCTGCTGCTCTTGGATATTCCCTTCAACGGAGGATTTCCCCTGTTGCATTAACTTTTCAACTAATTTGCCCAGTGCCTAATTTGTGCCAGGGCTAAGCCCCGGCACCTCTCGGCTTGGCAGTTCATAGCCTGGCACCTAGGGACTTGCTGCATCAGTTACAAAAGTAAAAAAAAATTGCTTGAGCCTGGCACCGAATTGCTTGAGCCCTGGCACCTCTTTGTTACAAATTAAGCACTGGATTTACCACTGCTGGCTGTGAGAGACAATGCACTTCCCTCTGGCCCCAGCTCCCACATTCTTTCTGGCCCCTCGCCCCCTCTCCCCCCCTCCCTCCCCCCCCCCCCCCCCCCCGCGCACACATGGCTCCTCAGATTGGTGGAGGGGCCTCTCAGGGTCCCACAACAGGAAAACATGAAACGGCAGAGGCTCCTGACCCACCCACAGATCTGGAGGGACCTTTCCTACTGGTTTGAACAAACAAACTCAAACCTCATCCATGCTGGCATGTAGCCTATTGGCCCTCTGAGGAAAATAAATGAAGTCGCATGCAGATTACAGCATGGGGCTAGATGAGACCTTACCCACTGAGAAGACCTGCCTGCTCTTTATAGAAACTAAAGAGCCTTTGTTCCTTCTTGTAATAGAGGGGGGCTTGCTACAGTGCTGCTTGGCCAAAGTTTCTCCTCTCCCCACCTCACTCCTCCCTAGTTCTCTCTTGTACTGGTTGTCCATCTAACTGCTGTCCTTAATGGCTACATCGCTCCTGTAAGTCACATTTTTAATACATTTTTGGGAATAAATGTGCTTCATAAATGCAAAATATTATTTTATTGCATTTATTGTTATGCTTCAGAAATCATATTATTCCAGGGGAATACAAATCTGAAATGTTGACACCCTGAGAATTTCTGCACCCTGAGGCCTTGTCTTCACTAAAGAAATTTTGCAAACATTTCCCAGTTGTTAACAGCAGTTCAGCTCTACCCCAATGCAGAGAGCCCAAGTAGAGACCAGTTGCTGCTGGTATTTTTTTAAGCACCATGTCATCTAACCCTGCTCAGAGTGGTTCTAATCTAAACAAAGTTTAAAATGCAAGTGGCAGCCGGTTACCCCGTTCACAGTACACCCCTCAATATTTGCTACTGCTGGTGGAGCTAACTGGTGTTAGCAATAGTGGAAAAACTTGGCCAAAATGTCTATTCTGTAGACAGGACAAGAATGTTCTTAAGTGCAGACCTGTTTAATTATTGACAAAGGAACAAGCCCCCCAAACATCCTGCATTTCATTTGCTGAAGAAAAAACACTGTATTCAAATTGGTAGTGCCTAAAAGCTTGCTTCTTTTTTTTGTAAGTCGCTGCATCTAAAGGAAATAAAATACTCGGCCTGAGCAGTGGTAACAGGAGCTTAATATTCTCTCTGCATATTCGTAACAAATCAATGCATGTTTTAAAAATGTCAATGCACATCTGGATGTTTGTCTGCATGGCTACGATTTTTTTGGTCCCGCAAACTGAGCACATTCTGTTTATCATTCTGCTGAGTAACATTCCTGGTACCTAGTGCAAAACAAACATCGGGTGCCGAAATGCTGACATGCTAATGGAATGTTGGTATTTCCAAAGGAAGGCTCAGAGGTCTACTGCAATATACAATCTGCAATGGGATGCAGCAGTGAAGGGCTCAGACATGCTGCAATAACTCCCTTATGCTGTATACTGATATACAGTTTCTGTGTGATGTAGTTTCTCGAGGAGTGCATAATAAGGGCCAACATTTGTGAACTAGTGTGCCTAAAGTTAGATGCCTAAAACCTTGTTTAGGCATCTAAATAAATTCTTTTCAGATCTTCTGCTGCAATTATTGATTTCATTGCGATGCACAGGGACTGCTCCCTCTATGCACTCCCCTTGGGCACACCTGGAGCTTGATCCAAAGCGCATTTGAAGAGTCTTTCAATTGATTGCTGTTGGATTTAGATCGGGGCCATTTTGCCAAAAGCGTTGAAGAGGGGAAAGGTGGAGGTGCAACCCAGCACACCAACTTTCAGTACACTGAGCAGAGCAGGCTGCATCATTGGGAAGGATGGCCTCCTGGGATCCCCGCTGTGCCACAAGGAGCTCTGGGAGGGAGTGTGCTTCCCCCGCCACTTCCCTAGAGCAAGGGTAGCTCCACACTGCCCCGTACTCAGGGCTCTGACTGTGGCACAGTTTAGCCCAAAGGATGCACAGTGAAGCACTCAGAAGTCAGAACATTCCAAAGGCAAGGTTGCACATATAACCTTAACTCTGGCCCTTGTGTGTATAGATTTTACCACAGATTTTATTTACTCAATCACATACTATTTTCACAAATAATACCCTATAATATTATACCACATTTCACATTGGACATGTATTTTACAAGGACTCCAGGCACTGAATTAATACTGAACTGCTTCCATTGGTACTGGGAGCACCAAAATCCTTTAGGGTTGATATACTACTGGAGTGCCTTTTAAGATACAGTGGCAGTGCAGATTCCTCTATCTGCACTGCCACTGCCAACTCTGAGAATAAATAGAGGGCAAGTCTCTATGGCTGCCAATCTAGCACCTTTCATGAGTAATAAATTCACTCAAAGCTTTTCTGCAGTCAGAGTTGTTTGTAGCTATGTTGAAGGAATTAGCTTTTTAGATACTGCTGGAATTATTAAATAGAGGTCCTACTCCCAGAGCTGCATGAAATGCTGAGTTCACAAGCAGCATTTGTGAGTTTTCTGTTAGCTGGATAGACTAGCAAGGAAAAACGGGTAGGATTTATTGACAACGGGTGAGATTTTCCAAGTGATTTAGGAGCATGCATCCTATTGACTTTCAAATAGACTTATGCTTCTAACGTCACTTAGGGTATCTCTATCATGCAATTAGACACTGTACCTCAGAATGGCACCCTGTAACCCCCATATTCATCATTCATATATGGTTGTGATATTTCATGCAAAGCATGCCACGTAAGGTATCATATGAAAGGTCATGATCTGATGAAACCTGTTGTTCTGTCCAAATATATGTATCATTAGTGTGTATAAAGCTATGAGATTGTGCTGTATGGTTGTTACTGAAATATGCTTTGAGTTTGCTGGTGGCATGCAAAGTATCTCTGCCTAGGTGGGTGTTGACCAGACCACCTGTTAATCAACTGTGTAACTCAACTATGCAAGCACCACACAATGGGAACTGATCATTTATTGTGACTCAGCAGAGCTCACTAGGACATGTCTGGGCTAGTGTCTGCCAGGCACATGGGCCAAGAATATAAATTAAGGAACAGTTGCAGCAGGCCTTTTCCATTCTCCTCCCACACCTATGCCGGATGCAACTGGGATGCCAAAAAGACGAAGGTCATCTGAGGAGACTGGTCCAGACTTCAAGAGGGAAGTCTGTGCATTAAGGACTGTAACATGCAATGGGGTGAGAATATTGCTTGATTCAAATCCTGTTTATCTTATAGAATCTAGATTGTGTGCTTATTTTTATTTTCTTTGGTAACCATCTCTGTCCTTTTAAGCCCACCATTTATAATCACTTAAAATCTATCTTTCTGTAGCTAATAAACCCGTGCTCAGTGTACAAAAGCTGGTGCATGTCCTCTCCACATTGAGGGAGGGGAAGACTGGGTAATGAACTTCCACTGATCAGGCTTCTGATCAGGGCAGGACGTGACAGCTCTGGGGTCCTAGGCTGGGGAGCTGGGGGGAACTGGCTGAAGCGTCTCTGTTGTTGGTTCATGAGTGGCTGGGAGAAGCATTCATGTAACTCAGCTGGGTGTGTCCCTGCCGGTGGATGTCTGTGTAAGTGCAGTACCTGGAGAGGTTTGCAGCTTGTCACAGCAGCCCAGTGTGAGAGGGAGCCCTGTTTGGTAAGCCAGGTTGTACCCTGGGGATCCTGTCACAGATGCCCGTGGCTGGCCTGTGCCAGCTCATTTGGGCTTGTGGGACTCGGGCTAAGGGGCTGTTTAATTGCTGTGTAAACTTTGGGCTCAGGCTGCAGCCGAAGCTCTGGAACCCTCCCAGCTCTTAGGGTCCTACAGCCGAGCCCCAGCCTGAGCCCGAACGTCTACACTTCAGTTAAACAACCCTTTACCCCGAGCCCGAGTCAGCAGGCATAAGCCAGCTGCAGGTGTCTTAATTGCAGTGTAGATATACCCTGATAGGCCCAGATCACCAAAGGTATTTAGGCACATAGCTCCCATTGATTTCAATAGGATTTAGGGGCCTAAAGACTTTTGAGGATCTGGGTCTTAGCACTTTTGAAAATCCCACCCTGTATTAAGTACGGGGAGAAGAGATGGGAGACAAAAATGACACAGAGGTTGCAAGCCTATCAACTGGAAGGATGGTGTGTTTCCAATGGGATTAGACAGGAAGGAAGAGAAGAGGGCTGTGGAGGTAAGATGAGGAATTCAGTTCTCATCGAGCTGAGCTTGAGTTGGCAGCATGACCTGCAGAAGGAGCTGGCTCAGAGGCTGCCAGAGAGCAAGGAGACCGAACGGAAGTAGAGAAGTAGATCTGTAAATTACCGGTATAAATATGGTAATTGAAACAGTGTGGTCAGATAAAGCTGTCCTGCGACAAAGTGTAAAGGGAAGAGAGGAGCGGGACGAGGATGGTGTGCTGAGGGATGCTGACAGCAGGAGGGAGTAGAAATGTCCGGAAAGGAGACCGTGCAGGAATAGTCAGACAGAGTGAGGAGGAAAGCTAGGAATGCTCAGTCTCTGAAGTACATAGGGAAAAGAGCCTTTAGAAAGAAGGAAAGATCAACCATGTCAAAGGCAGGCAACAGACTGGGAAGGCCGGAAGGGTGAGAATGGAAAAGAGGCTTTGATGTGTGCCAACATAACCACTCAGTCACTCTGTGTAGCATCCCTTACCCCACCTTTGTATATCTAGTTTGTAAACTCCTTAGTGCGGGGAACTTGCTTTCCTTCTTGTCTGTAGTGTCAAACAAACTTTTGCCATTGTATGAATAACAATACATGATTAATCATATATATATACACACACAGACACATATGCATGGGCACACCATATGTATGTGTATATCTAGCGCCCTACCAAATTCACAGTCCAGTCTGGTCAATTTCATGGTCATAGGATTTTAAAAATCATTAATGTCATGATTTCAGTTATTTAAATCTGAAATTTCACGGTGTTGTAATTGTAGGGAGCTTGACCCAAAAAGGAGTTGTGAGGGGGTTGCGGTACTGCTACCTCTACTTCTACAGAGCTAGGCTGCTGGAGAGCAGTGGATGTTGGCCAGGAGCCCAGCTCTGAAGGCAGAGCCGCCGCCAGCAGCAGCACAGAAGTAAGGATGGCATGTTATGGGATTGTCACCCTTACTTCTGTGCTGCTGCTGGCAGGATGTTGCCTTCAGGGCTGGGCACCCAGCCAACAGCCGCCACTCTCCGTCTGTCCAGCTTTGAAGGTAGCACAGAAGTAGGGGTGGCAATCCATGACCCCCCAAAAATAACCTTGCAACCCCCCCGCCGCCCCCAGATCCATTTTGGGTCAGGGCCCCCAATTGGAGAAACGCTGGTCTCCCCCGTAAAATCTGTATAGTATAAGATAAAAGCACACAAAAGACCAGATTTCATGGTCCATGATGCATTTTTCATGACCATGAATTTGGTAGGGCCCTATGTATATCTGTACAGAGAGAGAGAGACGGATGGTATACATGTAATAAACCACAAAGTCATGTGAAACATTCACAATATCACCAACCCCAAAAGTTAAAAAATCATGTCAGATCCACAAAAACTCATGAGATTGTCCTAAAAAACAAAGAGATTTAAAAAAAATAAAGAATAAACCATGCAGGTTTTTCTGTCCGGCTTCTGGTTTTTGAGCTCCCCCTGACCGTCCCAAAAATGTGTATGACAATTACAGGGTGAAAAGTCAACCATAAATGCACGCAATATGTGCGCACAAATATGCAGGCTACAACTCCCCAGTGCACCTGCTCCTCGACTCCCCCCCAACACCCTCTCCACTCTCCACCACTGCCTAGAGCTCTCCCCTGCATGCCTGCTCCATGATCTCCCTCTGACTCCATAGTTCCCTGCACCCCAGTTTCCACTAGCATGCTCCAGGTGCCCCCAACTCCCCTGGCCCCAACCTATTTGTTAAGAACTGTACTCAATCTGGAGTTCATTCTACATATTCTCCTAAATTCTAGTGCAGTGGTTACCAAGCAAATCCCTTGATTCAACAAAGCTATTAACTTCAAAGGCCCTTAAGCAAATGCAGAATCAGGACCCAAATTCTTGTCTATGTTACAAGGATCAAATGAGCTCCATTTCTTAAATTTCTGTCTATTTATAGATACAGAGAGAAAGGATGATAGTATAAAGGTTTCATTGGCAAGAGTCTAGGATGGCTGCATTACTTGTCTGATAAGATATTGGATCTTAAGTCTGAAACTGGTTCAATTTCAGCTGAACTTTATTAGCCTGTGAAACCAAAAAGATGATGGTAGTGACTGAATGTTGTCCATATAATTATATGACAAATACCATCCTTGCTTGGGCTCTTCATTTCATATTTTACATTACTTGCAGCTGGTGGATGTGGACATTAAACACTGCTCCTACACTGTTGCAAAGATACATCGTTACACTCCTCTGCCCAGGTTTAGGGATCACCTGATGTTATATACAGATGTTGGCCGCTGGGGTCTGTAAAGCGTTAGTTCGGATTTAGATTGTGTCAAACTCGCATCAAACTGCAACATGAAGTCGTGTTGGCTCTCTTGTTCAAATTGACACGTTTTTCACTCTCACTAAAGTTGGACTGTTAACTTTATAGATGTAATACTACAGAATATTGTCTTGAAATTCATTTACTGTGTTATACTGTAGAATATGATGCCATTAATAGTTTGCAACAAATAGAAAAGAAAGATCACTACCTCCTAATCTTTCCTTCATTTTGCAGGCAGCTAATAATTTTGCCGTTGTTCTGACATTACGGTCAGCTGGTATTACTTTCTAAGTTTAGTGAAGAGCTGCATCTAAAATGTCTTTAGAAAACAGTAGGGGGAACTATATATCTAATACAAAGCAACAGTCTCAGAGGTTGCAATCTCCTCACAGGGGCTGCCTGACTACAGCACTTGCTCTCAAGCTTGACGAGTCTAGGATCCCTTAGATGAAATTAAGCTCTACTACTACTCACAAGGGATACGGGTTATTTTCCCAACGTTTCTTTTTCTTTTTCGGACAGGCTACGGGGCAGTTCTTTTCTTGCTTTTGCCATAGAGTTAATAGAAGTCATATTTTCAACGTTGATAATATTCTAAGAAAAAATAATGTGGCAAAACCAGTTCTGAAGAATTAGACATGACTTAAAATGTATAACATCTGTGCCTTAAACTGCCACTTCAGGGACCAGTTCCTTTTTTTAGTTAGAGGGCTGTGACTAAACTAGTTTGTGCAGTCACAGCTGGCTAGGGATTGTGACCTAGTGGTAAGAGCAGGAGGGTGGAGGGTCAAAACCCCTGGGTTCTAGCTCTTCTCCAGATTCACTATGTGAGCAGGGCCTAGTCACTTAGGTCAACATTTCTCAAAGTCTTTGCTGACACAAATCACTTGTTGTTCAGTCCAGCAGGGGCTCATTGTAAATTAGGGCACTCCAGGGATTTTCACAGCAGGGATTTAGTCATGTCCAATTCTTCTCTGCATACTGAGGGCTCTGTTTTGGGACTCTGACCCCACACCTTGATCCAAAATAGGCTGAACCTTCTGGCCTTCAAGGCATGCTACAAAATCCATCTCTCATCCTTGGCTTTTGGTGAGGAACCAGGAATATGAAGGGAAGTGGAGGTGGGGAGGAGGAAGGGTTGGAAGAGGTTAATTCTGTGGGGCTTGTGGGGTTTATTGGTGCTTGTTTCAGTCTAGCCATTGTTGGTTAGGTCAGTGACTAAAAGAGTTTTAAATGTTAATGACTGTGGTATTAAATATTGCCAAGGGCACCTAGACCCATGAATAGGATTATTTATATTTGTGTATCAATTGAAATAAATAAAAACATACCATACTGGCTGCAGTGGGCAAGCAGACTTCCAGGACACACCACTGCCCCAATCTTGCACACGTGAGTCGTTTTACACATGGGACTGGGTGGCCTAGTTCCTATTAAAAGCAATGGAAAAACTGCTCTGGGCTTCATTGGACGAGAGGCCCCCATGAACTCAAGGGACTAGACTGTGTGCTGTCCCTCCAGGAGGTGCCGTGCAGGAGGAACAGCCCCTTTTGCACCCTTGAGATTCTGGACTGGGGGGACAGGCTGAAACAGTCCCAGAGTGTAATTTATGCAGCACAGGTGCTGTTTTGGTTTTTTTAAGTGTCACTCTTATAACTTTATTTATAGCAGCCCTGCTTGGGCTGCCTCTGGACAATTCTGCAAATCCTGAACTCCACAGAGAAGTTGTGGTGGCATGTGTGTCTGCCACCTTCCAGCATGGCCCCTACATGAGAAGGCCTGCATAAGGCAGCCTACAAGCAGTCTTGTACTGCTGGTTCTGGAGGAACTCTCCCCTCCCCCACTCTGGCTGGCTGCAAAGCATTTATGGCCCCCGTCTGACAATGCAGCAGTGTATGGAAGCCATAATGGAGGGGGAAATTCTTCCCAAAGAGATTAATCACATGCATAAAAGTTACCCATGAGCGTAAGTCTTTACAAGATCAGGGCCCTCTTGTGTAAATCAGCACCACTCCCAGCGATAGGTCTGTCTTCAGATTTTCGGTAGGAAGCCGAAGCCACAAACAGATTTGTATGTGATAGGGTAAGGCCTTCTCATGAGATTGCCCTCAGCTCTGCCATTTGCTTCCCCTCCTGGGCTGACAGAGCCAGATTTTGTTGAACTTCTGGGCAGATTGTGACGCCTGTCTAGTCTCCCAGGCTTTTCTGAGGGTGCGGGCTGAATAGAAAGAGCCCTAGTGGACTGGGGAATATTTTAGTATCAATTTTTCACGATACGTTAATTCAGATTAACTCCCTGTGATGCTTTTGGGAATCCCTCTGTACAATATATGAATTCTGTGTGAGATTATGAATTCTATTTCTGTTTACCAAGCTGCAAATTCCATTTTGAATTTGCAGCCTTTTGCCTTCTCTGTGGTCTCTTTGCATCTGCGTCGGGCTGAGAATCCAATGACTGGTGGCAATAGAACACCAAGAGAGTTGTTGACTTAGACTGCTCAGCCATTGAAATGGAATAGCTCTGAACAATAGGCTGGCTCCCAACGAGCAGAACCGGTTTAGCCGGGGAAAGGTCACCTTGGCAATGAAGTCACCTGGCAGGGATTTGTGCCCATGCGGACAGCTGGCAAGGATGTCACCTGACAGAGGGAGCAAAAAGATATAGAGAGACAGGAGCCGATCTTTCTTTTTGTCTGTTTTGTCTCCAGTTCAACAGGAGGGAGATGCTACCCAGCATGTAGGAGCCTGTGTAACCCACACACCTCCTGGATGTGGTGTTCTGTCCCATCTAGTGGTACTGAGACCACTTAGAGAGAGAGAGAGCCAGTTGGCTTTTTGCTCCTGCTGTAGAGGCTCATGCACTAAGCTCCAGAAGTCCCCGATTTGAACCCGCCCACTGATGACTGGGGTCTGTTGGTGTCACACCTGCATTACACCAGATGGCCCCTGCGACTCCCAGGGTAAAGAGTCTGACTGGTCAAGTGCCAAGGAAGCAAGCTGACCTAGGGGGAAGAAGGCTTCATGGTCTATCCCACAAGCCATGCACTGAAGCAGCAGGTCTCTGGACAGCCCAAGGGACGCTGACCCTGGCCCAAAAAATGGCTTAGAGTGGTGAGGAAACTGAGAAAGGGGAATGCAGGTAGGGTATGTTGATTTCTGTGATCTGTACTCTCTGCTGTACTTTATATGATAGAGAGTATATAGGAGCAATTGTGCTAGACTCTGAGCAAAATGTCTCTCTGTGTTAGGGTGACCAGCCAGCAAGTGTGAAAAATCGGGACTGGTGGTGGTGGGGGGGGGGGGGGGGGGGAGGGTAATAGGAGCCTATATAAGAAAAAGACCCAAAAATCGGGACTGTCCCTATAAAATCGGGGCATCTGGTCACCCTACTCTGTGTTAAATGCTTCACAATGAATACACGGCTTCAGAGAGATCAACTGTAACCAGAAGCGTCACACTTTTGGGGTGCAGTTCTGGGAGAGGGTGTGTTTAAGTAACTGGGGTATCCGGGGGTCAGAGTTGTTCCTGGGGGCCAAGCACAGGTGGGCCAGGGAGCTCCATTGCCATGAGGAGGTAGCAGAATGAGGGTTGGTGTCTAGGAAATGTGCCTGAGAGGTCAAGGGAGGGACCAGTGCTGCAGCCTGCTGAAACCTAGGGGAGCTTAAACCACATGGGTGACCCAGTGGCCCAAAGGCTTGGATTCTCCTCACAGCAGTTTGGTGGGTGACCAGAAGTGGGCATCTGACCAGATCTGTGCCAATCCCCTCACCATACAGTCTGTCTGTTCCCTTGGGTGCTAGAGGTGACAAGGGGGCACCTCCCTGCCTCTGGTAGCTCCATCTTCTGTTCTACTCCTTGTTCCCTCTAGGAAGAGCAGAGTCTTATAGGTCCCTTCCCAGAAGGCTTTTGGGCCCACATGGTCAGTACACTCAGAACTCCCTCCTACCATGGCCTGTCCTCTCCCCTGGGGCAGTGTGTCTCTCCAGCCAGAACTCTTTGCCCCTGATGCTGCTCTGAATCTAGGATCTCTTCATGCCCTACGCAAGGGGCTAGCTCTAAAAGACACATCGCCTGTAAGAGACTCTGTGCCTCAGGCAGATCCGTCTAACCTCAGTAGCTAGAGAGACACAAGAGAGTTTGGAATGCTTTTTTTCCGTTCAAGAAAAGCAGCAGAGAATGTACCATAGGGATGTAGGGGTATTCCAGCAAGTGTTGAACTGACTCGAGTCTTGAATACATCAGACTTTTCTTTTCTGAGCCCTGGTGGGCATTAGTGCAGCTGCACTGTGGTAACAATGGTGGAAGTTCCTGCACAAAGTGCAATCAATTGTTGTCAGCACCATATTGCGCAGACCTACTTTGAGCAGGGTTAGATACTTCCACTGGTAGAGCTGAACTAGTGAAAGGAATGGTGGGAAATTACTAACAAATCTTATTGCAGACAAACTAGGTCAGATTCTCCAGTCAACTCCAGTCCTCTGAGGCTGCTCTGACTTGTGCTGTGGAGAAAACTGGCCCTTCATATTCCCAAAGTAGGAAACCACAAAGACATTGAAGCCTCCCCCAATCACGTCCTAGGCTGGACCTGAGAATGACCATAATCCAGAGCAGCACTGACCATACACAGAAGTGTTTGTGAGAGAGGCCTGCAGCAACCTTATGTTCAGGAAAGAGGCTTGAACTCCCCGACTAAGTGCTCATGGAAGCTACAGCTACAGCTTTGTTCCTGGGATGGCGGCTGCACTGAATGGTTTACACAGACCTGTGAATCAATCAAAAGTAAATGAAACAGAAGAGGCTCAGCAATCAACCTATTAGGTTGCTGGAGCCAGAGAAATGCTTCTACGAAGACCAGGGACAAGCAGGGTTAAAGGGAACTGTCTGCTTTAAAAAAAAAAGACTTTCCGTCTGAAAAGTTAATCGGAGGAAGACGCTTCTGTTAGTTATTCTTTTTGTAAAAGAGGAGGAAATCTATGCAATATTTGTTCTATTTGATTTCCTTCTCTTTATGGAAAAAATTAAGGAAACCATTTAAATCTTTAGTTTGCTGTAGAAAATACCCTCTGATTTTCCTTTCTCTCCCCCGTCACACCCACACAAGACTGATTCTTTGCTCTCAATTGTTGTCTGCTGTAGCAGCAGTGGAACAGTCTTTGTTTTTCTTCACTTCACTGCTCTTCACCAGAGGACTTCGCTGGCTATAGCAACCTATTGAGCTGGTTGCTGGGTATCTTCAGTCTGAATGGAAGCTGCTGCCACAGTTTGGTTACTTCCAAGCCTGCACGAATCAGCTCCTGGAAAGCTGGACCTGGGAACCAATCTGCAAGCAGGGAAAGGCAGAATGCAAGGTGATATCTCTCACACACACACACACACACACACACACACACACACACACACACACACACACACACACACACACACACACACACACACACACACACACACACACACACACACACACACACACACACACCTGCCCCACAGCCAAGCTACATAACCTTGCGGCTGAGGCGCCAAAGGGATTTACACTGGAGCGCTTAAATATTTCATCTAAATCATTAGACCAAAAAAAGCAAAATTAAAGCTGATCTTTCATGAAGGAGAAGGAGAGCTTTAGCCAGTGTATGTTAACTGCACAGAGGTTTGATGAGACACACCAAAAGAGAAATAAATGTTTAGAATTTTAATTTGGAAAGGACCTTGGGGCGTGTCGGTAAACAATGTTTTATCATCTTCCTTGAAGAGCTGTAAAATTCGATGGCCCCACAACACGCTCTCTTAGACAGGTAGGATGCTGGATTGAATTACTGTGGTCACGTAGGGTGCACTGATTTGACCCTGATACTGGACATTTGCTTACTCCAGGTGCTGCATAGCACAGCCTTGGTTAGGTGTGACCTTTACTCCTAGAACCTGGGAAATCATTGTTTTCCTCAGATGAATTCTAACTCATACACAGTGAAGGAAATTGCAGCTGCCTTCTTCCCCTCGTCGAACAAACAAAGCAAAGGGGTAAAAATGCAGAATTTAATATTTTGATCATGGTTTGTAGTTTGATTAGGGAGCTCACCCTCCATCCTGGCCATGGCAGGAACGTATCCCTCTGCTGGTACTAAGCTTGGTGCAGAGATCAAGAGGAGGTGGCTTGCAGCGCCACAGTTCATGCTATGCTGGGGGCAGCTCAGTCCCTGGACCTGGTTAAGAGAGCCCTAACTTGTGCCCTGGCTGCCATTGTCCCTCTGAGCCTTGCATGGTCAAGGAATAGTAAGGGCATAGGGCTGCTCTGGCCACACCTCCTGATGCCCTTTACACACACACCTAGTTCACCTGGAATGTCACTGCATCCGGGATGCAAGGTGGGTGAGGTAATAGGTTTTATTGGACCGTCTTCCCTTGCTGTGGGTTCCTTGGCATCAGGCACTTTTTCAGAGACAATGCAGAGCTGTCTCTGTATCTGGTGGTGGTGGGGAGCTCTTGTTCCAGTGGGCCTTACATCTGCCAGTGCAAAGGGCTGCAGGGCAGCCCACTGAGGGGCACTGCACATCTGCATTCTAAGCTCCCACTCTGCTTATTGCTCTCTGTTGGAGGGAATATCAAAACCAGCAGGAAAACGATAGGCCTGGGCAGCTTAGATATTCGTACAATAAAAATAAAGGGCCAGAGTCTGGCCAGCCCCTGTGTGGGTGCACAAGTGGGGTGAGTGCAAGAAATGGCAAGAATTCACCCCGTCAAGACATGGTGGAGCTGGAGCTCCCACGCAGCCAGAAATCCACAGCACAGCCATTCCTATTCCCTCTCCAGAGTGCCTCTTGCCCAGAGAATGCATGTCATGAAATAAAGATGGGGGATTACAGAGAGGAGTTCTATCCATAGGTGCCGACTCCGCGGGTGCTCTGGGGCTGGAGCAACCACAGGAAAAAAAAAAAGTGGGTGCTCAGCAACCACCAGTCAGAGCGGTTTGGCAGGTTGGGGAAGAGTTTGGGGGAGGGCGGAGAGCAGCAGGTGGGCAGGGGCCTCAGGGAAGGGGTGGAGTGTGGGCAGGAAGAGGCAGAGCGAGGGGGGACCTTGGGGGCGGGGGCAGAGCAGGGGCAGGAAGAGGGGGAGCAAGGGTGGGACCTCGGGGGGGGGGGGTGGAGTGGGGGCAGCGCCTCAAGGCAGCACACCCCCAGAGAAAAGTAAAATTCAGCTCCTAATAATCTAGTATAATGATGTCTATTCCAGAGAAATCCCATTACTGCTAAACAAAAATCTACCTACCTCCAAAGGCAGGGGAGCATGCTAACACACAGAGCACATAGGGTACCATTTGACCCAATATCTACCCCCCATAGTAGGGTGAAGAGGTTACATGTTATGCACTACACTGTACTATTACTCCTCAAAGTGCAGCTGCTAGAGGACTACTTCCTGGAACAGGCTTCTGCTGGAAATGCTGAGTTGCCAACACTGTAAATGCCTTTCCCGGATATGCCATCTTCTAGAAGTAGTACCTGATAGAGTAGTGGTGAGAGCACAGGCTTGGGAACTAGGAGCATCTGATTTCTAAATCTGGTTCTCATAGTATCCCCCGGGTCTTAGGAATGTCAGGGCCTAGTTTTTACTCACTGTGCTTAGCATCTGCAGCTCCATTGACTTTAATTAGAATTGTAGGTGCCCAGAACCTTGGAAAATCAGGCACTTACCCTCTCTGCCTGTGTTTCCCACTCTGTAAAAACAAAGATAACAACTGACCTACCTCGCAGGTGTATTGTGAAGATAAATTAGTTAATATATGTAATGTGCTCTGAAGAAAAAAAGCGCTGAGTATTATTTTTGCTTCTGGAGTTATTTCGTGCTGCAGAAGGTTGGTGGGTATGCAGATGAAAATGGGGAGGGGAAAAGGGACTCATATTAGTACGGGGAGTGTTGTTTGGCTGTTGTTTTTTTACAGACACCTTTACTAAATGTAACTTTAGTGCCCTCGTGGCCAAGATGGAGTCTGTTCTGCAGGCAGCTCTGGCCAAGAGAAAGCACGCGCAGGAATGCAGCAGGAAAAATCCCTTCCACCCGAGGGGCACCTGTTCCAAACCCCCCAGAGTGAACACCCAGCACCCACAGGAAAAGTACAATGGATATAAGAAAGGGAAATATTTATTTACAGAGGGATGAGAGAAGAAAAAACAACAAGGGGAAATATAGGGGGAGCAGTAAAACAGGGTTGCATCCAAACCAAGGCCCCACAGGCCCAGTGGTAGCACAGGCTGAAAGGTCAGACACTGAGCAATGTGTCTGCACACAGAGTTCAGGAGTCCTGGGCAAAGTTCCAGTCCAGGGGTGAGTCTTGGGTGCTTCTGGTCATCTTCGGCGCCAGTGAACTTTCCCCAACAAACCCCTCCAGTGCCCTCTTCTGCCGCTCTCTGCAAAGCCACACAGAGCGACCTCCTCCCCACTTAACTAGCTAACAGCCTCCCTCCTTGTTCCCAATGCAGAGTCACAAGCCGCAGTACTCGCAGCTCTGGGCAGCAGTGATACAGATACTGGGTCCAGCTTCAGCCTGTCCTTCTCGGGCAATGCCGCCCTAGCACAGTGCTCCTCCTGTCTCCTGTCCTGGGGTGTCCCTTATCAGCTGCCCTGTCCTTCTCAGGCTTCAGGCAGGTTCTCTGCTTCTCCTCCAAGGGCCTGCAGACTGCAGCCCTTCTCTCTCTCCAGCTCCAGACCCACGCCCTGCAGTTTCCCTCCTTTTTCTCACTGCTCCCCCTCTCCCGTTAGGAAAAAGATTTAAAGGGGCCATGCTCTCTAAACCTCAAAGGGGTTACATAAATAAATGTGTGGATTATATGCACCGTGCAGGAATCATGCTGGAAAGGCAATGTTTATTCCATCCAAGGGACACTCATAAAGGCTGTGTAAAGTCTTCTAAACCTTCCAGGATTAGCATTGAATGGCCTAACAGCTCCTCCCACCACCAGCGCCTCACACTTTACAAAAATGTATGCACAGAATGTGACAACTTGTCACGAAATTTTCATCTTCCTGTATCTCCCATTCTCCTGTAGAATGTTCTGCAGACTATATAAGCACAAGGGGAGGGGGAGGAAATCTCAGTGAAAGCTCCTGCCAGTTCACATCTACTTCATTCTTCTCTTTTGATGACAGCCTTCTCCCACAGTTTATAATTAGAATTTTACAAATATAGTGGGTTATGAAGAAATGAAGACCAACCCTGTTGGCTAAAGCCAGGGCTAGCAGGGCCTGTGCACTACACAAAAGGTTCCATGCTAAAGCCCTGAGCATGCAATTTGAGCCACACACGGGCAGAGCTCCATTGAGCACAGCAGGATTCCACATAGGCATAAGGTTTGACTGACATAGAGCTGATGGTAGGGTTGGGGCCAAAGTTCTGTGACTGGACAACTCAATTTTGCTAGCTAGCAACATCCCTGCTCTTTTCAGAGCATGGTGTACGAGCTGAACAACATGGGAAAATGCCTTGTGCAGACTGATGTCTGAGACCATCAGACTCATTTTACTTGTGACCCAAGCAAGGTAATAACAATCATATCTACATGTACAGAATGCCTTCCATCCTGAAGAATCACAAGACACTTGACAAACTATACTATACTATACCTGCACTGAAATGCAGCCACTTCTGCAGTGTGAGGACTGCAGCCATGTACACAGCCAGCACACAGTGAAACATTTTTGACCAAAGGACACCGGGACAAACCTCTGCTTTTACAAAAGTGCCTCCGAATCTTTCATGTCCCTGGAGAGCAGGCAGGTCCCATCCAGAGGATTTTTTCCATCCTTAAATTACTGGAAATTATTTTATCAACCTCTGAAGGTTAGCCTACCAGGATTCAAATGTGGGCTATCTAGTTCACTGGTTCTCAAACTTATTTGATCGGCCCCCCTTCATTGTGTCTGTAGTCTTTTATGCTCTCCTCCCCACAAGTACATATACCGCCACCCAGTTGTGAAGGCAGAGCAGAGAGCAGTGGCTGCTGGCCAGGCACCCAGCTCTGAAGGCAGCGTCGTACCAGCAGCAGCACAGAAGGAAGGGTGCAATGTGAACAGCGATATTTGTCAGTATCACTTTTCACAGCAGACTTAGTGCCCCATTGCCACCCTGGGGCTGACAGCCAGAGCCCCATGCCTCCAGGTGAGAGATTGTGGGGGAGGGAAGTTGAGCCTGAACCCGGACTGCATCCCAGTGAGGGAATGACGGGGGAAGGAGAGCCTGAGTCCAGGCTGCCTCCTGGTGAGGAATGCGGGAGGGAGGTGAAGGAGAGCCCAAACTTGGGTGGCGGAGCTCTGGCTGTCCCCTTTATCTCCACCTCCCGGGTGTGCATGGCCCTTCTGCACAAGCCCCAGCCACCCAGGGCTGACAGCCAGATCCCTTTAAAAAAAGCAAAAAAAAAAAAAAGCACACGGCTCGCGCCTCCTTTGGCACATTCCTGCGCTGCCCTGGGAGGCAGTAGCGTAGCCGGGGGGGGAGCAGGGGGAGCGGCTGCTCCCCCTGTGGCCGAAGCGGCGCCTTAAAAAGCACCACTCGAGCCCCGCTGCCAGAGCTCCGGCAGCGCTTTAAAGGGCCCAGGGCTCCCCGCAGCGGCTGGAGCCCCGGGCCCTTTAAATCACCCCCGGGGAAGCCGGTACGCCGGACCGGACCGGCGAGGACCTGCCGCCGAAGACCCGGAGCGCCGCTGGAGGCACCGCCGGGTAAGTACAGGGGGAATCTGGGGAGGCACCCTTTTATAGCGCCGCTCCCCACTGCTCTACAGCCAAAATGCTTCTGAAATAAATGTAGTCAAATTTTACTAATTCTGGGTCACTGAGAACGAAAATGATGCTTAAAATTGTTGATTGGCTCTAGTTTTCAAGACATGCTATTGGGTCAGTATATACGACCCTTGACTTGGGAATGACAGAGGATAAGTGAGTTATAAAGGGAAGGGATCTCAATTTAAACCAGAAATGACTAAAATACATCTTTGACTGGATCTATGAATAAATCTATAGCTGGGTTTGTACAGTACTTGCTTTTTAGGCAAAACAATGAATGATGCAATTTGAAGCTGGTATTGCGTCATACATTATACGAATTGCATCATGTTATTCCTAGAAGTCATGGATGATGCAATCATAACAAAGCTTACATCACTCTGCTGAACAAATTGCCCTATATCAGCTCTAGAAATCATACAGTGTCGTGCTCTCTTATTTGTCAGTGTTTGATTTTGCAAAGGGACACATTTCTGTTTAGCCAAAGTGAGCAGAGATGCCTCGTACTTGTGTGAACAGTGCAGATAACTTCTGCTATGTTTGTGGTGAAGTGACTTTTGCATCACAAAAGCGCAGTATAACCACTATGGTTAAGAAAGCCTATCACCTTTCTTTTGGCTGCAAAATTGGAGATCAGGACAAGAGGTGGGCCCCACACATATGCTGCAACACTTGTGCAACAAATCTTCACCAGTGATTGAACAGGAAAAAGAAATCTATGCCTTTTGCAGTGCCAATGATTTGGAGAGAGCCAACAGATCATACCAGCAATTGTTACTTCTGCATGGTGCCTCCAGTTGGGAAAGGTGTGTCAAAGAAGAAAAAGTGGACTGTGCATTATCCAAACATTCCATCAGCTATACGCCCAGTACCCCACGGAGAAGGACTGCCGGTTCCTGATGCACCAGAATCATTCTCACTTGAGTCAGACGAGGAAGAGGATGAAACTTCTGGTCCTGAACCATCAATGTCACAGGACCCACATTTTCTCCCATCCTCCTCCTCTGAACCACACCTCATAACACAAGGTGAACTGAATGAGCTTGTCAGGGATTTGGAACTACCCAAGAGTAAGGCAGAGCTTTTGGGCTCCAGACTACAGCAGTGGAATCTCCTGGCAGGTGATGTTAGGGTTTCCGTGTTCCGTGACCGTCAAAAGGATCTTGTCCCATTCTTCTTCATGGAAGGTGATCTTGTAGCCTGCAACAACATCGATGGTGTGATGGCAGCCCTCAACATCGTTCACGATCCAGATGAGTGGAGACTGTTCATTGATTCATCGAAGACGAGTCTTAAAGCTGTTTTACTGCATAATGGCAATGTTTTGCCATCAATTCCAGTTGGTCATGCAGTCCATATGAAGGAAACCTATGACAACATGAAACAACTTTTGAGGTGCATAAACTATGACCAACATCAGTGGCAGCTTTGTGGCGATTTGAAGGTTGTTGCTCTCTTGCTTGGTCTGCAGACTGGATACATGAAGTACTGCTGTCTTCTCTGCGAATGGGATAGTCGTGCAAGAGATTCCCACTACATCAAGAAAGATTGGCCACTCCGACAGTCATTGGAGCCTGGGAGGAAAAGTGTTCGGCATCCACCACTTGTTGAATCAAGGAAGATTTTTTTACCACCCTTACACATCAAGCTGGGTCTGATGAAGAACTTTGTCAAGGCCATTGACAAAACACAAGCAGTTTTCAAGTACCTCCGTGGAAAATTTCCAAGGTTAAGTGAAGCTAAGATAAAGGAAGGTGTCTTTGTTGGTCCTGAGATTCGTGAACTTCTTCGAGATGATGCATTTGACCATGCACTGCGTGGCAAGGAAAAAAAGGCATGGAAAGCCTTCCAGTTAGTGGCAATCAATTTTCTCGGAAACAACAAGGCAGACAACTACAGGTTGTTGGTGGAAAACCTCCTCAAGGCATACAAAAGCCTTGGTTGCAACATGTCACTAAAGAGACATTTTTTGCACTCTCATCTAGATTTTTTTCCACCGAACTGCAGAGCAGTGAGCGACGAGCACGGCGAGCGATTTCACCAGGACATTGCAACAATGGAGAAACGCTATCAGGGCAAATGGAGCCCATCAATGCTTGCAGACTATTGCTGGACAGTGACAAGAGATGCTCCATTTAATGAATACAAGAGACAAGCCAAGAAGCGCCGAGTAGACACTGAATAGGACTAAACTATGTACATCATAGTTTTTTGCCTTTTGTTTCATAATACATTTTATTTATATAACCCCTTTGCTGATTTTTAAAGTGTTACATAAACAGGACAGGTGAAATAGTATCATGTAAAGCAACCATAAACACATGAAAAGACCTAGGTTTACAATTTGTGATTAAAACTCTACTATCTACACAATATACATAGACATAAAATGTAAAAATGTAAATATCTTAGAAACAGTACCCAATCAGTTGTTTAAATTGTCATATTTGAATTCAGCACATCAAAATACATACTAAACAGCACATTTTATCTCTGAAGCAGACGACTTCTCAAAAATTGTAGACCAGTGTCCCCCTGTGCTCCGGACCTGCCTATGCTACTGCTGGGAGGCCAGCCCATAGTTTGAGAACCGCTGATCTAGTTATTTTATTAAAATGTTAGTGTACCAGCCAACGAAGTGGACTCGCTGGGGGGCATTGGTTGGTTTGTTTTTGGTAGCTGCTCCCTTTGCCTCACCTTTAGCCCATTGACCCTTCATGCCAATGGGGCCTGAATCTCCCCTGCGAAGTGACTCGTAAGAACAGGAAGCCCAAAGGATAGAAGGAAGCTAAGATTTCCCCCCATGCCTTCAGTATAGATTCATTCTCTCTTCCCACTTACAAACCCCATCCACTTCCCCTCCCAGCCGCAGATGTGGTCAATTCACTGAGACTAGGAGGAGAGGTACTGTCTGCTAAGAGAGCAACGTTATTGTAAAACTAACAGCTGAAGCGAGTGAATGAGTAATGCTGGCTGCAAGCCTCTCCCTGGGCCCCCTCTTTATCACAGTCTGTCCCCAACAAAGACTGAGGATGTTGCCCTCGTCATCTTCTTCCAGATGAATAGCCCTCCCTTTATCCAAATTTACCTCTGTCCCATGCAGATGTAGTGCTTATCCCATGTTTAGCATTGTAAATTATTTACATCAAACCTGCAGGATCCGAGGTTATAGAATATGACATCAATGCTTAAAGAAAGAACTTTGCATCATTTTAAGTTCCCTCTAGGGATCATATTGTTTTGTCCTGCAGTCTGAGTCCCCCTCCCACAGCTGGGTCTTGGGGGGCAGATTGAGAGGAATGTCTGTAGCAAGACTATATGAGAGCGGTCTTGGTTTTGTGATAAATGTTTTATGCTAAATTCTCCCTCATTTCTGGGGGGGGAGGGGGGAGGAATGGGGCTTAAACTACCTTTAGGCAGGAGAAAAAAAAATTACAAAACTTTGCACATTACCTGTTCTAATGCTCCAACACTTGGACAAGATATTGAGCCTTCTTCCCTCATCATTTTAGCCAGAGGCGTCAAACAGAGGCACACAGGTCACATCCACCCTGCAGCTCACTCTGCGTACATCAGTGCAGTCTGGCTTGCTGCTTGCTCCACAGGAGCCAGGAGAAAACTGGAGCTCAAGTAGACACTTACTGAAGAGGATGAGGAGTTGAGGAAGGAGGTTATACCTGATCAGTCACAGGCAATCAAGCACACTCCTCCTTATCTCTAGTCTCCAGCTCAGGGGTTCTCAAACTGGGGGCCATGACCCCTCAGGGGGTCGCGAGGTTATTACATGGGGCAGGGCCGGCTTTAGGAAGTGCGGGGCCTGATTCACCTTTTTAATTTTTACTCACGCGGCGGCGCTCCGGGTCTTCGCCAGCACTTCGGCGGCGGGTCCTTCACTCGCTCCGGTCTTCAGCAGCATTTCAGCGGCGGGACCTTCAGTGCCGCTGAAGACCCGGAGTGAAGGACCCACCGCCGAAGTGCCACCAAAGACCCGGAGCACCGCCGGGTGAGTACAAGCGGGTGGCGTGGGGCCCTCTTGTGAGTGGCACGGGGCCCTCTTAAGCCCAGGGCCCAATTCAGCAGAATCGGGGGAATCGGCCTAAAGCCGGCCCTGATATGGGGCATCGCGAGCTCTCAGCCTCCACCCCAAACCCCGCTTCGCCTCCAGCATTTATAATAGTATGAAAGTGGTTCTAATCTATAAGGAGGGTCGCACTCAGAGGCTTGCTGTGTGAAAGGGGTCACCAGTACAAAAGTTTGAGAACCACTGCTCCAGCTCAACCTGCTTCCTGCCCCAGAGCAGCAGCCACCCCCTTACTGAGCCCCTCAGGACCAAGAAGAGGATCACTTTCCCTTCTGGCCAATCCTGCCTCACAGACCAGAGACAAAATCTACTTAGGTTTCCCCTCAAGCTGCTGCTGCTTCTCCTGGACCAAGGGAGGAGAAGAGGGGCCTTGGGGCTCCCCTCCTCCTGAACCTTGCTGCTGCTTCAGGTTGGGAAGGAGTAAACTGGAGACTCTCTTTCTTACCCTCCTTCTCCAGCCCCCCACTCCTCCTCGCTCCCCACCCTCCTGTGGTTCCTGGTGTTGCTGTCAACTAAGCCCCACAACTCCTGGCTTCTAGGATCATCCATTTTGTTTTTCTGCCACTTCTCCTCCAGGGAACGGCATACAGCAGCCTCCTGCTGCCTCCATCAGGGACGCTCTTGCTGCTTCATGTAAGTGTGTGGTTGAGGGAGGAGGGCAGGGAGAGGAGGAGAGTTTGCTTGCTTAAGTTAAGAGGCATAATGTGCAGTCAGCCAGAACCACAAAATATGCCCCTCCACAGTGAACTTTTTACTTCTGGCCCACAGACTGCAAAGTGAGTTTTAGCCTGCGAAAGCTTATGCCCAAATAAATTTGTTAGTCTCTGAAGTGCCACAAGGACTCCTCGTTGTTTTTGCTGATACAGACTAACACGGCTACCACTCTGACTCCTGATCTAGGCTTTTTCTCTGCTTCCTTTCATGATGCTTCCAGAGTTGATGCCAACCAGCTGAAAAAGCCAGGTCCCTTATTATTTATTGTGTGTGTTTATTAGTGCCATTAACATCTTCAGTAATAGGCAAAAAGTGGCCACCATCTCACCAACACTAATACATCCCACTCTGTCCATTGGGGTGAAAGCCTCTGGCAGGCTGCTGGGAAAGCGCCCAGATCAGCATTCTATCCACTCTGCACTCAAGAGCCCTGCCTGCTCAGACAGCAAGCCTCGCCTACAATAGACGGTCTTTCTTTCATTCTCCACCATTGCTACTACCGGTGGAGCTGCACGGATGGTGTAGACAGGCCACCGCTGTTTAACCATTGCATTGTCTATACCTGTTCAGAACAGGGTAAAACTGCCCTGGTGGGAAATTTTAATGAAAAAACATTCTGTAGGACTGGTCTAGACTGCAAAATGTGACTGTGTCTGAAAATGATTATCAGAAATTATGTTAACTGCTTTAAGTGTAGACAAGAATAAATCACACGGTAACATTTTTATTAGAGACCAGGCCTTAGTGACTCATGAAAAAGAGAAATAATATTTGCCGCAACAAGTTTTAAAAAGCTGAAAAAGCCACGGCCAAGTTCTAAGGCTACTCCCCTCTCGAACCTCCTTCCTCACTCTTCCCTATGTTTCAGGTCACAATGCACAGTAACATCAACTCAGGGTTCTACTTAGCTCAGCCCAAAGCTGCTCTCCCCACTCATCTCCACTCCCATACTCTGCTCTCAGCTACACTGCCGTAAAGCCAGAGCAACGCCATTGACAGCAGGATGACCCTGTTTATCTTCGCTGTACAGTAGACAAGGTTAGATATCAACTTTTGCAGAGAGAGAAGGAAAGGGTACTGAAACAAGTAATTTCTGCAAAGAGCAGACTTATATGTCCAAAGCTGAACTATCTAACGTAGACAATATTAAAGTGCAAGTATAAATAATAAACGGTACCTCGGTTTGTCACGCAGTAAAAGGAGCTAGAATGCACAACTGGGAATATGTAATTTGGAAAAAAGTCTAATGTGGAAAAAATAAGATAGTTGCACTAGTAATATAAAGTAGCCTGTGATTTATCAGTGTCTACTGTATTTCTAGCACTTTTTTTATTCAAATAAAGCCATGTTTTAATTCCTCTGAGATTACTTTTCAGCAACATTTAGCATGTTTCCAAGCAGGACTGAGGGTCACGAGTTCAAGACAGGACTTGTGTTCTTTTGTCCTCAGGCCACCCGATCTGAGCCACAGACATGACTTATTCAGCTGCGGTGAAGCTGCTGGTAGGAGGGGATAGTCTGCCTTGTGCATTAACGTCTCTTGTAAATTATCTAAGGGACAAGACTGATATAGGTACAGACTGAGGCAGCATTTCAGCTACCATCCTATGCTGGCGAAGAGCAACAATGGATTAAAAGGAGGGGAAAGAAAAAGGGAGAGAAAAAGCAAAGATGTAATTTCGGGGGAGGATTTTTAAAAGGTATATTATTTTCACAGTTACACAGAGGGTATATCATATTAAATATATTCTTCTCCATCTTGAAACTATGCACGAAGATCTGCTTTTAGGTTTCTTGGTGCCATGCTTTTTATTAGTGTTGTACATTTTCTCTGCCTTTAACTGTAAATTGCTTTCCAATCAACATTCCCTGACAAGGCTAAAGAGAGAGGAAGCCAGAGGCTGTTGCAGTACAGGGCCAGTCAGAGGGAGATGACTCTCATTCACATTGATGACACCACAGTGTTATTTTTCTTACCTTCTGTGACCTTAAAGATCAGGGGCCCTTGACCATATTGCTTAGGCAATGAAAAAGCACCAGTCCTGCTGGACTTGCAGGCTGGGGGAAAGAGAACCTCAGAAACTGGGAAAGGAGCTGTCAGCCTTCATTATTAATATCCAGCTGTTAATATTTAATGCCATAAAACTGCAGCTCCCTCCGCAGCATAGTCATCAGACATGCAGGGGTCACACCAGCCGGAATTCTTTAGACTGAAGATTCAGTGTCCCTGTGCTGTAGCTTCATGCCAGGACTGCTAAAGGTGTTCTAGATGTATTGGAGATGAAATGTTGGGAGCTTAATAAAGCCTAAAAGACAAAAAAAAAAAAGAGGTTATGTTACTGTTTTCACAACCAACCCTGCTCTTTGAACATCGATCCTGTGCATTAAGCCAGAGGGTACATGCATCATGTAAAAATAAATATGGCACTAGACAAAGTAGGGCAGCATTAGCATATTAAGGATGCCACCACTGCAGCTTAATGTGAACGATCAGATTGGTGTTCCATGACTTGTAGGGTGGGGGGAAGGGAAAATTTGAACAGAGCAACACAATATAAGGGGAAGATTGGGAAGAAGATGGAAGGATAACAAGGGAATGTTTGGACTCTTGATCACTAAAGATGCTGCGAGATGACATAATTCAAACTAGTCTTGTTTGTCTGTTTTCATTTTTTTGGGTAGATACTAAAATTAAAAGTGCAAGTTTGTCATGTTTTTCTTTTACTGAATGACTGATTGCAAGGCAGAATGTTTTAGCCTGCCTCTGGGTGGACATTTACAGAGTGGTTATTTACGGAGCCTTCATTGTTATAACTTCATAGAAAAGTCAAACAGAAGTGTTGTTACCAGGGGGCAGACTGTTTTCCTCTAACCAAGTGTCCGAGTGCATCACCTGTCTTGACCCAGAGCTCAGGATCATGAATCCACTTCACAATCTTGGGTCCTCCTGTCAGCAGTTTGGTTTGCTCTGCCAATAAGCTACCTCACGGTATTAAATTTTAAAGAATCCTTTCTCCTCCTGGACATAGATTCAGATAGAGCTCCAGAAGCTCACGTGTTCATGCATCTTAGAAGTCAAACAAATTGAACAATATTTTAAAGGCAGAATAGTGTAATAAAAAGTGTGGCCATAATACTGTGGCATGCAATGTGAAAACAAATACGCTATGTTGCATTACATCTGCTGCTATGCGGTCTTCCCATGACTCGCCTGCGTCTGCCTATAGATCCTATATTTAGTATTTCTTTACCAACTGAATTTAAGTGAGTAGGTGATTATCATCAATAGCAATGACGTCTGATTAGTAGGACAAGCAAAGCCCCACCTCTTTGCTCATCTCCTCTTCCAAGTTGTGGAAAAACTGACCATTTATAGATCATGAGTCACAGCCTGTGAAGGATTGTAACGACAGACAACTGCTGCAAACTAGGACAACATAAGAACTTCAGCTGTTAATTATAATAAATATTTTTATAATGGCTGGCCCTTCAAATTTAGAAAGAATAGTTAATGCAAGGATATGCCCTTTAACCATCCCATTTTATTACATGGAACACTGGGGAGCCCAGCATACTAAGATTTGCAAACGCAGATTTGATATTGGCTGAGAGACATTAAACTACTTACCCAGTGCTATAAAACGCACAGGTACAGTACATCATCTTTTCACAGGAATTTCATCTCCATTTTTTTTTAGTTAACGCTTCATAAGCACTTAATAGTTTGTGTTATTTAAAGAAACTTAGTACACCAACACGCCTCTCACTAGCCTGGAGAGCCACAATTTAGCATTGTTTTACTTAAAATAAATCCCTCTGCTGCTACTAAATTTGGCATCTCTTGTGTAGATTGTATGCATGTGTCTAATCTGTCTAAAAGTCCAAGACGTTCCCCCATGAACTGGTTGTTAGGAAATTTGGCTTATGTTAAAGATCTATCGGTATGTCCTATCCTGTTTATTCCACACAAGCGCTATGTGAATAAACCAGTTTCTTTAGTGGGGTAACATTGTATCATCCAAAATTATTTGATTATAGCAAAGTATTGTAGTGAGCTCTGAACTAATAAATAGTGCAGCTGGGATACTGGGGCAAAAACGACTACATAGCACCAGCCCAGCAAGCAGTCATAGAGGCTCACACATTCAAGTTTGGGAATCCAATATAGTTACAAGGATCTAGATCCACAGAGGTGTTTATGCTGGAAATGAGGAACCTAAATACCTTTGTGTATGTGCAGGGGCGGCTCTAACAATTTTGCTGCCCCAAGCAGGGGTGGCAGCCCCGCCCCCGACGCAGGCAGTCCCAGTCCGCGGCGGCAAGCGGAGAGCGGCGGACCTGCCGCCCCATTGCCGCCGTGGCAGGCAAGAATGGGGCGGCAGTCTGAGTCCCGCAGCGGCAATTCGGCGGTGGGAAGAGCGGACCTGCCGCCAAATTGCCGCCGCGGGACTCGGACTGCCACCCCCTTCTCACCTGCCGCCCCAAGCACCAGCTTGGAAAGCTGGTGCCTGGCGCTGGCCCTGTGTATGTGGGCCTAGCTCCTTGGGCTGGCAGGATGAAGGTTTGCAGTGGACGAAGTGTGATTAACCCAGGGAACAAGGAGAAAGGTGTCTCTCAAGAGCAACCAGCCAGGGCTTGAAGTGTCAGTGATAAATTCAGAAGGGGGCCTATCTTTCCCTCACCTACTGTGGCCTTCATGGCCTTCTAGAGCTAAGTATGGAGGAAAAGAAAGTAAAGAGGATGAAATGGGAATAATCCCAGAAGACACTTCCTTCCATCCCCCCAATTTTTTTGTTTTGTTTTGTTGCCCACTTGTCACGGGCGGGGAGTGATGCTCAGCCTGGCCTGTGATGCATCAGCTACAATCCTCCTCCTCCCCAGCTCATCCTGAGCAGCTGACGATGAGCTGGGTTAGGTCGGTTATTAGGCTCAACTGGAAAGGAGATGGGTGAGTTCCCTAAAAGGCTGGAAGAGCTGGGGGAGGGGGAGTTTCTGTTACTATCTCCTGGGAGTGGAAGAGGCTCCAGAGGCAGGCTGTGGAAATGGCCAAGGGAAAAAGGAGCAAGCCTGGGAGGAAAGCAGACTGGGTAGAAGGGTGGCCCAGCAGGGTGGAAGACCCTTTTGTTTTATGTTTCCTTTGACACTATTGTTTAAGCTTGTCAGTGGCCTGCCTGAGGATACTGACAGAGATGGTTGCCTGCCCACAACCTCGCTAAAAGGAAGACAGGCCTATAGCTGAAAGCCCTGAGGCAAGGAGGGTTAATCGCTGTCTCATTAAAGATCCCTAGGGAAACTGAGGTAGGGTGAGTGATGTCACTGTGGGCCACACGGGGGTGCTGTGGTGGTTGACCTTACCACACTGCTATACAAATCAAATTAAATGGGTTGTGGTTGTGTTGTATGTTGTTTTACATGGTCTGTAAAAGGATTCGTACTAACTGAATGTCACCCCAGGTAATACTTACTCCTCTCTCTTCTCAGAGGGTTGTGTTTTACCTTGGGAAAAGCATCAAAAGATACCTTCAGTCAAGGTACCAAAAGTGTGTAGTATAAAAGCTGCTCAGGAGGGAGGACTAAGCTGTCCAAGCAACAGCCAAGTTTAGCCAGTGGACAATTGCTGTGAAATCAGGGCCCCCAAAACATCTACGAAGTGTTTTTTCACATTCATCGGGTAGGGAGATTCACAGGATTGGGGCAAATGAAGGGAATTACTCAACATTATTATTTAGTTATACTAGTGCCCAGAAGCCTCAACTGATAGTGGGGTGCCTCATTGTGCTAGGCACTGTACAAGACACCTCGTGAGTGAGAGGAATCCCTGCCTGAAAGCTGTTCTCTTTCACCTGGATTTCAGCATGCTGCTGCAGCCCTCCCAAGAGACTTACATCCCCTACGTTCTTCAACCACTTCTTATTTCAAAACATAAATATATTTTATAGAGAAATGAAGTCTGCCATTCTGAAGAGGGGAGTGTTTTCACACCCCCACTTCTCATCTAAGAGACACCATTTGGCATCTCAGGTTAGAGTATGAAATTATGACACCAGAATTGACTTTAGGTTTTTCTGATCTTCCTTGGATGATTGCTTCTATAACTTACAGAGACAGGAGAGAGTTTGTATTCAAGTGAACACATAAATTAATATCCATACATGAAAATGATGTGCAGGGAGTGGGGTTGGCTCAAGAATGAGTTCACTATAATCTGCAACACACCAAAGGAATGCTTGCCAACATCAGCTTATATTGTATTTGGAGTGCACAATGTTTGGTTCTTGATGTGACCCTAATTATGGACCAGATTATGATACACATACACAAACTGAGTATGACCTTACTCCATGAATGGCCCCATTGGGTTCAAAGAATATATTTGTGAAATGAGGCACCATTCATCATAAATAAGGGTATCAGAATCTGGCCCTATAATTATAATGAATGGCCCCAAGGTTCTGCTAGTTTTCATGTTTGCAAAAGCTTTTATTTTACTGCCATGGCAGGTACAAAATTATTTGTTTTTCTTCGTCCCTCAATTTCCAACAGTAGCAATATTACAGATGTTCAAAAATAAATAAAATCAATGTGAGCCAATAGAAAAACTCAATCCAAAATTTATTATAAACATGTTACTGACGCTTTAAAAATCCCAGAGCATGAAATTTTGGCCACGCTGATGTCAGTGGCAAAATTCCAAGCAAAGTCAATGGTATTCCTGTACTTCAATTAAACACCCATGACTTGGGCATGTGGGGTTTGGGCTAAGGGGCTGTTTAATTGCAGGCTGTAGGACCCTGCAAGGTGAGAGGGTCCCAAAGCTCGGGCTGCAGCCTGACCGGAACATCTACACCACAATTAAACAGCCCCTTAGCCCACGCCTTGCAAGCCTGAGTCAGCTGGCACAGGCCAGTTGCAGGTTTTAATTGCAGAGTAGACATATCCAATGAGGCCAGGATTTCACCCCAGGTCTCCTTACACCATGTTATGTTAGAAACTTCAATTAATAGGTTTTTGTTTGCTTCTCTCTTCTCTGGCACATAACTTTTTAAAGTTTAAAATAAAACATTATACATGAAACATCAAAACAGTTCCAGACATGAAGGGAACCTTGTCGTGCTGCTTCTCCTACATAGCCATGGAACTGTAATATTCTGTGAGCAAAGACCGTCAGCGAAGGTTCTCACAGCATTATGATCATCAAATATCCCTGCCATCAGAAAACAAGGAAGGGTTCTGTAATTTGCACTGGTGCTTGAACCAAATGGAAGCCTTGGACTCAGCTGTGACACTTGAGTTCTCCCCAGATTTGATGACAGTCATATGCCAATTTGTTAGACTGGAGAGCTCAAAGTGATCCTGAGAGGAGCTCTTATTATTCTGCATAAATTGAATTCATGGCAGAAGCCTCTGCTGTAAAAATATCAGCCAGAAACATGCTAAATAGTTGCATCCTGTTAAAAAGACGCAATGGTGCTACAATCACACACATTGGCATTGGGGGAGGTGCCCAGTCAATGTCTAAAGTGCAGAAAGCATCTTGCCATGCAGCTTCAGAACAGGATTTCAGACTGTTCTTGCAAGTGGAATGGATAACCTCTGTCCATGAAATGTGTTTAGTTCTCCTTAAATTTCCTACGGATCCCTTTAGGAGATAGCAAAAGAAAATCAGATGGAATGTTTTGGTTATCTCTGTTTTTTATATATCATAGGTGTTGGGGCCAGCTTCTTCTAGCCAAACACAAAGACAGCAACTATTGGAGCTTTTTCCCAGGGGGAATATTTTAAATGTATTTACCTTACCATCAAATCTCTTCTTTGTATAAACTACTCAAGGCAAAGTGTTGCCTCCCTGAACCCCTTACCAGCGTGCTGTATTCATTGTAACAGATTAGCATCTTTGTACAGTGCCAAGCACATGTGGGGCCCTTGGCTGGAGCCACTAACATAATACAAATAAATAATAATAATGTTATCAAGGGCTTTTTAGACCAAATCTCTCCCACTTAAGATTTCCTGTAAAACAACAGTCACAAGGTTATAGAAATAAGAATAAAACTTTTGAAATATATATAAAGGGCCCCACATGTGCCCAGCATTGTACAAACATGTTATTTCAATAGAAATATTAAATAAGTGTGTGTGTGTGTATATATATATATACACACACATACCTCTTATTTAATATTTCTATTGAAATAGTGCCCAGAGACCTTAGAGCTCTATTGTACTAGGCCCTGTACAAATACCTATGAAGACATGGTCCCTGCTCCAAAGAAAGTACAATTTAAGACAAGAAAATCTATCCAAGACAGCTATTAAAATCACCTTTATAGGAAATCTACACTTGTTCCGTATTTAAAACTTTGCTACATATGTAGTCTCAGATCAGACTAGTCATTCTCCAGCATGTCCGTACAGATAAAGTGGACACCCACCCATCTTCCTTCTTTTTCTTTGTTGTATCAAGGAGGAGTTATGCAACCTGAAACTGTAATCCCTCTTTCCTCCAGGCTTACAGAACAGCTCAAGTTCTTCCCACGCAGGTTCCCTTCACCATCTCAGTGAGCTAGAGCACACCTGCTTGACTCAGTGCCAAATTCTCAAATGAACTCACATCAGTTACCCAAGTCAGCAAAAAATGGCTCAAGAACTAGGATTTCTGGTTTACCAAGTGATGCTATGATGTCACCCTGTATATGGCTAGAACTTCAAAATGCATCACAGTGATTAATGTAGAGGTGTACAGTTCTAGCCTATAGGTTTACCTAGTTTGTTTGGAGGGGAGTGTACTTTGGGGGTTTGGGAAGAGTTAGCAACTATACACCTGGAAACGAAGTAAAATGTGGAAAACAAATGTAATTTTTGCATTTCCTGTCTACATCTCATGTACAAGAACTTGACTTTCCTGTGCGCAAACTCATAGGGGAAAAAATCCCCCTAGTCTATTCCTTTGCAAGTTATGGTGAAGCCATGAAGACTCTTACAGTATGTTTTGCTTATGTGAGGCAGCTAAGAAAGGAGCAGAGAGGACATATAGTGGGAAATACTATCAGCCAGCACTTGGGCACTTGAGTATCTTCCATAACATGCATAACGGAATCAATTTAAACCTAGTGAAAGGGGCATTGTCTGATAAAATAATTCCTCTTTGAACACAAGATGGCAGCCTTAAATAAATGCAACCCTGCACAGCTTTTAATCTTACACATCATTAAATTCCTAATTTACACATTATGTTTTCGTGGGCCAACCCATAACTCATTAGTGTTGAACTCATGAGTTGTAAAGATCAACACACTAGACAAGTGCTGGTCTTTACCTGCTTTTCTTTTGGCAGCAGTTCTCAACGTGATAGTAAAAGGAAAGTTTCTTTTTTAATTTAACAGAGAACTAACCTTCAGATTCAACATTAAAAAAAGATTTTATCCTTGTGTACTTTGTGCACCCCTTTAAAAAGATGAAAAACTTTCTAGGTGCTGTTATCTACCCACATAGAAGAAGAAGATTTTACAATCCGAGAGCAGGATATGGAATAGCTCTTATTTGTGTGTGACACTGAAGTTTCTGGACAGTCATCTTTCTGTGGGAGGATTTCAAACGAGCCATGAAGACAGAAGCTAAATGGGCTACAGAAACTGGAATTTTTGGACCTGCTGTCCTCGCTTCCCCTTAATACTCCACATGTAAAACTGTGTTTTGTTCCTTCATGTTTCTTCCCTTCTTGCAAAGTGTGTGTCGAAATCAAATGCCTGAAAAATGTCAGGCATAGTATGAACTGCTGCAAGACATGTAGGGATCTAGCAGCAGTACTTTAAAATTACACACTAACCATGTTGTTCGTGGATCCTCACAATAGAGTTGTGGACAGTGATGGAAGATGATTGTGTGATCAAGTGTACAGTGTGACATGTTCCTGCAATGTAGATAATAGTGTATTGTTTTAGACCATGGAACAAAGACCATATAAATTCAGGTCTTTTTGCTAGAACACAGGGCTGAGAGTCCAGAACAATGGTGTCTATTCCCAGCTTTGCCATACATTTCCAATGACTTTGAACTACTTATGCAACTGCTGTGTGCCTCAGTTTACCCACCCAAAAAACGGCCATATTACTACATTCCTAATACTTGCAGGATTTATGTAGTGGTTCCATGCTGTACCCCTGCAAACTCACCCTGGGAATTAGAAAGTCAAGCTGAACTCTTTCCTTCCCATGCATCATCATCAGCATCACTAAATAATCTCAAGGCCAAATGTACACCTTTCATGACAACTGTGCAACCCCATTGTCTTTAGCTGAGTTACACAGATGCCACTAATAGCATCATTTAAAAACAATGGGATTGCATAAACATAAGGAGAGGAATAATAGTCTTGTGCTTAAAATACTGCTATAGGCCCCTGAAAAAATTGAGTTTAATTCCCAGATCTGGCCAATAGTTTGGACAAATCAGTTGGGCCAGATCCACAAAGATACAAAGGTATCTAAATGCAGCATTTAGCCCTTTGTGGTTGTAGCCTTAAATTGGATTTAGGCACCACTGACATTCTCACAACCACCACGCTACTGCCACCTAACCCTCTAGGGTGCCTAAATTTCTGCCAGAGGGCATGTTCAAACCCACCTAAATCCTGATCTTGACACACAGCTAATCCCCCACAGCAGTCTCAAAATAGGCGTTCTCCCACTGAGCACTGCAATGCTTAATTCCCTTTGCAGACCTAGCCCTTCATCTTTCCAAGCCTCAGGGTATGTCTATATCCCGGTTTCAGAGCCTGGGTTCCAGCCCGAGCCTGGAACGGAAGTCTACACAACAATAAAACAGACCCACAGCCTTAGCCCCACGAGCCCAAGCTGGCTAGCATGGGCTAGCTGTGGGTGTCTAGTTGCTGTGTAGATTCATATACCCTCAGGTCCCCATCTGTAAAAGGGGTCTAATACTTTCCAGTGTAAACGGGGCAGCTGTGAGAATTAATGTAAGAAGCACAGACACTTGAGGTGATGAGGGCGGTATAAGTAGATGAACAGAAATAGAGCCTTTATTACTGGAGGAGTATGGGAAGCACCTAGCTTCCAGAGCTGGCAATCTCAGTATTGCTAAATATTGTGATATTTGGTGGGGGCTAAGAGGGTGCAGAGGGCAGGGCGTGCACAGAACAGGGGGTGGGGGCTAAGAGGGTGCAGAGGCAGAGCGTGCACAGAGCAGGGAGAATGGGGTGAGGAGCTGCTAGGAGCAGGGCGTGCATGGAGCCGGGGGCTGCCTGAGGGGCTGCAGCAGAAACAGCCCCACGAGGCAGGGGCTGGAGAATGCACTTGGCACAACAGTCCCCCCCCCCCCTTCCCCCACGCAGGATCCGCTTCAGGGGGGTGGGGAGAATTAACCCTTTAGGCGCTGCAGCGGGCTGAGCGAGCGCGAGGCAGCTGCCAGACGGGAAGCGCGTGCCGCCGGCCCGCGGGCGGGGCTCGCTCTGGTGCAGCCGGGGAGGTGGCGGCGGGCGCTCCCGCGGGGGAGCCAACAGCGTCACGCGCCCGGCCCGGCTGCAGCGGGAGGAGGAGGCGGAGGGGTGCTGGCGCCAGCACCCCGAGCCCGCGCGTTCAGCGCGCGCAGCCGGCTCCGGGCCCCGGGCCCCACATCTGAGCCTTTCCCAGACACACTGTGTACCCCAACACCCCTCCACTGACACCCCCATAGGTACTCCCCGGACCTCCCATAAACACCCCCCCCCCCCCGGCATCCCCTCACAGACACCCCCCAGAGACACAGCCACTTCCTCCCCCACAAACACCCCTGTGCCCCCACACACACTCCCTGTTCCCCCCACAGACACCCCATGCCCCCACAGAGCCGTATCCCCCCCCCACACACACACACATCTTGCTCCCGGACGCACCCCCTGTAGCTGCTGAATACCCCCCAAATACCCCCCTGCTCTGTGTACACCCTGCCTCCTACAGCTCCTTACCCCTCTGGCTCTGTGCACATCCTGGGCAGCAGGCGCAGGCTGAGCCCTGTGAAGGGATAAAGTTAATAACATTGGTCCTTGCCACAGCACCATCTCCATCTATGCCTTCTGAATGCATCCGGTACACCCCACCCCCTCACGTCCCCCCCTCCCCGACCACACACACACCCCACCCCCCTGCCACACAAACACACACACCCCAGAGAAGCAAGCGAAAGGAGCAGGAAACGGTGTTTAGGGAGCAGGAGCGCCATATATACCTAATACATCTAGGCCATAAGGCCAGTAACCCCCCAAAAAAGAAAGAACAAAACCCTGCAAGAGTAAAAAAGCAGGCAGAAGTCCAGCAGCAGAGTGTGGACTATCCAATTTATTGCATTGAATGCAGCATGTATGATTACCTCTGTTGTGGGCAGGTGACATATGTGAGCATTTGATGCAAGCAACTCATGATCCTCAGTGATGGAGTACGGGCTCCTGAGACCAGAGTGGCTAAATTGGAGGAGCTAGGGGAGACAGAGAGGTACTTAGCGGAGACTTTCCGGGACACAGTAGAGCGGTCCCACACCCAGTCTGACAGCCTTGGTGCTGTTGAGGAGGATGAATGTCTTGGGGAAGGACATCATCAAGCTGGAGTGGAGGGAAATGTTGGGAAATGCTCCCATAGTTGGGACCCTCCTTCCAGATAATGTCATGGAATCCTCCTGCACTGAGGATACCCTTCCAGGGGAGGGGACCCCAGTTATTAGGAAGAGACAGGTAATCGGAATGGGTTTTATTATTAGAAATATAGATAGTTGGATTTGTGATGACCCAGAGAACCACATGGTGAATTGCCTGCCAGGTGCAAAGGTAGTGGGCTTCTTGAGACATCTAGATAGACTTATGTGCAGCGCTGGGGAGAAGCCTGTGGTCGTGGTACATATAGGTAACAATCACATAGGGAAAGATAGGAGAGAGGTCCTGGAGGCCAAAGTTAGGCTGCTAGATAAGAGATTAAAGTCCAGGACTTCCATGGTAGCATTCTCTGAAATGCTGCCTGTTCCACGCACAGGGCCAGTTAGACAGGCGGACTACAGGTCTCAATGCATGGATGCAATGGTATTGGAAGGAGGGATTTAGGTTTATTAGGAACTGGAGAACTTTTTGGGAAAGGAGGAGCTACACCTGGAAGCCACGGGAGAGGCAGTCCTTGATTTAGTCCTAAATGGAGCACAGGGTCTGGTCCAAGAGGTGATTATAGCTGAACCACTCAGTAACAGTGACCATGATGTAATTCAATTTACATCCTTCTAGAGGGGAATACTAAAGAACCCACCAGGAGCTTTTAACTTCAAAAAGGGGAATTATACAAAAATGAGGAAGCTAGTTAAATGGAAATTAAAAGGAACAGTCATAAGAGTGAAATGCTTGCAAGCTGCATAGAAACTATTTAAAAGCACCATAATAGAGGCTCAAACTAAATGTATACCCCAAAAAATGCCACCATTACTAAACAACAGAGTAAAAGGCAGTTAGAGGCAAAAGGGCATCCTTTAAAACATGGACGTCAAATCCTACTGAGGAAAATAGAAAGGAGCATGAACTCTGGCAAGTCAAGTGTAAAGGTATAATTAGGCAGTGCAAAGAAGAATTTGAAAAGCATTTAGAAAAAAACACTAAAACTAACAGCCAAAAAAATAAAAAAATAAAATTAAGGACTTCAGAAGCAGGAAGCCTGCCAAACAATCAATGGGATGTAACCTATCACTTAAATCAGCCTCTGTACCAGATTACTGGAGGATAGCTAAGGTAATGCTTTTTTTTTTAAGGCTCCAGAGGTGATTTTTTGCAATTATTGGCTGATACACCTAACTTCAGTGCTAGGCAAATTGGTTGAAACTGTACTAAAGAACAGAATTATCAGACATAGATGAACTCGATATGTTGGGGAGAAGTCAACACAGCTTTTGTAAAGGGAAATCATGCCTCACCAATCTATTAGAATTATTTGAGGGTGTCAACAAGCATGTGGACAAGTTGATAAAGTGTACTTGGACTTTCAGAAAGCCTTTGACAAGATCCCTTACCAAAGACTCAAAGTAAGTCATCATAGGATAAGAGGGTAGGAAACAAAGGGTAGGAATGAATGGTAAGTTTTCACACTGGAGAGGAGTAAATAGTGGGGTTCCACAAGAATCTGTACTGGGACCTGTGCTGTTCAGTATATCCATAACTGATCTTGGGAAAGGAGTGAGATGGCAAAATTTGTAGACGATACAAAATTACGCAAAAAAAGTTAAGTCCAAAGTTGACTGGGAATAGTTACAAGGAAATAGTTACAAAGGGATCTCACTAAACTGGGTGACTGGAGAGCAAAATGGCAGATGGAATTCAATGCTGATAAGTGTGAGGAAATGAACATTGGAAAACATAATCCCAACTATGCATACAAAATGATGGGTTCTAAAATAGCTGTTACCACTCGAGAAAGATCTTGGAGTCGTCATGGATTGTTCTCTGAAAACATCTCAATGTACAGTGGCAGTCAAAAAAGCTAACAATGCTAGGAACCACTAGGAAGGAGTAGATAATACAACAGAAAATATCAAATACCAGTGTACAAATCTCCACCCTGAATACTGCATGCAATTTTGGTCACCCATCTCAAAAAATATATTTTCGAATTGGGAAACCTACAGAGAAGGGCAACAAAAATTATTAGGGGTATGGAACAGCTTCTGTATGAACAGAGATAAAAAAGACTGGGACTGTTCATTTTAAAAAAGAGACAACTAAGAGGGAATATGATAGACGTCTATAAAATCATGAATGGAATGAAGAAAGTGACTAAGGAAATGTTATTTATCCCTACACATAACACAAGAACCAGGGGTCACCCCATAAAATTAAAAGGCAGCAGGTTTAAAACTAAAATAAGGAAGTACTTCTTCACACAACACACAGTCAACCTGTGGAATTTGTTGCCAGGGGATGTTGTGATGGCCAAAAGTATAACAGGGTTAAAAAAAGAATTAGAAAAGTTCCTGGAGGTTAGGTCCATCGATGGCCAATAGCCAAGATGGTCAGGGATGCAACCCCTATGCAGTGGTGTAGCCAGGTTTAGAGCACAGGGGGAGTGAAGCTAAAAAAAGGCACCAGGAGCAAAAAGCGTCGGGAGCAAAAAAGGCGCCGGGAGCAAAAAAAAATGCTCCGCTCCGGCTGCAGCACAGGAGCAAAAGGCGTCAGAGCACAAAAAAGGCGCCGCTTCTCCTCAGTGGGGGAGCGGCCGCTCCTCCTGCTCCCCCCTCGCTACGCTACTGCCCCTATGCTCTGGGTGTCGCTAAATCTCTGACTGCCAGAAGCTGGGACTGGATGACAGAATGGCTCACAAGATAATTGCCTTGTTCTGTTCATTCCCTCTGAAGCATCTGGCCCTGGCCACTGTCAGAAGACAGGATCCTGGGCTAGACAGACTATTGGTCAGACCCAGTATGGCCATTCTTTTGTTCTTATGAAGTGACTTTGTCTGTACAAAGTGCAAGCTGATCTCCATATTGGAAGATAAGATTCAAGGTCTGGAGAAACGAGTATCAACCCTGCATTCCATAAAAGAAAATGAGGAGTTCCTGGATAGACATCAGGATAGGCTTCAGCGGGCACAATGTTCTGAAGATTCAGAGCAGGCTGCGCAGCGGGGACAGAAGGCCAGCGAGGATAATTGGCGGCATGTGACTTCCAGAAGAAGAAAGAGTACCTGAAAAGTCCATGTACCAGAAACACAGATTCAGGTGAGCAACCGTTTTCATGTTCTCTCCGCAGGTACTAGTGCAGAGAGTGGAGTGAATGATACATCTAAGGGAACAGAGCAGAAGGAGACTCCACTGATTGGAAGGCATGAGATGCACCGTCCTAGGGATGGGGGTTCCACGAGCACCACTCCCAAGAGGAGGAGGAGGGTGGTGGTGGTCGGGGACTCTCCTCAGGGGGACTAAGTCATCTATCTGCTGCCCTGACTGGGAAAACCGAGAGGTGTGCTGCTTGCCAGGGGCTAGGATTCATGATGTGACGGAGAGACTGCCGAGACTCATCAAGCCCTCAGATCGCTACCCCTTCCTGCTTCTCCACGTGGGCACCAATGATACTGCCAAGAATGACCTTGAGCGTATCACTGCAGACTACGTGGCTCTGGGAAGAAGGATAAAGGAGTTTGAGGTGCAAGTGGTGTTCTCGTCTATCCTCACTGTGGCAGGAAAAGGCCAGGGTAGAGACCGTCGAATCGTGGAAGTCAACGAATGGCTACGCAGATGGTGTCGGAGAGAAGGGTTTGGATTCTTTGACCATGGGATGGTGTTCCAAGAAGAAGGAGTGCTAGGCAGAGACGGGCTCCACCTAATGAAGAGAGAGAAGACCATCTTTCAAAGCAGGATGGCTAACCTAGTGAGGAGGGCTTTAAACTAGGTTCACCGGGGGAAGGAGACCAAAGCCCTGAGGTAAGTGGGGAAGTGGGATACCGGGAGGAAGCACAAGTAGGTGAGTGCAAGAGGGGAGGGCTCCTGCCCCATACTGGGACAGCAGGACGATCGGTGAGTTATCTTAAATGCCTATACACAAAGGCAAGAAGCCTGGGGAACAAGCAGGGAGAACTGGAAGTCCTGGCACAGTCAAGGAATTATGACGTAATTGGAATAACAGAGACTTGGTGGGATAACTCACATGATTGGAGTACTGTCATGGATGGATATAAACTGTTCAGGAAGGATAGGCAGGGCAGAAAAGGTGGGGGAGTTGCGTTGTATGTAAGAGAGCAGTATGACTGCTCAGAGCTCCAGTATGAAAGTGCAGAAAAACCTGAGAGTCTCTGGATTAAATTTAGAAGTGTGAGCAACAAGGGTAATGTCGTGGTGGGAGTCTGCTACAGACCACCAGACCAGGGGGATGAGGTGGACGAGGCTTTCTTCCAGCAACTAACAGAAGTTGCTAGATCACAGGCCCTGGTTCTCATTGGTGACTTTAATCACCCCGATATCTGCTGGGAGAGCAATACAGCAGTGCACAGACAATCCAGGAAGTTTTTGGAAAGTGTAGGGGACAATTTCCTGGTGCAAGTGCTGGAGGAACCAACTAGGGGAAAAGCTCTTCTTGACCTGCTGCTCACAAACAGGGAAGAAATAGTAGAGGAAGCAATAGTGGATGGGAACCTGGGAGGCAGTGACCATGAGATGGTAGAGTTCAGGATCCTGACACAAGGAAGAAAGGAGAGCAGTAGACTACAGAGCCTGGACTTCAGAAAAGCAGACTTTGACTCCCTCGGAACTGATGGGCAAGGTCCCCTGGGAGAATAATATGAGGGGGAAAGGAGTCGAGGAAAGCTGGCTGTATTTTAAAGAATCCTTATTGAGGTTGCAGGAACAAACCATCCCGATGTGTAGAAAGAAAAGTAAATATGGCAGGCGACCAGCTTGGCTTAACAGTGAAATCCTTGCTCATCTTAAACACAAAAAAGCAGCTTACAAGAAGTGGAAGATTGGACAAATGACCAGGGAGGAGTATAAAAATATTGTTCAGGCATGCAGGAGTGAAATTAGGAAGGCCAAATCACACTTGGAGTTGCAGCTAGCCGGAGATGTTAGGAGTAACAAGAAGGGTTTCTTCAGGTATGTGAGCAACAAGAAGAAAGTCAAGGAAAGTGTGGGCCCCTTACTGAATGAGGGAGGGAACCTAGTGACAGAGGATGTGGAGAAAGCTAGTGTACTCAATGCTTTTTTTGCCTCTGTCTTCACAGACAAGGTCAGCTCCCAGACAGCTGCACTCTGCAGCACGGTATGGGGAGGAGGTGACCATCCCTCTGTGGAGAAAGAAGTAGTTCGGGACTATTTAGAAAAGCTGGACGAGCACAAGTCCATGGAGCCGGATGCACTGCATCCAAGGCTGCTAAAGGAGTTGGGCGATGAGATTGCAGAGCCATTGGCCATTATCTTTGAAAAATCATGGCAATCGGGGGAGGTCCCGGATGACTGGAAAAAAGCTAATGTAGTGCCTATCTTTAAAAAAGGGAAGAAGGAAGATCCGGGGAACTACAGGCCAGTCAGTCTCACCTCAGTCCCTGGAAAAATCATGGAACAGGTCCTCAAGGAATCAATTCTGAACCACTTAAAGGAGAGGAAAGTGATCAGGAACAGTCAGCATGGATTCACCAAGGGCAAATCATGCCTGACTAACCTAATTGCCTTCTATGATGAGATAACCGGCTCTGTGGATGAGGGGAAAGCAGTGGATGTGCTATTTCTTGACTTTAGCAAAGCTTTTGATACAGTCTCCCACAGTATTCTTGCCAGCAAGTTAAAGAAGTATGGGCTGGATGAATGGACGGTAAGGTGGATAGAAAACTGGCTAGATGGTCAGGCTCAACGGGTAGTGATCAATGGTTCCATGTCTAGTTGGCAGCCGGTATCAAGTGGAGTGCCCCAAGGGTCGGTGCTGGGGCCGGTTTTGTTCAATATCTTCATTAACGATCTGGAGGATGGTGTGGACTGCACCCTTAGCAAGTTTGCAGATGACACTAAACTGGGAGGAGTGGTTGATAGGCTGGAGGTAAGGGATAGGATACAGAGGGACCTAGACAAATTAGAGGATTGGGCCAAAAGAAATATGATGAGGTTCAACAAGGACAAGTGCAGAGTCCTGCACTTGGGACGGAAGAATCCCATGCACTGCTACAGACTAGGGACTGAATGGCTGGGCAGCAGTTCTGCAGAAAAGGACCTAGGGGTTACGGTGGACGAAAAGCTGAATACGAGTTAACAGTGTTCCCTTGTTGCCAAGAAGGCTAATGGCATTTTGGGTTGTATAAGTAGGGGCATTTCCAGCAGATCGAGGGACGTGATCATTCCCCTCTATTCGGCACTGGTGAGGCCTCATTTGGAGTACTGTGTCCAGTTTTGGGCCCCACACTACAAGAAGGATATGGATACATTGGAAAGAGTCCAGCGGAGGGCAACAAAAATTATTAGGGGGCTGGAGCACATGACTTATGAGGAGAGGCTGAGGGAACTGGGATTGTTTAGCCTGCAGAAGAGAAGGATGAGGGGCGATTTGATAGCTACTTTCAACTACCTGAAAGGGGGTTCCAAAGAGGATGGATCTAGACTGTTCTCAGTGGTAGAAGATGACAGAACAAGGAGTAATGGTCTCAAGTTGCAGAGGGGGAGGTTTAGGTTGGATATTAGGAAAAACTTTTTCACTAGTAGGGTGGTGAAGCACTGGAATGGGTTACCTAGGGAGGTGGTGGAATCTCCTTCCTTAGAGGTTTTTAAGGTCAGGCTTGACAAAGCCCTGGCTGGGATGATTTAGTTGGGGTTGGTCCTGCTTTGAGCAGGGGGTTGGACTAGATGACCTCCTGAGGTCCCTTCCAACCCTGAGATTCTAAGATTCTATGATTCCATGATCCCTTGAACACACCCCATACCCCTGACAGACTCATACCCAGTACCCACTAAACACAGCCCATATCCCCACACACATACACACTCTGTACTCCCACACACAGACACATACCTCATGCCCCCTGCACAGACCCCATACCACTTGCACACATACCTTGTACCTCAAACCCAAACCCCCTGTATCCCCGATACACGCCATGCATGCACCTCCATAACACCCCGCATGCACACCCTGTACCCCTGCATCCATCACATCCTGTACCCCTGAAACACAGACACACCGTCCCTCCCCATACACACATACCCTGCACACACAGATAACCACGGAAACCCCAAATTGCACTCTGCATGTGTACATCCCTTCCCCCACTGCCCGGCACACAGACCCTCTGACCCTGGTACATACAGACACACCATATCCTTGCCATCCCAGGCCTGCCAGGGCAAGTGATGCCAGGCCAAGTGTGAGTGAAAGACAAGACTCCACAGGTCTCTGTCTGGGAATCAGAACCAAGATAGGATCACAGAGGCAGTACAGGTATGTGAACGAAATCTAAAAGAGACAGCTACCTATTAGAGGTGGATACAATCTGCACAGGATGGGGATTCACATTGTTTGGGTTTTATTCCTTGTATCCATTTGTCCATTCTCTTTCTAGTGATGGGTTGCTACACACTGGGAGCCTGATGCCATCTCTTCTATTGCCACCCTGGGTTAGATATTTTTACCTCATCACTGTTTGATTAAAAGAGTTTTGTCATTCCTGATAATGTAATTTCGACAGTGGAAAAGAAGGTGTTTCTTCTTGGTCGCTTTGGTTGTAGTCACTACTCATCCTTGTTTTTCCCTAGTTTCCATCTCTAGTTAATGGTCACTGGTTCTGTCTTTGGTGAGAATTTATTGCACCTTTGCACATTTCATTGCAATGGGGTAGTCTGCTAATGTGGGATCTGTAGTAATCTAGGTTGTTTTTTCTTGATTTGGTCTTCCTCGTATTTGTTTCTTGGTCATTTAGATGTCTAGTGTCTTGGCCATTTTTCAGTTGGGAGCTGAGTTGCTTGCTGCATTGGTCAGAAGGCTGGTGTTGTTGAGACCAGGAAGTGATATATGAATGGATTGTGCTTTCGTCTGGATTTACGTTTTCATCCTCTGGTGCTTTGTGGTTGAGTAAGCATGCTCTACTTTGGCTCAGAACATTCAGGCTTCATCTACCCTAGAGATCTGAGCTGAGATTTTGTCTGTGCCTCCGCTCCAGGAGGTACAGCACAGAATGCAGAGCCCATGGGGTTGGCGGGTTTCAGGCCGCCCTTGCACCCCTCTAATTCTGGAATTCTCCAAGGGGGCCAGTACAGCTCCCCCTTGTCCCCACAACAACCCACCTGACATAAATTAGATAAACTGATTTGGCTGCCCCTGCCTCTAGCTCGGAGTTACATCCTGAGCCAACAAAGCTGCTTTAATAAAGAGACGGATCTGTGAGGGATAGAACTAGGAGGCAGAGAAATTTCTGGAGAGGGCTTTCTAGGGGCAATTGCTATTCAGCTGACTAAATCCCTCTAATCTCCCAAGGGATTGGGGTCAGTGGGGCCTCTCCCAAGCAGACATCTCCCTGACCCTCACCCCCACCCCAAAACACACACGCTCTTTAGAGATCATCTTGCATAGGTGATAGTATGAACCAATTCATAGAAATACAGTCAGCATTTTATCTTTGAGTTGTTTCGCTGGAGTCCTGGATGTGGAAATTGTTCCAAAAGGGTTGATAGGTCAGTGGCATATATATTGGAAAGAGCATGGTTGAGGTTACATCCATGTTTTGATCTCTCTTAGCAAGCTGCTTATTTTTAATGATGTCCTATGCAATGTTCCCTCTAATTTTTGACAAGCCGTGTGCGCAAAAAAATTTCTTCTGTGCAAATTTTTGACAGGCTGTGTGCGCAAAAAAATTCTTCTATGCAAATTGTTGTGTTTCTATGCAAATTTTTGTGTGCGCGGTGTTTCGCCGTGTGCACGGGGTTTAGGATCTGTGTGCGCGTGCACACGCGCACAGCTTAGAGGGAACAGTGGTCCTATGTTTTTCCACCAAAACCATATTATGGTAACTTAAGGGTCAGTCCTGAGGGTCAAACTGAGTCAAAAGCTGTTTCTTCGTCTATCTATGAAGTTGGCAAGTATCTTTGTTTGTTTGTTTTACATTTGTTCCTGATCAAATGTAAGGTAAACATGTGATCAGTGGCTCATTTCTCAGGGAGAAATCCAATTTGACTAGCAGGAATACATTGTTGTTAGTCAGACAGTGTATTATTAGCATGCATGCTAGTGAGATGGTTTGGTGGTTAGTGTGTGGGGCCTATTTCCGCTCCTCAGTCCATTCACGCATCCGGGCAGAGTTCCTCTGGGCAGCGTCCGTTGGCTCCCTTGACACCTTCGAGGAGCAGTGGGCTTTGTCCGGGATTCTCTGCTCGGTGTCCCCGTCAGGTTCCCTTCGTTTAGCCCTGTGACCTCACTCCCGTTCCTGTTATCTCCTTAGTTGTCCCCCACAGTTATTTGGAATCCCGGACCTGTGGATCATCCCCTTAGGCTGCGGAGAGGTCCTTTAGCTTCTGCCCGCCCACTTCCTGGATCCCAACAGGACTTCAGATACCTGAGTTTATGTCCCTGCGATGCTGCGGACTTCGAGTGTGACCTGGGGTCAGTCTGTTAGTTCCGCATCTGTAAAACAGCAATAAATATTACTTCCCTACTTGCCCGGAGTATTGTAAGGATTAATACGTTTGAATGTGGTGCTTACATATTACAGCAATGTGTGCCTATGGTAATAACTACCTAATAAAATGCATCCAATGAAGTGGGTTCTTAACCCACGAAAGCTTATGCTGAAATAAATGTGTTAGTCTCTAAGGTGCCACAGGTATTTTTCTTGTTTTCTTTTTGCTGACACAGACTAACACGGCTACTACACTGAAACCTACCTAATAAAAGGACAATCTATTTTAAGGATGCTACAGAATAATTTACAGGTGTTAATGCAAACACAGATTCCTCTATTGCTATGTGGACTGAGTACATTTTTGCTTTTGTGTATTTAGTCCATCCGACCATTATCTTAGAGAAATGTCTGAACTGGAGTACCATCCAGAAAACATGATAGCATGATCACATCATCTAAATGAAACAGGCAGCTACCCCCTACCACAAACCTCATATAAACTCTTCAGACCCCCCTATATTCCATATGGACCCACCTGCATGCCAGTACATCCTATATGCACCACATACACACACCCAATATTTATCAGAAAGCACTATCATGTATGTAATCCAAATCCTCCCAAACACAACACAGGCACCCTATATGCACCCCATACAATCTCCATGCACACCTTTCCACATGCTCCTTTTACATCCCATATATATGCACCCCATACATAGAACATATGCATGCTTCATACATGCACATGCATTACATCCCCTCTAGCTGCTAACTCGGCACAGAGAACAGCCCCGTACTGTTCTCAGCTAATGGCATTACTTCTTCAATTCAACTAGCAGAGTCTGTGCTTTGCTGTTGAAAGTTCCCTTCTGCTGACCATTGGAGGGGAAAATTATATATGTGTTCCCTATAAACCTCAGCACATCCATACCCTATACCTTTTATAGATATATGCATACTGTACACTCCCTCTCTAGTACATATGGAGTTTCAAAACTCTCTCTGTCATTTGAAGAAAATCCCCCATCTAATTTATATATTTTATTTTTAAATCAAGACGACAATATATCCTCTTTGCTAAGGTTTGGAGTCAGGAAAAGGAATGCAGTGAGGAGACGTGGGAGGCAGGGCTGGGAAAGATATTTCTGGGGTTGGGCATGTGGATTCCAGGGGCCATTGCTGTCAGCTGGGAAGCGAGAGAGACAAAAGTTCAAAACACTTCCCTGCAGCTGGGAACACCATGGCCTGCTTCCAAGAGGGGCTTCACATCTGGGAAGAAACTGCCTGCGGGTAATTGAGTTTGCTAGAGTTGCCTCTCTAATTAATAAGTGATTTGACTTGGAGATTGGAAATAATAGTTGAAATGATGGCATAAGCACAGTGGTATTGGGGATGCTGCTGCACTATTAAGAAAGGCCTTTCCTGCAAAATCTAATGACACTATATGGCAGTTTGAGGAATGTGAAGTTGTTTGCCCAGGAGACCAACAATGTGATAATATTGGCATATAACCTTCTAGTATTTGAGTAATTAGTTGCTTAGCTACTTTGGATAGGTCATTATTTTGCAAACTGGAAACATTTGCAAGTGGTGATATTTTCCTCTTCTATTGTGAAAGAGCTAAACCTGTTCTGGCAGCGTTCAACTCCTAGAAATATATATGCATAAATTGTTTCTAATGAGACCATCTGCCTTTTATAGCCCCTTTGGAACTAAATAGTACCCAAAGACCACTCTGTCTTTTAGATAGCTGTGGTCAGAAAGCCTGCTCATGCCAGTAAAAGTATATAGGATTTTACAGATAAAGTAGCTTTTTTTATTCCTACAGTTCAAGAAGGTTTGTATGTGTCATACTACTCATGTTTATTAAAATTATTAGAAATCACTGGCCCAGATCTCTTTAGAGACAGTATCTAGTTACTACTCTGCTAAATTAGGTAGTATCTCAAAGCTAGCACACATTCTGATAGTTTAGTTACGGGAAGGGGGGGCTTTGTAAGGCTTCTTTATTATCTCAGTATGTCTCTTTATACATGAAAAGCTTTATTTTAAAGGGACACTCCATTTAAAAACCATGGCCCTCATTTTCAAAGTGGGCTCCTAAAATTAGGTGCTTAAATTTAGGCACCAAAATAAAAGTAGCCTGATTTTCAGAGGTGCTGCCTATCTGCAGTTCCCATAGAAGTCCATACCATTCCCCTGCAGTCAATGGGAGCTGCAGGTGCTCAATATCTCTGAAAATAAGGGGTGCCTAAATATGGCTTTAGGCACCTAACTTTAGGGAACCAAGTTTGAAAATTTTGAACATAATTTAAAAAAAAAAAAAAGCTTTTCTTGACTTGTGTTCAGAACTGTCTAACTGTGAATTCAGAAATAATTTCAAAGCTTACAATTACCACTCACACTGTTTGTCTAGTTTCTACATTTCTCTTGGCTTGAACAATTAAAATAGACTGGTCAGTTTTACTTTTGCTCACAGTTAATTTTTAGTGAGTTTCACGTGCAAGTTCCTACGCAGTAACAGAGCTGTAATGTTACAAAAAAGGGTGTTTATTTGTAAAAAGCTTCCACTGGATATTTTTGTTTTTCAATTGTGTAAATGCTTGTATTGATCTTAGCTTTTACAAAAGGTTATTTTTACAAAACTTAAATTTTGGTCTAAATTATACTTGTGCAATGTCTTTCTTTCAACATGCTTTGCAGTTTTCCTTGGAGAAGATATCCATTGTATGTTGGCTGTATCCTAGAGAGATGATCTGGTAAATAGAAAGTAAACATGTTGCACAGTTTTTCAGGAGCTCTAAGAGAAGTTAATGAAGCCTGCCAAGGGCAAAACACCATACTTTCACTTAGACGCTTAAAACAATGCATTATCCTGGTAACTTGAATAAACAAGGCATCTGGTTTACTTGTATCAGAATGCAAGTATCTTTGGTTGGTTGGCTAGATGTCATATACTGTGTTTGGTATTTTTCTCCTTTCCTCACATATCCCCACATTGTATTACCATTGCTTTTGCTCCACTGGTGGTAGCAAAATTGGAAGCATCAGTGGCTGGATTACTGTAATTCGCTGCATCTGAAGTTGAATGTGAAGACAATGCACTGGCTCCAGCTGATACAGAATGCAGCTGCCCACCTCCTCCATGGCCTAGGCCCACTGTGAGCAGGTCAGGCCTGTGCTCAAATCCCTCCATTGGCTCCCCGTCAGCTTCTGATCCCAGTTTAAGGCCTTGGTCCCAATCTTCAAAAGCTATTAATGGCTCAAACCCAGCTACATTAAAAATGGAATTTCAAGCAACAAACCACTGAGACAGTTGTGTTCCTCTAGGACAAGATCACAAAGCCTAGGACACAGCACGTGAGAGTTGGGGACAAAGCATTCTCTGTTGAGGGGATCTGGCTATTAAACAAACTTTCACAAGAGATTAGGCAAATCCAGAGTCTGACCATCTTTAGAAAATGCTGCAAAACCTTCCTCTGAAAAAGCCTTTTCACCATTGCAAGTATGAGACTCGCAACATTGATAGGCCCTTTTACCCAGACACTGTCCCACCAAAAAAAAAAAAAAAAAATTACCTTTGAAACAAATACATCAACCAACCCACAAATAAATACGTAAATAGAAACCAGGTAGAGTTTGTTTTTTTACCCCAAAAAGAGAGAAGTTCCAAAGACTCCATGAAGTCCACTAAGGACTTCACTATTGCTATCCATTTTATATGTAAAGAGCTCAAATACTATGGTGATGAGTGCAATAGAAAACCCTAAAATAGATAGATAGGTAGTATAGATAGACCATCATCAATTTAACCACTGTGTTATCTAACTGCTCAGATCATGTATAGTGTTTAAACATTGGTGGCCTGTCTACACTAGTGCTACCACCAGTGAAACTGTAATTAAAGGGACATTTTTAGAAATATGGTAGCGTAGACAACGCCATAAAGTCCACTTCTGGATTATCTGTATTAAAAGAGAGATGCAGACACTGGTAGGTATAGAAATGCACAAAAGTGGGTTTTAGGCGGATGATTAGTAGGTGAGCTTCCTTGAGTAAGTCGGATAGTTCTGTGATACTCTGTCTTGTATTAACTATTACCTGCCAGGTCATGTTAATTAACATTCCATCTGTCATAACACAGCAGGATAGCAAACTGAGGGTGGAAAGATAAACACTTTTCATATTCACTGCCTGCTGCTAATTAGTGTAGTTTATTGGGGGGGGGGGGGGAAAGCTGTGTGTGTGTGTGTGTGTGTGTGTGTGTGTGTGTGTGTGTGTGTGTAAGTGTGTGTTGGTGCTGGCGTGGAGAGAAGGACATTAGCAGTAACTGAGCTTCCCTGAGTGAGTCGGGTATTTCTAGAACACCCATGAGTAATTCAAAACTTTAGACACTGAGCCTGGTGTATGTCTAGTCTTACTTATGGAATGGTGGTAGCCATTCTACAGTTGAGGCTGAAGCTCATCATAAGTCTGAAGTTTCAGTCCTCCCCCCACCTCAGAAAGAAATGGCTCTCCTTGAAATTTCACTTGCCATATTTCATTCCAGAATAGAATTTTACGGGGAAGTTTGGTAAAAACCAAATAAAGGAGTTTTAAAGTTACAGTGTTTTAAAAAATTACCTCACCAACTTTTTTTTTGGCTGATATTAGCTCTAGAACAGCTTGGCCGAGATGTGCGGGGGTGAAAGGAGAGTGAATGCTAATGAAAGTTTGTGAGTCCCAGTTCACATAGACAGACCAGCTGTAGCTCTACTGGAGCTAGCGTGCTGAAAATAGCAGTGTAGCTGGCATAGCACTGGACAGCTAGCCCGAGCCGCTGCCCATGCTACCCTGGCTACACGGCTGTTTTTAGCACACTAGCTCAAGCAGAGCTGGCCTGGGTACACCTATGAGAGCTGGGAATCACACCTCCCAGCTCAAATGCAGACATACCCCCAAATTATATTTGAGTGGCGCTACAAGGTAGACTGAGAGTGATTGATAAAAGATTGGCAATGGGAAACAGGCTGGATCCTTTAGCTGTTCATTTCCAGACAACAGGATTTTTTAAAGGTGCAGACAGTATTGTTTAAAAAATGGAGCATATTTATTGTGGTTATAGTTGCTAGCTGAATTCCATCGAAACACACTTTCAGTGTAATTCTTTTTTTAAAGTATTTTTTGTTTCTGAACACTCTGTAAATATCAGCATGGTAGGCCTGCTGCAGAAATGTACCTTAATGCGTTTGAAAGCCATCCATACACATGCACAATGCTACAAATATTGCCATCCGGTTTGGAAACCATAACTGCTGGGATCAGAGAGAAACTTCCCTTGCAGCTTTTGCCATGGTTCCGGATTGACTTTGCTACAACACAAAATGGCAGTAATTTTGTTTTGCACCTTTTATTTTTAAATTAGAGAGGGGAGGAATTCACACTTTGATCAAGAAAAGAGGCTAACTCTCAAAATAAATCAACCTGTGCAAATTGTTTCATTTACATTTAGCACATTATGGGCAATGTAACTGTTATAGACACTAATGAAATAAGGGCACCCAGAAGCTGTGGGGAAGAATTAAAAATAAAAGCTCATGAGAAAACCCCAGTAAATAGATTTGAAGGCCAGAAGGTGTTAGCCTGAGACAGTTGGAACTAGGTTTTCCTTTACAGAAGATGGGCTATCTGCAGTGTTCTACCCCCTCCGCATCTATCATCAATAATTGCGTAGTTAAGACAAAGGCAGACTGAGGTTGCAAACAGTCAGGTGGTATTTTTACTAAGAGTAACAATAACAGGCTAGGACTCCTTGCAAACTAAGATAATACAATAACAGCTCGGTTGTTAACACCAATGATGTAAATGGGGGTGAACCCCAGAGCCCTAAACCCTATACACAATGGGGAACACAGGACTAAACAAGAAGGACTATACCATATCTTGCAGACACTGGACAGGAGAACAGGAACACAGATGGGAACCAGGATCTCAGGGACAGGTGGCAGGAACAGGAACACAACAGGAACCGGACCTCAGGAACTTCAGTGACAGGTAAATAGATCTTCAGTATGGTGTCTTCTGTCTTCTATTCTTGATCTCATTGTCCTGCGTGCCGAATGCGAACGCTCTCTCACGTGATGATGGAACAGGTGAGTGAAGGTAAGTTAACGGAACCTTGGTAGATGTTACCGGTTCACCTCAAGTGCTAATCCCTCAGGGTTCTAGCTAATAGCAGGACTGGTACACTGTGGGAGGGCTTCAATGCCTCACTGGGATGACCTCCTTCCACAGGTGACACTCCCTTATATGCATTCTGTTTTGCTAGGCAGATTCTACTGCCACAAGACACTATCTTTCTCGCCTTTTCCTTGTTTTGGCACCAAACTCAAAAACAGCGCCAAAAATTGAAGGAGAAGGGATGCCAAGATGGAGGCCAGGTTGTCCTTTTACCAATCCAAAATGGCGACTATGTACACTTAATAAATTGAACCTTTCCTACCCAACAAAGGGTCCACTGTAATCATCTAGTCTGAGCTCCGGCCTAACATAGGCCATAGGACTTCCCTGAAATAATTGCTGTTTGCTCATAGCTTGAACATGGGCCTGGCCCATGCAGTATTGTCATAAATGTACAGCATATGAGAAGTCAAAAATGTGACTGGGGGAGTCGTGATGATGGTGCGGCTTTATCATTCATTCATTCTAACTGGGATTTGTGCATGTTAAGAGGAGTGTTGCCTTTTAAAGACTGTTAAAGCAGATGAACATAAGATAATAAACACAGGGTAAAATCCTAGCCCCATTAAAGTCAATGGCAACATTCCCATTGAGTTCAGTGGGGCCAGGATTTCACCCAAGGGAACATTATCAATGGACAAGAGACACTTGCCATGAGAGGAAGTGTTTAACACCCTTTTTAAAAAGAAGGAAGAAATATGAGAGCTCCCTCAAGACAAACCATTTCATTCACTTCAGTAGGTTTAAGCACTGAACAGTGGAATCCAAATTTTGGGGGTGGCTATCTCTTGGTATTTCAGAGGTATACACAGCAAGTAATAATTTTGACTTCCTACCATCTCTACTGCCTACCAGAAAATATTTACTGGAGTGTCTGTGACATTGTATATTCTGGGAGGTGAATAATATAAATGTTTTTTAGAAAATATTTCTCTCTTATATGGTGCTACAGACAGGTTGGCAGTCTTACATTGAAAGAAGTATAATGAATACTTCTGAGTAACAGGATGGCTGTGGCTGTATACTTCTGGCAGGTAATATGATGCAAGATTACAATTCTACACTTCAGCAAGCACGGGACGCTCATTGTCTTAGTGAATCCCATACAGTGTCATCTGAATACCAGAAGGTGAATTCCTGAAATTAAACAGACATCATGGAATGTTAAAATTGTCTTCATCTAACACCTTTTGTATTAAGTCCTGTTTTCCAGGCAGTAGATAAACCAAAATGGCCTATATACTTAAAGTTCTACTTAAATAGTCATCAAGTTGTGGATAGATACAGCAAAGCAATCACAGTCTGGCTAGTAGTATTAATGGGTGAGCGTCCTTAGAATCAGCTTTTTTAAACCTTTCATTAATAGTTTTTACTTATATTCAACCAAAGACATGGTGTAAGAGTGTTGTATATAGTGTGCTTCATTTCCCCTCTTTCACCCAAGCCTCTTCTGCATATGTGCAATACATATGTGTCAACTTTTCCAAAAGAAAATTACGTTGCTCTCTAGCATCCCCGGTCGGTTCAAAGCTGGAGCGTCTGTGTCATGGCCCCTCACCTGCCAATGCTAGCAACATTTGCAGATTTATTTTTAAATTCTAAAATCAGCCAAACCCCCATTAAATCATAGCATCAAAATATTGCATAAAACAAACACTCTATAAAATAAAGTAGCTTGCAGTCTCTCCTCCATACATTGCCTTTTCCCTTTCTCTTCATATTCTTCACTTTTATCTCCATTGTGATATCTTCAGTGTTTTCAGTGTCTCTCCTACACATTTTTCAAGAATTTTTCATCCTTTTTAAGATGTTTGTCTTTGTTCAAAGACTCTTTTCTTTTCTGATTTGTCCCTTCTCCCCTAACTATTTTTACCTTGGGTGTTTTCTCTGTTTTGCCCTTTCCCCTCTGATGGAGTTTTTCCTTCCGCAGACCAGTGTTCCCTTCAAAGTCCCACAAGCACCCTGGATCTCTTGTGATGGAGGTCAAAGTGTGATCACCTTCTATAAGTAGGTAGTGAGCATTTTGGAGAGTGAATGGCTGACAGTGGATTTGAGGGTGTCATCCGCCAAATGCTGATCAGTGCAGCCCTTAGTATGGGAAGTACTTATCCAAATATCTCATAATTTGTGACTGCCTTACAGCTTCCATGTTTGGTAGGAGATGTGTCCTTAGCTTTTTCTCTTGCTCCAACTGCACTGTCTCTCTGAAGCTATCAGTCTACCAAAATGGACTGAGCACCTTATTGAACTGACATGTTATTGACTGCTACTTGTCCAGAAGCAGGTCACTGGCTTCTCCCTGGTTCTAAGGTGGAACTTTATTCTTCTCCTCCATGTTCCTTTTACCATTTTAGATATAGAGAATTCACAATTGCTTTCCTCATTGTGCTAATAAAAGAGCACCAAATCTGTTCATTTAATAATTCACCATTATCTGAACAGATTCCAGTTGGCTCTTTAGACTCTTAGTTTCCCCTGGGACTTTGTGGATAGCAAAGAATCTATAAAACACATTATTTAAAAACACACATGCTCACACCTGCCATCAGCCTTGGTAACTGTCCCATAACTGCTCTTTTGCTTGTTTTTCTCAGACTGTCAGCACCCTTGCTTCTGAAGCAGTGTAGCTGGTTCAACTACCCCTTTAAGAGCTGCAGCCTCTTACAGCTGCCTCCTCTTTAAGGCTATATTCTCCCTCTTCCAGGCCTTAGATCAGGCCTGCACAACTCGTAAAGCGGCGAGGGCCATATTACTCCAAAGAAAACAGCTGAGGGCCAAAACCCCCCGGCCCCGCCGAAACACCCACCCCCTCAGTGCCATCCGGCCCCGCGGAAACAACCCCCCTCACAGCACCGCCCGCCCCGTGGAAACAACCCCTCCATCACACCCCTCTTCACCCCCCCAGGGGCCCCAATATTACTGCACACAGCAGTCAATCAATGCAGTTGTAGATAAATCTCTGCATTATGCATTTTTGTATAACTTTTATATGACTTTGTATTGAACCGTGGTAATATGTTATAGCGGGCCCCTAAGGTAGTATAATTAAGGTAAAAGAAAAATGTCTTTTTGCTAGAAGTAGAATAAGATCTTCCTCCCATTTTGTAATCAATTGCCCTGTTGAATGAATGAGGTGTGAATGAGGAAGGCGTGAAAGCCAGGCACCTCCAGACAGCTGCAACCCTTGGAGAGGGTATGGGAGCCAGACCAAGGACAATCAAACTTGTCAAGTGGGCTGACTAGAGAAGAGCAGATATACTGACGGCCTCGGGGGTTAGAAGCAAGCACCTTCCTTTGGGAACACCCTCTTTGAAGCACTGGGACAACCACCAGCCCAGAGAAAAACAGCAAAAAGGACCAACGGACACAGTCCCAGATTCTGAGAGATTTGCCCCCCTCCAGCCACCGACTCACCGCTCGCCTCCTCACCCCCCCCCCCAAGTATAAAGCCTCATTCAAAGACCCAGGGGGTCACTATATGAATGCACACAGCAGTCAATCAATGCAGTACCAAAAATTAAACTACTGAAAATGGATGCCCCCCTCTAGCCACCGACTCGCCGCTCACCTCCTCTCCCCTCCCCCCCACCCCAAGTATAAAGCCTCGCCGCCACTGCCCGCCCACTCAGCTCATCATCCCCCCACCCCTTGGCTCGCCTACTCATCCGCCACCACTGGCCTCTTACCTTCTGCCGCTGCCACCACCCCCTGCCGCTGGCTCACCCTCACTCCCCATTCCCAGCCTGCCACTGGCCTCTTCACCATCCCGCCCACCCACCGGCCGGCCGGCCAGCCAGCCAGCCAGCTGGCCGTTGGCTTGCCCCACCCCGCCACTTGTTATACTAAATGTGTTCTAGCTGACCCTTGAGCCCTGTGGTTGTACTGTGATTGGTTCTGTTTCAGAGTTGAGGGAGAAACGATGGACCATCAGGTTTGTAATGCCTCACTTCCCAGTCTGAACGGTGGCAGCACTTTTTGCTCCAAAACAGAGTATAGCAGCAGCAGATTCACATGGCTGTGATTTAGTTATGGTGGTGCATAGAACGGACTTCCATCTTGAACAATCCCTTGCAAATCCTCTTCCTTTGGCAAGGGTCAGTATGGGAGGATTTAGGTTTCGTAAATCTGTCAGAATTGCATCTTCCAGCCTCGGTCATGCTTGGCCTTGTGCTCTACTTCCTTGGACCTCTCCTGCACATGGGGCGTGACCCCACCACTGCAGTCATCTTGTTCAGGATCATCTAAATATCTCCTCATTTGTGACAAAATCAAACCAACAGATGGTGAGAATACACCATAACTGTTGACAGTGAACATTGTTTACTTTACTCTCCTCAGCTGTTTTTAATGGCCATGTTTCTGCTCTGCTTCATATAACAGAGTTGTCATCACTACTGCACTGAACTCTCATATCTTATGAACACTCATATCTTAGTTGTCACATAGACATCCCGCCACCCAGAGGCCTTTGAAGAGTCTGAAATATTATTGACGCAAGACCAATCTGATGTGTGACTTCTTCAGATATAGAACCTCCTGCTGTCAGCCGACTACCCAGATAAATAAAACTATTCATCCACTCAGTGTCATTGCCAGCTACATGCAGTGTTGGCAGGTCATTCATTTCCATTTTGTAGGGGGCATGCATAGCTTTGGTTTGATCACCATTGATCTTAAGTCCCATAGATTCTGCAGTTTTCGCAGCTCTTCCAGCATTAGCTGTAGTTGGTCTCTTCAAGTAAGGCAGTACCATACACATACTCAAGATCCTCTAAATTATAAATGCCACACCTCCTATTTTGACCTCAATCAGATTTGACATCAGTTAGTCTATTAGAACATTAAATAATGTAAGTGAAAGAACACATCCCAGGCATTCTCCTGATTCTACTGAGAACCCATCTGTAATACATCCCTTGACCCTTACCCAACTAAGGGTATGTCTACACTACGGGAATAGTTCGATTTATCTTAAACCGAACTTGTGAAATCGACTTTACAAAGTCGATCGTGCGAATCCACACCAAGGACATTAATTCGAGTTTGTGAGTCCACAATAACGGGGAAAGCGTTGACAATGCAAGCGGTGCACTGTGGGTAGCTATCCCACAGTTCCCGCTACCCATTGGAATTCTGGGTCTAGCCCCCAGTGCCTTCTGGGGCCAAAAATATGTCGCGGGTGGTTTTGGGAACCTGTCGTCATTCGACCCACACTCCCGCCCTCCCTACGTGAAAGCGCTGGCGGGAAATTACATCGCGCCCTTTTCTGGTGATTGACAGCGCGGACGCCACAGGACAGCGGGCATGGAGCCCTCCGCGATCATTGCTGCTGTTCTGTCCGTTGTCAACACCTCGCGCCTTATCGTCCAGCTTTTCCAGAGGCAGATGCAGATAAATCTGGCGAGGAGGCAACGGAAGCTCCGTGAGGACATGAACTCTGAGAGGGGCACAGACCTCTCGCAAAGCACGGGACCCCGGCCCCTGGACATCATGGTGGCAATGGGTCACGTTGATCCTGTGGAACGGCGATTCTGGGCCAGGGAAACAAGCACTGACTGGTGGGACCGCATAGTGCTGCAGGTCTGGGATGAATCCCAGTGGCTGAGAAACTTTCATATGCATAAGGGCACTTTCCTGGAACTTTGTGAGTTGCTGTCCCCTGCCCTGAAGCGCCAGGACACCCGGATGCGAGCTGCCCTGACTATCCAGAAGCGAGTGGCTATAGCCCTGTGGAAGCTTGCAACTCCTGACAGCTACCGGTCAGTCGCGAATCAATTTGGAGTGGGCAAGTCTACCATGGGGGTTGCTGTGATGCAGGTAGCCCATGCAATCGTTGACCTGCTGCTCTCAAAGGTAGTGACCCGTGGAGACGTGCAGGTGATCATAGATGGCTTTTCTGCTATGGGATTTCCAAACTGCGGTGGGGCTATTGATGGGACACACATCCCCATCCTTGGACCGGCCCACCAGGGCAGCCAGTACATTAACCGTAAGGGCTATTTTTCTATGGTGCTGCAAGCACTAGTGGACCATAAAGGACGTTTTACAAACATCAACGTTGGATGGCCGGGCAAGGTTCATGACGCTCGTGTGTTCAGGAACTCTGGTCTGTTCAGACGGCTGCAGGAAGGTATTTTCTTCCCGGACTGCAAAATACCTCTTGGGGATATGGAGATGCCTATAGTGATCCTCGGGGACCCAGCCTACCCGCTAATGCCTTGGCTCATGAAGCCATACACGGGCGCCCTGGATACTGAAAAGGAGCTCGTCAACTACCGGCTGAGCAAGTGCAGGATGGTGGTGGAGTGTGCCTTTGGCCGTCTGAAAGGGAGATGGCGAAGCTTACTTACTCGCTCCGATCTCAGCCAAACAAATATCCCCATTGTGATCGCAGCTTGCCGTGTGCTCCACAATCTCTGCGAGAGCAAGGGGGAGACATTTATGGTAGGGTGGGAGGCTGAGGCCAGTCGCCTGGCTGCTGATTACGCACAGCCGGACACCAGGGCGATTAGAAGATCCCAGCGGGACTCGCTGCGCATCCGGGAAGCCCTGAAAGCTAGATTCCAGAGCGAGCAGGGTAACCAGTGACTGTTTCGCTTGTTAAAACTGAAGGTGAACCAGCCCCCGTTTCTTTACCCGGTGACCATTGTCTATCCTCTACAATTACCAGCACCCTTTCCCCCCCTTCAGTCCCCAGTTTAAAAGTATAATAAAGGAAACATTGTTTATTAAAACCGTCTTCTTTATTAATGATTTCTCAGTAAAGTGCTGAGACTGGGACACATACCGCGGTTGGGGAGCGGGTGGAGTGATGGAAAGGGCGCTTCCCAACTCGGGGAATGACAGGCTCCTGCTCCCTGAGCAGTCCGCAATGGTGTACTGCTTGTTTCAACGGAGCCTTCAACCACTCCTGTTCAGAAGTCTGTGAGGGGGGGGCTGTATGACTTCTTTGCAGGGGATTGCGGCCACTGATCCCCTACTGCATGGATCTGTCATGCAGGCTATTGCCTGCCGCTAACGATCTGCAGCCACCCTCCACCACCTGAAAGTGACAGCCCCACCCCCCCATAGAGAATAGGAAAACCCCCTCCTAGAATGGCAACTGTGCCTGGTGAATGCAATGTGAGTGTGACTTTCTGATGAACCTTTTCCCCTGTTCCCACCCTGTTATCTGCGACTATCGTCTCAAATCACAAACCACCCCTCCCCTCCCCCACAATACAACAGCCCTTTGAAAGACAGTCAGGGAATCAGGGCTGTTCAGAACACAATTTTTTATTAAGGAGAGCAAAATTTTAGGATGACACTTGGACGGGGGCTGGGGTGGGGTGCGTTTGGAGGGAAGTCAAGGTCCCATCTATATTTTTGGAAAGGAGAGCCTTCTGCTACTGGAGCAGTCCGCAGGGGTTGAGTGATTTTTTCCTCGGCCCCTGCCTCCCCTCGTTCTACTGACTTTGGGTGAGGGGGAAATAGGACTATGTGGCAGGGGAGGGCGGTTGGAAAGAACATACAGAGGTGCCCTTTCCTCCATCCTCCGTTCCTGCAGAATGTCAACAAGGCGGCGGAGCATATCAGTTTGCTCCCTCATTAGTCCAAGCAGCGTTTGAGTCGTCTGCTGATCTTCCAACCGCCACCTGTCCTCGCGAGCTTCAGCCCTCTGCTCCCGTTCGCTGACTGCTCGCTCGGACCTTGAGACGTCCTCTCTCAGCTGTGCAGCATCATTTCGGGAACAGACCATCAGTTCCGAAAACATGTTGTCCCGGGTTTTTTTTTTGCGCCGCCTGATCTGCGCAAGCCTCTGGGAGGGCGATCCACGGGTAGGGAGGGAGACACTCGCAGCTGTGGGATGGGAGAAAGGGAGTGAATTCCTCAGAAAGATACATTTTCCCGAACAATGCCTATACTCTTTCCCTGTGAACAAGACCATGCATACTATCTATCACATGTGCACTCAGTACAAGGTCGAATATTATGTATTTGTATTAACTGCCAGGGGTCCCGGTGTTCAGATCACCCAAGCGGACCTGGACACTGCAAAACTGCTCCCTGGAGACCATGGTAAGCCAGTGCCTTTGGACTGCTGTGACCTAACTTCACAGCAGTGCGGTACTCCCATGTTTCAAGCACAGGTCCTAGCGGTGGCCAGTTCCTGATGCCGGCAAAACTGCTCGGCTGCAAGGGCTTGCACACACGTTTTCCTCCGCGGTGCCGGTACCGGGAACTGTCCCAGCCTGCGACCCGCCGTGGTTTAACTGCTCGCCTACCTTCCCCACCCCCTCCGCGTGGCCGTTCCAGGGAACTCTGCCTGCCTGCGCTCCGCTGTGTTGTAAGGGCTCAGATACCCTCCCCTCCCACTCCGCGTGGCCGGTCCAGGGAACTCTGGCTGCCCGCACACGGCTGTGTGCTAACGGCTCTCCTACCCTCCCCACCCCCTCCGCGGGGCCGGTGCCGGGAACTCTCCCTGCCCGCGACCCGCTGTGTTTTAACGGCTCTCCTATCCTCCCCACCCCCTCCGCGTGGCCAGTTCAGGGAACTCTCCCTGCCGGCGCACTGCAAAGTTTCTGCAGTTAGCCTCACTGCTACCACCCCCCCGCATGTCTGCCAACCACCGCTTGTCATTCTTTAAAGGAAAAATCAAGGAGTCACTATACTAACAAAAACACCCATTCAAACCAGGGCACCATGACTGATATCACTCTGCAAGGCAATGATACCAGATTACCTGCAGCTTGCATGGCGCGGAAAAGTATCCTACCATGGAGGAGATAGTAAGGCCGCTCTCCCTGGGAACCTGATGCAAAAGCTTTCACTGTACCTACAGGAGAGTTTCGCGGAGATCTCCGATGGGGATTTCTCCTCTATCCTCATACATATTGACAGACTATTCGAGTAGTTGCCTTTGAAAAGATTGAAAACTGAAGCGCCTATTGCAAAGCAAGCAATAAAAACACATTGATAAGAAACCAATGCCTATTCTATTCAAAATAAATATTTAAAACACCGACCTGACGATCCTTCGCCTGGGTCCTGGTCTGGGCTGCTGCTTTGGGAGGGTTCGTAGGGGAGCTCGGTGAGGGTGATGAACAGATCCTGGCTGTCGGGGAAATCAGCGTTTAAAGCTCTGTCGACTGCCTCGTCCTTCTCCTCTCCTTCCTCCTCTTCACCGTCTGCGAAAATGTCAGACGACGTGGCCGTAGATAAGACCCCGTCGTCAGAGTCCACGGACACTGGTGGTGTAGTGGTGGCAGCACCACCGAGCATAGCATGCAGTGCCTCGTAAAAACGGCATGTGTGTGGCTGCGATCCGGAGCGTCCGTTGGACTCTTTGGTTTTTTGGTATGCCTGTCGCAGCTCCTTGATTTTCACGCGGCACTGCGTTGCATCCTGGACGTATCCTCTCTCCGCCATTGCCTTGGAAATCTCATAAATTTTCGCATTCCGTCTTTTGGATCGCAGCTCCGAAAGCACAGACTCGTCGCCCCACACAGCGATCAGGTCCAAGACTTCCCGATCAGTCCAAGCTGGAGCTCTCTTCCTATTCTGCGATGTCATGGTCACCACGGCTGCAGAGCTCTGCATCGTTGCCAGTGCTGCTGTGCTCGCCACGATGTCCAAACAGAAAATGAGATTCAAACTGGCCAGACAGGAAAAGGAATTCAAATGTTCCCGGGGCTTTTCCTGAGTGGCTGGTCAGAGCATCCGAGCTCGGATTGCTGTCCAGAGCGTCCACTGAGTGGTGCACTGTGGGATAGCTCCCGGAGCTATTAGTGTCGAATTCCGTCCACAGTAACACGAATTCAACATGGCCATGTCGAATTTAGCGCTACTCCCCTCGTCGGGGAGGAGTACAGAAATCGAATTAAAGAGCCATTTATGTCGAAATAAATAGCTTCGTAATGTGGACGGGTGCAGGGTTAAATCGAGTTAACGCTGCTAAATTCGACATCAAGTCCTAGTGTAGACCAGGCCTAAGTGTACTGTGAGAGAGTTCCTCTACACTACTCACATTAAGTCCTCTGGCATAACAGACTGGCATAGCAGTTTCCAAAGTCCTGGTCAATGCACCGTATCAAAAGTGGCTGCAAAGTGTATACAAGCTTCCTTTTGTCACTCTAGTCATTTTTCAGTAACATTCTGCAGAGCATACATAGCATGGACTATAGATCGACCTGTGTGGAAACAACATTAGTTGTCTCTCAGTTTTGGGCTGAGACAGTAGTTCAGTCAGTTCAGTAGTATGAGCAGAAACACCTTCGCTGGGACTGACAGCAGCAATATTCCTCTATAATTTGAGCAAGCTGATCACTCTCCATTTTTTTAAAAAGGGATGATACAGTCCCTTATCCAATCTTCTGGAATATGACCTGTTTCCCATACTTTTAAGACAGCTCTATGAAGCCAGTGAACTAAATTCAGGCCTCCACTCTTTAGCAATTCTGATGACATTTTGTCACTACCAGGCGCTTTATCATTTTGTAACTGTTTGACTGCAAGCATCACTTCCTCTGATGTCATTGGTCTATTTTCCACTGGATTCATTTTTGGATTAAGTTGTAAATTTACATCTTGGTGGGGATCTGTTCATTAATTCACAAAAATGTTCATCCAATACTTAAATTGTGCATCAATAGCCTAGCAGTATTCTTTGTTTTTGTCCTTAACTGGCAGAAACTGTAAGAATGGATGCCCAATTAGCACCTTTAGAGTCTCAAATACACATTTCTGGTCGTCTTTCAGAAACTTCTTCCACCATACTATTTCACCATTGATTATGATCATTCCAACAGGCCTTCTTGGCTGCTTGTTCAAGACATTTATTTTCTTCTGCTGCCCATTCTCTCCTTTTTTCACTGACTCAACTCTGAGCTTGTTGTGTATCTATTCTGCACTACACTTCTTTTTCCTCTCCCGCAGTTAGGTGGTATCATCTGTAATCCAACCTTGATTTTTCAGTCTTCTTCATTCCAGCTGTCCTCCAGCAATCTCTGTGATAGAATCCTGAAATAAAGTCCACTCTTCCTCTGGCGTGTACAGCTAGTCATCCACTATAGAATATTTGTTGGAAATCTGCATAACTATTAGAGATCATTTAATCATGAAGTGTATCAACTATGCATTGTATCAACTATGCAACTGATACCCATCTCTGGAACTTTATTAAACAGAACATCATTGTTGCTATTAGGAGTCGATCAGATTCCAGAGCAAGGTCAGCACTACTAAACATATGTACATCCCGGATGAGTTTAATCAAGGGCTTCCAAACTAGAATGTGATCCAAGGTTGCATTTTGTCACCCAATGGATATCAGAATGTATTCTTATGGCAATTCTTGTGCTGGAACCAGGCAGCCATTAAAAATAGTCCGTGTCTGGAAGCAAATTCTGTAGATGCACACTACTATGTGATCTCAGACTCACAGACTTTAACGTCAGACGGGACCATCATAATCATCTAGTCTGACCTCCTGCACATTGCAGGCCGCACAACCTCACCCACCCACTACTATAATAGACCCCTAACCTCTGGCTGAGTTACTGAAGTGCTCAAATCATGATCTAAAGACTTCAAGTTACAGAGAATCCACCATTTACACTAGTTTAAACATGCAAGTGACCCGTGCCCCATGCTGTCTTCTGCTCAGCTCTGTGATCCCAGAACCAGTTCATATCTAGTTCTGTTATGGCCAGTTCTTGCATTCACATCTCCTTAAGGCTTAGATGACAATATGAAGTTGGGGTGACATCCTAGTTACGCCACCTAACATGGCCCAAAAAGTATCTTTTTCAGCATCAAGCCTTGCATCATGTGGCACATATGTGCTAATAACTACCTCACGTCCTATTTTCAACCTGAAAATGGCAGCTATTACACATGCAGAATAAGCCTGACAAGCCAGTTGTGCAGGTTGCACCCTCAGGGACAGAACCAGAGCAACTGGGGGTGGGGGAGGGATAGCTCAGTGGTTTGAGCATTGGCCTGCTAAACCCAGGGTTGTGAGTTCAATCCTTGAGGGGGCCATTTAGGGATCTGGGGCAAAAATTGGGGATTGGTCCTGCTTTGAGCAGGGGTTTGGACTAGATGACCTCATAAGGTCCCTTCCAACCCTGATATTCTATGATTCTATGAACTGCAATGTGTCCATCAGCTGTATCACAGGCATGGAGCAATCAAAAGTTCTGACCACTATGAGTCGGAGTTGTGCTCTCAATGTTCAAATTCCACCATGTCTCCTGCACACCACAGATATCAATGTTCAGTCCTTTCCCCACCGCTCTTAATAATTGAACATTCCACTATCCCATCTTCAGATACTGACGTTGCTGAAGACGTAGACAGATGCTCTTTATATCAGGTGTTTTCCCTCCCCCGCCCCCCCCATCATCATCATATAGTCCGACTCCTCTACATATCACAAAATAGATGAATCCTGGAGCTTGGTGCTGCTGTGACTAGCAGATGAAACTGGTGAAGCAGGTGAAGCAGGTGAAACCACTGAAGTTTTATGTCCATTTTTTCCAACGTTGTCTGGGCTTGGAACCGGCACTAGGAATATGGAACCCAGTGGTGTGGTTCCAGACAAGAGTAGAGCTACTGGTAGCTCTCGTGTGGATTTTGTGCAGGAGTAATACAGCAGTGAGCCACAGACTCACTGAGATTCTTCTAAAACCAAGCTCTATTAGAAACAAATCCACTTTTATGCCTAAAAGTTAGATATTTTGAAATGTGTACAAAAGCTTTTGTGGCCTGCAGCCGATATGTGAATAGCCCTGGATTTTACTATGCATATATTCATACCTTCTTATTAAAGGATACATTCAAAATAATGAAAAATAGACTTTGACTTTATAACCAAATAAATTGAGGGGAATGTGTTAACTTTTGTTTTATTTAACTTTGCCAACTTTCAAGTCAAATCTCAAGCACCCAGAAGGTTTTAGAAAATGTTTAATCTAGCTCAGACAATTTCCTGTACTCCCTTACTAGACCACCCCATTTTCTGAAATGCTGCCAAATCGTCTTACTTACTCGATGGCTCCAGCTTGCTATTCTTTCACAACTTCTTGTGTCCTCTAACCTCCACCCTTAAACTGTTGTGTGCTCCTTAATATAGTCCAGAAAGAGGAACCTCCTAGAATTCTCTGTAAAAGCCTGATTAAACAACCCACTAGCAATAGCCACCAGTTGTCACACAAGGTGTATCTGCTAAAGAATTGCACCCGCATAATAGCCTGACAGTCTGATTCAACTGGTGCAAGTCTGTCAGTGTAGTGTATCCGCACTAGCCATCCTGTTTCAGGTAAACACAATGCAGCATGGCCACTCACAGCTCTCCCTGCCAACACTGTAGGCCTGTGAATTGTTGCATCTATCCCATAATGCTTGGCAAAGCTCCCTTGAGCATGTGCATAGTGTCTGATTCAGTAGTCCTTATTTGCACTTATTCACATTTGTGGTTTTTTCCAATGGATGCTTTGAATGGCTCTGTCCTGTACCAGAAGCCATGCATGTCCTGTGAGGGACAGAGGCTACACCCATCTGTCTACCTCATGCTTTTAGTGCAGATACTCTGGTGAAGAACCACTTGTCTGGCCCGTGAGCCACTGCAGGCCTGGTATACATAATGAGGAGCACTACTCCTTTTGAGTAGTAGGGGTCAAGGAGGGAAGGGACCGGGTTTCATGCATTTTGCTCTTTTAATCAGTAATTCTTATCATTGAGTTTGATTTGCTGTTGTTTGTTTTGCAGCTAAATTAAAAGCTTCCTTTTTTTCCCTCCCCCCACCCCACCCCAATCCTTCCTATTAGCCCAGGTAGGTCCACTTAACTCCCCAGGTGTGCTACCACCCATTTGTCATCCCCAGTCCCCCCTGCATTACATGTGGGCTGGAAGAAAGGGGGCGAGTTCTGGAAGGCGGCACTCCCTCCAGACCTTGGCCAGGCTCACTCCTCTCTTTGGAGCTTAGAAGGAATCACCGGAAGGGCTGTTGGTTCAGCTGCAAACCAGACCAAAAACGTGAAAACACACCATTACAATTAAAAGAATGACTGAAGAGATGAATTAAAAGAATGAAATCAAGGCCCATACCTCTGCAGTCCCTGCCACCCAAACCTGGTAGCCTCCCTTCATCATAGCAGGCCTCCCTCCAGGCTCAGAGCCAGTGCTGCAGCATGGCCAGTGACCCTTTACCAACGTGTCTGCAGAAGGTGTAACTCCTGCCCTGCATGGCACATTCACAGCTCCTCATGCAGAACAGAAATAAGCACTGAACCAGTGCAATTTGCACCAGTTCATTCACCCCAGTACAGGCAGGAAATGGTGCATTTCTATAGTGAGATGCAGCCAGAGGAGGACAATGGCAAGGTGGGGTCCTAATGGTGAGCTGCCCTGCAGGGGCAAGGAGGCCTCTGGCAGCATGTGGATTTGCAGGCCTGAGATTCAAATATTCAAAATCCATAGATTTCCCTTTGGAGCTGAGGGCACATGCACTATTAGATGACCATACCCCTGCCTCTTCCATTCATCAGCAAATCTCACCTCTGAAAGGGCTGGTAGGTTGGATTTCCAAAGCCTTTTGGGTTTTTTTAAAATGTTTATTTTCTCATTCTGCACAAAATTTGCATGAAAGGAGGTTAGCAGGTCTATACTTTATAAATAGGTTTGGCAGAATTCAAGTTTATGTTTTCATAATTTTTACAGATAATATTGCTGTTTATTTGTAAGCATTTTTTAATTTTTTATCAATTAAAATTTTCACAGTTGCACAAAATTATGCATGTTTTAAATTTTTATTGATTTACATTTTCATAATTATGAGAAATTATGAAGGAGGTAAGACAATAATTATTTAATGACAGTAGCTGTTGAGATTTAGAAAGTTAAAGCTTTATAACCGTTAAAACACAAATTGTCAACATTTCATGTCAAAAGATACAAAGTAAATGTCCTTACTTCAAACTCTGATAAGCAGCATTATTCTTATTCTTGCCCATCTCTAAAGTTTGATAATTATCGATTGAAATATTTTTTCATTGGTTTATATGTGTGTGCGGTGAAATAGGTGTTCATTAACATTTACCAGTAAAAACTAAGCCTATTTATAATGCATGTTTGTATCAAGGATATGGTATAAGATATTACTGTATTATTACTAATCAAGCTATGAGATATCTTTAAAAGAAATTAGCATATTTAATAAATAAGGAACCCACCTTCCTCCTTTAATGGATTAAGGTGCACTATTCACGAGTTTTCCACATTGATACTACATAATCATATTCTAAGTCATTTAATGCCCATCCCTAGTTTGTAAATAAATCTGATTTTAATTACATTGATTTTTGATTTAGGTATTTGTATTTGATCAGTCAACAGTGTTGCAAAACTGAGGGCATGGTAAATAAGAAACTGTATCCATTGTATGTGTTCCTAATGCTCCCATCCCTAGGAGCCACATGTGAACTTTTTTTTTTTAACTCCATAGTATCCAGAAAACCCTAATTCCATCCCCAGTTCCCACTTTTGACTTCAGAAAACAGTCTGAAATGTATGTTAGTGAAGAGCTAATTTGGACCTGTTTACAATAGCATTATTGTAAACTTTTATTTTCACAGGTCTTGTGTATCATGCCAGCCCACAGAGATATGTGTAAAATGCACTGTTAAAATGAATACTTGGAATATGTAGCTGTTGCCTTGAAGTTACCCGGGATACATCATTAAACCTGTAGCACCGGGGTTAGGGTTTGCGGACTCTGACTGCTATGGTTAGTAACTCAGAGTCTACATTTTAAGGTTAGTACCAGGAAATCAACTCTCCTGGTGTCATGGGGTTAAACAAATACCTGATAAGTAAATTTATTTGACAGGTTTATTTCTTTTACAGAGAGGCTTGGCACTGGAGGAGTCTTCACTGTGTATTTTAAAAGTATATCTTACATGTTCACTCACAGAAACTGACTGAGATGCTGAATCACTTTGGGGGTTTGAGTGAATAGTGACAAAAATGGTGAAGAATTAAGATAAGTAATAAACTAGCCCTTTTTTGTGATTAAATAATAACTATTGGGCAGGGACTATCTTGTGTACTATGGCAGCAGTGCCTAACACACTTTGGGTGTTTCTGAAGTATCAGTAATAATATTGCAAATGTTGTGCTGCAAAACACCATAACCTTGTTAAAAAGCAACTTGCCCCCTCAAAACTCCACTGAATGTATATATATATATTTATATATAGACACACCTGGAAAGGGCAGATTAGTGTATTTTAGCCATGAACACTCATCTCAGAAGTAAGCCCATCCTGGAACTGGGCTTTTTTCGGGGCTCAGTCTTGTTTCGTTTTCATTGAAGCTCCTTATACGTTCTGGGAATAATGAAAATATGAACATTTCAACAGCCTGATGCCCAAATGGGTAGATGTTATTTACTTCAAACAGCAGTTGTGTGCTATGAAATAATCTTGGAGACAGATAAACTGTTTTGTCTACATCAAGATAAAATCTGGTCTCAATCGCCAGTGTCTCCCGAATAACACACCCTTTCCTCTTCTTTGCTTTCCAGCACCAACAATCACTGCTTGCCTGGAGGAAGGGCATTTACTTTGAAAATAACAATGTGCCTTTACAATGCATTGTATTGACATCTATTTATTGACTTTGCTAATCAAACTTACTTTTAAGGCGTTGAAAGCAATGATAATCAAAGGCCCTTTGTTCTCTGGACACAACTGCCATTTCAGTCACTGTAGAGACTGCACACCTTGCCCCACTGGAACTCTGACAATTTACACCAGCTGAGACTCAGGTTCCTGCAGCACTCAGTGTCTAGAGTCACTTGTGACATGGTTCTGTTTTGATCCCTTGGTGTTGACAATGGCCATCGCCTGGTAAATTGCCTTTAATGGTGAGGAAAACTATGTGAAGCCAGCGAGTGTCTGACATCACTGGTGAAGTGACATCCTAGAGTTAAGGATGTGAATTTTGAAATGGTTCTAATAACATCCAGGGTATCTCAATGCCATGGAGTAAGACTGAACTGTAATTGTAGTTCTCCACCATGATGAGTAGATTAATGAGACCAACTGACAACTTGCCAACTCCACCTACATAGAGAACTCAAATAAGACCCCACACCACAATTTACCAGGAACTTAGGGATATCACCAAATCCTTCCCCAAACAATTGGAAGAGAAACTCTACAAACTCATCCCCCATGAACCCACCCCAGGGACTTTCTACATGCTTCCCAAGATACACAAACAAGGAAACCCAGGCTGACCCATTCTATCTGGCCATGACACCCTTACTGAAGGAATATCAGGACTCATAGAAATCATCCTCCAACCACTCACCACACAAAGGGCCAGTTTCCCCAGGACACAGATGACTTCTTCCACAAACTCCTCAACATTAACAATCTCCCTCAGAACACCAGCCTCACCTCCCTATACACCAACATCCCTCACAATGACGGCATAGCTGCCAGCTTCAAATATTTACAAGACAATGGACAATCCTCAGATATCCACCCCAAACACATTACCAAACTCATCCATTTCATCCTCACCCATAACAATTTTACATTCAACAACAAACACTTTGTCCATACCATGGGGACAGCCATGTGTACTAAGATGGCTCCCCAATATACCAACCTCTTCATGGGCCACCTGGAAGAAGAATCTCTGGACAACTGCACCACAAAAACAATTATATACCGGAGATACATTGATGATATTTTTATCTTCTTGATGGATGGCTTAAACTCCCTCATAGATTTCCACCACAATCAGCTCCCACAATGGAACGCTACAAACAACTATATAAAAAACCCCCACAGATTATCACATCTACCTGGATAGATTCAGTAACCACCCTAAGCACACCAAGAAATCTGTGATCTACAGCCAGGCACTCAGATACCATACCACAGAATATGCTTCGAGGAGAAAGTCTGGGATACACACCTTACCACACGTAAAACCACCTTCACCAAACAAGGACATGCCACCAGAGAAGTAGATCACACCATGGAATGGGCCACCCAAATACCCTGAGAACCTGCTTCAACACAGAAATAAAACATTCTCCGATTGCACACCCCTCATTGTCACCTATCACCCCACACTGAAACCCACACGGGGTATCATCAAACAACTACATACCCAATGGGGGCCCCATCCTGAAAGAAATCTTTCCTGAATCCCCTCCTCTGGCTTTCAAACAATCCCCTCCACCTCCCCAACCTCTCCAAGCTCATCTTCAGAAGCAAGCTTTGCATAGCCCAGGACGCACCAACTCAGAGATGCACCAGATCCTGCCAGAACAACAGATGCAAAACCTGCAGACATCTCTCCACTGCTACAACACCCCCCACAACACACCTTTCAGGACCCATGAGTCTTACACATGGCCTGTCACATGTGGGGTACTGCATCCAGTGCACTAAATGCCCTAATAGCAACTATGTGGGTAAAACCAGACAATCACAACGCTCTTGAATGAACTCACAGTGAAATGATAAAAGACAAAAACCCTCTTGCCTGTCTTTGAACACTAGTCACAACACGATCACGCTATATCTGACCCATTATTCCTCAGCCTCAAAGGAAACCTGCACAACGTTTTCAAAAGATGAGCCTGGGAGTTTAAATTCATAACTCTGCTAGACACTAGAAATCATGGGCTGCACATAGACACTGGATTTATGGCTTAGTGCAACAATCTGTCACCCACTAACCCCTGCTTTTTGTCCTAGAATTGCAGCGGGTTAAGGGGCCCCTCTACCTTGAATGGGCCCTTAGGGTATGTGCTAACTACTCACGCTAAACAATCTGCTACACCTTGCATTTAGCTGTGACACTCGGTCTTGAAGAAGAGTTGTGTGTGGCTCAGAAGTTTGTCTCTCTCACCAAAAGAAGGTAATCCAGTAAAATCAGGGACGGCTCTAGGCACCAGCAAAACAAGCTGGTGCTTGGGGTGGCACATTTCTAGGGGCGGCATTCTGGCACCAGCCGCCCCAGCTCAACTCCGCTCTGCGCCACTTCTATCCCTCCCTCCCAGGCTTAAGAGGGAGGGAGGGGGAGAAGAGGACTCGAGCGGCCACGGCGTGCGTCTCCCGCTCCCTCCCAGGCATGCCCCACTTGCCCCGGCGCTCCGGCCGGGGAGAGCAGGGCCACCAGTGTGCCCGCAAGCTCCCCGCCGCCCGGGGAGAGCAGGGCAGCCGGCATGCCTCGCTCGCTCCCCACCCTCGCTCCCCGCCGGTGCTCCGGCCGGGGAGAGCAGGGCTACCGGCATGCTGCGCTCGCTCCCCGCCAGCCGGGGAGAGCGGGGCCCGCGGGCATGCCGCCCGCACTTCGAGAGACAGGGGTTGTTGTTTTTTGGGGGGTGGGGGGCGGCGTTTGGGGTTTTTTGGGTTTTTTTGCTTGGGGCGGCAGAAACGTTAGAGCCGCGCCTAAGTAAAACATATTACCTCCCGGACCTTTGTCTCGCTAATATCCTGGGACTGACACAGCTCCAACAGCACTGCACAGTAATCACATAAGGCAGAGTCAATCATCTGCTGCAACCCTGTGGCTATATCTACAAACTGATCACTGGCATTGTGACTGAGAAGAATAAATAAAATATGAATAACTCAAAGCCTCACTTTAGGTTCAATTTTTGTACTTTACTGTACAATGTCCTGTGGTAATATAGACAGGGGCAATATGGGAGCGGTGAAGTGGTCTGCGTAGCTGTGTGCTTGGACCTAGCAATTGCTGGGCCAAGTGTTGACAGGCAGGATTTTTGGGGCTAAACACAAAAGTATTTGAAACTGATAATCTCAAGGGGGGTCACTGATGTCTCAAACCATTTAAAGCCAAGTTTGTGCCTTTGTAGTGTTATAGCAGTTTCCAGCCCATTTTAAAGAAGGGGTATTGGCGGGACAGAGAAGTTACATGATTTGCCCAAGATCACACAACAAATCTGTGACAAAATTCGGCTTAGCAACTAGGTCTCCTGACTCCCAACACCATGCTCTACCAATAAAAACATAGTTGCCCTTTACTCAGACTATTTAAGAGCTATTCAAGACTAAGCCAGACTATTTAAGAGCTGCCTCTTTTGAGCATTCTAGCTATGGAGTTACATTTGCATAGTATATTTGCCAAGGGTTATTAATGTTGATGACTTGTTAAATAATCTGCCCTTTTCATTTCAGAAGGCTGTCAGGACAGGCCTTCATGTAAATTGTACATCAACAACGGTTTTACGGCACACAGGCATAGAGCTTTCATTATAGAGCCTTTTCCCTGAAATGTCTACCGCTACAAACACTGAACTGTAGCTCTGACATCATGAGTGTCTGCTCCCTGTGTTGACTAGCTCTGCATTGACATCCGCAGTACATTAAAATGGCTCCAACCAAGGAGCTCAGGAATCAGCCCTTAGAACCACTGACACTGAGCAGGCCTGAGGAAGAGCTCTGTGTCAGCTCGAAAACTTGTCTTTCTCACCAACAGAAGTTGGTCCAATAAAAGATATTACCTCACCTACCTTGTCATTCTAATAAACAGGCTGGAATTCCTGCCTCTACTGGAGACAAAGCTAACAGATTAGATGAAGACAAAACCATCTGCACTTGAAAACAAAATTATTCTCCTTTAGAGAAAGAGCATGTAGATGTAAAGGTTGAAAATGTTCTTTAAAACTGCTCCACCATGCACCATGGCCCCAGGGATACAACTACCGAGGGAATGCCTACACTACAGCAGCATACTAGACTCTTCCTACATAGATGGAAGGGTTTTTTTTCCATCAGCATAGTTAATCCACATCTCTGAGAGGTGGTAGCTAGCTCAATTAAAGAATTATTCCATTGCCCCAGCCTCATCTACACTGCAGGTTAGGTTAACCCAAATACAGTGATTAGTGTGCAAAATTTTTCACAGCCCTGAGTGATGTAGCTAAGTAGATCTAAGTGTAGGGTAGGCCTGAGATTACAGTTCTAGTATATGTTCCTCACAGAGGGTGAAACTAAATCCCCTGAAGGCCATAAAGTCCTTGGGTATTTTGAGATTAATCAGCAATAGAAAACCTCAATCTTGAAAGATTTGGGAGTGCAGACTGGGCTCGGTTTCATGTCTGAAAGAGACTTCACTTCAGCCTTTGACCTGTGACTGGTACAGAAATGGTGGTGGTGAAGTCAGAGGGCACCAGAAAAAGGAAGAACTGTAGGGACCATTTTCCAGTCGAATAGTTGGATAGCTCTGTAAAATCATCTGGAAATTCTAGAGAGAGAAAAACATATGACGATTGAGCAGAACTTTGCAGTAACCAGTGTCTTCCCATGTGCCTAGTAATACTCATTACATTGCCTTATCAATTTCACAAAGCCAGAAAGAAACTCAAATATAGGGTTAATGAGGCAGTGGCGCATTTAGAGTTAGTGGGGCCCTGTGCTCAGCTTCATTTTTGGGGCCCATCCTTGGGACCCAGCCAAGAAAAAGAACATTCTCTCTTCTCCCCTTCCCTTCCCCGCCCCCCGCCCCGTTTTTCATTCTCTTTTTCTTCATCCGCCTCCTATAAGTAATAGGAAGTAAATGAAAATAAAGTGAGGTACCTTGATTGTTTTTGTAGTCTAACTTACTTTTCCACAGACCACTTGAAAATCACTGAGGGTCTCGGCGGACCACTTAATGATCTTTCCAAATATTGTTTGTACCGTTAGTTAACTATTGTAAAACACTTTGGATAAGAGCGCTTTATAAAAAAATGCAAAAAAGTGCTGAGGTGCGGGGGTCTGGCCAGGACTTAGGGTGCAGGAGGAGGTTCAGGGCTGGGGGGTTCAGGGTCTGGGAGGAAGTTAGGGTGCAGGAGCAGGCTGGGGTACAGGGTCTGGCCAGAAGTTAGGGTATATGAGGGGGCTCAGGGCAGGGGGTTGGGGTGCAGAGCGCTTACCTGGGGCAGCTCCCGTTTGGTGTGAGGGGTGCAGATGAGGATGTGGGGGGGGGGTGCAGGAGTCAGGGTGGGCGGGGGGGGGGGTGACCGGAATGCAGGAGTCAGGGCTGGGAGTGCAGGGTCTGGGAGGAAGATAGGGTGCAGGAGTGGGCTGGGGTGCAGGCTCTGGCCTAGAGTTAGACTACAGGAGGGGGCTCATGGTTGGGGCAGGAAGTTGGGGTGTGAAGCGCTTACCTGGGGCAGCTCCTGTTTGGTGCAAGGGGTGCAGGTGGGAATGGTGTGGAGGGGGGATGCACGAGCTCCCATTTGGTGCTCAGGGTGGGGAGGTGCAGGAGTCAGAGCATGAGGTGTGGAAGGTGCAGGAACATGGGGGGGCTGGGGGTGTGGGGGGGCTCCCAGCCCCCTGCCCTGAGTGGCTCACAGCAGGGGGCAGGAGAGGGGGTGTAGGATGAGTGCAGGGGCTTCGCCTTGCCCCAATTCCACCCCCTTCCCCAAGACCCCGCCCCCACCTCTTCTCTGTCTCCTCCCCCAAGCACACTGTGGCCCCGCTCCTCCCCCTCCCTCCCAGAGCGACCTGAGTGCTGGCAAATGCTGTTCGGCGGTAAGAGAAGCGCAGAGAGGGGGAGGGGCAGGGGCGGGACCGCAGCACGCTCAGGGGAAGAGATGGGGGAAGCTTGGCTGCCGGTGGGGGCGGAGCCTACAGCTGCCCAGTCCTGGGGCCCCCTGTTGTTGGGGGGCCCCGTACCAGGGCACCCTGTGTTTTACTGTAAATCCGCCTCTGTAATGAGGTATTTAAGAGGGATTTCAACCATCCCATCACCCTCATTTCTCAACCTCAGCTGAGTCAATTTTGTTGTTCTTTCTCTGCTTCTAAAATGCCGGCTATGCTCAGGGGGAAAGAAAGCTGGTGTTTCCCTGTGTTTAAATCGGCCCACAGACACAGAAAGTGTAAGTCTGCTGAAAGTGACTAACACAGATTACTAGCTGATGAACTACAATACAACTATTCAATACATAGCCCTTCACACGCATCCCATCTCCTCTCCCCCGGCATGTGCCAGTAGAGTTCAAGTGGCTATTGAATTTCTGAGTTTTTAAATTGATTTTCTGCAGAGCATAAAATAATAATGGTGCTTTAATAGCATATTCTTTGCACATGGGCATTTCCCCTTATTTCGCTCACCCTCCCTGCTTGGCATGTTATCAGTGGCCAGGGATGAAACACAATTACCCCGTGTCCTGTGAGTTAGAAGGGACTCTGTAGCTAGCACCATCTCCCCAGTCCTGACTGGTGTATAGGCCTAAGATCCTACCTTTGGCTGAACCTTAGATTTCCGAATGGCCAGCCACTCTAAAAAGCTTAGCTTTATTTTACACTGAATACATTGCCACCACCATAATGGTGGTCTAGTCATATGTACCGCTCTCCCTATGTGGGATTGACTTAACAGAACAATAGTAAATGTCAACAGATTCCATGTGGGGAGTGCCTGACTGCAGAGATAAGGGTGAGTGGTACAGGTCCCTGCTTAGCTGTGATTGAAACGTTTCCCCAGGACAGTAAAGGACAGGCTATGCCGAAGTGAGAGTAAGATGAAACTGCGGAAACAAACAGTGCATGCTGAGCCAGTCAGTTCAGTGGTGAGTAGCTTCTCATCAGCAGCTCTGCGTGCTGCAGTCAAGCTCCTGGATGTGTGGAGCTGTCTTTTTCCATTTTAAAAACAGACACCACACTGAACATGTAACATCAGTGAGAACCCTGAAAACTGTTGACAGGCAAGATGGATGTGTTACACTTCTCTTCCTCTACCCTCCCAGCACTGGTGTACATTTTAACCACCCTGGCCAGGGCAAAAGCAGTGCAAAACTTTTGATTGTAAGTTCAGTTTGCCTGTCTGAACCATACAGTACAGTAGCAACTAATCTGCCTATTGCTCACCCCACTGTTGAAGAAATTCTGCTGTACTCTTGCTGATGTTGCCTGTATAACATTAATTAGCCAAAGTTAAAATGTATAAATTGATATTCCTGTTCAATTATTGACAGTTTTGTGAATGGCTTAGTATTTCAATTATTCTGATTTTTTAAATTACGTTATTTTATAGATGCTTATTTACTTAAAAAAACCCACACACTACTGCATCTATTAACATATTTAAGAAAAAATAAACCATCCCGGCTGGTGTAATGTACTGTGTAGCATTACTTTGGGTGCTTCCTAAGCTAGGAAAATCTTATTTGTTTAATAATAATTTCCTCATGAATATGTAAATCTGCATCAGTGCAATACTTCACTTCTGTCACTATTAATGAGTTGCAAATTAATGTGACAACAAAAGGAAAATCTATTTAGTGGCAGAACTGTACTGTATACCTGGTGAAAGAGGGCAGCCAGTTCCCATCACTTCAGTCTCATGAAGTGTGGGTGGGTGGGGAAAGTTAACATCTAGACTAACACCATACAACATTATTTACTCAGGTGTGAGTTAACACTTGGATAGCACTTTTCACCATTTTCAGAGCCCTTTACAAAGCATTATCATTCCCATTTTACAGATCAGGGAAACTGAGGCACGGGCATTGCTGGGAGGAAAATAAGGAAATGTACCATGTAGAATGAGGTAAGAATTGCAGCTGTATAAAGCATCAGAAGTAGCAAAAGGTTTCTGAGAGACTTCTTAGTGAAATCAAAGTTGAAAGGCCGTGCTTCTTGTACCAGTTCATCATGGTTGTCACTTGCAAGAAGATACAATCTCTCCACTCTGCAGTCAAAGTGAACCAGTACAAAGCAAACAAAAGTTTGGAATACAAAACTAGCATGATTAACCTAGGAGTAACATTATATATACACACATACATACTGAGAAGCATTACATGCAACAATTACTTTAGATCTTTTTCATCACCTAATGAGTCAACCCAATCTCATAGCGTGTCCCCTGTCTGATTCCTCCCCGAAGTAGGTGTATCAGCAGAATATGTAGAAATGAAATAGTGTAAATACAAATCTGTTCCAATAAAATATCAGAAATTATATCATCATATTTGTGGCATCAAATCTTTTACCAAAAATTCCCCTTTTCTGCCTGTGAATCAACATAGACGGAAAAAGATAGTGCTCACAGACAATTTTAAACTTAGACACTATTTTTAAAACTACTTTACATTGTACAAGCTAAAAATAGCAATGCCTTCAGTTTTCTTTTATAAACGGAAATAATCTTAGCGTTTAAAGACCATTTCATCAAGTATTACAGAATCTGTAAGGGACTAGAGCTACTGCTGCCTATATTTACCTTATTCTGACTTACTGATCAGTTCACATTAATGCTTAGTCCACAGATCAGTGCTCAAGTACACCTTGTGCTTGGCTCAGAAATGAAAGGGGGTAGCCATCTTCATACTTTCTCTATTGTGGGATCAGCATGGCCTCTAGTAGTGGTTAGAGCAGACTCAGGGCTGCTGTACTTTACCCTCTGCTTCCTGTGGCCCGGTCTCCTACACTGGGAGCTACTATAGGACTGCTTCAATAGCTGTGTTGCAGGGGTACTCCCTTGCAGTTCCCAAGGGCCAAGGAGTGCAGTCCCCAAGGGCCATTTTCACCACCTTTAAGCCACCAGATACCTTTCGATCTCATATTCTTTTGTGCCAGTTACTATGTCTATAGCGAGAAGTGTTACTTTCAAAGCTCTTTGGAACAGGGCCGCAGAATTCTGGAGTGTATGCCTGCATGAAACAAAACCCCAACTACCCTTTTAGGAGAGGAAGACCCCAAATGGAAGACTGCATGTGTAGCCAGGGACATAAAGAAATATTCAGCCCTGTTGGGAGCTGGAGGGGGCAAAAGGTAGGTTTGAACATCACAGACCTGAGCTTTGTGCATCACTAAGGAACCATTTCCAGGATCAGGCTTGCTCCCCACCTAGCCTGGAGCAGGGTGTTTTCTAGACTTCCTCAGCCATCACCAAGTAAACGCCAACCAAAATAAACTGTACACTGAGAGATCGGTGAGAGCAAAAGTAGCCACAGGCACCACCACAGTTCCCACCCGGTTTGTAAGCAGCTGAATCTGACTAATTACTGATGGGAATTGAGGGAAACTGTCATGGGCAATGCCAGATTCTGAGCAACATGATTCCAGACAAGCAGGTGGGCAGACTCGGAACTAGAGAGCAGCTCCACTGCCTCCAAAAGATGTTTATCGAAGACAACTGGGCCAGCAAGGTCACCATAGCACATTCTGGCAGGTGTCTGGAAAGGAAGTAGTCCTACATGCTGCATCATAAAAGAGAACAACTATTTTTTTTTAAACCACATCAGGGGATAAGTGTTATAAGGAACTCCTCTACCATTGCTGTATTTATATAGCATAGACAGGTCCTTAATGTGCACAAACACTTTGTTACAACAGTGCAGGTTTTTAACTGAATTTGAAAATAAAGTCCTGACGTGGACAAGGCGTGGGTGTATACTGAGCATTGTGAAAGGCCCCCACTGGCTGATGCTGAAGGTTCTGACTAGGCAGATATTTATTCTGAGCACATTTCAGACCAATCCGAAGGTGGTGGTTCAGGAAAGGAAATATACTTCCATTTCCTGTTTACCCACTGAACATGAAACCCACAGAGATTTCCCTCCTTTGTGCTCCATGCCCAGAGATGTGGTCTCTGCCAATACACCATAAAGTGCTATACAGCGGATACATACCCAGAAATCACCAGCCAATCAGCAAGCAGCTGACCAGAGAAAACAGGACCAATAAACATGTGTTTTTAATACTGATACACAACTTAATTTCTATGCTCAAACCCTCATGTCCACGGCAAGAGGAGTAGAAATGTAACCAGCAACTAAGAACAAGAACTTGCCACTTTCAGCTGCTGGCAGACAGCTGAGCAATGCAAAATGCCTGTTTCCAAAATCCAACTGCAGACTATGCATTCAAAAGAGGAGCTCTAAGACGTGTACTTTAAAAAAAACACAAACAAACAAACACCAGGGGAACTTGCATTTTAAATTTAATTTGCTTTGGTGCAAATACTGTAAAACTGCTTCAGTGAGTGCATTTCTGCTAGATATCCTCTGACCTTCTAGAGGCATCTTGGCTTCCGCCACCTACATGTGGGAGTTGGGCCTATTTCTGATCTCACAGCGTCATAACTCCTCTGACGGGAGGTAGTCTAGATTTAAATTGGTGCCCAGATCAGAACCTGCCCAGTATGAGTAACATCACTCCTCGTTGTGGGGAGGAGACAATGGGGGAAGGTATCAGAAGAGGCTTTAACCCTAATGCTTCATGTACTCTGGGCCCTTTTAGGAGTCCAACCTCTAGCATCTGTTAGTGCAACCTCAGAGATGCACTAACTTCACTGCTTCTCAGGGACCCCTGTGGGCCCTGGGAAGCAGATTTCACTTGCACACTGTGAACCAACCACAGCCCCTGCATACCCCTAGTCCTTCTTCCCTGTAGATCTGGGGCTGACACTGAGCTCTGTGGCAATTGGGGAGAACACTGTGGCAACTGGGGTCCAGGAGGTATTCTCAGGGATCCATTTCTGACCCCCTTTACGGTCCTCATGCATTTAGAGAAATTTAGATATTCTTTTACAGAAAAACACTGAGTTATAACTTGCAGATGGCACGATATGAATTTTTGCTGTATTTCCCCAAATCTTAATACAATGGAGGAAGGGTGACAGTGCAGCAGTACGAAAGATAGAAAATAACACAGGAAAAAATAAAAACCTTACTGTGTCTATGGAAAGTCAGATGTTTGTATGACAGCCCTCAATAGTTCCTTTAGATGTCAGTCCTGTAGGCATTTTACTTTGGCTAACTGCACTGCTTCTAAACCTATTTAAGCACATGATGGTAGTACTGGTCAGAGATAACATCCAATCTATTGCAAAACAGACGTATAAAGAGGTTTGTGTGTTTGGTTTTCACACAGGGCACACTTTAATATTAGAGATGGATCTGAAACAAAACTCAGGATCTGGTTCACAGTGGGAACCTGTTCATCTAATGTACCAAACTTGAACACTGAATCAAAAGTCCTAGATATTTAGGAAGGTTTAGATCTACATTTGGAGGCCAAACCCCCAGATTTGGGTTTCAGGATATTTTGGTAAGGCACTTTTTATAAAGTATGAAGTTTAGAACCAGGAATTTGGTTCAAGGCTCTCTCTAATGTAACAGGAGAGCACACATGAAATGCCCACAGTGTGCCCACATACTCGATGCCTCTATACAGAAATTATCTAACCTCTCTCTTTTTTCCCCCCATTAGGAACCACTGAGAAAAAAATTCAAATCAGTCCAACTTTGAAGATGACAAGTGGGAAAAACATATTAAATGGATTCACTGTTCTTTAACTAAAATGTACTCCAGAAAGTCTTGTGACTACTGGTTTTTAAACATCTGTCCCTGTAAAAGACTCATGAGCTATTTTTCTTTTGACCTTGATCATAGAAGGCTAATATAGATTCCACATCATATTTTATAAATTGCTTCCCAGCACCTGCGCCATTCCTGCTTGGCTCCCGTAAATGATATTAGATCCTCCTTTTACAAACTTTAATAAGTCAGGTTGTTTTATAACCATGCACAGAATAAAACTCATTTCAACATCTTCATTTTCTCAAGAGTTTTATTGCCTTTAAGAAAATTTTTGTAAAATATAAATACAAAGGCAGGAGAATTTACTTACAAAGTTAAAACACAGATCTCAAACGTAAACACACAATTCAGAAAATTTTAGTTTATGTACAGTTTCAAGCAACTTCAACATATGTTAGTTTTTCAATATTTTACAAGATACAGAAAAAATAGTTCAAAGTCTTCTTTAAATAAAGAGCATAAAATGTTTAAACATATATAAACAATCCGGTTTGATGTGTGAAAACTAAATTTCACAGCTTTTAAATTAGGATATAAAAGTTCATACAATTAGTTGGTGTATATGGATATGGTTTTAATTTATATTACAAGCTATTGAATTATATTCAATAGCGCTTACCTGGCCAAAGCAGGTAATTCTGTAAACAAAAATAATATCATGAAGTGCCTTACCAAATTCTATCTCCCAAACAAGTCACATGACTTTGATCACATCACCTATAAAAGTATGTTCTGTGTAATCAGTGCTTTGTATGAAACAAAGTCATGTGTGGGTGTGTTATATTTTTTAAATGTGTTCCAAGTAAAAACAAAAGTATCCCAAAGCCTGTGTGCATTTAAAGAAACATTATATAACAATTTTGTAAAAACTGATTAAAGTTCTTAAAAAAAAAAAAAAAAAAAAAGTGTTCCAAAATCCAAACTGGAATTCAAATCTCTTATATAAAGGAAAGATATTTTAATATTTAATAGTGTCCTTTCTTTACAGAAACAATTGCATTTTTAACACATATACATAAAGAATTAACTTTATATGGTACTATACATTAAATGGCCTGGTGGCTCACCAATGGATATCAGAGAGATTATCATCATCCGGATGCAACCACTCAAGTGAAGATCCAAGTAAAGTCTGAAGTTCACTTGTAAACTCTACTAAGTCCAAGAGTTCCTTGCTTTCTGGATTAAAAGCTTCAAGGTCCTTAGCGCAAGAGAACAACTGACTCAAAGACATCTGTTTGTAAAACTCTGCCTCGGTAATCGTGACAACTTCTACATTAGGGAAGTTGCAACGGAATATGCGGGATGACATTTTCAGCCTCTTTACTATGTCCGACAGCAATAGCCAGTTTCGTGGTCTGCAGAATAAACAAAACAAAAAAAAAAGGGCTTAAATAATTGATATGAAGTTATAATCATCCTGGTTATGTAAGCAGTAGCTTTACATTGTGTGTCAAATCCTGCTCACCATACTCCTGCGAACACTTTCACTGGCATCAATGAGACTAGCTGTGGGATTAGAATTTAGCAGGGTCCAGATGCATGGAGATAGACATACACACATACTAATGTCATCCATGGCTTTTGGGCGACAGGCTGGTCATCTGATATATTAACATAGGCCCTAACCTCGTAAATTGAGGTACATAATTTTACACAGGTGAATAGTCACACTGACCATTACTCACATGTGTAAACATTTACACGATGAAGCCTTGCTTTTTATTTAGCAGTCAAGAGTTAGCTTACAAAAATAATCAGTATCTTGGGCAGCTATGAATTCCAAAGAAGCAATTAATGGGAAAAAACAGTGGATTTTTCAGATTAATATTAAATACTAAATATTAAGTTCAATTTTTATATTTGTCAAATTTTGATTAATGGGCATTATTTAACCACAGTCAAAAAAGCTAGTCCCACATGGCTTATAAACTCTTGAGAGATAATAGGTTGTGAAGAAACACAAGTAGTTTTTAAGTTTTATGCAACTGTTGCAAACTACGAACAGTTGTTTACTGAGCTAATTCACACTTAGGGGATACTACACAACTAAACAACAGTCCAGGTTTCTGCTTGTGATTAAAAGTGTTCCAATATCTGTATACAACCAACATGCTATAAGCCATTTCTCGATGTGTTTGATCCAATGCATTATTCATGGGTCAAATCCAGCTTTGCATCGGAGCGTTAAAACTGTAGTAACACTGCCATGTTGTCACTCACGAAGTGTCTATTAAGTGATAAAAAGATGCAAATTCACAAGGAAAAATTTCAAGATAAAATGTTAAATTACTTAATATTAATCTGCCAGAAGCAAATGTGTTATTTTGGGACCGTCAAGATCCCTTTTTTGGGTGGTGGGAGGACGTTTGATATGTCTTGGGTTAAAACAGTAATTCACTCTTTTCTGGGATGTAAAACCAGCTGTCTATGCTAACAGCATTTTGTAAAGCACTTTATACTGTGGCAAATACAGTTAGCACAAGCAGAATGTTTAGACTGCAATTTCTTTGCGTACCCGTACACTTTTGGAACTCCACCCTAGAGCTAACATATCAGCTTTCTTCCCTACCACCTCACACAGTAGCACACTGTATGAATAATTGTACAGAAATACAAGAGAGTTTAAATTGTACTATTCTAAAAGCAGCATTCAGGCACTGACTCCTGCTACCCCAAACAGATTATTTCATAAATTATATCAGTTCTTACCCCTGAGAGAGAGACACCTGGATGTTGTAACATGGCAAGAGAGGCCCATCTGAAAATTCAAATTCAAACACATCACTAAAGCCATCTTCATCCTCATCACTCGGGCCAGGAGGATTTGCCAGGATGTCAAATCCAGATTCATCTTTTGGATCTAGTTAAAAAAAAAAAAAAAAGTGGGTCCAATCAGCATTAGGAATATATTGCAAGTCTTGCTTTATCATCCTGTAACTGGCGCAGTAAATAAAACTAGACACTTCCCTTCAAAACTTCCTCTGGCATATAGCAAAAGAAACCCCCCCCCACATGCTAGATAATGTTTTGAAACTCCTTCACATACAAAAAATAAAAGATAACATTTGCTCACCACACACAGAGCTGCCATAGAAATCCCAGTACAAACCAGAGTCATCAACACTTCGACCTTGCAGGTCAGTTAAATACTCTAGAGAGGGAAACAACAACAAAAACAAACTAATCAGAATGGAAAGCTGTATGATACACTGCCTGCTAAGCTTGCCAGAGTCACAATATGCATTCGTCATACCTCCCATCTAAAATCCACAACATATTCTTGATGCACATACTATGAAGAATACCATTCTTGTGAATATTCCTGAAATACACTTTTCTCATCTCCCCCAAGCCCTGGTGGGTCCCTTCCACTCACCTCAAAAATATCAACAAAACACAACTCTTTGCAGCGACAAATTTTGACCCATGGATTCCTGAGTTTTATGCTGCAGCATCTTAATTTTTCTGAGAGATGCAATCTTGAGCCTTGAAACAGTTCAATTTTTTCCATCCTCCACAATTCTCAAATGTAAAGGAATTTGGGAGGTACGTAGCAGACATGAGAAGGGAAAAGGTTGTTACACTAAGGGCTGGTCTTCACTGGGGGTCCAGGCTGCTGCGATCAATGCAGCGGGGGTTGATTTAGCAACCCCCGAGAAGAGTAAGGTAAGTCGACGGGAGAGCATCTCCCATTGACACAGTGCAGTGAAAACACCGGGGTAAGACGACCTAGGCTACGTCGACTCCAGCTACGTTATTCACGTGGCTGGAGTAGCCTAACTTAGATTGATTTACCTCGGTAGCGAAGACAAGCCCTAAGGTTACATAACCGTGAGGCATTATTTTGTTTGTGTATAGCCTTAATTTTGGGGCATTAGGATTAATTTGGGAACGCCAACCCATTGGACTCCAATACAGCCCTAAAGCAACTAACAATTCCACAAATAGTACCATTTTGTATTTATAGACAAGTACTTAAACTTGTTTCATTACAAACAATAAAAGGATAAAATATTTTTCAGTTGTGAGCCAATGAAATGACAAAAGGATTTTCAATTGTGTTTACCTTAAACATGGAAAGTGAACTTATTTTAATAATTCCACACTCACCCGCCCCATTTACATATTCACCTCCTTCATATCACAGCTTTTTTAAAAATAAAATGGTAGGTTGAACTTTTATAAAGGTGAAAACTAAGGGGGGGAATAAAAAAATTCTCTAAAACTTGACACTAAAACGTAAAAATCTGTATCACCTGAATAGCTGTAACGAATTATACTTAACATACTGCTACTACATTTGGTAGTTTTATTTTAGTTTCAAGCAAAATTTAATGTACTAATAGAAGCTAACTGATCAACGTCCAATTAGCTGGTCTCCAAACAATAAAATCTGACAGCAGCATATCATACATCCCACATAGCATATAAGAAGACTGTATCCATAGACATGCTTCTAATTTCTATCACTCAGTGTTTTCTTGGCAGGCAAAATATAAAGTCACTTACGTGTGTTCTAGTAATTGTTACTTACATTGAACAATAAAACTTTGGTTGTTTGGCGCCTAGGAGGCAGAGACAGGAAATGTCACATTACATTCACAATAGCAGACAGAGTATAGAGTTACTCACCTGTTAGAAACGTTTCCATCAGTTCACTGTGTGTCATTTTCACAATAGTTCTACCTGAGTAGGTAGCAAGTGTTGGATCAGCGCCATAAGAAAGTAACAAGCGGACAATTTCTAAGTGATCGTTTTCTACTGCATCATGGATAGGCCTAGAAAAACAATGTCTCAGTGTTAAAATTTTAGAAACAGTGAGCCAAGTTTACCGCCTCTGTTACCCCAGTGTAAATAAGGAGTGACTCCCCTGACTTCAGTTCGGGTTTATATATGGTATACACACACTTAATATATACACAAAACAAACGAACATAGAACTATCAAGAGATCTACCAATCACTACCTTGCACAGTTTGCTTGTGCATCATCATTTCCATCTTGCCCCACATTTTCTTTTCAAAGCGAAAGCAATTTGGAAAAGGCACTTTTGCTATATGCCTGTACATTGCCTAGCACCTCTCAGTTGCTACTGTAATAATCACACTGATACAAATTTGTTCAAATTCTGCATTCCATTATATCACCACAATATACTTCACTATAGGCAAAGCACAATAAATATTCCAAATTTCAGCCAATTTAACATAATTGGATGGGCCGGGGAGGACACACTTACATATCTACCCAGAGGATAACTGAAAATCAAGGTTCTAACTTATGTACATAGGAGCCATCTGTGGAAACTTGCCATGAATTAATATGGCAAAGTATATTTATTTAAGTGGTAGTTTATATATTCACAGCATGATTAATAAATTCCACTTGCAGAATACTATTAATCTAAAAATCAAAAATGCTGCATTAAGATTAATATCGTAAAGTTAAAGTTTTACAGCAACAAACATTAAGAATGTGAAAAAAACTAAAAAGATCCTTTGAGCCTACAGAAGCAGTAATTATTATGCATGCATATAATTCTTAAGTTAAGACCCCTCCTAAATTGTAATTAATTTCTGTCTTTAAAAATACTGAGTACATGTAACTGGAGTTATTTGAAAGTCAACATACTACACCATAGCATCTAATGAGAAACATCCTTAAAATCCCATCTTTTAGAAGGAAGTGAGTAGAGGAGGCATGTGGATCCAGAAGAGGTGTTTACATTCAACAGACTCTAAAGCAGAGTACATTCACTTTCTCCAAAAGTTAAGAGTCCTTTTATAGACTTCCACTTTTAGACTCCCAAGTAGGAGCATTGTTACCGCTAAACATGACACACAAGGGAACTTAAGCTTTCAAACTCAAGTATTTCCAGACACAAGAAAAAGTAAGATACTGTTTACAATTAGTATTGCATAAAACCATTACTTTCCAAAACCCGCAGAAGATTACAGTCATTAAAAAATGTGAAACCAGGAAAAATAACAAACATCCTTAACTTTGACTCTGCATCCCGACCTGCTGTGCACTCCTCAGTAGTAACGGAGTGTGAAATTCACCCCCATGCAGAGGGCCAACAAAAGTTTTGAGGGCCATTTACATCCTCAAAATGGAACTTAACTGGGACTCTGGTGATGCACAGGTCTTGTGCTAACCTTCCACACAAGGGTGAAGTCCTTCCTGAATTACTATAGTCGTCTTATGGTGCAGTTTCTAAGTAACTTCAGAAGAGGACGTGGATATGTCATAATGGTGTAGCACAGAAGAGCTGGAAAAGGAAGGTACAATGGTATCTTCCAGCAACTGCGTAGTTTTTCTGGTGGATGAAGTTAAATGGGTTGTTCAGTTTAGAGTGTAACTATCAAAACTGTGCATGCTTTTTATCCAATTCTACACTATACAGGGTCTTGTACTGCCCTCATCACAGTAGCATCCAAGTACCTTCCAGAAGCACACGATGCAATGTCACTAACATCCGTCACATGTGATTCAGTCTCAGTCTCATTCCCCAAATGGAAAATCATGTTAGCGTGGTGTCTTACTGTTATACATTTTATGAACACTATTCTGTGTCTTGATATTAGACAAGCAAGTGGAAGATGTGCACTTTGCACTTTGTGTAGAAGTTGGTGAGGTTTGAGGTGGTTCTTGGTTCCTGTGGAAGCTTGTCCCACAGTTTTTCACAGGCCACTGAGAAAACTCTGCCTCTACTATACAAACGAATTTACGCTTTCAATGGACAGCTAGATTGTGCTGGAGGAATGGAGTTGTCAAGTCTGGTCCTCATCCCACAGCTTTATGAGAACTTTTAGATATCCTGGCCCCAAACCAATGAATGCCTTGAAAATGAGGATTAAGACCATTAAATTGACATGGTATTTTATGTCGTATCATAGATTTTTAAAGCCAGAAGGGACCATTATGATCATCAACTCTGACCTGCATAACATAGGCCATAGAACATCACCCAGTAATTCCTGCTTCAAGCCCGTAGTGTAGCGAGCAGAGAACCAGTTCAACCTGCTTCTGGTGGCCCATGCAGCTGAGGCTGTTATGGAGAAGAAGAAATTTTGGAGTTTCTTGCTTCTACGCTCCTCTGACACAACAGAACTCTGTACAATAAGGGCAACGCTTGTCTGTGCTGGAGACAGAACTTTCTCAAGGGCTGGTCTGAGACAGTGGAGTGAACTCCCCCAGAAAGCAAGGATCACCATAAACCTCACCACTTTCCACTCCAAACACAAGGTGCATTTCTTTGACCTTGCCTTCTCCAACACAAAACACATAGCAACATGCATTAAAAAAAAAAGAAAGAAAAAAAAAAGACAACCAAACGTAAAACCCTACCAAAACAAGACTCCACTACCCACGCTTTTCCTGCTGGGGAGGACAAGAGAACAAGCAACATGTGAAAGATATGTAGCCAAGTGGCTTAATGTACTACTAGAAGGCATTCCAATACTATGGTGATGAGCATGGTATAAGAACGTACATAGAAAGAAGAGAAGCTGAAGTCTGAGTCACTGGCCCATATGTGATTGTTGAGCTATTGTGTATATCTGTATTGATAATAGCAGAAGGGACAACCTCTGAACTATGTTGAAAATGCACAAGCTCTGGTACCTGTAGGGGAGTAAAGCAGATGCTTATTGGCTAGAGGGGATGAACACTGATAGCATGTCAGAGTTAGGCTGTTTGCAGACATTAAGTACAAATTTTCTATTTGTATAAAATTAGTGAAATTTATTGGAGCCTTAAACTTTGCATTCTTTGGCTTTCAGTGTCCTTTATCATTACGATTGTCTAACAATGATTTTTATTGAAGTGATATTCATTTACAATCTTAACTATGTTTTAAAGAGGTGGTTTGTCTGAGATGTTCCTCAAAGCCTGTCTACACGAGGAACATCGTCCAAAAGTTGCAATAGTGTCACTAAATCAATGTCGTGGCCCCAAGGGGGCCTACGCGGGGGAAGCAGGATCAGATCTGCTGTACTTTTCTATGGGAGCATGCCGCTCCTGCTCCATGGGTCACCCAGATTGTGAAGAGGTCTGTCCAAGCAGGTCTGTCTGAGCAGAGGAGAGATCAGAACACCTGCTGCATTCAGTGTCACTCCTCCGGGGGCAGGCTTGGCTGAGGCCACTAGAGATGGATTTAGAGGGCCATCCCTGCTCCTCTATCGCCTCCTCCCTTACCAGCCTGTAATGACTGCAGCTTGCTGTGCAGAGCAGCAGCTGTCTAACTCCCCTCCCCCTCCAGCAAGTGACCTGCAGGAACTGCTTCCCCTACTTTAGTGCAGCAGGAAGCCTGAACAGGAAGCAGCTGCTCTTCAGGGCCTCAGAGCCCTATCTTTTTTGAGCGTGCTCGCACAAGCAGACCTGTTTGAGCTTCCTAACCCTCCCTCTCTGCCACGGAGAAGCGCCTCTTTTTTGTCTCCCTCAGCTGTCTGCGGTTGGGTGAGAGAGTGCCCTAGTGAGGGAGGTGAGGAGGCTGCTTTTTTAAAGAAGTAGCAAGAGTGACAAGTTAAGGTGGCTTGAGAAAAAAAAAGGAGGCGATAAAAGACCCTGAAGAAGGGGAGGGCACAACACAGGGAAAGAAAGAGAGAGACACAGGAGGAGGAAATGAGAAAAGGAAAGAGCACACCACTCAGAACGAGAGGAAAATATATCCAGAGATAGGGTAGAAAAAGGAGAATTAAGAGGAGGAAAGATGGGAGAAAAAATATGGACAGTCATAGCACTGTAAGCGTACGGGGTTAGCAAATGAAGCCCGTACCAAAACAGTGTAAAGGCACAAGCAAGTACTAATATTTATACTGATGAAGGGGAGATATAAGGAGATTTCCTGTTTCTAGTGGAGTTTATCGCCCTCTTTGTAAGCTGCTACACTACTTCTGCCAAGGATGACAACTTTTACCTCTGGTCCATAAAGACTGCATGAAATAATTTATTATTTTAAAAAAAAGTTCCCTTGGAATCCCCATACAGAGCTTTATTCACTACCAACCCTCAAAAGTATTTATTTTAATCTGAATTTCAAAAGGAATGGCTACCTATACCTATGGGTACAATTATGTGGTACAACCTGTGTGTAGACAAGCCCTTACAAAGGCAAGAGGCCCCTCCTTGGGAATGGGGATGGGCTGCCAAAGCAGTAGCATCCTACACAAAGCATGGATTCAGATTCTCTACCGGGTATCACCCCTTCTTATTTCTTCTTAAATTAGGCAAGTTTGCAAGCAGGGGTTTATAATTCTATCACTGGGCGTTAGCAATACACAAGCCATTCAAGTTTTGTGCTCAGTCTTTATGACTCAATCAGAAATCCCTTGCTGCAATGGTAACCCTGTAATTTAGTTGTTTGTTATTTTATTAGGCACTGTAGTGTCTCTGTGCCAGATTTTTATTTAAATACATACCTTTATATAAGAGGCTGCCCTATAGCGCATATGAGGTGCAACCTGCTTGGACAGTGGCTACTCCAGTTGAAGTTCCTTTAGTAAAATTAACTGTTACAGGAGATCATCTTGTCAAGATTAACACAGGAAAAAGCATAGGAAGACACCAGTTTTGGCATGGTCCTCTTAGGAAGAGGACTGACTAAATTCAGCTGCTAAAAGAACAAAGAATTGGCTGTGAAAAGTGAATCTAATGTCACAGATTCTGTGGTCAGTTCTCTAGGACAAGAGAGAGAGCCTGGTAATAGAAATTGATGTACATTGCAACCATACGACTTCAACATCCCCAGCCTAAAACTTTTAGGTTTAAAACAGCCTGCATCTCAGCTGAAGAATGTCTGCTCATCATGAAAAAATGGAAAAGTGCACATTGGTTGTTATAAATAAGAAGGAAGAGATAAGGCCCAACGTGCCAATAATGGTACTTGCAAATATCAGATGGCTGTCTTACACCCGTCGTTGAGCAAATATATTTCTATCTAGGAAAGAAAATGTTTATCAGAACCCCCTATGCACAGTCTATCTACTGCTATTATTTAAAGGGAATACAGTTGAGAGCATCTTTGAGACATAATTTAAAGATCTCAACCTTTTCTACAATAATCTTTGATTAGCCAATAGTTTAGCAACAAAATAGACATGTATTCGCAAAGGCTGGCACACTACAGCCATGACTAAGTATTCTAGTGAACATTCACATAGCACTGGATTTCTAAAACCACATTTAACACCCAAGATCACTGTATTCAATACAGGCTAAATTCTGCCACCTTTGTTCTCACTGAATGAAACTTTAATCCACAAGCAGTATCACTTATTTAAATTACTACTCAGTGGGAGCAGGGGTAACATGACTGTGCCCTACTCATGACACCATTGTACCCTCTAATTTCTTCTGTTACTCAGATTTTTTTAGTTCAGCAATATTTCATAGTACCGAGGCACTCAACATGAGGAAAATTATATGCATGACAATTGTTCATAGCAGACTTTACAGTGATTTCATAAAACCCTCAGATTTCAGGAAGCCACAAAGACAATGTCATATCGTTCAGACTTCAGCAATAACCTCAGCTGTCACATCTTTTCATTGATAGAGCCAACCAACAGAGCTGACCAAAGGTAGAAGGCAATAACTAATTCAGATCCTACATTTGGTTAACTGAGATCAATTTGAAAGCCAAGACAGGCAGACCAGAGAAACAGATAGTGCATGTAGATGTGTCACTGTGGGTTGGCCTTAAGGAACTCTCTTCAACAATCTGATGGAACTCTGAGAATCATTGGTTGGCAACATCAGCGTTCCCCATCAGAGGGCAATGATGCATATTTAGTTCAGTAAAAAATAAGGCAGTCAACATTTTGTATTTGACTACTGTTCCTGATCTGATAAGTAGAGAACATACTCAGTAGTAGAAGAGATGAAAAACAAAAAGGTGGCCGAGAACCTTTTTTTTTTTTTTGGTTGCACATACAAGAGTACAGGGAAAAATACAGTTAAGGCTCCAAGAGAGAAATGGTATTTATACTCAGATACAAGCTAAAAGGGAGGAGATGATGATCCTCCTCAAGGAATCCTTCACAGAAGCTTGTGCTCTGTATCCTGCTGAACTCCAAGAAACAACCTAGGCAGATCTGATTTGGAATACGTTGTCCTACTCAGAAGCCTTTGAAAAAGTTAAGAGAAGCTGCCACCAAGAAGCAAAGGGAACCACAAGATGATTTGAGGGCAACACCTATGAGTGAGCTGTTAAACCGACAAGATGATAATCAATTGTATTTTAAGATACATTTTTTTCCAAAACACGTCAAAGAAATATGACTAGCTCCTGAGTGCATATGCACTAATATTTCTTCCCTGGCATAACTGGAATAATCTCCCATTTGTGAATTTGAACTTATACATACTAACAACTGTTTGGAAAATTTCTTAAGTCATTTTTCTATATGGACTATTCTAGCAAGTGGGTTAGAAACCATTTAGGATTCTTTTTTATGGCAACCTTACTTATGCGTGACTGATTTAGGGAGTCCCTGAGATAGTAGAATACAGTTTGGTGGAGGGTTATTTGTTTGGATGTTTAAGATCTCTCCCTTTCTCTCTCCCCTTTGTATTTTTAAGAGGTGGGTCATGGGAAAGGAATTTTTACTATTCAGCCCTAGGTTAAATGTTTCTCCAGAAACATCTTTCCAAACTGATGGGCTGGTAATGACAGACCATCATGGACTTCTAATGGACCATCTCTAGCAGGGCTCTTGGAGCTTTGTTTTTCTGAATCCCCCCACCAACTATTTCAAGTTGATATGCAGAAATTTAAAAAACAAGAGAGACAGATTCAGTGATGCTAATGTTATGTCCTGGGTAGAAGGTGGGATCTGATAAAACATTCAAGTTAACTAACTGCAGGAGCACCTTACCCCCTAGATTTTTAAAAGAAGTAGAATATAAAATAACCTGCCCCCAAGAAATCATGCTCCTTAATATATTTAAGAAAAGTTGTCACCAGATCAGTTTCTCCTAAACCGTAGAGGATGAACCATTTACAATTAAATTAGATAAAGAACTTTCTTAGCACAAAGAGATACACATTCAAAGCTTGAGAAATCATGCATGGCAACTTCCTCAACCCCCACATTACAGAAAGAGGCTCAACATCTACTCAAAAACAGGAACTAAATGCATATGGGGATTCTGAGGAAGGCAAAATATGCCATCAACTCAAAACACCAAAGGAACAGACCTACTTTAAAAAGAGTCTTGTTTGCTAAATTAAAAGGAATTTGTTTTAAAATTAAAAATAAATATAATTAGAGTATTAACACACACAAATATAGCTAAAGTAAGAGGGGCTCTCAAATAGGCACAATTTTAATGGAGCAAAAACACAACTTTAGCAAAAATAAAAGATGCGGGACGTATAAAGAGAATCATAGCCTTCAGGTATCGTTTCCTCTCTGGCTGTTCAATAAGAAACTTAATAAAACTCCAGAAAAGCAAGTATACTATTTCCTAAAAAAACACCAGTATATCAAACACTATGAAAATTCACAGATAAAACAAGCAGTAAATCAAACACAAGCCACAATACAAAAATGTGTCTCCCACAGTGCAAAAGAAAGTGACATGAGTATGAAGATTCTTTCACTTCAGAGGAGTTCTAAATTTTCCTGTGTATAAACTTTAGCTAACTCCAGAACTTACAAGACCAAAGAGTGAGAGATTTAGAAAGGACACCAACTTTTGGAGAAATGAATTTTCTTTAATCATTCTTTCAAAACAGCTAATACCATGTATGTGACATTTATCCCACCATGTGTTATTTCGTTAATGTGCCACAAAGCACTAGTTTTTTTCTCTTATCTTAGTAACTATAACATTGCTAACCTGGTTCCATCCTGAGCGCTGCAGTTAACATCAGCCCCATACTCTAGGAGATGTCGTACAATGCTCAGCCAGCCTCTGGCGCAGGCTTCATGGAGGGCACAATAACCTGCATTGTCACGATGATTTACATCACAGACCTTGTTTTCCAAACAATACAGAACCACTTCCTGAAAATAGAGAAGGGGGGACAATAGGTAGGTCACGTTATTTGTTGCTGTGGAGATGTGCATACCTTTAACATGTTTGGATTATCTCTCTTTGAATGGGCTGTCTCAGGTTGGAAAGAAAAAAGTGTGTGTGGAGGGGGGGTGCGGGGGAAAGAATCATGTGGCTCTCATCCCCATAGAAGTATAATTTTGAAAGTCAAAGACCACTATTTTTTCCACAAGCAAGGCAGCATTGTATTGCGCAGCACTAAGATCTCTATGCACAGCTGTGGGATTTTCTGCATTAACTAATGGTAGAAAACACAGGGAATTTCACACTAAATTATGGCCTCTGTTTCCTCAGAATTTGCTTGGTGTAAACTGTTAGAAAGGTTATTAATCTTACCCCCGTGTATTAAAATATTTATACGAAAATGTTCCAAGCACAGCAGTAATGCATTCAATGTTAGCTTGATAAAGAAAGTTTTTAAAGACATGAAGGACAATGGTTTCCATTAGAAAACTAATCGTAGGAAAATCCTAGCCCCAATGAAGTCAATGGAGCCAGAATTTCACCCATAGTGATTTTCTTCATTCAGCACTAGAGCCAGATGCTCGTTTCCAATAAATAACCTATCACTGTGGGAAGTCATGTGGATTTAACACAATTCATCTTGCAGTCAAATGTACCATGGTTGAAGGCCTAGGCCAATCTCAGCTCTGTGCTCTCATGCAACCTTGAAACAATGACTGCTCCATCACTCAACCAAAAATTTGGGATTGGTGCAAGTTTCATTTATTTGTGTGGGAAGCACAAACAAATGATGCAAGATGTAAAATAGCTCATGTGCTCTAAGATTAGCTGCAATCCATTAATTTTGCATTCTCTACCTTTAAAGGTCAAGCAGTGAACTATCTGCATGTTTATTTGGAAGCAATGTGGGGTTATTTCCTTTCTCAGACAAAGAAATAAAATACTGGGTGCAATGCATATATTCTTTCAGTTTCAAAATCTACCGGAAAGCCTACAATAATCTGTGCTCTTGGTATACCTGACCTGAGAATTGGTATCTAGGATACAGCATGAAGCTGTTCTTTTAGCAGGCCCTTACTAACCAGACTAAAGTGGATAGCAGCAAGCTAATGAGCTGTCTATCCCAGCCAAGGAAAGAAACCCAGTCACATGACATTGGGATCAAGTGCATCAGCCACTTACTGCTGGTGCACGGATCAATTTACCTCGATCCCAGCAGTCTGGTGTCTCACCAACCAAAAGCTTTATTGTCTCTATTAATAATTCTGAAGGCCAGAATCAAACAACTATGGTCTTTACCTGAATTCCCCCATGTCTACCTGAAAGGGTCTGTATAATTAATTCTGGAACCTGAATTTGCTTTAAACATAAAAAATGTTGATTGAAAATTCAGACCAACAGATTTTTACTTTGGTAGAAATTCCACGTGTGTGTGTGTAGAGACATTTAAAGGGACATCATAAAAGGGACTGATAAATGCCACAACAAACCATTTTCCTTTGCAGTAATTTTTCACTGTAACAGGAAAAGATTTAATAATGTTGGTTTCAAATATAATACTGCTCAACTGTATATAGTTAAACACAATGGGCCAAATTATGCACTCAGATTTGCATGTGCTTATCTGAAAGTAGAATGTGGCACAATCTTCTTTAAAAGATGGGTATCATGTAGCCCACTTACTGGACCAAGTATGAAGCCCTTATTGGTTGCAAGCTAGCTGACTTTTAGCTAACAGCAGTTCCTATCATATTGAGCTGTAGTTTTAAAATGCAGTTACCCTCTACAACAATTTGTAAGCCTCCAAATTTAGTTTTTATTAATTTTATTTTGATTTTTTGTAAAAAGGAAAGAGACTTTCTAGGACAAAAATGTTTACTGGACCAAAAGCTGATTTTGTAGGACAAGTTCATCTTAAGAGGCAACAAGAAGGTTATTAACCACAAAATGCAAGCATGAAGACCATAAAACTCTACACTGTTAATTAATTATATGCCTCATTAACATTTTTTAACATGATTTACTCAATTCGTTGAAAATTTAACCATCGCAGCTGAATGTATGAACATGTGGCAGCACAAACATTTTGGATTCATAAGCCTCCCTCTCTTTAACCTTAGAGAAAGGTTGTGAAGCTCGCATGGGTCAATTTAGATATATTCACATGGCCAATTTAAAGTTGTGATCTGAACATCACATGCTTAATAAATCCAAAGAACCAGCTAGTTTGCCACCAGCAAAAGCTACACCATAGCTGTTTCCACTGCCTGCAGTTTCTTTAGCTAAATAGTAAACAGTAATGTTAAGGAAAACACCACACATTTAAAAAGCTTTAGGTTTTAGTTCCATCCTAATTATAAAGTGTAAGTAAGATGCCCGCAACAACTTTAACATATTTAAAATAACGAGGCAGATCTCGCCCCCAGATCTTAATGAGAATCTCTCCCTTTCCACATGAAAATGCAGGTCAGCTTTCTCTGTGCACCATGCTCTCTCACCATGGACCCACAGATGGCTGTGTGGATTATCCTCCACAGGGCTGGCTCCAGGCACCAGCCTACCAAGGACGTGCTTGGGGCGGCACCTGGAGGGGGGCGGTGGCACTCAAAGTTTTTGTTTGTTTTTTTTTCTTCCCCCCCAAAAAACTAATCTTCCTGATGGCACCCCTGCCAGGGGAGCGGGGCGGCAGGCGGGCTCCGCTTCCCGCTGGGGGAGCGGGGCGGCCGGCGGGCTCCGCTCCCCGCCGGCACCCCGGCCGGGGCAGCGGGGCGGCAGGCGTGCTCCGCTCCCTGCCGGCGCCCCGGCCAGGGCAGCAGGGCGGCAGGCATTCCGCGCTCCCCACTGGCAGGGGGAGCGGGGTGGCGCGCATGCGTATTGGGGGGCGGTGTTATTGGGGAGGCGGTGTTGGCCGGCGTTGGGGAGGGGGGGGCGGCGCTTGTGGGTTGTTGTTTTTGTTTTTTTGCTTGGGGCGGCCAAAAAGCTAGGGCCGGCCCTGATCCTCCACCCAATCCAGTGTGGAAAACACTGGATAATACAGCTGAAGTCTGTGTTCCCTTTTCTGCTGAGCCACTCTGCACCATGGATGTAGCCTCCTCCTGATCTGGGGGCGGGGCAGGGAAAGCAGCCAGCGCAAGCAGCCAGCGCAGCTCTAATTCAGCCTTGTGGAAAGGGGACTAGGGGAGAGCAACATGTGGCTGGGAGGTAGCACAGAAGCACAAGGTTCTGGGAAGATGGTCCTAGCTTGCAGGGCATTAGGGAGATCCATGGATTGTGAAGGCCAGATCTCCTGCATGATCCATAATGAGGCAAACCCCATCCTCAGTCTCCACTGAAACAATGGGGAGAGTCCCTGAAGGGAATTTCAGTCTCCTTCTCCCAGGGTCCTCCTGTGTTTATTGCCCTCCCCTCATCAGCTACCAGGTGTTTCCCTAATGCCACTGCCTTTCCTGGCATGATATAATCCTGAATTGACTTAGGGCGAAGACTGTTGAAAACTTTCAGGTACAAACATGAACTAAAAGCACCAAGCAGAATGAAAAGTAGCATTTGAGCTCAAATCAAATTCAGTACGCAAGCCTTTAGTGTGTGGCTTTATGCTCCCTATAAGCAAAAAAAAAAAAAAAAAAGTGCGCGCTTAAAATTGTACTTAAGTCATTTAAATAAATATTTATTTAATGGATCTAGTACGGAATGTACTTAGAATACTAATATCCTAGTTAACTAAGGGCCTGATCCAAACCGCCTCGACGTCAATGGAAAAACTCCCATCAATGTGCTTTGGAACAGGCACTAAAGATATACAGGGCCAAAGCCTACTCCACCTTACTTGCTTACGTAGCCCTACTGGCTGCAGCCAGCCTACACATCTGCGTAGATGCAAGCCAGATTTATCACTAGATACTTTATCCCTGTTTCAGCTTTTACGCACACTCACATACACAAACAAATGTTCCAATCTAGAGTAAGTGACACCATCATAGTCATCTACACTGTACTACGCAAGAATTAGAATTGAACATGTTCAAATATGGTCAAGGAGGTAAAGTAAGGCTTCATTTAAAGACAAGTAAATGGACAGTCTGGGTAGGGGGCTTGCAGAGATTCTATAACTTTCAGTGCTACTCTGCCCTATTGCAGAAAGAGACCCCTTTGCTGCCAAACATAAACCACTAAACTTTCTGAAATTCCAGGCATGTTCTTTACACTAGCCACCTACAACAGGGTCTGATGGCAGGATTATAAATCATCATTCAGAATGGCAAGGTGTTGGGGGAGAGGGGAGACAAAAGCACATTACCTGCTAAGAAAGCATAGAGGGAGAGAATAGTTTTATCAAAGGCTTGAAAGCAGTGTCAAATACATTGCCTTCATTTAAAACATTACATCAGTGTTGTACCCTCTTCAGTATTATTTGGATTTGTCTAAACTGCAGTAAAAAACCTACCGCATGGCCGGGGCTGACCTGGGTCAGGTGAATTGGGCTTGCGAAGCTCAGGCTGTGGGACTATAAAATTGGACATTTGGGTTTGGGCTGAAGCCTGGGCTCAGAGACCCTATGAGGGGAAGGTGGTCTCAGTGCCTGGGTTCCAGCCTGAATCCAAACGTCTGTACTGCTATTTTTAGCCCTGCAACCCAAGCCCAAGTCAGCTGACCCAGGCTCTGAGATCCGGTGCCATGGGTTTACCATCGCAGTGTAGACATACCATTATAACCCCAAGGAGTCCTCCCCACTTTCAATGCCATGTGGGTGTGCAGAACTGCCAAGGGAATGAGTAACGACAACTGAGAGCCTCGATCTACAAGGACACTGAAAAGGGAGTTCCGGTAATTTCTCTGGATGAAGCTAAACTCCCATTTTCCAATGATTCTCTCCCACTGTTTCACTAGGTACAAAGAGCAAATTACAGTTAGATGGAACATAAGCATAATGGGGTTCTTAGACTTATGCTATGCATCACTCAACTACATGTCTACTGAAGGCTCCCTGCATACACATATAATTTATTTCAGCAGATGCAGCCCCAGAGCATGGACTACAAGAGGACCTGGTCCTAGGTGGAGAGGAAGCTGAAAAGGACCTCATTGTCTTGCTTTGCACAGAGCTCTGTAAATCACAGAGCTAGTCCTGCCTAGAGAGACAGATGAAGGGTATGTCTATACTTACCCGTCGCGTCGGAGGCGCGGGATCGATGTTCTGGGTTCGATTTATCGCGTCTTGTCAAGACGCGATAAATCGAACCAGGAAGTGCTCCCTCGTTGACGCTGGTAATCCAGCTCGACGAGTGGAGTAGGCGGAGTCGACGGGGGAGCCTGCGCGCCGCGTCTGGACCATAGGTAAGTTCGAACTAAGGTACTTCGACTTCAGCTACGTTATTAACGTAGCTGAAGTTGCGTATCTTAGTTCGACGGGGGGGTTAGTGTAGACCTGGGCGAAGTGTCTTTTAAATTTATATATGGAGTTATTTGCTGGTGACTTACAGAATGCTACACCAAGCTCTCTCAGTATATGTGGATATATGCTCTCTCGATCAGGGGTGGGCAAACTACCGCCCGCAGGTCGGATCTGGCACGCCAGCCTCGAGCTCCAGCTGGGGAGCGGAGTCCGGGGCTTGCCCTGCTCCGGCGCTCCAGCTGGGAGCAAGAGTGGGGGCGGCTCCGCACGGCTCCCAGACGCAGCAGCATGTCCCCACTCCGGCTGCCAAGTGTAGAGGCCGCTAGGGGGCTCCGCTCCGCACGCTACCCCCGCCCCAACCGCCGCCCCCGCAGCTCCCATTGACCAGGAACTGGGACCAATGAGAGCTGCAGGGACGGTGCTTGTGGATGGGGCAACACGCAGCAGAGCTGTCTGGCCTCACCTCATGCCACTGCTTCCAGGAGCCACTTGAGATAAGCACTGCCCATAGCCTGTTTACCTTAGTATGGAAGAGAGTTTTAGGCCCTGATTCTACCCAGACTTATGCATGTGCTTAACCTTATGCACTGTGCGTAGTCCCATTGGCTTCAATGAGACTACTCAGAGTGCACATGAGCATCACACAGCAGTCTGACATGGAAACAGGGTCAGAGACTCAGCTACTGTGAGGGAGCAAGAGGGAGAAAGACTTTGGAGCATGGAAAAAAACCCCTACATTTCAGGTCCCATGGGAACAGAAATAATGCAAATTATAAAGATTCCCACAGCAACTTTATAATAATATAACTCCTAGCTAAAGTAAGAAAACCCAGAATTAGAATATGTATGTGTTTGTCTAGGCTAAACAAAAGATTTTCCAGACTAAATGCAGCCTTCCAAAGTTGGAACAGGCTTCTGCCTAAACTAAGGTTCCAAACAAGACAAAATCTTTATGGGCTGAAGCAAATCTTTCAAGCTGGACAGGGCCTCTGCCGAAACCTGACTTCCAGGCTGACTCAATCTTCAGAACTGGAGCAGGCCTCTGTCTAACCCAAGCTTCCAGGCCAAACTGCCTCTTGCAAAGCTAGGGCAAGTTTTATAGCTCCTTATCCCTGCTCTGACTAATACCATCAAATCAGTAATCACACTCGTGATGAATCACTTTTGTCACAGCAATACTTCGTAGGATTGGGACCCTAATATGATATTACAAAACGCCACTATATTTTCCCCTCCCCCAATAAATAAAACCATGTTTCTGAGACTGCAGAGCTGGTGGATTCAGCAACTACTGATTTTTGTAGAAGCCAGGTCTGTTTGTTTAGAGCAGTATTAATGCTGAGAAGCATCAAACTCTAAAAACATTTAGAACACTTTCTGCAATATATCCAAACACGCAAGTGGACACACCAAACATTACATTCAGGCTCAAATACCAAAACTGTCCATTTTCGTTTGTAAATTACAGGTCCTTAATATAAAAGGAAAGCAAAACCACAGCTCATTAAAGCTCTCCATACACCACACGGAATGTTAATTTGTGATTTTATACGGTGTCAGACAATATAGCGGTGGGGTTTCAACCCCTTATAAAACCTTCCTATGTAGGAGTCCAGTTCTCAAGGCACTGTATGCCCTCCACTCCCAACAGCTATAACTGGAGTTCAGAGTGCAAAGCACCACAGGTTTAGGCCTGTATTGAACACTCTATAAGCAAGAGAGTTATGAAGTTTTTGCCCTTCACCATGACTGTAAACATTCAAATTAAATGATGCTTTAATGAAAAATAACCACCACCACCACCCCCCGGACAGGGCCGGCTTTAGGCAGTGCCGGGCCCAATTCGATGGCCCCTCCGCCGAAGACAACGGCAGCTCAATCACTGCCGCCGAAGTGCCGTCAAAGATGGCGGCAGCTCAATCACTGCTGCCGAAAACACAGACGTTGCGGGGGCCTCTTAGGGGGAATCAGCCTAAAGCCGGCCCTACCCCCCGAAGAGTAGAAATGCATAAACGACAAATCTATTTGTAGCTACCTCGTCGGTGTACCAGGATTACATAAACTAGAATTACGAAGTGACTTTAGTCCTGTGTACAAATAAGATGATTTTTTTTAAAAAAGAAAGCAAACAGCTCCTGCATCTCAATTCAGAGTATTTAAAAGGGATTCTTGCCTCATATCCCAGACGAGCTGCCCTTTGCAGAAGCGTTTCGCCAGCATTCTTATTGACAATAAGTCTTCGTGCTTCAGGTGGCATGGGACGACTTGGGGTGGTCTCCTGAGGGGCGCTTGCAATCTGCAACTGCGAGGGCTGAGAGACAGGTAATAATGAGGAAGTCTGCTGCAGGCGATCATACAGCTTCTGCTCATATGATTTGGCTGGTGAAGAGTCACAGTCTGAAGTAGGCTCTGGTCGCTTTCTGAATCTTCTTGTTACTGTGACCTGTCAAAATCATTATTGGATTTTTTCCCCCTTTTTTTAACAATACACTGATGGGAATATATTTGGCCAGTTAAGAATTAAATTTCTGTTCTCATTACAAAAATCTACTACTGTTACTAAGTTTACAACTCCTCAGTCTTTATGTCCGCACTAGGCTTTATCTCAGATAGACTAAGAAAAAATTCATAATATGCAACTAGTAAAAAGGGGGAGGAGTTTGAATAAAATTACAGTTCACCTTCGCTAAAACGTCCTTCATAATAACGACCCTTGGGCTATAATGAACCCGATCCCTAGATCCCACCTCGACCCCCGTGCCACTGCGGCGAGGGCTGACAGCATAGCTGGAGGAGCTGTCAGCCGCCCTCCTGCCCCGGAGACAGGACTCTTTCGCTATAATGATCCTCTAGCTCTGATGAGCAAATGGTTTGGATCCCAATGGGTTCGTTACAGCGAGGGTGTCCTGTATTGCTACATAGCACAATAACCTGTTAGCTTGAGTAGGCTGGCTCTGCTGTACGCTCAGTGAGGTTAGTGGATGATTAAGTCTAAATAAAGATACCTTATCTTCAGTGTTTTCAATATCTGTGGTGTCATCCCCTGTCAGGGATGACCTCCTTCTCCTCTCCTGTAGTGCCAAGTGTTTTGTTTTACACTGACGCTTCCCTGATGGCTTCTCACACTCAGAATATCTTTGCAGCAGGGATGTCGCTTGGAAATCCTCCTCTTCATCTGTGCACAGCACATCTGTATTCCGGCTCTCTTTAATTTTCTGCTGTTTGGCAGCCAACCTCGAGGCTGGAGTACAGCTTGGCTGAGTCTGCCTTTTGCTGTTTGCATTGGTGGATGAAAGGCTCTTCGCGGGCGGAGCGACCATGAATAGAGGCAATCCTAAATGGGAGGAAAGGCATTACACGTTGCATGGTGTGTTGAGAGGAAAACGCATTGTTAACACTTAACACTAACTCCTTTCCTGTTTAAGAGATTCACCAGTTCCATTTTCAAGTCATTAATATTTTAAATGTTCCACATTCAAAACGTAAATATGTGAACTCACAATAAGTTTAAAGTAGTTGTAATTGTCTGGTAAAACCACTATTGGAAATTCTCAAATCACTATTGTGCCTAGGTACTGCAGAGGCCTATCGGTGCACTGATATACAACCTACACACTGGAACCTCTAGCCTGAAGGGCAAAACAAGGAGCAGAAAGTCTCAACTGTGAATCTGCTGGCTTTGGGGGGTGTAAATGACAAAATTAGTTTCCTTACCTGTAATTGTCTTATCTGAATGGGAACTCACCTTCTTCTTCAGGCTGGCAACTGCTGGGTTTTTCTGCCTTTTCCAAGTTTAAGTGGCAGGCAAGAGGTATATTGGGGGGTAGGGGAGTTGGGAGGGGAAGATATTTTGCGTTCTAGTTAAAGAACATAAGAATGGCTGTACTTGGTCAGACCAATGGTCCATCTAGCCCAGTATCCTGGCTTCTGACAGTGGCCAATACCAGATGCTTCAAAAGGAATGAACAGAACAATTATCAAGCGATCCATCCCATCATCCAGTCCAACCATCTGGCAGTCAGAGAGGGCCTTTGGAGGAGAGCATCGAGGAAAGACTCAAAGAACTATCCTCAAAGACAACAAAAGATGGAGAAAGCAGCAGGTCAGTGTTTTAGTGCTTTCCAAATAATTCTGAAATAGGCTTGTTGTGATTTTCTGCCTACAAAGTAGATGGATTCCTAGTGGAGTGAGCAACTATATCTTCAAGACGACTTTGATTAGATGCCTTGTAAAACTGGGAGATGAATTAAATAAACTATCTACATACAAAAGATCTTGATGCTTTATACCTTTTCTACATTTCCCAGAGCACTGGGCTTCCTCCATGGTTTAGTTCTACAGAAGTAGAATTTCACAGCCCAGACCACATGTAAGGTGTGTAGTTTTTCTATGGTGCAAAGGGGTCTAGGATAAAGTGAGGGCAAATAACATGATAATTTTAAATAGGAATCTGAATTTCTCTTTGGAACAGAATTGGGGATGATTTCTGAACCACCTTCTTTGGAAAAAATTAAAGCAAAGCTGGCTGATGAAAGGGGACAAAACTTTCCCATCCTGATGGCTACAAAGAAGGGAAACTTCATTCAGATTATATTGAACCACTTTCTGAGTCATTGCGGGAAGTGAGAGAGATTGCAGTTCTTCTTCCTAGATCCACAGGTTCTAAGACCAGAAATGACCATCGTGATCATCTAGTCTGACCAACTGTAGAGCACCGGGCACAGAACTTCCCCAAAATAATCCCTACAGCATCTCTTTTAGAAAAACCTCAAACCTTGATTTAAAAATTGTCCGTGATGGAGAAGCCACCAGAACCCTTGGTAAATTGTTCCAATGGTTAATTGCTCTCATGGTTAAAAATTTACACCTTATTTCCAGTCTGAATTTGCCTAGCTTCAACTTCCAGCCATTGGATAGTGTTATAACTTTCTCTGCTAGACTGAACTGCTCATTATTAAATGTTTGTTCCCCATGCAGGTACTTATAGACTGTAATCGAGTTACTTCTTAACCTTCTCTTTAGTAAACTAAATAGATTGAGCTCTGAGTCTATCATTATAAGGCATGTTTTCTAATCCTTTAATCATTCTTGTGGCTCTTCTCTGAACCCTCTCCAATTTATCAGCATCCTTCTTGAATTGTGAACACTAGAACAGGACACAGCAGTAGGCACACCAGTGCCAAATGTGGAGGTAAAATAACCTCGCTACTCCTACTCAAGATTCCGGTTTATGTATTCCAGGACTGCATTAGCTCTTTTGGCCATGGCATCACACTGGGAGCTCATGTTCAGCTGTATCCTCCAGGACCCCCAAATCTTTTTCAGAGTCACTGCTTCCCAGGATAGAATCCCCCATCCTGTAAGTATGGCCTGTATTCTTTGTTCCTAGATACATTTATCCATATTAGAAACACGTGTTGTTTGCCTGCACAGAGTTTACGAAGTGATCCAGATCATTCTGAATCAGTGACCTGTCCTCTTCATTATTTACCACTTCCCCAATTTTTGGGTCATCTACAAACATTATCAGTGATGATTTTGTATTTTCTTCCAAGCCATTGATAAAAACGTTAAATAGCATAGGGCCTAGAACCGATCCCTGAAGGTCCCCACTGGAAATAGACCCACTGGATGATTATTAGGGCCCTACCAAATTCACGGCCATGAAAAACGCATCATGGGCAGTGAAATCTGGTCTCCCCACCATGAAATCTGATCTTGTGTGTGCTTTTACCCTATACTATACAGATTTCACAGGGAGACCAGCGTTTCTCAAATTGGGCATCCTAACCCAAAAGGGAGTTGCAAGGTTATTTTATGGGGGTTGTGGTATTGCCACCCTTCCTTCTGTGCTGCCTTCAGAGCTGGGTGGCCGGAGAGCAGAGGCTGCTGACTGAAGGCCCCGCTCTGCAGGCAGCAGCACAGAAGTAAGGGTAGCAATACCATACCATGCCATCCTTACTTCTGCGCCACTGCTGCTGACGGTGGCTCTTCCTTCAGAGCTGGGCTCCCAGCCAGCAGACGCCGCTCTCCAGCTTCCCAGCTCTGAAGGCAGCGCCGCCGTCAGCAGCAGCACAGAAGTAAGGGTAGCAGCACCGCAAAGCCCCACCACCACAGCTCCTTTTTGGATCAAGCTCCCTACAATTACAACACTGTGAAATCTCAGATTTAAATAGCTGAAATCATGAAATTTACGATTGTTAAAATCCTATGACCGTGAAATTCACTAAAATGGACCGTGAATGTGGCAAGGCCCTAATGATGATTCCCCATTTACAGTTACATTTTGAGACCTATCAGCTAGCCAGTTTTTAATCCATGTATGCCATGTTAATTTTATATTGTTCTGGGGTATTTTTCTAATCAAAATGTCATGTGGTATCAAGTCAAACACCTTACAGAAGGCTAAGTCTATTGCATCAACACTAATACCTTTATTACCCAAACTTGTAACCTCATCTAAAAAAGATATCCTGTCAAACAAACAATATGTTTTGCATAAACCTATGTTGACTAGCATTAATTACATTGCTCTTGTTTAGTTCTCTATTAAAACAGATCTTGCATCAGCCCCTCCATTATGTTGTCTGGGTTCAACATTAGGCTGATAAGCCTATAATTACTGGGTCATCCATTGACTGAGGCTCCGCTGTTCCCAAGGGCCTCAAATCAGGGCTCTCTTAAGGGATGATGCTTTCCAAAAAGGAAATGTGGATGAAGCCAAGGGTGAAAGTGAGCCGGTACGGCATACCGGTAAGAAGCTGGTACTGGCCCGTAGCAGCCCACATTAAACTTTAACGTCCCTGCCCCATTTGCACACCCCCAATGGTGGTCCTGCCAGTAGGGTCCATACCAGCAGGGCCGTCGATGGGGAAGGCGAGTGAAGCTAAAGCGCTGCCACGGCAGCACTTTAAGGACCCTCAAAGCGCTGCTGTGGCCCCACCCTCCGTATCGGTAAGTCTTTGGACTTACTTTCACCCCTGGATGAAGCAAGCTGGAACTAGAAGAGAGAGGACATGTGGCACCCAGGATAACAGAGACCTGCACTTCAATCTAGAGTCTTAGGAGAGCCATCTAGTAGGATGTTCAGAATCTCTTTTGGGATTGGTCTTCCTTCAGTTACCCATATAAGCTTAATTTGCACAAGGCTTTCTGGATTTGAGGTAAGTCAGCCAGCGCTTGAGAGTAAATATGTTCTAGGAGAAGTGTGTCGAACATATGGCCCATGGGCCAGATCTGGCATACCTGATGTATTTATTGGCCCATATGACGCAAAAATCTATGCTTTTTAAAAAAAATATTCAAAGTTTCTAGGTTTCCTGGCTATGAAAACCTTCCAAACATGAACAGCACATAACCAATGTGGTGTTGTCTCCCTGTAAAGCCCAATAAGATCCTTTAGTGTCATCATTAATTATTTAATCACCAGTTATTTTAATAGGGGAGAAGGGGTGGGAATAAAACTGAATGAGGATGCAGTGGGAAGATGGTGGAATTAGGAGTTGCTGCAGATAAATAAATAGAGATAGAAGAATAGAAAAGCCTCTCAGAAATGGGGAAGAGGGAGAGAAACACAGAAAGGGAGGACGAGAAAGAAAAAGAGACAGAGGCTGAAAAAGCAGTGGTCCCAAAGAATAGGTCTTCCCACTGAGTGATGCTGAATGCAACAATAAGGCGCTGATCAAATAAAGTTTAGTTGCTACATAAAGCAGGCCTGCACAACATGCGGCCCGCGGAGGCTCACTGTGTGGCCCGGGGGGGGGGGGGGGGGGGGGGAGAGGGAGGGAGGGAGGGAGACCAAAAAAAAAAAAGAGAGAGAGAGAGAGAAGTTTCGGCCCTCGGCTGTTTTCTTCAGAGTAATATGGCCCTCACCGCTTTACGAGTTGTGCAGGCCTGACATAAAGGCTAGGTTCTACTCTTTAACTTTGCACAAACCTCCCACTGATAATCACTAAGATCCTAAATCTATTCATCAGCACATGAACTATTACAAGTTGTACAGGTTAAAGGGCCCTGGTGAATAAGGTCACAAAAGATTGGCAGTATCCACAGCAGACATGCACATCAGTCTGGGAAATACAGAGCCACCAAAGGGTAATCAATCCTTCATCCTGTCTGATCTTTCTGGCCACTCTGAATTTGAGGGGAAAGAGTGGACAGGAATATCCTCAGGACACCCAGACAAGGGAATAACCAGGCACTGACCCTATGTTGGCGCCAATGCTGGAAGCAGAATTTGGTTTTCTTTTTGGTGGACCAAGTTGCAAATGGGTCTGCTTGTGGAAAGAACCACCTCTGCGTAATCTGACTGAATGGTCACTGGTTTAGCATCCATCTTAGAACTGCTGAGCCAGGCAGACTGTTGGACTTGCTGTGGATGTACATGACTGAGAGGAAGATGCTGGTATCCCAGATACAGAAGAATCCTTCTGGCCTGTCTATTCAGGCTTTTGTTTTTTTGTCTTGCCTAGGTGGCAGTGATAAATCACAGTGGTTCTGTGGTTATCCTCCATATGAGTGGCTGCAATTCCCAGAGGGACTCTTGGGACAAGGTCTATTTCATTCCTCACTGCCTGCCATTCCAGGAGGCTAAAGCTGAGCTGGGATTCCTGGGAAGACCACTTGCTCTCAGCCACATGAGGACCCATCTGCGCTCCCTATCCTGAGAAGCCAGCATTGATCAGATTGCTAATAGCTCTGGCACAGGTCCACCCCTGAAGAGAAAATGGAGTGGACACCATCATTAAAAGGGACTCGTGCCTGGAGGGACTATCAATAGACAGTCCATATCCTAAGTCTGGAAGCTCCAGTGCCTGATCAGGAAGGGGGAATTGCCCCATAGGCCACCTGGTGCCAACCAGCTGAAAGTACTGGTGTGCTGTTGACTGGAAGGGGCTGGGGAATTGCTTGATGTGGGCTAAAATTTGGTCAAATTTCTCCTCTGGGAAAACCATAAAGCCCAGGTTGATTTTAAACAGGGCTCCCAAATGCACGAGTCTTGAGATCGGATAAGGGAGCTCTTCTGGTCATTCTCTATTAATCTAAAATGTTCCAGGACCAAATTTGGCAAGCATGTTGTCACTTCATATGATTGAGCAGTCACCAGTAGTCTCAGTACAGCTCCCTGGATGGCCACCCCAAAGAGAGGACGACATGTCCAAGGGCACTGCCTGGAGCTGATAATGTTTGTTCCCAATTGCAATTGCTCCAGCACTGCAACACATGGAAGCCATTGGGTCACAGGGACATTCAATAGATCTCAAGCAAGTTTATCTTGTATCTTGAGAAAAGTTGGGGGACTATTGGATCAGAAGAGCTACGGCCGACTTCTCCATGCACAGAAGTTGCATGAGGAGGAGGCCTATCTAGATAATGATGGGGACGAATTTCCAAGCCCTGGTAAATGGAGAAAAACAAAATCAAATAATTTACAGTTCAGTGGGGATGGAAGTAGCAGTTGCAACAAAATGACTTGAAAGCCCTTAAGTGTCTCTCGAGAATGGGTGGGCCGGGCATAATTTAAATCAGGTCTAAGGTGCTATTAAGGGCTTATTCTTGTTTCGCATTGTCAAAGGGTGCCAGGATGCCTCTGGAAATAGCATCGGAATCTAAAACCACATATTTCTTGGAGTCAACATGTTAAAGAGAAGAGAAGATCTGGCAATATCATATCAGGCATTGCAAAGGAAAGCGAGCATCAACATTACAGAATCCAGCTTTCTGGCCTCCCCTCTTTTGAGTTCTACAAGACCTCTTGATCTGAGAGCACAAGAAGGAGGAGAAGATGGACAGGTCTGTCTGAGCCAGTGCCACACACACCATGGTAGCTCAAAGTAATAGAAAAGAGGCTTTGACTCTAAGACAGCTGTCTATCTTCAGGTCCACTAAAACCTGCCCCATTGATTAACATCAAGATCTTTCCCCCGCCCCTCCTCTGCGAAAAATCCTGACTGAGATGAAGGATGGACAAGATAATCTTTGGGACAATTTGGTAACTTCAGACTGGATACCATTTGAGAGACCTTATTGACTGGACTTCTTTTTGTCGGGTTTGGACCACCTGGCCTCAGCAATTCTCAAGAGATTCTGGTATGAGGCAAATGGAGTGGCTTTTCCTATCCCTCATCTTGATGGGGTCCTAGCTGAGTGTTGGTTGAGTTGCAGGTTTGGCTATCTTGAGGGTGAAATGTATCAAATCAACCAAGTCTGTTAGTAAACAAGCAACCTGGGACATCCGATTCAGAGTGCTCAGAGCAGGTGGGAAGCTCCTCTACATTTAAAACACTGCAGCAACACAGCTGCAGCTGTAGCACTTCTGTGAAGACTCTACCGACAGCTATGGGAGGGATTCTCCCATCGGCGTAGGTAATCTGCCTCCCGAGAGGCAGTAAGTAGCTAGGTCAGTGGCAATATTCTCCTGTCAACATAGCACTGTCTACACTGGAGGTTAGGCCAGTTTACTTACATCGCTCAGGGGTGTGAAAAATCCACACCCCTGAGCAAGGTAGTTATATTGATCTAATTTCCTCATGTAGACCAGGCCTTAGTTACATCTAGGGGAGTCCTCAGAAAAAAGACTAAATTTGCTTCTTGGGGGGGGAAGGGGGTCGGGGGGGGGAAGAGGGGGAGGGGAGGGTGGAGACAATGCTTACAGCCTTTGATCTGCAAATCCTGAAACAGAGAAGGAGAGCCTCATCCTCTACTTCTGCAAGTAGGAATGGAGGGAGAAGGAAGAACTGTCTGAGATGATGTGGAAGCTCTGTGAGCAGAAACAGCCACATGGTTTGGGTTTGCAGGATGCCAGTCAAGACATCACAAAGCATGTTGAAGATATCTGAATGCAGCTGAGATTTTAAGTTGCTTAGGTTTGTGGGAGTGATACCTCCTCAAGTGACTGAGGTAACTAATCACTTGAGGTTTGAGAGCTGGGGAAGGGGAGAGAGAGAAGACAGAAATGAAACAGCAGGTGAATGGTGGGAGAGAGGGGCAGAAAAACAGGCAAAGAGCCGTAGTGCTTGGCCCCTCCCTGGAATACGGCGGGCAGCTGGAGCTGGCCACTGTGACAGTTCGGGGGAGGTCCCAGGGAGCCCACCTCTTAAACCGATTGGCTCAACACTTGCTGGCTGCCATGATGATGGAGCAGAAATAACAGAAGGGAGCAAGCCCCAGACTGGAGTAAGTGGGGAGACAGTCCTGCTTAGCAGAAGCCCCCAGAATGAAGTAATAGAAGCTCAGGTTGTGGAGAAGCAGGGGAGAAGACTGCCAGCATGTGGAGCAGAATACAGGAACAGGAGCCTTTGATGCTGCTAGATGGGCTTTGCTCAGCTATTGAAGCAGTTGTGGGGGTGGGGAGGAATCATACTGCTAGTCAAGGGGAATCCCTAGATTCGCTCAATCCCCCTGCCCCTCCACCACAACCTCCCAGGGAGCCCTCTAAGGGCAGGTCTACACTTAAAATGCTTCAGTGATACAGCTGTAGCGCTTCCATGAAGAGCTTCTCCTGCCGGCGTACTTAATCCACCTCCCTGAGAGGCTGGTAGCTATGTCGACAGGAAAAGCCCTCCCGTCAACATACCCCTGTGTAGACAGGGGTGAGGTCAATATAACTGCATCACTCAAGGGTGTGGATTTTCCACACCCTGAGTGACGTAGTTATACTGATGTAAGTTTATAGCATAGACCTGGCCTGAGATGGAGAGTGAACTAGAGGAGCAGGAGGGGGAGAGAGAGAACCTGGCAAAATATCCTGAAGAACAGAGCTGTCAGTGAGTCACTGAGGGAAGCTCTGCGCGTGCGCATGGAAGAACACTGGGGAGCAACGTCAGGGCAGTTCATCAGGCGTCTGTAGAGAAAGCAGACAGGCAGACTGCACTAAGGGAAAAAACAGGGGTAACCTCTTGACTGCCTCTAAGCCTTTGAGAAAGCAGAAAAACTCAGCAGTTCTTAACCTGATGGAACAACAGATTCCCATGACAGAGAATCAGAGAGTCTTCAAGCTACTCATACTGGACTTCTTGTTTGTTTTTAATTATACCCAAAAGGCACTAATCCATTTAGCTAGACATGCAGTAAGTATTCTTACATGGGCTAACAACCTGAGATTTTTCTTTTCCTAAATCAGAACAATTCCTTAATTATAAGAATGCCAAAATATCTGCAGACACAAAGCTTCAATTTTAAAGTCATTTAAAACAAACAAACAAAAACCGTACACACCCCCATCTGACACATTTTAGCTAGTGATTTTTTTTTTTTATTTTTTTTTAAATAGTGGAGCTGTTAAGTCCTTATACATGTGGACTTCTATAAAAACTGCTGACAATTCCTTAACAGTGGTGGCAGCATGCATCACTACTAATGCTATGCCAGCTGATGTTTCCCTAGTAGTCTCTGCATACCTTGTTCATTGTCACTTGTTTTGAGGGACTCTTCAGACCAACTTCTATTGCTTTTGACCTCTGACCTTTTCCTGGTGTGCCTTTCTTCTGTGCAGTCTTTGACCTTTGCAGTGGCCTCTGGCTGAACAGCCTCAGCTAAATCTTTCCTGCTTTGCCGGCCCAACTTGCCGGACGGGGATCTCTCTGGTGACACCTGCTGCTCCCATAGTTCCCTAAGATGCTGCAGGTGACGCTGCTTTTTGGGATGGAGCCCTGTTAATTCAATGCACACCTTCAGGTTGGTCACCTCATTACAATTGGGCTCTTCTAAGTGGTTAGAGGAATTGTTTGTCATTTCCCTCTCAGGCCAGTCATCTAATGGAAAAATAACTAAAAATTAATCAAAAAGCCCCCTCAACTTAAAACAAAAGCTACATTTCACTTGCGGGGCATATAGTCTCAGCTTTACCACCACACTATGCATTTTAAAAGGTTTGGTCGTTAAGGGTCACATGCACTAGGGTCATTTGCATTGCTATAGCTACAGTGTCCAATGACTAGTGCTTTACCCTCAGATACCAAGATATTATTTTAAGTGAAATGACAGTGCTCAGATTGGTAACAATCAAGTTCATAATAGGAGACATTAATTCATAGGGATACTCCTTTCACAAGAAATTCCTTAAGGGAGACCAAAGCAATGGGGTTACCTTTGGAGCTCCTCCTCTTTTTTGCCTTTGACACAGCTTCATTCTGCAGTTCATCCACAAAGTTTTCGTTTTGGCTGCCCTCATTCTGTACTCTCTCGCCAGAGTGTTTACGCTTTCTATCCAGACGTGGGCATGGATGCTGACTGATCTCTTCTGTTGACTGGTCCCCTATATTTTCATAGAGAGAATGTCTCTCCAGATAATATTTCTCAGCTGGAGGGTTTCTTTCCTCTGAAGTTTCAAGAAAATGATCTTGGTTGTTTTCTGCACTATTAAAATCACCTAAAAATAATTAAAACACAAAACAAAAAAGTCCTTTGTGAAATAACTCATTTCTGATCTCTTCAATGTCAATCTCCTAGCAATATATCCTTATGATTTCTGACCCAAACAAGAAATAGTTTACTTTAAATCTAATTTTGCTACTGTCAACTGTAAAACAGCAACTTTCCCAGCAGTCAAGTTGAAAACCAAGCACATATTCAAATTTTTGGCCTTCAATTTTTAGCCAACATCCAACAAGGCACTTCACCATACAAGTAGCGATAGAAATGCCACAGTATACTTACCTCTCTCTTTAATTCAAGGTTTTTTCATGACTTTAAAGAATCACCTTTAGATACCAAAAGCACATACTCTTTCAAAAGAGTAATCTTAAAATCAGATAGCAATGCAAGCTTCATTTCTGCAATGGCTTTTATAAAATTAATTTCAGCAGCTCTGATACTTTAAGTCAATGCAAGACTAATCATGGCAAACTGCAGAGCCTGATTACAAGAATTCAACCCAGCTACTGTGTGTCCTTGGATGTACAAATGGGAAACACAAGTGAATGCACATTCTAGCACTCACTCTGATAGGAAAAACACTTCAAGAATAGCTGTGAAATGATAAAATGCTACCTGAATTTATTGTAAGGTTATATGCAACCCTGTACACCTGTAATAATCTCCCAGTCACCATATAGCAAGTTCCCTCCATCTCTTCCTTCAAAAAAAAAAAAAAAATCCAGCACTTACTTATTCCATAAAGCTTTCCAGCTACAGTGACCATATAAGCCTTGAAAAATGTACCTGACGCTACTTGAGTAAGATTACTAGCCAAGGAGAAAAACACCTATGCTACCATGCACCTTCAAATTTAAGAACCCTGATTCAGGATCAGCTTAAATGCATGCTTAATTTCAATAGGACTTAAGCATTGTACAGGGATTCTTTGAATAGAGATTATTTCTTGAAACAGGACCTAAATAAACAAAATAGGTGCGTACTACTTATTATGCACTATACATAAGTAACATGTTAATCTACTTTGAATGTTTATATTATATACACACACATTTTTATATATTAGAGTTTAGGTCTCTCGTGGGTCTTACCCTTCCTGGCTCACTCTCTTTTGTTCTCTTCCCCCCCCCCCCGTATTGTTTACAGTCCATTTCCTCTTTTCTTTCTCCCCATCTCCAAACATTTCACATCTCTTTTGCTTCCATATACATTGTCGTCTCTTCCTCAGCCCCCTCTATTTTCAATCTCTCTCCCATTTCTCCCCTCAAAACTGCTCTCACGTACACACACACACAAAATCCACTTAGTTTCAAATTTATCCCATCAATCTCTTCTCTTCAACCACATCTGCTCACCCACTACCCTCTTCCTTACACTCACGCCAGCCTCATTTACTCATCCCCACCCATCCCATCTACTTACTCATGCTTGCCCCTTCTTACACAAGGTTTGACACATTTGTCAGAAACCCAACTGTCTGTGAACTAGATTTAGGGTCCCCACTCTCCTTTTGGCAATGCCCAGGCAAGAAGCAAATCCATTCCCCATTGACTGGGAAAGGCAGAGGGTAATTTGAGCTGGCTTGCCACCATTCCATTTGCCAGTACTTCTCCTTGCTGCCTGCCTCCTCTGCTCCTGAACTTAAATTTATTTTTAAATGAACGCTTAGCCCTTTAGTTCCTAGCCCTCATGATTACAAAGACAACCTTCAAAATGAGAATCAGCTATAAACCAATGCAATCATGTCTGCCTGAATCTGCAGACAGAATGAAATCATGATGTGTAGTGCACACTATTTGCTTAAATGGGTGCTGGTTCTGAAGTCAAATGTTGACATTTACATTGTCTTCATTATTTACTATTTTACTGCTGTTCAAAGCACACAAAGGAGGACTATCCTATTATGAAAATCTCAAAGGTCTTCTACAAGCAGCATCTCATTGTGCAGGGATAGTTAATTATTTTCTGTCAAGGTCCAAATTTCTTGGTCAAGGTATAGTCAAGGTCCAGACTCCAGAGAAAATAATAATAATAATGAAAACGAATAAATAAAAGGATTTCAGGGTCCGTTCAGTCTGGTGGTCTGGATTTCGCCCACGGTCTGCCTATTGACTATCCCGTCATAGTGTGTCATAAGTAAACAGAACTTGAGAAACTTTTTTTTTCCCCTGAGGAGTTTATGCTGGTTTTCCTACCAGAATGGTAGGAACCTGGACCCTGCTTGGGGCATCATCTTTTGTAGCCTCAAGCTAACAGGTTCCTGACAAAGCCAAGCACCCAAATAGTCTGGCTGTTGGAAGGAAAGGGAGGGAAGAGTGTGTGTTCCCCCAACCTTTACCTCAGAGCTAACTACTTCAAAGATGGTATCAAGTCCATCCTTAGGCTTTGTCGATGTTCTGCTACACCACTGAGCAGCTTCAAAGCTACTGTCCCCTGCTGAACACAGGTTTTTCCCAGCTGAAGCAAAGCTAAATTTACCTCATATTTGTCAGTTTTACTGCTGCCCTTAGGGATTCCTTTAGCAGCAGTGATAGTGAAGCAGCCTCTGGTCAGTTTCCACTTACTGCAACTTGGAAAAGCTCTTAAGCAGCAGTTAAGGCACTTCAGCTGTCTGCAGGCTCCAGAAAAAACACTGCATAAAAGTTTAAGCTCCATTTAGAATGTTACAAACTCAACCAATAAAAGGACAATAGGTAAAAGCCGGAGGCACTGTCTCAAGAAAGCACTATATTTGTCCTGTGGAATGTTCATGCCCTGACCATACCGCTCTGTGGCGGTTTGGTACTGTGTGAATCCATTTTTTAGACTGCTCATCTTATTATATACATAACACTGATAAGTCTTTTTTTTAAAATACCAAGGTTGGAAGAGTAGAGCAGCTACCTTAGTTTATTATACTCTTTCTCCAAAAAGTTACTGTCCAAAATCAAAATGCACTTGTAAATATTAGACACCTGCACATCTGGTAACAATGTACTAAAAGTATCCAGCCTCGTATAACATCAGCACATCAATATTAATCAGATTTGTTCTGCACTAATTTAAAAGAAGTTGGACTGGCAACCTTTTAAGTTATCACTTCAAAAATGTCTCTTAAAAACATACAATAAAATCTGATAAAATGATAAGAGAGAGTGTAGATCGCTCTGTGTTTAACTCCCTGAACAGACAAGGTCAGAGGGCATTTCACCACATTTCTAGTAGTTACAGTTTTTAGGTGTTCACCAATACCAGAAATTATGTAGCGTCTTTCAGATTGAAAATCACTGTTATGGAACGGTCTCCCTGTTGATAATGCACTTTGGAATGAGAAAGGGCAGGAACACCCTGATTACCTCCTAGAGATCCTTTGTAAGGACCTGGAGAAGCAGCAGTCCCTTTGTGATCATCCAGAAACTGCAGATGGGATTTACAGGGAACAGCCATTTAGCACCCCCTCATTACTAATGAAACAAAGTGACATCAAATTAATTCAGCTCCCTAATTCTTTTTTTTTTTTCCCCTCCCCAAGCAGGATCTGACCTAGAAACCCAGAATGCCCCACTATGCCTTGCAAAGGACAGCCCCAAGAATGAAGAAGTGGCAGTGTTCACTTTAGTCTCATTATCGTTAGTCCTTCATTCACACAGCTTTTCTGGTGGATTGTTTCTAGAGAGAAGAGCAAACCAACTACCAATGCCAGTCCACATGTCTGTGGCAAACAGCTGATGGGAGTAGTTCCACTCATTCTTGTCCTCCCTCTGATTCTACCACACGAGCAATAGGAAACTCAGTGATGCCCCCGTGACATCCTATTGCTGCCAAGCTAGCAGGCCAGTCCTTTACTGACCCATTTTAAAAGATTAGGAACATTAGATGCTCAATGTATATAAAACCTGTGATATTATAACTTGCCTATGCCAATATTGCAAAGTGAGGGAAGAGATACTCAGGCAGAATTGTACAATTATTAAAATATTTTGGGAAGCATCTTGACTACATTGTATTTGCAGACTACCAAAAATACACTTTCACTGTTAATGCCCTTAAAAACTAAAGACTAATTTCTGTTCAGCAAAGTTCTACAAGTGCCTAAGTGAATAACAAATCCACAGGACAAACCAGAAACAAAAGTCTGGGCTGTCAGATGGCCCATAGTTTGCCACTGTCTTCTCAGGCATGTACCCTGCATCAAAGCATTATCGTTATGAGGTCTAGTTATGTCAAACGCCCAGAGGTTGTTGGTTTTTGCTCAGAACAACTGCAGTAGTTTCACAGAACACAACTCCTGTGAACTCTATTCATATTTTACCACCAGATTCCACTCTGTCCTGAATCTGGTTTGGAAAGCCATCTGGATCAAAGACACAGGACTCCCAAAAACCCAGATATGAATATCAAACAGAACTGCACTATCACAAGGACAATCTTTGGGCCCATATGCAGAGTTTGGTCTTCCTCCGGCACTCATGCCCCCCTGTACCCTTTACTCTGCTAAGAAAGCAAACAGCAAACACACTTTGGAGTTTTCAAATCATCATCACTATTCAAATAATAAGCAGCAGAAAGAGACCGATACTCTTATAATAGTATATGCTAGTTTTCAGATCAACACATCACATAAGAAGGTTGACTCTAAAACAGCAAATACTGCTGCAGTGAAGGGCAACATATTCCTGACATCATTTGCTAACCTCAGTCCAGTCATACTAACCCAGCAACAAAAGCCACCTTTTACTAGCCTTTAAACCTGGAAACTGGAAAGAATGACGACTCTACAAGTATTGTTTTCTACTTAAAGCAGTATCCCCAGTGCACTGGTCACACTTTGTGAGAAAGAAATTATTATTAAAAACTTTTCTTCATTTTCTCCATCTTCCTTTTCCTGCCAGAACAAATACTATTTAACAACACACTTCTCAGACAATGTGAACAGGAAACACATACCTTAGTTTTTAAACTGCAGTTCTTTCTTTATAGATAAAGTGGCAACTAGAATCAGCTTTTCCTCTCCTCTTCAGTGAATTCTCACTGCAGGCATTTAAGTAAGATGCCTTTTAGTCCTTATCCCAACTCTTCACAGGACACTTTATCTGAACATGAACTAGCATTCGTCACCAAGATCACAACAAAAATAGAACAATTCAGCCAAGCCACTTGTCAGGATAAAGCAAGCAGTGTTCTGACTATCCCAGGGGGGCGGGGGGGGGGGGTTCACATTTTCCCTCTCTGGATGTCTTTTCCTGGATATTTTCCATCCTCGTTTCCTTCACCTAAATCTATTATATTCAGAATCATGAGACTTTTTTGCACCACTGCCAGTCATAGCAAGGTAATGCTGACCAGGCCAAATGACAACAACAGAATGTTTGCTGTTTTGATCTTTCATTACTCAGCATGCATACAAGCAAGAAACTGAAGGATTACCCATGCTGTGTGCTAAGGAACACAGACACCTAGCAAAGAGGCTGCAGATCAGTTCTTAACATCTGAATTTTAACCTCCTTGCAAATAAAGGCATTATACTTCCATGCACATAATCTCCTCCTCATACCCACATTCCCCAAAATCTCTGCTCTTTAATATACAAGTTTTTATTTTTCTCTATTAAGGATTACACAGTATCTCTCCACTGCAATATTAGAGGAGCATAACTACCAGTTTGTCTATCAAGACATTCGCAGCTTGTAGAATTTATTTACTCTTACTTACTTTTGTATGATTTTAGTACTGCTCAAAAATTGTGGTTATTTACCAACATGCTTGCGTCACATGACCTACACTGAAGTAAATATATCTGTATGCTTAAATCACTTGATCACTGAACAATTCTATGACTCACGACACACGCATCCCATAATTTATCGTGTTTGTGATATGGAAATGCTCCATAGAAGCATTGCCACAGCAACATTTACTAGTCACCTTAGCAACAAAGCAGCTTCACTACTGTTCTCATATTTCCCACTGAGTCCTAAACAAGATGGAAGAGTATTAAGACACTTACAGTTTATCCCTCTATTTAACCAAGTTTGAATCTTTGTACTCTTCTGCAGAGAGAGAGAGCCTATTCCTAGCAATAGGCTGCATTCTAAAACACTGAAGAAATGTTTTAGAAGTCATTAGACAATGTGGACCAGTCTATTAAGTTACCATAGGGTTTTTTTAGATGGCAAGGCTTTACCCATGTGTGCCACCTGACTAAATCCCCAAGACAGCCCAGAAAAAAAATTGGGGCTGTCAAATGGCTGGATTAATTCACTTATTATTTTTAAAAAAAGGCAGAGTGGCAAAAATATTTATTATACTATTATTATTGCTGTAGGAGGCAAGACTTCTAGAAGTAGTGTCTGAAACAGCCACTAAATCTTAAGGCAATGATCCTGTATTCTGTTCTATGCACAGACTACTGAACCCTACACAGAGCCCCACTGACATGACTGGGGCCTTGCAAGGTCACAGCAGTCGAGCTACATACCACATTACAGGATCAGGCTTTAAATTGTATTTGTTTTTCTTTCAAATTCACGTTACACAACTAAAGGTTCGCAGCATGGTTCAAATTTAACATTTTACCAGAAATTACTAATTAATCAATGAATTTTGTTCATGAATTTCCTGCTAGCATCTGGAAGGCCTACTGCTGTAATATTAGATAGAAATTTATGAACTTTATATAAAACAAAACGTAGCATCTTTTCAGCATCAAGATCCAACATAGAAGGCAGAGCATAAGCTAGGAGAAGTTCTGAAATACAGCTGTTTAAAGTTCTATTCAATTTTAAACCTTTCAGCAGAGATCAAGAATTTGGGGCGGGGGGGGAAGAGAAGGAATGAGAGTATTTACATTTTCTCCTGTGAGCATCCTTGTTGAAAGCCACAGCTGGTAAACTGAGGAGAACACTAGGCAAGGTTTATCACATAATTGCCAGTTGTTATTCTGTTAGAGAGATGTGTCAGGATTCCCAGCAATTCACGCCGTACCAGAGCACCAAATATATATCATATCCCTATTATATATCAAATTCATATCCTTAATTTAATCAGCTGCTATACCAAGGAGCAAAAGGTGAAACAGGGCAATAAAAAGTTTTACCGAGGCCAGGTCTATACTATAAACTTACACCCGTATAACTAAGTCACTCCGGGGTATGAAAAATCCACACCCTGAGCGACGCAGTTATACTGACCTAAGCCCCCACTGTAGAAATGCTATGTTGACAGGACGGCTTCTCCCATCAATATAGCTACCACCTCTTGCAGAGGTGCATTAACTACACCAATGGTAGAAACTCTCACGTCAGCTAGTAACATCTTCACTGAAGCTCTACAATGGTGCAGCTGCAGCACTTTAAGGGTATGTCTACACTACAAAAATGATGTCAACTTAAGTTACATTGACGTACAGCCACCGCAGTAATTAAATCACTTTTTGCCACACTATGCTCCTTGTGTCGGCGGTGCACAACCTCACCAGGAGTGCTTGCGCCGATTGTAGTGTTGGTGTGGGGCACTGTGGGATGGCTTCTGAACGCTGGCAACAGTCCATGTAAGCAAAGCACTGACACTGCGTCGACCTAACTAAGACTAGGTCTTCACTACCCGCCGGATCGGAGGGTAGAGATCAATCTTTCGGGGATCGATTTATCGTGGCTCGTCTAGACGCGATAAATTGATTCCCGAAAACGCTCCCCGTCGACTCGGGTACTCCAGCTTGCGAGAGGCACAAGCGGAGTGTCAGTGGTCGACTCCCAAGCGTGAGGACGGCCAGGTAAGTCGATCTAAGATACGCCGACTTCAGCTATGCTATTCGCGTAGCGGAAGTTGCGTATCTTAGATCGACACCATCCTCCCCATTAGTGAAGACCAGGGCTAAGTCAACCTAAGTGCTACGCCTCTCACAGAGGTGAGAGTTTTGCATAGCGGATGAGTTACATTGGCAGGAGCAAAGTTTTCGTATAGATGCTTACAGAGTCAGGTCGATGTAAGCTGCCTTGCATCGACCTAACTCTGCAGTGTAGACCAGGGCTAAGTGCAGACCTGCCTTGAGAACCAAATTAGTATCTGCAAGTGTAGTCGCTGCAAAGCCCATCACGTGGCAAGAGAAACTCCCTTACTAAAAGAAAGCTGCATTTTTAAAAGTTTATAGATTTAACAATTTTAGCAAGCCTATAAAACTTCCCATTAATTCATAGCTAATTAATTGTGCACAAGAACGTACTCACAAAAAGTTATAATACCCTCCCTACTCCTAACAATTCTTTATTCGTTCCCAATGCATTTCATCCAATGGAGTCTCATGAGCCAGAACACTGCAAGTTATGGATTTGAGAAAGCTGTAAATTATACGGTTTGGGGTTTGGTTTTCTTTTTTGCTATTTTCTGCATCATCAAAAGTGTCATTTTAAGATTACATTTATAATAGTGAGGGATAATCCTCAAACAAGAGAGATGTGCATCTGAAGAAACTTTTCTCTCTCCTTCCCTCACCCTCCGGACTATTCCCTGTTTTCTCTCTCATTAATCAACTCCGGCTTGATCTACTTTTGGCAATAGCCTGTTCTTCTCTTCACCCTACCCTTGTGAGCACTTAGGTGACCTGCCCGGCATCCAGGTGGCAGGACCCAGATGCTGCTGCTCTTACAACACTTTGATGTTTCAGAATGTGTGGGGGAATTAATGGAGGGCATTACAAGTGTGCAGCGCACTAGTGCTGGGAACTGAAGAAAGCTCTAGCAGCAGCACCCTGTAGAAAGTCTATCATGCTTATGACCAGGCAATGGGATACTGTAGAACAACAAGGACTCTCTGCTCCTGAAAATTCACTCAACACACCTTTGGGAACAGGAGGCTGAGTTTCTAGAAGCTAGGCTTGGTTGCCATTTTCATACTCGCTGTAGATTAACAATGACATTTTCGCTGTTACTTTGCCAAGCTACTTTTTTGTTCACATATTTTATTTTAGTGGCCGCAACACCACAGTAACTTGACTTAGGTGAGGAACTGAGCAGGTGCAGATCATCATCCTGTCCACTAAAATTATTAAACAAAGACCAGGACAATAACTCACAATTATTAAATTGCTTAGATGACATTTTCTACCAGCCCTACTCATAAGTCCCCGGCTATGGAGAGGGACATGAACCCAATAAATTATACATATACTATAGACCACCCAGTGTTCTAACGTTTTTCTTGAATTGCAACTCTGAATTTTCTGCAAATATGGAATAAAACAGTGATCAGCTCCTTAATTACTTTTTTACAAGCTGTTGCAAGGAAAACAGTTTGGAGACTGATGGAACCCAGACTACTTGCTATGAATTAGAACTAATTTTACAAATATACATTAAAAAATTAATATGACTTAGGAAAAAAGTGCTTTGTGCTTTTTGCAATAGAGCTCAATGACAGTACTTCCACACACTATCCCACGCTACTGCAAAGTCTCTTTCCCTTGGTACAAACAACGCCATCAGCAACAGAGTTTCACAGCATGGTGACTTCCCTTGAGGACTTCTGATGGTCTAACATATACATACCCTGCCACAGTAATAAGTGGAGGGGATGAGATAGTTACACATGCATTTTCAATTTCACAGCTAGTTTATTTATAAATAAAGTAGATGTAATAGACTAGATACTTGACTTCCCCTGCCACCCTTCCATTTTGCCTGCCCCCATATAGTGAAGGAAAGCTACATTATTGGAACTTAACGGTGCCACCCGTTTTTAAACAGAACTCCACAAAGGAAAAATGGGAAAGTTCTACTTAAAAACTGATGGTGCAATAAGACCCTGGGTTTTTAGTTTCAGTTGTTAAGGTACTAGTTCATCTACTGCAAAGTAGATCCGTGTAGGGTGATGATTACTATGACAATAACCTGCTATTTTCACAGAAGCTACACTGCTGAGAGGTGCAACTTTCAACAGAAATTCATAGATCAAAATAATATGCATGGATAACAGCAGAGGTCACAACTCCATATATGAAAATGTGACTGGATACTGTTATGTAAATTTGTATTAGTTACTGCTGTCACTATTAATCACTCTCTTATTTACAACATTCTGTAGTGATAAAAATTCTACTAGTTTCCGTGTATTGTATTATGTAGTTTTAGGACAAACGGCTATAGTATACATACATGCACACGCACTTCAAAAAGCCTTCTAAATGTGCTTACATCTATCATTGTCATTTTGATCAGCAATGGCATCTTCCAGAGTGACAGACTTTGGCTTCTTTTCATTATTTCCTTTCAAGTTTTCCCAATCTGCCTGGTTGAATCTGCAGACCTCTGAGTCTTTGGTTGCTGTGTGGCCTTCTCTCTCTTTCATCTCCAACTCTGAGAAGCGCATCATTGCACGCTAGAAAGAGAATTGATATGAAAAAAATCTCACAATAAAAGCTACTCCATTTACCTTACCTTATATGAAAGTATTTCCAAAGAAAAATCTGCTCAAAACCAAGGTTTGAGATATATATCTAATATATAAAGTTTAAAATATCTCAGTTGTATAAAAATATTCAAAATTTCTAGTATCTATATGTAAAAATCCACACAATTCTTTCATATATAAAGATATACTGTATATAAACAAAAACATTCTGTTTTGGAGGTATAAAAAAACAAAACAAAAACATAAAAACAGAAACTGCACAATGAATAAAAACGACCATGGCCCACAAATTTCCCTTTGTGTATTTGGAAATGAAATTTAACTCAAAGGTTTATGTAAGATTCTAGTAATAAAAATTTGAAGAACTGACCTCACAGTAAGCAGCAGGTAGACATAAAATACTGTCCTCTTGTAATCCTTCCATCTATGTAATTAAAATGGGCACTCAATGGATCATTTAAATAATTTCATCCATTTTTATAAGCATAAACCAATTCTTTTCTTAACAATGCACAACAATTTGGTTTAACTCATCTTTTAATTAAAAGTAAAGTATCTTAAGGAAATTCCTATACAATATCTGTCATCGCTCAACATCAAATTCAATACTACTTCTGTTCCTTTACTACATTCTTGATTGGTGAAAAGGTTGCATAAAAGTTGCATAAAACCCACCAACAGATGGCCGCTACTCCTCTCCATCAAATGTCACGTATGGTATACTAATCAGAACTTCTGGATACCCTTTGCTATCTTACAGTACAAGCCTACTGAGAAGCTAAAGCAACCACTAGTCTAACATATCATGCATTCTTCAGCTCCCCTAACTGCAGAATATTTAATACTTATGTTATCAGCACTTTATCAGTTCTCATTTAAAGCATTTTTTAAACTGACTAGTGAATACATATAGGTCACATCTACTACTATTCACATAACCTGGCTTCACAATTTTATAAACAAAATATTATTGTTACCATTTTTGGCAACATCTAGACCAAATAACATATTCCCCACTTGTGTAGGATATATCAAATTTAATACTTGACTGTGACTTTATAAACAAAAACACAAAAAATGCTTTGGTAGTTAAACCTCACAGACTCACCTGCAGTGCCCGCTGCTCTCGGCTGAGTTGACTAGAATCTGCATACAGTTCAGTTGTAACACACTTGAATCGATCACCTACATAGCCAGCAGAGTTTGCAATTCTTTTTGCCAATTTAGATGGCTTGGGTTTCAAAATTTTGCCATCAGTAGATTCTAAATCATCAGTTCCATCTTTGGTATATGTCTGATTAGATTCAATATTTGACTGTATATTTCCCATACAAAGTTGTTTTGCACCATCCTGTACTTTGCCAAAACACAAAGCTGGACCATCACTCCCATGAGTATTCTCTAAGAAAGCAGAGGAAGGCTGAACTGGTAATCTTTCTTTATTTTGGCTTCCTGATACATCCTCTTTCCTTAAACTGAACAGTGATGAATTCTGGGCCTGTTTAAAATTATAGGTTTCGTGGAAATCATTATTTCTTCCAAACTCTTCTCTCATCACAATAAAATCTCTGTGCTGCAACGCTTGTTCTACCTTGCGCTTTGTGGGGTCACTAATTTGATTACTGCTTTCAGTAGTAAAGCCAGTTTTTGCTATGTTTGTTTCACTTTTCACATCTTGTTCATCTCGCAGAAGATCTGAAAAGATGTGTTTGTCACTTTTGGCCGCGTTCTTACTATGACTTGAACTTTGGTGTGATTTTGTGTTCTTATCAATAGGTACTTCATAATGTGTCTTTGTACTGGTTTCCAGCATCTCCGGCAATCTGTTTCTTGTAGCAGGATCCTCATAGCGGAGCCTTTCATGTGACCTAGATCTTCTTTCTGATTTTTCATCCTTATTTATTTCCAAAGCTGAATGCTGTAACAACATAGGATGTACCATCCCCATCCCCAGGGCATCTTGATAGGTCATAAACTCTCCTCTAGCAGCTGGCAGGGTGTATGGAATGCCAGGTTTTGGTGCCAGATGCCCAGGGAAAAGACTGCCATTGGGTAACAAAAGTGGATGAGGATACACAGGTCCTTTTCCATGTAAAGATAAAGGGCTTATAGCTATACCCTCTGGAACAGGAAATGGGAGATAACTTCTTGGATACGGCAATGGTGGAGATCGGAATGCCTCATTTGGAGGTAAAAACATGGAACTCGATGCAAGGGCATTCTCATTTGCTTTGAAACTAGATTCTGGATTATTGGATTTAGTCACTTTACTGTTATGTTTTGCAGACGTTGCTAAAGGTTGTCCTATATGCTGTATGACAGACGCAGTACTTTCCATAGCACTCCTGTTGGTCTTGGTGCAGTCTACATTGGCGTTTGGAGCTGGTGAAGCAGATGCTGGCCGACCTCCACTTGACACAGACCCTGAAATATTACTGACTACTGCTTCTGTTCCACCCATCCTAGGGCAAGAAGAACTTCTCTGTTGTGGTATCACCCAGTCTAATGCTTTGTTTTTCAACTGCATGTTTTTACCACTGGTATCTTCGTTCGGATTTGGACCGGGAACAACCCAGGATGAGGGTGCAGTGCTAATTATTTCAGGTCTATAGATAGGACAACCATTTCCTGAAGGAAAAATAGTTTCTTTCTGAACATCGCTTCCAGGTAAAACTAATCCACTTCCACCTCGGCAATGAACTAAAACAGTTGGTGCCATTTTTTTAATAAGGTCAGATTTGGTTGTCTCTGCATCAACAACTTTTGATGACAAGTCTAGTGGTTTGTCTATGACATCTTTGGCAGTTGTTTGTTTTTCTAGTGGCAGAGGTGACCGGCTGTCCTTTCTATCGTGACCGGTTTTTCTTACATGTGTTGTAGCTTGCTGTGAAATTTCACCAGTGTCATGTGTTTTGGGAACTTTTCCATTAGACAGTCGGGAAGGAGGAAATTCATTACTTACACTCACATATGGCTTTGGGAGCGTAACTGAAGAAGGAGATGTTGAAATTCTGGAAAACTGTTTGTGATACTCTGAGTAGGTATCCCCAACTTGTGTGGACAGATGAACTCTAGATGGTCTCGGGGAATGAGATAACAAGATAGCAGGGTCTGTCGACATATTACCAGCAGCTGACTTTGCAGATGGGACTCTGGGCTGTTTGCTGTTCTGAATATGTGGATAGGCATGAGAGTCAACAGGATTTCCAGGACTGACTCCCATCTTCCAAGACAAGCTTTTATCTGGACAGTGTACTAGTGGGGGAATTGCTGGAGATGCTGAAGCAGCGGAGATCCTCATTGGTGAAGCTAAAGATGATGGAATGTGGGGAGTAACGTAGTGAGAAGGCGGCAGGTATAAAAAGCGTTCACCATTTGTACATACAGGTGAATACGTCAGATGCTGTGGTAAGCTGTATGTGGACTGCTGAGGTAGCAATGCCTTATACATGTTCAATGAATACTTATTTGGTGAGTCAAGAAAAGGATATAGAGCGGGTGTTGCACCCTCCATATAAGGATTTACCCAGGGAAGCCTGAGGTAACTAGCACCATTGACATTAAGAGGACTCTGTTTGTCACTTGAAGTTCTGTCCAAGCCTAGTGTTTCCCCTGTTGGAACAGAATTTTTTTGTATTCCAGGTGGTGTTTTATATATAGCACTGAAGCCATTTGGGGGTTTTCCAGAGACAGCTGCATTTTCTATTGCTTCAGAGGGATTCGATTTGAACTGTATCTCTGGATTTCTTTCAGGAGTAAATCCAAGACCAGCTATAGAACTTGTAGCATCCCGTGCTTTCTCTGAGCCAAGTCCACATAAGCTGGAATAGACAATACTACTGGGGACTCTAAGTCCTTCCCGCATAAGTCCAGACCTGTCCATGCTCAGAGCTGCAAGACTGTCAATGCGATGTGCTGTAGTTGCATCCACCTTTGTAGAAGAAGAAATGTGTTATTTTTGCATGTTGTTAAAACATTACTCAAGACTATAGATACATCTTTAATTTTGAAGCGAAACAATACTAATACAAATACCTTGTTCATTGTTAAAATGTATGTAGGTTGATTGAACTGGTGAACATGACTGCTGGAAATAAAACTAATTAATTAAGATGTTGGTTGCTTCATATTTGTCTTGGAGAACCTGACTAGCTGTAAAGGGGCACCATTTAGTAAAACAAGTTTTGCAAATGAATAATTTGACAGATGTGTTGACCCTTTTACACTTGGAACCTAACTACGTTAATATTGCCTTTAAATATTTATCTCCTTAAATTTCCACTGCTCAGCAGAAACCCTTACTACAAGACAGATAACAGCAACTATGTCATCCCAAAATGCAATCCTTTCAGGTGCACAAGACTTTTGAAATATCCAACAGGCATCACTTTTACAAGTCTGTCTGCAAGGGAAAATCCAAGGTAGGAGGCTACATGTGCTCCACACCCAAACTCGCTGTCCCTTTTCTACAACAGTAGTAGTAGGAGAAAAACAAATAAACAATCTTAATACATTTATTAACAGAATTATATAAGGGGGTTGCCAGTGATAGCAAGGGGCTGGACTCGATAACCCAGGTGGTCTCTTCCAGTACTAGGTCTCTATGAAAAGTACATCAATGAAACAGTGCTGAATTATTTTGATTTCCACTTCCAACTTTTTAAACCGAGAGCCAAATAGCTGGTGTTTTTGATTATTTAGTGACTTTATAAACTAATCCTGCCAGAATCACAAGTGTACCACACAACACATGATTCCTAATGGCTTAGAAATAACAGTGCTGGTGTTGTACCACTCTGCATACAAAAGAATTAACAGAACAGAATGAAAGAAATTGTTTCTACCACGAGGCCTTCTTCACACCTTTGAAAAATAAAAAATAACCTTTTACCACAGCTTGAAGAAGGCCTCTTACCTGAAGCAACTTGTATCTTAACTGTAGTCCTTGCTGCACTTAAGATATTTTAATCATTTCTTTACATGAGATGTCATACAAAAATGAAATAAAAAAATAATCAAAGTTATTTCAGTCTAAAGCTATTAATCTCTTACCACACTGTGATTCAGGTGATTTTCTTCCCTCAATTCCAATCTGCTTTTCGGAGCATCGCCATCATTTACTGGAATTTTCCTATTAAAAATGTAAACTTACTATTTGAAAATATTCCTTGCATATAATATTAATAAAAGATTGTAAGGCTCCATATTTCAATTTCCCCATAACAATCCCATATAAAATTGTCTCTATCCTCTACATTAACTCACAAAAAATGATATTTAAATACTGCCCGAGAACAGATTCAAGGTAAAAAAGGTTTTGACATTAAGAAAATATTTTAGTCCACTTCAAAAGAACGTATCCCAAAGGTAAGTGACTTTTGTTAGTTTTTTTTTAAATTTCATATCTAGTGATAATTGTGTCATTTAACGTACCATATTCACATACCATCTCTATATGTTAGAGAAGAGAAAATTAAATACACACTAACGTCATACAAGAGTCACCTATTCCATGCTAAGGAGGAAGCGCCACATCTGCACCATACCAGTATTGCAGGGCTGGGACTTTTTAATCACAGAAAGCACTAATAAAGAATATACTTTAGTGCCAACTTTCAAATCCCATGAATAAAACAGCTGACATGAAGCAGAAGGAAAGTTTTATCATTACCCAGAAGAGACAGTTTCAATCATCTGATATTTAAAGAGCTAACAACTTGAAAAAAATTAAAATTACGCTTCTGATTTTTTAAATTTGTTACTGATACAAATAACCCCTATTACTACTATATCTGGAAGCAATTAGGAAAAATAGCAGCAAAACTTTTTCTCCCAGTTTCTTTATTTTGTGTTTGCACAGAACTGGCAAATAGTCACTTTCACTGTTTTTCCCTGTATAGATCGCAAACCCCCTGCTTCTGGGGGGCTGTCAGTAAGCAACAAAGAAGAAAGTTGTTTAAAAAACAGAGGAGTAGGGAAGAAACAGGAAAATATCATTGCAAAAAAAAAAAAAAAAAAATCACAAAAGTTGGCAGAGTTACTCAAAGCTAAGTGTAGTCTCTGAAAGTACAGTTGAGGGTTATTGTTTTTAAATAAACTAGATTTCAAGTTGGTGGTGTCCCTTTAGCCATAGAGTCCACTTGGAAAATATGTATTAAGAAGCGTAAGTAAGATTCTTGAATGAATAGTATTAGGAGAAAAAAATAACACATGGGGTGACAATAAGGAATCCAGTACCTAGATAAAAAGGCCATTGTTTCGATTTTTAATCACTGGGCAAGCCATTTGTTTTAAGGCACTGAGAGGCAAATCACATGGGACTGCCATGCCTGGCATTTAGAGTTAAAAGAATATGTGTTTGGATTAATACTCCTTCATAAGAATGAAATAATAAATTAAGTGTAAAAGTGCATTTAAAGGCTGCTTAGGGGAGTAATCTTTTTTAAAGGGCGCTACTGCTTCACTGAACCAGGTTGCCTGTGAAACAGTAAATCACTGGCTGGTCTACTGCTGTCACGAACATGTCTCCCCCCCCCCATGCTGGCCTGATCTCGATGCAAGAAGGCAGCTATCTACTCAGGCATTAGGAAAGCGAATGAACTCTGAAATCTCACATCACAGAACCTCGGCATGGTTTAACTTGCCAGAAGCTTAAATATTTACCTGTCTTCATTAATTCCACACATGCGGACCCTTTCATTGCTCATCCAGCTATGAACGTTGCCATACAGGGGAGTTGCAGAAAGCATGACGTCGTCTTAAAAGCGCTGCTTTTTCTTCACGGTTTTATACTCTATTAAAACAAAAGTTGAGAAGATTGGTCTAGGAGAAAGTGCAAACAGCACAGTGGAGCAGTCAGCCAGCCAGCCTCCCTCCGGGTAATTAATAATGAATACAGGATTGGTGTGGGGAGTGAGCTGCCTACGCTAAACGCTAAGGGAGAGATACCCTGCAATAAAGGAGCAAATTGAGGGCATTTATAGGTCAGAGGAGATGGATCTTTTCCCTAATGCAGAGCCACAAAATTAAGAATCATTCGAGGCTATCGACAATTTTAAAACAAAAAAAAGTTTCTCCAATGCATTTAATTTGAACTAAGAAACGATTCGACTGGCAAAGTCTACACCGATCCCCAAACATGCTCCTTGCACCTTACGTGCACCCAAATAAGGAGAGATTCTGCACGCTGGATAGTGCGTTTTAAACTGAGGGGAAAAAACTACATTAGGAATACACAATAGCAGAAAGTGCCTTGCAATAAGTATATACCTTCTATATCACCCACCCTACTAACTGCTGAGAAAGCTTATACAGTGCGAGTTAAAGTGAAGAGGTGCCGCTGCGGAACGGATCTAAAGGAAAACTCCCTTCTAACGTTTGCACATGGGTTAAAAATAGCAAGTGGGTTGCTGAGCTCCCCACCCCTTGATTTGATTAAGCACCAAACCCTGATGGCTTTTGCATTGGAGCTGCTGCGAGTGCTTTCAGTAATTCAAATGACGCCTGCTTACTCCAGGGAAAGAAATCATTAGCGGGCTCGCTGGAGGAGTATTAGCAGTCCGAGAGGACAGGCGCTGTGTGGTACAGCAGCAAAGGCAGGTGAAAGGTAACCGGATTGTCGCGTCTAGCGACGGAGGGGGAATGCCTTTTCCTCCTTTCTTCCCTTCCTAATGCCATCGCCACCCCCATTAAATTCTAGTTTGCTGCATGAGTGAAGTGTCAGGACAAGCTGCGTTTTATTAACAGGATTATCGCGGCGCATGATTTATTCCAGTGCAGGGTTTTAATTGCTCTTTGGAGGTTGAGTCGTTTCTTTTGACTGAGCTTCAGCCTGCATCCTGCTGTTAAATGCTGGGTTAATAAGTAGGGGGAGACTTTAATGCACAGGATATCCCTCAGCTCTTCCTCTCTTACAAAAATAGAGTCCTTCAAACGGGAGGCACGACACTCTTTTTACACATGCATACGAGCCAGTAATGGATGGTTGACCATGGGGAATTTAATCCATAACGTTTCCCAGAGCATATATGCTTCTCGAGTAAACTCATTTCCTTTGTCAGAGTCCACGATATGCAAATGATTACTTTGCTATTTAATGGGGAAGAATCCCAGGTTGTGTCTTTAACACAACACTTCACACCCGTTCAGGGAGATTCGGGAAATAAAACGGCAGGAAAGCCCCGTGTTCTCAAACATTTTTCCCTCCTCTTCTTAGATAAGTCTTTTGTGTAAAGCCCCATGCCTGGAACAAATGTATATTAATGAAATAGCATGTCCCCCCCCCCTCCAGAATAGTTAGCTTTCAATAATGAAGTCCACAAAAACTGCGGTGAGGACACAAAAATCTGTAGAGATTAGATAGAGCTCTATCATTCAAAAGGAGTTATTTCACTGGAAAGACGGTTTCTGGACAGATTTACTGGTTTCCAGATGCACGGCTCGTAATGTTTTCAATAGAGCAGCAGCATGGAGAGAGTGATTTAAGGTTTTACAGACGGTTAGTAGCCGCCCCGTGCGCTGCCTCATCTGTAAGGAATGGACACAAAGTCCAAATAGATATGGCTGTGTGTAAAGAGGCCCACTGCTCTCCCTGTTTTAAACGGAGGGCACGAAAGGCAGACTGATATTCCTCATTAGCGGAACTGCTAATGCTCCTCGTTTCCTCGCTGGAAGTGTATCATTAACATCAGCTGCGGTGCCTGAATTAAAGCCTGTCAAGCCCCTGCCATTTGCAAATAATGAAATACTAAAAATTACGTTCGCGGCTTAAAGGTTCACTCTCTGGATCCGGCAATACGAGAGATCAAACTCAAAGCGCCCAATAATAAGGCAGCCAACGCCTGAAGTTTTTGTTTTTGTTTTTTAAACCCACCCTACTTTTCGACTGCAAGCCAAGAACCTCCCCTCCTTCCCCAGCTGCACGAAGTTTGCCTGAGGCCGAGGTGTCTGTGCCGGCAGGCTGCGTGCGGCTGGAAGCACAGACCTGCTACTGAGCGCTTGCAAAGAAATATGTTGCAATCCCCTCTCCAAAGCAGCACTGCAGTCCCCTGAGCGAGCGAAGAAACGTCCCCCCCCCCCCCTCGTTTCGCGTGTGCCGCTGAGCAGCTTCTAGAGGGCGTGCAATATTAATGCCCTTTAACAGAGCTACACTGATCCCAGTTATCCTTTCGGAGCGGAGGGGGGAGGCGGTGGCTTTGCGATCGCTTTCGGGGTCGCGCTGTGCTGTGGATACGTACGTGTGTATGTATTTATAATCGCCGCCCTGATGAACTTTTTGTGAACTGTTTAAAAGTGGAGGTCTGCTGAACAAACAGCGGCGCCACTGCCAGCCATAATTTCATTGCAACAAGCAAGAGACTTTAACTCTTCCGACTCCTTTTTTCTCCTCTGCGGACAAGGGGTCGCAAGATGAAGGAGGGTGACCCACAGCCCTCGGGGAAGGCTCCCCCTGAGCGTTACAAATAATCCAGCTCCCCCCAGCACCCCATTAACAGCAGGCACATCTCTCTGTAAACCTCTGTCGCTTCCACCAACCTTGAAGCATTTAATACGCGGAAAAGGGGAAGGGGGGGGGGGGCTCCTGCCCTCCATTTACAGCGGGTCCACCACCCTCCCCGCCGGGAAAGGGAGAAATCCCGGCTCCTTTGGTATTTTCCTCCGCGGACCGCCCCGCTCTCTACGCCGGAGCGTTCGCGGCCGCGCTCCAGAACATAGAACTGTGCGCGTGTGTGACTCCAGCCAGGGGAATAAAGGACGCGTTTAAACCCTTGCCCGCCCAGCTCGGATCCAGTTTCCCGAAACAGCCGCACCACGGCCGGCTCTTTCCAAGCTGGTTTAGCCGGTCCGGAGTCAGTCGCTGCGAGACCCCGCCGCCTCCGCACGAGAGTCAGCGCTGCAGTTGCTGGCTGCTGCCATGCCGCTCTCGCGTACGTACCAGCACGGACTGGAAAGCCCGTTCCCCTCGGGGGCAGGAATTACCGATCGCTGCTCGCTCCGCCAACTCCTCGGAAACTAGCCTGCCGCGGGAGGGGAGCCCAGCAGCATTCAGCCTCATCTGAGAGAGGATGGAATTTCCTCCTGGAGGTGTCTGGCTGCTCGAGCCCTTTGGTGCTATATATAGAGCGTGATACACGCACGATTTCAGAGCGCTGCCGGCGTGTGAAAAGCAGCTAAAAACACTAACCTGGCTCCAAGTGTGCCGCTGAGCTGCACCTTTGCTCTCTTGCCTCACTACCAGGCGTGCTCGCGTTACAGGGCAGCCCGAGACGGCAGCGCTGGTGCCCGGAACACCCAGTTCCCGGCGCTCTCCGCACGCAGCCAGAGCTGCGCGATGCAGAGACAGGCACAGACACACACAGCGCTGTTTGGGCATTTGATTAAAAAAGGGAAACGTTTGGGTCTCCCTCGCAACGTCAACAGACTTTTGGCAGCCACTGACGCCAGCAGCAGCAAAGTTGTGTTAACACACTCCTGGCTTGGAAACTAGAAAAACCCGATGCCGGGGGCCAGGAGACGCCGCCGCTGATTCTTGCCTCTTGGGCAGGGAAGCCAGAGCAAAGTGGTAGCGCCTTGCCCCTCCCCCCTGCCTTCCCTTGAGTCACTATTGTGAGGACGTCGTCTTGATTAGGAACAAGTGGAAAAGGTGAAAGCAGGGAAAGGAGAGGAAGCCCGGCTGAGGACAGGCAGCTGCAGAGAGCCAGGAAGGGGAGAGAATGCAGCGGCGCACGAGTTCCCTTTTGGCGCCTTTACTCTTTCCACCTCCAGCTCCTTCTGGCAGCTCGCCAGTTTCCACTGCAAAAGCCACAGACCCACCCTCAGTGCGACTGCAGGCGGCTAGAAAGCTTCATGGGTTAAAGTCTGCGAGTAATGTAATAAGCAAGTGGCACCGACAGAGCAAGAGAGAGTTAAACAAACAATCTGGCCGTCGGAAATGAAAATAGTGCAATAAATTACCCCGTCCTGATTGTCTCCAGGCCACTGGAATGATCATTTCTAGGTTTGTGAAAATCCCTAAGAGAAGTGAAAAGCAATTGGTGATTCATAGCAATCGACTTCGATTAGACCTCAAACTGTTCAGCCGGACTTTGATTTATACAGCAGCCCACCTACAGTATTTATAAGCTTAAATACGGACAGCTGCTTATAAACGTGTTTAGCCACCTCGTTTCTCTTAGAGCTGTGGCTAATATATTTACAAGTTATACAGTTGCCGAGACCAATGTTAGAAATGGTTTTAAAGACACCGTATCGCACAGTTTAGGATACCTAGGGTACAGCTTTGGCAGCGGCGGTCCAATATTGGACAGGCGGTTAAAGGAGAGGGATTTTTTTAAAATAAAAAATACCCGAGGTATATTTTTTGCAAAATCTACACAGCATCACTGATTTGACACACATTTTGCAAGCCAGGCTAGGAAGCAGCAGGCTAAGTAGCCGCCGCATGGATCTGCGGATTAGAAAAAGAAGTTTGACCTTTACCCAGAACGTGTGGCATTTTCATTTAACCATAAAGCTAAGTACGATGTGCCAGCTCGATCTCTAAACCGATTTAAAATACATATTGAGTCATGCACAACACTAGTGCATTTCGGTTTAAGAAACACACACGAGGGTCGGTGTCTATTTTAAGATTTTAAAACAACCTCTTTCCTCTGCGTGTTGACTCCCCTTTCCTGCCGAGGCTCCCACACAGTCACGTGTAGCGAGGCTATCAGGACTTTCTACCGTGTAAACAAAACGCGGCGGAGCCATCTGAGGGCAGCCAGAGCTGCTCCTCGGCATCAGCTACACTGGGAAGAGGACGGGGGTGCGCCCAGAGGGACTCCACCCACAGACAGACAGACAGACGCTGCAGCCGCGGGAGGGGGAAGTGGGGAGGCAGAGATGACTGTGGCCTCTGTCTGCGGCTCTCCAGCTGCCAGCGATTGGATTCGCGGGGGAGGGCTGCAAAGGGCAAGCCCCCGCCCCGGGGGCAGACACGGAGGATCAGTGGGGGAGGGGTAGGAGGGATTAGGCACGGGGGGGGGGGGCAGGGGAGGGTGTTTCACACTGGGGCGAAGGATACAAGGGGTTCCCGGGGGCGGGGAACATGGGGAAGGAAGGAGGGCAACGAGAACTTCAATCCCTCCCCATTCACGGCCAGGCACGGTCCCCCCGCCTGGCCTAGTGACGATTCCCTGCCCCGTGAGGGAGCCCGCACCGCACGCACCCCTTCCCCCCGCCTCGGTGCGTGATCAGGGGCGCGGCCAGGGGGACCCTTCACCGCCAGACGCGCCCGAGAGGAGGCAGAGCAGCAGCGCTTGGTTCACGTCCCGTCTGCTCCGCTCGGTCTCTCCCGCGCGTCCGAGCCTGCCAGAAAGTAACTCCGCGGCGGCAGCACCGCCCCCCCGCAGCTGCCTGCGCTACCAGGCGAAGCGGTGCCGAGCTCCCACCGCCATTTGCAAACAAAAGTTTTAAATTAATGATAAACCTGGGATCGGCGGAAGGGCGGCGAAGAGGAGGCCAACGAGGGAAAGTTAAAATGGCTGGCGATCCTTCAAATAACCCTGGCCGTCTCGCCCACGTATGCGACAGAGTCCCAGCCTTCCCTAGCAGCGCTGATCCGCTGGGGAACCACCCCACCTATTTTAGGGGGAACCCCGCGGCAAAAGGGGCGGGGAAGGGAGCACCCGGCTCACTTTGGTGAGTTCACACAGCTGCCAGCGTCTCCAGGTTATTAGATCTGGAGCGTGGGGGCACATGCTTGAGCCCCCGCCCCCTGAAATACATCGAGGAGGAGGACATTTTATGTGCTGAACCACGTTGGGGTTGTTTAGGGTGAAGAGGGGCCTGGACGCAGGGGAGCTGACCCTCCCCGGGCCACCCTGTGAGGGTGTTATAAGGGTCACCGCTGAAACGTGTACTTGGCAAGCGGTAAGTGGCGACACCAGTTCCATTGCGCTTCTGCGTCTCGCCCCCCGCCCCCGCCACACATTTCCCTTGTGTGAATGGCGGAGCTGAAGCGGAAAAGGCTTCGGCTCCACGCGGGGGAGGGGGAATTTCTAGAGTATAAATCGCGAAGGGCAGCTTCGCATTTCATCCTGCCACTTCTCCAGCAGCGACATTAATAACGCACCCCCCCTCCTCCTCCGGGGAGGAGATGACTGGGGAGAGAGGCAGCTAGGCGGACATAGTTGCCAGAGACGGCAGCTACTGCACCATACGCCACAGAACCACCCGATCTAAACCCCTTTTGTCGCTGGCCCTAAGCCACCGTCTTGCCCCCCTTTCCAAACGATAGGTCAGGCTCCCCCTGTCACCGACCCCCTCTTCTGCATCTCTCACTTCCTAGACCGTCCGCGCCATTTTAGACACACACGCAGAGGAGCGAGGGTTTCCGCTGCTGCTGCTGCCAGAGACAACAGGCAGCAGCCGAGCCTGAGCTGCGCAGGAGGAGAGAGATAGATACAGCCGGCCTGGCACAAATGTGCATTTCAGGTAATTAAGCGAACATTGCATCCGCCGAGCGGAGTCTCGGGGAGAAGAGAGAGCGCGCAGGGCCGGGCTCCCCCACCCCATTAACCCTTCAGAGTCCTTACAGCTCAGGAGCTTTCCATGTTGGGTTGATTTAGTATGGCTATTGCTTTTAAGAAAAAACAAAACAGAACACTTGTAGCCACCTTTCCCTCCACACACACGTCTGGCTGTGGCGAGGCTCGCTGTGCACATCTAACTCGGCTCCCTGTACAAACGTATTTTCCATCCCACCCTTCCCCACTTATTTTGCCGACAGGAAACTTCAGGTTGGAAAAAAAATACCCCCACACATTGAATAGAGAAGTCCGCCTGCTTCTGTGAGAACCGAGCGAAATGGTGCACTCATTTCCGCAGCATTATCGGGCTATAAATACCACCGTTCCGGGCCCCTTCTCCTCCCCACACAGCACCCCCTGCTAGAATGATTAATGGGACATACGCCCTTGGTTTTCCTCTGACCGCCCCTGATCCACGTTGCTTTCTCTCGGAGTCACCAGCTCACGCTGTACCGTACGGTGGGGGAGCACCCACCCTACCCCGCGCAGTATCCACAGGGGACGTTAGCAGATATTGATCACGGACGAGTTGATTTTGCATAATTGTGGCTGACAGTGCCTGTGGTTCCCTCATTTACGGAGCAACAGCTTTGCGAGGCTGATTGATGAGGAGCAGTCCCCCCCCCCCTCTTCCCCCAGACAGACACACAACCCAACCCATCACCAAGAGGAGGCAGTTTGAAGGCGATTCTCTTCGGAGAGTAAAGCAGCTCCTCATTATACAGCAAATGGCCGGCGCGCCGGCAGCGAGATATTAAACTTGGTCCTCTGTCTAACGTTTTATCTAGCTTAACTAGCCTGGGGTCCTTCTGCTCCCCGCAGGACTTTATCTATGCAGTAAGGTTTGTTGGGGGGGGGGGCGTTTAACTCAACTGCACTGTTTTAGGCACAAGATAGACTGTTACATTCAGCGATCATTTAAGAAAAGCGCTTGGGAAGTTGGGGCGGCTTATAAACAACCCACTCGGCGTATGCTTAGCGATACTTGAAGAGTACCACCCCTCCTCAAAAAATATATAGTGTTTCCAATGCGAATGTTTCCCCCTCCTGGGAAACACTTTCCGAGTACTTCTGAAAATCACGGAACATTTTAGACAACAGTTATAAACAAGGAGCTGCGCGCACATCTTTACGTTTCTACATAACTGCTGGTCCCAAGCCCTCACATCATCTTCCCCAGACTGTTTAAAGAAATAGTTTTCCTATAGAGAGCAGGTAGGCAAGTGCCAGTCATCTGATTTTACGACTCTTGCTCAAACAGCAGAAACGTACGTTTATTACGTGAATCCGAAAGTTACTGTAAAAGCAAAGTCAGGCTTTCTATACAAAGTTGTGCGATGTTCCTCTGGGTTAATACCCCACGGTTGTATGAAGACTCATTCAGACATCGATCGCACAAGGAAACACTAAGGACTATTGCAATCTCTGCTTTTTCATCTTAGAACTCAGCACCGAAACAAAGCACTGAGGCAACTGCTATGCAGATGGGCGGCTATGAATTTTTGCTGCTGCTTAGAGCTTTAATTACTCGCTCTTGATCCGTGGGACGACGACACTACACCGCCAAGGTTAAAATGCCCTGAACAGCTCTGAGCAGATGTGAGCGAGTTGGCAGACGCGCAAATGAGGTCTGCCTCTAAGCACGATAACAAGTGACTAATACATTGCATATCTCTGAAAGAAAATTATTTTTCTCTAATTTGCATTAGCTTTTTTTACAGCCAGCGACAGTCCCTCCGCAGAGGCACCATTATAATCCTGGAAATACTGCTCCGTGACTTTAAAAGATTTGGAAGAAGGAAGAGAGTGCCAGTATTTTGGCGACGTAGACTTGTTTATCTTTCCGCCTTAGCTTCAAGGCGAAACTAGTTTCGCAAGCAACGTTCCTACAGAAATGGCACACGTCATATACAAGATTAATGTATAGCATTGACGCTAAGATTATTGAATTACTATTGGAGTAACTTCCACCGTCAACAGCACAACATTATTCATAAAGACCCAATAGTATAATAAGAAAAAAAGGGAGACTGAAGAAAGATAATAAAGGCAGTCACCTTGAAACAAAAATTATACCCACTATGCAAAATTAAGTCTTTCTAAAGAGTTCCAGGCCAAACGAAAATAGATTTTAGAGCTTACTTCGTGTGTAAAAACATAAGGATTCTCTGTTGCAGTTAAAACTACCTAATTTGAAAATATAGGCCGATTCTACAGTTCTTAATCATACAAAACTCCCTCTGACTTTTGGGAGACTCCCATAAAGGCTGCGGGCTGGGTTTGGATACATAAGGAAACCTTAAGGACTGACAGAATCAGGTAGTGAATTTCTCTAAGTGTAAAACGCCTTTGTTTTAAGAGAGAGAGAGCCTGACCAATTACTTTCTCGTTTTTACTTTTTCTGAGCTGTTTTTGACCCAGAATCTTACACACGGTCCTGACAACATACAATCTAGTTGATCTGAGAATGCCTACAACTGATCCTCAGGATAACAACTTCTACAGCAGCACGTGCATTAAAAACAAACAATGAGATTCACCATATTGTTTTGAGAAATGCTGTGCAAGTTGGAGTCATTTTTACATGATCAGCTCAGTCCAAAGGAAATTCACATCATCATCCCATGCGTACAATCTCCTGCACCACAGGGCCTTCTCAGGGAATTCAAGGGGAACTTTGCTATTGTCTTCAATAGGATCTGGCCCGATATATGCAAATTTCAGCACTCTCCCCACTTCCAGGAAAGGGAGCACGGCTTAGTAGCCGACATATTTTTTTGCCAAATTCCGAGCTGGTTTAGACTCCAAGCAGCCCGCTGTTGTCAGTGCGTTTGCCCTTGCTGACAGCCAGGGCAGAATTTGACCTTTAGACTCTCTCTCAAGCTTAACAAAAAGAATTGAAGTCCTATCTCTAGTCTCTTGTTTTAGCGAGACCCTCCACTCCAGGAAGAGCTTTTCCCCTACAGGTGTATCACCCAACTGCGATAGCAAGAGGTCTGTCTGAAATTTAGCCCAGGTACGTGCACACAAGTTGTGATGAGAACAAAAAAAAAAAAAAAAAATCACACCTCTCTCGAACTATTACATTAAAAAGCAACAACAGCCCCCACCCCCCGCTCATTAGTTTTTAATCCGCGCGGCCGCTATCTGTGCGAGCGCTCTGAAGTGCTACTGCTGCCCGCATAGTGAGAGCTTTGTTGTAGGTGCCGAAGAGGCGCGGGCTACTCGCGCTCCAACAGCTGTCACATTATTTGCACTAGCTGTAAACAGCCTTCACATTCCCCCTCTTACCGCATAGTTAAATCCAGACTAACAATCCACAGTTCCAGATCAAACCAACAGCAGCAGCATTGTGTCTGCCTTCAGTGCTGTAGCATCAACTACTGCAGCTGGTTTAGTCCGAACAAGGAACCCCCTCTACCCCACTCCTACTGGGGAGACAACCGTGTTTGTCTCATCCGATTTTTCCAAACAGAATCTTGCTGCTGTCCGATGCAGTGGAGTTTATTCATTTCCCCGCCAGCCGATACTTCGGTTTTTCTCCAAACTCGAGACCAAGCACGCGCGCACACCTCTCGTCTCCTTGATGATAAAGTTTTGACACAACTTCCATTGTTTCTGATTTCCCGTCAAAAGAAGCCCCAAAGTACAGCTGCAGCTTTGACTTTCTCGTGTAAAGTACGCCGTGCTCCTCACTACGTCTCGCTCATTGTAGCGTTTGGAAGCTTAAGGCCCCTTGTTCTGCTGCAGAAATGTCATGACTGAATGGATACCACTGACTGCCCCAGAGGGGTGGGGTGTGAGGACAAGTTTCCTTTATTTTGTATTAAACTGACTTTCCATAATCGTCAGTATCGGTGCAAATTGCACCCCAGCTCGTCTTTAATCAAGTCTAAACCTCACTTTATGACTTAAAGATATTTTTGTTATAAAGTGTCCCCATCATGAAGGCCTATAATAAGGAACAACCCTCTTAAGCTGCATTGCAATACCGAATCTACATAATGGACCATTCCAGATGGCTTTGCTCGGGTTGATATCCCCAGTGACTTTAGGAGTGAGTAAGGCAACTCCGATTAGATTTTAAGATATTGAGTCAAATCTGTTTGCCTTTAGTTTGACATAGCAAATTAAACGGGCTGTGCGTCATATTTACATGACTACCCTTGGGTTTCCTGCACCCTTCCACCTCCCTCTTGCTTTGAGCTCCGCACATATATTTATTATCCCACGATGGACATCTCTTATTGTCCCAAACACTTGAACAGAAGAAGTACTTTATTGTCTATCTCCATATATCCCGTTAAAACAAACTGTCACCTCTATTGATCCCACTCAAGTCTTAATAATGTTTCTAAACTGAATCTTAAATCATGCACGTGCAGTTTCTTTTCTTACTTTAAAAATCGACTATTCTGATGCAAATCAGACTTTACTTGTGAAATACTCTGTACAATAATTAAACAGCACGTTAGCTATAAGTTGCCTGCTCTTTCATTGATTACACTTGTGATAGTATCTCCCTCATTCGGTGTAAATTTTCTATTGCGAAGGGAAAGGAGGAGATTTCGCTAGAACCGACAAAGTATATTTTCTCCCTTTAATTTATTCTTGGCTAAATTATGTATGATTAATTGGAATGTATATCTTTACAGAAATGTTTAACAGTAAGCGTATTTGCCTAAATTAAATTTGATAAAGAGACTATGAGAACCGGTACTGAGATGCACAATATATAGCTCCCGGATGCACAATATATAGCTTTGTGACCGGCTGCAAGAAAAGACTGACGATTTTTTGTTTGGTTTTAAAGAGCATTTTCATCTCGGCCCCACTATTGCTAAAGGTTAACGTTTCTCAAGGCAGGCACAGTGGCTACTACTGACGTGGTGGGTCTGCACTGAACTTCCCAACCAGCTTCCCTTGTAAATTATTCCAGTAGGTATTTGCAGGTTTGTGGCATCGACTATTCATTGCCTGTACGGAGCTAAAAATCTGCTTGCCTGGTAAAACCCATTGCTAACAAAACAATGTCAGCAAAGGCTGCAACACATTCTTGTGAGAGACCAGCGATTCGTGCCTACTGAAGCTCTTTCAGCACAAAGGCTTTTAGAGGAAGAAGAGAAAGAGGGAGGGAGGGAGAGCTCTCGTGTTTCAGGGCTGCTGTCCCCTGGGAACCAAGAACCAAGTGTAGCTTCAATCAAATGCTCACTTCTCCTCCGGGAGCTCAGTCGGAAACCTGATCTCACTAGCTTATGCCTGCCTCCATGCATATAGGCTTGCTTTTCTTTCATACCAGCAATTTAAAGAGAAGAGCCAATACAGTTTATTGAAAATGCGATCTCATAGTAACGGGTTCTTTCTATAGCTAAAATAAAACAACCTTGACATGTCTGCTCAGGAGGGCTCTCCTCTCCTCTCTCCCCACCTCACTAACTGATGGGGAAAGTGATAGTTTAAAACTGCATCTGAAGAAGTGGGTATTCACCCACAAAAGCTTATGCTGCAATACATCTGTTAGTCTATAAAGGTGCCACAGGACTCTTTGTCGCTTCTACAGATCCAGACTAACAGGGCTACACCTCTGATAGCTTTAAACTAACATCTCACATATTTTCTTCCCTGACTGGATCTTCTTCTGACTTCAGCTACCAACAGCTACTTTTTAATGGGCCCTTTTAAAGTCAAGTCACATAGCCATTAACATGTTTACCATTAAACACATTACAGCTGTTTGTTTGTTTTTAAAAAAAGGCAGATGTACTTTGGGTCAGCTTTAGCTAAAGTCTACCTCAAACATGCCTATGCCAACCTGCCACTCAGGCCCTCTGGCCAAGCTGTGGGAGCTCAGACCTTGCCCATGTTCCCGCAAAGATGTAGGGCTTGGGGGAGGACGTGCTAAAACAACTGAAGCAAATGTTGGCCACACACAGATAGGACACAATTTACTGGACCAGTAGAAGTGGAGAAATGAGGGGAAGACCACTTCCTGCTGCATAGTACTGTTCTGATCTACCCAATTGCTTTGCATGGAATTGGGAAGTGTTATTTCTCCAGATTTTATATCCAGGCAGACCTTGGAAAGCAAAGGTATATGAGGCTGTTTTGAGTACCAAATAGATACCTCTATGGTTAATTGTGCTAATGAAGCCCCTACATAAACCAGTGAAGTGTTTTGATTGATATATTTGGGGATGTATGTAAAAGGTACTGCTTCCTGAGGGGCCAATTAAATTTGACCCTAACAATGTATAATGGCTGGGAGTGACATGTTAAAAGTAGTTCCCACAATGAGAGGGCTAATACATTTGGATATAGGGATGAATGAGGTAGGGAGATTCAGAGTGCAGTTTGTGTGCAAGCGCACACACTTCTGTTCACAACTATTTTAGTAGGCACACTATAGTACCTGGATTATAGGTGATTTTAAATACCCTCCTAAATGTTCAATAGTATGACCCTAAAAACATGTTACTGTCTGTCTTAGCAATAATATGTGCACTAAAAGATCTCTATGAATTTAGATTCTATAGCACCAGTGGGTGGATTAAGAAACCCTGGTGGTACCTATCCAAAATCCTAAACTATCATGTGGAAGATGTTTCCGTCACAGCAGCATCAGATCTTCCAGTGAAAATGGGTTTGTCTCTGTCCCTTCTAATACCATTAAAAAGTTTTCTGAGAATTCAAAGCAATACTGAGAATCTGCCTCTCAATCCTTAATTCACTTCCGTGTCTCTATATGCTGCAGCATAAAAACAACAGATTAACATCAGCTAATATCTTACCTTAGCAGAGGAAGTACAACTAACTAAATATAAAACTGGATGAATTTAATTCTTTCCTCCTTCCCTTTGGGTACACAAAAGAAACCCCCATACAGGTAGTGTTTGGGTATTAATTCTAACACAAAACATGAACCTAGATGTAATTAATATTTTCTTAGTTATTTAGGTAAAATGTCTATACGGTTTAGTGCCTATGCTATAGAACTACTGAGTGGTTGGATTTACACAAAAATATGAAAACATTCCTGATGTGTGAATGCAAACATCAATTACTTTGGAATACTCATTTGCTCAATTGTCCCATTGTCTGGACTTTTAAAACTAAGAACACAAGCTTAAGTATTTTGTGGTATAAAGCTATTTAAAGACAAGGGTCACTAGGTGATACATTCCAGAGTATTTTAAATGAACACTTAGAATAAGAGTTTAATCTATTTTTTAAATTTTAATCTATTTTAAAAGTTGTGACAGAACTCTTACAAGTAACTGCTAAATGGCAGTATTAACATGCCTATACCATACTAAAATACATTGAGACATCTGTAAAGTGAATGACAGCATATAGCTTTATGTTATTGCAGTTTTCACAGTGGCATGAGAGTTCTACATGTTTGCTAAGCATAGTTTAAGGGGAAACTTTAATTTGTGGCCTACTGGACTAGGACTCAGCAGACCTAGGCTCTAATCATCTGCTGGGTGATCTTGGGCAAACCACTTTACCTCTCTCCTGCCTCAGTTTTTCCCAACTGTGAAATGGGAATAAGCATGCTGACCTTTTTGTAAAGCACTGAGATCTACTTATAAAAAAAACACTATACAACAGCTAGATATTATTAAAAGTGATCTTGCTGATACTAAATTAAGGTGATAAAACATGCATGAAGTACTTACTGGTGTGAGTGTTAACATAGAGCGGAACTTCTAGCCTACTCTCTTTCCTAAGGGTCACACTCAACTCTATATAAAGAATTTCCAGTATAGTTGGTGGAGTCTGTTCTCTCTACTTTAATTGTCCTATCCAAATAAAGTTGTGTGTGTGTGTGTTTACTATCACACTAAGGAAACAAATCACAAATGGGTTTGGGGGAAGGATATTAAAAAAAAAAAAAAGCAAGGATTATACTTTTTTTTTTTTAAAGTAACTGTTTACATGAAATAGAATTGGTATATATACTTTCAGTCAAATCTGGGTATTTACATTCCACTTTCTAAGAATATGTATTTTTAAAAGGGACTAGCAATGTAAACATCTTTCCCCTCCAAGTTTCAGATTCTTAAACTCTACCCTACACTTTAACAGGTCTTTTAGTTTGCACCTAGACAATAAATTTAGTTTAATTTAGCTTCCGGTCTTTAATTTTAGCAGGTCTCCTCACTGCATGCAAATCAATATGGCAATTACCATCTAAAAGCTCGCCCAGCCCCAGGTCAATGTAAATTGATCATTGTCCGCCTTCTACAAAATAACACCGGGAGTCTGTGGTGCATAATGAGATTATACTGGAAACTGTCTTTCAGATCACAAATTATATTTTATGCTGTCAGGGTCTTCTCCAAGCGGACTTCCTTGCATGCCTAATCACAGGGCACCAAATCTATTAATGTATAAAGGTAAATTTAATACCGAAAAATAGCACCAAAATAACCCCTACAACATCTTAGTATGCGTTTGCCATTTCTAAATATATATATGGACAGGTAGTAATTAATGCAAGAATCTTAACTTGTCCCACTGGTGAAAGATATACAGGAAAATCTTAATACTAGCTGAAGGTTGTTGTCCCACAAAAAGAAAAAATAGAAGCGCCTCCTGCAAATTAACAGAACTTCTCTCAGGGAAATATTTTCTGTGAGCTGGTGGCCTTGCTTTCTGTCCCTAACTATTCAACTCATCCATTAAAAGGTGCTACACATGACAGAGAAACCCTTGTGAAACATTCATTAACTTCTGCTTGAAAGATCGTTCTAGCTTCTAGCTAAAGGTTCAAGTCCTGACAGCCGAACAGGTCTGAGGGAAAGGTCGATTCAGAGTAATACTCCCTATCAGCCTCTTCGGTGAAAGGACACAAGGATTACATGTAGCCAGCGCTGCTCACGGACAAGGGAACTCCCCCTATCTGCAGATGAGGCCTCCTCTGCCTCTCATTATACACACACAGCGAGAGCTTTTCGATGTAGTTAGGGGTTAGTCTGGCTCGCTGGAAGGAATCTACTTGATCTCTGGATGGTTAGATTACAGCAAAAAGCAAGAAGCATAACATTCATCCTAGCTACCATTTATTTTTAAATAACATCAGTTTAAGGAGCAAGTATTAAGCCTGCTGTTCCTACCCTATGCACTGCTGTTTAAAGGCCCACACTAAAATGTGCTATAGATGTAGACGTAAGAGACAGTATCACATGTCATCCGTGTAATGAAGTGTATTGCACTATCCAAGTCCTAGGAACAGATAGCTGAGTGACCTTTTGTGTACATCAGCCAACATTAAAAGGCCTGAGTAAAATAGGAATTAACTCCCTTGTCAATGGAATTAGAGTATTTTTACTCCACTACTAGGAGCAAGATGAGGCCTTTAGACTGAATTAGTCCTTTAACCACTCAATTTTCAAAGTTGTAAGGTTCTTTGGGGGGGGGGGGGGGGGGAGGAAGTCACAGATTTTCATTCCTTTAATTTAGACTTTAGTGTGGGTATTGTTTCATTTTTTTGTGGCGGCCTTACATTTTTTATGTCCACAAATTGAGGACCAATGGGATTTAAACCTTGTGTATTGTTTTTCAATCCTAGGACTAACCAAAATGCTCCATCAGTGATTCTACTGAATACTCTAAATACTAGCTTAGAATGGCTTTGAACCGTCCTGATTTTTTAAAGCCCCTCTTTATGAAGAAAGTGAACTGTTTGGGGTAGAGTTATGAAATTAGCCAAATCGCAAGGTGTCTATAGATAAGGATCGCATCCTGGTACTGAAGGATAGGGACTCAGTGCGCATATCACTCTAGCCTGTGTCCACCAGCATAGTATAGACCCCAGGTCCCAGAAATATATTAATAACCACTCAATACACTGCAGTTTGGGTCCTCAGTTCTCATACGTTAAGTACTTCTTTAACATTAGAATAGGTCTGTGTGGTTTATTAGGAGGTTATTTCAGTTCAGTCTCCAGATTCTTGGCTTGGTTTCCATGGGCTCTTTTTGTGGCGGGGGGAGAGGGAGAGAGAAGAAGGGAATTCTGTAGGGTCGACTGGTACTCGTCTCTATTAGATATGCAACCAATCTACCATTTCCGGTGTTGCTTCTATCTAATTAGAGATGTATTTAGATGTGAAGTGTAAATAAACGCTGAGCTGCCTGCTGCCCTGGCTCTGCGCTGACTCCTCGGGAATATTTCCAATAAGGCTGGAGCGCCCGGAGCCAGGGCTCAGACAAAGAGGAATGAGGATGGTCTGCGCTGCAGGCAAATCCAACACAAACCAGCTTTTATCTACGGCTCTGGAGCCTTAACTCCTTAATCTGCACCGCATAGGCTTACACAACACGATCGCCTGTATTCCACCGACAATGTCTTATTACAAAAGGAAAACCCATACGCCACTCAAAGTAACCCAAACAGGAACGGAAGCCTTAGTCCCTGTTTGCCTTTTCGGGCCACGAGGTATGACCCTCCCTGTGAAGTCCGCTGTGCTTCAAAACAACCGGAGGCAGGTTTGCCTGCCTTTCTGTGTATACATTAAACAAACCGAGGGCAGTCCGGTGCTATAAAACACAGTCGACTCCCTCCCCACCCCCAGGTCATTAGGGCTCCGGGGTGGGAGGGGCGGGGGGAAGTTGATCCGATCTGAAAAGCTCTCGCGGAAACTCGCTTTCCTTTCGGCATTCGCCCGGCGTGGTTGTGAATCTCCGCTGTGGGTTTTCCATCGTGACCCGGGGGAGGGGGGCGGAGAGAAGAGATGGGGAAACACTGACTGCGTGCTCCGCTCGCTCGCGGGGCCCCTGGCACGCCAGGCTCAGCCTGTGCGCGCCTCTCTGTGTTTGTCTGGCCCCGCACCAATCTGACACGGGGTTAACGCGCTCCTCGGAGTTTCTCAACAGAGGAAACTTCTGGGAACCAAATAATCTGGCACTCGCCTCGTAAACTCTTTTCCTGTTGTGGGAAACAGCTCTTAAAATGCAATTAAATGCACGGGGTAAGCCCACGATCCACAGCGCTGCCCCCTTTTGCCTCCGGGCTCATTCCAATCGCTTCCCCGGTTCTTTTAACCACACCAGCCATCTAGACGTTCCTCATCTTTAAGGGTTAACAAAAAATATCGCGGTGACCTTTTCCTCTCGGTCTCCCTCACTCTCCCTTTCAGGCTCCGGTTCTTGAGCTCGCAGGGAGCCTGAACGGCTGTCTAGACCGATCTGTCACAGACGGACAAACAATACCCTTTCCCGGTCCCTCAGCCTCCGCCACTCACCTTAGAAATGGCGAAGGAAATAAAGAAACAGTGTCCGCAACATAATCCTTCACTGTACATGTGTAGCCTTCAAAACAGCCCACCTTCATGCCTGACAAATAGGATTTTGTCTGCTCTTTTAGCGTTTGCTACGACACACACTTTTTCTATTCCACGATCATAATACTTAGCTCAAAGTGCCAGGGCCTTCCCCGCCCTTCGGGAAAGATAGGGTCAGTGTGGAAGGCAGAACAAGAACCACCCCCTCCCCCAGTGAGCTGAAAACTTAAATGTTTCTTAATCACGCCCTTTCACACCCATCTATAGTCAACCGACGTGCTGCTCTGTCTCTAGCTCTCCCTAGGAGTTGCGTATTCAAGAGGGATGGTATTAGAGGTGAAGGTCCAATCCTGCAAAAAGCGGGGGAATAGCTAATGAGCTGTGCAACTCATTGATCCAGAGCATACTTCCTAATTAACTCTCAGTCACCTATTTGTGACAGCAATTCAAAGAGCTGAACTGGAGATAAACTGCCTGAAAAAAACAACCCCCCCCCCCAAACACACACCCGCCTTCCTAATCCCCAGAAAAGCAGCTAAGGTGCCCGCCCGTTGCCCTGTCTTCCTCTCAGAAAAACCGACGGCTTCCACTTAAACACTGAAAGGAAAATTAATCCGTGTACACCAATGCAATTGCACCGAATCCTAGACAAATATATAAGCACCAACGTCTCCGCGAAGAAGCTACATTAATGGACTCGCGTGACAGAAGCAGCCAGACACGATTCTCCAAGGTTAACAGAATGTAAATGTTCTGCGATATGGGGAAAAATGCAATTCTGTTGGCAAAGCTGAATTAAACACCTAGTAACAATTGATTTCGGTGGCTGGTGTCTGTTTCCAACGCCACGGCAAAAAATACCCAAGACTGCACTTAACACCACCTTATGGGGAGGTTTCCTCCTTTTTATCTTTGTTCCCGGATCGTACTACTAGGGTCGGCTACGCAGCCCTTTGCCAATCCCCACTTTATAGGGAGCGATGACCTCTTCGCCACGGAAAAGTTAATAAAGCCTTGAAACAACCAGGCTCTGCTACCAGACTGCAGGCGGGCTAAGCTCTTTTCCTTTTTAATACAAAACACGAATGCAAAGCTGCAGGCTCCGAGGAGCAGATGAAAGCAATGAGCGGACTTTCTGCAAAAGATTCATTAGAAGAAATTAATGCTGCAACAAGCTCCGAGGCGAGACTATTAAACACAATCCCACAGTTCGCCAGCGTTACACCAGTCATTGGTTCTCCCCACCACCCCCCCGCCCGCAACCTCGGATCCTACACACGTCGCGGAAAGAAGAAAGAAAGGAAGAGAGAGGAAAAAAAGAGGAACGTGAAACCCTCGCAAATATCGCCCCCGGACTCGCTTCACGAACATCAAATACATGCCCCATATGCTGCGCAGACCAGCCTCGGAGTTGGCGAGGGCTTGCAGAAAATAGACCTGTTTGTCCTTCCCCGGTCGGCCTTTGATAGCAAGTTCCTATCCTCCCTCTAGTTTTCTTTCCACTAAAAACTAGATTCAAAATTAATAAACTTCTACATCAGACTGGACCCCACACCAGCGACGATCTGTGAACGGGTAACCACGGTGACTGGCTCCCTTTCCTCCACCCCGCGGCCCCTAGCTTCAAAGCACAAAACCCCCCTGCATTCGCAAACCAACGAGAAAACCTCACGCAGCAGCGCCTTTAAAAATAGTGTGAAAAGTCCACCCTCTACCTGGCTCTGGAACAAACAGCGCCCGAAAGCCCCAGCCTCTTCCCCATGAATGTGGCTCTTCCGCTTGGGCTTCTCCACCCGATGCACCGGCGTGGAGGGCAGCCGAAGGCGAGGCCACGGAATACGAGCCCTCCCTCTCCCCCGATTTCAAAGTGTCCCCCACCCCCTCCGCCTGGGAGCAAGCCGTGGCGGCTGCCAGAGGTGGGGCTTTCACAGCCCTTTCCAGCTCGGAAAGCGAGACACGACGGGAACCCCCCACCTCCTCTTTCCTGCTGGGGAGCAGACAGAGCGCGACCGGCAGCTTCCCCTTTGCCTACCCCACCCTGCCTCCCCGGGGGCACCTCTACCAGCCAACTGCCGACAAACTTCCACTCCGCGGCACCCACGCCCGCGAGGCGCGCCCCAGGAGGCCCCATCGCCCCCGGGCGGCCAGCGACTGCTGCCTGCCACCCCCTCGCCCCGCTGCCCAAAGCGAGCCCTCGCCCCACGTCCCCCAGGGGAGCCCCAGGGCGGGCCGGGCCGTGGCGCTCCCCAGAGCCCCGCCGCCCGGGCCGCTCCAGACTCCGCGCAACCCCGAGGTTTCGAGCCGCACTAACCTTGTGCTCCGGCTGGGAGAGCAGCAGCGCCGAGTGCGGCCGCCTGGGTCCCGGGGCTTTAGTCCCCTCCTCTCCCCGGAAGGGAAGCTCGGGCTGGGTGGATGCAAAAAGTTTGCTGCTCCCCTCCCCCTCTCTCGGGGCGTGTGTCCGTGCCGCGGCGCTGGGCTGGCGGCGCTCCGTGCCGCGCAGGGGGCGGCAGCGGAGGCTGGCGGGGCAGGTGGCCGCGGCGAGGGCTCCGCAACCCGCGAGGCTCACTCGGGCTGCGGGCGCTGGGCTGGCAGCGCCATGTTGCTGGCTGCTCCGGGCTGAGTGTCCCCGGCCGGCGCCGGCTGCCCTCCTACATCGCGCCCCCGCCGCGGGGCCGGCGTCTCCAGTGGCCTGGCCGCGGCTTTGTGTGTGTGGCTGGGGATTTAATCCCCCTCCGCCGGGAAAGCCGCTCTTCCTCCCCTTGCCGCTGGGAGCCCGGGCTCCGTGTGCTGCACGCTGCGCTCCCCTCACATCCCCCCCTTCCTCCTCCTCCAGCCGCCGCCTCCCCCCTGCGGGCGGGCGCTGAGCTCAGGGAGCCGCCGCCAGCAGCAGCAGCGCCGCCACCGCGCTCTCCCGGAGCAAGCCCCCCCGCGTTTCCCTTCCGAGGCTTTTCTCGTCCCTTGACTGATTCTCTCCCTGCCCCCGGCCGGCCGCTCCCCGGGGATGGCTCCCCCTTCCCGCCCCTGCGGGCTGCTACCCCGCCCCCGCCTCAAAGCTGAGGGCGTCCCGGGGAGACTCCGCGCTCTCCTCAGCCAGCAGCGGCTGAGAGGAAAGTGTCTCCCCCGCCCGCGCCGCTGCTCCCCTCGCTTGCTACCCAGAAGGCCAGTGGAGAACCGCAATTACCATAAAGCTCCGCTCACTCCGCTCCGCCAAGCTGTCAAAGCCCGGCAGCGGCAGCAGCTCGCTCAGCCAGACAGCGCGCCGGGTGCCGCTCGGCCCCAGCACGCTGCCGCCGGGGAGCGCCCGGCCCGGCCCGGCCAGGGTCCGCGCGCGCTTCCCCGGCTCAGTCCCGCTCCCGCGCGTGGCGTGGGCTCTCGGGCCTCTTGCCGCGGCTCCCCCCGCCGCACACCTTTTAGCTTCGCTCCCAGCCTCCTCTCCCCCCCCCCGGCGCTAGTCGCTGCTCCACGCCGTGTTTGAGCAGCCCCCTTCCCGAGTGGGGGGGGGGGGGGCTCTTTATTCCCTGGTCCCACTTGCCAGTGTTACTCCGAATCGCCCCCGCTTGCTCAGGTGAGGGGACACCCCCCCCCCCCCCAGTGAAGCGCTCTCTTTCTTCAGACCCACTCGCGGCACTCCTTCCCCAACTGGAGTAGTGCCTTTGTTCCCTCCCGCTCGCTCTCCTTGGCACTCCCGAAGTACCCATCATACTCTCCATTCTCAGTCACATGCTCCCCCCCCCCCCAGGCTTTCCCGGCCCTCCCCCACTTTTCCATCACAAGTGTTTTCCCCGCCTCCCCCCACGCCACAACACGGCCACTTTTTAAATTCTCATTCACAGTCGTCCTCAAGTGGAAGATTGCCTTTACCCCCCCTCCACTCCGAAACCCACTTTCCACTTCGGTCCCCCCTTTCCCATACTGCGTCCCTCGCCCTTCCGCCAAAAAATGTCTTTCTCCACATGCATCGCAACGCTCAGCTTCTCGTTCTCATCGCACACACCCCGCCACTGGACTGCTCTACTTATCCCCACCTTTCCCATCTGAGCCCTTTTATGAAAAAGCTCCGTCTCTCAACGGCTCTCTTTGGGCGTGGAAATGCCACCCTGAGTATAAATGCCTGATCAGACTCCTTGACACATTTCCATAGGGTGTGAATTGTTTGGAAATAGTGGGGTGGCGCGGCGCGTGAAGAACGCAGTTCTCCTTCCTGGATTTGTTTCTACTCCTGATTTAAGATTTCTGCCTGGGTTTTGGAGCCCTTTAATCGCTGGGTTGGTGGTTATCTACTGCATCTATTTACTTTGGCAGCGCAGCTTTTGGCTCAGGCAGCTCAGCTGGTAAATTTCACGTTCGTAACGCCCGACTTGACAGATACTCATACATTTGGTTGCTCTGCGTTAGTGGTACAGTTATATAAAGGGCTAGGTAATTTTTCATAGTGTTAGTAGCTGAAATTAACAGTAGAAGAGAGACTACAGCATAGCCTTACCCCCATTTAAGGATGCTTAGGGGCAAATCCTGCTCACTTTACTCACACAAGTAATCTTTGGAGCCCGATACCGGTCCCATAGAAGTGACTTGGAGTTTTGCCATTGCATCTAATGGGAGCAGAATCGGGCCTTTATTAGTACTGTTCTGTGTTAATTCTGTCGATAGAGCACGGTTAACGTAGGCAATTTAACCTATTGTATTTTTCATCTCTACATGGAGGATTCAGTGTGAGAATTAAATAACGTGTTTACCTTAGTACTTTTACATACCCTTAACCTTGACTAAACAAGGTGCCTATTCAATATGGGAACAAAAGATATTGGTTCATAAAGGTTTATTTTGTAATGACAGGAGTGACTTATCTTTAAAGGTGGAAAAACAGAAATTCCCTAAAGAAGACTGGACTAAAAAAGTTCTGACAATAGAGTTGGTATTCTGTGAAATTTTATTCATACTGCTTTAGCTTTCGGTATGTATCTATTTTAAAATATCGTCCCTTTCAAAGCAGAAGTGAAATATCAACTGTTTGAAACCCGAAACTCTAGACACACAACTGAATTGCCTTGCCTTGGAGCCTCTAAAAACAGCTGATGCAAATGAAATGGGATTTTTAAGCAGTAGGTAGATACGTAGGCTTAAGAAAACAGTTGCAAGTTCCTTACACAGACACTGAGCATCTGAGATGTTTTCCGCTGTGATGATACCAAGAGTTCACATTCAAACATTGAATAAAGTTTCTATATTTTATTCCAGGTTTATCCGGTTCACATCTGAAAACTATCCCACAGGTTTTTTTAATCTCCGATAACAAGCAGAAGGACACCTGGCCTATTACCTTGTACAGCTATTTTTTTTATAAAGACGTTTTAGGGCTAGACATTAAAAGTTATTAGACTGAACACACGTGAGTTACAGACACAGAGCTGGAAGAAAGGCCTCTGGTATTTTTGTTCCCTGGGGGAAAACCTAATTAAATTGCTTTTTTTACTTGAAAAGTAGAACTATAGGTTCTCCTTGTGAGTAAAGTCTGCAATTGGATTAAGTTAATTCTCTGTAAAAAAAAAATTCTTTCTTTACATTTCCTGATTCACAGTGTATATGAAATCTACATGTTGTAATGAAACACTTACCCCGGCCCTTAGTTTAAAAAGGGCTCTGGTTTCACGCGTATTTTTAGAACTATTCCGTTCAAATGATCTTGAGGAAAAGACCAAACTGATCACTCTTATTTTTTAAAACTACTTTCTTTAACTACTTTTGTTCGGAGGAACAGAAACGTGTTTGTTCTTCGGTCTGCTTTATTGTTGTTTTTTCGCGTCCCAAAGCTTTGCAATTGGAGAGTGGCAGATGTGATCCACACTTCCCTGTGAAGCCATTGGAGCTGCAGTTCAATCCCTCAACCGGGTTGGCTCGGTTCTTCTGAACACACAGGGCTGTATTTCCTTCAAGCCGATGAAGGCAACGCCTCGGTAAATTTGGAGCATAGTGTTGCCTGCAGACTATCAGGCCGCCATCCCCCTCCCACAAGCCCTTAAGGGAGCTGACCTGGAGGTCAGGCCGCTGTGCACTGCACTCAGTGAAGGGAGGATTTCAATGAAAGCTTTAGAGAGAGCGCCGCCGTACACAGACGCTGGGGTCCTTGCGCTGATGTTTTTATAAAGTATGGTGAGAATGCGTTCACAAACACAACTGTTCCAATAACGTTAAGCACTTAACAACCTCGTAAAGACAAATCCATTGTTAACGGTAGAATGGGACTTCTAACATGAGGCCTGAAAAGGGGGGTTATTTCACTCCCTCTTAATTTACCTGCCATTCCATGAATCACAATAGTACAAATAATACCTTATTCTGAAATCTGCTCACTCTTATTTCTAGACTAGAAGGTGACGGGTTAAATCCCATACCAGCACTCAAAGAAAATCTTATGGCTAGTGCACTAGACTGGGACTTTAATCTCTGTGTGCCTCAGTTCTCCATCTGCAAAATTATAATAATAATAATAATACTTCCCCACCTTACAGAGGTACTGTAAGGATACATTAAATAATGCATGTGTGGTCCTCAGAAACTATGATGATTAGTGTCATGAAAAAGCCTACAAATAACAGATCACTATCCTGAGCTTTGAATTGTCCTGCCAGTTTGTGTCTTAAACCAGACCTTTATCCTTGCAAATTGTAAGTCTGTTTTTAATGGAAGTGGAGAAATCTGAATAACAAAGCAAGACAACCTTCAGCTGGCTTTATGCAGGGTCTGCACAGTAGTTCTTTCAGGCCTGACACAACGTCAGCATATTGTTACAAAATCCTACAAACTCCCATTGAAATCAAAGAGAGTTTGCATATTACAACTACTATAATTGTATTTTGAAGCACAGGGCAATTCTGTTCATAGTAGATCCATTTTTAGTTCCTTATGGCTAGCATCTGAGATTGTTTCCAAAGGGAAGGGACAAAAATATTGCTTCACATCCTTCCTCCACCCAATAAAACAGTATTGATGTTTTTGACATCTCCCAACTATGTTTTAAACCATCTTAACAAACAACAAAAGATTCAGTTTTATAATTTGTGTTTTGGGTTTAGGTCTGATTACTTGGTACCTCACAGTTTAAAACCCTGAATAATAACTATTATAATGGAAATGTCTATGGCTTGTACAGATCAGCATCATTCAATAACCAAATAGGAAAAATATGTTTAGATTTTGTCAAAGTTGTGACACTCATCCACAACATAGAGAAAATTCAAAGTTGAGGCTGTTTTTCTATCCTTAATGTATAATATTAAGGAAACAAACCCAGCAAAAGAGTTAAGGATAGTATGTTGGCCTTGTTTGTTGTTTCCTGTCTGGTTTTGGTACATGGCACAAACCGCACAAAATTGTAACAAACTAATTTAATAATTCCCACCTTCCTGAAATACTCTGTAGTCACCAGACTAGTACATCTATCCCTCCAGTCTCTCTACTTAGGCAGTTTTATGTATCATGTACCTGATCAGCTCCTTGAATAGGTAAATTACATAAAGATACATGCTTCCTGGACAAAGAAGGCTGTCCCTTCCAGTTATTGTTATAGGAAGCATATTGGAAAACCCATGATTAATATCTCCAAAACAAAACCATATATAGCGAGTGAACTGTAGCGGCCTCTTGAAGTTTAATATTTCAGCCATTTTGATTGTTTGCTTGTTTCAAAACACTAGAAACCGTTCGGGAAGGCACTGGTGAGCACGGAGTAGCTTTTTCTGCTGGCACACTGGAGAGCAGAGTTGTGTTATCAGACTCTACCTGTCACTTCTGGGGTGCCGGGGAAGCAGCAGCATGCCCATCCCGAGGGGGAGGGTTCACCTCCCAGTGCTCTGACAACCAATCAAGGAGCGATGTTGACAGGTTCTGAAAGGACTACTGTCTGAAATCCTGTCCAGTTTGCCTAGCAGGAAGATGCAGCTGCGAAGCAGGGCCCTGCAGGGGAGGGGGCCGAGGGGGGGCGAGGGAGAGGAGAATTATTAAAGGGAATAAAAAATAGAATACACTATTTTGGTTTTACAGCCCTTTTTATACTCTAGGTCGCAACGCAATGATCTAAATATTGGTAGCATACACGGACTGTACACGCAGACACTGAAACTACTACGGAGAGAATCTGAGCTCTGAACAGAGCAATTCAATCTCTGTGCGCCCTAATTGCGTGCTAAAATTCGTATTTAAATTAAAGCCCTTTGCGTCTCAAGTCTGAGTCTGCAGCTAATTTTTGCAGTTGATTTATAAACCCTCCATGATGGGGTTTTATACTGGAAACACTGATCAGACCCTTCAGTATGTACCAGGCATCTCTGTAATGCGCAATACACAGCGCCTGGAATCCCAGCCATTAGCGGCCTGCATGTGACACAGACAAACGACCAAATATCCACCAAGCTCCAGAGTTTAAATATCATACAATGGAAGGGAGAAACGCCATTATTTTAAAGCGTGTTTTTGCAGACCCTAGCTTGTATGTTAATAATTTGATACAAGCAGTGAATCACCTCCAGCTACCTTTTTTTAAAGGGGGAGGAAAGTCATGAGATAATCCTGTTTCTGAACAGCCAGTACAATTCTGCTAGTGGTTTAATAAACAGTGAGTTTATTCTATCTATTTTAAAGGTGGCTCTAAGTTCATACTTTAGAATGAAACGTGAAAACGACAGAATGTATTGAGGCCTCCAGAGTCAGTCGAATGCACCAATGAATCGTCCTTGTGGGCTGACTGGTATTAAGTGACTGGATTTTCAGTTCAGTTGAAAGCCCAGCAGCAGCGGTTTTCCTAACTTGGATGCACACGTATGGGATGGAAATGTGCAGCCTTAAAGCACGGTGGGGGGGAAGCATACGAGGCTTTCTGTGTTTGTACAGCGAACATCTCCAAATTTTTAAACAGAATTATTTTCATGGAAGACACCGAGAGATTCCTTTAGTCCCGTACTTAACACTTCGCAGTGTTTTTAGCAATTAAGGCAAGAGGGGGGTGGGTACAAAGATAAGCCACTTTTTTCGCCCTGCAAGTGTGAAAGATAAGATAAGTGTGTAAGCCGGGGCAAAACGTCCGCTTACAACCTCCCCCCAGCGATTTTGATCTGTCACCTCTTATCTCAAAAATGTTCATTTCGAAAGCAGCTTCAAAAAGCCAAAGGGAAATAAAAGTATTTTCAGTTTAAAAAAGGGCATTCACAACCAAGTTCCCTTCCACGCCGGTTTCTATAACTAAAACAAAGCAGTAGCTCAGTCAGCAAAGGTTTTCTTCTAAATGTGTCTGTTGGAAGCCAGAATTATTTACGTAATTGGTTAAATTAAATAAAACTAGGAATAATTAAGATTTACTGTGCATCAGAGCTCTTGTTCTCACTCACTACACTGAGCTACTAGCCAGGCTTTTATTTTAGTAGTTAAGGAACTTGTCTTTGTTTTACTAACCACTCACTGAGTTGAAACTAAACAGGTAGCTGTATTTGGGAGGGTCACATAACAGTGTCAACATATGGTGATTGTTAATACAAAATAAGAGCCTCTGCTGACTTTTTACAGGCCTTTTTAGAGTTAAAAACGGGGGAAATGGCATAGGACTGGCTGCAGATTGAACTAGTGCAGAAGTAGATTTAAAGAAAAATTCACAAAAGAGAGGGCTTTCTCAGATTTATACATCTAGTTAAGTTCTAAAATTTCACCGCATTTTATATGCTATCTGCTTCTCATTGGAGCTAACACAAGGCGGCTTCTTCCCATCCCGTTGTAGGCACATCCCCAGACACCGCGGTCTGGAATAGAAGTAGAAGGACACGCAGCCCCTTCCTCCAGCCCGACAGGCCCAGACACACAATTTCTCCAATGTAGCTTTTGGAGACATTCAGCACCTCTGAACGCGGCAGACACTGAGGAAAGAAGCAGAACATACAGCCCCCGGCCCCCACCACCAGACACACAGGCATACGACCACCAGCCTGGAATATGAAGTGACGCTCCTCAGAGCACAACAACCCCCAATCCCTCTTTCCGCCAGGACAGAATCGGGACATATTTATCCCTTCACTCATCCCCTAGGACCAGACTTTAAATCCAGGAAGACACACACATTGCACATTCAGAGCCAGGCATCTCCTCCACCTCCCCTTCTCACACATGCTGAGAACAGGGCCCAGGCATGAAGACACCCTCTCCCACCACCCCAAGAAGCCAAGGCCACAGGGCCGAGTCCCAGCCTTCAGCAGCTCTTCTTCACTTCTCTCCCTCCGATCATGCCTCCCAGGGTGCAGCAGCTCCCAAACCCCGGCTCAGTCTAGACAGACAGCGCAGCTCTCCGCCATAACACACCCTCCCCCCACCCCGTCCCTTCCTGGTTGGGAGCGCACGCACGGAAGCACACCGGGCCCGGCCGGCTTAGCAGCCCCGCCGACGCAGTTGCTGAGGGCGCAGAGCTGATCTCCATGCTGGGAGAGGGGAGTTCCCCGAGGCCCGGCCCGGCCCCGGTCTCCTCCTTCTCAGAAACCCGCCGCAGTTATTTTCTCGTAGCGAGTGGGTCAGCAGCTGATGACAAAAAACCACCTCGCTAAGCCCTAGCCCTAGGCGATTAGTCATCCCCAGAGTTCCCCTAAGTCACAGCAACTTGGCAAGCCCCCAAGGCCAGCCGTTAGCAGGGTCTGCGTCTCCTGGCTCCCCAGGCACCCTCAGCTACTGAGTCTGGGGCGACCGCGACAGAGGAGGAGGAGGGGGGCTATATGGGGGGACAGGAGGGGCTGTTGGGCTCCTTCCCAGGCGTTTCTCGCTCTCAAATGATTGCGAAGCGTTTTATCTTCACAGTCACATCAGCAGCTAACGAAGCTCGGCGGCTGCAACCCACACGACTCTTGTTCCCTGCATTTATCCTTCAATAAAAGCCGATTCCTTTATTAGAAACAGGAGACTTGTCTCCTACCCGCCCCTATCAAATCCCAACTGGCAAAGCGCAGCCGACACCTCCCTCCCCTCCCCCGACTCACACACAGACCCTGGCCAGAGGCAGCCCACACTCCCTATCAACTCCCCAACCTGGGGCAGCCCACACTCCCCCCGCACCAGGGCCAGCCACCCTCCCCCATCAATCCCTCCCCCCTTCACATACCCCCTACCAGGACCAGCCAACCCTCCCCTCAAATCCCCCCCACCAGAACCAACCAACCCTCCCCCCATCAACCCCCCCCCCATCAAATGCTCCCCCACCAGGGCCAGCCATCCTTGCCCCCACCAAATCCCCCCTCACCAAGGGCAGTGGCTGCCCCCATCTAATCCCCCCTTCACCAGACGCAACCCACACGACTTTCCTTCCCTGCATTTATCCTTCAATAAAAGTCCTTTCCTTTATTAGAAACAAGGCGCTGTCTCTCCCACCGCTTATCAAATACCCCTCGGCAGGCGCAATCAACACCCCCACACCACATCCCCCCCCACTTCACCACCAGGCGCAGCCCTCCCCCCCAAAAAATTCCCCAGCATGAGCGGCAGCCGTCCCCCTCCCCCCTCCCCCTTCACCAAGCGCAGCCAACACCTCCCTCCCCTTCTCTCTTGCTCTCAAATCCCCCATCACTAAGCGCAGCCAACCCAACCCCCTCCTTCCCCCGGCTCAGCCAACCACCCATCAACCCCCCCTCACCAGGCTCAGCCCCCACCCGTCCTTTAAATTCCCCACCCACCCCCAGGCAGCAGCAGGTCTGCGAGGCGGCCGCGAGCTTGGCTGGTGTGTGACTAGCAGGAGCCAGAGCTGCCGCTGCCTGCCCAGGCTGCGCGAGGCTTCCCCGGGCGAGCCAGTGTCCAGGGTGCCCGCGTGCTGCCTGCCCCTCCTCCCGCGCTCCGTATCGCCCGGGCAGCCGCGCCTGGCTCCAGCGGAGGCAGGTGATTCTGCCAAGCACAATGAGGGGTTTGAGCGCTGGATAATAAAGCGCTATTCAGGGGGCTGGGGGCGGCGGTGCCCGGCCGCGCTACCGGCTCGGGGGCGGTAGCTCTCGCCCGGAGAGACCCCCCCTCCCCTTCACACCCACACAGGGTCGGGCCCCAGAGGCGGAGAACTCGCGGCGCACCTCGCCCCGCGGGGGAGGAGGCTGCAAAGGGCTGGCAGCAGCCGGCGCGGGGCCGCGGCTCCCCCTCCCTTAGGAGGGAGCGTAAAGCTCTAGGGTTGCAGCGCCGGCTCCTCCTTTCCCCGCTGCCTGGCGGGCGGGGATCGCCCAGCTGCTTCCCCGCGATAAGGTGCAGGGTGTGAAAAGCGAGAGGAATCAGGGGTCTTGGCTCTCCGCCCCCGCTGTCGGAAGCGGCGACCGCGCAGCCCACCCCTGGGTGCGGCAGGGCTAGGGCTCGCCCCCGGGGCCAGCTGTGCAAAGCAGGGGGCGCGGAGCTCCCGCTCCAGGGGCGGGGGCCCACGCAGCAGCGCTGTTCCACGCAGGGAGGTCGGGGCCCGCGAGCCCCCAGCTGCCCCCACCCCGGGGCCTGGCTGGCCGCGCTCAGGCTGGGGCAGGCGTTGTTTTGCGATCCGGCTTTGCAGCGAGAGGCTGAGCGCCGGGATCACGCGCAGGGAGGGAGGGACGGGGGGGGGGGGAGCGAGCTGCGGGCTGTGTGGGCGCGGGGCTGGGAGGGCGGCTCCGCCTGGCTGCCTGCTAATCGCACGTTTTCCGCTGCTAAAAAGAAACCGAGAGACACCGTGGCCGAGCCGAGCGCTGTCTGTGTGGCTGTGCCAGGAAAAGATGGCGCTGTCTCCCCCCCGCTCGGCTTCCTCTTCCTCCCCGCCAGCCCAGCTGAGCCGGGCAGGTTTCCGAGCCCCCTTGTTCTGCCGGACCCCGTTAGCCTCCCAGCCGCGCGGCGCCTCCCCCCCTTTCCCAGCCTGGTATTGGCGGGTCCCCTTTTCTCCGCAAGGCTCGCCTTTGTCTGGCGCGCTGCTCTCTGGCCGGGGAGGCAGTTTGGAGGGGGGACTCCCCCAGCAGCTTCTCTCCCCCCCCACCGCATTTCCTTCCTCTCCCCACGGGCAACAGGGAGGCGAGCGAAGGGGCCGGACCTCGCTGCCGGAACCTTTGGCGAGGGATCTGGCTGGGTTTGAGACACAACGTGACCTCGCCGGGCTCCGGCTGGCTCGCCCTGGGCTTTGTGTGTGACGGGACTCCCCCTCTTCCCGTCTCCATGGTCTCCAACACCTTTATTGCCGGGGGAAAAGAACTAGCGTGCGTGGGTGCGCGCCCGGAGGGAGTGGGCAGGAGGTGCGCAGCGCTGGTGGCCTGTTAGTGCAAGAGGAGTTTTACCTGCCTGGAGTTGTTTTATGGGGCTGTACACAAAAGGCGGTACTGGCGCTTTGCATTTGCCCCTTTGCATTTGCCCCTGTGAAACCTGCTCTGCTGGGGGGATTCGCGGCAGGACGGGGCAGACACTCGCTGAGCTAACAGTTCTAGGGGCTCTCTCCCTCTCTACGACACCCTCAGAGTTGCCCAAGTGCTAACTTTTTAAACCCAAATCTGCACATTAAATTCAGCGTTGCTCTTTCCGAGTCCTGTTCTGTTAATTGCACATGGCATTGGAGCGCTGCTCGCCAGGGATGCATGAAGGCCTCAGAGATTAGTCTCAGGCTCGTTCCAGCCCTTCCTAATCGGACTTTTCTTAAAACAGCCCTGAGTTGTGACTGATTTTCAAGGCGTTTTCATGGCTAATATCTGCTCTAGGGACGTGGTGTTTTGAGTTAGCCGCTTGCCCAAGCTTATAGCTACGAACTATGTAGCAAGAGGTCAAGTCTGCAGGGGGTTTGTGTGCCTGCAAATCTATTTGTGTAATGATGATTTGCATTAAAGGAGCATATATTTCCCCCTCTTGGATGTAAAATGCACAATCAGTGCTGGTGTTTCTAGGCAGAGGCTTTGTACCACAGCGTGATCTCACTGAAGGTGTCTATTTTGCCTTCTGTAGACCAAGAGAAATAAGACACTTTATCAATGATTTCTGGCGCCATTATCATAGCTAATTGTTTTATCGTCGTTTAAATCTGGATAGCATGTGATCTCTTTCACATCCCCTATTCCGACCAAAGGTTTTTTATTTTTTGTGCGTGGTAAATTGTGACTTGTAAAATTAGCCTGTCTAAATTAGCTGCGAAAGGGTTTGCATGTGGCCTTTTCAAATGTTTCCTTTAGCCCACGCCTACTTCATCTATTTGGTGATCAAGAAATGGTGTGTGGAGTGACTGAACCTAATAACTTGTCCACTTGTTCATTTCAGGGACATTGATTTCTGGTTCCAAGGCACTCTGTTTAGCACTGCCTACAGCTCCGGGGCATTTTACAGATGGCCTTTAGCCTAGATAAATATAAGCGAGAATGTGAACGTTATTAGCCAAATAAATAAATACATCATTAACTTATGCACAATGTTATTTTAGCATCATTTCCAAAGAGAAATTATACCCAAGTGGCAGAACGAAAAGCAGCACTCGGGGATACTTTGTCCTGTGTGTTGGGTTTTTACTTCCTCCATTTTAAATTTTGCCAAGAGCCTGACTGGCAAACTCAGTTGTTAAACGAAGGGACATTCTACGTCGTCTAATAATGCGCGGTTTAGAAAAATCTCGAGACGTTTCACTAACCTGGTCTCTCATTCAAGATTGAACATTAACAAATCTCGACCCCCTGTGGCACACCCGGAGGCCTTGCCTTTCAGACCTTTGTCTGCGTTTGGCAAGGCAGACACCAAGCACTTTCCTCCTTAAATGGAGTTGGGTTAATACGATTACAGCAGGGCTAGTTTTAGATATTTTTGTAGATTAAAAAGCATGCGGGCTGACCCTCGGAGCCATATTATTGAACCGATACACTTACAGGGGCAAGTGCCTTGTCTGTTGACTCAGTTAAATGTTCAAAATCCCATTTGCATTTGCTTCTCGGCATATCATGAAGGTTTGATCAAACTCCCTGCGCCTAAGGAAACAGTGGCAGTAAATAGGCAGAAGTTTACACTGCCAAACAAGCACAGGGCAGGCAGGTTTTGCCTGTAAAGTGGAAGGGGAAAGAGTCGCCCAAACCTTCACTTAACTACGCTGCACCCTGCTCAAAAGTCTCCAGAGAGCTGCAGTAAAACCATGATTTGGGAGGACTACCAAGCCGATTTCACTTTGATATTAATCGCCACGGGGGTTCCTCAACTGATTTGTAATCAGGAAAATGGGAGCTGCTCTCACGCTCACCATAATAAACGGCGAACGCATTTCTGCGGGCTCCCAGAGTAAATATTGCATAGAAAACAGACTGTGTTGGAAAGCAGAAATCTTCCACTTCTTAGCACTTAGCAACCGAGGGAAGCGTTGTGCGCTCTCCCTTGAGCCAGGCTCGATGTGATTTACTTTCTGGTTGTGAGGCAGATATTCACTTGTCAGTTCAAGGGCAGGACAGAAACGGTGCACGCGGAGTTTTCTGGACAGAAATCTCTCATTTCCAAGACTCTGCTCTATCCCCAAAAGCCACTCTCCGTCTCCAGCACCTTTGTTCTGCGCGCAGCTGCCTTTAGTTTCACCGTTCTACCCTCTCCCTGCGTTTCACTCCCTCCTCGGGGGGTTGTGGGGGGGAGGCTGATTATAAATGACAGGGAAAATTATAAGATCTGAAGCTACAGCGAGCAAACAGAAGCGGGCTCTGCTCTCTGAGGGCCCAACCCCGTTTATCGCCAGGGCAGTTTTGCCTGTGAAAGCAGGATGGGGCTCTACACACAGACTGGATTTCCCTAGCAAGGATAAACACATTTAAGTCACCTGGCCTGATTACTCGGTACCAGGTTTATATTTGTGTTGCAGGGCTGCTTCTCAAAAAAAAAATCGATGCAAGTGTGTAATGACTTATCTGTAGGGCCCTACCAAATTCATGCCCCATTTTAGTCAATTTCAGGGACATAGGATTTTGAAAATCATAAATGTCCTGATTTCAGCAATTTAAATCTGAATTTTCAGGGTGTTGTAATTGTAGGGATCCTGACCCAAAAATGGGTTGTGTGGGGGTCACAAGGTTATTGTAGGGGGGGTTGTGGTACTGCCACCCTTGCTTCAGCGCTGCTGCTGGTGGCAGCGCTGCCTTCAGAGCTGGGAAGCTGGAGAGCGGTGGCTGCTGGCCGGGATCACAGGTCTGAAGGCAAAAAAACTACCAGCAGCAGCAGCAGCGCAGAAGTAAGGATGGCATGGAATGGTATTGCCGCCCTTACTGCTGTGCAGAGCTGGGTCCTCAGTCAGCAGCCGCCACTCTCCAGCCGCCCAGCTCTGAAGGCAGCAGGGCGGAAGTAAGGGTTGCATGGAATGGTATTGCCACCCTTACTTCTGCCCTGCTGCCTTCAGAGCTGCATGCCCAGCTAACAGCTGCCACGCTCCAGCTGCCCAGCTCTGAAAGCAGCACAGAAGTGAGGGTAGCAATACCATGCCCCTCCCCCCCCTAAAATAACCTTGCAACCCCTTGCAACTCCCTTTTGGGTCAGGACCCCCAATTTAAGAAACTCTGGTCTCCCTCCATGAAATCTGTATAGTATAGGGTAAAAGCACACAAAGACCAGATTTCACAGGAGGAGACCAGATTTCACGGTCTGTGACACATTTTTCATGGCCTTGAATTTGGTAGGTCCCTACTTAGCTGGTATTACAGTCAGTTCAGGGCTTGTGCTAAAACCCATCTGAATACAAGAGTGCCCTTTAAAGAGCACTAAGGTTACGGCAAAAGCCAAGGAACTAACATTTAGGACTTAAACTCCTCATCTCATGCACTGCTGTCTTTAAAAAAAAGTCTGCTCCGAAAATGATGAGAAATTAAAATTATTGGGATTTTTGCCTGAATAAGGTCTGCAGGAGGGACCATTTATTCAGGAACTGACTCCAGCTTATGACAAATAGTACATTGCTTCTCAGTACACTCATTGGCTTGAATGGGACTAATCACAGACTAAAGTACTAATTCAGCAACGAGTAGGGCAGAATCACAAGTCTTCATCAAGGCTGGTCTTTAGCTACCAGAGTATAAGGACTCCTTCCAACTTTTACATACATTTCTTCTTGGGAAAGCACCCAAGGGTTGAAATGTCTCTGCAACAAGTACATAGACATAGGCCAAAACCACACTTTCAAATAATAGCTAAGGAGCTATTATTGGCTATTCATCTTTATTTCATGGGCTGTTTTGTTCTTTTCACATCTGTAACACGGCTGAATGGATTCTAACCACTACATCTGGGGTGCAGAGGCACATATAAACACACCTGGTAGGAAACATCTTATTTAAACCCTTTGAAGGAAAACCTTCAACTCAAACTGGTTTTTTCCAGCTATACTTCTGAACAGGCTAGTGTGTTATGGACACAATGACACCGTTAACTGTAGCAGGGAAATCGGGATTACATCCAATATGTTTTGGGGTGATGAAACTAAGGTACGCACTAACCTTATTCATAAAGCGACGCTCAAAGACCAGTTATGGGACAGTTCCATTTAGGAGATTGTTACAGAAGAGAGAAAAGAAAGTGGCAGGATGGCGCTGACGTAGCAGAGATCCTTGGGTGAAGTGTTTCTCTGTACTAACGCGAACCTGCTATTTAATCCATTTATACAAGTGTTCGTGTGACTGTGTCGGCAAAGCGGTTGGTGAGGACTGGGAGGCTCTGAGCACTGTCTAGGAGGAGACTCTGGAAGCAATGTGTTTGCTACGTGACGCATATGTCACCTAGTAAGAGCACAGAGTAATGCACAGAAGTACCAAATGGATAGTGACAGCCAGGGGGGGGCGGGGATTGTGCTCCACTGTCCTTTCGGCACGTGTAGTCTTCGCTGGCTTGGCAGAGCTGTGTCTTGCAGCAGAGTGGTGTAGCTAGCTCTCACTCTGTGGCAGGAGGCTCTGACTGGCATTTCCCTCAGTCTTCGCTGAAAAGGGAGGACTCCGCTGGCATCCCAGAGATGAGACACTCAGACTTCTAGACTTCTGGCGAGTATTTCTAGAAACACGGCGCCTTAACGAATCGACTCTTTGGAGCCCCCCTTGTTGGACCCTGAAACTAGAGGTTCTCGCCTACTTCTTGCACCATTGAGTTCTGAGAGAAACGTTTGACTAACTCTATTGTGCCCCACGGGGCGACTCTTGGGGAAAACGATCTGCCTTGTCTAAACTGCCTTTGTTGCCGCATAAACACGAGATGGTCCTGACTACCCCGCCCTCTGCTATCAGCAGCTAATTCAAACTATGCGCATTTAACCTGGAGCCTTTTTCCTGAGCACCCTGATTATGGTTTGGTATTCCAAGTCATTAGCGACAAATGGAGCTGGTTCTTCAACAAGGCAATGGCCCCCAATGATCTAGCCTGCCTGCATTTTCTGGGGCCCTGTCTCTATGCCCTGCATAAGGCTTGCAGTTCTTCCAGTCAGGCCTGGAGTGCTTCCGAGTAGAAACAGCTAGCTAAACTAGTCTATTTTTAATTCTTTTTGTCCCATGAGGTCAAAGTTATTTTTATAGCCCTATCTCCAGATCTCCCTCTCTGGCCTCCAAGGAGGTCTTAGACCAAGTAAGTAAACATACACCACTAGCCCCAGATATTAAGTCCAGTTGAAGGCCTATGTCATGCCCAGGTTCTTAAGCAGCAGGCTTGTCTTCTTATTCTCCAAAATCCTGCAATTATGCAAATGTTTGGGATGTTTTCCCCTTTGATGTGAACTTCCTCAAAATTATCCCTTCTCATTACGGAGCATGAAAATGCCTCTTGGACATGTAAAATGAACTACAGAGCTCCTTTCATCCTCTTGTGTTGTGTTCCTAACAATAGTCTCTCAAGCCCTGCAATCTTAAATTCTTTGAAATTGAATGAAATAAGCTTCCCCAAGACTTCTCTGCCATGACTATGTTAGGGGGGCACTCTGTGCAGCCGATGGATGTTTTGTTTAGGGAAGGACTGAAGGATCGTGTCCTGACCTAGGTCATTGACTTGGATGTAAATTTTACTTCCTGCTTATTCCTCCAGTTCCCAAAGGGTGTGGAGTCTTGCATTGTTATTCTGAGAGCAGCATAGATTTATGGTAGTATGTTATGACAAGTTGATCTGTGTTCTCAAATTATGTACAACTAATGGGTTTACGCCCCTATGCAGCTAGGAATTCACATTTGCTTGTGCTGTTTTCCATCACCATTGACCTCCCTATCTCTCCCATGTGCAGTGAGTGTAAGTTGATACCCTCTTATCTACTAAGAGAAGCTCATGAACAAGTCACTAGAGAGCATGAAGCTGACCAGAAGTTGGTGGTCAGTCATATTAATTTTATCCAAAGTGGACAATTTGCTCAGTCTGCCTGCCTGGTGAATTTGCAAGGCTTCACTGACATCATTCCCTACTTCACTGTTTGCACATGAAACACTCCAGTGTGTGTTTAAGACATCAAATAACAGAGCTCAGTCTCTGAGACACTTTTAACTCAGTGTTTTGTTGCACCAATTACCATCTCTTGTTCCATTTCTGATTAGGAAGATTAACAAGGCACTGAATGTACCTTATATTTAGTATCTCCACAGAACAACAGGTATGATTTACAAGACCCCTGAGAGTCATAGCAGGTTTTCTTCATTTAAGGGACTAGAAACCAAGCTGTGCCTTGAAAACTTACCTCCTTCCTCCCCCTTGAGAAAAATATTGTGGTTTAGTAAAGACAATTGGCTGGAGGTATTTTTTATGAAACCTCATAAAGGTTAATAGCTTAAATAATCTCAAGAATATCTAGGTGTCTCTCTAAACCCTCTTACCCTTTCCCCTGCCATTCATTCAGACAAGCTGCAGGGCTCTTTAGGCAAATACCGTCCTGTTAGAGAATGGATTTCTATCTTTAAAACAGGTCAAATTGCCTTTTGCCTTTTTCTGCTTCTTTGTGATGTATAAAGAAGGGCTGAAAGGAGACTTTAAGGGGCAAAGGGGTGGCACTCTGGGGTGTTGGCTGCTTATTTATTTATTTATTTATTTATTTATGTTCATTAGCATTTCAGCTCTTACGTAACCTGTAATATTATGGCAGTTAGAGAACTAGTGAAATTGTGGCATCACAAGACAAGACTGCGCAACTGGGAAGTGGTTTTTGTCAGACTGTTTTAGAATTCTTTGTCTTGTTTGTTAACCACTATTTAACTCCATTGCCCAATGAATGTTTGAAAGAGGAGTCTGTTTTAAACAGATGTAACACCCTCGCCTATTTACAATTAAGATCTGAGTGTTCACAATACACACCTTTGAGACCCTCAGGAATATCAGGGATTAAGAGACTTGAAATAGCTGATTCACAGATATTAAGGCCAGGAAGGACCATTATGATCATCTAGTCTGACCTCCTGCATAACATAGGCCAGTGAATTTCACCCAGTCCTCAGGCCCATAACTTTTGCCTGAATTTTTAGGAAGGCATCCAATCTTCATTTAAAGACTTTAAGCGCCAGAGAATCCACCATATCCTTAGGTAAATTGTTCCAATTGTTACGTACCCTCATTGTTAAAAATATGCCTCTTATTTCTAGTCTGAATTCATATCATCAGCTTCTAATCAGTTTATCTAATTATGCCTTTCTCTGCTAGAGTAAAGAGCTCTCTAGTATCAGAAATCTCCACCTCTATATACTTGTAAATACCATGTCAAATCAGCTCATATCCTTCTCTTGGGTAAACTAAATAGATTGAGTTTCTTTAGTTCGTCACCCTAAAATAGATTTTCCAGACCCCAAATCAATTTTGTAGCTCTCTTCTGAACCCATACTAATTTCTCAACATCCATTTTAACATGCAGACACGAGAACTGGACACAGTAGTCCAGTAATGGTCTCATTAATGCTGGAAACAGAAACAAAGGCACCTCCTATATCTACTCTATATTCCCCTGCGTACACACCCAAAAATAGTGTTAGTCTCTTAGCCACACTATCACACTAGGAGTTAACGTTCATTTGTTTTCAAGCGTGGCCTCTTTAGCCTCTTAGAGTTGGTATGGCAAATTCCACCTTTTCATGATTCTCTGTATGTATATATATCTTCTTACTATATGTTCCATTCTATGCATCTGATGAAGTGGGCTGTAGCCCACGAAAGCTTAAGCTCAAATAAATTTGTTACTCTCTAAGGTGCCACAAGTACTCCTGTTCTTTTTGCGGATACAGACTAACACGGCTGCTACTCTGAAACCTTCCAAAATACAGTTCCTTCATGCTGGAACTGTAACCTACATTCTTTGTCCCTTAATGTATGGCATTGCATTTGGCTGTATTAAAACATGTCGTTCAAAGTGAGTCCAGTTTACCAAGTAATCCAGATCGCTGTGTAGAACAGACCCATCCTTACAATAATTTATCACTCCACCGATTTTTGTATCATCTGCAAACTTTGCCAGCAATTATTTTATATTTCCTTTCTGATATTACTAAGGTTTAAAAAAAAACAGAAAACAAAAAAACAGAAAAAAAAAGCTTTGTTTTGAGAAATAAAGACGTCATTCAGGCCTTCTTTCCCCAGCATAAAGAAGCAAAGAAGTCCAAATCCATGTTTTAAATCCTTCACAGATCACCTTTAATAGTTGTTCTCTGCAATATAGACTCTATTAAAAACACTGACTTTGTTTAGAAGTCACCCATCTGCATGCAGGATATTATTTTCCGCATATTGGGCATCAGTTGATCAAACTAGGGAGTCTTTTTTTGCAAGGTAGGCTTTATTTTACACAGTTTGACCACCATAAACTTTCACAGTGGCTGCGGAAGTCTTACAGACAGAGTGAAGTGCTTTTTCCTCAAAACTAGCTACTTACAGGGCTTTCAGATTAGTGCTAACCCATGAGATATGTTAATCTATTGAAGCACAAAGAAGCCACTGCAGAACTCCTGCATTTTCTGCCTTTCTTCATCAGTAACACCTGAATCCAGCTGTAACTGTAAATTATAAACATGAGAAAAGAGGTGATAGTTGACATTACTCAACCCACCCTCATTGTGTTCATCCTTTTTATATTCTGGGTCATCTTCTGGAGCTAAGGGTGACCGTATCTAGGGGCTCAACTTGCCTGTTCAAGTATGTGAGAATATCAGTCAAAGGTTCCCGGGGGATAGATGTCTTAACTTCACAGCACCTACTTCCCTACTCCCCTGCTTTATTCTCAAGCTACACCTGCAGTTTAACTCAAAGACAGCTGAACGGGTCACCTCAATGGATGCCAAAAGATTAGATTCACCTACATAAAATAAATTATGATTGAACTCCAGCTTCCTCTTATCATTTGTATCACAGTATTTCCTAGACACTCTATCAAAGATCAAAGCCACATTGTGCTAGGCACTGTACAAACATACATTGAGAGAGTCTCTGCCCTGAAGAGCTTTCTTATAAATTACCTGTCCTGAGTCTCATAAACAGGCTTCCCCTCTGCCCTCCTCCAAATGTTGCTTCTTTAGCATACACAGCTTGGACATACATTAATATGTATATTACCCTTTCTACCAAATATGATGGAGACTAAGTTTTGTTCTAGATTGTTTCTTTAGATCTTTTTAGAAAAAGGGAATGAGCATACACTCTTATATCATGGTCATACGCCAGCCTAGAGAGATGATTACAATCAATACTAAGCTTATTGGCCTAGGAATTGCAATCTAGACCAATCATTCATATATTCACACTGGACCAATAATGCATATATACCATGTCAGAGGTCATAGTACAAATTGGAGACTTTGGCCAGATCAGTTGGTGTGGTGTGGCTGCACCATTCACATGGTCTGGCGGTAAAGCTGGTTTAGCTGGCCCAGGAAAGCTCACTGTACATAAGGGTGATCATCCAGTGGCACAGAATTAGGGTCTCCTCTGCAACTCATCTTCCCTGCTGCTTGTGTATCAGTGTAAATGGGATGTGGCTATAGGAAAGGGGACATGGCACTGATACACCTGCATTATGCAAATCCCCAGATGCATCTTTGCCCCCATGTGACCTTTAAAACCTGGTGTAAAGTAGAGGAGCCTCAGGCTGCTGTAACACAACCAGGGGGATCAGCCAGCACAGAGCAACACCAGGATCAGGGCAGTGCAAATGTGAGATTTAAGCCACCTTTTTGTACACACACCTGATATATGCTCTGTGCAGCATAACTGCCCCAGAGGTTCTGGGCCCTTATATTTGCGCATGTAGGGGAAATTACTTTTGCAATGACCCATGGCACAGCTTTCAGCTCCTAACAGCAGCAGTCATTCATTTGTATATTCAGATATCCACAGTTTATGATAACTGAGTCATACAGGTTTGGTCTTTCTACATACAGCCCAAACTGTCCTAGCTAAGAGAAAGCTTGTGTCTATAGATATATTTGTCTGTCCTGATCAGGGACGTCCTCTCACACAGTTGTTATCACTGCCCTCTAAATGACTGTTATGCAGACCTCGCATTCAAAGTAGGTTCTTAGTTTGCCCTCTCTATAGAAAGTGAACATGGAGTAGTCACCTTTGTTATAAAGCACCATTGGGTTGTAGGTAACTCACATGGGCTCCACATTAATTTCAATGCATCAAAATGCAATTTGTAATTTTAGAAAGCTAAAGAGCTAAAAACTAGAAGACATGCAGTTTTGGGTCACTGTATGCTCAGGATCATTCCTGTCCTTTCGAGTTTACCTATCACTGCATATAGCCAAACTGCTCATTACAACATGTTCTTTCTTCCATTCAGCTATGAGGAAAGTTAGTCTAGTTTGATGTACTGTTTCTGGGCCTGCTCCTGCTCCCATCTGACTCTCTGGAGGTTTTGTCAGTTTCACAGAGAACAGCATTGGGATACATGTGTCTAAAGCCAATAATGACCTACCCTTGTTTAAATATCATACATCAGAGGGGCCCACAGGAACCTAGGCCAGGAGAACTGTTCCCCTACAAGCTATTGTTTCTTTTTTAAAAGCACTGAAGACCCAATAGTCTCCATGAGGCCTCACTCATCCAACTCAGATCTGTACTGTTCTCTGCAAGCTGTTGGCTGGCTGATGCAGGTGCCACTAAGGGTACGTCTATACTCACGCGTCCTGTCGGAGGCGCTGGATCGAGCTTCTGGGTTCGATTTATCACGTCTTGTCTAGACGCGATAAATCAAACCAGGAAGTGCTCCGCCGTCGACGCTGGTAATCCAGCTCGACGAACGGAGTAGGCGGAGTCGACGGGGGAGCCTGCGCGCCGCGTGTGGACCCCGGGTAAGCGCTTTTTCATTCGAACTAAGATAGTTCGACTTCAGCTACGTTATTCACGTAGCTGAAGTTGCGTATCTTAGTTCGAATTGGGGGGTTAGTGTAGACCAGCCCTTAGACAGTACAACTTTGCAGAACTTTATCCTTCACTGTGGGTGAAGCTCACCTCTGAAGGCTAGCACTAGGCCTAGGCCTCACTTAAGTCCTGTTTTGAAGGTGTAAGTGGGATTTAAGAGATGCATAGGCCATGTGCTTGCACTCTGAACAAAAGTGAGTTTCACCCTGTCTTTATTTTTTAAAATGAATATTGTATAAATAGCACTCCAATTTATCTTAAAAATTAATGAAGATACACATCAACAAGTTCAAAGTTCTTCTATGCCTGTGGAGGTATCTGAGCTTAATCCAGTCACTTCATAAGAGAAATTAGGCCAGGAAGAAACTAATCCTCCATTTAAATAAATGGGGAAGTATTGGTCTTTGAACACCTGTATTGAGACTGGTTGTACTTTAAATTGTTTTTCTTTAATTTAGGGCCAGACAATGTCTACAGGTTTCAAAAGAAGATAATCTGTTCCTCAAAATGGTGTACATCTGATCTCCATGCTTCTTCCCTTCTGTTTTCTCCCTGTACTGTGAGATCAGACCACTTCAGCATGAGGGTAGGTGGGGCCTCAAGCTGACATCAGGCTTTCAAGTGGAGGAAACAATGGGCTGGGCTGGGACGAGTGGGCAGAAGAATCGGAGACAGGGGAAGGAGATAAGAAGCGCACTGTTCCTCAGTGTGGGGATGGCTGCAGAGTTTCTGTCTTCATCTGAAACTCCTGACTGGATCTGGCGTTAAAATGAAGGAAATAGCCCACAGTTCCCTGCACAGATCTCAGAAGAACCTCCAGGGAGATTTGAAAATGCCACCAGGGCATCATGGGACAGTAGTGGAGGATTATCTGAACCACTCCATTCTGAACCATTGTAGTACAATCTGCACTGGCATTAAACCAGTGCAGGCTGAATTGGATCAGATTGAACTGGCACCCTGTTGAAAGCATGTTTAATCCAAATGGTTTCTGGCATGCATATAAACCAGGTGGATCTGATGTGTTTTAGAAGTGTGCTAAAAGGACCATGTGGTTCTCGGCAAGGTAAATCTCTGTAGAGTAGTCAAGGCCTAGACTCGTGGTATAGGCTAGGGTAGTTAGGTTGGACTGTTAAGGCCAGGGCAAGAATTTTGAAAATGTTCTGCCTCTTAGTCTGCCATTTTCTTTCTAAGTGCTGCTTCTTTATGATAATCATAATATTTAAAAAGAAAATAGACAATTTTTATTGTATTGGTGCAAACCTAGTTATTTCTGATTATGTTGAATGTCCATGGCAAAATAACAGCTCTCTGCAGGAGGCCAGCACAAGGTGCATAGACCCTAGAGGTGAATTTCAGCCATAGCCCTTTTCATTACTCAAATGTTCAGCTACTGTCTTATCAGTGAACACTGAGACTTGGAGTGGACACTGCCAAGAACAAGAAAGAGGGGCGCTGTCTTCAACCAACTTGAAGAAGGTTCACTGCCAGGTACATGCTCTGTTGCTCGTTTACTCTACCTCTAGATTCTTCATGTGCTCCCTTGCTCATGGGTGTGTGTTCTCACACTCTAACATACACACGTCTGTTTCCATGTCATAGATTACATTACATTTTATTCCGGATAAAGTTGTTTTACCACCTTTTTTGTGTTTATGGCTCTATCTTAAACTGATGCAGGCAGTCTCTCTCTCTCCCAGTCAGTGGCAGGAACATATGACCAAGGATCAACTGTTCTCGCAAGCTGTTCAGTTACATTGCACACCTGGTCCTTGCTCTTTGGACAAAGTCAGTTTCCTCTCCCATTACAGCTATTTCCACAGCTCTGGCACAAGATACATCTGTGGCACAAGCGCTAACCGGGGGTGCAACAAGAGCCCTTGAGTCATTTGTCTCTTAGCCAGGGCTGTCTGTTCTGCTCTGCTGAGGATGACCCACACTTGCTAGGTGTTCTTAAGCAATGTATAGAGATATGGGGTGCCTGGTTATAGATTTTTGCCTCTTTCTCTCTCAGGTTTAGTAGCCATACTCAGAAGGCCCTTCTGTTTGCTCGTTTGCAAGGATTTGTCAATGGCTGATGTCTTGCTTGCTTCCAACCCATAAATACCCTCTACTCTTTAAACTGGACTCTCTGTTATGTAGGTAGCCTCATATGAAGAGGCAGGGATTTCTCCCCTTCCTAGAAAAGGGCTCTGAAACACAGGAAGGAGAGAATCCTCCTGGCAGCACGGTAACTGCTGGGGTGCCAGCCAGTAGAGAATGTTGTCCATTCACAGCTAATGATGGCCTCGGGCACTTAGTGATGGAAAATCCGGGGAGGCTGCTGAACTTGCACAGCGCTGCCCAAAATAATTGTACGGACCAGTTCCACGTGTCCAATTTGTGCAAGAACGTTCTCTCGCCCCCTCTCCTACGCCAGGAGAGTTTTTAATGCCTTTATGTGTTTCAGTAACGCTAGGAATTTTAAACAGGATATTTGTAACAAGTGCGAAGCTAACCAGCGAGCTCCTCCAATGTGCTAGGCAGGCATGAGAAGTCACTTTGCAAGGAACATATAATTCACACGTTCTGCGCTTTCCCCTGAACCTTTGCATATGGCAAGACAAACTGTAATCGAACGAAAGATGGGAGCGGGGAGGGACGTTAGCAGGAACACTTGGGTGCCAGACAAAAAGGCCAATGGCAACTCTCTGACGATGTTCAAGTTAAACCATCAGGCTAAATCTTGCCTGCGTTACTGCAGCCAATATGTGATTCTTTGCAGTACTGGAGCCAGATGAATTTGGCCCTGAGTCTATTTCCTCCGATATTTTTCTTCTGTCCACAGTTTCTTTAAGCCTCAGCAAGTTAACATTACAAATTAGAAGACTCACCTCCACCCTATAGCACTTTCCTGAAATGATCCAGTGGCCTAGTTTTTTTTCCATCATAATCCTTAAAAACATTAGCTTTTCAGTGATGCCCTATTGAGATAATCAATCAACAACCAGAGAAGTCCGGTTTGTGGACATTATATCTGCTTGCCTGAGTTGCATAGCAATAAGCAGCTAAAGGAACATGCTGTGATCCTTTGATGTGTGACATTGTCTATGAGAAAAGCCAAACTACTGTCTGTGCATGGAGTCTTTTCAAAGGAAGAGTTTTGATTGTACTAGTTCCTTGTTTAGGTAGCTAAAAGTAGGAAGTATTCAGAAAGTAGCAAGCTTGGGCTACCTCAAAGATAGTTATTTTAATTATCTTTTGGCTGTAACTTCCATCGTTCTTCTTTGTATTATCACTGCTAAAGTTTACTTGCAGAATTAACTCTAATTATTTTTGTCTTTGTTCTCCACTGTGTGCTTGTGTTACTTTTGTACCCTGTGCCTTTGTCAGTAACTACCCCTCATATTGCTGTATTTACTTTATCTCAAGTTAATTCTTAGTGGAAGAGGACAGTGTATAACATTAACCCTCTGGGTGCTAGTCTTTTTTTCAGTCAGGAGACTCTTTTGATCATATAGAAATTCACAGATTTTTAGGTCAGAGTGACCATTCAATCTGACCCATATACCACAACCTGATTTCACCCAGTGATTTCTGCAACCCGTTCAATACCCTGTAGTAGGGTGGGCTCTGATTTTCCTCTCACAGAGATCTAAATCCAAGTGACATCATTCAAGGCAATGGAGTCACTCCAGTGTAGAAATTGGTGTGAAGAGACTCAGGCCTTCCAATCTCACAGGAACTCTTCCCCAGTTTGGCTAGCTTAAATTCTACATGCGGTTGAGAACGCTTACAGATTTGAAACAGCTGCTGGTCTTGCTTTGGCTTGCCTGCTAAAATGTGCCGATCTCCTTTTAATCTGTTTCATATTCACAAATTAAGCACTTAGTTTAGGCAATAAATCATTAGGCAGTTTACGAGACTAGCATGAGACAAACAAGTGAAAAGGGAAAACAATCACCTAAAAGTATATTAAAGGTAACTGGAACGACGCGTTTGGAAAACCCTGCCTGCATTCCCGTGGGTATATAGTGCACAGAGCAAATCCTGTGAATTCTGACATCCTGCCAAGAAACACTTTCCCGCGTCCCTTGGACGGCGCTTGTCCTAAGAAAACTGCAAGCAAAGAAAATCTGGCTGAGCCAGACAGTTGTCCCCCGCTTAAAGCAGTCTCCATGTATTTAGAAGATTCCAGTTTCCTGCTTTGTTTGCCCAGGTATTGTCTCCCCAGGATTGTTATACCTGAAATGTGCTATCCAAGCAGCAGGCTGGAAATAATGACTCACTCGAAATGCGCTGTAACCTTGTATTACACATTCACAGCAGATCGGCCTTTTTTCTTCTCTGCAAAAGTGCAGATTTTTCTCACTATTTCATGACATCGCTGCGTATTCCCCTTTGTGGTGTGCATCTGAGGCGCTTCCTGACGCCCAGGGACTCCTGTACAGCAATTGTCGAATCGATTAGCTCCACTCTTAAAGGAACCCGAGAGGAGAAAGAAACCGAACAGCGAATTTCTCTCCGGAAAGAGATCCCGTAAAGAGACCTCCCTTTGGACCTGCTTGCCGGGATCGTAGCGCGTCTCTGGACTTCTCAAAGTTCCCTGGGTAGGAAAAGCCTTGAGGCAGAGATGCCGTGGTTTACTCCGGGAGCCAGACTCACGTTTGGCTGCCTGGCCACAATACAAAGGCTGCCAGCAAATGTACTGGGAGGAGGACTTGGAAGCAGCACCAGCTACGAAAGGAATCAGATTTTCACCTCACTACATTTTCTTCCATTATCCGAGTCAAACCTGTACTGTACAGACTGGGGCGCCTCCTTTACACCGCAACATGGTGTAAGAAGACGGGATCTCAAGCCGAAACGCAGCCTAGGATGGGGTGAGTGCGATTTCCCACCGGCTCCGTGATTTCCCAGCCCGCAGGACAGAGCCGCCCTGCTTTGCCTGGCCGAGGTGAAGGGCTGTAGCTTACCTGAGCTAGAATCCCGCATGGGGAGAGAGGCGCACTAGGCCGGGCTCCGCCTAGCTCCATTGACCCCTCACCCTGTGTTCTCCCCCCGACGCTGATGGCAAATGTTAAGGGCAGGCGCCCAGCACCATTAGGTTTGTAAAGCTGAACATTGATTTCCGTTTGCAATCAAATATGTGCCCGAGCCATCCGCCAGCAGTAACTCCAGGGTTGGCATGGACGTGTGACTTACTCCTAATCAGGATAACTAACCTCTGCTAGTCCGGGAGTTGGTTTAAAGGCGTGAAAAAGTCGAATCCTAGGTACCGATCTGAGCCGTCTGAAATTATAACACCACCCCTCCCCCCAGCAAAAGCCATGATAACAGCCTCATGTCATACTTTTTAAATATTTACAACATAGTTCCACGGTAACGTTATCCAGCTAGCCCAAGGACGGGTATTTCCAGAAATCTGCCAATGACCAAGGAGCCCTACCCTAAGGCCCGAGACAAAAGACCCGTGGCAATACTCTGGCTGCAAACGCAGAGGTTGCGGAAACTATTTCAACAGAGACTTTTTTTTTTTAAGGGCTCCCTGCCGGGTTAGCCTTTTAACACCGCATTTTCTAGTTCAATCCCTGACTCCGGCACGCCGAGCGCTCCGAAGGCAAATACTGTACATCGTTCCCAGCCGCGACTGAAAAACATTAAAGGGACGGATGGAGAGATCGGAGGGGTGGGGGATCGGCACAACAGAGGGGGAGCGGGAGGGAGAGAATGCAGATTTAAAGGGACTCACATGAAAGGGAGCAACACAGACCTGTGACCGTCCGCCTTGTGAAATTTGATGAGATCTCTTTGCGAAGAGGCGCTGTCACAGGCTATTTATCTCTCGCCAGAGTGGAGGCTCCGGTTCCCACATCGCCTGTGAGTAACAATGGCAGCGATCAGCAGCTTTTCACGCGCTTCAATGAATGAATGGATTGCGGAAGATGCCTGTGCTCCGCTCAGATGGCTTGACTGATTCATCCCTTTCGTACGGCGCCCGCTCGCTACTGCCTCTCTGCCAAGGGGTCTGACCCGTTTGCCTGTACAACCCCCCGGCCCAATGTTCCAATTTCTTTGACTTTGGAAGTCTGCCAGAAATGTCGGTGTGGCTGAGGCTTGACACAGCGATCGCAGCCGTGAGTGCTTTCCCCCCTCACCCGCCTCCGCCTCCCAGCCCGAGCCCCTAAGTTAACTTTAAGGTAGTTTGGCCATTTTTCAGTTTGAAAAGAAGGGGAAAGTGCAGGTCATTGGCGCATATTGGGATGGGTGCGGGTTTTTTTAATTGGAAACGACAGATATTGGGGCTTGAAAAGCATTTGTTGCCCAGTGCACTTGGGCTGCTTCAACCCCCCGCTTCCCCGCCATTATTTCTTTAATCCGTGTGTTTGTTGTCTGTGTGCACTGGAAAGCGAAGAGTTATAGCAACTGTTTTGGAGTTGGGGATAAGCATAACCCAATGGACAACAAGGGTCTTGGAAGCCCTTCCAAACTTTGTCGTCAATAATCCACAAAGCAAAGATTCGGCAACACACATGGAGCCATTGTGGTCTATAGCGCTGGTCCTCGGCTCTAAAATACGAGTAATACGCTGTCAATGTACAGTCAATATTTTTTCTTTACATAACATTAACTAGTTGGTGCCTTTACGGTAATCTGAGCATTCATTTCCTCTGGGAAATGGGATCTGACTTAAACCACTACATCAATAAAAGTAAATTGCTATGGAGCCCCATCATTCCCATTAAAGGCTGAAGGTACATGACAAAGTGGGTGAGGGAATATCTTGTATTGGACCAACTTTTCTTGGGGAAAGAGACAAGCTTTGGAGCTTACATAGTGAGGGCAGACAATGGAAGATCCTAGCAAAACCTAGGTTCAGAGGACAGTAGATGAAATCCTAAACCTTTACCCAATGGTTATTGGCTTGGATGGATTGAAATGAGGCCCTCCCATTTGTATTCAGAGAGCATGTTCATTTTATTCACCAAAACTTGGGGTTCCCTTTCTGAGCCCAGCATAACACTTTCAAACGTCCTGCCCATTTTCTGCTGAGTTTTATCATCCTGTAGGCCTTGTGTCTGGTTAAAGGAGTGTACAGCGATTAGGCCCCTATGGTGGGAGAATGGTGATCAAATGCTGTCTGTTTAATTAAACGGAATCCTCTGTCGACACAGATTGAGTTGTATTTCACTTTGACACTCCTGTGACTGAGCCGCCTTTCCCCCGCCCTTTCTTGATGCGGGGGAGGGGGGCGGGGGGGGGAGAAGAGGAGTCGCAGATGAAAAAGAAACAAATCAAGAACTGAATCCAGGGATAGGGGATCAGTTACAACTATGAAACAAGGACGCCTCAGCACTTTTTCTAGTCTACATTTCCAGCACAAGGAAAGCTAATTCCTCCGCTGAGGGCCTCAGTCAAGCATTTATTTGACACACATGACGCATGGAAGACCAAACGCTATTCTCAGCGCAGCCATTAGTTTTCGGCTGGCAAAGGGTTTGATCCAGGTGAATTATGCTGATTTCCGAATTTCTCCTGTTCAGGGAGGGGGAAAACGCGGGGGAGGGTGTAACTTTCCCAGCCAGATCTCCGATACCACTCTCCTGCTGGAAGCTCTAGCTGACGTATCCCCCTCCCCTCCCGGCACACACTTTGCCAGCTACCCCCTCCTCCTCCTCCTCTTGTTTCCTTCCTCTCTGCCCCCTCCTCCACTCCCCGCTTTGTGTTTCCCTGCCGCTCCGCTCCGCTCCGCTCCGCATGGGCTGGCGGCCACAGAGCGAAACTGACTAAAATCTAGAGCTCGGCAGCGCTCTGCGGCAGGCGCTAGCGTCACCCATCGCAATTCGAGTCACTTTCACTCGGCGGCGAGCAGCGCCGAGCGAGCGAGCGAGCCAGCAGAGCAGCAGCGGGGAAACACTACCTAGCGGGTGAGAGACATAACATGGAGAGGGGAGAGTCACCGAGACAACATGGAGGGGGGGAGGAGGGAAGAGACCATATGGAGCAGGAGGGGGAGGGAGGCGACATGGAGAGAGCGAGAAAGAGAGCACAGGGACGGAACGGGGAGCGAGGCAACATGGAGGGAAGGGGGGGGGAGCGGAGCGACAGCACCGCGGGAGAGAGAGGAGCACGAATTGCCAGGGGGGAGCGTCAGGTTCAGGAAAGTTTGAGAAGTCGTCTACGTGCCTCCTGATCTTGGGAGGATGGTGACTCTGGTTGCGCGGTGGTGGCTGCAGGTTTAAAATGGTCTGGGGGCCTCAGCCAGGCTCAGTGTTCTCAGAGAGGAGGAGTGTTTTTGTCCCGTTGCCCCCCGCCCCAGCTCACGCACACACCCTGCTGTTCCCCAAATACAGCCTTTCATCCTCCCCTATGGAGACTTTTTCACTTCCTGGCCTGTTTCCAACTGTTGTTTCGTGACAGAAACATAACAATCAAGTGGGAGCCTTGACTTGTGGTTTGCACAATATCTTCTAGCCCAGGAGTTCAATTTTACACCACATTTAATACAAATATTAAAAAATCAATACATCAAGGGGATTGTTAATGAAATAGTGTGCAGTCATCAGATAGAAGTTCTACAGGAAAAGTGTCTAATTTAGTAAAGCTGAATAGAGTGTTGCTGTTCTTTAATTATTCTCTTAAAACAAATCATATCAAATCAAAATATATTGGCATGTCCTTACAGCAGAACTGGAATCTCAATAACTTGACTTGTCCTTGCACAGGAAAATGACATCAGAACAGGAATCAGAACATATTAAAAAATCAGAATGTTGTTCTAAATCGCAATACAGGGATTAGGCAGTATTTACATAATTTTACAAGAAAAAGACATGTAGAATCCTGCTACATTGGCATACATGGACACCAGAGGAGGAATCCGGATTTTATAAAAGATAGTCACATAAAATCTCTGTGTATGGTCTTTCCTACCCTCTCATCCAGAATCTCATCATCTGCCATTTCACTGCTGCAACATCCTATTCTGTGGCCTTGACAAACTCAATAATACTGACAGGTTTGCCCAAATCCATTCAAAATATTGCAAATGATCATTTCTTTAGCTCTAGCTTAGACCATGCCTGCCCTCTCTTTGCATCTCTCCACTCTCCATCCCATCAACCATAAACTATTTTAACTTTCAAAATCTTCCATGGCCTATTCCCACCAAATATAGTCTCTCATACCCTATGGAGATTGTCCCCAATACCCTGATGATAGCAGCCTTCATCTCCCACTTCTTAAATTTTCAAACAAGCATTTTGTGCTTTCTCCCATGCTACCCTTCTCCCTTGGGAAGAGCTCCCTCTAAACATCTGCAAAGTTATCTCATCATTTTCTTTCAAAGCCCTCCTTACAACTCTCCTTTGCCAGTAATGCCAACAAAATACTTGACAACAGTTTAGGCTACTGGTGAGCAGTGACTCCTGCCAACCATACTGACCAATATTGTCTCATTGTTTTCTTGTGCTCCTCCTGACTGTTTTATCCAGCTGTTGACTCTTGTGTTCTACTTAGTTTGTAAACTCTTTGGGGCAGGGACTATCTTTTGGTTCTGTGCTTGTACAGCGCCTAGCACAGTGGGGTTTTGTTCCCTGACTAGGAATTCTAGGTACTACTTCCATACAAATAATCAAATAATAACAACTAAGGGAATACTAAAGTCATGGGCTTCTAGCACACTTTTTAACAATCCTTATGAGAGCCAAGGATATACAAGTTAGTGCTCTATTGATCAGAACATTAAAACACTTTTAAAATAGCTGAATATTGAAATTTAAGGCATAATTTGGACAGAATAACTACTGACCTCTGTATATCTGGACGTGTAAGGCACAAAACAGTTACCTTAATATTGCACTTATCAAATAACTTCTGAGTACATGTAAATAAACATGCAGCATTTTTCATCATAACACACTGTGCTGCTATCAAACTGTAATGTAATATATTACCAATCCAGCCAAGGTGCAGTATTCATGATAATAAACTTCAAATCAATACTGAACGACTTAGGAAATAACTTTTCAAAAACAAAAACACCAACACACGCTTATGGGGTTTCTTCAGTTAATGCAGTCTGAATTTCTCTGCCCTCAGAAGAAATTTTTCAAATGCTTCTTCAGCAACTTTGGAGATCGACAAAACATATGTCATTAAAATGACTGCTACATTTCTAAAGAATTTACCAATCACAGGCACAGTTCTTTGCAATCTAGCAGTAGTTTCTCTCGTTTTTCCCCAATGCAAAATAGAAACTTCCAAATGGAATGGTTATAATGTTATGGTTCTGGTGTGGTCCCAAAAGTGAAACACAAGGTTTATCGCGGTCACTATCGATTCAAATCCCTTGGGTTCATGGAACCAGATACCTCCACACGTACAGTGCATGGTAGTAAAACTGCTACGGATCTCTTCTGATCCCATATTTACTGGTGTCATAAATAGGCTGAACAGACAGCAAGTGTAAAAAATCAGGACAGGGGATGGGGGGTAATAGGAGCCTATATAAGAAAAAGACCCCAAAATCGGGACTGTCCCTACAAAATCGGGACATCTGGTCACCCTAGTAATAAAGGACTACAGGAAGTTTTTAACGTGCATACGCATCAGAACAAGGGACACCTTATTTCCCGTTTGAAACAAATTCACTTCGGTTTAGCAATTAGTTTCACATTGTGCCGTGATGGAGCGAGATTCCGGAGTGGGATGGGCAGCTCGGTCAGCTAAGAAGCGAACGATTCCAGCACAGCCGTTCCTTGACAGCCGCAGTGCGCAGGCGCAAAATTGCAAAGGCATAAGAAGGGAATTCTGTACCAGCTCCTTATCTCCAGTATCTTGCATTAAGCTACAGACTTTAACTTCTGCTTTTCTTGCACTGTACAGTCATTTCCCTCCCTGCATTAACACCCCTGCATGTGTAGGTCGCTAACTATATGAGATTGCCGTCCCGGTGGGTACGCGTGTTGTAACACCATGTCAGTTTGCTATACCAGGAACTACGGAGGGAACCGGTTTGGTATAAAAAACTTTTATTCCGATCTTAACTTGCAACTGGTCGTGTCCCCGCCACCCACCCCGGGGCCATTACAGAAGGCTGCCAAGCACACGGAGCTTTTCTTTTCTGCAAAAAAAGCAATGTTTATTAAAGTATTTTCATTTCTTTTTGACATATATTATCGAACATAATGTTCGTGGGTGCATTGGTGAAACAGCAGCGATGTGTTGTTGTTATAAACGTTACAGACACGGCTAATGTCATTGTGCATGAAACCTTCTTCGCTGTTGTTCCATAACAAACCTCTGTTATGGCTCTAGATTTATAACGTGGCTTTACTAGGTTATTTCCCCGACCAGTCAAATTATTTCCTGCCATTATGTTGTTGCCTTCTTGGTCCTTCTCGGGCTGGGGGGCTGCAGCAGGGAATTGTGTGTGTGAGAGAGAGGGAGATTTGGTGGCTGTTTCTTCCCTTGAAAGGCATTGACGTTACGAGCAGCTAACAAGTTGCTCATTATGGGCTGGGGGGAGGGGGCATATACAAGACTAAATGATTGCGATCTGGAAAATTCAACAAGCAGCTGATCCAATTAGCAGAGCCAACCAAGTCACAAGAGAAGCCCCCAAACAGAGAGGGTCAATGTCATGCTGCAGGAAAGGGAGGAGGAGTGGGAGGGGTGCCCGCAAAGCTGGGGGTGGGGGGGTGCAGCACCAGCTAAGAGTGCCGACGCCAGTGCCAGTCTAGAGAGAAGAGCTGCAGCCACCGTCTGCCATCCCCTGTTTCTCAAGCCCATTGCTTGGCAAAGGCTCTGCTGCAGCTGAAAGCACCAAACTTAACTGGATCTAAGCGTCGTTAGTTGTCAGGTCAACTGTGCCACAAAGTCACCCAGCGCCCTCATCTCCCGAGGTAGCAAAGAGGATGCTCTGGGGGGCCACGGGGGAGGAGCAGGATTTGGAGGGGGGAGAGGTGTGTTGGTGCGGGGGGAGTACGGTACGGGCGCGCTTCTGTAAAATGCAACGTATCCGCCCACTCGAGCGAGCACGCTGCCATATAGTGATACGAGCATTAAATCAGACGTTTGCCCCCAGAGAAAGAGCCCGGGGCGATGGCCTTTGACCTGCTGTACTCTCTGCTACCTGACCCTTGTCATTGCGCGCTATAGCCAGAGGTCTTCCAGCTCCCTGCAAGGGTCCTGTGTCAGATGTGACCTCTTTAGGCGGTGCTCTCCTCGGCTAATGCCTGCAGCGGCCTCGTCTCCGTCTCAGATGGGAAGCTCTAAAAGTCGACCAAACCGAGCTGCTTTTCGCGCAAATACAATAATAAGGTATCTTGAAATAACTCTGCGGTTGGTGAGTTTCCAGCAATACCTCTTAATGGCACTCACAGTACACAGTCTCTCTGTGTGTGCTAGCTGGGAAAATCACCCAGACACAAGCACATTCCACCCTTTTTAGGGCTGCCTGGCTGCTCTTACAGTTATTGCATTACTCTGGGGTAAGCCTTTTTATTTTGCTTTTTGGTTTGGTTTGGTTTTCTAACTAAGCTTCTCATACAAAACCCCCGCTTACAAGCACCCTGCTTCGAAGTTTCCTTCCTAGTAAGTGAAGCCTACCGCACTGCCAGCCAGTGTTACAGAGCGCCCTATAGCCACCACCTCTGAAAGTAGGCTTTGTGGCGGCCACTGGAAAACGCTTGAGCATCTGTTTTGGAGAATACAACCCTTCTTTTAGCTAGCGCCGAGGGAAAGCTGCTGTGTGGCATGCGGCTCTTGGGAGCATGCTGGCGAGAGATTTGTTGGGGCGGCGGGGACATAAGGCACAGAAAGGGAGAGAAAGAGACGGAGTCCTTGAGCTACCCACAAAGTGGCGCCTACCCAGCCAGCGTTCAGACGATAAGCTTCCTGCCCGCAGCAGCAAAAGGATACGTGGATACAACGGACAGGCTAGAATGGCCAGAAGAAAATTAAGAGGGCAGACAATGGTATGGCACAGCAATTTACAGAGGCAAACATACGCCTGCACCTCCTCCACCCAACACACACGGGCAGGTCCCGGTACATGCAACACACACGTTCTATATATAATACACCGCCATATGCACACGTGTCCAGTCACATCGCGCATAACGCAGCCCCCACCCCCTACTATAAACACAGAACCTTATCCCCACCAGACACACACCGATAAAAGCTGTCAGTTCCCACAATTAAAACAAATCGCTGCTCCGGGTTCCTTCTCAATATACTTGGTACACGGGGAAAGAAAATTAACGACTTAGAGGAAATCGCCATTTTAGCAAACAACTCCAAGGGCTTCGCTGCTTGGCACCCTATTGTATCCAAGGTGCAAGAATCCTCCTTCAGTTCTGCTAGCCGTTTGAGGGGTCTGAAGAGGCGACATGGTTGAATGGAATTTCCCCCCATCAGAATGGCTAGGACTTAAAGCCCAATTTAAGATGTATTTACTTTGTCCCCCCGCATCCTGCCCCCGTGTTTGCTTGAGCCACATAAGTGCACTTTTTAAAACTGAAAAGCAGTGCGCTGCAACTGTCCCCGGCTTCTCCCTGGCTTCTCTTTAGAGCTGGCAAGACCATTGTTAGCGAGCAGCGAGGGCAGCTAGCCGGGTGTAAGTAATTAGTTTGATATGTCCCAACGTGGACCTTAGTGACATTGTTAAGGAGGTGAAAGCTTGATCCTTATAGGACCAAAATGCTGGGCTTTCGCTTTCACTCAGGATGTGTGTAACACAGAGAGTCCTTTCTCAGCTCGCCTGATTTTAACTTCCTCTAAATCTCTTTCTTGCTCAGAAAACAGCAACGAGAGACCGAGAGGAAACACGCTGCTGCTGTGCAAAATGTGGACCATGTGTGGGAACTATTTACTCAGAGCGTAACTGCAGGCACCAGGCGAGGGGGCTGGGACGTCTGTGGGTGGGGGTTCATTTTTTTCCCTTAAGGCCACAACATGCAGAGCGTGTGTAAGTAATCGTGCTTTTAAAAGACTTCTCTTTGCATGCGTGTTGTTTTGTATTACAAGGACTTAGAGATCCGTCTTTGTGCTCCCCACGCGCTGTGGCGAAAGGTTCAAACAACAAAACCTTTCCAGAACTGCAAGGTAGCAGCTGAGTCACAGGACTGGAAGCTCCGCCGCTTGTCCAATTGGCTGCTGTGTAATACTAAAAATAAGTAATAACAATAACAATCCCCAGCCTTTCCTTTTCATAGATTTCATTTGGATGTAGCAGGAAGTGCCTCTGGCCTTGAAGCAGCCTATTGCCTATCCTCCTCCCCCTCCCTTTCCCGGGGAGTGAGAAAAAAAGGTCTGCAGCTGACAAATATTATCCATTCTTTTCATCGATCGGAGCGTATACAGATGTGATAGCTTGATGCGCGCTGCAAACCGGCTGATCCATCGTTTTCGCTTCTCTCGGAGACTCTGGTTCGTCCCCTCCTCCTCCCCCCTTTGTTCTCCTCCCCTTTCCCTCTCTTTAAATAGATTTCAAGGCGCTGCGCTGCCTGTTGGAGAGCAGCTGCTGAGCTCTCCAGAGAGAGAGCGAGAGCGAGCGAGCGAGCGCTTGCTTCCCTGTCAATAACCTCCCCCTTCTCCGATTTCCAAACACAAAACAATCCTCAGCACCAGCAACCTGCGCGCTGCCTCCAGGAAGGAGCGAACCAGCGCCACTCCATGACTTGCACCGCACCGTAAAGCACAAGCACACGTTAAAGGGGCAACTTCGTGGCACCCGCAGCCAGCGGCCTTTACACATTGTCATTTGTAGGTAGCAGCTTCCCCTGACTTCGGGCGCAATGGCTACCGAAGGGAGCCAATGAACGGGCTGGTTGTGTGCAGCGAGAGGGTTAACCTTCCCCTCCGCTACCCTCCTCTCTCGCTAGAGACTAAGCTCTCGCACGAAGCGTTTCTGGGGAGGAAGGATTTAACCAGGCCTCGCGCTATGGCTACCGCCACCCTGTCTGTCGCTTAAATTATGACCCTCCCTCGGTCCCCTGTGCGGGCAGTCCGGCTGCTAACAGGCAGTTGCAATTAGTTTTCGAAAGGTTAGCCAAGGGCTCGGGCTCTGGCAGACGGAAGGCATTACGAAACCGTCTTTGTAGCTGCACTTACATACAAATTCTCCCTGAGCGCAGCAACGCAGGACCAGGATCAGGGGCTCTTACTGAAAACGTGGAGAACCTGCACAATACTTTCTGCTGAGTCAATGCAGGGCTTGCATTAAACGTTTTCCCTGGTTTGCCTTTTGGGGGGGAGGGCGGGGGGAAGAGAGGGATTCAAAATCACCTGCCCCTCCAGGTCCCGGCCGGTGTGTTAGAGACAGGAGGGTGCAACCCGTTCTCAGAGCTGCTTGGGCGAAAATGTAGTGGGAGGAACGAAAGTGTTACCCGGAGAGATGTTGTGACAGATGCTTGCCCTACGCGTGCTTGTGAGGGAAGGAGTTAAAGGCAGGCTATATAGATCGAGCTGTTCCCTTCCCCGGCCGGCTGTCGGAAGGAGCTGCTGCTAGAAGCCGTCCATCAGCAACCAGTCCAACCTGCCAGTGATAATGTGCGATCAACACCAAATCACCCCCGCCAGGCACGATCCATCATCGCTGCAATGCAACGGGCCCTTGTATGGATGTGCCTGCACCGGGGCGGGGACAGGAGGCTGCAGCATACACCAGAATTGAAATTGCAACATCTCCAGCTCTCTGCGAGCCGCCCCCCAGCTCCCAAAGTTACCCGGCCAGGGAGCGCGCGGGGCTTATTCGCCAGCCCTGCACTGCACACACACCCCCGCGGCTGCCTCCTACCTCCGCCGGCTGCCAGCCAGGGCTCCCCTCCCCCCGGCCGAGCCTGACTGGCGTAAAATTAATAATTAATCGGGTGAAATTGATTAAAGGGCTCGGAGCGCGGGGGTTCGGGCAGGAGAAAAATAGTTATTTTTACAGCTCCGGATCCACCTCCCCCGAGGAGCCCCCACCCCTGCAAGGGCCCGGAGCTGCGGTGCCTGCTCCGCGCTCGGCCAGGGGCAGCCCCGCCACGTCCCTCGCCCCCCCAGGAAGGGGAAGGGGAAGGGGGTGGCGGCGGCGGCTGGCTCCCGACGCTCAGTCCCAGCCGCGAAAGCATGGCTGCGCCGAGAGCCGCTGCAGCAGCAGCAGCAGGGGGCGGAGGCTGGCCCCGGGTCTGGCTCGCGTGTGTGCAAAGCCGGGTCATCACCGGAGCTGCCCGAGGGCGGCGCTCAGCCCCCCGCCGCGCTCCGTGTCAGCAGGGGACGCGGCGGGGCCAGCCCCGGCTCCAGCCCAGCCGAGCCGGCGGGGGAAAGGGTTAAGCGGAGAGAGGGAGGGGGCCCGGCTGTGTGAGAGCGAAGCGCCGAGAGGGAAACCACACCGCGCACCTGGGCTCAGCTCGGGAGCCAGCCGCCGCCAGCCTCCCCCTCCCGCCGCTCAGTGCCTGCCTGCGCGGTATCTCGGCTCCATCTCTGCAGCGGCGGCGAGAGCCAGCACGTCCCCTTCCCTCCGCGCGGCTCCTGCGCGCACTCTAACCCCAGTGACCCAGATACGAGCCTCCCCCGCCCCCTTCCCCCTCAGTCCGGCTCCCCGCCAGCCCGCTCGCCTCGCCTGAGCCGGAGCGCCGCCGCTTCCCGGCTCCACGCTGCGGCGCGGCAGCTCTTCGCACACCATGTGCGCCTGGAGCTTTTGTTTGCGGCCCGGGGGCTGCAGGCGGACGCTCGGGCAGGGGACGTGCTAATCTCAGAGCCAGTCTCTGGGGCCTGGCCGCTTCATGCCAGGCTAGGCGTGGGCCCTGTTAGCTTGTGTCTGTGTCAAACCGCCCTGGGCTTGCCAAGGGAGTGGAGCTTTCCACACTTGTGTTTGTTTTATGTAATAAACCATAACAATAAATCGTGCCTTCCCTCGCTGGGTAGAGCAGAAATTCAGAGCAAGCCAACACCTCCGTCAAAACGTTTGATTAATGATCGCTCTATTGGAAATCTCCCTGACTCCGCCCCAGACAGCGGCCTGTCAGAGGCTTCCCCACCCTGGAGGCCCTTCCTGCCCCACTTTGTTTGCTTTTTTAGGTGCAAGTATTTATGGAGAACTTCAATCTTAATTTCTCTCCCGGATCCCTCCTCTCCCACAAGGTTTCAAGATGCCTCTAATCTGGTTACTGCATCCTCTGCTGCCTGCCAATTCTAGACGACCCACGATAACCCTGAGTCAAGACTATTCACAGAGTGTCTGGGGCAATTTGTGTACATATTTTATGATTTAAGATAAAAGGGACCCAGACAGGTATAATACGTCTTAGAGGGTCATGCAACCACATGGGGTGATGAAAATGGAGCAAGCAGGCCTTACCCAGAGGGGTTGTGAAGTCATCTTTGCTGATACTGTGAAATAAAATAATGGAGAACATTCTGAAAATGAAGTAACTAGGCAGTGAAAATCTTTTACACAATAAATAATACTGGAAGACCTTAACACAAGTGTTGGTGATAATGCTCAAACATCCCTTTTAAAAAGAAACCCTTAATCTCATGGTCAGACTCTGATGGTCTTGAACCAACACATTTCTAAGAAATTAAGCCATACCTACAACTGGAACCAGTGACAAAACTAGCAGAAAAACCTAAAGTGTAAATCTGACTCCCTAATGGTATTTATAAGGGGGCTCACCTTAGTATGTAAATGCAGAGTAAAATAATACATTGATATCACACTTGGTTAAATGGGCGTTGTGGGGTTCCCTGAGGAGTATATAACCAAGCATAGAAGGTCATCTTGGGAGATCAATCATAGAATATCAGGGTTGGAAGGGACCTTAGAAGGTCATCTAATCCAACCCCCTGCTCAAAGCAGGACCAATCCCCAATTTTTGCTCCAGATCCCTAAATGGCCCCCTCAAGGATTGAACTCACAACCCTGGGTTTAGCAGGCTAATGCTCAAACCACTGAGCTATCCCTTCCCCCAGATGCAGAACTACTTTTAATTTTACCGATCCTGCAATGCTTACACAGGCAAAACTTCGGTTGAAGAATTGTTTGTTTTTCTTTGACAAAGGCAAACAGTCCATTGTACTATTTTCATGCTTAGTTGAGTACCCTGCACAAACAGTACAGTCAAGGGGATGGGCTGCAGGATGACTCCTCCTACTCCCAGCTGCCTACCTTGGCTATTGGGGAAGCAGCACTTCCTATCTCCAGTTATGAAAAGGCAAGGCATTATTTCTGGTAGGATGGATTTTTTCTCTCTCCTTTCCTCCTGGGTTTTCTTCCTGTTTTTCTATTTGTTTATTGATTCCCCTTATCTAATACATATTCTCTCATCACCCTTATCACATTTCTTTTCTCTCCTCCATCCCATCCTTTCCCCCACTCCTTAGTTAAACCAGTGCAAGTTTTGTATATAGCCAAGGCCTGTTCTGGTGACCTTGCTCTCTCCTGTGGCACACCCTTATAAGTGTTTCTAGTGGTTGGAGCCAGCACAGACCTGAGAGCCAGGAATCCTCTCTTCTGTTCCCAGCTCCATCACTGACTCGATATAGCCTGGCCACCTCTCTTAAACTCCTACCTCACTTTATTAATCTGTGTACAATTATCATAATTTACTTACCTCACAGGTGTGCTGTGAGGATTAATTGATATTTGTTCACAGCTTTGCAATCCTCGCAGGAGAGATGCTGTATGATTAAAAGGGTGGGAAAAAATGTTGTTTTGTAGCCTCTACATGGCACTTCCTCCTCTTGTGTAGGTAGTGTGTATGTGTGCAGCTGATTCAGTGCCACACCAAGGTGCCTCAGCCATATGACTCTGTGGCATGACCCAGGTGGGAAGAGGTGCCTCTGAATTGTTGATACCATACAGGCCCTTTATTGAGATCTAAGGTCAGCTCTGTGGAAAGGTGGGGCGGTGAGGTCACAAGTCCATGGTTACTCAAGTCCTATATTCACTGGGACATTTACCAAAGTCAGGTATTAGTGATCTAAACGTTGTGGAGCCACAGGCAAAGCAATATATAGATACCCCACCCCAACCAACTTCTTACCCAAATTGACTGGGTTCTTCCCACAAGAACATATCCCTGACACCTCCCTCTCAGCACTCTTTCTGCCTGCCTGCAGCTCCCCATGGGCTTTGACAATCTCTCCCTCTCTCTCGCCTGCTTTTAAGGTGACTTCTGGCCAAGGGCTCCCTTCCCCATCCGGATCCCGAAGAGAGTGGGCAGAACCGAAGCCCAACTGTTCACGTGAGAAATGAAGATAGGACTATTGGGCTCTTTATTCTCTGTTACATCCCTGCCGCTTGGCTTGAGGCGGGAGAATCTGGGTTGGCCCCTGGGGCCTTAACCCACCGCACAAGGGGCAGAGGTTATGGGTCTCTACAGCAAAATAACGCCGGTTTATTGGGGGATGTCAGAGCCCCGTGGATTGATGTCCCTTGATCCCCCCTCCATTCGGCATGGTGCTAAATCCCAGAGAGGTAGGTCCACAACGTGGCCTGGGACCTGGACTGATCCCCCCTAGCTGAGCTCAGGAGAAACAAGTGAAAATGACGAAAAGAACATAAGGAAAGTTCACGAGGTAAGCAGCTCTTTGGAAAAAATAAATGAGCTGAGCGCTGGGTCTCCTTTGAAATCGACATAATTAAGGGCGCTACCATTAGGGGTCCGTACAACTGATATGACCTCCACAGAACAGTCCCAAACCTTCCCGCGTTGTCTCTGCGAAGAGATAAAACTTCACTGGCGTAAAGATGAGTGTCTGTGCTGGGTAAACCCAGCTCTCGGCTCTGCTCGAGAACCATGCCTGTTTTCCTTTTCCCTTCGCGATCTCATCCTTTCACGTTCTCTACCAGCTGCGTTTCCTAAAAGAAAACCCGGGCGTTTCTAGCTGCCCGCCTCAGCTTGCACTGTGCATACCTCACACACAGCCAGCGTGAATCCATTACGCCTCGATCCCATGACACAGGTTTATGCGGATACCCTGTGATTTACATTTTAAACACAGCAAATGTACAGTCTACTAGCATGAGAAGAAAACCCAGCGTCTAACTTCAAACGACCTTCAAGGAAATGCAATTAACTGCTCTAATTATCAGTACACGCCTTGTAGAAAAAGACACAGGTGCTCGCCGCAACGCGGTTCCACCTGGTCAAGCAGAACCGTCCTACCAGTGGATGGACTCTTTCTCCCTCAATCTGGGACTTGCTACGATGCCTCTACATTTAGAAACCTCCTCACTTCCTCCATCCTCCTCTCCTCCCCCCTTGGCTGAGGCAGGAGAGCGATCGCTCACGGCTGTTAGGCTTTGTCACACGAACACACACACAGACCACATTGCTCGCTGGGAGAGATGCATCGTGTTTATTTCCCGGATCCCACAAAGCAGTCACCTTCTGACGCGTCTCTTCCCCTGCTCCCCCCACCTCCACTTCTCTTCCTGCAGTCTGACGGGAAGGAACGTAGGCCACACTGGTAATACAACATTTAGGTTAATAGGGCGTCGTGTTCTGATCCGTTTTCCCCCTCCGCCCGCCCTTCACTCCCAAACGACAGCGATCTGCTACATTTACTTCTGCCTTTATCAGCCCCGCCAGGGCTCCGAGTCACTGTCTGAGCTACCGGATCCAATGCAGATTCTGGAATAACCGCGCCAGTAGCAAGCACTAGCCTCCAGCCCTGTTACAAAGGAGCGAATCTTTGTCCACAAGTGGTTCGCTTCAGACAGTTGAACGTGCAATGTCATAATGGCTCCTATTGCTGGTAGACAAGGGAGGTGCTCTCGACACATGCAGATATGGCAGGAGAGACGGGACCGAGAAGATAAGGACACCCCGGGCTCCCTAACAGACCACTAGGAGGCGCTGCAGACGCCCCGTTGCCTTTTGCAAGAGGATGGAGTCATCTGGGATTCGGTGGCTTCTCATCTCATTACAGGGCATTAGGAGAAACAGGCAAATATACAGCTATTAAAATTAATCGCCTTGCGCCGTCAGATCAACATAATAGAAATTATTTATAGGCTGCCTACAATGCGTTTATCGTCATGGAGGCTGGCGGTGCTGGGTGCGGGTGTACAGAGAAGAATATGCGCAGGCTACAATAAAGGACAGCTGTACGGATCTGCGCTAGATCTTAAGGGAGCGCTGGAAAGTAATGAGACCAGAGAGACTAACAGGAGCCCTTGTGGGAGATACGTCAGCTCGGTTAGTGACAAAGGACTTAGCTTATACTGGCTACAAGTCCAACTTTAAGTTTAGAGTCCAAACACTGCAGGTCAGCAAAGGTTGTGAGTATGTGACCTCAACCGGTTAGGCGAAAAGTAAACGGCAGACATTTTTCAGATGACTATAGGGAGATCTACATAAGCAAATATAAAACCTAGGCTTTGTGTTAAGTGGTCTCAAATATCCACTCTAGTGGATTTCTCTAGCAGCCAAAGTCCCGGCTTGCTGGTGTGCAGCAATGCAGAAACTAGGAGACTTTAAGCATCTAAGAAACAAATTACGTCTTAAAAAGGGTGTAAGTATTTTGTAATTACCGTACGGTGCAGAGAAGGTGCACGCAGGAAGGAATTCACTTTTCTGACCGCTGTAAACTCTGAATGTTTGCAGATCTCAGATAACAGATTAAATGTTAATTGCTTGAGACGGCCAGCCATTTAGTTTAACACTCTTTAGAAAACTCTCTTACAGAATATATTTGCTGCAGCTTTATCTGGGGGGAAAAAGTTCTCTCTCGCCTTAAGAATCTGTATTTTAGGTGCCAAGAGGGATTTGCAATGTAGAGAAGCAGAGAAAAGATGCCTATAGATCTCCCCTCCCCCTACCGTTCAGTGCTGGCGTTGGTGTTGTTTTGGCAAACAAAATTTATCTCGGTTTCGAAAGGGTAAACAGCTGTTAAATGAATCAAGGTCCTCTGGTGACAACATCAATGAATGCTGTTCCACTGGCGTCGGACAGCCTGTATAGCAGTGTGGCTAGAGGAGTCAAAGTACAGCTAGCTCAGAGAAAGAAGCAAAAACAGCCCCAGTTTACAAAGGCTTGCGGAGAAGGTGCGAGAAAGCCCAAGACAGACTGGAAGCGCTGCTCTGCCAAGCTCTAGAGGTTAATAAGTACAGCGTCCCCTTTCCCCGGTCCGCCTGAGGCGAAGACTCGCAGCTCAGCGGGTAATTGACAGTCTGAATCCAAAATTGAAACATGTGTTAACAACAACGCCACGCATCCTAGGAGCTTCTCGGGAGATCGCCTCCTCATGGTCTTTATACATTACTTGAATCCAGCTGAGGAAAGTGTCACGAGGCTCTCGGAGCACGTTTCTCGTCTACCTGTAAATCAACTCAATTGCTGTTTAGAAAGAAGCAGCCTCTATTTTGTAGCAAAAGTAGCAGGGCCATTTTTTCTACTCGATCCTCCCGGCGTTGGTTTCAATGAGGGCCCAGAGGCAAAGCATGCCGGTATTGCCCCCTCCCGGTCCACTCCTGTCCTCCCTATTAATTATGCCTTGGAATGTTGGCACAGATGCTAAACACTAAATCGCATTAAATTGATTACGTTCTATTCTCCTTCTTTCAGAGCAAACAGACACGTTTTAAGCATAGCCCTTTGGCTGATGTAGACCGTTATACATAAATATCCTTTCAGGGCCTGTTTATTTGCAATGCACCCATTCTACACGCTGGACAGAAAGTGATTGGAATGTGCTTTCTGGTGAAGCCTGGATCCACACGTGGGGCCCAATTCTGCAAACGCTTATTCCTGATGTGCCGTTAATTGACTCCAGTGGGATTACTGACGCCAGTAAACATTACTCCCTTGGATAAACGTTCCTAAAATCCGGACCTACTTTAATAACTACTTTATGGAGATGTCTGCTGAGCAGGATCGGGCTCGTGGTATAGGTTATTGGAAGAACCCATTTGTCCCCCTGCATGTTTATTGAAGATCGTTGTATATACAAAGACTAATCAGTAAACAAACCCAGGCTTAGCAGAAATGAATTTAGTATACTAGCGCCTCTGGGATCTTCATTCATTATCACTCATGCTACAGAATTAATGTTTTTCTTTTTCTTTTTCCCAGAGGAGAAAGACGGCAGATTTTGCCGACGTTCTACCGTCCTTTATAAATAACAGTGAAGCAGGAGCGGTCGGAAGAAGAGAACTGGTTCAGAGGGATTTAGGCCTATACAGACTGCCAGGTGTCTAGGATTTTCGGGGAAGTGCAGACCCAAAGGGAGGGTTTCACCTCTCCTCCCAGTCAGTCACTTGGTGTTCTTTACATCTTCTCCTTTTAACACGCCGTTTTCTAAAAGGAGGGACTCTATTCGCCAGGCTACAGGAACATTCGGGGTGGGGGGGCTTTAAGATCGCTAAACTAGGAACTGATCACTTTTTGTTTTCAAGCTGCCCGGACACAGCACACAAAGCTGAAAAAAAGGTCATCTTTCTGAACAGAGCCCACAGTAGTAATTAAGGCGGAAGTGACCCCCATGCTCTGCACTATTCTGCTCGGCCCTTACGCGGCTGTACAGCGCGGAGACACCCCGGAGAGCCGACACCCTGCGGTACTGCTGCAGCCAAGGTCGGGACCAGGCAGAAAAACAGCAGCTCCCGCGCCACGAGCTCCCGCCCTTCTCCCCCGGGCGCCAGCCGCGATCCGCAGGGGCAGGAGGCGGAGCCATAGCGCCAGGCACCGGCGCGCAGGGGAGCGAACTGCACCTCAGTAACGTGGCCCCAGCGCCAGTCGCGATGCCTTCGCGCTCAGGGAGGGATTGCGCTGGATGCGCCCCCTGGGGCTGGGCGGCTCCACACCGCCCCCAGCGCAAGGCTGTGACTGCGGAGCACAAGCCAGCCCCGTCCGTTTGCGAGCTCTCGCCCTTCGATGGCAATGATGCCGTCCCGGGGGTAGGGGGGTCAGAAGCCGCGTAGCTTTTACCCTGGGATTAAAACACTCATCGGCTAAACCGCTGGTCCGTTAACAGCGCCGGGGCTGGAAGGTGCAGGGGAAACACGGGGGCGTTTGCGATAAGAGCGGCTCCATGCGCAGTTTAACTACGCGGGGAAGAGGGTTGTGCCACGAGCACTTGCAATCGACTGTGCCACTTATCGGAGCATTGCGCGGGGCCGCCTCCGGAGCCGCACGCACCCGCCCCAGCGCAGGGCTGGGGGAAACCCGGCAACCTGAGCTAGGGCCTGTGCTTGCAGCTGCTCGGCCCGTTCAGCCAGCACTGAGCGAAAGGGTGTGTGCGGGGCAGAAAGGTCAGCCCGTGCAATGAGCGGCTCGCCCAGCGGGTTCCCGAGCCTGCCAGAATAACGGCTGCCCAGGGAGCTCTTCCCCTCTGCCTCTGATGCCTGCAAAGTTACAAGATCCTTAGCAGAGGGGGTGTGAAGAATAGCAGACAGCACCCCCAGGACCTACTCCCGCTCGGCGACACACGCCCTTCCTCCCCTTCATTATTTAAACCCAGACTCTGCACACAGCGGATTATGCCTTCCGCAGCTCAGATCCAAGCGCCTCCTGGCTCCGGCTCGCTCAGCCGATCCTTTATCCCGCGTGCTCCCTTGGCCGGCCGTGCCTCCTGCGAGAAGCGCGGGGAGACACGCCAACAGCGCCCGAGGCGCAGCCAGAGGCAGCCGCAGCTGAGCCCACGGACATAGTTGAGGTTGGGTCTAAGGTCTGGTCACATCAGGCGAGAGACGGGACTGGGTCATTCCTCTACCCCCCTCCCCCAATACATTCCTCACGGAGCGTCCCAGCCTTGCAGACAGCCCGTGCTGGTGTATGCAATTTGCAGAATGGCCGGGCAGCGGAGACACCGGGAAGCCTGCGGCTGACAGAAATACGCTCCCCGTAACTGCAGACAAGCACGATCCCGCTCCCATTCAAGCCCATGGGGCTTTGGCCATTGACTTGAATAGGAGCAGGGTCTGTCCCAGAATCTGATAGACGGATGGTCCCCGGACTCCGGCTCTCACACGGTAGCGGCGCCGGTGGAGCCAATGGCTGATGCAGCCCTTATTACCCTGCGCTAGAGACAGTCTCAGGCTGTTGTTTGGATTCAACCTGCGCTGAGAACTGTGATAAACGGTGCCTCTGGCGGGGCACTCGCTACTTTTTAAACAGCATTATCTCGCCTATAAGAATTGGACTGTTTTGAATACAAAGGTGTTTACTGAGCATTTATCCAACCATTTATGATCTCAGGGACTAAATCTCCTTATAAAGCCGCAGGTTTATTTTTACGTGGGGCAAAAAGGGGTCTAAACCCACCTCTAACTGTTTGGGGTGGTGAGGTTTCCTGGTAATCCGATTCAAGCCTACGCAGAAGAACAGAACACCCCCCCCACCCCCGCCAAGATTTTACAGCAGAAATCCCCTCCTGGCGCAAGGCCGTATGTGGCAAATTTTAGGCTCGAGAGAGATTTTATTACAGAGAAATTATCCTCGATCCCCTTCCTGGTAGAGGTTTATAAGTGAAAACGCTGCCAGAACGCTATTTAGTGTAGCGAAGGCGAAACTGCAGTCAAGAGGCTGCTGGGTTTACACGCCCCCTGTTGGAAAAGACCGTGTAATTAGGAAGAACTCTCTCACCAGAGAAGGCTTGAGTTCAGGGCCTTGACGGCAGGGTGATCACTTATGAGAGGGAAGAAGAAATAGCTTCCCTCCTTCCTTAATGAAAATTAGTTCCAATTGAAATGACAAGACAGAAGATTGATACGCAACGTGCAGCACGCGTGGTTTGCCTCGTGAGAAAAGCTAAGTAATGAACAGAAACTCCTCCCCTTATTGGCAAATGCTTTGCTTTTTTAAAGCCTCTTCCTTGCCTCATACCCATCGGTACTAATAACAGTAATAAAAGGAGATGCAGTGCTATAGTTAGTAATATATTGCATGGTCATAGCCCACTCCAAAGCCCTTTGCAAACATGAATTAAATAAGCCCCACAATCCCAACACTCGTTTATTATTACTCCCATTTTACAAGAGAGGAGAGGAAGGTATGGAGCGAGTCAGTGATTAGCGGGGATTCACACAGCGAGTCGGTGGCAGAGATGGAAGTAACATTTAAAAACCCTGACTCCTCATCCCCTACTCTAATCACTAGCTACACTACCTTAGTTTTTCATCGATACATTAAAAAATAAAAAAAATCATTTCCACCGCTTGCATCCGAAGAAGTGGGTATTCACCCAGGAAAGCTTATGCTCCAATACCTCTGTTAGTCTATAAGGTGCCACAGGACCCTTTGTCGCTTCTATTAAAAAAATAGTGCATCTCCCTCGCACCTCTAAACTCAAGCCTTAGTATTTAACGCCTAAATACGGGTGTGAATCTAATCTTTTTTTTTTTTTTTTTTTTTTTTTGCACTAGACCAAAAGGCACTCACATATTATTCAGGCAGTCATTTAAAGACCTTTTTCTTTTTATCGTTTTGGCAAATGCAATTAACAATCCCTGTATGAGGGATTTCAAAAGGCTGCTCACTCCTCTCACTAACCTTATCCTGACACCTCATTGTTAAGGGCAAAAGTGACTTCTACTGGGGGCACCGATGAAAACTTTCTTTTCAGAGAGAATAGCGGTACTTCACAGCCACTTCGTGGTTTATTGCTAAAGGAGGCGACTGTTTATGGTCAAACAGCAGCATTACATTGGGCCACCTCGATTTTTAAGCCGTACTCCCCATTGATTTAATTGTTTTTAGGAATGTAAATTGCGGCAGTCATGTTCCATGCATTCATCAATGTTTAAATGATAAAACTAATAATCACTCTAAATAATAATCTGTTAAGTGAGCTGTGTGCTCATGATAAAACCCCCTAAGTACTGTACCTTACTTAGCCAGGCTCCTTACGTCTCACCGCATATTAAACTTGATGTTGGGTCCCAGTACTCCCAGTTTTTTTCTTCAATTCATAGCCCTGTAGATGTCCAAATTTAAGTTTGACTGTCTTTAAATGAATGCGCTGAAGAAATATAGCCCTACTTAATCATGGGTTCTGGTTCTTCGAGAACAAACGGAGAAGCCATCAAGGTTTTTGTTATAACAGAGAGACAAGAAAGCTGAACCTACGGACACCATACTGGAAACTCCACACGTAAGAGAAGCAATGCACTGACGAAAGAGGAAACCGAATTAATCCCTGCAGTAGAGAGCAAACACCTAGCTTTGCGTTCTTGCATATTAATGTGCAGCTGTATTTAAGAATGCCAGAGCATAGCTGCCTGACATTTAAATATTCTCTAGTCAGAGGCTGTAACCTCAGGCATATGCAAGAAGGGTGTGTACACAAATACGCCCACAGTGTTCCATTAAAATTATAAGCCCCGGTCACTGGGGTCTTGCATTATTTAAAAAAACCCACCTTGGATGTGAGGTTTATAACAACATAAGATAAACCAATACCTGGGGAGAGGAATTGCAAAATAACCTGCATGTTCCGGTGATGAACTCAGGAGTTCCAACACGAAAGAACAATTAAACAGAAGTGGCATTTCTAGAAGAGGGAGTGAGCATAAACAAATATGCCCGGAGGAAAGAGTCGGGTGATGACGCCACTTTTTCCACAAACACATGGTTAGTGATATGTCGAATACCCGAGACAAACCATTGCTTTCCTCCACTGACAAAGCATTTTTGCAATATTCATCACTGATCTCTACGCTGCCCAGTTGAAATACAAAATGTCAACAATGGTGTTTGAAACACACGTGAAGGAATGGCTGTAAGCGGGCGAAGCTAGCAGAGATATTTCAGCAGCTTTCTCTCATCTTATTCCGAATTCACTTTTCCCAGTCACAACATGCCTCGCAGGCAAACGCAACGCTTAAGGCTTCCCCCCTCCGCTGCCCCTTCAAGTAGGCTTCTTCCATAATGCACCCGGCGTGTTCGTCCCCAGCAATAAAGCTAAGCGCATTAATGGCTACGAAGTTATTTGCTATCGCTTGAGGGAGGGAGGTGTTTGTTTCATGGCTGGAAAATGAGTTGGGAGCTCACACACTGGCTGCAAGCCTGAGAGCGGCGGGATTTACACAGATCGTGAGAGCTTAACTAACAAACTGTGTCCAAGAAAAGGCCTATTTGAACCAGTGCCTTTGAGAATGAGCCATCAGTGTCTTTAAGAGAAGCCAAGGCCAAATTCTGCCCAGGGCTGTGTAAGCGAAGGCAGACCTGAGCCCCCGGAATACAAAATCTGATTGGAAACTCAGAACAGGTTTTAAAGGCCTCTCCCCCAAACGTGCCTCTTAACTCGGCCCTTCAGGCCTCAGCTGGAGCACGCAAGTTTCTGCACAGAACAAGCGATCAGGCAGCAAAAACCAAGCGCACATACGCACGGGGAAACCAGGGGACCTCTCCCGGGTCGCAGCCCTGCCTCGCTCCGAGCTGCAGAAAGGAAACCCGCCTGCTTTCTGCCTTTCGCTTCAGCTGCGCCCCCAGCCCCCCCGCCTCCCCAGCCTATTCTGAGCCGAGTGTGTCTGTGGATGCAAATGGCGTCTCGCCGCCTCCCCCCCCCAGACACCGCACAGATCTTCTGCCAGACGCAGATGTGCAAGCAAGCCGCCCGGGGGAAGGGAAGGGAAACTGCAGGAGCCACTTCCCCAGCCCAACCGCCTGGTATGGAGTAGCAGCCACCGGATGGTGGCCGCCCGCACGGGCAGGCTGCGGAACTCGTGCTCAGCCGGCTGCAAATGACAGAGCACACCCTGCCTGTGTGCGCTGGGGTGGTGGGGAGTGAGGGGCCCCAGGCAGGCGAGGTGGACACTAGCGGTCCTTACGCATCACACTCCGGGACGCAAGAGGAAAGGCGCTGGGGAGCAAAGCGGGGAGGGTGTCTCCGGATGAGCTGCTGGAGCGGCCTCGCCACCCGCGGGTACAGGCCGTGTGTATTTGCAGAGTGTAATGTAATAGGAGCCCTCGGGTCAGCGGCAAGGCTTCAAAGAGCAGCTTCACCTGCTCTCCCGTCCCCTGCTGGCTGCATTGCAAACCTTACCGTCTCCCTGCCGGAGCCTGCAGCACGGGCACTTTGCTTCGTTCCTTCCTGCCACGCAAAGGCGTGTGTGTGTGATAATCCCCTGCCACTGCCTGCCGTGTGCAGCTGTCACACACATGCCAACTGGCCCTGTCAAGGGAGGCCAGCCCCGTTTGTTTGTTTTATTAAGCAAGCGCTCACTGTTCTCCCGGGCCCTGCAGAAAGCTCCCCCGGCGCCGCGTGGTTCAGTGCAGAAAGTGCGTGTGCGTGTTGGGGGTCAGGGAATCGGGATCTTTTCCGTGCTCCCCCCTCCCCCCATGCCCCTGTTTAACCACCACCAGCTCTCGCGGAGCAGCCCCTCAGTTCGGCGACAGGCCCGGGGAGCATGTTCCCTTTCGCAGTGAATCGCGGCTGGAAAATGAACCTCGGAGCCAGATGCAATTGAGTCCCCGTGCTGGGGGGAGGGGCCGGAGCAGCCGCCGCCGCGGGAATCAGCTTGCGCCGCGCGTCCCTTTGATCCGGAGACGGGCGCAGGAACGAAGGTAACAGCGGCAGCAGCCCCAACCCGTGGGCCGCCCTGGTGGCTGCAGCGGGAGCTTGGCCCTCCCCGCTGTGTCTCTGGGGGCTGGGTAACACCCCCCAGCCCCGCCGCTCAGCTTGCCCGCGCCCCTGCCCCTCGGGGGCCCAGCAGAGCGCAGCCCCACCCCGCGGCCTGAGTGCAACGCGAGCAGCTCTCCCAGGGGCAGGGGCGCGGAGCTCACGCTCTCCTGCCAGCTGCCACCGCCGGGGCGGCTGCTGCTGCTGCACGTGACCCGCCCCAGCCTCGGCTCCTGCTGCCCGAGCGGCTGCCGTGTGCCGAGCGCGCCCCCTTCCGCCGCCGCCTCCCCCCCGTCCCGCGGCCCGCCTGAGGCAGGGGTCTGAAGGCGGGTGTCGGGGGCCGGGGCCTCCTGCTCCCGCGCCGGGACGCTGCTCGCGAGTAGCCTGAGGGACCAGCCTTGGGTTACACAGCGGAGCGTCTGTGCAGCGCCTGCCTGCCGGGGAGGGGGCCTGCGCTGTAGCTCTGACTTTTACTCGGTGCACTTGGCTGAACTAGGGTGACCAGACAGCAAGTGTGAAAAATCAGCACACGGGTGGGGGGTAATAGGAGCCTATATTTAAAAAAGCCCCAAATATCAGGACTGTCCCTATAAAATCAGGACATCTGGTCACCCTAGGCTGAACGCAGGTGTGACATCTAACCCCCCAGCCAGCCTCTGTCCCTGCCCCCTGGTTTCCAGGGCCTGCTAAGAGGTGGGTGGATCAAGCCTAACATTGAACTTAAGCACTTACCACCACGCGGTGGGGTACCCACTTGGGCCACCCGCCCCTCCTCCTGCCACGCTTCCCACGCCTGAAATTTTTGTCCCCAAAAGACTTTTTGTCACTTTCTCTATGAGTCACCACACCTTCCACTGCTGTTAACTGCCTGAGTCACCCCCAATGCCCCTCCCACTGGGACAGGTGGGTGGCTGGAACCTACAGCTAGAAGTGAAAGTGTGTCACCTCAGCCAGCTTCAAGCCATCGGAAATCAGGAGTTGAACCCCCAACAATCACGAGACTCTTTTAAAAAATGATAGTGTGGTTTTTTAGGTCAGTTTCTTGATTTTTAACTCCCATCTGCCCATCCCCAGGGTGTGTGTGCTGCCCGCTCTCCCACATGTCCTGGGTAAGGGAATTTTGGCCCCTGTTGTAGGAGCTCTCACCCCCACATCTGCCACTCTCCTACCCAGCAATTAATCCTCTCCCTTAGCCCCCCATCAGTGCTGTTGCCACCCAACCCCCCTCAATTCAGCTTCCCCTCAGTTCAGTTCCCCTTCCCCCATCATCACCACTCCATTATTTCAGCCCCCGTACCCCATCGACCCTCACCTTCCTTACTTCAGCTCCCCTGCAGTGGGTTATAGTTTAGCCCTCCCAGCCTCACCTCTTCTTACTCCTCTTCACACCCCCCCCCCCAGGCCTGGAGGTGCTGCAATGGGGTCCCCTCTCCCACTTCCCAGGCTGACAGTGGGGAGCCCCAGCCACCATGGGCTGATAGCAATTTCTAAGTAAAATTAAGCCTCATACATGATCTCGTGCTAGAACTCTTAAATGTCAGTTTTGCTTTTGTTTTTCAGTCAGGGCTGAGTTCTGCTGTGAGATCATTGCATCTCTCACATTAAAGTTGCGAGAGTTGGCATGTCTTCCTCAATGACACTGCTTGGGTGGACGGAGTGAGCAGCCCAGTATTTTCAGCCACAAGATCTGCAGTGTTTGGTGGTAGTGGCAGTAAGATGATGGACCATCACTTCCAGGGGTCCAGCAGCCAAGCATCGAAAGGCCTTTTCTGCAACATTGTTGCCTCTTCCTCTCTGGAGGCCCCACTCTAGAGGGGGATATTTGGGGTAGCAGCTCACAATACACTTTCCAGAGAAGCACTCACCACCATTTTTAGTTGCAGTTTGTCCAGGGGTGAAAGTAAGTAAAAAGTGGCCGCTGGTACCGGCCCATACCGCTGACTTTAAAGTACTGCTGCTGGGGGGAGAGGCTGCAAAAGGAGCAGCTGCCCAGGGGCTGGCGATATCAAAGGGCCTGGGGCTCTGGCTACTGCGGCAGCGGCCAGAGCCCCGGGCCCTTTAAATCACCGCTGGAGCCATAGGCGCCGACTCCGTGGGTACTCCGGGGCTGGAGCTCCCACAGGGAAAAATTGGTGGGTGCTGAGCACCCATCGGCAGCTCCCCGGCAACCCCGCACGCGCTCGCCCACCCGCCCAACTCACCTTCCAGGTTCCACCGAAGGTGCTTTTTTTAGCCGCAGCAGCTCAGCTGAGAGGCGGCCAGCTGCTGCGGCTAATAAAAACACCTTCCGGGGGAGGCGCCTCTGGCTGCGCGGGGAACCCGGATGGTGAGTGAGTTGGGCGGGCAGGGAGCTGCTGCTGGGTACTCGCACCCCCGGCCCCGGCTCCTCCCCCGGGCGTGCTGCATACCCCGCCCCCCGGCTTGCAAGCGGGGGGAGGGGGGGGAAGAGCAGCAGAGCACCCGAGCACCCACCGGGCGCTGCAGCTCCCCGTCAGCCCCGCCCCTGCGCCCGGCTGCTCACCAGTGCGGCTGGGCTGGGCTGGCTTGCTTCCCCAGGCAAGCGCGGCTTTTTCACCGCTCGCAGGCTCCTCCCTCCGGCTCCGGTGGCACGCTGAGGGTGGGAGAAAGTGCAGGGGAGGCGCCTCCCGCCGCGCAGGGAACCTGGAAGGTGAGTGAGTTGGGCAAGCGGGGGGGGTGGGGTGCTCAGCACCCACCAGTTTTTCCCGGGGGGGGAGGGGGCGGGGATTTGAGGAAGGACAAAAGTCGGCGCCTATGGCTGGAGCCCCAGGCGGCTTGGCCAGGCAGCGTGGATGGGCTGGCTGGGAGACGTGACCCCCGCCCCTTCCACCTGAGGTCCCGCCCCTTCCAGGCGGGGGGAGCAGGCCCCCACACTGATAAGAGCTCAATTTTACTTTCACCCCTGAATTTGTCCCAGTTCACAGTTCGGGTAGGTCTTGACAATCCTCAATCTTCACTTGGGTCATTCACAAGTAACACACTATGACCTATCTGGTAGGGAAGGGGACAGGATACAGGAACGCCTAGTGCCTCTCCACTCTTACCTCCCACATTCCCCGGGCACCAAAACACAGCTGGTTGCTGGTATTACAGTGCTGATGCTTGGTGCTCCAGTTTTAAAACCCTTTCCAGCATGTGTCCAGACTCTTTTGTGCCAAGGATCTGACTTCAATCCACTGAATTGGCACTGATGGGGAGAGTGAGTTTTTAAGCAATCTAATAAGATCAGCTCATGCTCTAATATATTATGGAGGCCTGGACTAAAACTATTGCCCCTCCTATGACACTGCTTGACCAAAGCAAAGAGCTCCTCCTGCTGGAGAAACATTCTGGGCTGTGTGTGTATCTCTCTCTCACCCACCCACCACAAGTGAAAACACTTCCTCACTGCTTTTTCAAATGCTCTTTGGTACTAGAAAGTGACCAGCATCATGATTCTGATGCCAGTGAAATCAAAGACATGTTCAAATGGTGAATATTTTAGGACAAGTCCTGCAGGTTGCTGACCACCTCCTGTAAAGTGCTGAGGAACCTCAGCTCCCTTAAAGTCAGTGGTGAGCTGACAGTACTCAGTGCATTGTAGGGTTAGGTTCTCAGGGCTGGATCCAGAGCCCATTAAAGTCAGTGGGAAGATTCCTATCAACTTGAATGGACTTTGCGTCAGGCCCTTAAAGAGGGTCATTTCTAATCCGTGTGGCTCAGATGCACAAAAGAATGTAGACACCTAACTCCCACTGTAGGTGCTTAAATCCCAAGTTTGGGTGCCACTGAGAGCCTCCAAACCCCTTCTTTGATGCCACCTAACGACACAGGCACTTACATTTTTGCCATGAGGGTCTCCCTGGCACCAAGTTTCTGTTACTGGGGATACCCACAATGCCCCACTCTAGGTGTCCAAGCTCCAGCAGGTGAAGATAAGTGGGGCACTGCCTACCAGATGAGGCCCCATACAGAATCCAGCCAGAGGAATTACTGCCTCCCTTATATCCTATTACCAAATGGTTAGAACACTCAGCTAGAACCTGGGAGTCTCAGGTTCAATTTCTCCCTTTGCCTAATGGGGAGAAAGACCCCTGGTTCAGATCCTCTCCCCTTTCAGGAGAGTTCCCTAGGCACGGAGCTATGGGGTAGTCTGATGTGTGTGTCTGGGGCGGAGGGACTCCGTCACTCTCTCCTGTTGAAGCTGTTCAACTTTGGCTAAATAATTAAAGAGTAATTGGAACAAGGAGACTGCACCCCAGGTCTCCTATCTCCTAGGAGAGTGCCCTAACCACCAGGCAATAGACACTCTCACTCATGCCCAATGATGCCGAAGTACCTTTATGGATCTGGGCCTAGTTCACTAGTTCATACTGGACATAGGTTGGAAGTAACCAAAATGTGTAATCTTAAAGCAGTTTAAACTCAAGGCTTGTGTGAATGAGCTGGTGGACTTCAGCTAACTCAAAGTGTATAGGTGTCTGTCATAACTGACATCTTTTGGGGCAATCTTGGCCAGAAATGCCATGTTCAATAAGCAGAGAGACCCTCTCAATTAGAGCCTTGTGATTTCCCGGGGTGCAAGCTTCCAAACCAAACTGTCTGGTGACAAGTATTAATCTGGCTGCCAGAAAAGAGGATCTGGATAGTCTGTGTCTTGCAAAGAACAGGATCAGGGGATCTCAAAACAAGTCACTTCTGTGGCATATGCCCAAATCAATCCTGCATTTAACTCTTGAAATAGTGCCACCAATTCGAGGTCGCAGCGTATTGATGGCAGTAGCATGAGAAAGCTAGTGCTGCAGCCACCCATGCTACGGTTATCCTGTGGATAGTTTCTAGTGTTACAAATTCAGCAGCAACTGTGTACAGAGGTCAACATTTTCAAAAGTGGCCACTGATTTTAGACACTTTGGTTTTTGGTATTCAGTCTGAGACCCTTAAATGTCACAAGTTGAATACTCACACACTGATGCACTCAAAGTCAGCCACTTTTGAAAAATTTGTCCTAAATTTACTTAATAAAAATAAGAGGAACAAAGTGGGGGAGAGGGGGGATTTTTTAAAATTTTTCTTAATGTTTCTCTGTATCAGAAGTTTATACACTTAAAAATAATTTCCTTTGCTACTTTTGCTAGGTATAGATGATATTCATTGTTTAAACGCTGATTTCACTCTCTCAAGCTATCTGCTCCTCCTACTTGAACCTGCCATGACATAATACTGCATGTGATATCACCAGCATTTCCTAGGCAACAGAGTGTGATGGCATAAATACAGCATTATGATTTCATACGAAAATGAGAAGCTAAATGGAAGAGGAAAAAAACTCTTGTTGCAGATGCTGGCTTCACTAACACAGTACAAGCAAATAAAAACATGCAAAGGATTTTAAAAATAATTACTTATGCTTGTGTTATGTTTGCCACAGTCACTAACTTTACTTTTGTTGTCTCTTAATATTTATTCCAACCAAAAACATTGTTTAAAACCAGTTAGAGTTCTTCAAATAAACATAGCTCCAACATAACCATAAAAAGCCATGAAATTGCTAGTTTAGTCCTCCTCTAACCCTTGCAATCAACAACTATGATTTCACCTTCTCCACATTACCTCACCCACAACCCACATGCCTCCTCCCTTCACCCCCACACAGAACGTGTAACCATAGACTAACCATGTGGAGTGGTTAGAAAAGGATGCAGTTGTTCAGAATGACGAACTGGTGTTGTCTTGAAGTAGACAGAGTAGATAGTGTATGTTTTTAGATGATGGTTAAAAGTGTGCTGTGCTGGAGGATTGTGAATGGTGGGAATTGTGATAAACATTATTGCAAACTGGGAAGTTATTGCCTGTAATATCTGTAGTAATGCAATTTAGATGCGGTAGTTAAGAAGCATGGTGTTGCATTTTGTTTACTTACCAGGTGATGTCAGGGGAACTGGAACAATTTGTATAATGGGAGTGCTGAAAACTATTGAACCGAACTGTAACCCTGTATATGATGGAAACCACTTCAAGCCAGGGGGTGCGGCAGCACCTGCAGCACCCTAGTTCCAGCACCTATGGGTGATGTTTATGCTCAAAGTAAAGCTTGCATGTTTTGGGTGGAAGGAGGAGGCATGTGAGTTGTGAATATTGGTGTGGTAGTGTGTTGAAGGTGAAATCATGGTTGCAGGCTTCAAGAGTTGGGTGAGGACTCAACTAGGGATTTCATGGCTTTTCAATGTTTGTAGTTGTGGTAACTTTAACTGGTTATTAACAATGGTTTTTTGTTTGGTGGAATTTCTACATTAAAACCATGGATAGATGATGTGGATAGCTCATGTATTCTCATCTCTACTCTTCTTCACAGAGGCCTGCTAATCCCTATGCCCTCAACATATCACCACTCTTCCTACTAGCCCTCCTCACAGCTACACTTCTCCTCATATCTCCATGCAAAAACCCTGTCTCTTCTCTCTCTCTCCCCCCTTTACCCCCCAATATGCACCCTGTGTTTCCAGACCATGATCTAGATTGCTCCATCATTCCCATGTCCGCTGTGCCTGACATGCCCCCTATTCCTCTACCACAGCTTTTAAATCACTGATTTGTGTCAACGTATCTCTGTTGATACTTATATATGTCAGGAAATCATGGCATAACTAGAATCAGTTATACGAGGAAGAGAAAAATAACTTCTTACAGGTTTAATTTTAAAAGTTAAGCAGCGGCCTATGACTGGAGATGCTCTCAGAGGCATGTGAGAGAAGTTTGGAGTTTATGGTCATTTGGTGAAGACATGTGAGCAATATTTCAAAGTGAAAACATTTTAGAAAGTTTCCTTTATGAAAGTTAGTAAATATCTCACACAAAAAATATAGAAGATTCAATTGCCTTATGTAGAATTAGTCTATAAAATCTGGAGACGAAATCAAATAATTAAAATGTGAACGAGGGATTTTACTTCTATTTTAACTGAAAATCTCAACACAGCCTTAACTATGGAGTCATTACTGAGTCCTCCATAATTATTAGACTGAATTAGCTTATTTTAGCAAGTACACACACCAGTTCTCCATCATCTGAACCTTTGTCAGCAGAGGTTGCTAACATAATTTACAGCTGAAGTGGGAAGTGGTGAGCCACCACCCACATCAAATAAAACATTCCAGAGGGAGAATATCAACTAAAATTGGACGTGGAAGATGAGCAAGTCTGAATTTAAACTATGCTTACAGTCCTTCTAGTTGCAGACACATCGAGAGCCCAGTTCAGCTGCCTCTACTCTGGATTCACAGTGGTATGAGGCCATTGAAATTAATAGAGTTACTCCAGTTACACTGGTGCAAGTGAAAGCAGGATTTGGCCCTCATCTTGAGCAACAGGCAGACTTATCAGTATAGCAGGGGTAGGCAACCTATGGCACCCCTTCCAAAAGTGGCACGTGAGCTGATTTTCAGTGGCACTCACGCTGCCCGGGTCCTGGCCACCAGTCTGGGGGCTCTGCACTTTAATATAATTTTAAATGAAGCTTCTTAAACATTTTTAAAACCTTATTTACTTTACATACAATAATAGTTTAGTTATATATTATAGACTTATAGAAAGAGACCTTGTAAAAATGTAAAAATGTATTACTGACACGTGAAACCTTAAATTAAAGTGAATAAATGAAGACTCGGCACAGCACTTCTGAAAGGTTGCCGACCCCTGCAGTATAGTAAGGTAGCCACTTGTTTATACAGCTCCTAATGGATGTGATGCATTAGCTAGTTTTCTGCACTAAAATGTTTCCTGTCTCACCTAAGGGAGGAATTACAAATTTGCCTCCAGCTCTCTCAATATCTTGACCCACATGAACAGAGCCAGACAATGGGCCATAACAAAACCCAGGACTAAGCCAAATTAACATTAATATAAACATTTTACAACTAACCACCCATGTAACCCTTTTGTCTCTCTTTTGACAGCCTAAACCTTGACCCAGAAGCGATAGGTAAGAGGCCAGGCACTGCTCAGTAGTATCAAACATTGTAAATGACAGGCTCCAAATGTGCTAAGCTTCATCAGGCTATGGAGGATTGGATTCTCCTTTGTCTGAGACACTTAGTGAAGGAAAATATTTGCAGAATGCCTGTATAAAAATATTTGAGGAGCCAACTTGTTAGGGGAGAATAGACATTGGGCATCTGACCACTGCAGCAAATTGATATTCACAAAACCTGTACAGATCTAGGAGATTCAGCATTGTATCCTCTTATGCAGGCAGTCACCCACCCTGGGGTTCATCTGTTCCTGTCACCATCTATCATATCATACTCATGTGAGATACGGTTCATGAAGTTTAGGTTGACAATGAATAGCACCGTTTTTTATACATGTGAAAACAGTTAGGTGGTTGAAAACATGTTTACGTTGTCCCTTAGTCCAATCAAGTACTGTACAGCTGTAACCTATTTGAAGAATCATTAACCTTACGTTTGCTGTCTTATTGCTTAAATCATATTCCTTTCTACAGCTACACTTTAAATAATGCATGTGCAGAAAAAGCTACAAAAGACTTGTCACTACTGAGCACCTCCCAGGAAAATCTGGCTTCAAGTTTAATGTAAATAGTAAAAGTGTCCTAACAGTATATTAAGTAAATTCATTGGAGGTAAGATTGAACTTCCTGGATTTGCTGTGAAATCAGAATTCTTTTCATCCTGAGATTGTCAAAACCATTCACAATTTGGAGTCAGGTTTCCCAACAGTCCATTTCTGGGGAAATTTTACAAACTCACACGAAGGTCAAGCTTGTGGCTGACCCTGCACAGTTGCACGAGAAAGAAAAACGTGCAGAGTCTTTGTGTATTCACCCAGGGTCCATCCCCAACCACAATGGCAGTCTTTGAGCTTCTCTGAGTGCAAGAAATTATTGTAAGGGTAGGCCCTGGCCTCTCTAAAGTGGATGGGAGAGAAAGGGCTGAGTTCCTGTCCCTGCTCTACATCACTCAGTTTGGCTGAAGACGTGATCCTGCACCTATCAAAAGCAGTGGGAGTGTTGGCATTGATGTCAATGGGTACAAGGTGGACCCTGTGAGCAGAGGGGAGCATATGTTTGTAAAGGGAGTAGCAATGGCTATTTGTCCCTGCAGTAGTCACTGGAGCCCCAGGAAGCATTGTGCCTGTTTCCATTAGAGTGGCACTTTGCTGCATGAGTTCCAGTTTTAGGGTTGTGCCTAAAAGACTATCAATGATATGGATTTGAGCGGGGGAAGCAAAGTGCTACAAGAAAGTAAAGCCAACTCTTTGTAAATTAGAATCTTCAGGTGCATATTTTATAACCACAGAATGTGCTGGAGTAAGTGTTCGCTAGGACAGTTGTTTTCCTGTTCTGTGAGGAAATAGCAGTGGAAACACCTGCAGGTTAATACAAAAACAACAGCTTTTACTGATAGTCATCAGTGGCCAGACCAGCTAACTTTATGACTGTCTACTTTAGGGAACTTCCAACCATCACTAACACCCGTTCAGCTAAATCTGTATCAGCTCTGCTGTGCCTTCTCATGTAGATGGGGTTTTGGCTGCTGACAGGTTTCCGCACCTATGGTGATTAGGTTTGCTCCCCGCAGAGTTAGTGCTGAAAACAGTGTTGGCAACTAGAATTTCAACTACATTTGGGCCCCAACATTGCTAACATTGGCTTGGTGTTAACGTTGGGTGAAAAAACTAGTGTGGAGAGAGCCTCACTCACGTGAGAAGTCCTTTATCGTAAAGGTTACAGTGTAGTAGCGGTGTTAGTCTGTGTCAGCAAAAAGAAAATAAGAAATAAATAAATATGCATCCGATGAAGTGGGTTCTAACCCACGAAAGCTTATGCTGAAATAAATTTGTTAGTCTCTAAGGTGCCACAAGTTTTTATTTTAAAGTGCCAGATCCCTGAAACACAACTAAGATCTATGAGGTGAGGGGGAAAGAGTCATTAGAGATTGAGCACAAATGATCTCCAGATCACCAGTAAAGCTAATCCTCACCACAGAGACACAGCTAACTCATTTCTATTTTTTAACATACTGAGAAAATGAGTAGCCAGTATCAAATAATGCAAGAGTCTACAAGCAAAGTTACTATTGAGCAATGTATAATCCATCAGAACACCATTTACAGTGTCTGTCTTTGTAAAAGGTCCCATACTTTAATCTTTCTGAATTAAATGTGTGTGACACAGTAGAAGGCAGGTTTCTATATTTTATTGCACTGTTGTATTTAAGTTCTTTTTAATGTAAAAATAAAACATCCTGCTGCTTATATTACTAGGATTGTTTGTTTTGTAACTATATCATGTTAGATAGGGCCCATGATTCGATTTTCAGTCATGTCAAGTATGTCTATTACAACTGATAGTCCCATAGACTCCTTGTGTGAAATTGTATTAGATTAGAACAGTGGTTCTCAACCTATTTACCATTGTGGGCCGCATCCAATACTACCTGTCTGGCCCTGAGGATGTCACATGGGCCGCAGCTCTGCGCTGACTGGCTGCCACAAGCAGATTATGGGCCACAGGTTGAGAACCACTGGATTAGAACATATTATGCTTAGTGCATGTAATCAGGGGTACACAATCGAAGCAGTCCATTGTTGTGCGCTGAGATTTACTCAAGTTTAGCACCAGAGCTCAGAGTAGTGACATAAGGTGTCACTAAGTCCAGAAGGGACCATTGTGATCATCTACCTCCTGCATAACGCAGGCCATAGATCCAGGAAGAGATGTTGCAATGCTGTGCGTCACAGCACGTAACTTCTAGACACCTAGAAAACCCAGGAACAATGCTGTGATCTACAAAGCTGAGTTAGGCACATAGACTTCTTAAACAAGGAAAGCAGGGAGAGAGGTGCCTAAGAATAGGCTCCACAAAGCCAGCATGCCAGGCGGAGAGTCATTTAAACTAGGCAATGGGAGATGCCAACCAGCAGGGTGTGTGCTAAGCCCTGCCCCTCTCTACGATAGGTGTTTAAATCCGGACTGCAGGGAAGCACCTAGCCAGAGTTGCTGGAACTACAGGTGCTAGAGATGCTGCCGCATCCCTGCTTGAAGTGGTTTCCATCATACTCAGGGTTTACAGTTGGGTTCAATGGCTCTCAGCACCCCTACTATACAAACTGTTTCAGCACCCCTGCCCCGAGCTCTGTTTAGCAATCAGAAAAGGGACACATGCTGCCTTGAGTCAGATGGCTGAGGCTGCCTAAGGCATTTCTTGTGGCCTGCCTTGCTCCACACACAACAGAGCAGGAGAAGGTGGTGGCATAGGCGACAACTTCCCCTGTTCCTGGTGGGTGCTCGACCCACTGTGCCCCTGGCCCCACCCTTGCACTGCCCTCGCCCTGCCCCCATTCCACCCCCTTCCCCCAAGTTCCTGCCCCTGCCCTATCTCTTCTCTGCCTCCTCCCCTGAGCGTGCCGCGTCCCCGCTCCTCCCCCTCCGTCCAGGAAAGTCCTAAGTGCCACCAAACAGCTGTTAGGCGCGGGGGGGGGGGAAATTGCTGGGAGGGAGGGGGAGGAGCGGGGACATGGCGTGCTGGGGTGGGAGCAAGAGGCGAGGAAAGGGGGAGCTTGGCTGCCGGCGGGTATGGAGCACCCACTCATTTTTCGCCATGGGTGCTCCAGCCCCAGAGTGGTGGTAGGATATGCACACAAAGAAAGGATTTGAACGGGGTGGCGGTGTCTCCCTCCCTGCACTCTGACCACTGAGCCATGAGAGATCCTGATGTGGGGCTCCCTCAATCTCTCCTATTGAAGCTGTTCCACCACTGGCCTAGGGAGTCCCTCTCTCTGGCCAATGATTGAGCAGAGAGCAAGAGAGAATGACTCTGTAGCCATGTGGTTAGGGTACCTACCTGGGAGCTGGGAGACTCTGGATCCAGTCCTCCTGCTCCACTCACTTGTTATTCAGAGAAAGTGGAATAGCTCCAATGGGAGAGATTGAGGGAGCCCCACATCAGACTGTCCCATAGGTAAGTGGCTAAAGTGAAAGGTGGGAGACCCCTGTCCTTTCTTCCCATTGGGCAAAAGGGGAACTGAACCTTGGTGTCTCACATCCCAGGTGAGTGCTCTAACCACTGAGCTAAAAGTTAAGGGGGGCACCATTGCCTCCTCCAGCCAGATTCTGAATGGGGCTAATCTAGCAGGCCCTCTGAGTAAGCCTGCCGGGTTGGGCCCCACACGTGACTTAGGTGGCCAAATGCCTTTCTTCCCCCGGTTTGTGGATTGCTCTAGGGCTTAGGCGGGAAATAAGTGTCTGGATGCCCAGAGTGAGGCAGCACTGCGCATGTTCAGAGGCAGAAACATAGGTGCCTAGGGAAATTGTTACCCTGACAACTTAGACATCAAGTGAGTTTAGGCACCTGCAGCGTTCAGCAGGAGTTTTGTGGATTGTAGTGGAGCCACAACTGGGACATAGGTGCCTAAACCTCAGACTTGGTGCCTAGTCCTTTTGTGGATCCTAGCCATAGTACTCCTGGAGTTTGCAGCCGCTCCCTTCTTCACCTTAATCAATTACCAGCAGTGGGATTTCTGACTCTCAGAAGAGCTGAATGAAATGCTTAGGTGTATTGCTTATTATTCCACAATGCCCAGTAGCAAACTTATCTAAGGAGACTGATATCTGAGTCCATAGTGTACTCTCATTGCAACAGAATACATAGGAGCGCCACCCTAAACTTACCCAAATATTACTTGTAGCCTGATTGTGAAGGCTAAGTGATTCTGCAAACAAACAAAAACGAAGGAAAAAAAATGTGATGATTGTCTCTGCATCATCTACAGAAGTATGATCAGTCTTTGGTTTAATAATACAATACCCCTGACTGCAGCCCAGAAAGAGTATCAGAACCTTGAGTATCAATATAAAAGAACATGTCTGGATATAATGACTTCTACCTGTTGCTGCCCTATGGTTGAAACACAGAAGACAAATGATCTCATTCATAGGGAGGCACAGTTTCATCCAACATCAGAGTTTAAAATGTACAGAAAGAAGCAGCAGCCTCAGAACCAGCTTCAATGAGACTGTCAGTGTGGCATCTTCAGAGTGATCTGGGGGTAGGGAGAGCAACTTCAGAAAGCTGGAGGATCAACAGACGGCCTACAAAAGCCTTTCAAAAGGTCCCAGGGAAACACTGAAGGCAGCTTTGTATGTGCAGGGACACCCAAGACATGACAAGAGTCTCAAAGGGGTCCATCTTGGATATTTGTATAACAAGCCTCCTTCTAGGAACAGGGTAATAACTGCATGGTCTGTCTATTTGATATGAACATTGCTGAAATACTGAGGAGTCTCCCTGCTTCCCCTGGGTTAGAAGGAATTTTAAAGAAAATTCACGGTGTGCTTCTTGCAATTCCCGACCCACATGAAAATACCCCCCACCCCCATATCACCACTTGACAAAGATGGACGATTAAATATCACACAATTGTTTTTATGTCACATTCTCCATTTCTTTTCCCCTTTAAAAAGATAAAAATATTCATTTACACACAGTTTCCCAGGCTTTAATGGTGACCATGTGTTATTCCTGAGAGTCCTGTTAGAGTGGAGTCATTTGAAAGGGGGGAGGGAGGTGTGAATCCTTTGTAAGGCAAGGAACTGGGGATATTCAAAACGCTCCCATCTCCACCCCCCCCCTCCACCATTAAAAATGCCACTTGGTGCATTTTAAAGGTAAAAATCACCCTTGTGAAGTATTTTTATGAGCTAGAGCTAAGTTATCCCCAGCATTGTATCAGCAAATTCAGAGGCAGGAAATAATCATCACAGATATAGAACCCCTCCAATCTCCCCCCTTTTAATCTGAATATTGCCTGAGCATTTACTTCATTTTTGTTCTCGCAAGGGAGAGGAATTCTTGTATTCAGGGCCCAGCACGCTTTACTAATTGTGGTTCCCTGCACTGCTGGAGGGCAGGGGGAAATCAGAACTGGGCAATGCGGTCCTCCTCATCCGCCGTCCTGCTGCCACAGGAAGCATTCAGGCCAGCCTGCAAGTTGCCCAAGTCAGGGCAGAATGGTGAGACCTGCAAGAATGCAGGGCCCGAAGGATGTGCTTGCACTGTATATGGCTAAAATACATGGCATACCTGGGGCTCCAAATGTTTTGGAGAAGGGAGCTGCCAGCTTCTCAAAGTGAAAAACCTACTTCTGCTGGGCCCAGTCTTGCTCCCACTGAAATCAGTGCTTTGCCTTTGACTCCAGTGAGAATAGGCTCAAGCCCTCTATATTCAGAGCTCCTTGCATTAGTTTCTCACTATTCACTGCAAATAGTTTTCCCCATAAATGTAGCGCTTTTTTCTGTTCACAAATTATGCAAAGTTAGTTGTGTACAGGGTTTCTTCATTATTTACAATTGTTTGAAAAGTAGTGTGGGCGACCTCTTTCTAGCCAATTGTTCCCTGGCAAGCTAGTCCCTAAAGGTATTTACTGTTTGTTATTCATGCCATATGATTGGTCACCTACATCCCATGGTATGACCTACCTCCAGGACTGACAGAGCTAAGCTCTATGAACAGGAGCTCCCTTTTCTGTTTGCATGCTGTCTGCAAACATTCTGAATTGTTCACTGACTCTATTGTGCTCACAATAAAAAGTGTTCCAAAATTGATGCAATAGCACATCTGGTGCAAATACACTCACAAACACTTATTCACACCAGTGCATTTTACTTTCCACAAACGTTCTGGTGGCTAAAAACCTCATGCACCCAAATGTTCATGAACAAGGGCATAAAAGGGATTGCAAATAGCAGCAAAACCAATGGAGAGTTTGGTTGGCAAGAATATTTGTGAATGCTTTTGTGCTTTGCTGTCATGGATTAGACCATAGAGTAACAGTGAAAACAGGACATCTCTCCCAGACTAGCAATTGAAAGCACAAAACATGACAGCAAATTACATACTGTTCCTGAAACATCTGTCCTTTTGATCTCCCAACATTCCCCCATTTGGGGGCAAGGTTTGAGGGATTGTGTAGCTTGTGAATGCCATTGCAGGCTCCCCTAGAGAGGAACCCCCATCAATGCCAATTTTTGGTCCAGCAGCATAGGGTGGATTAGCAGCAGCAGATTAATTCCTTCCTGTCATCTCCACATGGGGGGTTAAATGATCTCAGGAGCAATTTTTCTTGCCTAGAACATGGTAATCCACAAACACAAACACACTGCTAATTGCTACAGTTTATATGGTGGTCTAATGAGAGTAAAGAAGTTCCAGATTTTGAGAAGGGTCATCAGCCAAAGGTATATTTACTTAATGAAATGGTTATTTCCTGCAAAGAAAGCCTTATTTTACGTGAAAGATGTAGCTCAGAGGAGCAGTTAGAAGCATTTTTAAAAAGGCATGAAGGAGAAAATGCATGTGTTAATTACAAATGTAGTCCTATGTCCCTTAGAAAATGGAATGCATTACATTGATTTGGGCAAAGGAAAACACCTTACCTGTTGTTGTCCTGTGTTACAAACTTTTACTAAATCAAGCAGCTCCACTGAAAACCAACAGAACGATTTCAGTGAACCACAGTTTTCAAAATGAAACACTCATTTATACATCAAGATCCAGTCTTACAATCACTGTGCGCTCAACTCCTCATTTCTGGCCCCACCTCAGAGCCCGGAGCCCCAGTCAGAGCCCTCTCCCTCCCCCACCCCGTGCCCCACCTCCCTGCCCCAGCCCTGATCCCCCTCCCACCCTCTGAATCCCTTGGTCCCAGCCTGGAGCACCCTCCTACACCCCAAATCCTCATCTTCAGCCTCACCCCAGAGCCCGCACCTCCAGCCGGAGCCTTTCCCTTCGCCCCCCCCCCAAAAACACACCCCAACCCTCTCCCCCAGCCCAGAGCCCCCTGCTGCACCCTGAACTCCTCATTTCTGTCTCCAGCCCAGAGCCTGCACCCCCAGCCAGAGCCCTCACCCCCTCCTGCACCCCAACCCCAATTTCGTGAGCATTCATGGCCCACCATAGAATTTTCATACCAAGATGTGGCCCTCGGGCCAAAAAGTTTGCCCACCCCTGGGTTAGATGAGGTCATCAGAGAGACATAACTGGCTCCCTGATGGCATCCCTCCACCCTGCTCTGCTATGCCAAATAGATCATTGCAGATCATTCACCCAACATGAGTGAAGAGATAGTCAAGGACAGTTGTGAGAGTACAGCAATTGAAGACTGGGAATGGTATTTACAAATTCATCAGTTCAGAATACAAGCTGTCCTTTTCTCCTGACTAGTTATCCTCTAACCAATGTAACCACCGTGTCATGACTTCATTTAGATAGCACTGTAAATTCACATGGGGCTTTACATACATGTAGTGGGACATGTTCCCTGCTCAAAGTATCTTGCAATCTAAATCTGGGAAGACAGCGACAAGACATGGAACAAGAAGTCATGTCTGGGAAGGTGTGGAAAGATTAGTGATGAGAAGAAAGGAAGTGTTCCGGTAAGAAGTGGGTTTTCAGGAGAGTATCAAAGAAAGCAGAACGCTTAGGCAAAAGAAAGCAGGGGACAGTTCCTAGCATAGAGAGCTGCGTGAATGAAGATGCTAAACTGAGGGGGTGTAATGGAGCAGTGAGGATAGATGATTAGGAGGAGTTTAAGGAGAAAGGGGCAGAGTAGAAGGAAATGGGAGCAGAGCTGTAAATGGGGTTGAGATTATGTATCGCTTTAGACGGGAGGATGAAGAGCCTGAATTTGAGTCAATAAGAGACAAAGCCAGTGATATAATTCAAAGAGGTGGTGTGACTGGCGCAGTGGGAAAGGAAAAAGAAAGGAAGGGAGAGGTGAGAAGCAGGAAGGAGATTACTGTAATCAAGGTGAGAAATGAGCAGGTGTGAACAAGTTTGAGTAGTGGGAAGAGTGCAAAGAAGGGACGATTTATGTCAGACTGGATGTTTTCGTTGAGAGGGAAAGAGAACAGTCAGACATGACAGAGGTTGGGAGTCTGGGAGATGAGAAGGATGGTGGAGTCAATAGGGATGACAGAGAAGGGAGGAGGTGGGTTGAAAGGGTTTAGCAGGAAAGATTAAAAAAAGGTTTTGGAAAGATTACCTTTGGGGCAGCTGTGGAAGAACCAAGTGGAGACATCTCAGAGAGTTAGAGCTGTATGCCTGGAAAAATGGGGATAGCTCAAGAATCTAGAATAAAGAGAGAGCAAGGAGTCACAGGCACCAAGGTAGTGGCTGAAACCATGGGAGCAGGGCCGGCTCCAGGCACCAGAAGACCAAGCATGTGCTCGGGGTGGCACCTTCTAAGGGGCGGCCAATCTTGGGGTGGCGGGGCGGCACTTGGGTTTTTGTTTTTTTGTTTTTGTTTCGGCGGGGCGGTGCTCGGGGGGGTTGTTTTTTTGTTTTTGTTTCGGCGGGGCGGTGCTCGGGGGGGTTGTTTTTTTGTTTTTGTTTCGGCGGGACGGTGCTCGGGGGGGTTGTTTTTTTGTTTTCATTTCAGCGGGGCGACTTCTTTCGGCGGGGTGGCGTGCGAGGGAGGGAGTTTGTTTCGGCGAGGCTGCTCTCAGGGGAGGGGGTTTGTTTTGGTGGGGCTGCGCTCGGGGGAGGGGGTTTGTTTTGGTGGGGCTGCGCTCGGGGGAGGGGATTTGTTTAGGCGGGGCTGCTCTCGGGGGAGGGTTTTGTTTCGGCAGGGTGGTGCTCTGGGGAGGGAGTTTGTTTTGGCGGGGCGGCGCTCGGGGTTTTGTTTCGGTGGGGCGGCACTCGGGGGAGGGTTTTGTTTCAGCGGGGCGGTGCTTGGGGGACGGGGTTTGTTTCGGTGGGGTGGCACTCAGGAGGTTGTTTTTGGTTTTGTTTTGGCGGGGCGGCGCTCAGAGGGGATTGTTTTGGCGGGGCGGTGCTCGAGGTTTTGGGGTTTTTTTGTTTTGGCGGGGCAGCGCTCGGGGCAGGGTTTGTTTCGGCAGGGCGGCGCTCTGGGGTTTTGGGGTTTTTTGTTTCAGCGGGGCGGCGCTTGGGGTTTTTTTGTTTTTTTTTTGCTTGGGGCAGCAAAAAAGTTAGAGCCAGCCTTGCATTGTGGTAGCTGAGGTCACCTAGAGAGGAACAATAAAGAGAAGGGACTGAGAACAGAAGCCTGGAGGACTATAAGGGAGTATGAGGAGTCATGAGCTCTCAGCCTCCACCCCAAACCCTCCAGCATTTATAATGGTTTTAAATATGTAAAAAAGTGATTTTAATTTATAAGGGGGGGACACACTCAGAGGCTTGCTATGTGAAAGGGGTCATCAGTACAAAAGTTTGAGAACCACTGTTCTAGGCAGTGAATGTAGATGGAATGCTAACTGTTTAGGAGACCAAAGGAAGGAGAGAGAGAGAGACGGGGTGATAATTAGAGAGGTACAGAGAAGGGAATTATAGGTCAGGGCAGCTCCCAGTCCACCAGCTGCCAGCATTACCTGAAAATAACGGGAGTGACAATTATTACGGGTATGGGGACAGAATTGGTCTTATCTTCCTAGTCATGGATTATATGACTATCAACATGTTGGCAAAGGTAATGCACAGTCTTAGCGGGGAGGGCTATGGTCGTTTTAGCACAGTGCTGTCTCTGCTTTAGAGCCTGATACTCTGAGGTCCCTATCCAGCAAAGCGATTAAGCCCATGCTTAGCTTTAAGCATGTGAGTAGTCCCATTGAAGTCAAAGCACTGTGAGTGGGACTACTCAGTTGGTTAATGTTAAACACAGGCTTAAGTGTCTTGCTGGATTCGGCTTCATGAGAGCTGGTTACACAGCCTCTTTATCGGTGATTTGAATGATACTGACATCTAGTTTGGGCTATACTTAAAAGTGAAGTTGAGGTAGTTAACCCAAAAACTTCCACACCCCTGACAAAGTAGCTATGCCAACCTCACACCCAGTGTAGATGCAGCTATGCTGATAGAAGAGTGCTTCCATTGACATAGCTAACTTTGTTTGAGGGAGGTGGTCTTGCTACACTGACAGAAAACCCCTTCTGTCAGCATAGGCTCTGTCTACACTACTTGCGACAGCATAACTACACTGCCAAAGCTATGCCAGTATAGTCTTTATATCCTGGATTGCTCTTGTAAAGTTATGAGATTGCTGCTGTTCTGTTAACCTAACAAATCTATAGTGGCACCCAGTGGCCAGAAGGGTTAATCAAAAATGTACCTTTCTCTCTCAAGATCCTGTTGGCATCTAAATGCAAAAAATCACTTGCTTGGCATTACAGGTACTAAATCCATCAGCCAGAGCTATTCTTGATCCGTTTCATCTGGCGGTATATACTCTCTGTTCACACAGACATTAGCCGGCAAGGTAAAATGCTGAGCCTTCATTACAGCACATGGTGGGCTACAAAACTATTGCATTTTGGTGTAGTTGCGGGGATAGTTAATGCTTATTTCTTCTGTGAGAGCACTAAACCTGCACAAATGAAAATTACTCCTGTCGTAAGAGTTCCAGGGCTTTCCTCAAGAGAGCACTTTCCAAAATTTGCTGACTTTCAGTACTTCTGGAATTTCAAGAGCCAAGTGATCCACAGGAAAGCTAAAACCCAGCTAATAGATTAAATGAGCAATTAACCAAACTGACGAGAGGGATTGTGAAAATTCCATGGCCACAGTTTTTGGATCTTTAGCATCCACTTAGAGCATAAATACTGAAAAATGTGTCTTAAGAAATGAGTGATTTTTTAAAAACACTGAATGATAAAATGATATCAATTGAATGTAACTACCTGCCTGCTCCTGCAGGCCGCGAGTAGAGATTTCAGTGGGACAACTTGTGTGACTAGGGTTTCCAGGATTTTATTTATCCCTAGGTTACTATGGCTGGCATTGATGACACTGATGGCCTGGCAGGCAGTGAAGATGAACTTGCCAACCTTGTGAAACAATTGGATGAAACCTCCGCAAAATATGGCATGGAAATCAGTGCAGAGAAAACCAAGCTGATGACAAACAAATGTGATGGGATCAGCTCACATATCACTGTCAGGGGACAAGAGCTGGAGACAGTGAAACAGTTCAAGTATTTGGGGGCAATCATCACTGATGAAGGATCCAAGGCAGAAATTTGGGCAAGAACTGCGCAAACAGCAGCAGCAGTGGCAAAGCTAAGGCCAGTTTGGAGGAATAAGAACATCTCCCTGGAATCCCAAACTGAAACTGCTGCATGCATTGGTCATCTCAATTTTTATGTATGTGTGAGAGACATGGACCCTTACGGCAGAACTTGAACGGAAAATACAGGTAGTAGAGATGAGATACTTCCGTAAAATCCTGGGCATCTCCTACTTTGATCACATCTCTAATGAAGAGGTCCGCAACATCATCACCCAATGCGCTGGGTCATATGAAGACCTCCTGACGACAGAGAAGAAGCGCAAGCTGAAGTGGTATGACCATGTAACAAGATCATCTGGCTTATCCGAGATCATCCTCCAAGGGACAGTACAGGGGAAGAGAAGACGAGGTACACAGAGGAAGAGGTGGATTGACAACATAAAAGAGTGGACAGGAATGGACTTTGTGGAGACTCAAGAACTCACACACAAAAGTCAGGGGTGGAAACAATTGGTTGATTGCTCATCAGTGATGGTGCCCCAATGACCAATGTGGTTATGGGAGTGGTGATGATGATGATGATGAGGAGGAGGAGGTTACTATGCAGACAGAAGGAGAGTTATTTTTCCAGTTCACTTCTTGGGTTATGCAGAACTGAAGACTCTTACACCAGACTATTTTCTTTTCTGCTGCCTTTTTCTTCCCTGGCCTTTAGTTTACAACATCCAGGATCAGTCTGATTTCATTGGTTCTTTTGACAGAACATTGACAGCAACCGGTCCTATATTAAACTCAGAGCTACTTTTGTTGAGAAACCAGGTGCTATAAATCCATTCTCTACTCCCTGTCTGTTTGCTTCTGTCAAAGGCAGACTGCGGGAGTGGGAGGAAAGATGGTAATTTAATTCCCCCTCTATTTTAAAGGGCCAAGAATACTGCCTGCACTAGGGTATTAATTACACACAGTAGGCCCAATGTCTGTTTCCACTATGGGCCCTTTGCAGTGTTCCAGAGGGGAGGTAAAGTCATCCTAACCAACTAAGTATTCATCTGGCTAAGAAAGAATCCTATGGTGATACTATGCCATTCTCCCTTGCAGCTCCCAGAACAGGGGGATAAGAGAGTGTGGCTAGAGCATTTTTGCATTCTTGCTATTTCCAACTGCCTGGCCAGCCCCTTGGGGATGCGGGGAACAAGGCAGAAATTACAGTAGCCCCAAAACTGCTTTTGTTTGTCAGCCAATCCCTAGAGAAACCCATGATCAGGGTACTGCGAGGGTGGCATAAAGCCACCTGTGTCCATCCAGCCTCCACCCCCAGGTCTTGTGCCAAGCACAGATAGCCTGGACAATGGGCTAGTCTACACTGGCTACGTTAAAATGCTGCCGCGGCACTCTAAAAATAACACCTCCATGAGGGGCATAGCTCCCAGCGCTGGGAGTGCAGCTATTAACCTATTGGTGCACCTGTCTACACTCAAATTTGTCTCGGGCTAACGTAAGTGCCCCATTACAGCGATAGAGTAAAGCCACCTCCCCAAATGGTGTAGCGCCATGTTTTAGACGTTAGGCGCTGACTCCATGGACAGCTGACTCTGACTCTTAGGAGCCCCGGTGGGCCAGCCTGTATTCCACCTTGGTTCCACGGCCCGCCAGGAACATTGGTTGGAGGCTCCTCCATGGAGCCGTGAGCACGGGAGTGCACCTGGCATGATTCACCCCTGTCCCCGAGGCCTGCCCCTTTTGCAGCGTGAGGGAGAACCTGGCGCATGCCTACCTTGAATGCGCCAGGTTGCAGCCCCTGTTCCGGCTCCTCCAGAACCTCTTGCTGAGGTTCTGGCTGCACTTCTCCCCGAACTTGTTCCTTTATGCACACCCCGTCTGTGGCCCCACGAAGTCGTGAGACCTCCTCGTCAACCTCCTCCTGGCTCTAGCTAAAGTTTCCATCTATAATACCAGGAGGAGGATGCTGGACGAGGGGGTGCTCTGCGACTTTGGGGCCTATTTCCGTTCCTCCCTAGTTTCACGTATCCAGGCAGAGTTCCACTGGGCAGCGTCCGCTGGCTCCCTCGACAGCTTTGAGGAGCAGTGGGTGCTGTCCGGGGTTCTCTGCTCAGTGTCTGCTCAGAAAAACAATGGTGGGTGCTGAGCATCCACCGGCAGCCCCCCATCAACGCCTCTCCCTCCCCCCGCCAGTGCCTCCTGCCCACCTGCCGATCAGCACCTCCCACTCCCTCCCAGCGCCTCCCGCCTGCCATGGATTGGCTGTTTTGTGGCATCAGGAGGTGCTGGGGGGGAGGGAGAAGGACTGAGGGCACAGCGCGCTCGGGGGAGCTGGCGGAACTGGGCGGGGAAGAGGTGGGGCGGGAGAGTGGGGGTGGGAAGAAGCAAGGCGGGGGGCATTGGGGGAAGAGGTGGAGTGGGGGCGGGGCCTGTGTGGAGTGGTGGGGGGAGGTGAAGCACCACCCAGCAAATTAGAAACTCGGCGCCTATGTTTTAGAAAATCCATTACCTGTGTCAACCCTAACAATCCTCCAGCAGCTGTCCCACAGTGCCCCATTCCCTGCAAGAGCAACTGCTCTGGTCACAATGTTAAACTCCACTGCCCAGGATTCACAGAAAGTGGGAGCTCCCCCCCCCCCCGACCCTTAACACCTCTCCTCACATGTTTTTTGAAATGCCTTTTCCTGATTGCCCACCTAGCAGCTCATCTGTGCTGTGTACAATTGCCTCACTGCCCATGCCAGCCCCATGCACGCAGAGATCCACGAGGCGCGCTCCTGCTGGGAGTAGACAGGAATTATTGGCTCTTTGGGGCCTGTGGGGAGAATAGGCTGTACAAGTGTAATCCACACACCTTCCGGCTGTGGTGTTCTGTCCCCTCTAGTGGCATCGAGACCACTTTGAGATTAATGAGTCTGCTACAGACTTAACTAAGGGCCACGGAGCTTTTAGCTCATGCAGTAGAGGCTCATGCATTCAGCTCTAGAGGTCCCAGGTTGAATCCCATCCAGGGCTGGCTCCAGGCACCAAACGAGAAAGCATGTGCCTGGGGTGGCACATTGTAAGGGGCGGCATTCTGGGGATTCTTGGGGCAGCACATTGCGGCCGCCCTGCCGTGACTCTTTTTTTTATTTTATTTTTTGCTTCGGCAGCCCGGTCCGCAGCTCCGGAGCCCCCGGCCAGCTCCCCATGCTCCGCCATTCCCAGTCCAGCCCTGCAGGGGCACGGACCCCGGCCCGGGGAGGGAAGGAACTAACGATCCCCGCCGCTCACCATGCTGCCAGGCTCCCTGGGACACGCCACTCCCCGCCACCTGCACCGGCCTCCGCCTCCCGCGCTGCTCTGAGCCCAGCCCGACCGAGCCGCCTTTAAAGGAGCGGCTGAGCCAGCACCTCCTGCAGCGCCCGGGGGCTCCGCCTGCCGGCCGGGAGAAATACCCCGAGGCCAGAGGGGGGAGCCCCTCTCGCCCAGCTGTGAGCAGGCTGCAGTGCCGTTGTTTTTTAGGTTTTTGCTTTGGCAGTCCAGCCGCCCTTTTTTTGTTTTTTGCTTGGGGGCGGCAAAAAAGCTAGAGCCGGCCCTGATCCCACCCACTGACAACCAAGGTCTGTTGGTATTACACAAGCACAGCTATGGACCAGCCATAGAAACAGATGTCTGCAAGCAGAGTGCACAGGGGATACAGAGGAAGGGGTACAACAGCAGTGCTGTGGGAAAGCAAAGGAGCACTGCCCGGTGTACCACAAGACCAGGGAGGGCAACGACAGAGCTGGCGCTTCTACAATGAATTGCAAGTTATACTTGGTGGAGACTCCGCCAGCACCCCCACAGACCAAGACTGTGGATATCTGAGTGGAGCCCAAGACAGAGACCCTCTGCTGTAAACAACAACAACAAGGAGGAGGTGGGAAAGAAGTAGACATGGCTGGGGACTCCACCAAAGCTGCGAGCCAGACCCTGTTTGAGGGTACGTCTATACTTACGCGTCCGGTCGGAGGCGCGGGATCGATGTTCTGGGTTCGATTTATCGCGTCTTGTCTAGACGCGATAAATCGAACCAGGAAATGCTCCGTCGTCGACGCTGGTAATCCAGCTCGACGAACGGAGTAGGCGGAGTCGACGGGGTAGCTTGCGCGCAGCGTGTGGACCCCGGGTAAGTGCTTTTTCATTCGAACTAAGATAGTTCGACTTCAGCTACGTTATTCACGTAGCTGAAGTCACGTATCTTAGTTCGAATTTCGGGGCTAGTGTAGACCTGCCCTGAGACTCCATCAGAGTCTAGCCCAGTGGTTCTCAAACTTTTGTACTGATGACCCCTTTCACATAGCAAGTCTCTGAGTGTGACCCCCGCTTATCAGTTACATCACTTTTTTTATAGTTCACACAATTATAAATGATGGAGGCAGGGCGGGGTTTGGGGTGGAGGCTGACAGCTTGCGACCCCAACGTAATAACCTCGCAACCCCTTGAGAAGTCACAATCCCAGTTTGCGAACTCCTGATCTAGCCAGTCCCACCAAGGGAGGGCAGATGAGCTGATGAAGGGGAAAGGACCTTGGGTAACTGCGCATGGATTTTTTTCCTTACAATATTTAAAATGTAAAGATGACACCCAGCCCAATCCCAAATTAACTAGACTCAGGTAATGACTTTTCATTGTTTTACTCCAACCAGAAGAAGTAGCAGTACAAACAAATGTCGAGTTAGCATCTGCTTTTCACTCCCCGGCACAGTTAGGTGGCAGCAGGGGTAGGAGGGGGGATGCAGAGCACTGTTCATTTGAATGGGGATGTCCCTTTTATCCTCCTGAGAGATCTCAATGAAACTTTGAGTGTAGGTCCTCGGCAATCCCCTGCCAAAGGTTTTCTAGGGACGGCTGCCTTATTTCTTCCTCCACCGTAGGACACTTCCCCACACCACACCAGGATGAGTTCAGCTGGCATCATTGCAGTAACAGGCCAGTGGCATATGGGCCCCGCAGCCTCGGGATGCCAGTACCAGCTGTGCTCTCGGTGCCTTTGGTGACCTTCAGGAGCGAGATAGAAACTAAAACCACCACCACCACCGCCTGCAGCAAGATACGAACTTCGGAGGCTGGACGCCAGCATAACGTGCGTCAGCCAACGTTTGTAGTGCAGCCGTGGCCTCGTGTGTGGCTCATTCTGTCTCATCCTTTCCCCAGGGGCAGGATCGTGTGGGCAGTGGAGTGTTTTGTTTTGTATGATTGGTTGGTTGTTTTTTTATAAATTAAAGAAACAGTTCCGTGAAAGGGAATGAAACCACACCAAGTTTGGGCCCCAAAGGGAACACATTCATCACGGCATACATTGTCTACCACTACAAGGCTGCGGTGCTTCCAGCAGTTATTGTAACCGCAGTCTGATTCATTAGCACAAGGTGTGGCCCATGTGTGCATATTGGAAGAACAGGGTGCAAACGTCCTTTGTGTCATGTCAGCACTTCCCACCACAGCATCAGTTATGTACTCTCCAGGCCTCTCATTAAGAAGTTACATTTCTGTATGACCTCTCGTGTGTTTAGAGGTCAATATCAAAACCTTTCTGGCCCCGGCATTTTTCCTAATAAAATAATCCACTACAGAAGTGCTAAATTAATTCTCCAGAGATTTGGGTGTGTTTTTTAAACCCAGCAGTTTATAATACATAGGGGATTTCACGTAACCATTCATGGGGAAGGGAGCTGTTGAGTTTTACGGCCTTCTGGGCACACAGTTGGCTAAACATACCCCTGCATAGACTTCCCCTTTAGAAGTATCCTTACTAAGGGTTGATGAGGGATGAACAGCAGTTGCTCTCCTTGCAGTAAATGCATCCTCTGTGTTTATAAATGTCAATTACTTGGCCAGCTCTAGTCTTTTAGGCTACTTTATTTTTTTGGTTATTACTCAGAGGAAGGATGAAGCCATGGTTCCCTGGCCCATGTATAGTGCAATTTAAATGAGAATGCTCCTTTGGGTTGTAGTATTTGGAATCCCAGCTTCACAGCCTCAGCAGAGATGCCAAAGTTTGCATTAGCATGGAGAGCGAACCGCTCACTAGCCCCTAGAAGTGGTCTCTCCAGAACAGGTTTGAGGCACATTAGTGGAGTGGTGCATGGGCACTAACACTGTCCCTGCCAGTCCTGTACCTGCTCTGTAGATAGTTTCTAGGGCTGTCAGCTTTTAAAGAAAGTGTTTTCAGCTCCAGTACAATGTAGCAGGCAGTACTGAAGCTCCGGGGGATACATGCTGGCATGTCCACCTCACACTCATCCTTGAACCAGGCTCAGCCCAAAGATCTGGCAGCCGATCTTATGCATTTATCCGTTTATGCAAGTGACCATATCACCACACCTCAGATGGGTTGTTAGGCATGAGATCTTTGGCCTTGAACTGCAACCACATGGCACCATTCCAGGAAAATACACTGCCTGTCATGTCATACTGCAATTTCTAAATTAATCTGGGTCAATATTATTTAAACCACAAAAAAGAAGTTAGGAATAAAAAAATACAGGACCAGCTCCTCAGCTGATGTAAATCAATATAACTCTACTGACACCAATTTACCTTATAGTTCAAACAACTTTACAAAGCCACACCAAAAAATGTTGTTAATTTACAGTTAAGATTGCTTAAACTCATTTCCTAGCAATGCAATCCCTTGAAATCCAGGAAATGACCAATTAAGCCAAAATTCACTTCCATGCCAACCTCAGTTCTTTCCTCACAAACATTGTAACACCCGCTTCTCCTTCCCCCCACTCCACAACAAACTCCCCTTCAATTGCAGCAAACACCCAACCACAACTCACACATCCTATTCCTCGGCATCACAGACACATACTCATCCTGATCTCCATCTTCAGCCAGCGTCAGATGAATTATTTGTGGAAAGATGTGCAGCAGTAACTTCTACAAAGTTATTCCAGCTAGGAAGCGTAGGTGGTCCAACTTCAGGTATGGAATTTCAGTGCCATTGGATGTATGCGTTCGGGCCAGTTGTCTAAGTTGGAACCGAACAGGAGTATATTTTGGAGCTGTGGTTGCCTTGGTGTGTTGGATATAGAGTGGATTTACTGGGTCTAATTCTCCAGTGTTGCACCAATGTTACTTTTGCAATATGAAGCGGGGAAGGGTCTTTCTTAGTTAATCCTAAATGAAGAAAAGTAGCGTGTGACAAAATCCATCTCTCTGGAAGAGGACATCCCTAAAGCAGTTGGAATTATGGTGGTTCCAACCCTTCAGGATTATCCTGGAGTCTCCAGGAATTAAAGATTAACTTTTAATGAAAGATTATGTCCTGTGATGAAACTTCCAGGAATACGTCCAACCAAAATGGGCAGCCCATATGCACAGGACATGAGTGGTTGCAAGACGGGAGAACTCTGCACTGCTGAACATAATGAAAATGGGCTCAGCGCCACTTTAGTATAGCCCAGCATGGAGGGATGCTGGTGTGGGCTAAGGCAAAGGGAAGGACTGGCTGCTGGGTCTGCAAATACATGTATCTAGGGTTCACAAAGCCCTGTATAGGGGATGTCCAGAGACTGTGGCCCTTATTTTACCCCAGAAGTTGCCACGGTGGCTTCAGAGCTGCTTCACATCGTGGCTATGTGTTGGGAGGGTGGATTCCAGGCCCCCTCATACCAGTATGGTTCCCCACACAAAGCCCTGGCTTTACTCCAGCGGTAGGGTGAGAGGGTAAATTTCACCCCAATTATATTGTCACTTGTTATTTAAATCTTGGAAGGCTTATAAATACCCAGCTCTGATGTAGCACTTTCGGTCAGTAGTTCTCAAAGCCCTTTACAAAGGAGGCCAGTAGCATTATCCCCATTTTATAGATGGGGAAACCGAGGCACGGGAAGGTGGTGTGATTTGTCCAAGGTCTCCAGCAGCAAGCCAGTGGCAGAGTCAGAAATAGAAAATAGGCTCCCTGAGTCCCAGTTCAGGGCTCTATCCACTAGGCTACACTGTCCTGAAATATTGTATTGACAGATGTTCACAATTTTTTAAAAAGAGAAAGATAACAGCCTGACACTAAAATCTGCTGTTTGTCAATGTTACGTAATGCAAAACACTATGTTAATAGAACCCTTAAGGCTGCAATAAACAACTTGCTAAGAAGTCAGGAAAGGCAAGAGTTAAGGCCATACAGCACCATTAACTTGTTTGCATGGTGCATCTGTAGTACTTTATCATTCACAGACTGTAGATTAATAGATTTTAAGGCCAGAAGGGATCATTGTGATAATCTAATCTGGTCTCCTACTTATCACAGGCCAAAGAACCTCATCCAGCAATTCCTGCTGTCTTCAGTGAGTGTATGCTTTACTTTAAAATACTTCTGTTTATATTGTCTAGTGTAAAATACACACAATGTGGGCAAATTAACATTGTCCTACTAACCTTAACATTTGAAAAAGTCAGGATATTTTAAAGTTAACCGCAGGGGGGCCTTAAACTTGCATTTATGTAAAGGGGGTTTTTTTGGCGGGGGGGGGGAATGCGTTGGGGTTTTTTTGCACTGACTTCCTTGCTTGTTTTTAAAAGAAGGAGGGGGGAGAGAAGAGAAATTGCCTGTGCTAAATAATGTTACCATTTAAATAGTCTAATTAGGCTTTGTGAGTCACACCTGTGAGGCAATTGGCATGGGGGTGCAGGGAGGTCCTGCCTTTATAGCTGCTATTGTTTGGCTGGAGACAGCTTGCTCCAGGCTTGTTAACAGGGCAGCAGCATGTCAGTATACAACAAGACAGCTGAATCTTTGCAATTGAGAGTATTCTAAAAGAAAGATTAGAAGTTGAATATCCCAGAGATTGCTGCTAATACAGGGTGACAAGAGTTCCCCTGTCTACCCCCATCCCCCTTCACCATTTTCTCTTGCCCTAGTAAAGAACTTGGTTTGCCTCTTTCTCCCAGGAGGGAGTGAGGACTGGGTGGAACTGAAGTTTTTGCTTTGTTTCATGACAACTATAATCCCCTCAATTAAATTGTCCAATGAGTATCCCCTAGGGTCAGCTTGGACAGGGGGATTTCTAATTAAAACAAAAATGGGGAAAACATTTTTTCATCTTTGTTAAATGTAAGAATGGTTGAATGAGTTTCAATTTTTCCTTCAAAACTTTGAGCTGAGGCCAAGCACAGAAACCCCAGCACAAAAAAGGAAACGATTTAAGTGACATAGGAGCAGCTAAAAACAGAAGTTTGATTGGAAATCATAGTCCGAATAATCAGAGCAAATTTTCTGATAGTGGAGGATTTGTTAAGGGTTTTGCAAACATATACATATATAGAGCGAATGGGTGTATGTATGACAGATGGATAGATCAGAGAACTATAATAGATCGGCCATCACGTAATTATCGACGTTGCATTACAGTTATCCCTCCTTTTCCCACTCAGGAACACAAAGGTCATTAAGCAGATCAGCCATCAGGCGGTCCTTACACACAACCTATGCGCAGGCTCAGCAAACCAAACTTTAGAGATTCTGCCTCAGTCCTCATCACTGTTGATGAGGGACGCAATAGAAGCACATTTTTGACTCTGTCCCTGATGCTGAATGGGAGGAGCATTCCTCATGCCGTTTCAGGGGAGAGGAAAGACGTCTGATGGATCTGCTTCCCCACTTCAGAGCGACTGTGATACCACAGTAGGGGATAGAATTAAAGCCAACCCAGAGTAGATTGTATATGAAAGGGAAAACCCTGCCCTCTTCTTTGGGCATGGAGGGTCCTCTCATAAAGGAGCTAGTGCATTTCCGCAGCAATGTGAGGGGATTCTGGCAGGCAGTGCTAAGGGCGTTCAGTCCTTATACAGTATGAAACACAGCTCGACAGGGGCTTTCTGTGCACTGTTACATGGGGTGACAGGAGACAGGCTGGGGCAGAGATGAGGAGCAGGCACTGATTGGCTCCTCCACTCCTTCCTTGCAGGTTCCAGGGCCAGCTGCAGTTGCTGTACAACCTGGGGGGCCCTGCCCCACACCAAGTTCCCCAGCACTCAGCCAAGTTGCCCAGGCTAGGTGCCATGGAGAGGATTTTGGCCGAAGTCCATTTAGCCATTGGAGGCTTGGAATCTCCAGTAGCTGATTGGACAGAATGTAACGCAAGTAATTAATTTTAAGAGACTTTTGTTCTCACCAGCTGCCTAAATACCTTCAATCCACAAAGGGGGCGCAGGACCCAGCGCTGATGCAAGACGTACACTGACAGCGCACTGGAATAATCCGTTCTGGGTTTTTTCTGTGTATTGTTTGTATACAGTCAGCCAAATCCTGGACCTCAGCTCCATCTCCTTTGCACCACTTCGAAGAACTGCCTTAAACAGGACACCTGGGGATTATCACAACATAGGGGAAATCCCTGGGTGGCGTAATGCCAGGATAACCAGTTCTACACCACCTGCTCCCTGCCTGCAGGCATTCCTGGACACTATGGGGACATAGTCGGGGTGGGGAGGAGGGTTTCCAGCAATTCCCAGCTGGTGGATCTGTCCAGAGGGAACCATTTTAGCTAACATAATTTAAAGCAGCTTTCAGGCTGTTTTTAGTTTTGTCCAGGACTGGCTCAGCCCCTTGTTGGCCCCAGGATCCAGGGAGAAGGAAGGTAGCTTAAGTCACCTTCCCCATCCTCACCCCGGCCATTCTATGCCAAGTGCAGCTGAGTGGGAGCCAGGGATCTGCCCTGGGAGTCCCATCTTCTGAATGAAACATAAAGACCAGTGTTCTCTCTACATGTCAGCTAGTTACAGTCCTTTAGCCGTGTTCAAATCCTTTTCTTTGTTTTAACACAGAACAAGGAATAATGGTCTCAAGTTGCAGAGGGGGAGGTTTAGGGTGGATATTAGGAAAAACTTTTTCACTAGTAGGGTGGTGAAGAACTGGAATGGGTTACCTAGGGAGGTGGTGGAATCTCCTTCCTTGGAGGTTTTTAAGGTCAGGCTTGACAAAGCCCTGGCTGGGATGATTTAGTTGGGGTTGGTCCTGCTTTGAGCAGGGGGTTGGACTAGATGACCTCCTGAGGTCCCTTCCAACCCTGAGATTCTATGATTTTATGAATACTGGAAATAAGAGGATTAAAACTCCACTCTACTGTTTTAATGCTGCAGAGGTGTCCCAGGATGGTACTGCCAGTGCTTATGCCCCTGTTTACACAGGCCCCACCCCAACAATACCTTTGTCAACAAATCACTCTTAGTAACTGCACGTTATTAGTTAAATGAGAGTCTGTGACTAGCTTATTGACATCAGCTTTTACTGGCCCCTTCCCTTTCTTAGGAATGTTTTCCAATGCTCAGTGCTTTTTGGTTTCTCTTCAGCTCTCTGTATCCTACTGTACTTTTGTTCCTTCTGACTGTTGGGTTTTTTAGTTTCTCGTTTTATTTGCTTTTGCCCTCCTCAGCCAGTCAAAGGGTCTGCACATAAGGCCCATCGGGTTACAGCTCCTGCTCTGTGTGGCTTGAGTCCATTCTTTATTGGAACCAGGGCTGTGTGACATGCCAAGCCACATGAAGCTAACCTGGATTTAATTTCAGTACAAACCTGAAACTCAGCCTCAGCTCAGGTAAATCGAAATGTGCACCAAGGGTCTGATCCAAATAGGGTGACCAGATGTCCCGATTTTATAGGGACAGTCCCGATTTTTGGGTCTTTTTCTTATATAGGCTCCTATTACCCCCCAGCCCCATCCCGATTTTTCACACTTGCTGTCTGGTTACCCTAGATCCAAAGCCCAATGAAATCAGCGGGAGTGTTTCAATGGGCTTTGGATCAGACCCCAAGGCAAGCAATCTTCCTCTTTTTTTCTATGAGGGAAGGGTCTCCTAGACTAGAATAGTTAATATTTATGAGTTAGGAAGATGCCTAGATTCACCCACCTGTGTCATCTTTTCATTAACAAAATGGTAAGCTCCTTGGGAAAAGGACTGTCTTTAGTACATGTTTGCACAGCACCTAGAAAAAATGGGGTCCTGATCCCTGACTGAGATCTCTAAGTATTACTGTCGTACAAATAGTAAATCATTAAAAGGGTGAGATTTATTCAGCTGAGCTCAATTGTGTTAATTGTAGAATTTAAGCAGACAGGACAAATAAAAACCCACCAGCTGCAGTGCAGCAACAAACTCCTATATATGAGTCCTTGTTCCACAGGCTGCCATCCTAACATTTTGTAAGTAAATTATTGACATGCATTATTTACTTCATGTAAAATTACACTGAATACCATACCTGAAACTGCACAAGAAAGCTGGAGAAAGAGTTTTTCAATTCTGGTTCCACACAATTTCACCCATCAACCGATTTCAACTTGGTAACAAAGTCCAAGCATTATATCAGAAGAAGCATCCATTGGCTCATCATACCCTCATGGATCAACACTGTTGCCTGCCATTGAGGAATCAACAAACTGAGACCTGGTCTACACCTAAAACTTAGATTGACCTAGCTATGTTGCTCAGAGGTGTGAAAAATTTAGTGCCCTGAGTACCATAGTTAGATTGATCTAACCCCTGGTCAAGATGTGGGTAGGCCAAGAGAAGGATTCTTCTGTTGACTTTCTACGACTCTCAGAGAGGCAGATTACCTACATCAGTGGAAAAACCCCTTCCATGGATGTAGGAAGCATATGGTGCTACTGTAACCCATGCCTGCTTGGCATGGTGCTTTGTCCCCCTCTAGTGGTGGCTAGACCAGCTAGGTCAGGGATCAGCAACCTTTGGCACGTAGCCCACCAAGGAAAGCCACTGGCGGGCCGGGACAGTTTGTTTACCTGCAGTGTCTGCAGGTTTGGCCGATTGCAGCTCCCACTGGCTGCAGTTCACTGTGCCAGGCCAATGAGGGCTGTGGGAAGGGGCGGCCAGCACATCCCTCCCCAAAATGCAGCTTTTTCAGGCTGATACAGAATAAACACTGTTAAGAGATAAAGGAACATCTTTGAGGCAACAGCCATGGGAATGTTTCTGAAACCGAATGGTAGTTGAGTAAAGGGTAGGGCTGGTGTCCCTGAAAGTTAAATTTAAGCTCTCTCTGCTCTGGTTGAGTTTTAAACATTACTGGTGGGATGAGAGACAAGCAGCACCAGCAATGTAAATAAGGGAGGGAGCCTGATTAATGCTGAGGTTTTGAAGAAAAAGTTTAAGCAGTCTACATAGCAATGATTGATCTCAACTCGGAAAATGCTGAAAGCAGCACAATTCTAGACGTTAACAGCTTCAAAAGCAAGAGTCCACAAACCAGACTGAAGAAAGGGACAGGCACCACGGACATTCAGGAGTAAGTGCTTCAGTCAGAAAGGAATGAGCATGCAGCACAAGCTACCAAAAGCAGTGACAGAAACTGCAACTGTAATCCTCTTCTAAACTAAGTTAAGTACTTAGATGAAATAAAGAGGATACAACTGCTAGGTAAAGAGGCCCCCTGGCATAGTAAAGGCCACGTGCAATGGCACCCTCCCACACCTAGGTGTTACTATGGTTGTTACCACTCACGTAGTCCTTCCTCCGCACTCCTTGCTTCTTTCCTCCTACCCAAAGTAAGCAACCCATCTAGTCTTGTCCGCATAATTTCCTTTTCAGAAAGAATGTTGCTGATTCTTCCCTACAGTGTGCTGCAATAAGGGAAGAGGAGTTGAGCAGAAACTACAAAGTTGACAAGTGGTTTGGGACTTGCTTTTCGTCAGGTGATCACCATGGTCTCAAAACTACCATAGTGTCCCATTGGATATGGGCCCCATGTGGCCACCTGCTGAGCCTCTGCCTAAGGCAGCTGCTCCTGCTCTGAGGGATTTGAAGAATCTGTTCTTTATTGGTCCAGTGTTCCAAAAGATGCACGCATCATGCACCTTCATTGCATCACCCTGCATTGATGTTAGTAAAATGGCCCTGGTGATCCACCAGTGCCTGCAAGACCATGGAGAAGTAGCCCTTCTGGTTGGTGTATTCTGTCACAAGATGGCCTGGGGCCAAAATTGGGATATGAATTCCATCTATCGCCCTGCCGCAGTTAGGGAATTCCATTGCCTCAAAGCCATCAATTATTTCCTGCACATTACCGAGAGTCACGGTCCTTCATAGCAAGAGGTCATTAATGGCCCTGCACACTTGCATCACCGCAACCCCTATCGTGGACTTTCCAACTCCAAACTGATTCACGACTGACTGGTAGCAGCCTGGAGTTGCCAGCTTTCACACAGTGATCCCCACTCACTTTTCCACAGTGAGGGCGGGCAGCTCTCATTCTGATGTCCTTGCACCACAGTGCTGGGGCAAGCTCCACTCACAGTTCCAGGAAGGTGGATTTGCACATCCGAAAGTTCTGCAGCCACTGCTCATCATCCCATACATGCATCATGATGCGATGCCACCACTCTGTGCTTGTTTCCAGAGCCCAGTACCGACAGTCTACCATGTGCAGCTGCTCCATGAATGCCAGCAGCAATCTTGAATTATTTCTTTCCATGGCACAGAGCAGGGCAGGCATCACCAATTCACTCTCTGTTTTGCAGCTTGTGTTGTGTTCAGAACGCTCATCACCAGACTAGTCAGCAGCTCAGGAATTATTCTGTCAGGTAGAGGTGGCAAGTGCACAGTTTACCAGGGCTGTTGAAAAACAGTGCTAAATCAAGTAGGAAACCCATGGAATTATGGGACAGAAAGAAATACATCATGGGACAGCGAGCACGTCCCCATGATGCACCATGATCCGTTCCCAGAGCTCCCAGCAACAGAGGGTGACAGAGGGTGGCAAGTTGCATGGTGAGATAGCTACCCATGAGGCATCACTGTCAATGCAAGAGCAATGACTGTGAACATGCTTCGCCGACTTAAGGAGTGTTGTGTGGACGTGCACAACCAATGTTATTAAAGCCACTTATGATCGTCGAGATACCTTAAGTCGACTAAAATCTGTAGTGTAGACGTGACCTGACCCAAAAACCTCCTAGTGCCTTATGCCTCTAATGGTCATTTCTGCTACAGATTCCAATAGCCATTTATAAGGCAATCAGCATTGATCTGCAGCACTAATAACCATACTTAGCCTTTCCATAGATCACATTGTATCTGGATTGAAATAGAAAGTATTGTTTTAATCACATTTGTCAGGCAGCAGCACAGTTCACGTCTTGGCTATGCCCAGCCAGGGAAACAGTTACTCTTTTTTTTTTTTTTTTTTTTTTTTTTTTGGCAGTGAAGACAAAACCCCTGTTTTTGCCTGAAGGTTAAGTAATATATGTTAGCTATCCCACTGTAAAAATCTTAGTGGAGACAAGGCATTGTGCTTTTACCGTGAGGTAAACTTGATGTCAGCCCTGGGCCAGGGTATGGTGCTGATCTCACCTAGCTCCCCTGAGGGGAAAACAAAAACACAAAAACCCTACAGGTGCCTTGTCTCCACTCAGAGTTTCAGGGTGGGCGCTAACAGTTATCCCCTGTAAACAAACAAACCACCACCTTCTGTGTACTAAAGGCAGCCTCAGGCATTCCGAGGTTTCAGCTGGGAGAGGAGGTGCCTGCTTATCGGCCAGGCAACATTAGCTCTACTAGAGGGATTGTTCTCGCCCAGTGCTCCAGGAAATGTCCTGGCTTCCTATTCTCTTCCCATTGCAATCCAAGGTGGTGGAATGTGAGCTGCAGAGCCCGGCGGGGCAGATTTCCAGCGCGCTCGGCCCCCATCAGCGCCCGCTGAGAACAATGGGCTCCGCTGGGGGCTGAGCGCCGCTGACACCCTGCCTCCAGCTGGCGCGGCTCCTGGCTGGGCCAGCCCGCCTCTCCCCGGGGCCTGCTGGCAGGGCATTCTCCGCCGATGAGCCAGTCTGCTGCTCGGCAGGGCACACAGGGCAAAGCCCGCATGGCTGAGCGGGTGGGGGAGTGTTTGTTTTACAGGGAGGGCTCGCGTGCCCCCGCCCCGGCATGGAGCTAGGGCCCATCTCATATTTAATACAGGAGAACAGAAATACCTGCCCCGGGCGTGCAGCGCTGCAGAGAGGCGCAGCCACTGACTGAGGGGAGTGACACACAGGCTGTGTCACCGCAAGGTCGTTGTGCCGACCATACATCTTAAACACTCCCAGTTTGCTTCATACATCTTGGGGGACTCTTTTTCCGAGCGGTTCGGCAACAAGAAGCCGATGTTCAGTGAGCATTTGTTTACACAGCCCTGGGTGAACATGCTAAAGAAAGAACCACGGGCCCGATCCTGCGTAGCCCTTGCTCACGTGAGTAATCCTTGCTTCAGGGGGATTACAAGGCATGCTTGTAAGAGTGGTAGGATCTCCATCTAGAGGCACAAGTGTATACACTACGAAATGCCCAGTGGGAGTCCTCCCATGATAAATGGCTGCAGGATCAGACCTTAATACAGTGCTACTGCCACACAGACAAACAGAGGGGATATGGTCACTGCAGGTCTCACCCTGCTGCCCTACTTATTTGCCTACTATGCCATCAGTTTTAGTAGGACTAGACAAGTGAGTATAGCAAGGAAATTAGGGCCTGCTGCTGGGCTGTTTCCTAGGGCCGGGTTCTCGGAAGTTTATTGATGGAGAAGGGGGAAGGAGAAAATTTACTCAAATTGATGCAATTAATGTAATTAGTGCTTTGCAGTTTTTCCAATCCCTGTCTCTTTACCTTAGAGACCTTCATTCATCTTAACAGCTATTTACATTCTTGATTACTTTTAATGAGCCTACGGAAAATAATAGATAGCTCACTCTGACTTGCTCTGTTCTATGGCATGAAAATATTAGCAGCAGCTTAGCCAAATGGACTGAACATGGAGCTGGGACCCAGGAATGTCTGAGCTCTATTTACAGCTCTGCCCCTGATTTACTGGTAAGTCACCTAACTTCTCTGTACCCCACTTTATCCATATGTAGAATATGGATAGAAATACTTTGTGATTCCTATTAAAGGCCTGCTCCTGCTCCATGGAAATCAGCGGGCATTTTGCTTCCATTTGTTAATGTTTGCAAAGTGGTTTTGAAAACGTAGCCACTACTGTTTTGAAAAACTGTTAATTGTACTTGAAGGTGAGAATGGGAAAGTATTGTGTTTAAGGAATCAAACTAAACAAGGAAAAACTGCAGCCTCTTTAAAAAATGGAAAAAACATTAGTTAGGAACACATTAATAAAACGGAACAATTCTAATCTAGGAATGCTTTCCTCTAATACAAATATTTGTAATATCTAGACTGTTCATTTCTGAAAGCCCAGTGCCACCAGAGATCAGAAAGGACCTTAATTTGTCAGAGGTTGGTTTGCAGTAGTGGATCTCTTTCCTGAGCAGTTTGACACGTTGTATCAGTTCCTGCTTGCTAACTAGAAGGATTAATGACCACTTTCCAATTCCATCTTCAGCTACTAACCACCTACTGTCATGCTCCACTTCCTTCTTTGCCAAGATCAGGGGACTAGAGACATCTAATGGAAGCTTTAAGCATAGCAGGATATTTGTTTCCAGTACAGCACAATTTTTCTTTATGGAACATTAGTTCCGATATTTAACTCCTAAGATACCCCCAAAGTGAATGTGCCTGAGGTCTGTGAAATGGCACTTATCTGTCTATAGACGTCTCTGCATGTGATATCAGGGCACCCTATGGAAAAAAACAAACTATGTAAGTGTCTTACAGACATGCACAAATTAATTCAGACAGGTTTCTCCATATTGCAATGCTCTCTTTCAGCTCTCTTCTACCCTACCTTGAAGGGCATGCAAGGGGTTCTAGGCAAGGGAGAATGTTAATCAGTTGCTACAGTATTACCTGCCTTTAAATGATACACCCACATCAGATAAAGGCCATTGTGAAAGATCTATGGTGCTGCATGTAAGAGAAAGGGAAATAAAAGAAAAACTGGAGATTAAAGGAAAAGAGAACTGGTCAAAAGGGCAAATTCCTTTTATTCTGCTTTTCAACTGTGTGATATCTTTGAGTGAAATGGAGAAAGTAAATGAAAGCTACTAATGCATGAGCATGTGATCATAGAAAATATACAGTCTTTTATCAGCCTTTGCCAAGTAGAGAGATAGGTGCTGTTCCCAAAGGCCACGTTGAGCCAACTGGATAAAATATGCAATTAAAAATGCTCCTTTAAGAAGAGGATCTATAGCTGCGCATTTTACTGACCTGCTTGGAGACTCCCACAGGAATCGCACACTTGATGACCCATGTAGAATGGAGATTCAGCATGGGATTTAGATTAGAGCCTTTGCTTAGAAAAGCTAGTGATTTACATACTAGCATGATTTATAAAATCCAGAAGCCAACTTTTTTGTGCAAAAAAAAAAAAAAAAAAATCCATGAGCTGCTGGACAAATAACTATAGGCCAAATAGCAGGTAGAATTCTGAACCACCCTTTGCACCTACCCTTATGCAAGGGAATCATTTTATTTATATAGAGCTAAAGCCTGACTAGTGCTGAACATTTGAAATTCCCATGGATTTAAATGGGTGCTGCATGTACTCAGCCCTTCTCAGGAGTTGGTGCATTGGTAGGAAAGGTGGTATAGTGGTTAGAATCCAGACTGACCTGCTCTATTCTCAGTTTTGACCAGGGGCAAATCATATTAACCCTTAACCCTATGCCTCAATATACCCATCTGTAAGAGACAATATCAACCTCCGAGGAGCATTGTGAGGTTTAACTCAGTAATTGTAGAATGCTTTGAGATACTTGGAGGAAAGATATTACAGCTGTGTACATCTGTAGTAGTATTTTACAGAGTATTTTTAGGGAGTGTTTTAAGTTTTTGAACTCTAAACAAGACCAGCAAAAGACTCAGCACCTCAGTTTGTGGGAGCAGTGTTAATGTTAATCTGGCTCTCGACTGGGAAAGCTGTGCTAGAAGGCCTCCATTGGTTAATTGGCGCATTCATAATGGCTCTGGGATCGCTGGGGGAGTAGCTGCACCTTGTTTGAAAGAACACAGTGTGCACGCCTCCTTCACCGGCCTTCCCCCACTAGCCCACTTGGCAGATGTTTGGGTTATGGCCCTCTCCCATACATTGGTGCACATGAACTAGGCTACCCACCATCCAGCCCAAAGCAATTAAGTGACTTGCCCAAGGCCACACTACAATAATTGACAACAGGGAGATTAAAACTCAGGACTCCCTGGCACCCAATCCTGTGTCTGAGCCACTAGGCTACGCTGCATTTCATAAACAAAGCGACATGAGCTTAGTCTATCCAGCACAAACTTGGTTTTGACTAGACTACTTTGTGACGCTTGAGCTTCATTTAATCCTGTAACATCCCCAAGTCATCATATTTGCAGGTAGTTTAGTGCCTGGTTCAAATTCAATGGAGCTTTTCTATCAACTTCAGTGAGCGTTGGACTGTGCTCATATTGTGCACTTGAGAATCACATACCAGGTGCACTCACCTTAAAATATATACGGCTGTAAAACATACAAACCCTGCTTATATTTACTTGCTAAGTAGGGTACTTTGTGTTTCAATGCTACGTTAGTGAAAATGCATTTACCACAGTTCTCCAAAAAGACACAGTGAGCAGCCTGTGGTGTGGCCATTAACCATGCAAAAAGAAGTACCCCTTGGTTTGTGCCAGTGCAGGTACCTGCTGTGCTGTTACCAGTCACAAGGAAAACATCCAGGGCCAAAGTCAATTCCTCTTGTAAGGCCACTGAAGTGAGTGGAGTCATGCCAGGGATGAATCTGGGCCCCAGAGCCCAACCATCCTGGGAGTTGTGCATTTAATTCCTATTAACTTTCAGTGGGGGCTGCTGCATACAGTTGATGGGACAATCAGGTCCCGAGTTACTACCTTGGGTATTGAGACAATTCTGGGATAAAATGATCTGACAAACAATAGCTGAGAATTTAGCATTCAGTTTGTTACAGTTCATGGTTATCTTCCTGCTGGCCTGAAATTAGCCAGGTGTCTAGTACATGGAAGAAGCAGGTTTGTAATGATGGCACAGTATTTTGGTACATGTGTGGCTGGTTACTCAATATGCAATACAACGTAGACCTAACTGGCCGTAAAAATATTCTTAAGAGAAAGAAGGTGGCGATGACTACGCACAGATAGAGATAACAGCTGGTTTCAACCAGGCCTATTAGGGTAGCATCATATGGCTAGCCAAGGGATGAAAAGAGGCTCTGATGTTTTCCTGTGCTGACGCCCTTTTGATGTTAAGAAATTTTAGGATTAAAAAATATTTTTTCCTTTTCAAAACAGGCTGCCCCAGTGTCTATCCTGCACCTGGACACAGGACAAAGATGTCATAGCTTTCAGGACACTGCACATTTGTCAGCATCCAGACCCCAGGAGAACAAAGGGCTGGATTCATTAACAGGCTCAGCCATGAACATGTTCCAACTCTGCCCCTCCCCTGACTCACTGTTCAAACAAAAAATGAATTGTGATTGGATTTTGCAGCCTTTGAGGTCACTAAGCAGATCACCAGCAGTTGGGAATTTTTGATGGCCCCTATATGAATGAGGCTTCACAAGAATATGAGCTTGGATATTAGGCCATTTTTTTCCATTTCAAAGCAGCGTAAAAGTGATACAAAACCACAACCAAAGGAGAAACAGGAAATCATCCCAAAGTAAAATAGTGTAGTGAATTCAAGTCAGAGCCGATTGTTCACAAACAGTGCTGGAGCTTTAAAAATCCCACCCAAAAAGAGTGTCATGTTCACAGGAACTCAGTGTCATTCAGTGCAGGTCACTCTGCAAGACACATGGAAGTTCAGGGCTCTAGCCATTTATTCAGCACATTCACATTCACTTTATTCAGCATCTAGGGCTTGATCCTGCAAAGCACTTGCTTAATTTAGAGCACCTAAGTAATCCCATTGCTGGCAACGGGACTATTCACATGCTTAAAGTTAAGCACAGGTTTAAGTACCTTGCTGGACCAAGATCTAAACATTTCAGAATCTATGATAATACAATGATAATGCCATAGCAGTCATCTGTATGGTCATATAAATGACCATGACACATAGAGATCTAATTTTAGCCAATCAAAAAACCAATACATTTATATTAGACTGTCTTTGAGGTAATGAACAAATTGTACACATATCAATGGGTGTGTATTTTCATTCTGTATATCTGTGCAAAACCTATGCTACCACTTGATATGCTCAACATAACACATTTTCAGTACTTCATATTAGTCAGCATACGGTGTTATGTGGCTACCTGTTAAAGTTGCTTACCATTATTAACATATTTCCCTATGTACATTTTTCAAAGACTAATTTCCGCTAGGCAAGAGCATTATCTGTTTAATATATCTAATAAGGTCTCAGACAGAGCACTATATCCTGCATTGATTATTTCACCTAATACGTTTTTTCCCGTCTTTAAGCTCTATGATTTAAGACCTATGATATCAGAAATCTACTTGCCAGGATCAAGTTGATTGTCGAAGCGTATAAGAAGCTCGTATGGCACCAAGCTAACTGCATTTGAAATAAGCCACCTGCTACTACAGACAGGCAGATAGTGGGAAAGACATTTTGGCAAATCAGAAACTGAGTTTCAGTTTGCCATGTTCCTGCACTTTCAATATTTGCTATGAATGAGTGATGTTTTGGTCATTCAAATGTTGGCAGAAGGTAATGTTTGGAGTCTGGAGCGGAAAATCAGTTTGTGATTAAACACTTTTTTTCAGAAGAGTAGTGCACTAGCTAAACCATGGCCTTTAAATTAAATCAGAGATAGGAACAGCAGGAGCATCTACCTCTTCATACATATGGGTTGTCACAGCGTCCTCTTTCTTTCCAAGGTGAATCTCTACCCGCCCCCATCACCCAGTTGTAGTACCCCTGTAGCCTGCTCTGTTAAACTTGGCAAATATACTGCATTATTTCCCACAGAAGACTGCAGAGACCTCTTGGCGAGCATGTAACTTCCACTGATGTGAATGGGAGTTGCATGTTTGCAACTGACAAGATAAAATAGTCCTCAGACGTTCACAGGAGACACAGTGACTTTCCACTACAGATACTCTTTGCTGCAAAGTATATTTGGAAAAAAAATTAAGGTGACAAATTAATACAATGGAAATTAAAGACCCCATATTTGCAGATCTTGGACCTGAATCTTGGGTCTGTGAGTTGTGCTCAGTGCAGGACCCTAAGAGAAGAACAGGAGCTTTAGGTCTTCCTTACAGCTCTCCAGTTCTGGGGCTGGCCAGTGCCAATCCAGCCTGGCATAAGTTAGAGCAGAAGCAGCTTTGAGGAAAAGTACTCTACTTTACAGCCAGTAACTGCCCATGGCTGCCAGAGGTATTGTAGCAGCCACGGATAGCCAGAGCACAAAGGTCTTTTGGCCATGCCCCTCTGGACAAGGAGCCGAGGAGGGGGTAGCTTCTTGCTGAAGGAACTCTCTGGTATCTGGTTAAGAGGCTTTTCATGCCCCCCCCCCCCTGCTTTGCATGGAGAGAGTGCTGTAATGGGGCAGCAGTGGAACAGAAAATCTGGTTGGATATGAAGATGCTGAATAGGTTGAACAGTTGTGTAATCAAACACAAGAAAAATATTAGAAGACATTTGAGAGAGAGACTTCTGACATGCTGACTGGCTCCAGTGCTAGCTTGCCTTCTGTACTGTCTGTCAAGTGCCATCACCAGTAATGAATTGGGAGCAAAAGGGGGAAAATTCATTCTGGTTTCATGATGGGTGCCAAAGAGAACAAACCTTGGTCCTGCAATCCCAATGCAGGCAAATGCTCATTGACTTACATGGACATTTTGCCCGAGTAAAGACTGCACGATCAAGGCTGCAGAGGTCAGGGTACTTAGTCTAGGTCAGGGCAGTACTTGGCCTGTATCACTTTTTCCTTAGCAGGTGTCTGTATGTCTGGGAGAGGAGGAAAGAAGGCAACTCAGACATGACAGGTTGCTGCAAGAGATTAGATATTGTTGGAATTCTTATATTAACCCTTTCTATGCTGAAGGATGGCCTGATCCTGCAGCATGTTGAACAATGGGAGCAGAAAGCACTCTGTACTTGGCAGGGTCAGGCCTTTCATATTTAGTTTGGGTAGCGTGATACCCAGCGGTAGTTAGCATTTTTCATAACATTTTGGCTCAAGGGCATATTAACATGTTCCCACTAAAATGAACCAGCTGACGGCCTGTGTTCAGTTATAATACAAGTGTTGCTTTTACCTTTTCAGATCACATTAAACGTTGGCAGTTGAGCTAAGAACTTCATGAGACCCTGCTTGCTGATATGACAATAGTTGCGCTCTCATGCTATATTTGCCAATTCTGTTAATCTGCAGGTTTGCTTCAGACCAGACAAAAGCCTTCTGCAGTGGCCATTTGCTCACAAAGACCTGGATTTGGCAAACACTTATGCACATGGATAACTTTATGCAGGTGAGTAACCCACTGACTTCAATGGGACTGCTTACATGAGGGAAGTCATGCACGTTTATGTTTGCAGAGAAACCTTAGGTCCCAATCCTGCAATTTGGAAGGAATGAGAGCTGACTCCCCACTCTCCAGGAAAAGTGTACTGTATTCTTATTCCAGTAAATGCCTCGTTCTTGCTGAGAGAATTGTCTCTAAAATTAAGTTTAACAACTCAAATGATTAAAAAAATTTCTTCAGCACCAAGGTTGATGAAAGTTGCTACCTGTGAGTGCTGGCTACAAGAAAGAAAAATCACAACATAATTATTTCTGTGCTAGGTTTTGATTTGTTCATTTTGGATAAGCTCTAAATTAGTCTTTAGTAGCAGTTTTAAGCTAGTATCCTATATTGTATCTCCTTGCAGTTTTAAAGTAACACTAAACAAACCGATTAAAAAACAGTAATACCTTTGTTTATACCTATTGCATCTTCCGAGTCTCATTTGCTTAATTTACTGAAAAATAAAGTTAGTATTACAACAGTCCTAGCTTAATAACACTCTGTTTGCACAACTAGATAATCACTTCACTTACTACTGAAATGCATTCACCTCTGGGGTAGACTGCAGCAGCTATTTAATAGCACACAGCAGTGTGTGACTGTGATTCTCAGCTTTTCCCCCACACCCAGGATCCAAACACGCATCTATGGTTTCTTGCTGTGACCTACTTAATTTTGCAATCTTGTGCATTTACAAAGGGTTGTGTGATTGGGGTCATGGCAAGAACGATGGCTGCATCTTGGGTGCTTGGGCCTGTTGCTGGGTATGTCAGCATGCAGGGCCTGATGAATGGGCGAGGTGCAAAGGCTAGTAATGGGCGCTAGGGAACCTGGAGTTTGGGGAGTGGTCAATTTTTTTTAGCTATCACATTTTAAGATCAATAGCTAGGGATATAAATGAGCTTTACAGGGCCTTGTGCCTATTAGAACAAGTTTCTTTAAAGTCTGAAATGCCTAGAGCGACATGCTAGCTATACCTTGGGGGAGCATCCTGGAAGCCCCATATTCCTCATTTTTATATAATCATGATCTTACATATAAAGTATGCCTTGTAAGATATCAGCAGAAAGGTTATGATCTGCTGAAAGTCATTTCTCTATCCATATATGTGCATCATTAATGCATATGAAGTAGTGAGAATTGTGTTTGTATGGTGGTCAGTAAAGCATGCTGTAAATTGAGGAATCAGCCGACATTAGCTCCCCAGAGGCAACATCAAGGAAAGTAGCCAACACCCAGGTGGGGTATCAATCAACCCATCAACAACCATTGTCCAGCAGGGGAGCTATGATGCAGTGACTCACCTGCATGAGGCCACACCAGCGGTATTGCTCAGCCTTGCCTAGAGACTCAGCAAGGCCCACTCAGACATGCCTTGTGTTTTCCAAGCAAATGAACTGAGGATATAAAAGAGGCAGAGTGGACACATACTGGATCTTTTCTCCTGCCCCCACCTCCGGTGCAAGCAAATAAGACACCAAGAAGAAGACAAGACAAAAATGATTAAAGGTCTAGAAAACATGACCTATGAGGGAAGATTGAAAAAATTGGATTTGTTTAGTCTGGAGAAGAGAAGACTGAGGGGGACATGATAACAGTTTTCAAGTACATAAAAGGTTGTTACAAGGAGGAGGGAGAAAAATTATTGTTCTTAACCTCTGAGGATAGGACAAGAAGCAATAGGCTTAAATTGCAGCAAGGGAGGTTTAGGTTGGACATTAGGAAAAACTTCCTAACTGTCAGAGTGGTTAAGCACTGGAATAAATGCCCAGGGAGGTTGTGGAATCTCCATCATTGAGGCTTTTTAAGATCAGGTTGGACAAACACCTGTCAGGGATGGTCTAGATAATACTTAGTCCTGCCTTGAGTGTAGGGGACTGGACTAGATGACCTCTTGAGGTCCCATCCAGTTCTATGATTCTAAGACTCCAACAGAGGAGATGGCCCAGGTTTAAGGAACAAAACCTGTAAATGAAGGACTGCAATATCCAGTGGGGTGAGAAACTGCTTAATCTAGATGTTGCCCAGTTGGTTGAGAGTTTAAACTGCGTGCTTATATATTATTTCTCTTGGTAGCTAACTCTGACTTTTTGCCTGTCACTTAAAATCCATCTTTTATAGTCAATACATTTAACTGTTTATCTTTACCAGTGAGTTTGTATGAAGTGTGTGGCACATCTCAGGTTTTGCAAAGGCTGGTGAATAACCACTTTCCATTGCTGAAGTGGTGAACCCATTAATAAATCTGCACTGCCCATCTTGAGCAGTGCAAGATGGCATATTTCTGAGGTACAGTGCTGGGAGCTGGGGGGGTGGGATTTGGCTCTGGTGCCTTTCTCTGTGTGACTCATGAGTAGCTCTGGCAGCATTCATGCAATCTAGTTGGGTGTGTGGGGCTCCACAGGCTGTTGTGCTGAATGATCACAGCGCCTAGAGGGGCTTGCTGCTGGTCACTAGCAAGGCATTGTGAGAGACAGCCCAGGCTGGAGAGAGCTAAGGGGACACAGCGGTCCCACAATCCCAGGCTGCACCCTGGGGGGATCCCATCACACCTATCTTTCTTATCTGTGTTAGCACAACTTCAGCACATGACAAGAAAAAGCAGCATAAATAAAGAGGAAACTAGAAGCATTCTAATGAGTGTAAATACTTTGTTTCTTAGTCACAGCATGTTTTCCAAGTATTTGACAACTGGATTGTGTCTTTAAAGTCATAACATGTTACCTGAAGATGTCACTTGATTATAGCCTAGACATGAATGTATAATATTCGTTTTAAAAGAGCCAATTAGACTCAACATTTTCATGTAGTTATTTCATAACAAGTGGGATTATTGCAGTGTATACTGTATATTGATCATTTTAGTTTTTAGAAGCTGTTTCTTAGTTTGTTGTCTTAGCTTTTTAAAGGCTAAAGCTAAGACTTATCTCAGTGACTAAGATTCAAAAAACAGCAGAAAGATTTTGTTCAGCCTTTGAGGGGAAAAAAAAAATCTTTGAGCAAGGACAAAATATGAAGTATTTTATCCAAAAAGGTGGATTTCTTGGAATGTCATGAGCATGTGAGAACAGGAGGGTATAATGGAGAGTGTAAAACAATCTCAACAGTGTTGTTTGTTATCAAGAACCCATTATAATTAATTTTATCTGTAGCTGCAATTAAATTGCTACAGTATTCAGAATTTCAATTCTATATCACATTGGGATGGAGTTTCACAATGAAACAGATGACATAACAGTATGAAAGCTGTCAATACAAATTACGAGACACAGTAGTGGGACCGTCTATTCTCTCTCAGAGAATTCAAGAGTGAAATCAGATCTGCGATATAGGCTACACTGTAACAGAGATAAGACTCCTCTAGGTACTACTGGAGGAACTCTGCACCAAAAAATTTAAAAATTTTGTACACAATATTTTTAAAAATTGCAATTTTTTGTCAAAACAACAATATAATCATGCCAGTTTCAATTGTTTTGGTAATTTATTTCAAAATACTTATTAGCAAGTATGTCTGTAACAATACAGACAACAAAAAAGATCCAGGAAATGTTTTCTGATAAATAGATTCCTTACTAGGCATATTAATACAGGACTTTAAGTAATAATTCATTTAAACTACAATACAGAAACATATTTCCCTCACCCCTTAGAAGCAGTGCAAAGGCTTGGGGGAGTCAGGGGTAATGGAGGAGTTGAAGGAGAGGGAAGTAATTGCTGAGAAGGAGTCTGGGAGTGAACCTGCGTGTGGGTGGGAGAAGTATAGAACAGGGTTTGGGTTTTTTGTGGGGAGGGAGGGATTGTTAAGGAGTTGGGAAGCCTCCCCCATGCAGAACCTGGTTGACCCCTAGCCTCTCCCATTCAGTCAGGCACATCTGCCCCTGTCCGTCCCTGCATCCCCATTCAGCCAGGCATATCTGCACACATCCCCATGTGGCCCTGCACCCCCACTCCTATTCAGCCCTTGGCTCAATGTTGTCACTCCACTAGCTCCTGTGACCCTGCCCCAGTCTGTTCCCCCCCAAATTAGCCCTTCTTAACCCCAATCTGTGTGACTCCCCAGCAGCAATGTGTCCCACTCTGTCTTCCCCCGCCCAGCCCATGCCTCCTCACTTGACCCCGTGGGCAAAGTGCTGTGAGAAAGGCAGTCTCTGCCCCTCCTTTCCCATGGCTGGCTACTCTGGCCTGTGATCCAGCTGCCCTCTCTTCTGGCACCACCTCAGCCCCTGGTGGGCAAAAGGTGTCATTACAGCTTCCCTTCGCCTCCCCGTCAGAATCAATTATTCTGAGGAGGGGAAAAAGAAATCTGCAGGGGACCAGATATGACCCGTACCTTCTGATAGTGGTGGTGGGGATGGGGTAGGGGGAAGAACAACTTAAAGGTTTGGCCACCTCCAAAGAGCTCAAGTCACACATCCCCCCCGCAAGGCCCCCTCCTGTACCCTCAGTTTCCCCTCCTGGAAAACAGCGGCTTCCTGCAGTTCCCAGCTGTTGCTCTTGCCTCTCCCCACGGGGTGCAGCTCACCAGCTCTGGCAGCTGTCATGCAGGGAGGGGCCTGGCCACACCATGTGACAAAGCAGGGCCGGCAAACCCTGGCAGAAAGCAGGGGGGTGGGGGGAGAGGAATGTGACCCCGCATATCCCCCACCCGCATCACCTCTGCGGGGGGACAGTCATTCTGCACTTGTGAGTGGTGCAAAATTCCCCCGGATTATCTAGAGGAGCTCACAAGAGGCACTGCTACATTTTGTAAGGGGCACCCGGCATGGGCGCCAAGTTTGTATAATTTTTGGTGGTGCCCAGAATGGGTCCAAGCAGAGCCATCCCATCCATAGGACAGACCGGGGCAACCGCCCTGGGCCCCATGTTTTGGGGGAGCCCATGCTTCAGGGGGATGTGAGTCCAAGGCAGCCTGGGGGTTTAGCGGGGGGCCTTGCACCGACAGCAGTGAGAGACCCAACCCCAGCCCGCCTCGCCCTGCCCCACGCTGCCGCCTCCCAATGTCACTTGGGGGAGGGGGCGGAAGCCAGAAAGAGGCAGGGCAAGGGCTTGTGGGGAAGGGGCGGGGCGGGAAGAGGGAGGGCAGGCTGCGCCAGGTCACTCACTGAGGCCGGCACCAGGCCCCCCGCTAACTCCCCAGGCCACCCTGGACCCCACAGCCCCGTGAAGTGCAGGGCCCTGGGCAGTTGCCCCGGTCTGTTCTATGGACGGGATGGCTCTGAAAATATAAGCCCAAACATTGGTGGAGCTGGGCCCATGTTCCTGAAGATTGGTGGAGCACAGGCACCATGGGCTCATATAACTCGTTGCCTATGGCACCAGGCACTTTTGCCACCCCAGGCACTTCCAGCTTTGCTGGCTGGTCCAAGGGGTAGGGCCACTCTCCCCATTTTTCAGTGAGGAAAGTGCATCTTTCAGACATAGCCCTGTCTTGCCCTCATGCTCAATTAGGATGACCAAATGTCCCCAATTTTATAGGGACAGTCCTGATACTCAGAGCTTTGTGTTATATAGGGGCCTATTACCCCCGCCCCCCCGTCCTGATTTTTCATACTTTCTATCTGGTAACCCTATGCTCAATCCATGCATGTTCTGGGACTGGGCTTGACCTTTGCACAGGAGGACAAGGCTGAAGGAATTAGAATCAGAGGACTGGACAGGACCTTGAGAGGTCATCTAGTCCAGTCCACTGCAGTTGTGGCAGGACTAAGTATTATCTAGACATTCCCTGACAGGTGTTTGCCTGTATAGGACCAGTGCAGTCACTTACACCATCCCATCAAACAGGGGATACTGGGAGGTGGATGCTGCCATTACTAACACCACCCCACCAGAAGGCACTGAACCTGGGCCCAGAATTAATTGATTAATATGATTTGTATATTGTGAGCAAGACCACAGTAATTAGGGCTGCAGAGTTCAGCCACTAGGAGATGAGGCTCTTGGGAGCAGGAACTAGAAGGGGTGATACCAGAGAAACCCCATGTTGAAGTCCCCAGACTCCATCTTCTATCCTTGGCCTCCATTTTGAATAAGCAAGAATTACTCCACTCTTAAGTGAAAGCTGTAGGTCATGTAGCTCTGAAATTGGCAGGGGAGAAATAGGCAGGGAAAACAGTGATGAGGTACTTGTTGACCATGAGGCTGGGCACCTTCTGGGTACAATAGAGACAATGTTGCAAAGTGGCACAAACATCTGCAATAAGTCAGTTGTTGATCATGAGACTGGGTACATTATAAACTATATTGCAAAATGGCACATAATGAGGTAATTGTTGATCAGGAAGCAAGATATGTTAGAAACAAATGCTGCAAGTGGTATGCACTCTGGAGAGTTCTGGCAGAAAGATATTGGCAGAAAAATATTAGCAAAAGCAAGCAAAACAACATGTCAATCAACCCTGTCGGAAGAGGATATAAGCAGAGACGCAGAGGACATCAACGTTTCATTCATGCGCTTTGCCCATTTGGTACCATCCATCCAGTCCAGTAAAGAGGGAAAAGACCAGAAGCAGGAGAAGACCACAGAGGAAGAATCTAAAGACTGTTACCAGGAGCTATCAGCAGCCTCTGAACGACTGATCACTGTAAGCAGGGTGCAGCCACTTAACATCACTTCAAACTATGTGGTAATGTAGTTTGAGGCATGCTCTAGCTTGTTGTGGGGGAATCTGTATTTTATAACATCAATATTGTTATTGTGATAGGGATTTGTATTATGATGTTTTAGTTTGTTTTATTAGGGATTCTTATTTGCCCCAATAAAGGGGTGCTTTGTTTTGGAAAGTAAACTGGTTGTGTCAATCATCAGCGGAAGGTAAGAGGTCCAAGCTGTTCTAGGCAGCTTCTAAAACAGGGAACCCCTGCCACGCCCAAGATATCCCTTGGCCACCCTGGAGACCCATACCTAATGAGAACAGATTGGTTATAATAGGTGAATAGATGGGCTGGTTTAAGGGAACCCTTGGCAAACCTGGGAGGGGGCAATAGGGGAGCTATTCTGGGGGTACCCAAATTCTGTTTTCAGGGTAACAGGGGGACCTGACCAGCCAGAGAGCAGCCAAGAGGGTCATGGCTTGGGTAGAGCGTGGCACTGGTATATTTCAACCTGATTAGGGCTAGCAGGTGTTAGGTTAGGAGGCAACACTTGAAAATTTACCCATCTTATGCAGCCGCACAGGACCAGACAGTGCAGTCCTGTGCACCTGCTGGTATTATACACTAAACCTATCAATTGTCCAAAATACTGGAGGGGATTAAAAAGGCAGAGTGTCCTTTGTAACAGTAGCCCCTGGAGAGATGGCTGCTGACTGTCAGAGACTGGGATGTGTGGGGGGGTTTTGCCTAGTGGCTGGAGCAGGAGCCTGTAGCCAGGAGTCTGAGCCCAGGCCAGATGCCAGAGATGGAGCAAGAAGTTAGATGTTGAGCCCAGGGCCCGAGTCAGGTTACCTGGAATGAGGGAAGGGCGAGGCGAAGCAAGGCAGAGACAAGGCTGGGAACAAGGCAGGAGCCATTGCAGCCGTGGGCAAATGCTTTAGGTCACCACCAAACTGTTGCTGGGCTTAAGAGTTGGTCTGCTGACTCTACCCACCAATCAGGTGATGCAGCCAATCAGGCTACGACAGGCCAGCTGTGCTCTTTAGGTTGTCCAAAGACTGGCTCTGCTGCAGGCCCTGATTCCTGACACTGACCCCATCAAATACTCAACCCCCTGAGTGGACGGCTCCTTCCCCTCTGCTTTTGTTTACAGTAAAACTTAGTGGTTGGAACTTTCAACACAAGAAGAAAACAATGAAGTTACTGCACACTGTATAATAATGCCTTGGCAGCTCCATGCAGTACTACACCTCTTTGAAGTATTATGCCTCCCATACCTCCCCATGGTGCAGGCTAAACCCCCTTAACCCCTTCAGTGGGGGCATCTGGCCCTTGCTGAATTAGAAGGGAATGCATCTTTGAATTGCAGATGTCCACACACTTACCCTCTGATCCTGCAGTTCTCCCTCAAGTAAAATTCCCATTACATTGAATGGGAATTTTGTCCAAGTAACAACTGCTGGACTGGATTCTTTAGAATCTTAAGGAGATAAAACAGCACTTGAGACAGCAACTGAAACATCTATTCAATGGCTAATATAGTAATTCTGCACTTCTATTGCATGACACAGCTTTAAAAAAATTCAAATGAACAAAAAACTCAAACAGAAAAACAACCTCTATTCCTCAGCGTCAAGACACTCAACCTAACTGACACACAACTATCATCTCTTTTCTCAAGAGGTTTGATTACATGGTTTTGTTTCTTTAGGTGCCTTCTGTAGGTGTGGAGATCATTTGGAATACACTTGAGACAGTCTCTTAAAATTCAGCATACTAGGACAAAAAATTAAGCAAACTTCAGGAACTATATCTATTTAAATTAGGGATAACGTTCCTGGTTAACAATGGAAGATTACAGAGAGGTCCATATTACCACATAATCTTTAAAAAAAAGAAAAGAAAAAAAAAAGATGAACTGCAGGAGAAGAGGAGGCAAAAATGATAGATCTTTGGACAAAGATCAAGTACAAACTGATCTAATCAAAAACGTATTAAAAAGCATCACATCTGCTCCAATTCATTATAACAGTTGCTGGTAGTGACCGCTATGGTTAAGGTTTCAATAACAGTTTCCATTTTAGTTTCCCTATTTGCACAAAAAGCTCACGACTTTTGCAAACGTTCAACATCTGGACTGAGATCATCACGCAGTCTCTGGCCAAAAAGATGTGTTTTTATTATTTGTATTACCATAGCCCTAGTCATGGAGCAGGACCCCATTGTGTTAGGCGATGTATGAACACAACACAAAAATGGTCCTGACCTCAAGGGGCAAGAGACAATAGATGGATTTAGACAGGCAAGTACAAAATTCTCTCATTGTTTCCTTGGTCAGCATGATAGGCTGTGGTCTCTTTTTAGGGTTTATTTTATTTTGTAAGTTTGATCCAAAAGATGTTTTAGACTTGTGAGAAAGTGGGAACACACATTTTTCCACCATTAAAGGAAAGCATCTAACTACAGTTTTAAAAAATGGGTTTGGGAGCACTATATAAAATGAAATAAAGTTTAACTTGAAAACTGGTATGGCCACTGTAGACTAGTGTCATGGTTTGTTTTGGAGGATAGGGGTGGGGAGGGGGAGTATTAACAGTATATATGCTTGGAGAAAAAATAAGTCACTGAGCATCTCCTGTAGCCACTCCCCATTCTGCAAAACAAACAAAAAAAACAGAAAGGAATTAGGGGAAAAGGAAAACCCCATTGTAAACCTGCATACAAACATCACACACCTTATCCTGCAGTATTTCCAGAGCCACGAGAGGAACCACTGCACAGCACATGGCAATGTCCTTCAAGTAGCCCTGCAGGAAGCCATGGAATGAAACAATTCCTGGTTGCTGCTGGCAGTCACACAGCAGCTGAAAATGGAGCACCATTTCTGGTCCTGGGAAACAAGCACTGACTGGTGGGATCACATCGTTATGCAGCTATGGGACGATTATCAGTGACTGCAGAATTTCTTATGTGAAAGGCCACTTTCCAGGAACAGTGTGTGGAGCTCTCCCCAGCCCTGCAGCACAGCGACACTAAAAGGAGACCTGCTCTGACAGTGGAGAAGCGAATGGCGATCACTGTGTGAAAGCTTGCAATGCCAGATTGCTACCAGTCAGTGGGGAATCAATTTGGAGTTGGTAAATCCACCATGGGGGCTACTGTGATCCAAGTATGCAGGGCCATTAATTAACTTCTGCTAAGAAAGGTTGCAACTCTGAGCAATGTGCAGAAGATACCGGATGGCTTTGCTGCAATGGGATTCCCTAACTGTGGTGGGACGATAGATGGCACGAATATCCCTATCTTGGCACCAGACCACCTTACCAAAGAGTACATAAGCAGAAAGGGATACTTTTCATTGGTGCTGCAAGTGCTGATCACTGGGGACATTTTACAAACATCAACAAGGGATGGTCTGGGAGGTGCATGATGCCCGTATCTTAAGAACACAGTTCTGTTCAGAAAGCTGCAAGCAGGGACTTTCTTTCTGGAACACAAAATAACCATTGATGTAGAAATGCCAACAGTGATCCTGGGAGACCCTGCCTACCACTTACTCCCATGGCTCATGAAGCCGGACACCAGACACCTGGACAGCAGCAAGGATCGGTTCAACAATAGGCTGAGCAAGGGCAGAATGGTAGTTGAATATGCCTTTGCCGTTTAAAGGGTCACTGGTGCAGTTTGCTCACTAGGTTAGACCTCACTGAAAGCAATATCCCCATGGTGATCATGGCCTTCTGTGTGTTCCGTAATATCTGAGAGGCAAAGGGTGAGAAGTTTCCACAGGGGTGGGGTATGGAGGCGGATAGGCTGTCTGCTAATTTTGGGCAGCCAGATACCAGGGCTATAAGAAAAGCTCAGCATGGAGCAATGCGTCTCAGGGAGAGTTTGAAAACCCGTTGCAGTAATGATTCTCAGTGATGTGTGCCGCTTTTCTGTCTTGTACAGAAATCAATAATCTGAACATTGCTGTGACAGCTGGGTTTCTCTCTCGTGCACATCCTCCTCCCCCCTGGTGCCTCAGTTTCCCTGTCTCTCCCCTTCCTCTTCCCACCATGCTTTGAAGTAATACAAATGATTTCATTTTCAAGACATGCACTTTTATTGCACACAGATATAGACACTAAAAGATCTGACAAAGAATTCAACCTTGGAAAGACCGTGGAATAAAACTGGGAAGGGGGAAAAAAAAACACCACCACATTAATCTGGTCTTTAAAAGCTCAGCAGCCTCGCCTCTCATACATCATCGTCTGTGCGGCTGTGGTTCTTCGTGCCATCCCCTGGGGTTGAGTGAAAGGGATATTGCATTGTCCCCCTCGCCAAGTGGGACGCGTGTGTGGGGAGACCAGGAGTACGGTGATGCAGGAATGCTGTTCTGCAGGGGCTGCAGAGGGAGTCGAGCCTCAAGGTGTTTCTCCTGAAGATCAACCAGATGCCTCAACATGTCGTAATGTCCATGTCCAGTTTTTCAGAGAGAGAAATCCTCCATGCTCTCTGCTTGGTGTCCACTGTCCCAGAGGCGGTCATAATCTCATTAAACACGTCATTACTATTCTCTTTCGCCTTCGTCTTATCTGGGAGAAGGAACAAGGAGTCCTTGTGGCACCTTAGAGACTAACACATTTATTTGGGCATAAGCTTTCGTGGGCTAGAACAGTAGGGGGAAATTAGTATGGGGAAAAAATAGGTTTAGGTTTTGTAATGACTCAACCACTCCCAGTCTTTATTCAGTCCTAATTTGATGGTGTCCAGTTTGCAAATTAATTCCAGTGCTGCAGTTTCACATTGGAGTCTGTTTTTGAAGTTTTTGTTGAAGATTTGCCACTTTTAGGTCTGTTATTGAGTGACCAGGGAGATTGAACTGTTCTCCTCCTGTTATTCACACCTTCTTGTCAACTGTCTGAAATGGGCCACTCATTACCACTACAAAAGTTATTTTTCCTCCCTTAGTATCCTGCTGTTAATTGAATTGTCTTGTTAGACTGACCTCACTTGGCAAGGCAACTCACATCTTTTCATGTATTTATACCTGCTCCTGTATTTTCCACTCCATGCATCTGATGAAGTGGGTTCTAGCCCACAAAAGCTTATCCCCAAATAAATGTGTTAGTCTCTAAGGTGCCACAAGGACTCATCGTTGTTTTTGCTGATACAGACTAACACGGCTACCACTCTGAAACTTATCTGGGAGAGCCTCTCTGCCAGTATGGAGTAAGAGCTGAAGGCTACACTTTCAGCTGTAAGCCATTGAAAGCAGAAAGCAACCATTGTCAGTGCAGACCCAGGGTCTACTGCAGAGTTGTTATATAAAAAAAAAAAAATCACTCCCCTGAATCCACGCAAGTGTAAAGCAGAACATTTTCATTTACACACAGTATTCACTGGGTTTGCTGCCCAGCCATGGTGAGTTTGGCCCTGGACCGTCAACAGCATTGAGTGGGCAACCTGCAGCAGTATTGGAGGTGAGCAGGGGCCATGCCACCTCCCCTTTGTGAGACGGACTTTGTCTGGAGGTCAGGGGCCAGTGTTCCACCTCCCGAGCTGCAAGTCTTGGCAGAGGCAGTGCTGGGTGGGTGTGCTTGCAGTGCTCTGTGGTCACCACAACATTTCCCACCATCTGCCCCCTGCCCCTTTCCAGCACCCGGGGCTTGCAGTATCTGAGGTCAGCGCAGATCCTTGCCCCCCAAATTACAGTTGTGTTTTCCTAAGTGTGGGTGAAGGGGCAAAAAATCATAAGGGGGGGGAGGAGCCCAAGCACTACTGTTTGCAGTTCAAGCAGTTGAAACAAAAATTACCACCATCACCCTAAGTCCTGAGGATAACAGAGGTGGCAAGGGAACAGCTGCTGCAAGCGTCTGGGTACAGACCAGGTCCTTATGCTGCTATGCTGTGTACGCCATGATGCCAGCTGATGGAATACTGGCGTGGCCTGGGAAAGTGTCCTACCGCAAGGTAAGGCAGCCCTCCCCAGAAACCTTCTACAACGGCTTGCATGCTATCGCCATGAGAGTTTCTGGGAAAGCTCTATGGAGGATTCCCTAGCCATCCCTGTGTACCTAAACAGTCTTTTTTGCAGGGCACCCGCTGCCTAGCCAGTGCAGCCACTGGCGAGCAGATAGCAACTCTACTTCAACTGTTTTTTCTTTTAAATAAAAAAATAGCATATAAGAACATGTGACCCCAATATCAATTGGAATTGCATACTCACCAGAGGTTCCTTCCCCAGTATCATGCTCGGTCATGCTGCAACTGACTGGACTGCTCCAGGATTAAAACCAGCGCCTGGCTCTCTGGGACAATGGATCCCCCACTCACCAGTCTCCTATGCTCCTCCTCCTTGTCCAAGACCTTCTCCTCAGTATTGCCTGCGTGGGGGTCGTGGTGGGAATCGCTGCTGAGGACAGCATCCAACTCCTTGTAAACGCAGCATGTCTGGGGTGCTGAACCAGAGTGACTGTTCACCTCCCTTGCCTTCTGGTACACCTGCCACAGTCCCTTGATTTTCCCATGGCACTGCTTTGTACCCCTGGTGTAGCCCTTCTCCCCCATACTCCAGGCAATCTGGTTGTAGATATCTACGTTTCTATGACTGGATCTGAGCTGTGACTGCACAGCCTCCTCTCCCCACCACTTCCTGGGTACTCCAGGCAGGAGCGCATTTGGAGCATGGAGCCAGCATGATCAGCTGTGCTGGCGGGCTCTCCACACCGAACAAACAGAAAATGGAAATTTAAAATTTCCTGGTCCTTTAAGAAGGGAGGGGCTGTTTCCTGTGTACCTGGCTGCTGGACAGCGGAGTTGAGAACGGGGGCCAGATTGGTCACAGCGGAGTATTGTGGGCCATCTCCTGGAGGCTAGTTAAGTCAACATAAGCAACAGTGTCTACATTGCCACCACATAGACCAACTTTGTCGAATTAAGAGCTACGCCTCTCGTGGAGGTGGAGTAATTAAGTCAATGTAGCAGGTGAGATACGTTGGTGGAAGGGACTTGGTAGTGTAGACACAGACATTATTCGGTTGACGTTGACCTAACTGTGTAGTATAGACCAGTTGTGAGCTCTAAAGAACAAAACAGCAGCAGAGTCAGAGACAAATATTCCTGGCATTCAATAGCTGTCTGACATGAGCTACTGTGACCATTTCAGGGATAATGCAGCAGAAATCACTTATACATAGCCAGTGTTACGCCTTTTTCAGGGCTCCCTCCTCCCAAGCCCTTGTTTAAAAGAGTATGTTTAAAATATTGCTGCAAATTTGACCAAACAGATGAGTTTGTTTACGAGACTGGATATTTGGAGTTAGCCATTTCCCATTTGATACCTGAAGGGTTTGTTTACCAGGCTTGATATTCCACCAACATTTCATTTAAAAAGAAATCCGCATGATCTCTAACTTTGCATAAACCTGTGCATGGGGAACCCAAGTGGTCTAAGCACCTCTATTCTTGCAGCTGCTGCGCATTTAAGTAGACTGTACTCTACTTCAAATATTTTGTGTAGAAGGAATTCCCTCTCACAAATATGAGTGAGAAAGACGTATGAGTGGAATCCAGGGAATTCTGTTATCAGCTAGACAGTAAGATGCACCTGTTTTAGAGAATAGATTTTATGTTCCTTGTACATTTTCTCATTATTGGCTACGACTGTGGTTATTGTTACCGATTTGTATTTATCAATGTTATTTTTCTATGCCAACACAGTGGACAAGGCATGTATGCAAAGCAATATTTGCATCTCTGTGAGCCTTTACTAGTATACATATTGTTAATATGCACATAAACCTGATGTCATTCATATTTAAACACTGCCTTCTGAGACTTATGCCATCAGAGTTGAGAAAATGGAAATAGTCTGATTTGTATAATTTGTCTCAGTGGAGGCTACAGAATAGTTTTAATTTTTGTTTCCTTCACATGTATAGCTACTGTAATAAGCTAGTTCAATTTTACTCCCATATAGGAGGAGTGACTAGGTGCTTAATACCCTCAAAAAACTAATGAGCTTTCCTTTCTGGCTGATGTTTACAGTCGCCCACTCCTCAGTATTTACAGGCTATTGTGCTTCATTTGCACTTCAAATCCCGCCCCCCCCCGCCCATTTGAATACATCCAAAGCCCTAAAGAAAAACAGCTCCACATTAAAAGGCTATTACAGATATATATGCTATTTAAGTAACCTGGAACATGTTTTTCATTAGGGAGAAAAAAAAACTTAACATTTTAATTTCCAAAAAAGATTTAAATAAGATTAGACTGCTGTTCTGTATATTTTATCTTACAGATTTCATCCATGTAAACGTTGGTCTAACATCTGCCAATTTCTCCTGTGCTTCATCCTGCAGTTTCTTGTGAATTCTACTTTAATCAGTTTCTCTCTTTTATTGGAATGATACTTTGTCAAACAATCAGTCTGTCTCTCTCCATTTGAATCCTTCCCTAAGTCACATTGAGCCTGATTCTTCACTGCATTGTGCTTTGCCTAGCCATTTACTCCTGTGCAGAGGGGGTGAAAAGTGGTGGTGTTCTGCTCTGGTAGCATTTTACACAGGGTGTTAATGACTCATGAAGGCAGGGGGCAGCCAGGGCTATTGGTTCTTATTCTGCTGTAAGTTACAGCAGTTTTACACTACTGAAAGCGGTAGCGTAATCAGGCTCGCTGCTTAAGGGAAGCCTTTCAAAAAAAGAAAAAAAAAGAAAAAGTCAAAAACAGCCATTCAAATACACAAATAAGGGCCCCAATCCTACAAACATTTATGCACATGCTTAACTGAAGCACCTCAATAGTTCTATTGACTTCAGGGGGACGACTCAAGGTCTTAAATATGTGCTTAAGGGTTTGCAGAATCAGCATCAAAAAGAGGACTATCCTGGGCTACACTCATCACTAGGGCAGCTCCTCCTAGCTGCTTTGGGAATTAGCTCCTTCCAGGGCAAATGCCCTCTTCAACTGGTCATTCACACACCATGCAGCCGCTTTCTCTCTCTGCGACTCAGAGAGTTCCCTCTTTGTGGGTTGGCCCTCCAGCCAGGTCACGATGTGTTTTCCCACTTCCAGGGTATCAAAGTCCTACAACACTAATGGTCCCAGGCAGTCTTCAGATCCACTGCCCTGACTGTGCCACTTCCCCAGTGGCTGGCAGGCTAACCCAGGCCTGCCCTTTACCCTGGGTTCCTCCTACTCAGCCAAGTTCTGCAACGTCCCCCTTTACTGCCATTTCCCTGAGCCTTTTCCTACTTAGCCTGCCTCTCTCAGGCTTTCATTCTACCACCCTTCTGGATAAACCCTTCCTTCAGGGCCTGGATCCCTGGGCTTCTACTTGCCCCCTAGGTTTCTTCCTTTCCTTCATTAATGTCCAGAGCATGATTGCAGGTTCCCTCACTACAGCCCTTTTCTCCTGCCAACTTCCTAGCTTCATACTAGCCCTGCCTGTTCCATCTCAGCTGGGCTCTCATCAATCTGGGATTACTTAGGTTTCCTATCTGGTCAACTGGCTCCTCTGCAGCCTCATTAACCCTTTCCAGGCTAGTTTGGGGTGAACTCCCCATTGCAAGGATCTACTCTATTTTAATCTCAGACCCTCATCTGTTTTTCCAGTGACCAATTCTGCTCATAATGAAACCTGCCCCCCCCCTCCACCCCAATTGTCTTTGTTGGGATTTTACAGCTGTAAGCAAGGGAAGAATCTGCCCTCCAGCATTTCCGTGTAGAACTGTGTTATCTGTTTCATTCAGAATGCAAGTTAGTTGTTGGGCAGACACTGTTTTCCCCTATATTTTGTACAGCATCAAGTACCCTGTTGGTAGTCAATAACAATCAATATTTTCCACAGAAATACATGGACTGACTCGCCACCTTTATGGGTAATTTGATTATATTTTGTATATTTTCATGTCAACATGACCAGATGTGAGGCTTTGTTGGTCTGGAAATGAGAGGTAAAGTATAACAAACGTTTGTCTAAAATTAGTTTTAAAAAGCAGGAGAAGAGTGAGAACAAAAACACCCTGAGCAGAGAATTTCAGCGTTACTAAAGAGCATGGGGGATTAAAAACCCAACTGCAGTACATGTTTTACTAACTTGTATGTGGAGTAACTGGAACAACCAACCTCTCCACCCACACATATGTATTTCCATAAAACATTGTTGTGGGATGGCCAGAACTGACTCCTAATTAATCATGCTTCAGCATTCGATGAGGAAAGCTCATTCAGACTGAAATTTGACCATTGGTTTTTAATTTTGATGCAGTTTTTCATCCTGATAGCTCTTCCGCCTGACACTGAATTACCTTGGTGCAAATTAAATACAATAAAATTGCTAATCAGCCCATTAGAATATGCTGACAGGGTGAAATCTATTAGCTGTAGGATAGTCTTCCCCGCCAATGCATTTTGCACTAAATCTGCATGATACCCAAATTAATTCAGATGTATATCGCCATTTCGAAACACTGCATGAGCGCACACACTTACCCATGAGTAACCAGACTATCCACTGCATAGCCCCATCACCCCATACAAACTCAGGTGAAACAAAATTTGTCTCTAAGGATGTGGAAAAAATATTTGACACAAAAGTATGAATATGTTTTCAGAGCAGACACTGTGTAGGAGGATAGCCACCTTATAAGCCCTTACTAGTTTGAGTAGTGCCATTGACTTCAAAGGGATTATTCACACAAGTAAGGGTTTGCAGGACTGGGACCAAAGACAAGTGTTTCCTTATGGGATCTGTGCTGCCATCTCTTGAGGAATTTTGAAAACTTGACCCTAAAAAAACCTGACTCTTAATTTTGAATTAAGAATTACAATTTTGGACTAATGTAATTATAAAAGCAAAATTTGTGCTTGAACATGTTTTGAATTTAATTTTACTTTAGCATGTTTGATCATAAACTAAGACAAGAGACTTTGAGAGGTTGAACGTCTTCATATTATTGTTTTACAGTCCCTAAACAGTCAATCTAATTTCTTTACACATCAAGTCAACTGAATACAATAGCTATGTATGGGCCCATCACCATAGTATCTAGGTGTCAAATATGAAGGGAAGGGGGAGAGGGTCTGATGCAGTGCTATAAAATCCTCTTTCCAGTAAAGGGTTAAGAAATGCAGGTAGCCAGACTGACACCTGACCTGGCTGTCATCTGACCAATAAGGGGACAAGATACTTTCAAACTTTGGGAGGGGGGAAGGTTTTTGTGTGTGTCTTTGTCTGAGTCAGAGTGATCTTGGAAGCAGGGCCGGCTCTAACTTTTTTGCCGCCCCAAGCAAAAAAAACCAAAAACCCAAGCGCCGCCCCCGCCCCCCACCTAAACAAAAAAAAACAATTCCTCCCCCCCCAGCGCCCACGGAAACACCCCCCCACCGGTGCACCGCAACACCCCTCCCTCCCTGCGGGAGAGCTGCGGGGCAGGGCAGCCAGCCCGCCCCCGGCCCTGCTCTCCCTGGACGGCCGGAGCGCCGGCGGGGCAGCCAGCCCGCCCGCCCCTCGGCCCTGCTCTCCCGGCCGGAGCGCCGGCGGGGCAGGGCGGCCAGCCCGGCCCCGCTCTCCCGGCCGGAGCGCCGGCGGGGCAGGGCGGCCAGCCCGGCCCCGCTCTCCCGGCCGGAGCGCCGGCGGGGCAGGGCGGCCCCGCTCTCCGGGCCGGAGCGGAGCGGGGCGGGGCGGCCGCCCCCGACCCGCTCTCCCGGCCGGAGCACTGCGGAGCGGGGCAGGGTGGGGCGGCCAGCCCGCCCCTGGACCCGCTCTCTGGGCTGGACCGCCAGCGGGGCAGGGCGGCCAGCCAGCCCCGCCACAGTATGTTAATTATTAAAAAAAAAAAAAAGTCTAAGCGCCGCACCCCCCCCCAGGTGCTGCCCCAAGCACGTGCTTGGTAGGCTGGTGCCTAGAGCCGGCCCTGCTTGGAAGACAGAAAGAACCTACAGAAAATCCGCCTCCTCACCAATACTCACTTTTCTAAAGTAAGTTTAGATAGCATAGCGAGTAGATTTCTGTTTATTTTGCTTGATACATTCCCTGTGGGAGAGGGAAGGGTTATTCCTGTTTTTCTGTAACTTATAAGGTTTTGTCCAGAGCGGGGAATCTCTCTGAGTGCCCTGTAAAATAGTTACCATCCGGATTTTATAGGATGATTTTACCTTCTTTGTTTTTAATAAAATCCTTCTTTTAAGAAGCTGACTGTTTTCTATGGTTTTTAAAAACCCAGGGGGTGGGTTTAGATCACTGTGTAACCAATTGGTTAGGAGATTATCCCCAAGCTTCCCAGGACAGGGGGGGTACGGGCTTGAGAGGATATTTTTTTTGGGGGGGAAGGGACTTCAAGTGGTCCCCTTTCCTGGATTCCTGTTTAGAACACTTGATGGTGGCAGTGGAAGAAGCATTTCTCAGGGTGCAGGGAATTTTGTACCTTGGGGTACAAATAATCTTAGGGGCTTAGCTGGTAAAAATAAGCTTAGGGGCTCTTAATGCGGGTCCCCACGTCTTTACCCTAGAGTTTAGAGTGGGGAGGGAACCCTGACACTAGGCATGGGTGGCCATTGCCTCATTTTCATTGCCTGGTAGGCTAGTTTAGCTCTCTACCCTCAAAGAGGGAACAGAAATCCAAACCAAACAAACCAGCCCTTCCCAGGTTTCTTCCTTGTCAGGTGTTTCTCCTGAGGGCCCAAACTCTGCCTAGTGCATTGGTGGTCAAAGTCACAGCAAATAACCCAGCCTTTGGTCACTCTGGTCCAAGATTCACCACCAAGCTTTACCATCAACTTGCATCCTACTGTGAGGAGCTTCCACTGTCTCTCTGTTAGAAACTCTGACCTTGGGCCTCTCACAGAAAGGAGATGACTGATCTAGGGCTTTCTGCCGAAGGTCAATTCTTTGACCCAAAGACACATCTCTCCACTACTGAGTTCCCCCCAAAATGCCCCCCAAACCCAAAATAAACCAACTGCCTGCCCAGGGTTTCTTACCCTGCTGTCTTCCTCCTGCCTCTTCGGCCTCCTCCTCCCACAGTCCTTCAGCAGCCTCTTCCCCAAAGTCTCTACCAAGCTTTCCTCCTGAGTGGCGGTACCCAGAGTTTCTGACCCTTTCCCAGGCTCCCTCACAGGAAAGGAGCCCACAGATTGTTCCTTCTGGGCTCTCGACCTTAGCATGTGCCTTCTCAGGCTCTCTGATTGGAGGGACTCTAAGCACCTGCCTTTTCCCTCACTCAGGAAAAGGAGTTGCTTATATACAGCTTCCTTTCCAAGCATTCTTCTTCATTAGATCTACAACTCCCTTGTCACTGGGAGCTACCCTACACTCCCCCACATATATCTATCCTGGAGAGAAACCAGGAATCAGATACTGTTGGGCTTTTATTAGGCCTACATGCTCTGTGACAGCCCCCATACAAAATTACAACTGCATAATATAGGCCTCAAAGAAGGACCTTATCCACTCAAACACAGTAAGTCACTATCCCCCGTGGAATCAACCTGCATGGTTGTCTTCCTGGAGAAAGTTGGTTGTTGCCATCGGAAGCATCTATTACTGTGGGAAGGTTTGATTAAAGACAGAAGTCTTTACTCCTGAGGACATTCTGCATCAAAAAATTAAAAAAACTCTGCATGCAGTATTTTAAATTCTGCAGATTTGATTTGTCAAATGAATGTGGAGGCTCCAGCATGGCATTGGGGAGCAGAGGTCACTGGCTGAACAGAGGTGGGAGATCACTGTGAAGCTCCCCCCGAGTCACGGACTCAGCACGTCACCTTGACATGCACAAGGACCGGGCCTGCCCCAGAAACACCCCAGGGCCCGGCCTCTCCATGCCAGGTGCACCAGCTGTGGGCAGGTAGGCTCAGCAAGGCAGGCTCCAAGTGTGGAGGGATTTAGTATGGGGGGATCCAGGTGTGGGTTGAGAGGGTTCTTTACAGGGCAGTCTAGGTGCAGGCGGCTCAGTGGGGGATCTGGATGCACAGGAGCTTGTTGGGGGGTTCTGGGTGCAACAGTAATGGGACTCTGCAGGGGCGTTCAGGTGAAAGTGATTGGGGCTCAGCAGGGGTGTGTGTCTGGGAGTGGGGGGGATAGAGCTCAGCAGGGGGGTCTTGGTATGGGGAGCTCAGTAGGGGGGTCCAGATGCTGGGGGAGTAGGGCTCAGTGGGGTGGGGATCCAGATTCAGCTAGTTGGGGCTCGGTAAGGTGGGAATCCAGTTGCGGGTGGCTCATGGGGGTGATCCAGGGAGAGTGGGGCTCATCAGGGGGTTATGGGGAGGGAGTGAGGCTCGGCAGGAGGGTCTGGGTATGAGGGGGTCTGGATGCATGGGGGTTGGACAGATGGGGAGCAGTTCCCTGTACAGTGATCCCTTTCCCTGAAGCTGAGGAGCCATGAGTGCAGGAAGTGTGTGTGTGGGGGCGGGGGGGTGCAATTTGCAGAGTTTTCTGCAGCTGGGGGGAAAATCTGGGGGTGGGTCTGACAGCCCCAGATGGCGTGCAGGGGAAGAGGAAGTCCTGTCCTCCCCAGCCCAGCTGGGATTAGCAGCTGAGCCCAGCTCCCAGTCACGCCACTGGTGAGTGCTGGGGGGTGGTTCCCCCATGCCCCCCATGTCCCAAGGCAGGGAGCCAGGGGAGAAGAGCGGAGCGGGCTGGGGCCGGATCACTCCACTTCCCGCCACCCTGTAAGTGCAGGGTCGGGGCCACCCTGCAATCACCAGGAAGTGGTGCAACCCGGCACCAACCCACTCTGCATCGCCAGTGAGATCACACTGGATCCATCACTGCTATTGGGTTCCCAGGCGACAACAGCAGAATGTAATACCTTTTTCATCTAATGCTGGTCCAGTTGTATGATTGGTTTTCTCCAATGTGAACCTTACCTCAGTGATTTATGCCTTTGTAGTAATCTAGCCTTCAGGTCACAATGCACAATGCATACAAACATGAGAGCTGGAAAACACCTGCCAGGTAATATAGTCCATCCTCTTGCCATTGCAGGATTGTTGCCTCGAGTATTTTTGCTAGTGCTTTGTCCTGGCTAGCTTAAATGTCTCAGACGTTGCCATGCTGTTCCACAGCCTAATAGACCTCACTGGTGGGAAGTTTTTCCTGATATTCAGTCTTAAATTTTCTCTGAGAATTCATCCCATTCCTCTTTTGTGTCACCCTGTAACGGGGTGGCACTCACCTCTCACGAGTGCCCCCTGGCCGAGTGAGTATGCCTGCACTCTCTCTATTTGTGGTGGGTCTTCACTGACTCAGCCCTCCGGCCAAGTCATACACAGTCTGTCTGTGAGATAAAAGCAAAGCAAACCCCTTTCTGGGTACAAATTCAACAGTGCCCTCTGTGATGTGTCTTAGTTTGTCCCTGCTCCGGAATAGAGCGGTGTCCCAGGGCTCCTTCCCTGGAGGCGATGTCTTCACCCTCTCAGGGCCTTTCTTGCCCCAGCTCTTCAGCTGGGCCGCTACAGTTCAGTCCCCCTTCTGGGGTGCCTGAAAGTCCAAACCACTTCCCCAGGAGCTGGGGGTGAGGGGACGCAGGTCTGCCCTCTGCTCCAGGGACCCTATAGATAGTAGCCTTTCACAACGTCCCTTTAAATATACTGATTCTGCTACAATTCCCTGGGCCACTTCCCTGTGACTCCAGCACATTTTTCACCCATACCTCAGAGCCTTGTCCTTGTAGAGTCCCAGTAGCCATCCCAGCGCACCATCCACTCTCCTGCAGCTCTAGCAAGGAGCTGAACTTGCTCTGGCCCTGCACCTTTTCTTATACTAGCCTGCTGGACCCTGATTGGCTGCTTCCCACACAGCAACTCTAGCCTGCTCAGGGGATCTCTCTACTGCCCTTTTCTGGGGCAGGGTGTGGCAGGGCCACAAGGCCTCCTCCAGGGGGCTTCAGGGCCTAGTTCACTCCCAATGTGCCTGATGAAAAGAATCCTCTCACTGCCCCTGAAGCTTATTCCACAGTTCCCCATATCTCACTACTAGGAAGGTTTTCATATTAAGATAAAACTTTCGTAGTTTCCTCCCATCCTGCCTACCTAGAACAACACCTTGTACCACGCTAAATAATTCTACTTCCTCCTTGGTGTTTACATCTTCAATGCAGATGGGCCTCATGTCCCCCTTTAGTCATCGCTTTGCCAAGCTATGTGTATTGAACTCTTTGAACCTTTCCTCACCAGTCAATCCCTTCAGCCCCAACTGAATGCAGTGCTGTACAAATGACTTTCAGCAGATATCACTGTAATTATAGTCATCTTCTCCCTGGCGCCCTTTTCACACATTTTACCACAGACTAACAACATATACCAATTCTCTGGCAGTTGAAAGAGATAATGAACTTAAAGTGTAAAACCAGGGGGCATCCTCAGTTTAACTCCGCTAGCAGGGAATCGCTGTTGTAATAAAGAGGTTGTAGTGTATGGCTCTACCCCTTCTCTAAAGAAAAAGCTAATTTTCTCTAAAGAAAAAGCTAAGAAAAAGCACAACAATAATTTTTGTACTATTAAAAAAAAAACAGTCAGTAACAGACAGGGAAATAATCCTCTTATATAACAGGTCAAATAATATACTATCAAGGTGCTTTTAACTTCATTAAAATTTGCCCCTTGATAAGTGACACTTTAATTACATTATCACATAATAAAATATTACATGCTTAGAAACTTATGTCAAATCCACACATCATTAATGCTCCTAAATTAAGCATGGATGGTGGAGCTTAATCTCAGATAAAGAATATTCTGTTGGACATTTTTCACAGGCATGTTTCAGTGTTTGCGACGGACTGTTCAATCTGGCAAAATAACCAATATACTGACCTTAATCTACTTTCTAAAATGAAGAAAAGTAACAAATGTTTTTAAAGCTACATTAAAATAATAGTCAGATTTAAATCCAAAAATGCCAGGAAGGTAAGAATTAGGTTTCCATGATGTCTTTAACACAGCTCCATCCTGCTTAGCCCTAGCCATTCACATGAACTTTCAGCCCGAGCGCGGGGGTGGGTTTCGGAATGACGGGTGAACTGTCATGAGCAAAATAAGAACTGCCCATCTCCTGAAGTGAACTTAAACCTTTTTTCGGGTTCAAACAAGTTCAATTAAATCACTCCACCCTCCAACCCCAGTTCCATCCCACCCAGGCAACCACTTCTCTCTTCCTCTTTTTGAGGATAAGGCACCATCTCTGCTGGGCCCCACCATTGCTCTGTCTCAAATTTGGCATGGGTTTCCCCTTTAGCAGTGCCCCAGAGTGTGCCTTGGAAACCATAGTGCCGGTCAAACTACACGCAGGACATGGCTTCTGCAGCACGCTGTGCATCTGGGTGGACCCAAGCATGAGAGCCCCAGTGTGGTGCGAAATGTAAATAGTAGCAGTGTCCCTCAAAGAAAACTTTGCTACTAGAGAGGGCAGAAGGGGGTCACGAACCTTTTCTAGAGGACACTGCCCTGCCAGGGAGGCAAATCCACTTTTCCCTCTGAAGATTTAACTGCTACTGGAGGTGGGGACTGAACCCACAATTAGACCTCAATCAGGGAGCTAAGGCCTGCTACCAGATCCCATGCTCAGAGAAAGAGCTGGGGGATTGACACAGGAGACTTATGGGAGGAACAAAGAGGGGTCTTAGGCATAAAATAAGCTTGTGGCCACCTAAGGCTTCATGCCTAAAGGGACAGCACCAGCAGCACCTGAGAAACCATTTTGTTTATATTCAATCAAGCAACTTTTCTCCCTTTGAGGAATTGCTGCTCAGCTGTCCCCTTGCTACTCCTTTCCAACCTGCCCTCATGCTGGACAGAAGCCGGGGCACCTTTCTGAGGATGAAATAATTCAAACAGGGCACTGGAACCGTTGCTTAGCCCAACAGGAGGAAAGAAGCAGAGGGCAATGGGGGAAAAAAGGGCACCAAACCCCATCTTAACCTTGGACACAAATGGATCTAGAGCCACCCTTGCAAGTGTATGTCAAACAGTCTGGGAGTCAGTATAAATCTGGATGCTACTCTGAACAAAGCCAAATCTTTTGTGGGGAGTCCATCACTGTTATGTACTGTATTGCTACAATATCTAGGCATGGAGAGGGTGAGTTAGGGACAGAAGGGACAGCCTTATCTCTGCATTTCTTTGCTTTGTATTTGCAGATCTAACGTTTGGATTGTGCTGGCTGATATACAAGTGATTTGATTCACGGCCTGGTCTTATCTCCTTAATCCTATTGTTATTTTAAAAAGTCACTATCCATAAAAACTCCAGTCAATCTGGGAAACAAACATAATGCAAAATCTTGATTTTGACTTTTAACTACTATTTACACCGATAGCTCTGTGTTGAAGCAAAATGCATTTTAAAAGGATGACCTGTGCTAGGCGAATACCCAGTGCAATTCATAAATTCCAGAGGCACAACTGCAAAATTCAACCACTGTATAGCAAACAACATGGGTCATATTAATCTAAACTATAAGCACTGCTCAAACATTTATCATTACGACATCTAGGTGCTGTACGTGGATTACAAAAAATAGTGGGATTTGTCCAGAAGGGACTATCAATTTTCCATTAATTTTCTGTCCTTCTTGTTGGTTTTAGTCATTAGATTAAAATAATGAAGCTTATACAGTGATCACAAGTTTGAAACTCACCAAGTCTGAAGTACTGAAATCCTTGATGTTATTTGATGCAGATTTTGCACTAATATTTTGTTTTGGTGTGTCTGCCTGTCTGCACTGTATCGCAGTGTGTGTTTTCACAACAATAGGACTGTATGCATTGTCCCACTTGCATTCCGCCTTTGATAACAGAAGCTGGCTGTCTATAAAAGTGAGGTTGAGTCTGAAAGAGAACTGGAATGACAAATGAAAACAAAAAGGCTGCATTCTCCCCGATATCTGATATCTGCTTTGCATTGGCGAATGGGAGGCTGCCTAGGAGCTGGTTATGGCTCCCTGATTCTGTGGGTTGGTCTGTGCCAGCTCCGGCCCAAGTATGGGGGCAGCTCTAACTTACACTAGTGGTGAATATAAAGGACCATATGCCAGTTGGAAATTGGCAGAGCAGAACTCAGATTTGCCTTCTGCTGGCATCCCCTGCCCTCAACACACTTCTTCCTCCCCTAAAAGGGTGGGGAATGCCATTGGTGCAAGACTTGAGAATCTGGTCCCAAATGTGTGGTGTTCTTACCATTTAAATCAATTTCAGTTTGCATACACACAAAAAGTAGGGTGGAGGATACATATTAAAAAATGCTGGTACATGAGAATCTTATGACAATGTTCCTTTAAAAATGAGAACAGCCAGAGTGATCGTAGGAATGGTTCTGTAAAGCAAAGCTTATAAGAAAAGGATTATTTATTAATACTGTTGCTGAGAATTCCCTGGAAACTGTATTTTCCATAAATGACATCTGCATTTCAATCTAAACTCCCACCTTTTTATTTCTTAGCAAAACATTGCATCCATTATTGTTCCTCATGCTGCTTTGATCCCTTCTCAGCACTCTAATTTCCGCTTTCATATGCGTGCTACTCTTATTCCCAGCCCCCTCCTTTTTGCACTAAGCCCTCCTCACATTCTCCATCTCATGCTCCAATTCCTTCTCAACGCTTCCCTCCCACAATGAACCCCAACATCATTAGCACCCTGATTCCTTCCTTCTCTCTGCTCCCCACCTCTATGGCTCTCTCTATATTCCTCTTTTGTGCCCCCCCAATACATCCCTCATCCATGGACCCCTCTTTCTGCCACATTTCACTGCTCTGTGTAAGACTCAAAATGTGCCAGTGTTGCTTGAGACCAACCCAACAATAGTTTGCTCCCACCTCTCAAGTGTTACTTGTGTACGCATGGCCCATATTTCCTTGATGGTACCACCTCTATCACTATAGAGTTTACCAAACTCTTGCAAGGATTGTACTAAGTAATTTCCTCCACATTTGTTTCAGTCATTGAGCAAAGTAGTACCACCCTCCCAGGACTTGAGTAAATTCCTTTCTGAGGAACTGGTGCCATAGCTGCAGCAGCCTCATGTTGTGGAAAGAGCTGCTGACATTCTGGTAAAACTTGCCAAGGGCTTGGGCTGCACATATCTGTCAATCTTACACACACAATGACCTTGGTCAGGCCACGTCAGTACATGGATGGGAGATCTCCAAGGAAAATCCAGGGCACTAGATGAAGTGGCATTACGGATTCAGTAAATGCCACCCTAAAACAGCAGAGAACCTGTGGCCTGGACTGCTTTTAAGTAGCAAAAGTAAAAAAAAACCCAAAAAACCCCAAAACCCCAGGGGTTCTGACTATTTGTGGTATTAAAGATACTATGACACTTTTTGTAAATGTAAATAGAGTATCCTAGTGAACTTCTAATCCGGATAGTTGTATTTTGTCTATACAAAATAATCCTTATAGTGTCAAACAGCGACACTATCCTTCCTCACTTGAAGACCTAAATTGTTATTCAGTGTTCTGTGTACTACTAATCAGTTGCTGTGTTCTATCTCAGAGATGGCTGCATTTTAGTGACGCGGTCAGAGGATTACTGAAAACAGTTTACAACATGTTTTGGATTCTCTGGATGAAGGACACTACATAAATATAAGACATCATTTGATCTGATTTCTCTCCTACTCTGTCTCAGTAACTGCATCCGGCAAGATTTACCTCTGGATTCCAACTAAGTGTAATATCAACCATTGTACGTTGGCAGGAAACAGTAGGGCAGATGACACAGCACAGCAATTGATAACAGACAGCACAATTTAAAATAGTTATAGAAATCAATATAAAACAAAAATCTCTCTCGTTAGGATGTAAAAACTCTACAATGGCCAAAACTGCTGCCACTTCAGTCACGTCTTAGCTAACGCATGAATTTAGCCAATAGTTTTGGACCAGCACAGATCTGTTTAAAATAAAGTTGTTTCAAAAGTTTGTGAAGTACTTTGTATAGTTAATCCTTTCATGCCCACACTGTTCTTCTTTCCTGATGTAGCACCCTGAGTTAGTCAATCAATGGCCACAGAAAAACACGGTTACTCACCGTAGTAAATAGTGTTCTTCGAGATGTGTTGCTCATATGTATTCCAGTTAGGTGTGCGCGCGCGGCGTGCACGATCGTCGGAAGATTTTTACCCTAGCAACACTCGGTGGGCCGGCTGGCGCCCCCTGGAGTGGCGCCGTTAGGTGCCCCGATATATACCGCAGCCGGCCCATCGCCCCCTCAGTTCCTTCTTGCCGGCTACTCCGACAGTGGGGAAGGGGGGCGGGTTTGGAATACATATGAGCAACACATCTCGAAGAACACTATTTACTACGGTGAGTAACCGTGTTTTCTTCTTCGAGTGCTTGCTCATATGTATTCCAGTTAGGTGTGCCCACTACGAAGCGCAGGAAGCGTCTGTGAGGTGGGTAGATGGCAATATGGAAATACGCGTCCTTCATGTCGAGGGCGGCGTACCAGTCTCCCTGATCCATAGAGGGGATAATAGTGCCCAGGGAGAGCATACGGAATTTCAACTTCACCATAAACTTGTTGAGACCCCGTAAGTCCAGGATAGGACGAAGCCCCCCCTTTGGCTTTGGGATTAGGAAATAACGGGAGTAGAATCCCTTGCCTCTGAGATCCCTTGGGACCTCCTCCACCGCTCCCAGAGTAAAGAGTTCGTGCACCTCCTGGATAAGGAGTTGCTCGTGAGAAGGGTCCCTGAAGAGGGACGGGGTGGGAGGGTGGGAGGAGGGTGGGGAGACGAATTGCAATCGGTATCCCCCCTGGATGGTATGTAAAAACCCAGCGGTCCGTGGTGATATTCGACCACGCCGGGGAGAAGGGGGAGAGGCGGTTCATAAACAGGAGTGCGGGATCGGAATGGACTGGTACTCCGGCCTCGAGCGCCCCTTCAAAAATTTTGTTTGGGCCCCGAGGATGGCTTGTGGGGGCCCTGCCTCTGGCCGGTCTGCCGGCCGGGTTGCTGTCTCCTACCCCCTCGACCACGCGGCCTTCTGTAATAGTCTTGACGTGGCGGGGGGGGGGAAATAGGTGCGTCTCACGAACGGCCTGAAGGGCCTACGCTGCGTCGCGGGGGTATGCATTCCCAGCGTGCGAATGATAGTACGACCGTCCTTTAAGGTCTGCAGCTTAGGGTCTGTCTTCTCTGAAAACAGGCCCTGCCCGTCAAAGGGTAGGTCCTGGATAGTGTGCTGGACCTCTGCTGGGAGGGTGGAAGATTGCAGCCAGGAGATGCGCCGCATGGCGACTCCGGAGGCGATGGTTCTGGCAGCGGAGTCGGCGATGTCCAAGGAGGCCCGCAGCGACGTCCTGGCCAGTTTTTTGCCCTCCTCCACGAAGGCTTTATACTCCTGTCTGGACTCTGGAGGTATAAGCTCTTTAAATTTGTCCATCGTGACCCAGGTGTTGAAAGCATAGCGGCTCAGGAGTGCCTGTTGGTTCGCCGCACGAAGCTGTAGGCCCCCTCCTGAGTAGATCTTGCGGCCAAACAAGTCTAGGCGCTTGGCGTCCTTTGATTTCGGCGCCGGGGCCTGTTGGCCGTTCCTCTCCCTCTCGTTGACGGACTGGACTACCAACGAACATGGAGGGGGGTGCGTATACAGATATTGAAAATCCCTCGGGGGGGCCATGTACTTTCTCTCTACCCCCCTGGCAGTGGGGGGTATTGAGGCTGGTGTCTGCCAGATGGATGTGGCGTTGGCAAGGATAGTCCGCACAAAAGGTAAGGCAACCCTAGTGGGGGCATCGGTCGTCAGGATGTCCACCACGGGGTCCTCCAGTTCAGGGACCTCTTCTATTTGGAGGTCCATATTCAGGGCCAACCTGCGGAGCAGGGCTTGGTGGTCCCTTAGATCGATGGGAGGTGGACCGGATGATGATGCTCCAGCCACTGCCTCATCAGGGGAGGAGGAAGAGGACAGGCCTTGGGCGAGCGGGTCCTCGACGGGTACCTCTTCGGGGCCCAGGGGTGGGGGCTCCGCTTCAGGCTGCTCTACCTCTGGCGGAGGCCTGGAGACTGTAGCCTCTGGAGGGCGGGAGACTGTAGCCTCTGGCGCTCGACGCTCCAACGTGGTAGAGGTAGGAGCTCTTGCTGGTACCCTCTGGGCTTCATAGTATGCCATGGGGGTCCAAAATGGCCACCGCTCCTGAACCTGCCCGGTCTCTGGCAGGTGACCCTGGTCGCTGATGGTGCGGTCCTCCGCGTAGAGGTCGCTACCAGCTCTGGAAGAGCGGGATCCAGAGCGCGAAGGCCAGGGCGGGGCAGAGTAGCCATGCAGTGACGTCTGCGTGGCCAGGGTCTGCCTCCTCGGTGGGGTCCGGTGCCGGGATGGTATCCGGTGCCGGGAGCCTGATCGGTGCCGGGATGGCGTCCGGTGCCGTGAGCCGGATCGGTACCGGGATGGTGTCCGGTGCCGGGAGCCGGATCGGCGTCGAGAGTCGGATCGGCGCCGGGATGGGGAGCGGCGTCGAGAGCCGGATCGAGGGCGGGACCTGGATCGGTACCTGCGATGATCTCGGTACCGTGACACGGATCGGGACCTGGAGCGTCTCGGCGATCTGCGCGTCGACCGGCCGCGGGACCGGGAGCGGCGCCGAGAGTCAGGATACCTCCGTGGAGATGGAGACCTGGAGCGGTACCACGAGTAGGAACGGCGCCGGGATCGAGATCGGTGCCGGGACTGCGAGCGGTACCTTGGAGACGCACGTGGCTGCTGCTGGCTGGTCTCCTCCTGCGGCACCGGGTGGAAGATGGCCGGTTTGCCGCGTGATGTGATGATCCGCACCGGCGGTACCGTAGACGGGGTCGGTACCGGAGCGGTCATCTGGATCAGGTCCCGCGCCGCTGCGAAGGTGTCCGGCGTGGACGGCAGCGGGAGCTCAACCACGGAGCGTGCCGGGGAGCTGGCGGTTACCGAGCTCAACGGCCCTCGCGGGACCGGAGTCGTCGGTACCGGAGCCTGCGGAGGCTGACCTGCACTCAACGGCCTCTCGGGTGCCGGAGTTGGCAGGGCCGGCGCCGGTGTTGACGGCGGCGCCGGACTCAACGGCCTAAGGAGGGCCGGAGTAAGTGGCACGGAGACCACTGGCACCGAACTCAGCGGTCCTTCCGGTACCGGAGTTGGCGGTGCGGGCGCCTCGACAGACCTAGGCTGGCCTGGAGCTGGCTGCGCATGCAGCGGCGCCTTAGTCGGTCCACCCGACTTCTTGGCTCTCGGGGACAGAGAGCGGCTCTGTGAAGTCCCGGGTAGAGAGGGACGGTGCCTGGGTTCTTTACCGGAGGTTGGACGCTCCGGTGCCGCAGACGTTGAGGCCGCCGGGGCCGGTGCCGTGGTACGGTGCGGCGCCGACATCGGGCTAAGAGACGCCTCTAACAGGAGCTGCTTCAAACGAAAGTCCCGCTCCTTTTTGGTCCGCGGCTTGAAGGACTTACAAATACGGCACTTGTCCGGAAGATGGGACTCCCCGAGGCACTTGAGACAGGAGGCATGCGGATCTCCTGTAGGCATCGGCTTCTGGCATGCCGAGCAAGGCTTGAATCCCGGTGAGCCAGGCATTGGCCCGGTACCGGGTTGGAGAGAAGGGGAGAAGCCCCTAATCTCCAGCTACAATTGTCACTGAGTCTAACAACAACTATTAACAACTAATTAACGGTACTTTAACAGTACTTAAACTATCTAAAAGATAAACGAGTGCTGTAAAGCTAGGGCTGTGGAGGTCAGCGAGCTGCTCTCCACTGTTCCAACGACCGACACGGGCGGTAAGAAGGAACTGAGGGGGCGATGGGCCGGCTGCGGTATATATCGGGGCACCTAACGGCGCCACTCCAGGGGGCGCCAGCCGGCCCACCGAGTGTTGCTAGGGTAAAAATCTTCCGACGATCGTGCACGCCGCGCGCGCACACCTAACTGGAATACATATGAGCAAGCACTCGAAGAAGAACCATATTATCTTAAATAATGGTTGTGTCAGAAAGGAAATGTTAGTTTTGTTCTGTGAGAAGAGAGTACCATGAATTTGTTCCCCCACCACATTTCCTTCCCTGACTACAATCCTCCCAGCTACAGAATCCATACAATTGTTATTGTCACTCCGATCTTATTGTCTCTGCTCCCTCAGGCTACTCCAATCCTGTCAACTCCCTGTGCTGCTCCAATCTCTTCTAAGCTCCTTTGTGCCTCACCAATTCCTAGTTAATTCTTCAAGCAACTCCAGTCCCTCTTTCCTATCAGCTTCTGTGCTACACATTTTTTTCGCTCAATATTTATGAAGAATATTTCACTTTCCTTTAAACGGGAAGTGCCTGAACTTCGATAAATAGACTGAAAATAGATTGCAAAATCCAAAAGAGATGTGGAGGTTTGGTTTGAATAATCAACTGAAAGTTTGGGAGTCAGATTCTACACAGATTTTCACTGTGCACATCCCCAATGAATTTGCATGAAGTAGGGTAAATTGGCACAGAAACAAGCTTCAGATATTTTTCTGAATCTGTTCAAGGCTCACTTATCTTTCTCTCAGTCCCTCTTCGCATCTATCCAGCCAAATCCTTCATCTGACGTTCCACTCTCTCTCCTAGATTTTAACAGGACCCCTAAAACCTAACTCCTTTAAAAGGGTCAGGCCTTTACTTTTGGTTGTATTTCCTTGGACATTTAAGATATGGCTCTATCTGCTGGCCTCCAGCCATCTACTGTGTTCATCTTCTTAATGCTCACAGGGCCCCAGAATGTATTATCCCACCTATGATCTCCAAGAAGCATTGGAATTCACAAAGTTTGAGGACAGTGACCAGCTCAGCCTAAATCATCATCATCTGTATTCTGGTAGCACTGAAAGGCCCAATTCAGCTCAAGGTTCCATTGTGATAGGCACTGTAAGAACACGCAGTTAGAGACAGTCCCTGTCTTGAAGAGATTACAATCTGAAAGGAAAAAAATAGATGAAGAGATGGAGAATGGGATACAACACACAAGCAAAGTTCTCAGGGTGATGACAGGCACATGTCTTGTTAGTCCCATTTTTTGTTGTGCTTTCTAAAATAAAAACAAAGTAAGTGCCTGGGTTCTTTTTCTGAGTGTTGTAAACTGTGAGAGACTCAAATATAGAGCTAGAAGGGGCCTCAAGAGGTCATCTAGTGAGTCTATCCCCACACACAGGATAAAGCGTACCTAGACCATCACTGACAGAGGTTTGTTCTTACACCCATCCAGTGCCGGGGATTCAACAACCTTCTAGGTAACCTGTTCCAGTTCTTAACTATACTTAGTGATTTCCCTCCTCCCCCCAATATCCAATCAATCTCTGTTACTGCAAACTAAGCCAGTCACTTCCTGTCCTACTTAGTGGACATGGGGAACAATTGATCACCAGTACCCTATTTATAACAGTATTTTTCATATTTGGTCATCATGTCCCTCTTCAGTCTTCTCTTGACTAAATATGCCCAATTCTTTCAACTTTTCCTCAGTGGTTTACTAAATCTCTTATTTTTGTTCTCTCTCTGGACTCTCTCCAATTTGTCACATTTTTTTTAAAGTGTGGTTCCCAAAACTGGACACAATACAGTAACTCCTCACTTAAAGTCATCCCCGTTGTTACGTTTCTGATCGATTAGGGAACATGCTCATTTAAAGTTACGCAATGCTCCCTTATAACGTTGTTTGGCAGCTGCCTGCTTTGTCCACTGCTTGCAGGAAGAGCAGCCCGTTGGAGCTAGCTGGTGGGGGCTTGGAACCAGGGTGGACCGGAAGCCCCCCTTAGCAGCTCCCCGCTCTCCTAAGTTCCCTGTGCAGCAGCTGCCCAGCCAGCTATCAATTGCCGGCAGTTCAGCTGTCCCTCCCCTCACTGCCATGTGCTGCCCCTGCCCTCTGCATTGGGGCTGCTCCTGGGAGCCTCCTGCTTGCTGTGCAGGGGAGGGGGGGGAACGGGGAGACTAATGTCAGGGTGTCCCCCTCCCCCCTACTCCTGCCCCCCGCTTACCTCATCTCCATATAGAGCAGGGTGGGGGCACGACAGGGCTCAGGACCGACAGAGATTTCTGGCCACAGCTGCTGTCTCAACTTCCTGATATACTTAAAAAGGCAGTGTACTTAGAGTGGGGTCAGTATACTTAAAGGGCAATGCACATCTCTCTCTCTCTTGCACACAGGGTGTGTGTCTCTGTTTGCCATGCTGTTTCCCCTCCCTCCATTTGTGCTGCCTTGTAGAGTGTAAGGCTACATTAACAACAATGGCTTAACCCTTGAGGGCTCAGCTGAGTGCTAGTTAATCATTTAGCAGTAAGGCATTCCCTGGGAAATATTCCATTCTCTTACTTCACCACCTCAACCAAGCTTCACAATCATCATTGCTGTGTACACTATAAAATTGTTTGTTTAAAACTTATACTGTGTATGTATATATGTATATATATATACACACACACACACACACACACACACACACAGTAAATATATATCAGAGGGGTAGCTGTGTTAGTCGCTTCTACAGTAAATATATAGCTTGTCTGGTGAAAGAAATTTCCCTGGAACCTAATCCCCGCACATTTACATTAATTCTTATGGGGAAATTGGATTTGCTTAATTTCGCTTAAAGTCGCATTTTTCAGGAACATAACTACAACGTTAAGCGAGGAGTTACTGTACTCCAGCGAAGTACTCCTGCTTGGAGCAGGGGGTTGGACTAGATGACCTCCTGAGGTCCCTTCCAACCCTGAGATTCTATGATTCTATGAAGGCCTCACCAATGCTCAGTAGAGTGCAATGATCACCTCCCAAGTCAGATATATTAACTCCTGTTAATACATCCCAGAATTACATTTCCCTTTTTCACAACATCAGAGTGTTGACTCCTATTCAGTTCGTGATCCACTATAATCCCCAGATCCTTTTCGGCAGTACTGTGTGTAGCCAGTTATTCCTTATTTTGCATTTGTGCTTTTGATTTGTCCTTCTTAAGAGCAGTCCTTTGCACTTGTCTTTACTAACTTTCATCTTATTGATTTCAGACCAGTTCTCTAATTTATCAAGATCATTTTGATGTGAAAAGGTTTAATCCACCCTGGTTCTGTGCCAAAACTGCCCCGGAACAGATTTCTTGAGGAGACCTTTGTTGGGGTAGCCTTCAAGACCTTATCCAATTGGCTCCCAAGAACTAAGCTCTACTTCAAACTCATCACTGAGGTTTCATTATTGGCAGACAATCAAACTCTACTTGAGCTGATCAGGATCAAGAGCAGAGAGTGGGTAAAGCGGTGTTAGCAACTCTCACGGTTTTGTCATGAGTCTCATGATGATTGTTTTCCTTAAAGCCCCAGCTCCCAGAGTCAAGTGGATGCGTGATGCTTTCAGCCTTCATTCTTAAAGAAAATAGGTTTCTAGCCCTCATGGCTATGGGGAAGAGCTTCAAAATGTGACCCCAATGCACCGTAAAGGCTCAAAAAGCAGAAGGCAAATAAAAAGACCACCACATCTATTATTTTTACATAATCCTCTGATTTTTGAACATTTGGGTTTGGCAATACTAGTAAAGGATATACCACACACCCAACATATTGCTTCATCAATCAGCCTATAGAGACACTTACACTGAATACTATTGATTGATAGATCATATCACTTTACGATTGGTCTACTTATTTTTGTAGCCAATTCCTAACTAGATCACCAGCTTTCATGCACTGCATTAAGCATTAGGCCACAGCTGCAAGCTATTACACATAGTTGAATAGTAAACATTTTACATATTTGCAAGGCTACTGTAAATTCATGCTTTGTTCATTGTTCCGTGTCCTTGCTCAAAATAAACCTACAGTCTTGAGGTGATGGATGATAAATATCCCAGGTCTCCCATAGAAACAGCGTGCTAGAAGCACAGAAGATTAAGGCAGAAAACTTGACCCCATGGTCCAAGGTGATGGCACCAATATAGCAACAAGTTAATGGGTTGCATGAAGCAGTCAATTGCTTCCTGTCAGTTACCTGCTGCCAGTACAGGACCCAGAGAGGGGGAAGGGCACCCTCAGTCCACAATGCTTCCCAAGCCCTACAGATCACCCCGCAACATGGTCGGAGCAGGGGTGGGACAGAGGAGCTTGGGAGTGACTCAGCTGGCATGCAGAGCACACCGAGCCTGCTGGGGGAGGGCACATGAAGATTTTGCGAGGGGACAAAGATTCTATGGATCTATGCCTCAGTCCAGCCTAGACTAGGAGGGATCTTTTTTCCTCTGTCTCTGGGAGTGTTACACATGGTTGTTCAATGTATGTTGATGCACTAGCCTTTCCTGTATTCATACAAGATTCTGCACGTCCAAGTAAACACCATGTTGAGACTTGTATTTATGAGGATTTGATTTGCATCCAGAGTGAAAACATGTTTGCCAAGCATCAGCCTGATGCGATCTGAAGCAGCTGAAATATTCAAATGCACAAAAAGAGAATATATAATAGAAATGCTGGCAGACCTTTAATTATTGCCATGCTTGTGGGCACCTACATAATTCAAATTAAAACCCTCTCCCCCTCCTTGCAATTTTAAATAAACCTCATGTAGTTTGGACTGAAGGACTGTCCTTGTCTCTTAAAATGGTTGGAATAATATGCCTGAATACAGAACTAACATTAAGGGCACTCTTGTCTAATTGTTGGTACAATATTTTAAAAAACTAGATAATATAGGCTGGGTTTTGAGGGGCATTCTTGATTCTAGAGTCCCCAACTCCTCCACTTAGTAAGAGTCAGAATACTCACTATTAATATAGTAAGACTGAAGCACCGTTGCAGGTTTCCCTACAGCAGCGCTTTTGATACTGTTGGCTGGCAGCACAGCAGAGTATCCTTGCTGAACAGGGCACAGATGCTCTCATTTTCCTCTCCCAGCTGCTCTATAGACAGATCCTCGAGGCGGATTCTTTTCTCAGCTACAATGGCAAAGATCTGGAGCAACTCCACCAACGTCAACAGACTCACTCTAGATTACATGGGTGTAACTGCAGTCAGAATCTGGCTCCTTGTCTAATATTGTGGCAAGAAAGTTAGCTGCTTAGGTTAATTTCTGCAACTAAATTGGTTTATATAGGATGAGCACAGCACCAGCAAAAGTACAACAGGCCCTATAAAACAGCAGCTCCCACCTCCTCCTGAGGAGAATGGGGGGAAAAGCATGGTAGAGACATACTTGCACTCCTAGCCGGCAGATGAAGTATACTCACACCATGCAGCTATTCTTTTGCAGGAAATGCATTACCTATCTCTCTCGCTATGATCTCATCCAATTCATAGTGGCAGACTTAACGCAGCCTTTCTGAGAGTGAAGAAATTATCTAAAACTCTTACAGCGACGCTGACTTCCGTCAGCGTCGGTGGGTGCTGACGCTGGGCCCCGCCCCCGACGACGTGACGGGGCCCCCCGCCCCCGACGACGTGACGGGGCCCCCCGCCCCCGACGCCACCGCAATGTCGCCTGCGTCGGGGGCGAGGCCCCGGAACATCGCCCGGTGCTCCGGTAAGTTGGGCGCGAGATCCGGGGATGGCGGGGAGTTGCCGGTGGGTGCAGAGCACCCACCAATTTTTTTCCGTGGGTGCTCCAGCCCCGGAGCACCCACGAAGTCGGCGCCTATGAACTCTTATCACTGTCACGCTGTCTGGTGTAGTTCACGACCGTGAGTGCCTACCTCAGGGCAGACTGTCAAAAACTGTGCAGATACCTCAAACTGGTGGTGTGTTCTATAAGTAGATTTCACCAAGACAGGAACAAATGTGAACTCCTGGATCACTGGACCAGTCTTACCATGGAGTCAGAGATAGTCCTCTAACGGTATGTTTACATAGCAACTAGACTGCCAGGCTTGGAAGTCTACACAGGAATGAAACAGCCCCACAGCCCAAGCCCGGGTTGGCTAGCCCAGGCCAGCCATGGGTGTCTAGTTGCTGTGAAGACATACCCTTAAATGCTCCAGTCTATCCTACCACCCAGACAAACTGGACTTAGTGATAAATGGTCATATACCACCAAAAATAAATAAATAAAATATTCAGGTGGCTTCCAGTCCCAAGAGACTAGTCAGTCACTTACCCCAGATCAGTTGGTACACTAGATCTTACCCCAAAGACAACATCTGTAGCCAATCCTGTAATAAACTATCTAAAGTTTTATTAACTAAGAAAAAGAAATGAGAGTTATTTACAGGTTAAAGCAAGTAAACATATGCACACAAATGACTTACCATCTAAATTCCAAGAGCAATAGAGTTGTAGTGATCGGTCAATTCAAAGTGTCTTTTAGGGCAGACCCTGGAGGTAACCACTGGGGATCTCTGGTTTTAGTTTGGTTTCTCTGGCCCTGTGAGAGTTCAAACAGCAAAGAGATGAAAAATCTTCATGTCACCTCTTTTTATTTTCCTCTTCCAGCATTCCAAGAGATGGGATGAGGCCTTCTGCACATACTTCTCCATGGATGGGGCAATTAACAATGCTTTTGTCTTCTAATGGCCCACTTACATTTTGATAGTCCTCCTGGATGGGCAGGGGGAGTGGATTCCCGCGCCTGGGTTCACAAGTTCAGAGCAAATATTTTCAAAGTTATAAAGCAAAATTCACATATTTTCTTATAGCGTGGAATACAGACATTAGAAGTGAGATTAGAAGAAATTTAAAAGCATTTCATAGAGTCTAAACACTAAACACATTCTTATAAGATTAATACCTATTCTGAGCAAAGCTAATATACAGGTAGACTGGTCTGGTCTTCAGCTACGAGTTTGTTAGTTCTTAGCTAATGCTTGCAGTCTCAGAAAGAGCCGGTACCTGGTCTGCCAGCATCACAACCACATTCTGAGAGTCCACTCTGCTAACCAAAGCTGCATCATTTCCTTACATGTTTTACAATTTAATTTAACTTGGAGACTATTATTTAGTTCTGGTTTATTTCAGCTTGTAGTTTGTATTGTTTGAGAGAGGCCTGGTCTAGTTCCACAAATGCAGGACTAGGACCCAGAAATCCCTGAGTCAGTAATCTCGGCTGAGACACCAAATCCTTCTGTGGCCTTGGGCAAGTCACTTTGCCTCTCTGCCTTAGTTTCCCCATGTGTAGAATGGAGATAATGTTTATCTACCTCCCAGGGATGTAGAGGATTCATTAGTCAACTGGTCTGTTTTTAAATGAAAGGGGAAAAGCATTTTACAAATGTTAATATTGTTTCCTTGGCGCCCCCCCCCCCCCCAGCACTGATACGTCACAAGCTCAAGAAATGTGAAGTTGAGAACACTGGGTTCTTCACCCCAGCAGGATCTGGGAAGGCTGAAGAGAGGTCACTCAGTGATGGGATGCGACTCACCACTGCAGTGCCTCCTGCTGGCTGTATGGGGAATTAGCGCTGCACCTTCTTCTGGTGGTGTCTTGCCTGCTGTCACCTTTGTTCCTGGACCCACATCACTCCCAGGACCATGACATCCTCTTCAGTGACACTACCCGCTGGCTGTGCCACACTATGTTTCCCCCACTTCTGGGAGGACCTGCAGCCTACTGTCCGGCCACTCCCTTCAGTGGCAAACTGCAGTCCACAGTCTAGTCACTTCCCATGTGGCTCCAGCACCCTCTTTGCCCTTGCATCAGGGCCTCAGTCTGCAGATCCTTGCAGCCTGCTAGAAGCTACCTTTAGCTCTCTGGGTCTCTGCCTGCAGCACTGTTCTGTCCAGGGTCCTTGCTGCCCTCCGCCTGCAAGGCAGCCAGTCCTCCTCCCTCCTCAAGCTCCAGGGTGTGACTGACCCTGCTCTGTTCTGCAGCCCTTCTTATATGGGCCAGCCTGGCCCTGACTGGCTGCACCTGTAAGTCCTTCTGTGATTGGCTGCGTCCTGCACAGCCTCCCTAGAGCTGTTTTTAACCCCTTTTCTGCAGCTGCCCCATCAAACACCCTCCCCCTTAACATCAACCGCCTGGGTGGCCGGAGAGAATTACCTTCCCTACTTCCCATGCAGCTGCACCCGCAGGATATCCCTCTCCTGCCTCAGGCTCTCCATCAGGAGGAGCCAACTGCCTCCCTCCTCCAGGGTCTGAGTCCCTATCATGACATGTTCTGCTCCCGTGTGGGTTCCCTTGTCCATCAGGGTCTTCTTATCCACCCTTTCCCTATTACCCGCTGCTAGGTGTGGGAGATGGCTCCCCACCAGGTCCACAGTCATCATTGCCACATCCATCCGGGCAATCTCTGACCCAGTCCGGCTCTCAGGCATCCCCTTTTTATCCCGTCTTCTCCAAAGGGGGCAGTGCCTTTTTAATATGGCCCTCTTCATGGCACCAGAAGCAAGCTCTTTGCCTTCCTTTGGCCATGGGCCTCCCATTGCTCAGCCCCTTCCTCTGGGCTGGCTGCGGCCCTGCAACGAAGAGGGCACTCCCTACTCAGGTGCCCCTGCCGCCTACAAGTCCAACATGCCCATCTCCTCCCTGTTCTCCTCACAGGGAGGACTCTCTTGGGCTCCTGCCCCTTCCCAGTCTCTGGGAGAGGCTTCTGTCCCCCAACCCGGTAGGGACATGCTCTCTTCCAGTGTCCATGTTGCCCACAGGCATAACATTCACTTGGCCCAGCCGCCAGGGCCGGGCTTCCTCTCACTCTCCATGGCCTATATGGACCCCCCCTCCCCTTGCAGCAACTTGAATAGGTACAGCTGCTGCTCTACTAGTCTGGTCATATAGGCCTTCAGGTACTCCTGTGCCTCCCACTGTCTCTGCTGGGTTGTGAGCACCTGCAGCAGCAGGGTCTGAAAGCCACCCTTCCTGCTTGTCGGCCCCTTTTCACAAGGGCACCAACTTTGGAGTCCAGTCCAGGAAGCCACAAGAACCCTCTGCAAAGAAGGCCTCTGCATACCCTGACTCCATTGTCTCCACCTTCTGTGTCCCACAGTCTCTCAACTCTGAGACAAGCAATTGTCTCCACAGTCCTCGATCCTCTCCTTATATCAGGGGTGACCGTCTGCCCACATTCTCCACCACATATGACAGGGTGCAACTCACCATTGTGGCACCTCCTGCTGGCTGTATGGGGAATTAGCACAGCACACCTTTTCTGGTGGTGTCTCACCCACTGTCACTTCTGTTCCTGGACCCATGTCACTCCCAGGACCACAACATCCTCTTCAGTGACACTGCCCTCTGGCTGTGCCACACTTTGTTCCCCACCCTTCCAGGGGGACCTGCAGCCTACTGTCCGACCACTCCCTTCAGTGGCAAACTGCAGTCCACGGTCTAGCCACTTCTCATGTGGCTCCAGCACCCTGTTGCCCTTGCATCAGGGCCCCAGTCTGCAGATCCCTGCAGCTTGCCAGGGGCTACCTTTAGCTCTCTGCCTGCAGCACTGCTCTGTCCAGGGTGCTTGCTGCCCTCTGCCTGCAAGGCAGCCAGTCCTCCTCCCTTCTCAAGCTCCAGGAAGTGACTGACCCTGCTCTGTTCTGCAGCCCTTCTTATATGGGCCAGCCCGGCCCTGATTGGCTGCCTCCTGCGCAGCCTCCCTAGGGCTGCTTTTAACCCCTTTTCTGCCAGGGTTTCTGCATCTGCCCCACACACTCACCCACAGAGTGGAAGGGGCGTGCAGCATGAAGCAAATTTTACTCTCCTAGTAGCTGGATATTGAAGTGTTCCAATTCCTAAGGGAATTAGTAATGGCATACAGGGACTTTCCTGTAGGTCACTTGTTCAAGTCCAGCTACATAGGTAGTGAACACAACCTGTTACCATCTGGTGGCCAATGTGAAATCAGTTGGTTGCCAAAGTTCAGCTCCAAGTGGATGAGAGTGCACATCACCAAACATCCTACCAGTGCTGGGAATCTCAGCAGTGAGGCCCAGGAGTGGGTGGGCTCACCATCCCATCTGTACAGGTGGTTCTTCCAGAACAGGATTGAAGCACATTGGCCAGGCAGTGGGAGGAAGCTTTCACAGCTATTACCCATGCAGTAACTATTCTGTGGGAAAAAGGAAGGACTTCCAGCTCCAGGTTTATTAATCCAGCACCTTTCATCACTTCTAAATTTTGTTTCAAAGAATTACAAAGGAAAACAACCCATTCTGTCCAGCTAACATATTGAGAACCTGTCTCGGGGAACTGAAGGATGCCTGGTGTACATGCTGATTGCTGTCAGTGGTGTGCAGCAAAATCTGTGATCAGATGATTGGAGCATGCTGCTGCCCTTGCTCTTGTCTTGCCAAAAAAGAGACAGGGGAAGCAATAAAAAGTAATAGCTTTCCTAATTTGGCATCTACAGAGAGTGAGTGAGACAAAAACAATTACACATGCTTATCTTTCACCAGTGCCATTCTGCACCCTCATCAAAATGAGAGCTGCCTCATCATGAAGACAACACTAAAAGCATGTTTGAATGACACTATAACTTGCAAAGGGGAAGCCATACTATGGAGAACTGGCACAAGCCTAGGAGAGGATGAGGGTGATATATGCGCACCACTGGCCACGTTCCCTCTCCACGTAGCTGCAGCTCTTGTACATGGTCACACCTGCTCACGCCCCCAGCCCCCTCAAATATACCTGCATATATTTGTACATGAATTGCTGCATCACGTGCTTTGCTCTGTGTGCAATGCACTTAGTGGGCCTGATTCTTCTCCCTCTTACACCAGTGTAAATCTGCTGATGCTAATGGAGATAGATAAGAATAAAACTAGTGAAAGTGAGATCAAAAAGAGGCCCAATTCATAGTGATTTTTATATCTATATATCGATATAGACTATGGGCTTGTAACTATTGTGACAGGGCAAGGCCAGATGGCTATAGGAAAGTGGTAAGGAACCAGTATGTTAGCCCCAGGCTAAACAAATCCCTGATACCTTATGGCAGTTGCTCCAGGTTAATCAAGACACCTGGGGCCAATTAAGAACTTTCCAGAAGGCAGGGAGGTTGATTGAGACACCTGCAGCCAATCAGGGGCTGGCTGAAACTAGTCAAAAGCCTCCCAGTGAGTCAGTGAGGTGCGCATGTCAGGAGCTGTGGAAGGAGGTTGCGTGTGAGGAGCTGGGAGCAAGAGGCACTAGGAGCTGAGAGTAAGAGGGCGTATGGCTGGAAGATCCTGTGGTGAGGATAAAGAAGGTGTTGGGAGGAGTCCATGGGGAAGTAGCCCAGGGAGCTGTAGCTGTTGTGCAGTTGTTCCAGGAGGCACTCTAAACAGCTGCAATCCACAGGGCCCTGGGCTGGAACCCAGAGTAGATGGAGGGCCCGGGTTCCCCCCAAACTCCCAACTTCTGATCAGACACAGGAGGAGTTAACCTGGACTGTGGTTTCTACTAGAGGGGAAGATCTCTGAGGCAAGCAAAATCCGCCAATAAGCGCAGGACCCATGGAGGTAGAGGAGGAACTTTGTCACACTATGTAGACGTTACGACTCTGTTGGATCTTAAAGTGAGTTGCTTTTGCCTGCTGTTAAGAAAGTTGCTGCTCCTCCATTAAGCCATCTCTTTATAAGGTTTCTAATGCAAATGCCCTCTCTTTACAGAGTTGGTCATGTCTGTGCAGGTCCATTCCTGTCATTAAAAGAGCTTGTTTTAAAATAATTTTGCCAGAGAAAATGATGGAAAGGAATCACTTACAGAAGTGCAGTTCTCCACTCACTACTTACCACCACTGTTCCCCTCTAAGCTGTGCGCGTGTGTGCACGCACGCAGATCCTAAACCCCGCATACACGGCGAAACACCATGCGCACAAAAATTTGCACAGAAGCACAACAATTTGTATAGAAGAATTTTTTGCGCACACAGCCTGTCAAAAATTTGCACAGAAGAAATTTTTTTGGGCACATGGACTGTCAAAAATTTGAGGGAACATTGCTTACCACTATAGTGTCCTCACAGTAGAATCCTATGCCGCATTGTGTACCAGAAGAAGAGAGGTTATATTATGGCCAAGATTTCAAAACAACAATAAAAGTGGGTGTCTAAATATAAGAGCCTAAATCCATATGTGGGCATCTAAATAAGTGGCCTTGTTTTCAGGAGGGCCGAGCAACCACTAGCTCCCACTGATTTAACCTCCCAGTTCCCCTCTTCCTTCGCACCAAGCACCTTCTGCACATGGTGTTTGTACGACTGCGATAGTACTGACACACTCATGTGCACCAACAAAACATCCTGCCCTGCTTCTTGCAAGGAAGAGGGTGGGAGGAAAAAAGGATCCTTTGATCCTCCCCCAACATTTTTGCCAAGCAGCACAACAAAAGGCCAAACCAAACCAAGCGTAACAAAAGGCCAAACCAAACCAAGCGTATCTTCCCTGGTGCTGAATATTTTTCTTCCTCTTGATACAGTTTGTTTTACCCCTTGGCCAAAGGCCAGTACAAGGCCTATGTACCTCTTCAGTTCCACTTACAGCCCTCAAAATACAGTGTAAGTGGGACTCACGTGGTGCATAAGCCGCGTGTTGGCCCTCTGCACTGCAGTGAATGTCACTCGGTAACGCCTTTGTTTTGTTAGCCATTTGAGCCTTTTATCTGGCTTACTGGATTCTGAGGCAGCTCACGCTACTTTGTTCAGTCTCTTCTCTCCCTTCCGGAGCCCCTCTTGGAGTGGCCTCAGAGAACATCCTGTACCCTGCTGAGAGATCCACTCACAGGAGGACACAGCAGCTGGAGTGACAACAGGCAGGGTCCTTCGATCTGGGCAAGGAGACTGAGAATTAAGTAAACAAGCTTGTCTCTCTAATATCCTGGGACTGACACTGCTACAGCAACACTTCATACAAGCTGGAAAAGAGGTGAGACCAGGAGTTGCATCACCTACAAGAAACAAGAATCACCCATCACTGAAAGTAGGAGGCCCTTCAAATATGTAAGTGCATCACTGAAATCACAACAGAAAGAAAAGCTGTTTTAGGAAACGTGTTTAGTCTATTTAGTGAAGGGGCCAAATTCATCCCTAGTGTAACTGTATTGAAGCCAATGGAGTTACACCAGAGTTGGATTTGGCCTACCAGGATTAAATCATGGGTACCAGTGTGTAATATTAATTTGAAATAGTGCGGGGGGAAAAGGCGGGAGGAATGATCCACTTAAAATTCCAGGATAAGTTATTTTTTGGTAAAATCCACAGCTATGTTGATTAGCTTCACTCTGGTTGCCAAGCAACATGGTCCTTTGTCTATAGCTACACAGTGTTTCGGAGGAGAATGCGTAGGGATAAAATTAAAACAGCTTCTATATCAAAAAAAATTCTGTGGCTTTCCTCAACTAAACAGAAACCAAAATCTGTCTCCTTGACTTTCACCTCTCTTTGTTTAAAAAAACCCCCCACACACTCTGAAGACAATTTTTTGAAAAAAGCTGTAGAGGGTTTAATCTGAGAATATGTATTTTAAGGATGTTCTATGCCCGACAGAGAAGCCAGGACAAATCACAAGCTCTGTAAATGCAACATCAATATTCACCTGCTTTACCCCTAACTGGCATTTTTTAAACTCCTAAATTCAGAAATATTTACAAGTTTGCTGTTGTTGGTTGAAAATGTTACTTTTCAGTCAGACATAGTTTGGCTTTCCAATTCACCTTAATGAACTTCAGAAATCTATCCCACCCTGGCTCGGAAACCATGCACTTAAATAACATATAGTTGTAGAAATGTTGAAAGCAAAACCATATGACTCTGGTTATGGAAACCATGCATCTGTAGATGCAGCATTTCTAGCAAAATTCAGCTAATTGAATCTTTGATTTCAATATATGCAGCTTTCTTTTAGGACCTAGAGCTCAGGAGTCTAGTAGGAAATAGCTTTTGGATCAAGAAATGCATAGAGAAAATTATATTTCATGAAATTTGTGAAAATCCGTGAGCTTAGAGATATCTAAAATAATCATTTATCTGTAGCAAAGAAATGAAAATACTCTTATGTTTTGATATAAGAGGAAAACTAAAGCCCTGCTGTATAAACAGGGGATGGTAGGTGAAACATAACACATCACACAAACTACTGTGAATTTGTGCCTTTCTTCCTCAGTTTATGTTTTAGCTTCCTCTTCAAAACACACATACAGACACACACACTTTGATAATACAACAGTAAGTGTTAAAAGAAAAATACACAGTCCTTAAAGAGCTCAGTTTCCTTTTTGGCAGATAGGGCCATGGATTTAAGTCTTGATTCACAAAGGAAACACCACAGGAAAATGCTCTTTGCTCACTAGCATGTGGGCTGACTGGAGGAAATGTCCATATCCAGAAAAACGGGCATGGGAAAATGACACTTTTTTATATGTTGAAACTCCTTTTATACTGATCTCATGACGAACTGACGGGTTTGAAAAGGAGAGAATTAGCCTTTTAACACACAGCCTCCGCAGACAATCTCGCTGTTCCAAGCAGCCAGCAGAGGAGCCTGCCAAGCCCCAAGAGGGAGCCAATTACAGATCTAAATTCCTTTACTTGCATTCTAGGTTACCCGGGAGTGCAGACATCAGTCCTGCCTTCCAGGAGACATGTGCCAAGGAAAAGACTGAATTTGTACCCTTCAGGCCACAGACGGCTCAGGATCCTTCTTATCTACTATCACTTAACTAGGGGCCAAATTCTGCTCCCAGTCACATCAGAATTTAGTCCTAAGATTTCGGTGTGATTTAAACAGATTTGGCAAGTTATGCAGCCCTGTCATGGATAACATCCAAATAGGATTCTGCCTTTCCAAAAACCTGAGGATCTTGGCAAACTGGGAAGGTATGCAAGGGGGGAAAAAACTGCAGCAACAGAAAGAGAAGCGTGAGCACCAAAGGAAGAGGATAGGAAGGAGTTGTTACTTATTTAACAACTCAAGTAACAAAAATCTCATTGCCAACTAGGGAAAAATAGATTATTTCATAGCTACAAGTAGCACACAAGGTTAGCCATTCTTCACTGCCTGAAATCCTTGGCACATACTCAAGATGGCTAGCTCCTCTGGTGCTCATACCGCCCTGGCCACACTTCTATTTTTAGCATGCTAGCTCAGAGCTAGCGTGGGTATGTCTGCTCAAACTGGAAATTACATCTTCAGCTCCAGGGTATACATAGAGAGGACTGTTAGTCAGTGCTCCCAACACTGTTACTAGCATCAAAAGGAAGCAGGGGAGCTCACAACTGAGCATAAGGGAACCCCAACAGTTTCTAATCTCTTTAAAAAACTAACAGATTTCCATTGCAAAAAGACTGGCATGGGACCTACCTTGATAGCCTTGTTCCCAAGACTCAGGTAGGTAGGACACTGCAGGGCTCCAAGCAGGCTGCTGGATAATTTACACTAAAACCACTGATGTTTGACACAACTTAGATAGAGTGCATATAACATTGCTGTTCTTGATCAGAATCTCTTCTATCGGAATTAAATAATCTCTCTGTACATATACCCCCACCACCGCCATGTTCTTCTCAACTCAATTTCCTTCTTTTCTAGCTCTAAGGGAACCAGCATGTGGAAGTGTGAGGAAATCATGAGGTATGGCTCTCCCTTCTGTACTGGAATGTGATTGTAGCAGAGAAGTCACACAAAGCTCATCAAAGCCAGAAGATTGTTCTCATCAGAAAGACGGCCTAGTGGATAGAGCATTGGACATGGATGTAGGAGACCTGGATTCTGTAATGAGTCAGCCATAAACTTCCTGTGTGACCTTGGGCAAATCACTGAATCTACCCTGTACCAAAGTAAAATAGGAATATTTTCCTACCTCAAAGGTATTAAAAGGAGGAAATCTATTAATGATTGTGAGGTGCTCAGATACTATGGTGATGAGGGCCACATGAGTACCTAGACAGGCCAGAACATCTTATAAGACTCACATACCATTGGATCTACAACCTACTGCACTATTTTCCTTTCTGGTCTTTTACATGTGGGTGTTCTAACTCAGTGGTTCTCAACCTTCCCAGACTACTGTACCCCTTTCAGGAGTCTGATTTGTCTTGCATACCCCAAGTTTCATCTCACTTAATAACTACTTACAAAATCAGACATAAAAATACAGCAGTGTCACAGCATACTATTGCTGAAAAATTGCTTACTTTCTCTTTTTTACCATATAATTATAAAATAAATCAGTTGGAATATAAATATTGTATTTACATTTCAGTGTATAGTATATAGAGCAGTATAAACAAGTCATTGTCTGTATGAAATGTTAGTCTGTACTAGGGTGAACAGATAGCAAGACTCTGGCGGGCGCACGTGCGGCCCTGCGAGTAATTTTTGTTTTCACCGCTGCCTTGTGCCGGGCCGCGTTACCATGAGCTTGCCCCTGAACCCGAAGCCCTTCCTGAACGGGCTGACGGGGAAGCCGGTGATGGTGAAGCTGAAGTGGGGGATGGAGTACAAGGGCTACCTGGTGTCTGTCGACGGCTACATGAACATGCAGCTTGCAAACACAGAAGAATACATAGATGGTGCATTGTCAGGACACCTTGGTGAAGTTTTGATAAGATGTAACAATGTCCTGTACATCAGAGGAGTAGAAGAAGAAGAAGAAGATGGAGAAATGAGAGAATAAGTTTGTATATTTCTGGAAAATAAAGATCAGTTTTTCACAACTTTAAAAAAAAAAAAAAAAAAAAAAAACTGTGAAAAAACAGCACAGTGGGTGGTGGGTAATAGGCACCTATATAAGAAAAAGTCCCCAAAAACAGGACTGTCCCTATAAAAACGGGACATCTGGTCACCCTAGTCTGTACTGACTTCACTAGTGCTTTTTATGTAGCCTGTTGTAAAACTAGGCAAATATCTGTATGAGCTGCTGTACCCCTTGGAAGACCTCTAAGTACCCCCATGAGTACACATACCTCTGGTTGAGAACCACTGTTTAACTTAGCCAAATCTTCTGAGTAGTTATAGTTATCAAACCAGAACTGGAAACCAGGCTCTTTTGGGTTCAGAGGGATGGCATAAGAGGGATGGGTTCAGATCAAGCTAATCACATTTGAACCCACTCCTTATTTAAAAAAATATTTGCATTCAAGGTTTTGATTTTGCACATCTCTGCTATGGTATGTGTGGCTGTTACAAAGTAAGGGCATTTTCATAACAGTGTGATGAAATTTAATGTCAAAATCAGTTACATGCAGAAATCTATGCATTCCGAAATGAGGATTTTTTGTGTGTGTTATAGTGCACATTTAAGGCTTTGAATTCAAGTTATCTCAGGCAGAAGGATTGACATTTTACAAGGGAGCTGCAGCTAGGTTGTCCTGATCAGCTGCAAAGAGCAACTAAAAAAAATGTGATAACCAATGACAGGTAGTGCTAAAATATAAACTCTGCTTCCCAATCAATACACATACTGGCATAATTTCCATCTTCTTAACAGATATATTTACTATTCTACAAACAATTCATTGGCATTGAGTATGCTTGTGATCATCTTTTCACTTGCAGTGGGGACACGTGTTAGGAGAAGCACACCATTCTCCGATCTTCCTTTTGAGTTGTCTTCAGAGAGTTTTCTGCTTGTGTTTGAGTCCTTTGAGCAACCAAAACAGATGGTGTCTGTCCACACTCTGCCCAGAATATGAGACTCTTAGCTGAACGCCCAGTGACTTCCTACAGGTTATCGATGAATAAAACTGCCCTTGTACTTAAGGCTACCCAGGATGAGACTACAACAGTCTGCAGAGCAGGCTGTCTGAGTAGGAAAAGCGAAGGATGAAAGGAGATGCAGAATGGATTGTCTATCCTAATGGCCTCACGAGAAATCCTTCGCAGATGTCTTTGGTCAGTGTTAAGAGGCAGATTTAGGGGGCTTCCAAAACATAGACCTAGCTAATTTTCATATTAAAAATACATTTATTGTTTTGCCTTCGTTTTGCTAAATACCGGACACAGAGGCAGACTACTGTCGATTCACACTCCTCACTTTAGCAGTAACAACTGAGAGACAGGGCTTTTCCTGGGAATTAACAACTACCTGAGAGAGTGGATGCGTGGAGTTGAAGCAGCAGGCCATTAACCTCACCCAGTCATTAATTCCCTAGGAAATGTCCTGTTCCTCTATTATTAATTACCACTATTAACCCCCCGATCCCTCCCTTTTATTTGTATAAGAAAAAAAATAATGTTTTCTCTTGGTGTTTTTTCCATGGCACCATCACTGCATCATCACAGGGGAGTGACATTGACTGGTGCTGCGGCAGGAGTTGAGGATTTCTAGGCGCAGGGAAGTCACGGCCTGGTAAGCAGCCACCCCTCACAAAGTCTGCTTGAGTTTGCAATAATCTATCTTGTTTTGCAGCAGCCAGTAATCAGGAAATATTCCTTCATGCTTATGCTGAACAAGCACCTGCCATCCAAAATGGGTCATCTGTAGTGTGGGCAAAGTTCTCAGATTTGATTCAGTTTAGCTCATTTTGAGAAAAAAGTCGGTTTCCAGGACACAGTACAGGAGCAGACGCGGGGAGCACAAAGTTGCAGCACACCAGCAGCAGTGGTCAGAGGCTTTCTAGGAGAGCAGCCTTAGGGGCAGTTCTTACAGCCTCTTTTGGAGGTGCTGACATCATATACTCTCCCAGCTCTGGCCTTGGACTGTCAGCTGAAACACTGCACGGCAGAGACATGAAATAGAGACATGCTCCCACTCCATACAGGACATGCTCCCACTCCTTAGGGACATAGAGTGCTAGAGAGGGTGCTCTGATCCCCTTCACAATGTGTTTGTGCAGAACAAAGCACTGGGTTTCTGCACAAGAGGAAAGGCTCACAGCCCCCTTTCCCACCTTGGGCACTTGGCTACAGGTGCCACACTCGTGAGGTTCAAGCTACGATATAGACAGAGCATCTGTCATTCAGAGGTGCCCTAGGCAGTCCCTGGACTTTATGGGTGCTGAAGTTCAGAAACACTCATTTTTCCCTGGAGGCTGAAAAGGTTTTCTGTTTGTTCTAAAAAACAAATCTAGCTGCTTTGCGGGGGAGAGGCGGCACATTCTGTGCTACTTCACCACCTGTGTGCAACCACAGTAAAATCAATGGAGTTGCACAGAATGCAATCCAGTGCAGATGTAATCACATCGAGCTCTGGAACCAATGTCTGTTTGCAGACTTCAGATAGTTGTATTAATCTACTGAGAATACAGGGAAGAGAGGAAACTGCTCTGCTGTGACATACCTGTATGCAAATGTAAGAATCTGCTACCAGAGAGACTACAATGACATTTTCACACTCAGGTAGGTCTACACTGCAAAAAAAGTCCCACAGTAGCAAGTTCCAGAGCCCCGGTCAGCTGACTCAGGCTTGTGCATTTGGGCTAAAAATAGAGTAGACATTCCTGCTGTGTTTCAGAGCTCAGTCTCCTGCCCAAACCCAACCATCTACACTGCTATATTTAGGCCCAAAGTGCAAGCCCATATCAGCTAATCTGGGCTCTAAGATTTGCTTCCATTAGTTTGTTTTTTTAAATAAAGAAACACAGCTGGGTCTCTGGCTTACAAGTATTTGTCAGTTTCACTGAGGACCCATTTGAAGTGTTGGGTAATGCTGCTGAGTTACTCTACATTTTACAGGTTTCAGAGTAGTAGCCGTGTTAGTCTGTGTCAGCAAAAAGAAAATAAGAAAGAAATACTTGTGGCACCTTAGAGACTAACACATTTATTTCAGCATAAGCTTTCGTGGACTACAGTCCGCTTCGTCGGATGCATCTTTAAGCTTTTGTGGACTACAGACTGTAGTCCACGAAAGCTTATGCTGAAATAAATGTGTTAGTCTCTAAGGTGCCACAAGTATTTCTTTCTACATTTTACAGCGGTTCTCAAACTTTTTGTATTGGCAACCCCTTTCAGACAGCAAGCTTCTGAGTGCGACCCTCCTCCCCTTATAAATTAAAAACACCTTTTTATAATTAACATTATTTTAAATGCTACATTTATAACTGTATAGTTTAAAATGAATGTACATTTTCTCACCGCTTTTAAATTAAGACTAAAACATATTTTTATCAAATTATCGTTATAAGCAGAAAAGTTTGTTTTAAATAGTTACTGTTTAATACTGGGGGAGGTTCAAATAAACTGTCAATATCACTTTTCACAGCAGACTTACTAGTGTCCCATTGCCACTCTTCCTTCTGTACTGCTGATGGCAGGCGCTGCCTTCAGAGCTGGATGGCCAGAGAGCAGCGGCTGCTGGCTAGGTGCCCAGCTCTGAAGGCAACGCTGCTGCCAGCAACAGCGCAGAACTGCAGAACTAAGGATGGCAATGTCATACCATGCCACCCTTACTACTGCGTAACGTTTGACCTTTGTGCTGGGAGGCGTGGGCTTGGGGGTGGGGGGGTAGGGTAGGAGAGGAATTAACACAAATTTTGTATAATGCCAGGATTTTCCATTTATTTATGTCCTTTGACAACAGACCGGGGAGACTGGCTGGATCCCCTGATGCTCGCTCAGCGCATGGGGCTCTCCAGACCTCGTACTCCCCGGCGTGTACTTCAGGAGGTGAAGGCCGCTTTGCTGCCCACTGCTCGGGTTTACCTCGACCGAGTCCTGCGAGAGGGCATGCCCCGCCCTCCCTCCACCCCCAGCCCTCTGGACCTTTTTATCGGGCTCCTACCCCGTAGACCCAACAGGCCCCCCCGTCCCTTCACTGCGAGCTGGCTGCACGACCTGCAGCCGGTCCACTTCCAGACCGCGCCAAGGAAACATCTATACACGCTTGTGCTCCACACCCATCATCTTCTCACCCTTGCGTCCCACCCCGGTACAAAATGGCGGGACCTCCTGCCACCTCTAGAGGGTGAGGAGCCCCGGTGAGCCAGCCTTTACTCCACCTTGGTCCCGAGGCCCGCCGTGGATATCAGTTGGCGGCTCCTTCATGGAGCCGTGAGCACAGGCGTGTACTTGGCGCGGTTCGCCTCCGACACCTGCCCCTTTTGCGACGTGAGGGAGACCCTGGCGCACGTCTATTTGGAGTGAGCCAGGCTGCAGCCCCTATTCCGGCTCCTCTTAGATATTTTGTTAAGGTTTTGGTTACACTTTTCCCCTCACCTTTTTATTTATGCACTTCCAATCCGCAGCCCCACGAAGTCACGGGACCTCCTGATCAACCTCCTCCTGGCCCTGGCTAAAACAGCCATCTACAAAACCAGGGTGAGGAGGTTGGCCGATGGAGTCTCCTGTGACTGTGGGGCCTATTTTCAATCCTCTGTTCATTCACGCATCCAGGCAGAGTTCCTCTGTGCAGCGTCCACTGGCTCCCTTGACGCCCTTGAGGAGCAGTGGGTGCTGTCCGGGGTTCTCTGCTCAGTGTCCCCATCTGGTTCACTTCATTTGACCCTTTGACCACTGTAGCCCTAAGGATTAATCTGCTTCCTTGCATAAGATATATCTTTTCTGATAAGTTTAAGTATTTGATGTTTTGTAATAGATTTATATTAGATTTAGTTTGGCTGTAACGCCAGAGGGCCTACTGATCAAAAATCTGTATGATGATGCTATATGCAAGACTGTATCTAAGACCTTTCACCCAGAAAGTTAACCTTCATCGTGTTACCCAAATAGATAGAAACACCCACACCTCTGTCTACGACCTTTACCTAGACCAATAGACATAAAGATTGGCACAAGGGGCTTTTTCTAAAGCTGGACGCACAAATGTAACACGTACACCACAAATGCATATACAGGTGTCATCCCTACGCACAGACATATCAGCCAATGGGCTAAGTGAACCCCAATATTTCTGTGGGGGAGTAATGAAATTTGGGCATAAGAAGGAGGATTTCCGGTAACTAAAAGGTATAAAAGAAGTGAACCCCCCTCGTTCAGGAGCGCGCTCACTCTTCATCTTCATCCGACTATCGATGCTATCTATGACGGCTGGTAACTATTAAATTAGTCCGTTACTTATTTTATTTTCAAACTTTACATTTAAAAGGGAACTAGGCCAAGCTTGGTTTCCCTGAATCTTTATTTTCAGTTTTAGTTCACAGTTAGATATTAGTATAAGTTATACTAGCTTTTTAGCTTTCGCAAGTTTCCTCTGCAAGAGGTGAGAAACCAGAACTGCCAGAGGCGAGCACCAGAACAGGGTGTGAGTATATTAATCAAAGTCTTGCAGAACACATTATTATTTGTATTTGAATAACAGTAATACTATTGTAACTCTGTAACTTTTACTTACCATTTACTCACTATTTTACTGATTTTAATAGAAGGTCTTTATGACTATATCTGTTTCAGTGTGAGTTTCCTGTCATACCCCGAGGGTCCTTTTATAAACTCTGTGGAGCCTGATTCGGGACAAGAACTTTATCTTCTGATCAAACAGATTGGCGAGCCTAAACCCATACTATTAATATTAATAAATAGTAATTATTACATTATTATTAATAGTATTAATTAATTAAAAATTTATTAAAAATTAAATTGAACTGATAAACCAAATCAATATTATTAACTCATCCTCGATCAGGCTACACCACACTCCCATCCCTGTTTTTTCATTTGTTGTCCCCCGTAATTTTTTGGAATCCAGGTCCTGTGGGTCCCTCCCCTTAGGCTGGGGGGAGGGATCCTTTAGCAGTGGGTGGGCTTGTCTGGGAAGGTGTAGTGGGGCAGTTGCCCCACTCTGATAGGCAGGGGTTAAAAGCAGGCAAGCTAGGCTGATTGGGGAAGCAGCCACAGCTGTGGCCAGCTCAGTCAGGGCCCATCTGGCCCTTATAAGAGGGCTGGGGGCCAGGAACAGCAGAGAGAGAAAAAATCTAGCTGCTGAGAGCAAGGTACCTTGAGTAGAGATGCAGCCTGGAAACCCCCCAGGCTGCAGGTCTTGATGAAGGCCTACGAAAAGGTATTGGGTCTGCAGAGGGGCAGCCTGAGGATAGGCAAAGGCAGCAGATCCTAACCCCTTGCCAATGATGAGTGGCCATTACACTGCAGTCTGCCCCAGTGAGCGGAGGCTAGATGATGACTGGCAGTAGCCACTGAGGCAAAGTGGGTTTAGAGGGTTGGGGGTTCCCCTGGGAGGGGAAACCCAGAGTAAGGGGGGTACTGCTGGGGCAGAAACCTGAGGTAAAGGGCACTGGGGTCTGGGAGGGACACGGGGCCAGCAGCAGGTGAGACACCCGCCTGCAGAGGGTGTGCCGTATGCTGGAAAAGAGCTAATTCCTAGATGACCAGCAGGAGGTGCCATGCCAGTGAGTCTTCGCTTCGCTACAGAAGGGCTGGATTCCAGTTGGACCCATCAATGCTGTTTCTTGCTTGCTGAAGAATGAAATAGAGGGCTTCCTCTCCTAGGAGAAACATATACAGGGGGACTAAAAGCCCCTATAAACCCTGCTAGGTTCTGGGACACAAACTCAGGACCTACACGGCAGTGCTAACCCATGTGCCAGCCCATTATCTCATTTATTAATAAGTTTAAATCCTCATCTGCAGGGCTGGATTTCCAATTAGGTATGTGCCTAGGGGCGCCTTACCTCTCTCAAACTGTGTGCAACACACAGGTCAGCTGTAAGCGGGGGGTGAGGGGGTGCTGAAGATACTGTGCCTAGGGGGGTGTAAGGTGTAAATCAGGCACTGCTCATCTGTTGTGGTACAACTGAAGCCTGAGGGTGAATAAGGCAATGAATATTTTCAAGAGCCCCACTTGTGTGGTAGTTTAATCTGAGGCAATTTAGGTACAGGCCCAAATGAATGCTTAAATCAAAGCAAAAACATCACTGGCCCCAGGATAAGAAAAAAAATTTAAACATAGCTGGTCTGAAAATAAATATTTGTCTAAACTTCCAGACTGCAAAGACTGCAATCACCTTTTCTCAGGTGATTCCTTAGTGCTGCTTACCCTTTCTCTGCCTTCCCACCTTTCAGGAAAGCACAGGCAAGTGCTCGGAGCACAGGCAAGTCTTTCTCTCCAATTCCCACTGCTGCTCGAGAACAACCACCTCAGCTCCCCAGCTGTCCATCAACACAGAGGAGAGCCATGTAATCATGTGCTGATTACTATGATGTCCTATGAGAACAGCCTCACTCAGATTAAGTAAATTTACTTGAGGTACATAGATTTCCACACATGCTATCATAGTTCCAGATGACTTTGTGCATGCCTCCATGCCTGGCAGAGAGTGCCCTATTACCTAGTGAGAGTAAATATGCCTCGTAAGTTGTCAGCAAAGCAAAGCTCTGATTAAATGATTGAGAGTGCCAGACAGATTTCTCAATTTATGTATATCCAAGGTCCCAGTTCCATGCAAGACAGTGGCTAGGATGCAGTGTGGAGAAGTCTGGGTTTTTGTTGTTGTTGCTTGCTTTTGCTTTGTTCTGTTTTTAACTCACTTTCTGTTTGAGCTGATTCATGCCTTTACAAATTGTCAACTCACTTGTCAAGTCAGGATCAATTCAAACCCAGTTAAGATCATTCTGAGGACGAGAAAAAGACAAATATGAAATGGCTTCATGATATAACCAAGGCCTGCTCAGAACCCATCCCAACAGTGCAGTTATCGTACCACACCCCCATCTCCAGGGCGGGCCTCAGGCATAAGCATTGCAAGGGACTGCTTAGTGCCTCAAGGTGCCTCAGGAACTCACAAGCCAGCCCAGCCTTCCCCAGCTCTGGCAATTAATTCAGAGGGAAAACAAACTCAGGGACGGATCTCACAGTCTCATAGCATGAGACCCTATAAATTGTTAGGCCAGTTTATTTCCCTCCACCCCTCAGAAAACCACACCCCTCCTTATAATGATATATTGGAGTATATGAATTAGATACAAACATTTTCTGAACTAAGGGTCCGTCTATACTACCCGCCTGATTCGGCGGGTAGTAATCGATCTTCTGGGATCGATTTATCATGTCTCGTCTAGACGCGATAAATCAATCCCGGAAGCGCTCCCCATCGACACCGGAACTCCAGCTCCGCGCGAGGAGTAAGCGGAGTCAATTGGGGAGCCTGCCTGCTGCGTCTGGACCCGCGGTAAGTGCTTTTAAGTTCGAACTAAGATACTTCAACTTCAGCTACATTATTCACATAGCTGAAGTTGCGTATCTTAGTTCGACACCCCCCCACCCCCAGTGTGGACCGGCCTCAGATTAAAGTTCCTCTTAACATGGCTCTCTTATTGACCTAAATTTACTTATATGGCCTTCATTATCCTAGGAGCTGAGCAACTCACAGGTTTTATTTGTATTTATCCTTTCCACACCCATGTAAGATAGGGCAGTGCTATTATCCCCATTTCCCAGGTGGGGACCTGGGGCACAGGGAGGTTAAGTGACATGCTCAAGATCACCCAGGAAGTCTGTGATGGAACAGGGACTTAAATATTGAATAAAGACTTGAACTCAGGTTCCCCAGATCCTAAACTAGTACCCTAACCACTGGGCCAGCCTGTCTCTCTAGTACATAGGATAATCTATAGCAGGGGTAGGCAACCTATGGCATGGGTGCCAAAGGCGGCACACAAGCTGATTTTCAGCGGCACTCACATTGCCTGGGTCCTGGCCACTGGTTTGGGGGGCTCTGCATTTTAATATAATTTTAAGTTAAGCTTCTTAAACATTTTAAAAACCTTATTTACTTTACATACAACAATAGTTCAGTTATATATTAAAGACTCTTAGAAAGAGACCGTCTAAAAACGTTAAAATGTATTACTGGCACGCGATGCCTTAAATTTGAGTGAATAAATGAAGACTCGGCACACCACTTGTGAAAAGCTGCCGACCCCTGACTTATAGATTGAAAGAGAAAAAGTAGAGCTTTGTGAAGAGACTTAAATACTATAGGACTTGCTTAAAGTTAAAGTTTTGTTTGCTTGTTTGTTTTTAAAAATATCTTCTCCCCACAGTATGACCAGCATTGTAACAAAATGTATTGATGCAGGTGTTTTTACTGCCCCCTAATGGTGAGAGTGGAAAGGAAGCCATGAACTATGTGATGTTCCAAGCAATGTCACAAAGGCATACCTCAATGCACCTGGCACTGGTAACTGAATAACCTTTACTGTGACACATATGCAATGCTTACGTCTTTAATTAATTATGTTTATATAAGAGGGAAGGAATCTTGCTGGGGGAAAAAAGGTATAACCAATGTGGATGGTCCCAGCTAAAAGTCAACTTACCTGAACTAGCAAACAATTAAGATAATTAAAGCATTAGTTTTTAAGGAGCTGTCACTTTACAAAATAATATGTGCCCTGGAATCTACAGGGGAATTGAATCGGACATACTGTATGAGTTATTGTGTATTATAGGGAAGAGGTTTCAGTCCAGCAGGAGAAGGGGAGCAGAGTTTGCCTCTGTGCTCCCTAGCTGGGTTGGGAAAGGGCCAAGGGGTGAACAGTTGTGCCAATCCCAACCATTCAAAAATCATGATTCAGGCCCCCAAATCATAAGACTGGCTTAAAAGTCACAAGATTTTAAAAAATAAATGTGGAGTCTTCCGGGTGCACTTGTCACATTTTCACGCTTTTATCTGTACTCATGAGGGCTGGAAAAACCTACTTAAAAATAAAAAGAAAGAGAAAGCTGAGATTCTCATGTATTCACAAGACTCAGGGAGCTAGGGTTTAAGAAAGACACCAAATATTGCGAGACTCCCAATAAAATTGCAAGAGTTGGCAACTTTGGGTTAAACTCAGAACGTCACACGAGAGTCAGAATGTGCTGGCTGAGAGGACAGAGTTTGTCTTGAGGAGGAAAATTATATTTGTGGACACATAGAAAAAACAACATAGATGAGGCCTAAATTGATACCCATACCTGTTCTCACATCTAGAATCAGCAAGAACTGTGCATGTTGTAAATAAAGCTAGATTTTATTCATCTCATGCTTGTGTTTACTTATTTATCTCCTAAAAAAAAATTAAACTTCTTATTGATTCTTATGCTGCCTGACCATTCAGGTGCCAGTAGTGTTCAATATTTATTCAACGTTCCCTTGACTGTCACCAGATGACCCTACTACAGGCTGGAAATGCAATATTCCCAGAGCTGCTCAGGAATTTTACATCAAAATATTTTTTGATTGAAAATGCAGTTTCTACAAAAACAAAATTTTCCCACAGAAAATTTTGTTTTTGCTGAAAATTATAAATTTTCTATTGGGAAAATCAAAACAAAATATTTCACTTCATGTCAGGTTGACCTAAATAAAAATGTTTTGTTTTAGTCAGTTCAATATTAATCTGTGTCTGCTTGAGTTGCCACAGTGCCACATGAGAGTTGTTGTTCAGGTGCTTAATGTATTTATTCTTTCCTCTGGGCCAGTCTCCATGGCTAGATTACATGTCCCAAGATGCGCTGTGGTCTCCCTTCTGATTGAACTGATGGGTGTCACAAGACCATAATGTATCAATGGGAGATGCATTCTGACTGGGGAGCCCAGTGCACACAAGAGAATGAGAATGTAAGGCATTAGAACTACAAATCCCACGAGGCACTCTGGCAGTTTGGGGGACAGATTAATGTCAAACTGAGCTAAGGTTAAATGTTTTGATTCAATTTAACAAACCAAAATTAAACAGCCCATTTCAGGAACGTCAAAATGAAACATTTCAAATAATTTTTTGGGGGGAACTTTCTGTTCCACAAAATATTGCAACAAGTCATCTTTTTGACAGAAATTTCCAATTTTCAACCATCTCAGTCAGGATTATACACAGTATCAAATGCAAAGAAGCAGTGTTGCCACCTGGCAAAGGAGGGTGAACAGCTCCCACCACACCTTGGAAGGAGGAGAGGGAACCCTGCTGCAGCCCTCCAGGCCTGGGAGAGGGGAGTGAAGAACCTCAGGAAGAGCAGAGGTGCAGCTGAGGGGAAGTCGGGGGAGGGGGTTGAACTGATGAGAACAGGCTAATGGGGTGCTGAACTGATGAGATGGGGGTTGGAAGGGCTGAACTGAAGGAGGCTCCTTCAGCAGGGGCCAGAATCACCTTACCCAATAAATTTGGGAGAGTGGGCAACACTGTCTCACACACACTGGGGATAGGCAAGGGGAGTTCAAAACTCAATAGACAGCCCAAAAACAAAATCAGCTCCCCCCACCCCAACACACACAATATAGTCTTTTAAAAAGCCTCATGATTGTTTGGGCCAGTCTCCTGATATTTTGGGGACCAACTCATGATTTTTGATCTCTTCAGGTTGCAATCCTGAAATAGCCAAAGGGACAAGTAGTATTCATGTCGTTTGTCACAAATGATATATTAGGAGCAATGGGCCTCCAGTGGACAGTACTATCATCACACAAACCTTCTGTGAAAATAACAAAAATTTACAACAAAATATAATTAAAGGGAATGGTCTAAACGTAACAAATTTCACATCAGTCGATACAATAGGCATTCCCAGCTCCTGCTGTAGCCTCAATAAAACTAATATTTCTTCCATCATAAATGCATTGCAACAGCCTAAGGGGAAACAATCCAGAAGTCTGTGAGAGTTGAAATAGTAATTTGTTTTGAAGAAAAATAGGGAGTGACGGGCTCTATTTGAGAAATTTGAGGGAAAGAGTTTTTGTGCCTTTGTTTGAAACAAAGAACTGGGTTTGAGTTTTAGTTGAGTTGAGAAAAGTTCTGGCTTGTTTTGCAAAAAGTCACCAGTTTTTCACATGAGGAAATACAGTACTTCTGTGACAAAGCCTGTCATTATTTTCTTTATCAATTTTGTCTTTCAAAGGTTTGTAGCTCAGAGATATGTGCTTTGTCCTGAAACTTTACAGTGCTATACAAAGGATTTATAATAATAAATGTATATGGCTCTTTACAAACATAGGTCATTATCCCTGCCCCAAAGAACTTGCAGATTAAGGGGAGGTCTACACTAGTGTAAGGCCAATTTTCAATTATGCCATTTTGTTTTGACAAAGCTGTTGTTTGGCCTCCATGTTGTTATCCCCTTATTGTTTGTGCTCTTTTCAGTCCAAGGCAGGAAACTGCAGGGTTATGTAAAGTTAATCTGTAGTGTGAGGGTTTTGGGGTAAATCCGTAGCTCCCTGTTGAAATAACCTGCTCAAGGGTTTAACACTAGAAGCACTACATCGGCACAGCTGCACCACTGTAGCGCATCTGGTGAAGATGCTCTATGCCGACAGGAGAGCGCTCTCCTGTTGGCATAATTATTCCACCTCAACTAGAGGCAGAAGCTAGTTTGGCGGGAGAGCATCTCCCACCGACATGGCGCTGGTGTGGACAGCATTTAGGTCACTATCATTTGGGTTGCTCGGGGGGTGTCTATTTTAATCCCTGAGCGATGTATGTTAGATCGATTTAAACGGTAGTTGTAGATCTGCCCTAAGATCGACAAGACAAACACCAACAAGATACAGGACAAGATGAAGGGAAAAGGTCAAGAAAGGGAGATTATTGCTGATGTAGAGAAGTAAGGAAGGACTCCTGGAAGGAATGGATTTAAGGAGGAATTTGATAGAGAGGGGGCTCCATGGATTGATAACGGGAGACTGGACAAACCATAGAGGGCAGGATAATAGCTGATCCAAAGCACAGAATGCAAGAGAGAGATCAACAGAGCAGTAAGGCAAGAGGATTGGGAGATGCAAAGGGAGCAGGTGGGGAAATAGGAGGAAATAAGATCAAAGATCTCATGAAATGACTTTAAACTGACCATGGTAAGAGTAGGTGTACCAGGTATCTCCTGAATGAGAGCAGAGAAGCATATGGGAGTCTTTCTAGAGCATGATCTTTCCTTATTAACATCATTACTTTGTTTCTCATTAGTGTACCTAAAGTGAAGCACCCGGAGATTCATGGATGGCAGCTGTTTCTTCCCATTCTGAAAAAGTGCAGAGTGAGGATAAAACATTGACAAAACTATATGCAAATAAGAAGTAAACTTTTCCCTTAAGAATACTGGGTGGGCAGTCGCTTGGGTTGGGAAACCCTTAGGCTTGCTGCTGTGGGCCTGTGGGTGTAACTTATTTTCTCTGTTTTAGCAGGCCAGCAGTCTTTGTTGGAGAGAATTTCTCAGCTATAAAATTCCATGGCTTTACAGATAATAGATAAAGTGCTAAGTAATAAACCAAGACCTCCAGACCTAAGGGTCATGTCCACACTACAGACTTTTGCTGACACAAATTATATCAGCATAAAGCCACCGCAGTTAGTATATCACTTGTGCGCATGTATACTTGGCTACTTGCATTGGTGCTGCATGTACTCACAAGGAATGATTGTTTTGATGCATAGTGTGGTGCACTATGGGTAGGTGTCAGTGTGCAAAATGCCACTGTCCAGTGCACCATCTTTTAGGAAGTTCTGACAATCCATGGTGGAGCAGCAACAAGTTGCAACTCTCTCAATCCCATAATGTCCTCTATATCCCATAATTTTCGTGTCTCTTTTGAAAATCCCACAAACCTGCACAGCACTTGTTGCTGTCTGCCATCTCTGACAGAAGCACGGAGCCTGTACAGCTCTGCACTATTGTCATAAGTGTTGCATGCACAGGATGCATGATCTTCCAGTATTTGCAGAGCCACAAGAAGAACCAAATCTGAGGGGATCCTGATGATTTCTTGGAGGACAGATTACTATGGGATATAGCGAGAACCAATTTAAGATTGTTGGTGGCATTCACGGAGCAGCTGCAGATGGTGGAGCACTGCTTCTGGGCCTGAGAAACAACCATTGATTGGTGGAATTGCATCATAAAGCAGGGTTGGGATGACAAGCGGTGGCTGCAGAACTTTCAGATTTGCAAGGCCATGTTCCTGGATCTGCATGTCAAGCTCACCCCAGCCCTCCGGCGTGAGGACACCCAAAATGAGAGCTGCACTGAGAATAGAGAAGTGAGTGGCAATTGCACTGTGGAAACTTGCATCACCAGATTGCTACCTGTGAGTGGAAAATCATTTGGAATTGGAAAATCTACTGTGGGGGCCATTGTCATGCAAGTGTGCAGGGCCATTAACCATTTCCTGCTACTCAGGACTGTGACTCTCAACAATGTATAGGACATAATAGATGGATTTGCAACAGTGGAGTTCCTGAACTGCAGTGGAGTGATAGATGGCACACATATCCCTATTTTGGCACCAGACCACCTTGCCACAGAGTACGTCAACAGAAAGGGCTACTTTTCTATGGTTATGCAAACACTGGTGGATCACTGCGGGTGATTCACTAACATCAGTGTGGCTGGTCAGGGAAGGTGCGTGATACTTGCATCTTTAAGACCACAGAACTGTTCAGAAAGCTGCAAGTAGGGACTTTCTTTCCCAACCGGCAGATTACTATTGGGAATGTTGAAATACCAATAGCGATCCTGAGGGACACAGCCTAGTTCTTTCTCCCCTGGGCCATGAAGCCAAACACCATCCACCTTGACAACACTAAGGAAAGATTCAAGGCTCACCAGGTGCACGATGATAGTTGAATGTGCTTTTGGTTGATTGAAGGGGCACAAGCATTGTTTACACACAAGATTGGATCTCAGTGAGAAAAACATCTCAATGGTTGTAGCTGCCTGCTGTGTCCTGCATAATAACTATGAAGCAAAGGGGGAAAGGTTGCCACTGCGGTGGAGGGTGGATGTGGAACAGCTGTCTGCTGAGTTTGAAGAGCTCAGACACAAGGGGCTGGTCTACACTAACCCACCAATTCGAACTAAGATACGCAACTTCAGCTACGTGAATAACGTAGCTGAAGTCGAACTATCTTAGTTCGAATGAAAAGGTACTTACCCGGGGTCCACACGCGGCGCGCAGGCTCCCCCGTCGACTCCACCTACTCCGTTCGCAGAGTAGGATTACCAGCGTCGACGGGGGAGCACTTCCTGGTTCGATTTATCGCGTCTAGACAAGACGCGATAAATCGAACCCAGAAGATCGATTGGACTCCTCCGACGGGACGCGTAAGTATAGACGTACCCAAGGACTATAAAAGCTATACAGCTCAGGGAGGCTTTGAAAAAGCACTTTAACAGCAAGCCCAGGTAATGCATTGTGATGTACTGTGCTCGACCTGGACCTGCAGTTTGGTGGCCGGTTAGGAACTGTGTGATGCTTGGTGCACATCTATGAATATAACTCTGTCAATGGACCTATTACTGTTGTGGTGCTTGCTGTACATTTATAAGTATTACACTATGTTTGTCATTGATCCCATGAGTTGTGTCACACTGTACAATAATGAGTCAGTGGGTGCTTTAACTACTGCCAGGCATTCTGCAGCATATATTGGGAACTAATAAAGATGAATGATTTTCCAAACAATACTTTTTTACTGAGTAATGAAAACACTTCAAAAAAAATTCTGTGCAAGTTAAAAGCAAATACATTAAAACCGTAATAAATGTACAGATCAGAGCTTAAACAAGGGGAAGGAACATTCATAGACATGTTGGCTATGCATACAGCAACCGTGGCTCTCACAGGTCAGTGTATGTGTAGTTGTGGTTGTCAATGTCCCCCGGTGGAATGGTGAGCCTAGGGATGCAGTCCCTGAGGTCATGTGGAATGTAGAGGGTGAGCATGGGGTGGGTGCTATACTGGGGCTCTCTATGGACTACAAGGGAGGTGAGCACAGGATTGTTGAACCTGCAGGCCCACAAGAGTCTGCATCATTTGTATTTGCTACCAGAAAAGCCCCATTATGCCCTGGTGCATCTACATCTCCAACTCCTGGGCCTTTCTCCTATCTGCTCTTTCCTTCTCCATATAGCCTGCAGTATTCATCCTCCAGGCCCTTTGCTCAAGGTATGATGCACCACTGTCTTGCAGGATCTCACTGAACATGTCACCCCGAGTCCTGTTCTTTCTCCTCCTTCTCTGGCTCAGGCGTTCCGCAGGTGTGGCGGGTGAACCCCTCAAGGCCACAAAGGCAACAGGTCCAGATGAAACACACAGAGGTACCACTGTCAGTATAGTCACAATGGAAAGTAAAACTTTAGAGTCAGAACTCCCTTCCCTCGCGCTGCTAAAGTTGTAAACAAGACCTGCTTATTGATGCTTCTGCTTTAGGGTGCTTGTGCATGGCACCATTCACAGCACCAGCCATGGTGAGTATGGCCTGCCAGGGGTACGGGAAATGAGGAGGGAATTGCTCGGCTACATTAAACTATGAGAATAGGGAAAATGCACTGAATACTGGCACCTTTTCCCTCAGGCGTGGACAATTTTAGTTGATCTCACTCGAGGGTAACAAAGGCACAGAAAGCACAGCTGCTGCTGCTGTTCTGAAGCTGCCTAGGCTCGTATGTTGCTAGCCTGTACTGCAAATGCGCCTGCCAAAGTTATCACTGACTGCTGTGGGAAAGCGTCCTACCGCGGAGGAAGATATAAGGCTGCCATCCAGTGCCGTGACAAGGGCGAGGCGAGTGAGGCACTTGTCTTTGGCGCGCAAGCTGAGGGGCGCAGAAAAGTCCCCGAGCCAGCGGCATTTCGGCGGCAGCTCAATTGCTGCCGCCGTCTTCGGCGGCATTTCGGCGGTAAGGGTCCTTCTTGCCTCGTTGCAAAAATATCTAGTTACGGCTCTGTTGCCATCCCCCCAGGAATGTTTCATCGAGATCTTGATGCGGATATCTGCAGACCATGTTTGCAGATTGTGGATAGATGCGGATCCAAATTTTATATCTAGAGCCCTTCAAACCTATGGATATCTGTGCACCATGTTTGCACGGATACAAATTTTGTATCCACACAGGGCTCTAGTGGTCATAGAATATCAGGGTTGGAAGGGACCTTAGGAGGTCATCTAGTTCAACCCCCTGCTCAAAGCAGGACCAATCCCCAATTTTTGCCCCAGATCCCTAAATGGCCCCCTCAAGGATTGAACTCACAACCCTGGGTTTAGCAGGCTAATGCTCAAACCACTGAGCTATCCCTCCCCCTATGGTGTCATAATGGAGTGCTTACCTCAGTGGGAGATGAATTTAAGTGTGGACTCATGCACAACTAAGTTGATGCAAGGCAGCTTACATTGACCTAACTTTGTAGTGTAGACCAGGCCTAAGACAACCAGTTTTAGCAGGTCCTATAATGGGTTAGCCTGTGTTGGGGTATGGTACTGGTTGAGCAGGCCTATTAATATACATTCCCCTATGAAGAAGCTGCTGCCTCCCATATCTTGCCTCTCAGGAGCTCTCAGAAGAGGTTCTAGGTAGGAATTCTCCTGGACACTCGTGAGACCCTACCTCTTCCTGGGAAGGGCATGTGACTGAACACACCCCTGTGTTCACACTCTTCCCCCTATTGTAATAATCTTTGTACAAAGTATGCCTTGTGAGGAGTCATTTGAAAACTCATAATTTGCTGATCAGTATTGTCCTCATAACATATATGTGGCACCATTGTATGTGAAGTTATAAGATTGCCTTGTATAATGTTATTAACACATGTTCCAAGCCCCGCCCAAGCCAAAGTCGGCAAACAGGTTTGTCCTAAACAAAGAAATGTGTGTTTGCCTTAATTTGCATTTAATCAGTAAACAGAGTTATCAAGCAGGAAGGGAAAACAAAGGAAGTTCAAACAGATGGGGGAAAAACCAGCAGGGAATATACTTCCACATAGGCTCTTTCTCTCCTGGGTCTCAGCTGGAAAATTTTTTCAAGAGGGGGACTGAAACTATTAAAAGGAGGGACAAACATCCCAAGATACCCCATCTGTCTCTCCCTGTCTGTCTCTGGCATCGGACCTAAGACGACAAAGGAAAACAGTCATTGAACTCTGAAGGCAGGGTCCTGACCTGAAAGTTTGGTCAGTAATCTACTTGAGCAAGTGGTGAGATTCAACTTTGCTGAATCTAATATTGTTTGTTAAGTTAGGCACGAATATGCATTTTATCTTTATTTTACTTGTAGTCATTTCTAACTTTTATGCCTCATTACTTGTACTCATTTAAAATATCTCTCTTTTTAGTTGTTAAACTTGTTTTACTGTTCTATTTAATCCAGTGTATTTAAATGGAAGTGTCTGGGTAACTATTTAAGGTAATAAACTGGCATATCATTCCCTTAAGGGAATAATGGACTTAATATATTTTTACTGTCCAGGAGAGGGCTGGGCAGTACAGGACATACATTTCTAAGAGAAGATCCAGGACTGGGGGTGTGTTGGGGTCACCCTGCAGCATAAACAAGGCTGGTCAGAGCCAGGGAGTAGCTGGCAAGCTGCAGTTACACACAGACACATGCCTGTTGGAAGGCTGTTTGTGAGTGGCCCACGTGGGAACTACTATAGCAAGACATAAGGCACCTGAGGTTGAAGGCAGGGGTGACACGGCCCCCCCACTAGTCATAACTGTGCCCCGGTATGTGACAGGGCAATATCACAAACCCATCTGTATGGATTTTCTCGCTCTGTCAAGGTTCTTTACATAGGGAGAATCGTGTCTGGAAGCTCTCAAGCATAATCAGCGCTTTTGTAGCTGGTATGTGTGGAAGATGGAGTGCTGTGCGCATGTCTGCGTGGAAGAATAGATTGCTGCGTGTAAATTTAGTCAATTTCAAGGACAGAATGAATTTCACCAGCAAGCAGTCAATTTCACTCCAGCACACTCATTGATTAGGTTTGCTGGTGAAATTCATTCCCTCCTTGAAACTGACTAAATTGGCTGGTGAAATTAATTCCATGCAAACTCCATGAAATTCAATACTTTGCAATTTACACTACTGTGAATTTAAAAAAGAAAATTGTGATTTACATGAGGCCCTATCTATAATCAATGGCTTATCATTGTTTTTCATTAAAATACACATGCCCTACTTTTCTTTTGTTATGCTCTGGGGACAAAATGGTTTTATGAGACAAAGCTTCAGGTGCCTGTCTATCTTACCCAGTTCACCTACCCCTCACTACAGAGCCAAAGGCAGAGGAATTCAGAATGATGTCTTAAGCGCACGTCTGACACTGCCGAAGCCCATTCTCCTCTTCATAGCAATGTTTAAGTCTCAAGTGTATCTAAGGGAGCTATGCATACAGAACCTGAGGAAAATACACCTCCACATTTGTCTAATTCCTCTCCTCCATCCTCCTTTGTGCATAGGTATTACAAAAGTCTTATAATAGTGTGCAACATGCCACATCTTTGCTGCAGTATCTACAGCAGATACTTGAGGCATTTGTGAATCGAGAGGCGGTAGGTATGTACAAAGCCTGTGGCTGGGGCAGACCTGCCAAGCTCCATGCCACCCATGGGGTCAGCTCTGAAGGCAGCGCTGCCCACCAGCAGCAAATTTCTCCACTGTCCTGTTGGCGAGCAGCGCTGCCTTCAGCTGACCATTCTCCGCTCTGCCTTGCAGCCAGGACAAATGCCCAGTTTTGGCAAAAAAGTAGCAACGGCCGGGCCAGAGCTGAAAAAGGGGACTGTCTCAGCCAAAACAGGACATGTGGCCACCCTACCATACAGATCCGCACTGAGACACACAATGAATGCAGTGCACTGACAGTTCTGCCTCCTGCTCATGAGCGAGAGTTGGATCTGATGGAAAACATGAGGTTATCCACTTTTATATGGAAATCAAATTCTCCCCTGTTAATCCTCAATTAACAGCTCTTTGAAATTCTGATTCTTAAAGAATGTGATGTGTTGTCCATTTGCTGACATGAAAACTCCATTGTAAAAAGCAAGGACTGGTATTTCTTCTACTTCCCTACACTGGAAAGCAGACTTCATGCACCAAGGTAATTTATTGTTAGAGCTGGTGCAATTAACAGAATTTTTTCATAAGACTGAAATAAGTTTTATTTTATTTGTAATGGTGTTTGCTATTTTTGTTAAACTGCTTCCTCTCAGTTCCTGCCCCAAGTAGAAATTCTGTCAAGACGATTATTTTTGACCAAGTCTCCTTCAAAAAGTAAAAAATCAGTAATCTCCCTTATAGACAGCAACCTTGAGAAACACAGTAAAGGATGTTGATGGTAGTTTCTATGTGCATCTCACTTTATCTAAATGAAACATGTAGATTGAACAAATGAAACATTAAATTAAGTAACATTTAAATGAGTTGTTTTAACTTGAAACCCTCCTCTGTCTAATGCAGGGGCGGGCAAACTTTTTGGCCTGAGGGCTGCATCGGGTTTTGGAAATTGTATGGAGGGCTGGTTAGGGGAGGGAGTTGTGGCCCGGCCCCCACCTCTTATCCCACCCTCCCCACCCCGGGACTCCTGCCCCATCCACACCCGCCCCGCTCCCTGACCGCCCCTGGAACCCCCGCTCCTGACTGTCCCCTGCCGCCCCATCCAACTCCTCCTCTCATTCCTGATGACCCCCCCGGGACCCCTGCCCCATCCAATCACCCCTTCTCCCTGTCCCCTGACTGCCCCCAGAACCCCTGCCCATGACTGCCACCCGCCGCCCCATCAACCCCACCTCTCATTCCTGACTGCTCCCATTCAACCCTCCTGTTCCCCACCCTCTGACCGCCCTGACCCCTATCCACACCCCGCCCCCTGACCACCACCCCGAACTCCCCTGCCCTCTATCCAACACCCCCCTGCTCCCTGCCCCCTTACCGCGCTGCCTGGAGCACCGGTGGCTGGCAGCGCTACAGCTGCGCCGCCACCACAGAGCACCGGGTCAAGCCGGGCTCTGCAGCTGCGCTGCCCCAGGAGCTCCCAGCCCCGCCGCCCAGAGCATTGCGCCGGCGGCAGGGTGCGCTGAGGCTGCAAGGGAGGGGGGAACAGCAGGGAAGGGGCCAGAGGCAGCTTCCCGGGGCAGGAGGGTCTCCCGGGCCGGGCAGGAGGGTCCCGTGGGCTGGATGTGGCCCGCGGGCCGTAGTTTGCCCACCCCCTGGCCTAGTGGCACATGAGGCAACCCATTTTCCCCCACTGCTATCAGTCCACAGCAAGATGTTTCATTCCATCGGAAGTTGTCTCCATGATGGCACATCCTTTTGATTGTCCTGCAATCGATTGTTCTTTGTCCTCCACACCTTCCCTTCCCTCCAGGTGGGATCCAAGCTAAGACATACCATGTGCGTCTGCCACAAGGTAGCCTGATGGCATAGCCAAACCACTGTAGCCTTCTCTATCTGATTACTAAGTCCATAGCATGTTGACCCATGCAGTGCAACACTTCCACATTGCTTATATGATCTCTCCAATGAATTCCCAAGATTCTTCTTAAACAACACTGATGGAGTGCATTTGACTTCCTTTTGTGTACTTCCACGTTTCTGAGGTGTACAGTAGGTTGCGGGGACAATAGCATTATACAATCTCATTTTAGTGTGTTGATGCATTTCCTTATTCTTCCTTATTCAATAGATGTTTGATCCATTTGTTTTGCTGAACCTTGCCTTCCCTTCTTTAGTGAGCTGGCCGTTAGCAGATATTGTACTTCCAAGATGGATGAAATCATCAATTCTTTTGTACCCTTCTACATCAATCACACATCTGGCCATTGTTGACAGACATCTCTCCTATCTCCATGTTCTTCGTCTTCTGTTTACTGATATGAAGTCCCACTTTGGCCACTTCTACTTTAGCCTTTAGTCTGACTCCTACCCTTTGACCCTATCTGGCTTGGGTGGCCCTACCAGGAATTCTACTCCTGCCAGCTTAACTCTCAGGGTCACCAGGGTGCACATGTCTTCCCACCACATCAAGGCACTGTCCCTGGGGAAAGATTTAAACGAGTCACTTATCACAAAGTGTTTCTCAAGGTGCACAGAGTAATCAAAATCAGAAGAATACAAGGAAGCTTGGCTTTAGAAAAATAACCTTGTCCTTCTATACCATCAACATCATAAAAGGCCTTGAAAATCCACTACACTAAGAGTTTCTTACTTACACAGAACAAAAGTATACATGCTTCAGTCCATTTTTAAAAAATAATGGGGCAAAGTGATTCCTGATGTAACTGCATTTATTTAAATCAATTTGGATGAATTGGCCCAGTGGGTTGTGAAGAGAGGAGTTGTAGAAATACCCTGACAAGCCCTTAAGTAACAGATCCCACAGGTCCATAGAATTCCACTCCACATTTTCCTGCTGATTTCCTTTGCTGGAGTGATTCACCAACATAAACACTCAAATAACAGCATCAGCTTACAAACAAAGTCCATTTTATTAGATTCAGCGCCATTTTTAGGCAGCAACTGTAAGCCGAAACTCCTCACGATAAGCTGTGTCTCTCCCTTCCTGCCAACGCCTTACTATTAAATTATTATGGGATCTCTTGCAGCTTCTCTTAGGTCCATGATACATGAGGTATTTGGAACTGCACTGGGGTCAGGGGTGAAAGTAGGCTGATACGGGCCGGTACGGCATACTGGTAAGAAGTGGCCACCAGTACTGGCCGAGGTTAACGTCGCTGCCCCCTTTGCCCCCCTCCCCCCCTCGGGCGGCAGGGGCCAGGCCTCGGGTGGAAAGGGCGGGGCTGGGGAGTCAGCCTCCCCCAGCCAGCCCATCCACGCTGCCTGGACTGCGCCACCTGTGGCTCCAGCGGCGATTTAAAAGGGCTTGGGGCTCCGGCCAATGCTGCGGTAACAGCGGCGGTGAATGGGAGCCCTGGGCCCTTTTAAATCACCAGGCCTCGGGGCAGCAGGCCTGCCCCTTCCACCCGAGGACCTGCCCCTTCCAGGGCCCTGGAGCTGGGCCCCCGTACCCGTAAGTCTTCTGTGTTACTTTCACCCCTGACTGGGGTCACATATTGCTGTAGCTGTTATGAACAGCTACAGAAGGAGGTACGGGCAGTAAAGACATGCCCTTAACTCATTCTTATTAGTGGTGCAATAAATAGGACTATCTTATAGTGACGTGCCTCTCCCTACCCCCTCAGAAAGAAAATACCTAACTAAAGTAGAGTTTCACTGTAACAGGAAAGGGCCCGCTTGGCAAAAATACCCGCCCCCCCCCTTCACCATGGGAGTGGAGTGGAGGGGAGGGGGAAATCTCTCTTCACCCCTTGTAGTTGCAGGAGGCACTGGCAGCTGTGCAGGTGAGGTGTCTGTGGAAAGCCATAGCTGAACTCTCACTAGGAGACTGGCAGCAAGCTCAGGTACTGCCGATTTTTCCTCTTTGCCCCTAAAAAGATAGTGATGACTTCTCCTTCTCGCTGTACCTCTTTGTTCTTGTGAACCTCCCCGCTATCTCCCATCCTCCTAATCCACCCCTTGGCCCCGGGGCTGTTGCTGTGCTGAGCTGCCCTACATTTGGGACATGTCAACACCACGGAGACTACAGCAGCATAACTACAGTGCCCTAGCTAAGCAAAGGTAGCTAGGTTGATGGAAGCATTCTTTCATTCACCTAGCTGCGTCTACACCAGGGGCTAGGTTGGCACAGCTGTGGAGCTCAGGGAATGTGGATTTTTCTCGCCCACAAGAGCCATAGCTATGTTGACCAATATTTTAGGCCTGAAAAATTGGGCAGAGGAGGAGAGAAGAACAGCTTAGGCAAGTAGAGGAGACAGAGCCTCTAGCCAGGCTGCTCAGCACAGTGGCCCTTATTGCTGGGTAGCTGGCATTGTACCTGCAACAGTCCTATGACAGCCACGACAGGTCTGTAATACCCAGGACAGTCTCAGCCCAGTCAGGACAACGGGCAGCTATGGTTTCACTATAATCAGAGTGCTGCGTACATGTGATTCCGCTGCTGTGGAATTCATTCCTTGCTGCAGAACTGTGGTTCAGAATATCAGCTTTCTAGCCTTTAACAGTTGCAGATATAACCTCAAAAGCAGGAACTGAGTGCCAGCTGATACAGCCTCCCCCACTGGAGTCTGCAGAGCATCTGAAATAACAGTTCTGAAAGATGTGACCTGCCCCATTCATCTCGCTAGGGGCCCTGGGGCCTCCGTGATTCAATGGTTGACTAACATGACATTTTTCCCATATGGCAGCCACAGAATAATTTTTGCCGCAGAATTCACTATTTTGCAATACAGAGTGCCTGACATTTTATTTTCTGTCTCCCTGCTCTGCCCCAACCTTCCTCCAGCTGCCTCTTAGGGCTGGTCTACACTGAAAACTTACGCCAGCACAGCTATGGTATGTGAAAACTCCACACCACTCAGCAATGTAGTTAAGCCAACCTAACCCCCGCTGTCGTCAGCACTAGGTCGATGGAACAATTCTTCTGTCGACCTAGCTATTGCCTCTTGGGGAGGTGGACTAACTATGGGAGATGGGAGAACCCCTCCTGTTGCTGTGCCGAGGGTCTGCACTAAAGTTCTACAGTGGTGCAGCTACAGTGCTGCAGCATTTTAAGTGTAGACGTAGCCTTAGTCTCCATCTTTCCCCACAGAAGGAGTTAATTGGATTACAGTGCATGCCTTGCACTGTTTGATACAGTCAGGCAGAGGGGGGTTCAGGAGTCAGAGCTGGAGTCCAGCTTGCAGCCAGGAAGTGGGGGCAAAAGTGTAAGCTGGCAACCTGTCCTGCTTTGAGTCCAGCAGCCAGGGCCTGGAAATCTGGGACATGAGTTCCTGAACCTGGCTACAAATTCCCCTCTTCCCAGGCAGGTGGTTTTGAGCTAGATCACCTGCAGAACATCACAGGAGCTGAGACCTGGGGAGCCAGGGAAGTGACATGCTGAAACCAGCTATAAGCACTCCCCTTTCCTGGCACACATGTAGAGAAGGAGGTCTGGAGCCTCCTCAGGCAGGTGCTGAGAACAAGCTCCTTTCTGTAGTTGGCCAGCCCTCAGCCTGGGCTTGGGTGTAGTCTCATTACATTTTTTGCCCCTGGGTCCCATACATGAGCCCCATTCCTGGGCAATCTCACTGTTCCCAGCTGGAGTTCAGCTCATTTTCGGGGTCTTTTCAGAGTCCAACTGCAGTTTACTTGTCTCTGGGCCCTGGAGGCATTCCTACCACCAACTTCCTTTCTTTATAAGCCTATTCCATCCCAACTCCTCCCCCAGCTGGGCTTCATCAGCTATTAGACCTCATCATTCCCTGGCTCTCCTACAGGTACAGCCTATAAGGTTAATTGGTCTATTTTACCAGTTCAGGCCTTGTATAGGGTAGATAGCCCATCATAAGCCAATTTCACCTTTTTAAGCTCCCTTTCTCAAGGTGGCACATGTTCTGTAGGTGCGCCAAATTGGCACCATCCGAGTACAGGAACGCTTGTTAGCCTTTCTACCAGTGGGATGGGGGCATGTCCCATCACACCTTCCTTCCCAAGAACAAGCCCCCTTCCTATTGATCAGTGACCCTCTTGTTCACTTTCTTGAGTAGGAAAGTTGAGTATGGAATTTGCTGTTCAGCAGATTCACCATAATGTTCTAGCAAACAAATCTTATTTTAGGAGGAATCCTCATCAGAAGAGTGAATTTTAGGTAAACATTCACAGAAAAACAGTTCTGAGTTAGTGAACACAAGTATTTGCACAGGAAACCCAATTCTAAGAGTTACACTCATCTAAGCAGGGCACAGAAATCTACCTTGTGATCTAACCAATGAAAACTAACCAATACAACTCAAATTTCTGAACTGCAAATACTCTTAATCAACTCCTCACAAACAAGCGACAGACCAAGAATTATTTGCAGAATTTATCAGTAAATAATTTTGTAAAATTAAGATGTTTTTCAAAAATTTTAAATTGTTCTGGGGCAGTTTGTGAACACAAAAAAGTGAACATTATCAAATACATTTCACTATGAATTATTCTTTCAGCTCTCCTCATGAGTAACTGAGTGGTCTCACCCAGCTAATGTCCAAAAAAGTACTGAGTACTAAAAGAAAATAACCCCTTAAGGCCTAATACACCAAGTATTGTCTCAAAAGCCTGCCCCACTGCCATAGTCTGAAGAAGGAAAAATGCCAAAATACGAGAAAGAGCAGTGATAAAAGAACAGTGACAAGAATATGTCTGTTAGCTCAGCTGTGGAGTAGGAGATCATAGCTATCAAAAAGCATGATCTGCAGCTCTCTTTAAAATAACTCATTTCCTATGATCTATTTTTGCACTGGGTGGAAATATGACGCTGGCCCATAATCTATTTTAGCATTTAAGTTCTCATGCAGGAAATCATTAATGATGAAGTTTAAACAGTATGCAAACTATGGTATGAGTGAACAGTCCAATTCTGTTTCCATTGAAGTCAATGGCAAAACTCCCACTGAGTTCAATCAAAGCAAGATTGGAGGCACTGGATGATCTTGCACCATTTTGGCAGTGGAAGTTTTGCCATTGACTTTAGTGGGAGCAGAATTGGACCCCTATTGTATAATCAGATAGATAGCCAAACACATGGAATGAAAAAAAGAAGCATAGATTATTTGTTTTTATTAACTACACTTTTTTGAGTATTGATGCAGAAACACAGTGTGTTGAGTATCAATAATACCCAGAGGAAATATAAAATCAGAGTGTGGCAGATATTCTGACAGTCTTCCAAAATCTGGTTTTATTAGCTGGAATATAGTGCCAAATACTTCTCGTGTCATATGGTAATTGATAGTTTATTCAAATGGTAAAGAGAGGAAGTAGTCAGATTACTTTTCTGCACGCATTGGGAAACCTTGTGCCTATAATTGTAAAAGCGTGCTGAAAATGTATGCATGAGGTATAACATTTGTATCTGTCTCATGTCATGTCACATGTTGTAGAGCTGTATATAGCTCTTAAAGCACATGACTTCCCAAAGGCTCTGATCTTGCACACACTTATGCATATGCTTAGCTTTAAGCATGTAAATAGTCCCATTGACATAAAACATTTGTGTAAATATTAGCAGGATTGGGGCCTAACTCAGGGCTCATCTACACAACATGGATATTCAGGAAAGTTAACCCAAATTAACTAAATATGTGAATTTAAAGAGAATAGTTAAAGCACATTAAACCCTTGCATGGACACTCTCATTCAGAATTAAAATGGCCTTCATTCATTTTAGCTTTAAAACAAACCAGATTAAGACCACTATAATTCTGAATGAGAGTCCAGACTCTGATTCAGGACAATGCTCAAGCACATGAATCCACCCTATTCAGAAAACCATGTGCTTAAATCCAATTGACCTCAATGTAATTTACACACATGCTGAACTGCGTTCCTGAATTAGGGCCTCAGTTAGTGATTTCTATATTCTCAGACCACTGGAGAAATATAATTTGTGGTTTAGGGAAAATCATAGCCCCAGTGACTTTAAAGCAGGATGAAATACATTTCCTGTGCTGACCTCCAGATAATGTCAATTTTGCCAATGTGTGTACAACACATTTTTTTTACAGTCGATAGACATTTTTAGTAGGAAATCTCTGATCAACATACCACAAAAAATGGTTCCGCAGGCTGGAATTATTTTTCATTAGAAAAAGGAAAGGAAATTACTCTTCCTTTCTGCAGGAAATCTTTACAATAGTGTATTCTTTTCTTAAACCAAAGCTGGTAAATCAGTCTATTCATCCCCATTGGAAAAGATGGGTTTCCAACAACTGATTATCCAGGATTTTATACTAGAAATTGTACATTTACTCTTAACCCAATTCCACGGAAGCATACTTACAGTGTTTGATTCTGGAACATTTATAATACTCAAGTGCAACAAAAAATTGTGAAAATGTAAGAATTTTATACAGTAAGCCTCTATTCAACAAGATAACTAACCATCTGTGTAACTTTAAGCATGTGATGCTTAAACTTATGTACATGTTCAAGTACTTTGCTGAAGTGGGGCCTATATGTTATTTCTGAATTATATTTTATTATTGTTATTTTTGTAGCATACACTCTGTGCTAAATGCCAAGTTCTACACTGTTTATTTTAATAAAATAAAGTAAAGAAGAAAATGCAATGTGTAGAATAATGCTTCCCCTCAAGCAAATTATACACAGCGCCTGAGAGGCTAATCACAGAGTCAAACAGATTAGGCACACAGCAGAGATTCTCCTCACACAGCGTGATTTAGCAACAGTCAGCTCATACTTGAATACAGCCTGGTTCCTACTCCTTCCAGCTCATTCTCCAAACAACAACGGCCTCATTCTCCCCCCAGCAATTTTGGAAAACAAAACACACCCAATCTCATCCTGACTGATGCGATGGAATACTCCTTCAGCTGACAATGGTCTCATTGACCACAGAAGGATCAAGACTTAATAAACTTTGTATACCTGGCTGCCACGTGTCCCAATTTTGGCTAGACTGCCCCAAATTGGAGACAAATTCCTACATTCACTCTGCTTCTAACTTGTGCTGCTAATGAGAGAGCATCCTTTTCTATTCAATTCTATTCAGGCACTTATAGCGAACTCATCTCCATATTACTGAGTGCTGTCCAGAAAGGGCATGAGGTACAGCAAGGGCATCCAGGGGAAATGCTGATTGCCCACCTTAATGGTCACCTAATGCCCATTATCAGGTACAGGACCTTGTATGGGTCCCTTCCCTCTACTGCCTCTTAAACTGCTGTCTTCTTTTCCCTAGGCCAGTTCCCTACCTTTCCTCTAATAATAGAAGAAGAAAGAAAAAGGGAAAATGTGCAGGAGAATAAAGTCTTCCCTAGATATTATTCTATATCATTCCTGGGTTTCTCAGACAGGCATGGAGCAGCATATTGCAGCGGGTGCAGTGGTGCCTCATCGTAATTTTGCCAACACAGTTTCTAGGTTGTCCCTGGTTCACTTTTATCAAAAAGGCAGCAAAGATACCTGTCCGGATGATCCAGAAAAGCATCACCAATTTTGATGAGTTTTGGGGACTCGGGTCACCATCAGGTGCCAGTCATCTTCCTCCTTGTGTTTTGTATTTGCTTCACAATAGAGCACTCAGCAGTGTATGTCCCTGTTAGCATCATGTCACGGGGTATAGGGGAGTCCGGCCCTGCACCCCTCTTCCCCGGATTCACTGGGAGTCTCAGCCAGCCAGTAGAACAGAAGGTTTATTAGAGATGCCAGGAACACAGTCCAACCAGAGCTTGTCAATACATCCAGGACCCCTCAGTCGGGTCCTTCCGGGGGCCAGGGATCTTAGACCCCAGCCTGGGGGCTCCCTGCATTTCGCCCCACAGCTCCAAATGGGGCAGGGAGGCCAGACCCTGTCTGCCCCCCTCCCCTCCTCTTCCCAAGCCAGCTCCAAACTGAAAACACACAGACAAAAACTCCAGGAGGCTCTTCCCCTCCCCCGGGGCTCCTCCTCTCGCCTTTTGTCCGTTCTCCCAGCCAAAGGTGTCACCTCCCAACCCCTGTCCTGGCTCATGTTACAGCCCCAGGTAAAGTCTCCCTTTCCTAATGCAATGCCGTAGGTCCCAGGGAACCTCCCCCACAAACCTCCCAGGTTGAATCCACCTCACTCTCTACTCCGTCACATCTCTCCCCCCTTCGAGACTGAACTGAGCGGGGTCACTCTGACCAGTGGCCTGGGGAAGTTCGGGGCCCCCTCTCCGGGACAACGCATCCGCTATCAGGTTGGCACTTCCCTTCACATGGACCACGTCCATGTCGTAATCCTGCAGGAGCAGGCTCCACCTCAGGAGCTTGGCGTTGGCCCCTTTAATCTGGTGTAGCCAGGTCAGGGGCGAGTGGTCGGTGTACATGGTGAAGTGTCGCCCGAATAGATACGGCTCTAGTTTCTTGAGGGCCCACACCATGGCCAGGCATTCCTTCTCGATGGCCACATAATTCTGCTCTCGGGGTAGCAGCTTCTTGCTTAAATACACGATGGGGTGTCTCTGCCCCGTTTCATCCTCCTGCATTAACACCGCCCCCAGTCCCATGTCTGAGGCGTCGGTGAACACCAGAAAGGGCTTGTCAAAGTCTGGGTTTGCCAGAACCGGGCCCCTGATCAAAGCCTCCTTCAGTGCACAGAGAGCCCTCTGGCACTCCTCGGTCCAGACCACCTTGTCTGGCTTCCCCTTCTTGCATAGCTCAGTGATGGGGGTGGCTATGGCGCTAAAGTGGGGCACAAATCTTCGATAGTACCCCGCCATCCCAATAAAGGCCTGGACCTGCTTTTTAGTTTGTGGAGCGGGCCAGTCCCGGATCACCTCCACCTTGGCTGGTTCTGGCTTTAGGTGGCCGATCCCCACCCGGTGTCCCAGGTAGGACACTTCAGCCATCCCCACCTTGCACTTCTCCACTTTTACGGTCAGTCCAGCCTCCCGGAGTCGGTCCAGCACTTGTTTAACTTGGGACACATGGTCCTCCCAGGTCTGGCTAAAGACACAGATGTCGTCGATATACGCCACAGCGAAGCTCTCCATCCCCTTCAGTAGCCGATCCACCAGGCGCTGGAAGGTGGCTGGCGCTCCCTTGAGGCCGAAAGGCAGGGTCAGGAACTTGTAGAGCCCCAGAGGGGTAATGAAGGCAGATTTCAGCCGGGCATCTGCATCCAGTGGCACTTGCCAGTAGCCCTTTGTAAGATCCATGGTGGTAAGGTACTGAGCCCCTCCCAGCTTGTCTAGGAGCTCGTCCGGCCGGGGTATGGGGTAGGCAGCAGATACAGTGATGGCGTTGAGCTTCCGATAGTCCACACAGAACCGGATCGACCCATCCTTTTTGGGGACCAGCACCACCGGCGAGGCCCAAGGGCTGGACGACGGTTGGATCACCCCCAAAGTCAGCATGTCCTTGACCTCTCTTTCCAGGTCCCGAGCTGTCTTCCCTGTGACTCGGAAGGGGGAGCATCTTATAGGTTGGTGCGATCCTGTCTGCACCCGGTGGACAGTCAGATTAGTGCAACCAGGCTGGTTGGAAAACAGCTGTCGGTACAGATGCAGCACCCCTCTGATCTCAGCTTGCTGGGCAGGGGTTAGCTGATCAGAGAGGGGGATCGTTTCTTGGGAGGAGCCAGCTCCTGTCTCAGGGAATAGATCTACTAGAGGGTCACTTCCCTGCTCCTCCCAATGTCCACACACGGCCAGCACCACATTCCCCCTGTCATAATATGGCTTCATCATATTGACATGGTACACCCGGCAGTGGTGTGCCCGGTTAGACAGCTCCACCACATAATTTACCTCATTTAGCTGCTTGACAACCTTGAAAGGGCCTTCCCAAGCGGCCTGCAGCTTGTTTTTCCTCACGGGAATGAGAACCATCACCTGATCCCCCGTGGCGTAGGCGCGGGCCCGCGCCGTGCGGTCATACCAGACCTTTTGCTTCCTCTGGGCTCTGGCCAGATTTCCCTTGGCCAGGCCCATGAGCTCAGTAAGTCTCTCTCAGAAGGTCAGGACATACTCCACCACTGACTCTCCCTCGGGGGCCGCCTCCCCCTCCCATTCGTCTCTCATCAGGTCCAGGGGCCCCCGTACCCTCCTGTCATATAACAGTTCGAAGGGCGAGAATCCGGTAGACTCCTGGGGCACTTCCCTGTAGGCGAACAGCAGGTGCGGTAGGTACTTGTCCCAGTCCTGCGGGTGCTGGTTCATAAAGGTTTTCAGCATCACCTTTAGCATCCCATTGAACCTCTCCACCAGCCCATTGGACTGGGGATGATATGCTGAGGCCCAGCTGTGCCGGACCCCACATTTCTCCCACAAGCACCGGAGCAGGGCCGACATGAAGTTGGACCCTTGGTCTGTCAGGACTTCCTTGGGGAACCCCACTCGGCTGAAAATGGTCAGCAGCGCATCCGCCACGGTGTCTGCTTCAATGGAGGATAAGGGCACCGCCTCGGGGTAGCGGGTGGCGAAATCTACCACCACCAGAATGTACTTCTTCCCCGACCGGGTTGCCCTGCTGAGGGGGCCCACCCTATTCATAGCCACCTTCTGGAAAGGTTCCTCTCTGATGGGCAGGGATCTCCAGGGATCTTCTTCCTTACCCTGGGCCAGGTGTAATAGCTGTTGATGATACTTCTGGGGCCTCACCGGCTGCCTCCTGATTCCCCACAGTTCTACTTCCCCTTGGGAAGCCCATTCCCGGCACAGGAATCCCTTCTCCCACAGGGATCTGTCTCTGCAGTCTTCCCCAAGGGGGTTTGCAGCGCTGTGGCCAGCAAGTTCCCTTAGCTTCTCCAAGGTGGGATCCCTCTGCAGCTCACTGGCCAGGCCTGGGGTCACCGCCCCACTGAGCCCTGCCCCTGGTGGCTCCCTCCCTGCCGTGGAATCACTTCCCGGCAGCACCTCTGGACCAGGCAAGCCTGGTTGGCAGCTGTCCTGCCCTGCCTGTGTGTCCCCCCACTCAGCTGGGGTCTCTGCTCCCCCCGTGCTCAGCGCTGCCCTGGCTGTCCCTGTGGGGCCAGGCAGCGAGCTCTCTGCTTCGCTCTCTGCATCAGAGACTGCCTGAGCCACCTCTCCATTGTGCAGGGGGGTGGGGAGCATCTCTCTATCCCACCCCGCCCTAGGGGTCTGGTTACAGGCAGGCAGGTAACCGGGGCCTGGCAGCTCCTCCCCCCTGCCAGCCAGGTCATTTGCATTTTCACTGACCATTTCCCTGTTAGCCAATTGGTTTCCTGAGTTCAAATTCAAATCCTCGGCCGTTACAGGGCCAGGGCCTGGATCCTGTCCCAAAGATACACAGTCACCCCCCAACAGCACCTTACAGCTGACATCCTGGAGACCCCCAACCACCAGCCAGCCCGACCCCTCCTGGGTCTGCCCAGGGATCCGGGCCATAGGCAGGGCGAATGGGTCCGTCCCTGGGACCCTCACCCAGGTCACACAGCCCCTCAGCATCTGGTGGGGGTGCACCACCCGGGGCCTGACCACAATTCTCTCTGTCCCGGGGTCTTGCCACCCCCCGAATGTCTCTCCATTGACCATCACCTTCCGCTCCCACTGGGGGTCCATAGGGCTTGAGTCCAGGGCCAGGAGTGGAAATCCGTCCTCCATCCCACCCATCTGGCTGGCGGAGTTTATGGCCTTGGGACCCAGCAAGGGGGTTAGATCCCGGGGCTTTTCCGCAGGGTCTCCCTGGTTCCAATCACCCGCCTGCTCCAAGGCAGTGAGGTGGGCCTCCACATCCCCACCCTCCTTAACTAGGGGCAGCAATTTAGGATCGAGGTTCCCTGCGGAGCTGGCACCCCGGGATCTGTCCCCACTTACCCCTGGCCAGTCCCCTATGCCTCTCCGTTCCACCACCGCCAGTTCACGCTGCTGCTTCTCCTGTAGCCCTTTCTCGGGCTCTCGCTGTCTCTCACAGTCCTCTTGCTCTCTCGGACTCAGCTACAGTCCCATCCGTCTCCGATCCCCTGCTGGGGAACCCGATCGTGAAGACCCCCGTCTGGTTGGGGACCAGACTCTTGGGGATGCCAGGCTATCACTCCAGCTGCTCCCAGATCCTGCTGTAGCCCCATTGGGGTCAGGAATCTGCTCCCTAGAATGGTCATCCTCCTCCAGCCGCGTGATTAACTGGGCTTTAGTGAGCTTCCCAATGGGTAGCCCTCTCTTTTTGCACAGGGTTACAATGCTCTTCTTAAGGAGAAGGCGATAGGCCATCACTTCACTGCTCCCAAGTTGCTGTGGATCCGCAGGCCTGTGTGCTCTTAGCTCCCCACGGTTTCCAGGAAGAACCCCAAGTGTGCCAGCCCTTCTCCAGGTCACCGCCTCTTTCCCAGGGTCGAGCTGCAGCTCCTCCGCCCCTGGGTCCACTCACGGCACCCCCAGGGGAACCCTGTCACTGCAAAAATCCTTCTCTCTCCCAGGGCCAAGCTGCAGGCTCCTCCGCCCCTGGGACTGCTCACTGCAGCCCCCAGGGGGACCCCATCATTGCACAGTCCTTCTCGCTGGTCACACACTCCCAGGGGTTAAGCGTAGCTCCTCCGCTCCCCGAAACCGCTCCTCTCTGAGCCTTTAGCACGCCTGGTCCTCGTTAGCCCCCCTTCGTTCTACTGCTCCCCAGTCACTTACTGCAGGAAGCACCATTCACGGGGTGCAGAACATCCCACCGCTGTCACCAGTTGTCACGGAGTATAGGGGAGTCCGGCCCTGCACCCCTCTTCCCCGGATTCACTGGGAGTCTCAGCCAGCCAGTAGAACAGAAGGTTTATTAGAGATGCCAGGAACACAGTCCATCCAGAGCTTGTCAATACATCCAGGACCCCTCAGTCGGGTCCTTCCGGGGGCCAGGGAGCTTAGACCCCAGCCTGGGGGCTCCCTGCATTTCGCCCCACAGCTCCAAATGGGGCAGAGAGGCCAGACCCTGTCTGCCCCCCTCCCCTCCTCTTCCCAAGCCAGCTCTAAACTGAAAACACACAGACAAAAACTCCAGGAGGCTCTTCCCCTCCCCCGGGGCTCCTCCTCTCGCCTTTTGTCCGTTCTCCCAGCCAAAGGTGTCACCTCCCAACCCCCGTCCTGGCTCATGTTACAGCCCCAGGTAAAGTCTCCCTTTCCTAATGCAATGCCGCAGGTCCCAGGGAACCTCCCCCACAAACCTCCCAGGTTGAATCCACCTCACTCTCTACTCCGTCACACATCAGCTCTTGAAAGATGTCGAGCCAAAGCCGGGCTCGGATTCGCTTAATGAAGCCACACCAGGTGCATAAGTATAACCGGTTTTATTGCTAAAGTATAATAAGCATTTTAGCCTTTACGCGTTACTAAATACGTGCTTTTTAGCAACCAAGCAAGCAAGAATCAATGCTTACGCCCCTTCTGCTACAGACAGTCCCGGACCCTCCAGCCTTGTCCTTGAGGGCTCGTAGCAGGCGCTGCTCCAGCGTGGGGAATTCCTGGGCAGCACAAGGCCTAGGTCTGCAGGCGAGACTGTTTCTCTAAACTCTAAAGCAATTCTTATAGCCGTTTTTATTACCATTTTTTTTAAAAGGGAGTATTTACCCACAAGCAGACTCTGGCAAAAAAACAGTACTGCTCTCTATTTCCACACTCAACACTTTCCAGCCTTCCTTATCTCTTTACTTGTTTATTTAATTAAGTGGCTGCAAGCCAGCCCAGCCAATCAAAGCCAGTTCACTACTAGCTCCCCCCAAGCCATTCTGTAACAACAGCCCAAGGTAACTTGCAGTCAGCTCCAACAAAAGGGAAGCCTTCTCTAGAACTAAACCTTTCAAGATCTGGTTTGAATGAGGACTGGTGGGTACTTGACGCATGGGCAGTAAAACAATGGCCCCCATTCACAGATAGGTGTGTGTCCTAATGTACATATACAGCTGGCGCCATTTAATTGACACCGAGATAATAAGGACATCCACTTCACTGGGATACATGGTTGGGAGCCCTGTCCATGAAATGTATTTAATAGCCTTTAAATTCTGTTTTATTGTGACACCTCTGAGATCGCGTGCTGGATTCTAGAGAAGGCTGGAAGCTGATGTGGCAGCTCATTAACACTCAATTCTATACAGCACAGCATTTACTTTTACATTTAAAATGTTCAGGGAAACAATTCAGGTGGCATTAAAGTGAAAGGGCAATTGTTTAAAATGCATGAAACATTCAGAATCAACCATTTTTTACAGCACTGAAATAATGCAGATAGACTGCACAGAAAATACCATTTACAAATGTACACCTTGTTGGTAGCATTGTGTTTGTTCACAATGCTTCCTGACGCCTGTGCTCTGTGAACCCCCAACATCAGCTATCAGAGACAGGTGGCTAATTGGAACATTCTTTGCCCATGGAGGTGTCCTTGTTAATCAAATCCTATCTTCTGCCTGAACCAGCTTAGTTCAGAGTCTATTTTATTTAAAAAAAAACATATAACCAACCCCTTGTTAACTTTAAGGCTGCGGAAAGCAGGGAAACTCCCTTTCTTTGATGTTTCACTGATGGCTCCAAAGGCCATAATGAACTCTCTTTGCAAATAAAGTAGTTAAAGAGGAAGTGAAAACGTCAGGCTGCATTTGATTGCCAGAAGTGTGGCTGTTTCCCACAATGAAAAAGAATAGCCATCTGCCCCTGAAGCCCTCCACCCCGACTCCCACTCCCAGTGTGAAATGGGGATTTTGCAGTTCACTAGTTTTCTCAGACAGAACACAGTCCCTTCCGACTCTTCGGAGTAGTACCCACCCATGGCAAGAAGTGGAGTAGTACGGAACATGTTGAATTCATCCGAGTTTGCACTGCCTTTTGCCAGCATACACCAAGGCACGGGGCCACCCGCACAAAGCGGCTGTAACCCCAAGTCTGCAAGGAACCTGCAAACAGCAGTGCAGCCTGAAAAGTAGGTAACTCTGGCCAGGGAGGAGAAGCATGACAAGGGTAGCCAGCAGATATACTGACTGCTCAAACCATTCTCCGGTGAATCCCTTCCCTCAGTGGCTTCTGCCAGATGGGCTCCTATAGAGTGCTTAGAGGAAAGAAAATCTAGCCTCACTCAAAAAAACCCCACTGGAGGTGAGAAGAACAGGTAGTGTTTCAGTCTTCCCTCCGGCAAGCTGGACTCCACTCAGAGTCAGGGAACAAAGTGAAACCCGCAGATGGAAGGAGGTGCCGGCAGGGGTTAATCCAACCCAATAGCTTTTTAAGGGTGGTGTGTAGGGTTGCCAACCCTCCAGGATTGTCCTGGAGTCTCCAGGAATTAATGATTAATCTTTAATTAAAGATTATGTGGTGTGATGAAACCTCCAGGAATACGGCCAGCCACAATTGGCAACCCTAGTAGTGTTCACCACATTATTTTGCTAGGCCAGGACATCTGTGGACACGAAGATACATACAGTAAATGTGCAGAAGCAAAAATCTGTCCATGAACCGGATAGGGCCAATTTTTTTAAAGATGACCATTATATTTGTGCCAGCAATTTTGCACACACCAACTGAGTCATCAAGCAGTCTTCTACTGGATTTACATGCATGAATTCTGTTCATATGAAAAATGACAAATGTCCATTTAGGAGGTGGCTTGTTATTATTCATTGTTCACTGGCAGTGTGCTTGTCCTGCAAAACACACAGAGAAGATGCAATCCTTGCCATAAAGAGTTTTTAAAGGGTCTGGAAGATCCTTCGGGAAACTTAGTTCTGTAGTCAATGTCAGCTAGAAAAACAGCAGAATGATCTCTCACCAGACTAGTAAAGAAAGATCATTTCAGACCCAAATCCCTTTGTAGCTGAATTGTCCAGGATCTTTCTGGATAATAAAGTAATGAAGGATTTTCTGACAGTGTATATTAGGTGGACAGAAAGGCTGAAGGAAAGTGAATCTGATGCAATCTAGGTTTATGCTATTGTTTGTAGATTAGCACTCTTTATTCTGTGGTTTCACAGCTGTTTCCCCCCAAGAGGGCCTTGCATCTACTTGTCACAGATGACAGGCTGCACTGTGCCAGAGACTGGATCCCTTCTTGCTGGCAGATCAGTGATGAGTCTTCCAAATAACTCCCTTCTTGATTATGTAATTATAATGTATAATAAACAATGTATTTATTTAGAAATTTTATCAGCACCCACCACTAATATACCTGGGGATCTTCTATCATTTAAAACAATTACCAGATAAACCCTTAAACTTATAGACTTAATACAAAATCTTCCCTGCAGACAAAATGACAACACCTTAATTTCAAATATTACATTGTTCCTGAGATTAATCAATAGTCTGACATAAAAAATACATTTTACACTCTGTTCTTATTCCCACCAAACCTATGTTCTGGAGGGAGGAGGGTGCAGAGGCAAGGGCCTTCCAATGAGACAAAGAAGTCCTACTTCTCTTCATGCTGCAAAGAAATTTTCCTGATCATAAATCACTTTGTAAACCCAACTTTGTGCCTCCATTCAACCTCAGAAGCCAGTGCTTCATGGGCCATGAAGAACAATAATCCAGGGCCAGATACACAATATCCTCCTTGCAAGAATTCTGCCCAGACAAGTAGTAATAGAAGCGCTAATGGAAATCAGGGTCATCGACTGTGACTCTGATCCCTGCCCTTCTTGATTGGTAAAAGAGCACTACTCATACCTAAAGCTAAGATTTAGTCATGGGTATTTTTACTAAAAGTTATGGACAGGTCACGGGCAATAAACAAAAATTCATGGCCCGTGACTTTTACTATAAACACCCCTGACTAAATCTTAGCTTCCCTGGGACCCCACTGCTCTAGGAGACCCCCGGCCAGGCCAGCCGCCCGCTGCTTAGGTGGTCTCTGGGGCCAGCTGAACAAGCCGCTGCTCCAGCCGCCCCCGGAACTGCTGCTCAGCCGCCCCTGGAGTCAGCCACACTGGCTGCGCCCGCTGAAGCTGCAGAATTTCACAGAGGTCATGGAAACACACAGAATCTGTAACTTCCACAACCTTCGTGACAGACTCGCAGCCTTACTCATACCTCATGTGATGATGGGAATCAACTACCTACCCCTGATTCCTCATCCAGGCCCTGTGCCCCTCCCCACCTTGACTTTTGGCCCCAGTCTCCCTGTCATATCCTTGTCCCTGTTTGCCCCCTTGTCTCCTCCATCCCCCAGGCCTGGATCCTCACACCCCTTGCATTACAGTCAGACAGATCCTCCTTCTCCTCCACCAGGCTGCTTGGGTGCCAGCAGGGGAAACATTGAGAGTACAAAAGAGAACATCTCAACGCCCTGTTCTCACCTCCTGTGCCCGCCAGCACCGTGGACCCCAGCAGGCAAGAGGAGCATCACCCTCTGATCACCCCCGGCACCCCCAGGTTGGAGCATGATCAGTGCAAACGGAATTTGCAGAACATGTAGCAGCAAACCTCTAACAAGTTGCTACTGAGCATTTGCTAACTGAAATTTTCAGAGGCACATAATTTGGCCAGATATGGGAGGTTTTTCACAGGAAAATCAAAAGGCACCTCTCTGACACCAGATAAACCTCTCCCGCCAAATTTCAAGTCCCTGCTGCAAACCACAGAGGAGCTAAAGCATCACAATGAAACAAGTTGTAAGAATTTTATCATAAAGGCAAAATAACATAATGTATTCTACCCTCAATCTGAGAAATGGCTGAATCGTTTTAGCTGAAATTTCCTCCCAAAATACCTTCAGATTGAGGCTAACACCAGGCATGGAAAATTTCAACCCAAATGGTTAAAGTCTGACAAAGTTATAAGCAACTGAAAATAGGATCTTATAATAGGATATGTTGGGCAACCTTTAGGTCAGATATGGCTATCTGCATTGCCTATAATATCTTCATTATCAGGGCCTCAAATACTATTGTTATGGTTGCTATTAAAATACCTCAAAACGAATATCCCCATATTAACCTTCCCTTTTGTGGAAAAATACCTATAAACTAGTAACGTGAATTGAGAGTGCTCAGCACCTCATAAGGTGGCTCTTTGTGAATGGACTAATTACCTTGTCAGGCCTTGGCATTGACCCCGGCACATAGGAAACAAAATAAGATAGAAATGGCAAAGCAATGTGGAAACATGCTGGTATTTTACTAAAAGGCTTGCAGCTGAAGAACATAGATGCCACCTTTTTGTCTTTCAACATTATATACCAGTCCCCTTCCTACAGCCCCTTGAATTTTCTTCATTGCCTTCTGGACGGGGAGAAGGAGAAGGCAGAGAATCCAGAAGTAACAGCTGAATTCTCAAATCAAAACCCAATGAGCTGGAATACTCCCATCAAAATAGATGATGGCTCCTGTATTGAAAATCCTCTCCAAGAAATGGCTGGCTCCCAGAGTATGCTGGGGCAGCCAACCATCTCTTGGAACACAGTTGGTATAAACAAGTAACGATCCAAGGTTGCATCCATGCCAGACTTCCAGGTGTCAGCCAGATTTGTACATGCACCACTGGGATATTTAATCTCTGGCCCCTTGGCTCTATGAACACAGGCCTTTGCTCAAGGAGCAGCTCCACTCTAGCTCATCCAGTAAAGGGAAGTGACAGTAGTGGAGCAAAGATTTTAAAAAGTTCTTTGATGTGGCATAATTAAAGGGGGATGTGCCTAAGGGAGGAGACTACAGGGTGGTATTGCCAACAGCTGCCATTAGGAACAAAGCTCTTGTGGTAACAGCTTCACTGCTAGGAAATAACATGTACATGAGCCAGTCTGACATTCCAGCAAAGCACAAAAGCCACCACATGCCCTGGATGTCTAGGCCTGCCAGCCTGTCTGCTGTAGGTAAACGGTTGGATTTACCAACTGATGCCTTGGTTGATAGAACAGTGGAACGGTGTCAGGAGTGAGAGCACAAACAAACCCACATTGTTAAATGGAATCATATAAACATTTAACAAGCACGTCTGATCCAGGTTGTTCAGCAGTTGTTTGAGTTTCTTTATCTTGAAATACTAAAACTGGAATCTTTAGGGAATAAGAAGAAAATAGAGGGCACTGAGAAGCAGCATCCAACTCAGCGCGTATGCTTGGTTTACTGTACAGCACAAATTCCACCGACTCTGTCTGGATCTTTATTGTTTTCCCGTCATACAAATTTCCAATCTACAGCTCAAGAACAGCTTTAGTTCCAAAAAGAGCTGTGTACAAGATGATAAATTATTTGAAAATAAGATAAAGATGTAATGGGCCCAGTCTCACAGTACAATGAAAGGATATCACACTGAGTCCCAGAGTGGTCCCTTCTTGCGGTCTGATTCTAGCCCAATGAAGGCTCAGCTTGCTATAGAGTGATATTTATTTTTGGAGCGTACAGCTGCTTGGGCTACCAGATGGCAAAACTTACACTGACTCAGAAGGAGAGGTTCAGACACCCACAGTCAGAGCTGAAGTGTTGTGAAGGGATAGATTGAAGTGGTAGATTGAATAAATCAGCTGATCTGTGCCCTCTCTTCCAAAGGGGAGCCCAAAATTTTCCAAAAGGGATAGTCCTCCAAAGTGATTAAGCCATTTCCCCCTTCTCAAGTAGGAAAAGAGCATCCACCCCAATACTATCAGAAAGCACTCCATGTTCTTCTTTCCCCTACATGTGGGATTGTGGCTTTGAATTTTAGGTCAATCCAGACCACCTTTCATCTTCATCCATGCTTGACAAGAACACAAAAGGGCCTGGAGGATACATACAGGAGATCTATTAGCAGAACCACACAGTTGGACTCCAAACAAAAGTCTTAGATCCAAACACCTCTAAACTTTGGGCTGTTTGAAATCTAGACCTGAATTTTGCCACTGGCCCCAATCTTTATAACAGGTTGAACCAAAATCTCAGATCCAAACACTCCCAAACGTTGGGACAGATTCCAATACCTTTAGTGACATTGAGTAGCACCGTACTCCACAAAGAGTCCAAATCTAAGGGAAAGGGGACCAGAACCTGGCCGTCTTCAGCACTCTACTTCAGGATTCAGATCCGTGTTTTGCAACTAGGGTCTGTCCCTGAGCAATCCGGCTCATCTGGTTATACTTTTTCCCCTAATTAAGTTACACAGTTAGAACATGAATGAAATATTTCTGTAGTAAAAAAAGACATTAAAAGCCTTCTCCAATACATTATTGAAATTCATTTCAAAGTTGTAAAATTCAGGCTACGGTGTGATGTCATTTGCATGCACTAACTTTATTCTCACACTAGGCTGAATCAAACAAAGAGGGCTAATGAAGTATATGAAGGCAGCAGTGTTTTTTTGACTGGAATTAGCACTTTTAGTACTTTCTGTTAGAACAGATAATCATCTCATAAGCTTTTCCTTGATGTGCACTTTGATTCCATACATATAGGTTAACACCGGAACATGAATTAGTTAGTAATATGGTGAAAAAGCTCCCTAAAGTCAATGCTCCATTAATATTTAAAAATTCAAACAAAATTATTCTTTACACAGCCCTGTTTAATCTCATGCTTTGCCCTTGGAAGCTGAACCTAACTTCTGAAATGAAAACATCACGCAGAACCGCATGCTACAAATCTGACTTGGGCGCTCCTCATGCCCATTCAGGAACTTACACTAGAATCTGTGCACTTGATTCAGCAGAAAAGACCCCCGTCCTTCTGAATTACTTCAAGTACAGATACAGTCAGAAAAGCAACTGAGTAAAAATCATAGACTCATAGAAATATAGCACTGGAAAGAACCTTGAGTGGCCCCCTGCACTGAATCATGACCAAGTAAACCAAACCATCCCTGCCAGGTGTTTGTCCAACTTGTTCTTAAAAACCTGCAATGACGGGGATTCCACAACCTCCCTTGGAAGCCTATTCCAGAGCTTAACCTTTCCTCAGAGGTCATTTCTAAGCCTTTTATCATTTTTGTTGCTCTCCTCTGTACTCTGTCCAATTTGTCCACATTGTTGCTAAAGTGCCCAGAACTGGACACAGTACTCCAGCTGAGGCCTCACCAGTGTCAAGAGCTGAACAATTACCTCCCGTATTTCATATACGACACTCCCGATAATATACCCCAGAATGAGACTAATCTTTTTCGCAGATTCATCACATTGTTGACTCATATTCAATTTGTGATCCACTGCCACCCCCAGGTCCTTTCCAGTAGCACTTCCATCTAACCAAGAATTCCCCATTTTCATAGAATCATAGAATATCAGGGTTGGAAGGGACCTTAGTAGGTCATCTAGTCCAACCCCCTGCTCAAAGCAGGACCAATCCCCAATTTTTGCCCCAGATCCCCAAATGGCCCCCTCAAGGATTGAACTCACAACCCTGGGTTTAGCAGGCCAATGCTCAAACCACTGAGCTATCCCTCCCCCCATTTTGTAGTTGTGCATTTGATTTTTCCTTCCAAGTGCAGTACTTTGAACTTGTCTTTACTGAATTTCATCTTGTTCATTTCAGACCAATTCTCCTGTTTGTCAAGGTCATTTTGAACAATCCTCTCCTCCAAATGGTATCTTCTTGCCCATCATAATTGCTCCCTGTGAGTACATAGTGACTCAGAGACAAACATAAATGTTTCTTAGTTTTACTCCTGTTAACCCAGCAGAGGCTACACAGTTCTGGGAAAGTGAGCTGAATTCTATTCTGGCTCCTGTATCAGCAACAGAATTCTCAACTAAAAGTACCAACAGCAGAATTTTTACTACTAGTGACGATGAATGAGCCAAAGAGAACCCAGTTTCATTCTCATAACTCAGGTTGAACATGCAGGAATGGTAATTAGAAAAAAAATCTTTTCATTTGTAAAGTAAGCAAACGAAAAACTTAAGTTACTGAGAGACAATAAACATTAGCTGTTTTCCTGGGGTGATGCTTACATCAGATGGCCTAATTCAAACTTTTTGGACCTACACAAATCTTTAACTCGTTTGGTTTCATTACAGTGACCATCTATCTGTACCTTTAAAATCACTAACGCTTCAATCTCATGCATATCAAATAACTTAATAATGTGCATGTGTAGCCTTATAGAAACATCTCAGTTATAATATATAGGAAGCTGGCTGGGAATGTTGTTATTATTATATATACATGCACACACACAAAAAATAAGGGACATGTTTTTCAGAAAAAGAATTTCCTGTTTTCCAACCAGCACTAATTATATATTGTGACCTAATAGATAGAGGAGGGAACTGGAAGTTTTGACTTCCAAATTTGATTTCTGACTCTACAACCAACTCTGCGTGATCTTGGACAAGACCCTTAACCTCTCTGTGTCTCAGTTTGCTCATCTGTCGAATGTGGATAATACTTCTCCTTCCTCCCACTGGTGCTGTTAAGATTAATTGATTCCATGCTTGTAAAGACTTTCAGATCATAAGATGAAAAGTCTTACAGAAGTTCAAAGAATTCTATTTTACAACATTTATAAATAAATAAAACAAAACTGTATTTTTTAGATTTTATTTTTAATACAGACTTGGAACAGCCTGGTCTTAAATATGCTTCTCTCGTGGAAAATGGATTGGCTGCCAGGGCTATAGCCAATGTTTTCTCCCAGGTCAGTAGCTCTCCCTTGGTTAAGAAATGTGAGAATGTGGCTGTAGGCCAGATCTCTTCTGCAGAAAGGAAGCAGAGCACCAGGCCTCTGGCCAGTACTTACCAACAAAGTCTGCACTTTTCTCATAGAAAGCTAATAGGAAAATGCATCTGCAAGCCAATGAGTTTTGCACTGCTGAGAACTCTGCAGCTGTCCCACTAGGAAATTAACATGACACTGGGGCAGTGATTCGGACATAAGCTCAGAGGCCCTTCTGTATCTTGAGGAAAGGCAGACAAGGGGTTAATAACTTTGGCCCGTCTTGTACTTAATACAGGCTATAGCTCTGCCAGACAAATCACTTAAGGTAGAAGACAATTTTGGAGCTTACACTTCACTATAAAGCCAAAGATGGGAAGCCCGAGGTTCAGACCCAGGTTTCCTGACCTGGCTCAGTGTGTTTATTATATATTCTGCAGTACAGGGAGGAAGAACGATGACTGCTGTTTCTCAATCATGGCTATCTACCCCAGTTTGAGTTGTCTATATTATAATATTTTTCCTTGTCTGCAAACAGAAATAAAACCTTCTAACTATATTTAAGAACCATGTTGTAGCCTAAGCAATAAAGGAAGAAGGAGATGGCATTAGCTGGGCCAGCTGTAATTTTGAGCCTTTAAACGGTCACATAAGGCCGCTGGCAAGCAGTGATGGGTGCAGCTTGCAAAGTTTGTTGGATATACATGGCTCTGACAGCAGCAGCCGAAGACATTCGATGCTGCAAAGCTGAAAAAAGCGATTTCTGGGTTTGACTGGAGCCAGATGGAAAACTGTGATGAGGACTATAGTATCTTTGCTGACAAGTTGAGATGTTGCATAAAAGCAGCTGAAATTAAAAAGCTGAAGAAGGCGAAGGGAAGAATCTCGATTGAAATGAAAAGCTTGTTGGAGAAGCGGAGAAACATGAAAAGGAGCTCGGATAACAACCTCGAGTACTCCATTCTGTGCAAGCTTATACGGCGAAAACTGAAGGATGACTTTGAGAACTTCCGGAAAGAAAAGCTCCATAAAACAGCTGAATCACGCAAGAGCCTCAGGACATGCAAGCGGGAATTGATGCAGTATAGATTGAGCGTAACAGCATTGAAGAACAAGGATGGAGAGACAGTAATCGACAGAGCAGGGATGGAAGAGGTCTGCAAGGACTTCTATACAGAACTGTTCAAATCAAGAATCAACATCCCCCTCCCAACCCTCGAAGAGTCAGAAGAATGCGTCCCCCCAATAATTGTCAGCGAAGTCCGAAGCGCACTACACCAGATGAAGAAGGGAAAAGCTCCAGGCAAAGGTGGAATAACATCAGAAATGATTTATGCAGGAGGCGAAAAACTTTGGAAGGCCCTCGCTTTAAGATTCAGTTGATATCTTGAAGAAGGAAAAATACCATCAAGCTGGAAGGAGTCGAATACCATCTTGCTGCACAAGAAGGGTGATCGAGAAAATCTTAAGAACTACCGCCCTATATGCCTGCTCTCTCACATCTACAAGCTCTTCACAAAGGTGATAACGAATCGACTTTCGCAGAGTCTGGATGAACAACAGCCGAGAGAGCAGGCAGGGTTTCGAAGAAATTTCAAGACAATCGACTATATATTTACCCTTAGCCAGCTCCTAGAAAGAGCGAGGGAATACAAACTCCCGCTGTGCATTGCTTTTGTCGACTATGAAAAGGCCTTCGATAGCGTTGAGTTTAATGCAATATTAAAGGCGCTCGCAGAGCAGGGCATTAACACGCAGTACATTAGTTTGTTGAAGGAAGCGAATACTGGATGTACAACAGACATTACTCTCCTTGAAACTCCCCTCCGCATCCCAATCGAGAAAGGCGTAAAGCAAGGAGATACAATTTCACTGAAACTATTCACCGCCTGCCTTGAAATGGTTATGAACAAGATCAACTGGAGGAGTGGTGTCAACATAAACGGAGAGAGATTATCTCATCTCATATTTGCAGACGACATTGTACTAATTGCCGAAAGAACCAACCAACTGCAAAGCATGCTACGAAGACTCGACAAGAAAAGTAGTCAGGTCGGCCTGAAAATGAACCACTGCAAAACGAAATATATGCGATCAGACGTCTTACGAAAAGCCCGAATAACGGTAACAGGAGAAGACATCGAAGAAGTGGAACAGTACATATATTTGGGCCAAGAAGTTAATATGCACCAAGACCTGAACGGAGAACTCTCGCGAAGGATTCAGGCAGGATGGTGTGCGTTTAATTCCATCAAGGACGTCCTCAAAGGAAAAATTGACAAGACCACACGTAAAAATATTTTTAATTCAGCAGTGCTGCCAGCCATGCTGTATGGCAGTGAAACGTGGGCACTGATGAAGAGAGAAGAGCAACGGCTGTTGGTAGCTGAAAGGGCGATGGAACGAGCTATGTTGGGAATCTCCCTTCTGGATCGTATACCAAATGAAATCATCAGAGAACACAGCGGTGTGAAAGATATTGTCGTGGAAAGCAGACATAACAAGATGCGATGGGCGGGCCACACAGCACGGCTCACGGATAACAGGTGGACCGCAATCATTGCTGAGTGGTACCCGCGAGAACAGAAAAGACCCCCCGGTCGGCCTCCAAGAAGATGGGAAGATGACATCGTTAAACGTTTTGGACGAACGTGGAGAAGAAAGACAAGAGTGCGAGAAGAATGGCAGACGTGTTGTGATCGGCACAGTCTTAACGACAGCTGAAGTCCGATCGATCCAGGTGATCCAGGTGACATGGCTCTGAACCAAAACCCCAAACCCAAAGACCCCATAACTTTGGGAAAGTTCTGATCTTGATTTGAATCTGGACCTAGCACTTGGGTACATTTTCAATGTGGAAATTTGCATTTTGACTTGATTAAGTATCCCAAAGTTTGGCTGTGATTTGACTCTCTTTGATCTAGAAATTGGTCTTGAAAATTCAACAGGCGTTTTGTGGAAGGATTCACACGTGTGTAGGTGTGCGATATCTGGTACTGTTTGATTTCATCCAGATTAGAAATATCATGATGGTCTTACTTGAGGTACTTGGGTACTTCTGGCCCCATTCAAAAGTGGGAAGTAGAGAGGATTGTGAAAATTAAATTTACAAAGTTAACCACACTTTCCAAACCTCAAAACATAGTCAGATTTGGGGGTTTAGGTTAGGACTGGTTCTTATTTTATCCAAACCATTTGCTTATCTCTATTGGTAATCTTCTTTCTGCACTAATAGGTCAAATAGAAATTAGTGTGCTTTGTGCATGATAGATGGATAGTTAGACTGAGAAACTGCAATTGCAGGGAATTTCCTGGTATTTTTAATTAAGGGCTCATGTCTGCACTTACATGCATGCTTGAAGATAAGCATATGAACAGTTCCACTGAAATCGATTGCAAAACTGAGCACTAAACATGCGTTAACAGCAGAGGTGGCTGACAGTTCAGACCCAAACCTCCAGGCCGAACCCAATATAAATATTTTAGGTTCATAAAAATTGAGATAACTTTTCCCTCCATTGATTTTCATTTTTGAACCTTCTGCACTCTGGATCCAAAGAGTCCTGCACATTGTGGATTGGACAGTGCCCAATAACCGTGGGAACTAACAATAACAATGTGCTAAAGCACTCTCTGCCAGAGTCAGATAGACACAAGGGACAAGAGACCACATTTTTCCTGACTTTTTCCAGCTGGTTCAGAGAATTCAACTGAAATGCAGCCACTTTCTGAGAAACCAAGTGGAAATAGCTACTACGGAACTAGGCTGCCCCTCCTGCTCACATGGGAGAGTTTCAACCAATCAAGGACACAGAAGAAATACCTAGTGACTTGCACCATGAAAAACTGAGGGCCAGATTCTCTCCTGTGCCAAGAGCATAGGAGAGAGAATGGACCATCAGAGAGCCCATGCTGATTCTTAAACTGTCCTGGCCCTAGCCCAGGCTAAATTAGAGCAGGCCAGGGGGTGTTTCAATCTTACAATAACTAGTTATACAGGGTGACCAGGCTTCCAGTTTTCGACTGGAACACCCGGTCGAAAAGGTATCCTGGTGGCTCTGATCAGCACTGCTGACTGGGCCATTGACTGTCCGGTTGGCGGCGCCGCAGAGCAGGGGTGGGCTAGCCTCCATGCCGTGCAGCTCCCGGAAGCAGCAGCATGTCCCCCCTCCGGCTTCTAGGTGTAAAGGCAGCCAGAGGGCTCCGTGCGCTGCCACTCCCACACAAGCGCTGCCCCCGCAGCTTCCATTGGCCGGGAACTATGGCCAATGGGAGCTGCAGAGGTGCCTGCAGATGGGATAGCACACAGCCATGTGGCCGTGCCTCCGCATAGGAGCCAGAGGGCGGACTTGCTGCTGCTTCCGGGAGCCGCTTGAGGTAAGCACTGCCCAAAAGCTGCACCTCTGACCCCCTCCCAGGTCCCAACCCCCTGCCACAGCGCATATCCGCCTCCCACCTTCTGAACCCCTCAATCCCAGCCTGGAGCATTCTCCTGCACCCCTAACTCCTCATCCCCAGCCCCACAGCCTCAGTCAGAGCCCTAACCCACTCCCATACTCCAGCCGGGTGAAAATGAGCGACTGAGTGAGGGTGGGGAGACCGAGCGACAGAGGGAGGGGGGATGGAGTGAGCAGGGGCGGGGCCTCAGAGAAGGGGTGAGACATGTGTGGGGCCTTGGAGGAGGGGCGGGGCAAGGGTGTTTGGTTTTGTGCAAGTAGAAAGTTGGCAACCTAATAGCTATATGGTCCCTAAGGGAGCAGTTGAGAATTGACATAGTGGATTGAGAATTGACATTCCACCCGCTTTCCAGCTCTTCCCACCCCCAACATGCCCCTTCCCGCCTCCAACATGGCCTCTATGCCAAAGGCACAAGAACGGGGGAAGGATGGTCAGGGGGCCATGACCCGCCCCCCATTTTAACATGGGCATAATATCAGGGGGCAGAAAGTGGCATTGCCCCCCCAAACTGCAAGCCTTGGGCAGGCGCGAAGCAATCAGCTCCCCCACCGCTAAGCACAGCCTCTGCTAGTGCCAATCTGCGCATGCTCGAGGCTTGTAGTTTGGGGGGGCAACACCACCCCTTGTCCCCCAAACTATGCCCATGTTAAAAAGTGGGAGGACATAGCCCTCTTGGCCCCCAGTTCTGGTGCCGGTGGGCCCCCCACACACACACTTTTACTAAGGTTCAGGTATGCCAGGCAACGGGGAGCAGCTGGTGTAGAAGCAGGCTTTTCTGTCTTTATGCCAGCTGAGAATGCCTCTTTGCTAGACTGAGTGGCACAAAGGGGACAGATTGGGGCTGAGACTCAGCTCAGTCTTTACCACCCACAGTGGTTGAATGGACTGGACGTTGCAATATTGCCCATTCTAAGTATAAAGAATACTGCAAATACTGATGAAGCGGCAAATGTCATAGTACAGAAAACGCCCATATTTTAAAGCCGCCCACTGTAATTTCCCCCAGGTGACCCATCCCAACAAACCAGGCTCAGACTTGAAAATACACTGTGAATAGCGGCTGGATAGGGCAACAACGTTTGCAAAAAGCTTCTACAGGTGGCTTATGGACAAACCATTGCTGATTCACACACACACACGACTCAGTCCAAGGACGACTGAATATGGTTTGAGCCACACAGTTCACTATACCCCATGAGGAGCAAGTATCGGGATTAAAACTACAAGTGATGTATAATCCACAGTCAGTAAGGCTTTTGAAGGTGTGCAGATATCATTGATCTCACTGAAGCCCCTATCACATTATGATGGGCTGAATATAATGATATCAGCTGCACACGTCAGCTGGCACATGGAGCCTCTCCAGCTAGACTGAACTGCTGTCTTTTTCAGATCACTGAATTCATGCTGTAACCCAGAGGATTTTATTTAGAGCAAATCAACCCATTTCCCTTAGATCATCTTCTCCAAAGCATAGAAACACAGAAGTTCTTTTGGAAGCAATACATTTTTTTTTAAGGGTCTCTTTGTTAGGCACGTTCATTCTAGCATACACGTTGTCCACCAGCACCTTGTAAAACTATACTGGGCTTACTTGTTTTGTGTAAAGTGACACAACACAGCTGTCCGTCTACTGCCTCCTTTGCCTCGCATTGAAATGGTCCTTGGGTTGATTTTGAGCTGTGGAAAACCTCAATTACCTTTGTGATTAGTTTGTTAGCTTTAAAAATGGGGGGTTTTTCAGCTGCCTCTGAGAGTCTGTGCTGCTGCCTCTAATACTCTCTGATTGCGTTAGTGAATTAGCTGCATAATTTTTCTGTGTGGATTCTGAAGCAATTCACTCTGTTATAAGATTTGTGTGCATGTTTGCTGCATGGAAAGTTCTAGTCTGTGATTCAAATGCTGCCATCCAATTAGGCATAGACGTTTTCCTTTCAGTTTGGCAAAAACACCAGAATGATTTCCCAATGACACAGCTGCTTTATCTGCACAGAAACCCTCCAGATGCTCACACTGTCACACAAGAAATTCTTGCCTGGTCCAGGCTGTTGAAGGCTGTCCAGCAATGCTCCACTGATCCCAATAGCATTTACAAAATAAAGCTCAATCATATTCCCCAAAAGAAAAACAACATTTAAATAACATGAAAGTGGTGACACCGAGGAGGCACTGGTCAGGGCTGAGAACATCTGGACCCTCAAATTCATGACAACGAAGACCATTGGCGGGGGAGGCTCCAAGGGTGCCAGATGTTTTAGAGTTTTGCTGCTTTGTACTTAATTTCTGACAAAAATAAGGATTTGTTTTGTTTTTGGAAGGAAAGGACTGTAAGGGCTTCCAGCCCCTGATCCAAAGCCCATTGCAACCAAAGGGAGTGTTTTACTGACTGCCCTGACCTTTGGATCAGGCCCAAAGTAAGACAAAGTATCAGTGATAAAAAGTGTCTTTGGGAACACACAAATTAAAGGGATGCTGTCAACTTAATTAAGACCCCCAACTGTAGTGTTGGGAGAGCGGGGGAATCTAAATCCTTACTTTCTACATTGGTTTTAATTTTGCTTGTAATCCTTTCTCTTTGCTTCGAACATTTGTCACTGGTGTCCAGGACCCAAAGCCCGCAGGATGGAATGTGTTCATGAGCATACATGTGTGTGCATGTATATGACACAGCATGCAAGGAACAGCCATCACAGAAGTAGCTACCTGAACAGAGTTCTGAGTCAAGTGCTCAACAACCGGACGGCAGGCCCCTTGGGCAGCTGCCACCATGATGCCCCACAGTGAGATGAAGGGAAGAAGAAAATTCTGCCTGGACCCTTCCATGGTGATGTGAAGCAACTGCCGGGGAGGAGGAAGAAACCACTGGAGCCCCCTGAAGTGGGGGAGAAAGACCCCCACATCTGTTCCTCCAAAGTCACCTCTCAGTGGAGGGGTGAGTCAGCCAGCCACGCCACCAAAGACCTGTTCAGCTATAGCCAGGGGCAGCTCTAACAATTTTGCTGCCCCAAGCAGGGGCGGCAGCCCCACCCCCGACGCAGGCAGACGTAGTGGGGCCCCGCCCCCGACGCAGGCAGTCCCAGTCCGCGGCGGCAAGGGGAGGGCGACGGACCTGCTGCCCCATTGCCGCCGCGGCAGGCGAGAATGGGGCGGCAGTCCAAGTCCCGCGGTGGCAATGCGGCGGCGGGAAGAGCGGACCTGCCGCCAAATTGCCGCCGCGGGACTCAGACTGCTGCCCCATTCTCACCTGCCGCCCCAAGCATCAGCTTGGAAAGCTGGTGCCTGGAGCCGGCCCTGGCTACAGCTAGGGGACAATTTCCCTTCCCCACGTGCTGCTACTGCAGTGCCAAAGGAAATGGTTTTGGAGCATCCCCAAAACTTAAGATGGGAATTGATCAGGGATGGTCACTTGCTGTGGGAAGGGAGTGAGCATGTGTGGCAATTGGTCAAACCATGCAAGGGAAGCAGTAGAAAGGGGCACTGGAAAATACAGTTTTGTCTTAAGTTTATTTTAATTTTGGAGGGATTGGGAAGGAAATAGTTACTGACTGGGGCCCTGACTCAGTAAAGCACTTAAGCATGTGCTTAATTTAAAGCATGGTTCCATTAATTTCAATATATGCTTAAAATTAAACATGCACGCAAGTGCTGAGTCAGGGCTCGGAGGGTAAATGGGAGTAGGGGTGAAATACTGGACCAAATCTAAGCCTGATGCAACTCCACTGCTTGTACCAAGACTGAATTTGACCCACAGGGTATAAATGTGAGGATTTTTTATTTAAAAATATTTAATAGTAATATAACATTAAACAGATTTATTTACTAACATTCTCATTGCAGCATTTTATGCTTATGTACCCAATGATAAGTACCATATAAATGCTTAAATAGCTCTTTCTGCATATTCCCACCTCCATGAAACACAGTTCCTTCAAGAGGTAGAAAGAAAGGTAGCTTCCAAACCAGGAGTAACAGAATTCTGCATTTGAAGATCGCATGGCTCCCAGGGCAATGTATATGTGTTGATGTGAACTGGCTGTGACCAGAATACTAACGATACCAATTTCACTTTAGACCGGGGATTCTCAGGACAAATTTTTTGGTGGCCTCAGAGTGCGGCCACCAACTTGTGCTGGTGGCCGCTCTCACACTTTTTCCTAAAATACTCAATTAACATTAGGAAAACCAAATAAATATGCACATATACATGTCCAAATCATAATGTATTTATTGCTAGCTAGTAAGTCTGTTGTGAAAAGTGATATTAACAAACATACAAGTTTCACTTTTCACAGCTGCCTTACTCAGCCCTGGCAAGCCTGGGGACAAATTAAGCTCTGGATGGAGGGTCACAGGCAGCAATGGGGGGCCAGGGGAGATGGGGGTGGGGGACTGGAGCCTGAAGCCCTGCGACCAGAGCCTGCTTCCCCGCCACCCAGGGCTGAAGCCCAAAGCCTGACCCACCATTGCTGGGAAGATGGGAAGTCCACCGGCTGCCTGCTCCTCCACCATTGTGCCCCGGGTGTCTCCAAAGGAGGGCAGGGCCCAACCCCCGTGGGTGGCCCCCCCCCAGCAACCAACATCAGGGTGGTGCATTCAGACGCAAGCAGGAGGGGCCGTTGCTTTGCCTTCCCTCCTCCAATCACAGCCAAGAGGCTGTGGCCACAAGAAAAGCTCCTGGTGGCCACATTTGAGAAACACTGCTTTAGACCAAGCTCTCCTGGGCAGGATCCTTATGTTCTTGCATTTAGCAGTACAGCCCCACGCACATATGTAACACTGTAGAAATAAATAGTAATTCTCATTGTATCAGCAAAACCTGTTGTAATGCTAATGAAAGACAAATTAGCGAACAGATTTTATTTTAATTTTGTACTGATTTCTTTAGTTATAAAATGAAACATAAAACAGTTATTTCCAATTATGATTCTGAAGCTGACAGTGCCTCTTTATTTTACAGACACAGAGGTCATTCTGTTCCTTGTCTTGTTTCTGGAATGTATCATATGCAAACATATTCCTCTTATTAAGAAAGAGCATGATCTAATGAGAGAATTATCTAATGTACTGGGTTCAGGGACGAGAGCCAGGAATTTCTGATTTCTATTCTTTGATCTGACATGGTCAATGGCCAAACTTTCTCTGCCTTAGTTTCCTCATTTGCAAAATGGCAATAATCTGACAGGGGTGCTGTGTAGATCAGTTACTATTTGTTCAGTGCTTTGACCATGTGAAATGATACAAAAATGAAGTGTTATTATTTTATTAAATAATAGAAAAAGTTTTCTTTAAATTTATATGAAAATTATTTGCTTCTGGGAAGTTGTGTCTTGCACCATATAGAATTTTTAGTACTTTCAAGAACTATGTTGTGTGATAACTTTATGTTTTAACCTCATCATTAATTGATTTCTATGTTTGGTGTTAATGATGCAAACAATATTGTTTAATGCTTTGATGCTGCCTGACACATTATTGCTCTGGTCTGTGAAATGGGGTTGAAATTATAACTGTCTTTAAAAATCACTGCAGTGACCAAAACTCTGAAGTAAGACTTTTCCAAGCTCTGGTACTTGGGAAAAGTAATGTCATTTATTATACTACAATACGCCTCTGTAACAACTGTACACAGTACAGTTTGAAATAGTGTAACTGCCATGTCATCATAGTGGAATGTAGCATTTGTTTATAAGGGACTGTTTCAGGCAGAAACTCTGCAGTGAATCAGGGAAAGAGACTGAGTAGTTTTAGGCATAATACTGTTTTCCTTATTCCGATAAAGCCCCATGTTCAATGTAAGAAAAAAGTGACCCCTGCAATTCTTTACTACTGTCATATGCCAATAGGAGCAGAGGCTGGAGCAGTGTTTTGTTCAGGGGGGAGCCAGTGTCCGTTATGCTCTGAAAAGCAACAGTTGCACTCTTGCTATGGCACTCACCAGAGAGGTGGCAGATCCCCATTCAAATACCTTCCCATAGGACACAGGGGGGACTTGAACCAGTGGTCTCCCACATCCTAGGTGAGTGCTGTGCTCTAACCACCAAGCTAAAAAGAAAGCTGCCTTCTTCCCCCTCCTCTAGCTGTTCTGTGTGGAGTTAGGTGGTGTCTGAGCTTCCCTACCAGATTGGGCCCTGCATGCGAGTTCAGCCGAGGAACACCTATCTTTCGCCACTTTGTGGCTCTCTAGCAGAGATAGGTGCCTCCTTGCAGCCTGGACTTAGGCACTTATCTCTGTAAGAGGGGATGGGCTTAGCACACCCCTCTCATTGGCATCTTCTATTGGCTAGCTTATGCAGCTCCCCACCTAGAGTTCTGGCTTTTGTGGATCTCATTCTAACACTCGCGCCTCCCCCCCTCGATCTCCCGCCCTTCACTGTAGAGGAACCTACGTGTCTAACTCAGGCTTTCTGGATCACAGTGCTGTTCCTGTCATTTTCTAAGCACCTACATCTCTTTGTGGATCTAGGCCTTAGCATTTTTTTTATTATTATTATTATTTTTGGAGAGGGGAAGCTTCGATGGGTGCAAAGTAGGGAAACCATAAGGTTCATGGGTAATTAAATTCTCATAAAAACCAATATAAGCCTCACAGAACTGTGGTCCCTTGCTGAGAGAATATGGGCCCAGGCTAACAATAATAAGAAAGAAGCCTAATTTCATCAATGACTGGCTGAGCCACACACAGACTTTGGATCCAAAGAGCTGAAGTTCATAGATATTCTTAGCCAAGATTTGGGTTCAGGCTCATTTCTAATGTTCATATATCCAAACAATGCTGGCCTACTACTTCACTTGTCAGCTATCTAAGTAGCTTCAATGAAATGCTGCAGCCTCCAGTCTTTTCTGAACACCACCAACTTTCTATAGCTAAGGAATGGTGGGACTCCACTCAGAGCCCATCATGCCTCTTCATAAGAGGGCACCAATGTACCCAGATCTGTATCTGTTGTCGCTATAGCATTCCTAATCCCAGCCACCGTACTAGGGAGAGAGAGAAACTGGTACTAAGGCTAAACCCAGGACTCCTGCATGGCAGTGCAAAGCCGTATCAGCGGTATAGGGCTAACCATGCGTTCTCACATTTTAGTTTCTAGGCACTTTTTCTTGAAAACGCCACCACAATATGCTTCTGGGCTTCAGCTAGAAGTTTCTTCTGAAAAAGCTTGAGAAGGGTCTCAGCTAATTATAAAACATCTTTGGGAACAGAAATGCGGAGGCATCCTTCAGACCCATTGTTCTGACCTCATTTATTTCTTCAAGACAGGTGTCAATGGCACCACGGTCTGTCAGTGCTGATTTCACACTGCACCTGACATTTTTATCTTGTTTCTAATGGCTGTGGCAGTTCTTTGGGTTTTATCTGTGTTTTGAATGGACATAAGGAGCCAATGATTTTTATGAGAACATGCAGCAAAGTGATTCCAAGACAAAGAAAAAGACATTGTACTAAACAATTGCCCTAAAAAGATGCTCCGTTACACAGTTAGTTATGCACAGCAATGACCGTACAGTGCCTGTGGACTAGGGTCTTCTGAAAAGTACATTATTTTGATGATGCTCACTTGTTTTAGATGTCTTGTTCTGTATCTTCAATAATAGCACCATTATTAATCAATCCAAAATGTAAATTACCCAACAGATGAAGTAGATGGCTGGGTTATAAAAGTAGCTTTTTTCCAGGTGTTGCAGATTACCAGCAACTTTTTCTTTGCCTTTGCAAGTAGTTTCAGTAAATCATTGGGTTGTTTATTTCAAAACAACTGTTTGTGGATAATCCTTAGTTTCTGTTAAGTCTTTATACAGATATATGTTTTTGTCTGAAATTTCGTATGTATTTTTAAAGACAGAAATAAGCTTCATGTCTAAATCCTTATACTTTAGAATTGTTTAAACCACTTAACTGTAGACCTTTTAAAAACTATCAAGGTCTACCCCACTTATGGTCATGTGGCTCATTCCATACCCACACTGACCCATGTCATTGCCTTTATGGCATTGTTCAGGGATAAACATTGTTCTTTCCAGATGTCCTTGACTAGATATTCATCTCTTCCCCCACTTCTGACTCAGTCTCCTCCGAGATTAGAATTCAGTTTCTTTCACTTCAAAGTGCCTCAACACGGTTATCCTAAATTTAACAATCTTCACATCCAATACAGAAGAAAAGCACAAAATGAAAGACAGCTAATAAAACTACATTTAGTGGGTCTCTAGGAAAAGTGCTCTCAGCTGGCCCCAAAACTTAGTTATAGAATATTGGTTAAGTAAGATGAAATCCTTATATGGTAGAAAGACCTTTTAGTGGCTTGCAGCTGAATTCCTGTTTACGCGTCCAAAGGTTTGTGAGATGCATGGGAGCAGTTCATACAGAGCTATTGTTTCAAGTGGTTTATTTATGGTTAGGGTGACCAGATGTCCCATTTTTAAAGGGACAGTCCTGTTTTTGGGGACTTTTTCTTATATAGGCGCCTATTACCCCCGTCCCACTTTTCACAGTTGCTATCTGGTCACCCTATGTATGGTCCATGTTTTGAAGGTAATCACTGCACTGCAAGGGTAAGAGACGTCTGTAAAGTCTCAAATTCTAGCACTTCTCACATAAGAGTTCCAGGGTGGTTTTCTGTGATTTATTACAGGAAATACATTTTAATTGCCTTCCCCTCCAAAAAAAACCCACCACCACAATTTAGTAACGTAAGTTGATTAACTTCTTACATTGCCTTTCTCAAACCAGTTTGGTTTGACTTAAGTATGTTCTCCCAACCCACAACGGGTATCAATAACAGGCAAGACCCAGTGCAGAATGTGATCATATGTAAATACAAGTGGGCTGATTTAGAGAAGTATTTAATACACACAATTTCCATCAAAGAACATGGGAATAGGAGGTGCTCAACAACTTTGAAAAATCAGACTACTTTTAGTTAGGTGCCTAAATATGGATTTTGGAGCCTGATTTTAAGCACCCAAATTTAAAATTTTTGGCAGTAGTCTGGTCTACACTTAAGTGCTAGGTTTGTAGGGATATTAAAGAAGGTACTGAAAGTGATTCCCCAAGTGAAAGTAACTCCCCATAATTTGTCCCCCACAATTTAAACCTCATAGCATTACCAAGTAAAAGATCTCATGGATCCCTTGTTAAGCTTACAAGCTACTGTCTGTGTAAACCATTGATTGTATCTGTTCTCAGAAAGATATTGTATTGCTATGAGAAACTTGCAAACAAGTTATTTGACTTTGTTCTTTATGCATGCCCCCTTTGTACCTAGAAACAGCATAGAAAGACCCCCACCCTCTTTGATTAAAGAGCAGGGAGTCTCAAATAAATTAGTACATGCCCCGAAAGTGGTGGAGACAGTATGTATGTGGATGGATGCTTGGTGTAGATAATGAATGAATGATCAGGGAGGTGCCAGCCTAGGAATTCAGTGACCATCGGCTGAAGGCGGCATCAAGTGGGAATGATGCATCAAGTGGGAATGACCAGACAGCCCCTGGAGGGTAAACTGGGATCCACCCGATCATCTCAAAGGATGGGAAAAACAAGATAACATATGACAGCACAGAGCCATCAGGAATGTGCTATCTGCTGATTGATTCAGCAACAGCATGATGAAGCAATTCCCATAGACTGACATAGGAATAAATCCCTAATAAGTACAGAACCAAAAGACTAAGCGCTTTGACTACACTGGCGCTTTACTGCGCTGCAACTTTCTCGCTCAGGGGTGTGAAAAAACACACCCCTGAGCGCAGCAAGTTACAGCGCAGTAAAGTGCCAGTGTAGTCAGTGCCCCAGCACTGGGAGCCGTGCTCCCAGCGCTGTAAGCTATTCCCCTCATGGAAGTGGAGTACCTGCAGCGCTGGGAGAGCTCTCTCCTAGCGCTGGCGCGCGACCACACTTGCACTTCAAAGCGCTGCCGTGGTAGCGCTGCCGTGGTAGCGCTGCCGTGGCAGTGCTTTGAAGTTTCAAAGCCTAAGAGCTTTGAGTCTGGTTCTGCACCCACCCTCCAGGAGCATCAGATGAATCTGACAAGGACTCAGCTCCACCCTCATGCCCAGGTTACCTGGCCAGTAACTTGGCATGAGCAACTTCTAGGCTGGTAACTATGACATCTATGCAGAACCTGTGTGTGTGTGTGTGTGTGTGTGTGAATGAATGTGAAACTGATTCTTTTTGTATTTACAATAAATGTGACATTTTGTCTTATCCCCTTTAATAAGACCCTGCTGGTTTTTATTTTATTGGTATAACAGGTTGACTCAGCTACATCACTCAGGGTGTGAAAAATCAACTCCTGAGTGATATAGTTAAACTGACCTAATCCTTGGTGTAGACAGTGATAAGTCAACAGAAGAATTCGACCATCTACCTAGCTACAGCCTCTTGGAGAAGTGGATTACCTACACTGACAGGAGAATTCCTTCCATTGGTGGAGGTAGTGTCCACACTGAAGCACTACAGCTGTGCCGCTCAGCCCTGAAGCTGTGCTGCTGTAGCACTTCAAATGTAGACAAGCCCTAAGTCGCTCACCCTTGCAGTTGCAGTGATTACCTTCAAAACATGCACTATCTTGTGAGATTTTGCAGATTTTCTATAAAATTTAGTCTAGCATCAGTGTAGGCAGATTATAATAAGATAATAAACTGTTCTGAATGAGCTTTTACCTCTTATTAAAATGTAAGAGCTGGGTCAGGTAGGATAGGAAACAAATTTATAACTCCCCACAGAAATTCTGTCGATTGGAGGGAAGGGAAACCCTGCGGATTTTTCCAAAATTACCTGAAAGTTTCCATCGGCCTTAGCTCTGGCTCAGCTTCAGTCATCATCTAGGAAGCTCTAGGCCAATGTTTACTGTACACAATAGAAAAATCTGTAGTGGGACAGAACTGGAACCTGACAGGGAAGGATATCTAATAAAAGTGAAATGCTGATCTGGATTGTTTTGGTTTAATTTAACCTTTGGTGGGGGACTGCCGAGGGGAATGTCAATCTGCAGAGAATGCAGCTTTATTTCAAACCATAAGATGGCGATAGAAGAGTGCTCTGTACATAGTGAAACCAATATAAAATGTCTAATCAAGGAATGTGGAACTGTTTCTTGTCTCTCTGTCTGTGACACCCTACATAAGCCACGTTTGCTTTGCCTATTCCTCAGGGCTTGTTTGCTAAACTCATCAAGAATGAAATGGCTTGTTCATTATATTTTAATTCAGCTAAAATTAGCATGCATCACATAGAAATCTGAATTACTTTCCAGGCCATGTTGGATGAAAACCTATGTGTTGTGTGCTCTATGATGTTTTAGTACTGTTTGTATTAATAGTTATGACAATTGTTCAATGTTGGGGTTAAGTTATGTCCTCTTGGACATTTTTGCATGCTTTGCGCTATGGGTGGAAAAAACTGACAGACTCTTGTGTGAAATCCAGTTCCAGCTGGAGTCGCTGTGGAACTTTGGCACCCTGGTTCTTGTAAAAAGGATTCCACGACTGTTAGCCGTCGCTGTCCATCTGAGAGGCAGTCGAGTGCGGTTCCTTTGCGCGGCAACGGACCAAGAGACCAGCGTTGTCAAGGAGGGTGTATACCATCTAATTAGGGTGACCAGACAGCAAATGTGAAAAATCAGGACAGGGGGTGGGGGGTAATAGGAGCTTATATAAGAAAAAGACCCCAAAATCGGGACTATCCCTATAAAAACAGGACATCTGGTCACCCGACATCTAATTGAACTTATCTGTCCGGTATCCTCCTGGTTCCGGATCCAGTCTGATCCTGTGTTCCTCTCGCCTCGGTTCAAAATCGGTCATCAGGCCATTTGAGGGCCAGGGCCCTCCGAACGCCAGCTACGAAAAAAACAGCATTTTAACATCATTTGTCCAGAAGCCTCTGACAGAATAGAATATTGGGGTGTTTTGGTTTCCTTTATTTTACTTGTTACCTCGGGAGTGCCCGGGTTTAATACCCCTAGGGGCAACCACAACTGTTTGTTATCGGTTTATGGTTAATAGTTTTCCCCTTTTCTATCTTTGTTGCTATTCCCAAATAAACTGTTTGTGTTTTCGAAGAGCTTTCTCTCCTCTTCTTTCCCTGCATAAACACGTACATAGGTGGGAGGAGTGGACCGGATAGATACTTCACAGGTGACAGACCCTGGGCTGGATGCCGGTGAAAAAGACCTGTCTACTGTAATTGGGGGTTTCTCCCTTTTATTTCACCACCTCTCTTATCCCCATTACAGCAGAGACACAGGAAAAATGTATGGTTTTTTAAAATTTAATTAATTATTATCACTGCCTTCCACACACTCAACTTGTATGCCTTTAACTATACCAGCATAGTTAAAGGAAGAACAACTCCTCAGGTGTGGATGCAGTTATAACAGTAGAGCTTATTCCTGTGTGGGAACTGCAAACAACCAGTATAACTGCCCACATGTGGGGTTGTATTGTTATGCTTATATCTTTTTTTTTTTTAAATCACACCCCTAACATAGTTATACTTGTACAAAAACTGGGTATAAACCAGGTCTACTTCATTCAAAGATAGTAATTACTCTGGATTGGAACTTGCTTGACTTTGAAGCTGTGAATCTTTAGCTAGATAAAATGGAGTTATTTCTTATACACACACATAATAAATAAAAAATTCTATTTTTAATTGTTATTAATAACCACCAGAATGATGCACTACACCCCAAAATTATTAGAATGTGGGAAAATGTTCAAAATCCTTTGCTAAATTTCAAAGACAATCATTCAAGTGAGATTAATGGGGAAAAGAGGCATGAGGTCTGGTGGCTAGGGGAGGGTCCTGGGGTTGGAGTCAAGATCCCAAGGTTCAAGTCCTGACTCTGCCACTGACGTCCCTTGTTGAGCCACCTCCCCTCAGTTTATCTGCCTTGTCTAGTTAGACTGTAAACTCCTCAAGGCAGGCACTGTAGCTTACTACAGGTATGTAAAGTGTCGGCTCTGATCTTAGTTGGGGCTTCTAGATTCTACCATAATATAAATAAATAATAAAACATGGTATGGGGGAAGGGTAATAAACATGGGGCACCTGCTGTTTAGATAGGAGAGCACCTTAGTTAACCTAACACACTGGTCTCCAAAGCACTAAGCTCTGAAGTAGTCTGGGGCTAGCCCAGTAATATGTTTATCTGAGGCCTTTGGCAGTTATTTGAGCTGTCTTTGATTAGCTCAGTCTAGGAGCCCAGGTTTGCTGACAGAAATGAGACTGTTCCTGCTCACATAAAGAAGCTGCAAACAAGGACAGGATACCTAGAAACACAGGCAGTTCAATGGCAGGGCTGACAACTTTTCACACTGGACCTGTCTGTCACATTGTAAATACCATAAATCCCTAAAGCAGGCACGCATGCCTCCAAATGATCGGCCTTCTGACGAATCTCTCTGTATGTCAGCAGTCTGAAAGCTAATAATAGAGCAAGGCTCTGGAACTTGCCCAGTCTCTTGACACAGTAGGAAAGGAGTTGTCAGCCCTCACTGGTTGAAGCACACATTCCATTAGTACATCAAAAATGTCAGGAACTACAGAGGAAGCATCACAGAAATCCAAACTGTGTGTTCTCTGTTTCATTTTAAAATTCCATGTTTATTCTTTCTGCAGATTCTAGATAAGTTCTCTATGTGCTGTAAGCCCTAATAGTATATGCTATTAATTAAATGGACTTTTGGACTAGTGTTTACAATTAGGGTCTGGCATCAGGAAATCATTATTCCCTGTGTGAAATCAGGGCCGGCTCCAGCTTTTCGGCCGTCCCAAGTAAAAAAAAAAAAAGGCCACCGCCGAAGTGTCAAAGCAAAACCCCCCCAAAAAACAGCTGCCCCAGAATCCCCGGACTGCCGCCCCTTACAGGGCGCCGCCCCAGGCACGTGCTTTGCCATCTGGTGCCTGGAGCCGGCCCTGTGTGAAATGGTTAATAGAGTTTGTTAAATAGGTGAAGTGCTGTTCAGTGGTTAGAGCGGGGAATTAGGAGTCAGGACTCCTTCTAGGGTCCAATACTTTCACCATTGTGGCAGCAGCATAACCCGGGATTCTGTCACTAGCTGTGCTAAAAATTCGTTAAAGCCCAGTCTACTTTAGGAAATCTATCCACTTCTCACAATAGGCAAAGCTGATGCAGTGCTGAAAACAGATAAGTGCAAGCATAGATGGGACCCCGCTATGTTCAGCACCATTTCAGAAACGGTGATACAGCCTATAATGCTAAATACAGTTTAGGCCTATCTCCACAGTTGCACCACAGTCATTAGCACTGGGGCTAGCCCCAACAACCCTGTCCCGAGCTGCTTGCCCAAGCTCTGCCTGCCACCCGCGTGAGGCTGGGGCTCCTGCCTCCCCCTTCCACATGGCTGCTATCACCACTCACATGTTCCTCTGCACCCTGCTTTTGCCAAAAAAAATTTGGAGAGCCGGGATAGGGCTTAAAAAAGGGACTGTCCCAGGCAAAATGGGATATATGGGCACTGTAGTATTAATGTTTCATTTTCAATTTAAATTTATAACAAAAAACTAAATGGAATTCCCCCCCCAAAACAATTTAACAACTAGATCTAGTTGGAACACAACTAAACTAGCAACACCATATATAACTAATTGATTACTTGGGCAGGGAGAGATGAGGGAATTGAGGAGGGGTAGTGAAATCCCTATCTTTGCTACAGCTGTTATGAACAACACGTAGAAGCAGGGTACAGGTACCCAACAGCATGTTCCTGTTACCAACAAGAACCAGCAGCAGCCTCAAGGGGGGCAGCCAGAGCCACCAGCAAAGGCTGACAATACTCTGAAATAGCCTGGGAGCCACGGGCAGGCTCCTGCCCACATTGGGCTGCAGTCAGGCCAAGCGCACACCCCCTTGGCCCCAGGGGCAGCACTGCAGGGCACAGCAGTACAGCTGCAACACTTGCTAAATGCTTGTCATCAATTGGCTAGTGGCTTTTAGCAAGTCACTTAAACTCCTGAGCCTCATACACTAAGCCCTGGTCTACACTACAAACTTAGGTCCATATAAATACGTCGCTCTTGGGTGTGGAAAATCCACACCACTGAGCAATACAGCTATACCTACCTAACGCCCAGTATAGCAAGTGCTATGTCAAGGGGAGGGCTTCTGTTGTCATAGCTACTGCCTCTCAGGGAGGTGGAGTACCTATGCCAGGAGGTACAGGGGCGGCTCCAGGCACCAGCGCAGCAAGTGCATGCCTGGGATGGCAAGCCGCGAGAGGCGGCGCTCTTGCCTGCCGGCGCCCCGGCCGGGGCAGCGGGGCCGCGGGCATGCCGCCCTCCCCGCCGGCACCCCAGCCCTGAGGAGGTAGCATCTTCACTAAGTGCTACAGCGGTGCAGCTGCACTGCTGCAGCACTTTCAGTGTAGACGAGCCCTAAGCTTTTTCTTATGATCCATCACTGCACTACCATCATTTTATCTTCACTGATGACAATGCTAGTGGAGACAGGGCTCCAGACAGCTGCGGCATTTTAAGCACCACATTATCTAATCCAGCTCAGGGCAAGTCTGCAGAACACGGTGCTTAAAATGCTGCTGGTTACTAGTCCTCCTGAGAACACAGACTTACCAGAGGCGCAGACTTTCTGAGTTCATGAGGGGTGCTCAACCCCAGCTTTGCCCCAGGCCCCGCTCCCACTCCCACTCCACCCCTACCCCCAAGCTCCCACCCCTGCTCCGCCTCTTCCCGCCCCACCTCTTCCTGCCCCATTCCACTCCCCCCTCCTGCCCACCACTGAACAGCCGATCGTGGCAGGCGGGAGGCACTTGGAGGGAGGAGGAGCTGATCGCTGGGGCCCGCTCCTGGATGCTGAGCACCCACTATATTTTTCCCATGGGTGCTCCAGCCCCAGAGCACCCACTGAGTCGGCGCCTATGGCTCTTACTACCAATAGTGGAACTGAAACAGTAGTACAATGGCAGGAGATTTTAGAAAACAAATCCTTATAGAGAAAAGGTCCATGTTACCTCATTTTTGGCCTGGCCTAAGCAGCAAATTACAGTACAGTCTGTTTCATCAGACAGTTTTAAGACGTGGAGGATTTGCCACAAGAGACTGAATACAGGATGAAAAAATTCACTCTCATAGAAGCACAACTTGGATCTTAACCAAGATCCCAGAGAAAAGGGTCAGAGTTTTCCCACTCTGTACATTTATGGTATTATTGTCCTATACTAGGCTTCACTGACAAACAGACTCCCACTGGGAAGGACAAACTGGTGTAAACGTTTACCAAAAGTTCAATTTCATAGCAGAGTTTCTGCTAAGATATTTTCCCATGGAAGAAACAAACAGATGAGAGCGAACGAGAACACAAGAGCAAGACACAGCGAGTGGGACAGAAAGTTCTTTTACAAACCATGTTCCTGTTGTGATTTGTGGAGGAAAACAAACCCAAACAACAAAACAAACAACATAAAAGAGGCCAGAACTATCAACTACAGGCCCTTGTTCCCCTTCCTGTTTCCAGCAGTAGGACAGCAAGTTACAGAATTGTCGACATTAACCACAGAAAACATCATTAACAGGCCCCAAAAAATCAGGAAGTTGGAATAAAAGTCATGAGGTGTTTTAAAAACCAACAACTCTGGGGTTCTTTTTATTTTCCTGTTGGGTTTTGAGCCTCCAGGGTTCACATTTTCAAGCTTTGCTCTGCAACCATAAGGGCCTGAAACCCGTTTTTTTTTTTTTTATTAAAGTGAAAGCTGATATTTGTTTGCCCTGTTGTTGTAGCCATGTTGGTCCCAGCTGTAAGAGAGAGAAGCTGTGTGAGGCAATATCTTTTAATGGACAACTTCTGTTGCTGAGAGAGGCAAGCTTTTGAACCACACAGAGTTCTTGAGGCTGAGATTTTTATGTATTAACATGACTTCAGCAGCTGGGGCTTTAAGAAAAACACCAAAAGTTGTGAGATGCCTAATAAAATTGCAGGCTGACAACACAAGTTATGTAGATATACAACAAAGACAAAAGTGATAACAGTCACAGGACAGTTAGCCTCATTCTGATCCAAGACAACATCTCCACAACCACACTCACATAACAGCAGTGTAGGACCATTGATTTAGATTAAATGCAAAAGTACTACTTTTGCCTAACATACCCCTGCCCCCAATCACAACCTTCGTTTCCCTTGTGCTTCCTTCCATGTTGTCCCTTACACTTGGAACACCAATTTTCATCCCCCAAGCACCCTCTTGCTGATTTGTAGCACTCCTCAAAAGTCAGCTCATTAAGCCATCCTTCCTGCCCTATGCTCATTATCACCCCTTTCTTGAGCCATTGTCCTGTCTTATCTAGGTAAAATACTCTGTATCATTCATTTTCACACACACACACACACACACACACACTACAGCTGCAAAGTCAAGCACTCAAAAATTAGGACATGCCAGAATTAAGGTTGCACAGGCAACCTTAATTCAACCCACTTATGCATATGTACTAGGATTAGGCTGACCATATTTCCTTGAGACAAAAACGGGACATTGGGATGGCAAAAACGGGACGGGGAGACAAGGGGCAGCCACAACAAGCCGCCCCTCGTCTCCCCGCTCAGCAGCTCGGCGGGGAGACAAGGGGCAGCCGCAAAAAGCCGCCCCTCGTCTCCCCGCTCAGCAGCTCGGTGGGGAGACGAGGGGCAGCCGCAACAAGCCAGCGTTCAGTTTTTTACAAAAAAATAAAAACTATATATAGTTTATTAAAAACGGGACAAAATTGACATTTATATTAAAACGACGGGACGGTCGGGAAATATGAAAAAACGGTACTGTCCCGTTTAAAACGGTACGTATGGTCAGCCTAACTAGGATACAATTGTTAGTTACATGATCATGTACTATTTTTTCACAGGACTCCTTCCTCATTCAGTGCCCAGGATGGATGGGGCTCACTGAATGAGCTGTGATTCAATATTTTGTTTTATCCTCATTGTTCAATGGGTGGCCCCAGGCCATGTTTACTGCACACTGTTCAAATGCTGCTGTGAAGACAGAATTATTAACTTCCTCCTGGAAATTTCTTTGGTGCTCATCACTGTGATATATCCGGCCTTCATGAACATCAATCATTTATTTTCACAGCACCTCTGTGAAGTGATATTGTTATTCTGAGACACAGAGATTAACATCAAATGTCCACCAATTTGGGGTGTTTGATTTGAGGGCCTGACTTGTCAGAGCACTCAGCATTATGCAGCATTTAAATGTTCAAAGCACAGCTCCCATAGATTTCAATTGCAGCTGTGAGTGATCAACGCTTTTGCAGATCCAGAACACACAATTAGTGGCTACCTATGAAAGGTTTGGTGTAAGTGACTTGCCCTGCATCACACAGCAACTTTGTGACACAGATAGGGATAGAATCCAGTTCTCCAGGGCAGTATTGAACTGCCTTAACCATGAGACCCTCCTCCTCTTCCTGTGATCCCATCTCACTCACTACGCACCTTCCGACTACTGCAACAAATAAGGCAAGAATCCTACAGACAACCAGCCTCCTTGACTACACAACCCTGATTCAAACCCAGGACATGTCTCCCGTGGCAGCATGGTGCCTCACTGAAGTCACTAGAGCATCAGTTAGGCACAGAAGCCCATTGCACAGCTATCACTGCAGAGCCAAAGCCCCAATATGTCCTGGGTTCAGTGTTTTCCCCATGTATTGAAACTGGGGGGAGGGGGGAGACGAATTTGAATTTACAGGGGGGTGAGGGCCCGGGGTGAAACCGTGAGGGCAAAAGTGGGCTGTGTGGCACCATAGTAAAAACTGAAAAAAATATTTGATAGAACACACATCACATAAATTAAAGTTGGCTACTCAAGCCTTGTATGAAGCACTACATCTTCCTTGGCTTCTTGTAATTGTGCACAATTCTGTTAATGAACTTCTCAATACAGTGCATTTGTCTTTGGTGGCTTTTCATATGTCCAATCCTTCCAGTCCTTCAATTGATATGCTCATTAGTTCAGTCACATGACTGGGCAGAAGGCGACTTCTTTCAGAACACAAAATTCTATTCAATGACAAAAAAGAACACTCAGGTGTAGCTGTTGGGAGTAGCAAGGGATGAATTCCTACTTCTTTCATCCCAGGAAACAGCACAAAGATCGGGTCAAGCCACTAGAGATGATAAAAAAGAAGTTGAAGTCAAATCTTCATTCATTTGTCGTATGATATTCCACTCTGTGTTCAAATTCTTTATTCTGTCCTGATCACATGGCAGCCCCATTGCCGATAGGGCCTCACTCAACTCTCAGGCCAGGTCTACACTAGGGGGGTGGGGAGGTCGACCTATGATGCGTAGCTGAAGTCGGCGTATCGTAGGTCAACTTACCTGGCCGTGAGGATGGTGGCGAGTCGACCACTGCCACTCCCCCGTCGACTCCGCTTCCGCCTCTCGCGGCGGTGGAGTTCCAGAGTCAACAGGGAGCGCGTTCAGGGATCGATCACTAGCCACCGATCTGGCGGGTAGTGAAGACGTACCCTCAGTGTTTTATCAGACAGGCATCTGTAAAAGCTACGTACAGGTTGAGCAGAATCCAGAAATCGCTGTTGTAGATTTGTAAGAATCAAGTCTGTGTACTTTTTCAGCTGGCTTAACAAACACTTCTTGTCCTCTTCACTTAAGGAGTCAATATAAGTGCATTCGTTAGTCAACTTCTCGATTGAAGACTTTGCTTCTTCCAGTCTGTTTTCAATAGATATCTGTCTGATTGATCCAAGTGTAGCTTCTATTGCTGGACAAAGATCTACTATTGTTGTAGCAGATGCCTGAATGGCATTGTTTAACAACCCAAGTGATTTCAACAGTAGACTTACAAGAAAGAGAATGGCACTTATCTTCTCTGAACGTAGCAGCAATGTAGTCCACCAGCCTCACTACTTAGATCCATCCCATCTCAGTAGATGCTTTCCAAAGCCAGTAATAACAGTTGCAATAATTTTAAGGCAACAGCCAAGGATTGCTCATGAGAAAGCCAGTGGGTTTTCCCAGGTTGGACTAATTCAATCCTCTGTTTTTTCCAAGTCTTTTTGAACTCTTGCAGGAAAAAAAAAAGAGTACAATGAAGACATTAAATGTATGGCTTTTTAAAAATTGTCTCTTGAACATAGAATATCAAGGTTGGAAGGGACCTTTGGAGGTCATCTAGTCCAACCCCCTGCTCAAAGCAGGACCAAACCCCAATTTTTGCCCCAGATCCCTAAATGGCCCCCTCAAGGATTGAACTCACAACGCTGGGTTTAGTAGGCCAATGCTCAAACCACTGAGCTATCCCTCCCTCTGGAAGGAATTCTGCAGTTCGTACTAGCACTAGCTGAAGAAGATGGCCTCTGCAGTGTGCATAGGAGAGATGCACCATCTTCTGTAACTTCAATAAATGGGAAAACTTTGACCGACAAACATTGGGAACTGCCTTGAGGTTGTGCACACAGTTTCTTCAGTAGATAGCTGTATTTGTGCTTTGGGCTGTTCAGATGTAGACACCACTTGAACATTCAGCTGACATGTTAGTATATTCTTAGTATGTTCTTCATATTGGTTGTTTTTTTATGCCTTTGAGTGGAAAAAATTGTTTTTTGTCTTCACTTTGACCTGCAACTATAAAACTGATATGAATAAATTAAATGTTTTCTTAGGATAGTGCAAATTTAACATAACGATAATGCAAATTATACCAAATCACATAAAAGTTTTAGATTTCTAAAACAAAAAATTAAAAATGTATTTAATTTAAATTGACTTTTGAAAAAATTATAATAATTAAAATGTTTAATACAGAAATTCCCCAAGATAATGACCTCTGGAGGTAGCAATGATGCGAGATAATAACCTTGGCAAATAATGCATTTTAAAAATCTTGGCCTACTAGGAAAGTATGTTTCCCAGTCACAAGTCTAGCATTATGGAGCAAAGTCACTAAAACATAGTCCAACAGACAAATGTTCCTTTTATATACCACTCCTCAGTTGTTGTCCTTGGTCAATGGAGACCCAGAGTTCAGAGATGCTTTTGCAAGATGCTTTCGCCTCCCACTTGGGGGGAAGGGGAGCAGGGGGAAGGGAAGGCACCTTGCTCATTCCTCCAGCTGCTGTTGTTCATCATGCTACTGTTCCGTCATCTGCTCCATCGCCAATGGCCCTGCATCACCACCTTCTGCTGCCACCTGTCTCTCTACTGTGACCTCTGTGAGTTGGTCTCTTGAGGTTCCACCTAGCTCTCAATGATTTCAGCTCTCAGTTGGGGAACCTCACTGCAGTGCAGGCTGGGCTGCATCTTCCATAGAAATCCTGTCTCAGAGCAGGCCTAAGCACTTAGACTTGGTTAGCAGTAATTTCAGCTCTAGTTGTCACTTAACAAAACAAAAGACTCCAATGGAGCCTAATCAGCTCTATCTTTAAACAGGAAAGAGTGGGAGTCCAATGGTGCCTGTAACCAGTGGTATCTTAGACAGAGCCCACACCACCAGGCAAAACACCTATCCTCACTCTCAACTGGAATCTGGCATCCAAACCCCCTGCTTAGCGAGTTCAGTTCAATTGAGGGTGACTCCCTCAATTGGGAGAGGCTAAATACAATCCTGCTGCCCTTTACTCATACAATAAGGATAACCACATTTTATTACCCCTGCATTCAATTTAAATTTTTTTATTAACGCTAATGCTAAAATTATCTAATACACATGTTAAAGAAAGAGTTTCATTCATCTGGGTATAATGCTTAAATTATTCAAAAGTACAAAGTTTGGTTTAAAAAGTCATAAGATACATATAGTACATAATCTTCAATATCCCAAATTAAGGTTAATAAATGTAATAATACAGTTTAAATATTAGCATCCAAATATTCAGATACGTCACTAATAAAAAGTTATACTAAGTGTAACTTGTTGAAAGCAAAAAGTGATTTGTAACCCAACTAGGGTGACCAGATGTCCCGATTTTAGGGTCTTTTTCTTATATAGGCTCCTATTACCCCCACCCCCCACCCCGATTTTTCACACTTGCTGTCTGGGCACCCTAAACCCAGCACCAGACAAAATTGATCATTTGGGCAACACAGCTCTGTCTGCTGGATACCAAGGCACAGTAGGTGTGTTCATGTAAATACAGTCTGGTCCTGAAGCCTTCTCTCCCCAGGTCATCACTAGCTGTCAGGGGAGAGCTCATTCAGACCTTAAATTTCAAATTATGATTTGTAAGCATTAGGTCAGCCAACATCGCCAAAATGAATTTGCTGACATTGTCATAACAAACACAGCTGTGTGAGGAACCTAGTCATTGTTCATACTTTTCAAACCTATTATGCTTTTTCAGGTACAAGTATTTTATCATATATATGCTTTTAAAGTGTGTATTAGGGTGATCATATTTCCCAAAGGGAAAACAGGACACCAGGTGGGGCAGGGGTCAGAGCAGCAGCAAAGCAATTGTCACCTATATCAATCTGGGGGGAGCAGGGTGTCACTGAGGCACCCAGCCAGGGCTGGAGAAATTCTGCTCCCAGGGCAGTCTCCTCTCCATGGCCAAGCAGGGAGGAGGCTGCCATACTCTGCCAGCGGTGCTAAAGCCAGGCGTGCTGACACTACCCCTGGTTTAACATAATAATAAACACCAAATACAGCGGTTTCCATCAGCTGCACCAAGAATTGCCAGCTCACCTGTGTTCACACAGTGCCACCCAGGCCTGTCTCCTCATATATGTGTGGGAGAGGGTGGAGCAGCGATCCCTTACATCGTGACTGGTTAATTTAACTGTCAATCCGGCATATGCCCCGCCCACATCCTGGCCAGGCCCCGCCTCTTGCAAGAGCTGTCACGTGGGCTCGGATTGGGCACACTGGGGCTGGCGGGGAGGGGGGTAGATCTCCGGCATTGTGAGTGGTCACGCTAGTTGCCATTTATGAGTAGACCCCACCTGCTGCTGGAGAGACCCCGCCCCTTACCCCCTCCCAGACGGTAACGAGGCCGCTGTGCCGCGATCTCTCACGCTCTGAGCGGTCAGTTTGGGCATCACTCAAGAAAAAGCCCCGCCTCCTGCCCGGACTAGGGGCTGGCCGGTCAGTTCCGGCCGAGCAGTGACGCACTGGGAGAGGGTGGAAGGGGAGAGAGAGGAAGAAATCTCTCACTATGAGTGGTCAGTTCCCCTGTCACTTATAACATAGTCCCACCCCTTTCCCCTCGGACCTACCAGATGGCCTCTCTGTGAGTGGCTGACGGGTCTGTCAGTCAGCATTCTCGGGAAGGCGGGGTTTGTGGGGCTGAGTGTGTGCGGCCCGGGCGTCACTCTACCCCAGTCTCCCAGCTGTCGGGCCGTGGCTGTGCGGGGATGGGGCGGGCCGGGACGATGCTCTGGGCCCTGGCAGCGGCGTTCCTGGCTGGTAAGCGCGCGCGCGGGGGGGGGGGTCGGTCGGCAGAGCGCGGGGGCTGTGGGGAGCGGCTGTCAGCGGGGGAGGGGGAGGGGCGGCGGCTCCTCTAGGGATGAGCGGGAGGCGGTTGCGGTCACCGAGTCTGACAAGCGGCTGAACAGCCGCCCGCTCCCTCGTGAGCAGCCTCCGGGTTCCGGGGCGCTGCCTCCCGAGCTCGGGGGCGGCCGTGGTCCGGCTCGTGCCGCTTTGCTGCCTGCGTCTCGTGACCCTCTGGCCGCGGCGCTGCCCGCGCGGGGCGGGTGAGGCTCCGTCACGGCGCGGCTCCGTCCCGCTGAGTGACGGGGCCGGTGGGATCAGCCCGCGCCGCTCCCGTGACCTTCCCCTGGGAGTCCGCGGTTATTTCCGCTGCCCTGTCACTCGGCAGCGCCGACGGTGGCCGTGGCGGGAAGACCGGCCCTTCCCGGGGGAAGGCGGGCGGGCGTCTGGTCGCGGTCCCGGCGGAAGGGCCGCTCCTCGCGGGTGACGCCGGACTCTGCTGCCGGGTGTGGCTGCCCCGCAGAGCCTGCCCGGGTAGCCGCATCCACATGCCGGCGCTGCCCGGGGCCTGGTCTGGCGCTGGGGGGTTTCTGGCGGTTACTATCCCCAAGTTCCTAGTGCCTCACCAGCTTCATCGGCTGAGGAGTTGATGCCCCATCCCTTCGCTGCAGCAGCTGCTGGGCCTGGGAGCCATCCCTGCTCTCCTCCGTGATGCTGCTGCGGGGGAGGCAGCTCCCCTACCTCTTGGGCGGACCAATGGGCTTGGTTCAAAAAGTGTAACAGTTGTGGAACACAGACATTCTCCTTTCGCACAGCTGCCCTTGAAGGCCACAAGTTGGACATCAGTGCCCTAGGGTGTGAGCCAAAGTGTCAGTTGTGGTTAATGCCAGAACTTTCTGGTCCTGCAGAATTACCACCTGAGCCATAAGGTGACTCCTTATGTTTACATTACCCTTCCGGTGTTTGGATTGGAACATGCTTGATGAATTGCAACTCAGAATTGTGTTCCAGGCTTCACAGAACGGGTAGCCCAGTGAGTCATTTTTGGTCAAATGATTATAGTATCGCTGGAAAAATGGTTGGCTCCCCAGTTCACATGCAGTTTTGTTCACTGTGACCTTGAGCAAGTAACTTAACTATTTGTGCCTGTCAACCTAGCAAGGAAAATTGGGTTTAAAAAAGAAAAAGCTCTAAATCAGATACCATATCGAAGCCAAATTGTTCAGAGTAAATTGCATGAGTGTCTTGTAGCCTGTAAAGCAGTAAAGAAACATGTTAAGGCTGACAGGCTACCAATATTATTATTGTTAGTCTATAAATAGCCCCCCACCCATATTGATCCAGAAAAATAGTCATTAGAAATGAGGGTCATTACTCTATTAAAACTGCAGCTGTTCAGCAGGATGAGCTGCCATGAGTAAAAAAGTGCTTGAATTTTTGGCAAAGAACTCTAGGTTGACCTGTTCCTTTGTTCTTCTGCCTGTCATTGTTTTGAGAGCAACACAGTGAAATTCTTGATACACACTTTGTTCAGTTGGTGTGAATATGGCTTATATTTACTGTCAACACCTGCCAGGAATTTATGATCCAGAATCAGGTTTTGGAGCATACCTCTTTCCCCAAGGTCAAAATGGTATAACTAATTTACTAATAGAACCTCTTTCATGCTTTCGTGCCTTGATTTTGTTTCAGACCTCAATTTGTCTATACATAACTCTGTACTGGAATTTTCCATTGCATCCTAATATATTGAAATGAATGGCTCTCTTCAGCTGTCTCTCTTAACTTGGTAGATATGTGCACTGGAAGGCTGAGAATCAAGAAGAGGTTGTTGCAGTCCACGTCTGCTTCACAGGGTTTTAAGAAACTCATGCTTTACCAGACTTGTCTGTCAATAGTGTTTCTGTTTTAGGTGTCACCGGTGATGAGTTTAGTGTCTTACGATCACCCCAATCTGTCGTTTTCCGAGATGGAAGTTGGCCAATACCAGGGGAGCGGATCCCAGACATAGCTGCATTATCCATGGGCTTTTCTGTTGAAGAAGTATGTTTCAGTTTTCATTTTGAAAAAGCTGTACAGTTCAGATTGTTTCTGAGAGCTTTGAATTATAGTTGTGGTACACAGATTTTATAAAATGTGCTGGAAATAAAGTAGGAACTAGTAAAGCAGACCACTAAGAGGAAATTCAGAAACCTTGGGAATCTAATTTGTGTTCTTCCTTCTCTACGGAGAAACTGTTATTAAAGGGCTAACCCAATATAAATAATTAATAAGAAAATGTCTACAGGGCCTCTTGTGCCCTATCTTTTGGACTATGAAAATACCCTGTTAACACGTAACTACACTTGCTGTCTTGAAACTAAGAGCAGAACTTCTTAAGAATAGTTTTAGTAGTTTCTCCATTAAACAAAGCAGGACTGATTATGTACTTCGTGCGTGCGCTGAACGTCCACTTGAGGCACAAGGTAAAATCAAATGCTTTTTGGCCACCGAGGCAACTTGATTTTCACCACACTGCTTTTCCTGGGGTATCTGTGATATAAAATGGAAAACTTATTCTGTTCAGCAGTCTATTCCTTCTTCTAAGCTAGGTGGTCCCTTCTTAACTGTGAGTGCCTTTGGGAGTGTCCAGAACTAGCAGCCCCATCCCCTACCCCCCATATAAACAACAAAATGTCAGAAGAGTGTGGGGAAGGAGAACCCTCCAAATTGTGTTACAGCTAGCTATTCCTCTACTCAAAAAAAACAAACACAAAGTGAAAGTAGATATCAGTATCATGATTAAGGCTTTGATCCCCTAACGAACTCCATGCAGGCAGACTCCTGCAGCTGTGGGGGAGCTCATTGCAGGATTGGAGCCTTAATTTGTGGTTTTTACATGAATCATAATCTAGGAGACTAGAAACTGCGCTGTAGGGGATTTTTAGCCCCTTCAGACTCTCTGGTATTCAAACTTTAATTTTTTTAAAAGTGATCACAGTGTGTACTAATGCATTGTTAAGTTATCGGGCAATCTGAAACACCTAAAAGATTTGAACTTCCCCATTTGTTGAACAGGCTGAAATGTTAAAATAGGGGTCTCCTAAACGAATCCTTCTGCAGTTCTCTCCCTGTAGGGGAGGATAAAACTAATAATCTTTTTTTCTGTTAATAGGGATCTCAATCAATTTCTCTTTTCCCTATAAGGAATATATATGTAATAGCAAACATGATTAATTTTAAGATGCATTTAGTTTGGTCTTGTAAAATTGACACCTGTATTGAGTAACTTTTTTTTTTTGTGGATGAAAAATATCCTGGTCAACATTCATGTAAATTCTGCGGATATACAATTACATGCAAAATAGACCCAGCCATAGGCGCCGACTCCGTAGGTTCTCCAGGACTGGAGCACCCACGGGGAAAAATTAGTGGGTGCTCTGCGCTCACTGGCAGCCAAGCTCCCCGCCTCACCTCACCTCCTCCCCGAGCATGCTGCGTCCCAGCTCCTCCGCCTACCTCCCAGCGCTTGCTGCCAAACAGCTGTAGCAAGCTCCGGGAGGGAGGGGGGGAGGAGTGGGAACATGGTGTGCTCAGGGGAAGAGGCGGGGCTGGGGCGGGGATTTGGGGTAGTGATTGGAATGGGAGTGAGAGGGAGCGGGGCAGGGAAGAGATGGAGTCAGGGCAGGGCCGGGGGCAGAAGGGGGTCGAGCACCCACCACGCCAGAAGAAGTCAGAGCTTATGGACCCAGCTCTTGCTCTTAATAAGCTGCCAAAGCATCCATCTGTGTTGCAGAACCGTTCCACTGCTTTTGAGCCTAATTACTTCTACTTAAATGTCAGAATCATTAGCCTTTATTGTTTATAGTTGTACCAAAAACATCTCGGCAATGTATTTTTCCATTGTGGCTAAATATTATTGGTCTATAACAAGCATGTATTTGAATAAAAATATTCCTCCAGCTAGCTGCATACTAGAGAAGCTTGCTACTTCCCTCAAATCATGGGAAGTTGCTTTTAATATTACTAGTAAATGGACTCTCTCAGTGAATCTTGTGGAATGTAGCAGTCTTGACTGTGAAACTTGGTTTCACTTGGCCACATAGGCAGTTTAATAAGCCAACATTGTACAGTATGTGAATGATACTTTTTCTTACAATAATGTTATGGATGGCCTGCTGTTAATAGAAAATTAACAAAAAAACTTCCAGGGAGGGGAATCACATTTTTGTGGGGTGGAGGATCCTTTCAAGCTTTTAGACTCCAGTAGGTTCTCCTATGGAGATTCATTGATATCACTGCAAATTCTCTACATTAACCATTTGATATAGTTTGATCTGGGTTTTTTTCCCCTTTGATTTCAAGCTAAGCAAACGTTTTTGCTTTTAAATTTGTTACCAGGACCTTTCCTGGCCTGGGCTTGCAGTAGGTGATATATTTCATCGTCCTCGAGCTACTGTTTTGGTGACTGTGAAGGGAATAAACAAGCTGGTGATGCCTAAAGATGGAATTTCTTACCCTGTTGAGAATGTAAGTATCTGCAGTTTTTTGTATTGGTGTCTGTGTTACTCATACTTCTGTTAATACTGAAAGTATTGCTTGGTGTTCAAAAAAAAATCTCACAAGCTAACCTTTCATCAGTTATGCTTTTTACACTTCACATAGCTTTTCATGGAGTCGGAGAATTAAGGCCAGAAGGGACCGTTAGATCAAGTCTGACCTGGAAATCACAGGACGGTAAACTTCTCGGTTACCCTTGCATTTAGTCCAGTAACTTGTGTTTGGCTAAAGCACATCTTCCAGTAAGGCATCTAGTCTTGTTTTGATAACATCAAGAAGTGAAGGATCCACCACTTCCACTGGTAGTTTGTTCCAATGTTAAATTGTTGTCACTGTTAAAAAGTTGTGCCTCACATCCAGTTTGAATTTGCTCACCTACAGCTTCCACCCATTGGTTCGTGTTATGCTTTTCTCTGCTAGATTAGAACCCTTTAGTATACATGGTGTCTTCTCCATGTGAAAATACTTATACAGTGAAATTAAGTCACCTATCAATCTTTTTTGATAAATTAAACAGGTTCCCTTTGTCTTTCACTATAAAGCATTTTCTCCAGCTCTCCAATCATTTTTGTGGATTTCTGAGCCCTCTACAATCTTTCAAAATTATTTTTAAAATGTGGACACAAGAACTGGATGCAGTTGTCCAGTTTTAGTCTCACCGATACCGTATGCAGAAGTAAAATCACCTCCCTATTCCTACTACCTAATCCCCTGTTTATACATTCAAGAATCATATTAGCCCATTTTGCCACAGAATTGCACTGGGAGCTCATATTGAGTTGCTTGTCCACTAGGAATTCTAAATCATTTTCAGAGTCATTGCTTTCCAAGATGCAGTCCCCCATTCTGTAGGTATTGCCCACGTACCTTATTCCTACATGTATATCTTTGCATTTGACTGTATTAAAACCCACTTGTTTGAATAGGCCCTGCATACAAAGCAATCTAGATTGCTCTGACTACCCTATCCTCATTATTATTTACCAGTCCAACAATCTTTGTGTCATCTTTTATCAGCAATGATTTTAATGTTTACTGTCCGATCATTGACGAAAATGTTGAATATCATTAGGCGTAGTACTGATCCTGCCTCAATTAGAATCACTCCCATTCAGTGATGATTTCCTCGTTGACAACTACTTAGAGATCCATCAGTTAGCTGGTTCTTAATCCATTTTGCATGTACTTTTAAAAAATGACACTTTACAATATCAGTACTCAGAATGTCGTGTGGTACTAAGTCAAACACTTTACCAAAGTCCAAGTATATTACAAATGTGTGGTTAGCTTTATCAACCAAACTTGTAATTTCTTTAAAGGATGAAATCAGGTTTGTTTGAGATCTATTTTCTATAAAATCAAGTTGACTGGCATTAATTATATTCCTAGTCTTTAATTCTTTATCAATTGAATCCTGTATTGACTTTTCCATTCTTTTCCCCAGGATTGATGTCAGGCTAACTGGCAAATACTTATCAGGTCATCCCGCTTGCCCTTTTTGAATGTTGGCACATTAGTCCTCTTCCAATTTTCTGGAATTTCCCCAGTATTCCAAGATTTATTAAAAATTAACATTAGCAAACCAGATCTCCTCAGTGAACTCTTTCAGGCTTCTTGGGTGCATATAATCTATGTTTGGTGGTTAAAAATTGTTTATCCTCAGTAGATGATTGTTTAACATCCTCCTTAGTTACTAATGGACTGGAAAGTACTTCATCATCCTCATGTGATAAGAGTACATCATCCTGCTTCTTTCAAATACAGAACAGAAATATTTATTTTACTTATACCATCATTCACAATTTAACCATCTGTCTAGTAATGGGCTTCTTCCGTTGCTAGAATTAATTTTGTTCCTAATAAGCTTTAATTTCTTATTGTTCTTAACCTCGCTAGCCAAAATTTCCCCCAATGTCTTTACCTTCCCTCATAAATTTTCTGTAACATATAATTTCTAATTTATATCTCTTTCCTCCTTTTTCCACTTATGTATTGCTTTTAAATTTCTAATTGTTGCCATTACTGTGCCACTGAACCTTGATGGGCTTTTAGCTAAAGTTGTCCTCGTTCTTGATTGGAGAATCATGTCTTTTTGGCCATCTAATACACTCTTCTTTAAGAACTCTCAATTTTCATTCACAGTTCTCTGTCTAAACTTTTCCTCCCAATCAATTTCACTCATTTTTCCTCAGCTTTGGAAATTTTTTTCCTTTGAAGGTGAAAAGGAATCAGCTCTGAATACCCCTACAGACTCCTAAAAGAGCAGTCAACCTTTGCAAAATCTTCCCGAAATGTTTTATTGTAGGTAGAAAACCTACTATTTCACCTTTATCATAATGATGTAGTTAATATTTTACTCAGTCATCAAAAGTGAATGGGTGACTAAAACGTTGCAAAGTTGAGCTGTTCTTGAGAACAAAACTAATACTAATTTATTAAATTTGTCATCTATCTCTTTTTAAGCCACGTGCCTCTCCAACATCCCTCAAGGAATGTCTATATCTTGACACAACTAACCAGTTTATATTTTGTCACATTGTCTAACGTTGAACTTATGAACTCTATCACAGTGAGGTTGCTTTGGGAGCCCTTACTCTGAATTTCCTAGCACCCCTAGTAGATTTAAGGCATTTTCTTTTATAGAAAACATCTTTGCTGTAGGGTGGATACAGCATTCCTTTCCTTTTTGCATCTTCATTTTCAATATGATTTAATATGGTTAATTTTGTATTTAACAAAGGACTCTCAAATTGTTCCCTTTTTCTAAACTTCTGGGGAAAGTATTAAAATGCTGATATGCCCACAATGCATACAGACACATCTGTTGCACTTTTATCAATGAAGTCTGGCTGCATGCAGGCTGTTGCATAAATGTCTCTGTTTGAGTATAAGTATGTAATCAATGTACAAAACAGAACGTCACAGTACTTATCCCGAGGAATTTTCATCCTTATCTACATGTTGCTCTAGCCCCATTTTGTCCAGAATTCCTTATTAAAGCTTTGTTTTTCAGGCTGTTCCTTTCAGTCTTGACAGTGTTGCAAATGCTATTCACACCTCGTTCTCTGAGGAAACCCCTGTAGTCTTGCAGTTGGCTCCCAGTGAGGAAGTGAGTATTGATTCATCTCCTAAACCATTTGAAATGAGAGTTAAACCACACAATTGGGAACTGATGTGCTTAAGCCTCTGGGCTGTATGAACATCTTGTATTACAAAAGCATCCGCATGTGTAATGGAATTAATCTATGAAATCTGAAAAATCCAAAACTGAACTATGCTCTTATTACACAATGACTGTTCTTACAGAGAGTTTATATGGTGGGAAAGGCAAACTCTGTATTTGAGGACCTTTCTGTCACACTGCGACAGCTACGGAACCGCCTTTTCCAGGATAACTCCATTCTCAGTTCACTTCCCCTCAACTCCCTCAGCAGAAACAATGAGGTAAGAAACAGTGACCGATGAATACTGCTTTAATTAAACTGCCTCTGATCTATTTTTATGAGTTCAGTTTAAGAAATACGCCCATTCGTTTTTCATCTCCTTATTGTCTAAGTGGGAAGTTGCCCCCCAAGTTTCAATATTTAGGTACTAGAAAATGGTGATTGATTGATTTTGGGCATTGTTTGATCCAGTAACAAACACTGCAGGAAAAAAAAGCTACTGCTTATAGCTGCAGTCTGCTGAGATGAGGCAGCCTAATTTTGTTGCACATCTTCAGTTTCTGTTCAGAAAATATCTGTTTCTCTCCCCTAGGTTGACCTGCTTTTTCTGTCAGAACTACAAGTCCTGCATGATATCTCCAGCTTGGTGAGCATGACTTCTCAAACACACACTGTCTCACATACATGATCGAGGGAATTTTGAAAGACACTTTTGTTAGTCTGACATTCTGTGTGTGAGGATCTCTAGGGCAGTGGTGTCCAAACTGCATTCCCGGGAGCCATTTGTCGCTCTTAGGGATTTGAACTGTGGCCTTCAAAAGTGATGTAATACAATGTGTATTTAGAGATTGAAATGTGTTCCCTGAGATGCACCCTGTAGTTTCTAAACTGAAGTGTTTGAATTAGCTCTGCCACTAAAATGAGGAGAGGTGGCATCATTTCTTGTCCCCTGCAACAGCCCTGGTATGAGCTGGGACACTCTGAGCTGCTGTTTTCTTTTCCAACATCTCTGGGGAATCCCCAGCAGGTGATTTGTAGATGGTTCCCGTTTTCTTTGTATGCTGCCTAATGGTGCAATGGGAGTCGAACAGGGTAGAGAATATGTACCTGATATTGGGTCCTTGACCTTCTTGAAATGAAATGATTGTTCTGCCCTCTAGATGAAGAGGTTGGACATTGCTGCTTTAGTGCATGTTTCCACAACCTGTAGTCAAAAGCCACTGTGAGAGTTAAATTTCAGTACAGAGTTGTTATAGAATCCTAGTACTGGAAGGGACCTTGAGAGGTCATCTAGTTAAAGCTGCAGAAGCTATCTGTAGCCAGCATCCAAGGCAAAGGGAAAAAATTTGTAGGGAAGGGTTTCAGACCAAGCTGGATGAGCAAGCATCTCAAACAGGTGATTTAAGAGAGAGCAGCAAACCTACATGGAATGGAAGATGGGAGGGATCAGCAAGGAAAGCTACTTCTTGAAGGTCATAAAGCGTAGGGATAAAGTGAGAACTGCCAAAAGCCAAGCAGTATTGGACTTTGCAAAGGGAATTAAAACCAATAATAAAAAGTTCTATAGCCATATAAATAAAAAGAAAACAAGGAAAGAAGTGGGACTGCTAAACACTGATGATGGGATGGAGATTAAAGGTAATCTAGGCATGGCTCAACACCTAAACATATACTTTGCCTCAGTTTTTAATAAAGCTAATGAGAAACTTAGGGATAGTGGGAGGGTGACTAATGGAACTGAGGATATGGAAGTAGAAATTACCATATCTGAGGTGGAAGTCCAACTCAAACAGTTTAGTGGAACTAAATCATGGGCCTGGATAATCTCCATTCAAGAATATTAAAGGAACTGGCACATGAAATTGCAAACCCAATAGCAAGGATTTTTAATGAATCTGTAAACTTGGGGGTCATACCCCATGATTGGAGAATTGCTAATATAGTACCTATTTTTAAGAAGGAAAAAGTGATCTGGAAAACTATAGGCCTGTTAGTTTGACCTCAATTGTATCCAAGGGCTTGGAACAAACTTTGAAAGAGAAAGTAGTTAAGGACATAGAGGTGAACAATAACTGGGATAAAACACAAGATGGTTTTACAAAAGGTAGATCATGCCAGACTAACGTGATCATCTCCTTTGAAAAGAGAACTGAATTTTTTTTTAAACAATGGAAAATGCAATAGAGCTAATCTACATGGTTCTCAGTAAGGCATTTGATAGAGTTCTACATGAGAAATTATTAGTTAAATTGGAGTAGATGGGGATTAATATGAGAATTGAAAGGTGGATAAGGAACTGGTTAAAGGGGAGACTACAGTGGGTCATACTGAAAGGTGAACTGTCAGGCTGGAGGGAAGTTACTAGTGGAGTTCCTCAGGGATTGGTCTTGAGACCAATTGTATTTAACATTTTTATTAAATACCTTGACCCACACAGTGGGAGTGTACTAATAAAATTACCAGATCCCACAAAGTTGGAACGTATTGCCAATATGGAGGAGTATCGGAATATCATACAAGATCAGGATGATCTTGCAAACTGGAGTAATAGAAATGGGATGGAAATTTAACAGTGCAAGGTCATGCGCTTGGGTACTAAGACAACAGGATTTTTTTCATGAAACTGGGGATGTATCAATTGGAAATGACAGAAGGAGAAAGACCTGGGTGTATTGGTTGATCACAGGGTAACTATGAGCTGCCACTGTGATGCAGCTGTGAAAAAAGGCTAATGCAATCCTAGGATGCATCAGGCGAGGTATTTCCAGTAGAGACAGAAGTATTAGTACCATTGTACAAGGCACTGGTGAGACCTCATCTGGAATACTGTGTGCAATTCTGGTCTCATGTTTAAGAAAGATTAATTCAAACTGGAACAGGTTCAAAGAAGGGCTACTAGGCTGATCAGAGGAATGGAGAACCTACCTTACAAGAGGAGAGTCAAAGAACATGGCTTGTTTAGCCTAACAAAAAGAAGGCTGAGGGGAGATAGGATTGCTCTCTATAAATACATCAAAGGGATAAGTACCAGGGAGGCAGATGAATTATTTAAGATAAGCACCAGTGTTGACACAAGAACGAATAGATCTAAACTAGCGATCAATAAGTTTAGGTTTGAAATTAGATGAAGGTTTCTAACCATCAGAGTAGTGAAGTTCTGGAACAGCCTTCCAAGGAGAGCAGTGGGGGCAGAAAACCTAACTGGGTTCAAGACTGAGCTTGATACGTTTATGAAGGGGATGGCATGATGAGACAGGCCAAATGCCATTGTAGGCTATCTGTGACTGCTAACAGCAAATATCTCCAATGGCTGGTGATGGCACACTAGAGGTGGGGTGGGCTCTGAGTTGCTACAGGGAATTCTTTCCCAGGTGTCTGGCTGGTGGGTCTTCCCATGCTCAGGGTCTAACTGATCACTATATTTGGGGTTGGGAAGGAATTTTCCCTTGGATCAGATTGGCAGACACCATGGTGAAGTGGGGAGGTTGCCTTCCTATGGGGCATGGGTCACTTACAGGTTTAAACTAGTGTAAATGGTATATTCTCTGTAACTAGAAGTCTTTAAATCATGATTCAAGCACTTCAGTAACTCAGCCAGAGGTTAGGGGTCTATTATAGTAATGGGTGAGGTTATGGCCTGCAATGTGCAGGAGGTCAGACTAGATCGGGGTCTCAAACACGTGGCCCGTGGGCCTCCTGTGGCCTGCCATAGGCGCTGACTGCACTGGCAGCCAGGCTCCAAACATTACTGAGCGTTTATATTTCATTAAAACCCCTCTTTGCATTACAGTTTTTAAAAAGTTAATACATAGACTTTTAATAGAATACTATATTACTCTTCATTTTTGACTGTCCTTTTGTATCATTGTATGAAAAGGTTTCAGTGATGCGGCCCTCGGGCCAATTTACTAATTCTCATGTGGCCCTCGTGGTAATTTGAGTTTGAGATCCCAGGACTAGATGATCATGATGGTCCCGTTTGGCCTTAAAATCTATGTGGACTTGTCAATATACCAAAGACCAGAAACATAAGGTTAAAAAAATGTTGTGATGATAGAGGCAGGTTCAGTTCCCTGTTCTCCCACAGATTGTGTATCTTTGGGCAGGTCACATAGTCAGTCTGTCTCCACTTCCCAGATGCAAAATGGGGATAATAGCACTTCCCTAGCTCACAAGGGCCATGGGGGTGCATTCATTAACGATTGTGAGGCGCTCAGATTCTGTGTTGATTGGTGGTGGGGGCGGTCAAATACCTGAGATTTCACATTTCGAAGAAATATTGCTTGTATACCTGGAGAGCAGAAAAAATAAACTTCATAGTAATAAAATTCACAGCATAGGTCAATTTAGTAGCACAGGAAGCCATGGGCATCCATGGAATGTATGCATTTTCCTTCATGCTGTTATGCAAGCTCTCTACTTACTACAGAAATCTTAGAATCAGGATTTTGACATAAATCGTAGGTGTTCCTTAAGTTTATGGATGAGACCCCTTTAGTGGAACTGTAACTTTTGTTGCATGTGCCTCTTTAAAACTATCTCTGGCATAAGCTTGCCCAGGCACGTGCTACCCTGCCTCCCATTTTGAAGACTATATAGCCAGCTGTAGACACTTCTCTGATCCAAGATGGCAAGTTCTGGCAAACTTCCAAGTCTGCATGGAATATGTCAGACAAAAATGAAGATGACTCAATCAGTGATTAGATCTCATGGGACTGAGTATTTAAACTAACCCATTTTTTCCCTGTGTTTCACTTTTCCCCCCCTTAAGCTGTCTAGACATAAGCATCTGGCGAAGGATCACTCCCCGGATCTATATTCACTGGAACTGGCTGGCTTGGAAGAGATTGGGAAACGGTATGGGGAAGATTCTCAGCAATTCAAGGATGCCTCTCAGATTCTTGCTGATTCCCTGCAAAAGGTAAAAGGAGATCTGCCATAAATACTGTTCTGTAAAGTCTGTCTGAATAACAATTCTAATGTTAGTATAAAACCAGTATTGTTCACAAGACAGCTGAACACCAACATTCATTGGTCATACAGCATAGTGCTGTGAATTGCCATTCCTTTGTGTTGGCCTCACCATCTCTTGGTTGGGTAAACTCTAGTTCCTCAGTGAATTATCAAATCAAACTTCTGTAGTTTGGTCACCCCTCAGCAAGAAAGGTATTGGAGGGACTTTTTGGCAGGTCAGAACTGTTTGTGAAGGAGTCAGAGGGTGATATTAACAAATGTGTAAATCATGTCCTGATGAATTGATTTAAAACAGATACTTTGTGTTTATAGGCATTTCTCACTTAAACAGGCTGAAAACGTGAAGGAAATAGCTCTAGCTTTAGCCCAGCACAATGTGGTCAGGTGCTGTGGGTTTTTCCCACCTTGAGCCAGCTCTACCATTTCCAAGTCTCCCAAATACCTGCTGTTTCACTCCTTTCCTGAGCAGGCTGCCAGTTGTGGATTTTATCTAAACAAATGTCCATCAAGAACTGAGACAACTCCATCTTGCTAGTATCCAAAGTCTGATGCCCAAATATAGTGAGGCAAAATACTAGATCCTTAATTCATTAAGTTAAACAGCTCTCTTCTGTAAAATATTCTTCATATACAGCAGTCCAGCGTGTCAAATGTTCACATTTGATCAGAATTGCTCTCAAGTAGGAATCTTAGATTAAGTACAGAACTGGGGAAATAAATAGCCCAGGGCATGTGTAATGGAATATAGCAGCTTTCATATCAGAGCGCATGTATCCAGAGGTCAGTAAGAAACTTAGAATCCTGGACAACTGTACAGTGGTCTGTAAAGAGACGGTCTAAACTAGCTCACAATTGGCATTCTTCTTAGCAGACTCAAATCATTGGAGACTTCCAAGATTTCTCCAGATTGTTCAGATCTGCTGCGCTGGTGCATCTTCTGTTACAAGTGTCAGATCTACTAATTATTTCTTGTATCTGAAACTAAACTATTGTTGCTCTTTCAGTTTGCAGATGAGATGTATAATCTGTATGGTGGGAATGCCGTAGTAGAGGTGGTGACTGCAAAGACATTTGATACTCCCCTTGTGAGGAAGAGTCGATCCATTCTCCAGACTGCAGAGGTAGTGAATGCGCTTTAAACCCCATGTTCTGCAGATTAATTATTAAAAATGTGAGCGTGTGCATCGCTCCATTTTGTAGAACTAGTATATTGACTTGATACTGTAGCAACCTTTTAAACTTTTAGTGGCTTAGGGTATGTCTATACTTACCCGCCGCGTCGGAGGAGTCCAATCGATCTTCTGGGTTTGATTTATTGCGTCTTGTCTAGACGTGATAAATCGAACCAGGAAGTGCTCCCCAGTCGACGCCGGTAATCCTGCTCCACAAACGGAGCAGGCGGAGTCGACGGGGGAGCCTCGTGCCGCCTGTGGACCAGCGGTGAGTACTTTGAAGTTCGAAATAAGATACTTCGACTTCAGCTACATTATTCACGTAGCTGAAGTCGCCTATCTTAGTTCGAACTTGGGGGGTAGTGTGGACCAGCCCTTAGACACTAGGCATGATGAACAAACATAGGCGCCGACTCCGTGGGTGCTCCAGGGCTGGAGCACCCATGGGGGAAAAATTGGTGGGTGCTCAGCACCCACCGGCAGCTCCCCGCCAGCCCCGGGGCCCGCGCCTAGCTTACCGCAGCACCGGGCGATGTTGCGGGGTCCAGCCCCCGACGCCGGGCGACATTGCGTCGGCGTCGGGGCCGGGCGACGTCACCCACAGGCGCTGCCAGAAGTCAGCTCCTGTGTGAACAAACATAGCAAGTGAAATGACCTAGTATCCATTTACAATGCCAGTCACTTAAGTGCATTAGTATTTAGTGCCAGTAACTTCAGAGTTGCCTGTGCAAAATATCCATCTCATGGTATGGGGAGTCTGAATGTTAGTATAATTGGAATATGTTCTGCGTGAAGGCTGATTTCAGGAGCATTGTGACTGCTGGCCTCCAGATGTCTCACTTCTTTAAACCATACTTTTTCTTTCTTTCACTGCAGCGCACCACATATAACCTAGGATATCCATACAACTTCAACTATGCTGTGGTCTTCAACATAATTTTGTGGCTCATGATAGGCCTTGCATTAGCTGTGATTGTAATCTCCTACAACCTCTGGAACATGGATCCTGGTTATGATAGTATTATTTACAGGATGACCAATCAGAAGATAAGACTGGATTGAACTTCAGTCCAGGGAAAGGAGTATGGCCACTTTTGAAGTGTGTTTAAAATAATATTTTGGCATGGTTAAACGTGGACGTCTTTAAAGGTGCTTTTATTTCTCTAATGTGTTTTCTTTTGGCTCTCTTTAGACGCGAGTAGTACTACCAGAGTGGATTTACAAAGCTGAATCTACAGCCTGCTATAAAACCATGACCTAATTATTACTAAACTATATAACTTCATTCCATTTTGGTAACACAAAATGAATTTTAGAAATAACACCCTGTATTCCTTGTGATTAAATATGTGAAAAAAATGCACTGAAATGATAGCAACTTTCTGATTTAAACTTTTTACACTGGAGGTTTAGAAACTATTGTTAAGCTGTGTTGTATATTTTGAACCAGATGTAAATGTTTATGTTGATGTAAATATTTCTAATGGTACATGTAGTGTTCAGGGAAAAACAGATTATAGCCCTATTTATGTAAAGCCTTCAATATGGGAATAGTTCCACAAGAACAATTCTGGTTGAAACAGTGTTTGGGTTTTTTTACATTCCAGCCACCACCATGAACCATAGCCAAAAGGAGGCTTGGTGTAGATCTTAACATCAGCTCACTGCTGCATTTAAAGGACTGCAGAGAGATAATAGGTAAGAACACTGGTGTGGTTGGTTTATACAGTTAGGAAATTACAAATATAGAAAATAGTCTGGGTGCTTAAAGTTTAATGTAATATACTGTAGAAGCTTACATTATGATGCTTCTAATTCTTTCCATGTATGTTACTAGTTGTAGCTGTTACCACCAAAACCAGGTGTTTTAAGTGGACCAATAACTGGCACTTAGCCATACTCCATTTTTATTACTCATGTGCTTCAACCATTCAATAAACAAAACAAGTAACATTTGCTCTGGAGTTCATTTATTTTTCCTACAAAGTTCCATTAAGGAATAGTCATACTCAACACAAAACTGAGTTAACTTAAGCTAAACCAAACAAATGCAGAAGGCTACATGTATCTAAATACATTAGGCCCTCTGTTTTTTTTAAAGCACACACAAGAGCTCTGGCTTCTATGCCTGGCTCTGCCACTGGCCTGCTGGGTGTCCTTGGGTAAGTTGCTCCCATCACTGTGCCTCAGTTTCCCCCATCTGTAAAAAATTGGGATGATACTGACCACCTGCTGTAGCGTGTTTTTCATGCATAGATCTTAAAGTGCTTTGAAAGTTAATACCTAAAGGCTTTCACAATCCACTAGTGATCTAACTATTCAAAGCTGCTCCCTGTTTTCTGTATTGTTTACACAAAACCTTTACCTGGGTAACCAGTAGATGAAACACCTGTACAACAGCATAGGCTATCAGGTGGCTCAAGTAATCCACCATCTGTGCTCTGTATCTGGTTAATTTTTCCTTAGGGTTGCTGTGACCAGTGAGGGTAGCTTTCTTGGCATTGTGTATGGTCGAAGCTTAGAGTGGTACTGGTAATAGTACTCCCATATATAGGTATGTATGGAAACTGTTCACTTGCCTAATTCTTGGATCAGATAATTTCAGTATTTGTGGTAGGCCTTCACACCAGTGTGTCTGTACTGTTTTCCCAAACATCACACCAGTAAACATGCTAACATAAAGCAGCATATACTAGTGAACAGGAAACTCAGCAGTAAAGCTACATATGTAGGTAGTATTTTGGGGCTCTTGTTCTGTGCTGTAGTGAGCCATGTTGCTATTTGTACATATTCCCCAAAGCCTGTGCACAGAGCTGCCCCCTGGCTGGAGGCACAACCAGCTCTGTTACCGCCCCCTGCCCCCCCCCCCATAGCTGTTACCCCCACTTCCTCTGATCAACTGTCACATTCCAACTGCCACAGAACTTCTGGCCTCTAACATTCCATCTGGCTCTCACAGGGTGCAGTGATTGAACTTGCTGATATTCTAAAGAAAAAGCTCCCAATCATGTTCATAGCTGTTTCCATCCTTTCACACTGAGTCAGAGCTGCTTGGTTTTTCAGAGTGACTCTCTCTCTCCTGGAAGATCTGTGTTCACGTGTGCAGGTGGTGAATGAGTGGCTATGTTCAGTTGTAGAGGTGGCTTTGAAGAACTGGAGTTGGGCCAACTAATCCACCAGCTGTGCAGTCTTCATCATACAACCAATGAAATTTGCATGCAAATTAGCTATAAAGATAGCATGGTAACTGGACTCAACATGGCACAGATACACATGCCTTAATGTAGCTGTGTACTGCAGGGATGTAAGTTTTAAAATAAAAAAGGGTGAGAATTCAAAAATTGAACAATAGCCAATTGTAAGAGCCTGTGATGATTCATTTAGTCTGGTGCTATTCTAACCAAAAAGCCCCCAGCCATGCTTGTAGCTGTTTTGATTGCCTCACCCTGCCTCTACAGCCATTCTAGGCTTCAGAGTGACTCTTAGGGAATCTTATTACATAGAGGCTTGTGCTGAAAGCTCCTGTTAGCATACTGCAATTAAACAGTTGGAACTAGTATGGCTTAGTACAGTTTTATTTCACTGGTACTAAGTCTAGGAAACTGACAGTTGCTGTCTGCAATACAGAAGCAGCAGTGTAGTCTCACTGTTTTATAACCTAGGATATTGATTCACTTCGCTTGTCTAGCTCCCACCATCAGTAGAGGAGACTTTTCCATCCCAAAATAGAAAATAGCCAAACTAATTTACATTCAGCATCTTTGTGGAAGTTGAAAGTGGGTGGGGGCAGTTAGTCTGTCACATGGTCATGTACTGTGCAAGCTTGACTGTCTTTATTCTTAGTTGGGTAAGATGCTGCAGCTTAGTGAGACTGGATGCCCTACCATTAGACAAGTCAGCAGCAGTGTATGTAATGGAATTTAGATTGACAGTTTACCTAGTATTAAATTACTGAAATGGGTAAAAATACTTGCTCTTTAATAACTGGTCTCCTAGAAGGGACAGCACAGTACATGTTCTTCTGAACAACTAATAGCTCCTTTGGGCTTATTTTCATTGTTAATCTAAACTACTGACCATTACCTGCTTGAGCTTGAATTCAGTTGTGATTAAGATATGTTTACCTATTTAGTGTTCTACCATGATTTAAGTATAAAACCAGGAATTAGATATTACTATACCTCAGTTATACCACATCTCCAGTTTGTCATCAGTAGGATAGCATCAAATGGATTTGACCTTTCAAATTGTTAAGTAGTTCTTTCTATAAAATAGTACTATAGGTGTTGCTATTAACTTTCACTGCCTGTTGATGTGGAAGGAATCAACCACACTGTATTCCACCTCAAATGCAGCATCGTTGCTAGGAGAGGTAGTCATGTTAGCTCTGTCAGATATATATAAAATTAAAAATAAACTGTGCCTCTTCAGTTATCTATATGTCCGATTACCAATATGTCACCACCAAAGGAAAACGTGGTTGGAAAAGGAGCAGTCAATAAGGGCCTGAGATAAACGCACATTAAGATCAATGGAACCGCTAATTGATTTCAGTGGGTGTTGGGTCAGGCCCTTACTGACTGCTCCTTTTCCAACCACCAAGGCTAATGATTAGAGCAGGTACCTCACAGTTGAGTAGTAGAGTTGAGGGATGGGAAGAAGGGAAAGATGTTGTTATACAGGGATCTCATCATCACCAAATGGACTATCCTGCAAAACTAGAGTTCATTCAAAATGAAACATTAGCTTTTTGTTGTTGTAGAAATACGTGTGCAATGAGAGCTTCAGGTTATGACATTGCAAGACTACCATAATCGGTAAAAAGCTTTTACCAGTGGTCACTAATTAATAACTAAGAGGAGAGAAGGAATATTTGTAATGTTCCCCACCCCACAAGTAGTTATATCATTCTCTGCCGTACGGTTAAGTGAGCAGAATTCTCGTTACAAAACAAAAACCAAAAAGTCTCTGCAGAGGGGAGGTTGGACTCTTTGGAACTATTTCCTGTTGTTGATGTTTTGAGACCTAAGGCAATATAGCCTCAGTATTGATTTTGGCCTCCCATAGTTTGTCTACTTAACTAGACTATTGTCAGATATAAAAAAAACAAACTTATCCCTTAAATGGAAAAACAGTTTAATGTTTAACTTATTTTTATGGTACTCTAAGAAAAACTGAAATGAGCATATAGTCAAAGCCTGTTAGAAATATTGATTTCCTCACCCTGCCCCCCCAAGATGTGTGAGACACTAATTATTAATTCTCAACTAATCAAAGAAAAGCCACCACTCTCCACCTTTACATTTTTCTTTCAGCTAGTGATGAGTCTTGGAAGGGGTGAAGAGGACATGGTGCTGTCCAGTATTGTGATTTCAATACTTCTGCAATAGTATCTGATAAGTGAAATACCAAATATCCTGGCCTTTTACAAACTTTAGTTAACATGTTTCTATACAGATGATCTAGACCTAAAGAATAAATCAGTCACAAAACTGTCAAGTCTAACAGCGGACTGATAGAGCTGTCATTTTAACAAAGGAGGGCTGAAAGAAGCAGCTTTGCAATAAGAAGGAATTGGAAATCGAAGTGTCGAGGCTGACAGCTAAATTCTGTTTATTAACAGAACTTGCAACTCCAACTTTCTAATCTGCTTACTCCAATAGGAGCCTTTCAGTGAGGTATCACTCAACAGGCACCACCAGCAAGAGATAACAAGCCACTTGAGTGGAGACAGTGATGCAGGTTTTTCTAAACTTTGTAATAGGTGGTAAGTGTGCATTGAGCTCACAATCACAGCAGTTTTCTTTTAACTCCTACATCTCACATTTACATTGATCATTGTACATCAACACGCTGCTACTGCTTCTGAAGTTTATGCCAGTGCCCCTTTGTTTAAATCTCTAACTTTTGCCATTGAGTTGGCCTCCCTGCTCCAGTTCTGTTCCAGTATCTTGCCTCCTTCCTGTGATGCTTTAGGGCCCCAAAAGTATTAGCTCTGTTTGCTCCACAACCTGCCATGCAGTAATAGTCAGAATACTCACATTCCCCACCACCCATTTTTAAAGGTTCATTTCTACCCCCACCTCCTTTTAAAATCTGCCTATACTCCAACCATCACCTTATCTTAACCCCCCAAGCGTCTGTGTGATGAGACAATACCAGCCTGCTTACATCCCAGAGAAGGAAAGGATCTTGATACCACTCCTGCCTGCAGGCCTCCAGCAGCTTCTAAATCTAACTTCTGAAATACTGCAACTCATACATCTGTTTTTCTTTTAAACTATTTCGTATATAACCAGTGGCCCAGAAAACACCTTGTTTTGTCTGTATGCAGCAATCCACTACCATTGTAATATGAAACTGATGTGACACGGTTCGGGGAGGATGAGGACGGATATTAAATTACACAACAGTGCTGATCCTTAGCTCATGTGGCACTAATAGCCTGTTCATATTAAGAAGATGACAATTAATTAAAATGAATATGCTGCCAAGATTGTTAGACCTCTTGCTGATCATTCTCCCATAAATTACGTTTGTTTTGTTCAAGATCAATGTGGCAAGGCAGAAAAGCCAGAATCACTATAGGCATAAATTGCCAGTAGGATGGAAATGTGGGTCTCTTCCCAATTTAGTTCTTTGTGGTATATTTTCTATTAACTATGCCTCAGATATCACACATATTGGAGATTAACGCCTTTGCACTGCTGAATAGAAAATATTGAGAATAGACCCCGATGTCCCATTCTTTTGGGGGAGGCAACATGATAGTTCTTTTATAGAGAAAGTCCCATCAGTTAGAGTTCATGGAGAGGGATTTTTAGGATAAGGCAGCAATGGAATGAGCAGGGTCTCTGAAGAGCAAAGGGCCAGGAGAAACTGAATATCATGCCCAGTGGTAACCAGCTCCTTTACCCAGGTGCCAGACGGTGTGATAGACCACATATCTGCAGAGTTTAGTGTGCAACACTCCAAAGGAATGGAGGTTAGCTAGTAGCAGAGGTGAGGTGGGTTTCTTAGATAAGGGAATAGGAGGAGTGGAGCAGTGTGTGTCTTGGTGCTAAGCTCCACAGCATCTGTGGAAATGAAGTTGTGAAATGAGGCAGGCATAAGTAAGGAAGAGCCCTTGACAGAATCTGAAAATACTAGCTTTGTGGCCGCGTTCAAGGAGAGGGGACACAAAGGTGACCTTTTCTGTGGTCCACCTGCAGAACACAAATGTTGAGCAACCCTGAAAGTAACTGCTGTGATTTTACAGGTCCAATGAAAAGCCAAGTCTTCTGCCAGTGGAATTGAAGGCAGAGGGTTGGCACCCCTGCTTGAGGAGATTTTTCTCTACCTCAGGGACTAGTAAATATTTGGGTCCTCTGAGGACACGGAGTTCCACTTTGGCATGGGACAGGAGTTGAGACCTTTTTTCCACATGTTCCCATTCTACACACTACATGGAGAAGAATGTCAAGGTTCAGGAGAAAGATGGTTCATGCTATAGGAAAATGTCTTGAAAATGAGACCTCTTGCTCTCAGCAGGGGTTTGATTACTGTCTTCCACTCCTCTAGGTTAATCTTCATCACAATGGGCCCTGAAGGAGGGGCGGAGGCTGGATCTTTTAGCATTCTCATTTTGGTGCACCGTAGGAAAGAATTAGGGATAGAGCAGGAGGACTGAAGCGAGGGTGCCACAGCCCCTACATAGAATCACAGAAACATAGGACTGACAGGAAATGAAGAATTAATCTCTCATCTGCTAGCAGCTGCTTGGCTACTGGTAGCCTCTCATTGGAAAAAAAAATAGTCCAACTATTGAGACATGGTTAAAAAAATATGGAAGGTGGTGGGTAGGGAAAAATTAACACACCAATTATGTATCCAACAAAATAGACAGAGGACAGATTAGATACCTTTTATTCAGCACTCAAAGTACATTCACCTGCAATAAACAAAAAGGCACGCCTATCCAATTTTTTTGAATATTAACATTTGAGAAACATACTCTGTCTGTTAAATATTTGTATATTTATTAAATTGAGTGAAATCAATATAATCACTAAAAATAACATAGGTATTGTAATGATGTTCACTCTGAAATATGGTAACACCGTGTTAAAGAGAAAGATCTGAGGACTATATTCCTGTATATCTCTTTAAACAAAAGCTAACTGCTGTAATTATTGTTTTGATTCTGATATTTGCATGGCAAGGGTTTCTAAACATGTTACAACTTCCTAAATAAATTGTTTTAAGAAGAAAGAACAAACTGTAGGACTGGAAAGGACCTTGGTAAGTTATCTAGTCCAGTCCCCTGCACTGTGGCAGGACTAGACCAATGGTTCCCGAAGGAGGTTCCTCTGACCTCTGGAGGTCTGGTCTGCCATGAGTTATGTGGGGGTCTGTCTCTTGAGCCAGGGCCAGAATGCTCTGGAACAGCATTTTGGTACTTTTGTTACATGGAGGATACCATTTTATTCTCATATGATCTCACATGCACCGTGTGAGAGGGGTCACGCTGGCAGAGGCATTCTCATGCTGGAAGGGGCGTTCCAAGTAGCACTGGAAATGAAAAGGGTCCCAGGACACTTGGTAAGATGCCAAATGGGTCCTTGGAGAAAAAAGTTGGTAACCATTGATCTAGACCATCCCTGACAGGTGTTTGTCTAACCTGTGTTTATAAACCTCCAATGACAGAGATTCCACAACCTCCCCTAGGTAATTTGTTCCAGTGCTTAACCACCGTGACAGCTAGGAAGTTTTTCCTAATGTGCAACCTAGATTTCCCTTGCTCCAATTTAAGCCAACTACTTCTTGTACTGTCCTAACTGGATAAGGAGAACAATTTATCACCCTTCTCTTTATAACAACCTTGAAGACTGTTCTGTTCTCATCCTACCTCCTCTCCCCCCGGTCTTCTCTTCTCCAGACTAATCAAACCTATTTTTTTCAATCTTTCCTTGTAGGTCACGTTTTCTAGACCTTTAATTATGTTTTACTGCTCTCTTCTGGACTTTCTCCAACGTGTCCATATCTTTCCCAAAGTTTGGTGCCCAGAACTGGACACAGTACTCCAGATGAGGTCTTATCAATGCTAAGTAGAGTGGAAGAATTACTTCTCATGAATTGCTTACAACATTCATGTTAATACATCCTAGAATGATGTTCACTTTTTTTTTTTGCAACAGTATTACATTGTTGACTCATATTTAGTTCATGATCCACTATAATCCCCAAATCCTTTTCTGCAGTTCTCCTTTCTAGGCAGTCATGTCTCATTTTCTATGTGTGCAATTGATTATTCCTTCCTAAATGTAATACTTTACATTTGTCCTTATTGAATTACATCCTATTTAATTCAGACCATTTCTCCAGTTTGTCAAGTTAATTTTGAATTTTAGTCCTGTCCTCAAAACCGCTCGCAACCCCTCCCAGCTTAGTATCCTCTGCAAACTTTATAAGCATACTCTCTATGCCATTATCTAAATCATTGATGAAGATATTGAACAGAACTCGACCCAGGACAGATCCCTGTGGGCCCCACTCAATATGCCCTTCCAGCTTGACTGTGAACCATAGATAACTACTCTCCGAGTTCAGTTTTCCAACCAGTTATGCACCCACTTTACAGTAGGTTCATCTAGGCAACATTTCCCTAGTTTGCTTATGAAAAGGTCACATGAGACCGCATCAAAAACATTACTAAAGTTGAGATATATCACATTTACTGTTTCGCCCCATCCACAAGTCTTGTTACCCTCTCAAAGAAGGATATTAGATTGGTTTAGTATATTTGATTTCTTCTTGACAAATCCATATTGATAGTTGCTCATCACCTCATTATCTTCCAGGTGCTTAAAAATTGATGATTTGCTCCATTATCTTTTGGGGTACCAGAGTTAAGCTGACTGATCTATAATTCCTCAGGTTGTCCTTATTCCCCTTTTTATAGATAAGTACTATATTTACTCTTTTCTAGTCCTCTGGGTTCTCTCCCATCCTCCAGGAGTTCTCAAAGATAATCACTAATGCCTCAGAGATCTCTTTATCCAGTTCCTTAAATATTCTAGGATGTATTTTGTCAAGCCCTGCTGACTTGAAGACATCTAACTTGTCTAAATAATTCTTAACTTGTTCTTTAGCCTCAGATCCGACCCCATTTACACTGATATTCACTATGTTAGTCATCCAACCACTGCTAATCTTTTTGGTGAAAACAAACAAAAAAGGCATTTAACCTTCAGCCATCGTCTTTCCCTCCTCATTAAGTAATGGGCTCACTCTTAGCCTTCCTCGTGCTTCTCATGTATTTGTAAAATGTTTGATTGTTATACTTTACACCCCTAGCTAGTTTAATTTCATTTTGTGCCATGGCCTCTCTAATTTTGTCCCTAAGTGCTCTTAGAGTTTTTTGGTTTTTTTTATATATATATTCATCCTTTGTAATTTAATCTAGTGTCCACTTTTTGTAGGACTTTTTTGAGTTTCAGGTCACTGAAGATCTCCTGGTTAAGTCAGGCTTACCATATATCCTGTCTTGCCTGCGCATAGGGATAGTTTGCTCTTCTGCCCTTAATGTCTCTTTAAAACACCTGCCAACTCACCTGCCTTCCACAGGATCTTACCTACCAATTCTCTGAGTTTGCTGAAGTCTTCCTTCTTGAAGTCCATTGTCTTTATTCTGCTGTTTTCCCTCCTGCCATTTCTTAGAATCATGAACTTTATTATTCCATGATCACTGTCACTCAAGCTGCCTTACACCTTCAAATTCTCAACCAGTTCCTCCCTATTTGTCAAAATCAAATCCAGAATAGCCTCTCCACTATCTGCTTTCTCTATCTTTTTAATAAAAACTTGTCCCCAGTGCATTCCAAGAACTCGTTGGATAATCTGTGTCCTGCCATATTATTTTCCCAACAGGTGTCTGGGTAGTTGAAATCTCCCATCATCATCAAGTCCTGTGCTTTGGATAATTTTGTTAGTTATTTAAAAAAGCCTCATCCACCTCTTCTTCTTGCTTAGGTGATCTATAGTAGACCCTACCATGACATCACCCTTGTTTTTACCAATTATCTTTACCCAGAGACTTTCAACAGATCTGTCTTCCACTTCTATCTTGACCTCAGTACAAGTGTATACATCTTTGATATACAAGAAAACACCTCCTCCCTTTTTTCCCCTGCCTGTCCTTCCTGAATAAGTTGTACTCTTGTATACCAATATTCCAGTTATGTGATTTATTTCACTAAGTCTCAGGTGCCAGTTATGTCATAATTGTGATTATTCACTAGTATTTCTAGTTTTCTGTTTATACCCTATGCTTCTTGCATTAGTAATACAAACATTTAAGATGTTCATTAGATTTCTCCTCTATGTTCTGTCGTCTCTCCTTCATCCCCCGCTATGATTGCCCATGTTCACCACAAATTCCAGCCCTTCACCCTGGTCTCCATGTTCTGGACTTACCCGTGAGCTTTTGTCTCCTGCCAACGTCAAACCTACTTTAAAGCCCGCCTCACTAGGTGACCAGTCTGTATCCGAAGCTTTCCTTGACAGGTGGGCCCCATCTCTGCTCAGCAGTCCTCCTCAGAACAGCATCCCGTAGTCAAGGAAGCCGAAGCCCTCCTGGCGAGACCATCCTCGCAGCTAGGCATTCACCTCCAGGATGTCCCCGCCTCTGCCTGTGTCCCTACCCTTGACCAGAAGGATTGATGAGACCACCACCTGCTCCCAAACTCCTTCACCCCTCACTCCCAGAGTCCTATAGTCACTTCTGATCTGCTCAGTGTCCTACCTCGCAATATTATTAGTGCCTACATGGATGAACAGTATGGGGTAATAATCATAGGGCTTGATCCTTGACAATCCTTCTGTAATGTATTGGATACAGGCCCCTGGCAGGCAGCACACCTCCTGTGGTGCCCATCAGTAGGCTCCTCTCACACTGGATGGTCTCCCCAGCCTGACTTTCTATGATGGGGAAATGCAAGCCACAGTCTCTATAAATCCACACCAGAGCCTGGGTAGAAGCATCCATGGTTGGGTCCTCTGGCAGGACACAAGTGCAGGTGGAGGAGCCAGGAGCAGTATTGGCACTGGTGATATAGCCTTTCCAAACCACAATTTTATTCTCTTTCCCTCCTATAAAATCCCTCTCAAACTTCCCTGTTTGCTGCTCCTTGGTTATTTAGCAGCTGGCTTGTAAGCCCCTCTCTCCTAGTCAGCCCTGCCCCCTCATTAACACACAGAGAAAGGGTGATCAAGGCTCAGAGGCCAGGAGGTGAGAGCCTTGCTCATGCACACTCATCTAGCTGCTAGTAGGCCTCTGGCCTCCACAACCACACATTTCCCAAAAGATCACACTGTAAACTTTAAGTAAACCAGAAGAAAAACCAAACAGACAGACAAGCTCACTCACCCCAAGAGTTAGCACTCGCTTCTTCTTCAGCAACATCCCTTCTTCTGCAGCTAGAACCCACCATAGTCTGCAATAACCCCTATGCACAAGTTTATGGTCACTGGATGTGCGTAAGTGAAGACTCACCGGCATTCGCCAACCCACTACCTTCAGGCTTCCCCTGGGCAGCTGCTCCAACGCCACACACCACGGCTGTGGTCGGGTTTCTCCATGGCACTTACGCTGATGATTTCATTCTAGGTGAATATAGCTAACGTGGCAATGGCAGATTTGTATCCATCAGCTGAAGATTTGGGGAAAGGCCCATGAGTGAGGCTCCACAGGACATTGATACTACACAGGGTTTCAAGGCATCCCTTTATGACTCCTGAAAATCGTTCCATTTGTCATGCTGAGGAACAGTGTGGATTTTGTGAAGGATTCAGTTGTTAAATTACCTTGGCTACATAGATTTCTGTGTTGTGCTTCTCACCTGACAGATGACGGGATATATGGTGTGGAAGTTCTGTGCAACAGTGCTCTGTTATGATAAAGAGAGCAGAGACACTGGCTGCTGCTGTAGGCTCATTCATTACCAGAATCAAGAGACCCACATAATGTTCCTGCAGACATTCCCCCTTATCTTTTATAGACAGCCTCTGGTGAGATCAATCAATTTTTACAACAGCCCAGGGAGTGATTCTCTCCAGCGCATGCTCTCCACCTTATGCCTTAACTAGACACTGATAAACAGGGCTCTGAACTTGGCTTGGAAAAGCAGCTTAAGGAAAAAGAATCTCTTAAGACCAATTTGAGATGAGTCATTAGGAAAACTCTTCTGGGACAGATGGAGGAATAGTGGGGATGACAAAGCTAGGGTGCATCTATTCTCAAATGCTGGCTAATGACAGCTTTCTGAACATCAGGACTCTCCTAACACATGGACATACATCATCAGCTACAAGACCAGAGGATAAAGAGAACCATCCAACTGGTTAGGAATCTCAAGATTCACGGCACAATGATGGATTCTACGGCAACCAGCCTTGCCATAGCTATCTTGTTACCTACGATCACCAGGCTCAACACATCACTTACTTCCTGCTAATTTTCATGGTAATATTCCGGAACACTGCATAAGCACAGTCAAAGTGCACAGGGGTGTCAAACTCAATCACATAGGGCCATGTTTTATTTTTAATTATGGTTCATACATTTATGAAAACATACCCAGTTCATCCAGTGAGTGGGGTTTGTACAAAACTAGGGTGACCAGATGTCCCGATTTTATAGGGACAGTCCCGATTTTGGGGTCTTTTTCTTACATAGGCGCCTATTACCCACCACCCCGTGTCCCGATTTTTCACACTTGCTGTCTGGTCACCCTAGTACAAAACCAAGGTTAGAATATGGCCCTTATGTACTAAATAAATACAAATTTAGCTTAGTTTCTCGTTTAGTATCTTATAGTCACATCCACATCACTCAGTAGGAAAATACACCAACCCACCAGAGCAGTGCTGTTTATGTCCTTCATTGCTTTTCATTCTTCACCCTTCTCAGTTTTTCCTCCTCCGCCTCCTACATCTGTCTCTCCTTTCTTTCCTCACTTCCTTCCCTGCAGCATCAATTCCCACCTCTTGCCCATCCACTAAGATCATCAGACATGATAAAGTGAATGCTGATATCTAATGTCATCAATTTGGTGTTAACCCCCAAGGAGTTAAATGTGGGGTGGGAAGGGGTCACACGACTGAGTCATTGTTTCAGGCTCCCTGCAGACTTAAAAAATACTGCAGCAGGTTACTCTATTCTCATATGGATGGTTTTCATCACAACTATGAAGAGATATGAATCTTTTTGTTGTTGTTAAATGAAATCTTAGATTCTATTAACTCTGGGCCCCATAATTCCATAAAGAAAGGTGGGTATTTGATGCCTTTGTATTAGACCCTAGGTTTAGGGATCAGGAATATCCTCTCCTTGGCTTTTTGGTAATTTAAGCAATAAACTGGATCTGAAAAGAATCAGAACCTTTTTGAATTCTCGCCAATGGATTTTGATGCATCAGGATTTCTTCATGTTAAAATACAATTCATCACAAGGATGGTTTTTCACTCCACTGAATGTCATGTTACTGGAAATGAATACATTTTTTGGTTAGTGCTCTGGCAAAACGTATTTTGTAAATGTTATATGCTTCATAAAAAAAGCAATTTAAGTGCTGTATTTCATTAAGAGGTTACTGCCTATTGAAAGGCCTCAGTGCCAGTATATTTCTATATATGTGGTAAGCCCCTCCCCTGTTAGTATTCACTTATAATGCTGGAGTCAAAGTCATTTGTGAGAATAACTGACAGAACAAAGGAATCCATTACTATACTTGTATAATCTATTACAGTATTTAGACCACTGCTGAACTGACAGACAAGTATCAGTACATCATACAGGAAAGCAAGTAAGCCTGGAATATCGTCAATCAAAAACCTAGCTAATGGAGAACTTCAGCATTGAGCCTCAAAACCCTTTAGACTGCTCAGACAACTATCTCAAATCCTAGGAATCTATTTCTGTCATCCCTGTTCTCTGCTATAGTAAAAAAAATAAAATGTGCCAATTGTTCTCAAACGCAAACTTAGAACTGCAATTGGGAGCTAGATTCTTCTCCTATTTATCTCCATAGCTAAACTATCATTGACGTTATTGGGCGCAGGATCAAACCCTTTTTCTAAAGTGAACACCTCTATAATACTCACCCAGTATCAGATTTTCAAAATATTCGCTATTGTAGTGTAAACTATAGTAATAAGGAATATCACTGGCTTCTGGAAACCTCCAGGGAGGGGAGGGTAGGCGACCTCTTTAAGGGTAAATGCAAAAAAAAAAAAAAAAAAAGTATCATCTGCTTACTTGGCTTCCCATACACCTGTTCTGCTATTTTAACAAAAGGCAGGCTGGTGAAGTCTGGCAACACCCAAAAGCAGTCAGAAACTTGAAAGAAAGAAGAATTTTCTAGGCCATGAAAAAGGGACAAATATATACAGAAAAATAACAAAAACAATGAATCTGAGGAGAGGAGACGCACAAATATTAACATTACACATTCATAATATATGAATTTTGTTCCTTTTATTGATTGCTAAGTCTTTATAAAAAGAAATGGTAGATATCAAGAGATTAAATACATTTATGTTGCTGCCAACCCTTTAAAGGGCACTGGAAAGCAAAATGTACCTTAACATTCACATTTTGTAAAAATGAGGTTTTATAAAACTTAAAGACTAATAGAAATGTTTCCATTAAAAAATAAAACCTAATGAAAATAGTTGCAGGGAACATTTAAGTAAAAACAGTGACTGAAAAGAAAAAACAACAACAATGTAGCACTAAGAAACTGAAATATTGTAATATGGACTGCACAAAATTGAAACTGACCTTGCTGATTTACATTATTTTAAAGAAATAAAATTGAAAAAAAGCAAAATATAAAAGTTTAAGTGCCTGTTTTTTAAAATTACATCAGTTTCAGTAATCTGAAAGGTCATTGATTTTAAATGTTTTATTATAAATATCTGATTATTTTAGTTGACCGTGTCCCTCACTTCAACATTTTTGCTCTTAGTGGGAAAAACTGGGATTAATAATCTCAACAAATATTAACAAAATTATGCTCTACCAATACTAAATGCAACATCTGTTGGCATAACTAAAGGTTTATTTTTTGAATGTTTTATTGTGCTTGCAAAAAATGCTTTAAAATATTTTTTTTTTAAAGCACAAAAAGCCAGGACTTTGCTCCATTAAAATAGATACTACAGGATTCTGAGAGCTACAAATTTAGCAGGAATCCTGATTCCACTGTTCTCAGGGTTAAGTGACTACATAGGACTTGATCCTGCAAAGCACCACTGAAAGAAACATGGATAGCTAAAGCACCCGTGATGAGCATTTTCTCAAGAACTGTGCAGCGGTCTGCACGTGGTACTGAGAGATGTATGCAGTTTTGAATCATGTAAGCAAACCTCTATGCCCATGCTGCAATGAGCGCTCATGAATGGGAAAAACAACCATGCCGTGAGTAAAGACAGGACATGGTCAGGGAATGGTGTAAATCTGTTGTACAGTGTTGTACAGTGGTCATTTTAATTACTTTAAGACGGTTTTGCTGCCACCCTTAAGTATTGCTGCTTTACACCAAAGTGACTGAGGAGCCAATGGTAAACTGAGAACAGAGGGTGTTATGAGGCCCAGACACAGGGCTAGTCTACACTTACCCGCTGCATCGGAGGCGTCAGATCGATCTTCTGGGTTCGATTTATTGTGTCTTATCTAGACGTGATAAATTGAACCAGGAAGTGCTCCCCCGTCGACGCCGGTAATCCTGCTCTGCGAACGGAGCAGGCGGAGTCAACGGGGGAGCCTGCGCGCCGCCATGTGGACCAGCGGTGAGTACTTTTAAGTTCGAAATAAGATACTTCAACTTCAGCTACGTTATTCACATAGCTGAAGTTGCGTATCTTACTTCAAACTTGGGGGCTAGTGTAGACCAGCCCACAGAAACAAATGAAACCAAATCTCTTACAGCCAGCTGCTCAAGGCCTCATGGCATATGCTAGGGACTGTATTTTTGCTGCCCAACATCCATTCCATTCAGCTTAATTGCCTTAATGGATCAAGAACAATAAAGCCCCAGTGGCTTAGTGCTGCCTTCTCTCAGCCTTCCATACCCTTGCAAGATCAATTCCTTCAAGCCTACAGTTTATTTCCTGGATCTAGCTATGCTTCTCCACATTCTTGAAATTAAAAAAAAGGGAGTTGGGGGGGTAAGACGAGGGAGGAGTACATGACATTCTTCCAAGAAACAAAATCATCAAACCACAACAGGAAGTTTTGAAATTTTAGAAAGACATCTCATGACAATTCACCCTTTAAGTTTGTTTTCCAAGCCACTAAAGAGGCTGGCCATACCCTCACTCAGCGAAGGACAGACTACTTGTTGACAAGTCAGTCACGTACAGGAACGTCTCTTCAAAATGCAGTCACTGGTACTTTCACAAAAGTTGTTCTTTGGGAATACACTTCATTTTCTTTAACGAACAACCTATATTTAAACAAAAACAAAACAAAACAACGCATCAGTGAATCCTCCTCTAATCAAGTGTTGCACTTGTTTCTTACTTTAGTATTTTTTATGGTTTTTAACCTGGTGGTTCCTAACCTGTGGAACAAATCCTCACACAGATTCTCTCTTTATTCCTTCTTTTAACCTGTATTTGATCATTTCTGTAAAGACGACTGAATCTTAACAATTCCACACCTGCTGAAATACAACAATTGATGGCCCTGACAAAATGTGTCCCTATTAAACAAAAGTTTCACTAACACTGTGCAGTAGTCACTGCCATTCATTATCATAGCCTAATGAGTTCCCTGGGAGATGCCCCACTAAAAGGTGTGTGTCAAAAAAGCACATCCTGATAAAGAGAATTATTCTACATGACAGTACTCTTTTCCTCAAACTCCTTTACAAATTTTTCCTTGCAACATCCAAGTAGGGTGACCAGACAGCCAGTGTGAAAAATCAGGACAGGGACGGGGGGGGGGGGGGGGGGGAGAGAGAGAATAGGAGCCTATATAAGAAAAAGACCCAAAAATCAGGAGTTTCCCTATAAAAATTGGGACATCTGGTCACCCTACATCCAAGACAACTTAACAGAGAGGAAAAGCACATTTCCTAAATGCATAAACTTGCCTTCATCTTCCTCCTGATCGGGATATTCTTTCCCAGTCTCTTTCATAGATCTTCTTTGGTTGTTCACCTCCTTTTCAAGGCCTTCTAGCCTCTGCATGTCTGCCTGAAAACTTATTTGGAGATCACCGCTGTCCTTTAAGAAGTCCTTTGTCATCTGTATCCTATTTAAGTTCTACAGCAGCAGCAAAAAAACAAACACACATCTTGATTGAGCCAAATCATTACAATATAAGCTTCAACTATCACACTTTCTCAATATTTGCTCTCTAGCATATTATTTCCACATTCTTCAATTATAAAAAGGCTTTTTTGTTGGCTCATTTAGGATTTCTGCATTTTCTGGCCAGAAATATATAGTCCTGCTATTAAACTCTCATTTATTTTAAGTATGCAGTGTTGTAGCTGTGTCAGTCCACGGACATTAGAAAGATAAGATGGATGAGGTAGATGGATGAGGTAATATCTTTTATTGGACCAACTTCTGTTGGTGAGAGAGACAAGCTTTCAAGCTTATACGGAGCTGACCTGAAGAACTCCATGTAAGCTGGAAAGCTTGTGTCTCTCACCAATAGAAGATATTACCTCACTCATCTTGTCTCTGTATGTATTTTAAGAGCTAATTTGTTTTAAGTTTTTTTTAGAGCAAAAGCTGGTGAGTGGGAGTGTAGCTTCAGCAAAACGAGGACAGAGAATGTGGGAAACACGTGAAGCTGAGAGCAGGTTGCCTAACCAGCAGAGAAGAATTTAAACTCAGTTATGACAGATCATCTTTAAGATACTGGTTCACGTAAAGGGCTTGTTTGGACCATCCCTGTGGATGAAGGATTTTTATCATGTAAGCAGATAAAAATTTGACAAAGGCAGGTGATCGCTGGTGGAAGACTGGACTGTAATCCTGCCTCTGTCGAAGTCTGAACCGCTTCATAGCAAAATAAATCCACTGCGCATCTTACCAAACCTGTTATGGCACATGCACCGTACATTTTACATTTAAATAATACTTAGTCCTGCCTTGAGTGCAGGGGACTGGACTAGATAACCTCTCGAGGTCCTTACCACTTCTATGCAGTAGCATAGCCAGAGGGAGAGCAGAGGTAGCAGCCGCTCCCCCTTTGAGCAGAAGCGGCGCCTTAAAAAAGGCAGCAGCGCCTTTTTTTAAGCTCCGCTCCCCTTTTAAAAAAGGCGCCGCGGACCTAAAAAAAGGTGCCGCTTCTCTTTAAGGCGCCGCTTCTTGCACTCACCTGGCGGCGCTCCAGCTGTACGGCGGCACTTCGTTCACTCGCTCCGGGTCTTCGGCGGCATTTCAGCAGAGACATCGAAGACCCGGAGCGAGTGAAGGACCCGCCGCCGAAGTGCCGCCGAACAGCTGGAGCACCGTCAGAGCGCAGCCAGGTGAGTACGGGGGAGGCGCCTTTTTATAGCTCCGCTCCCCCTGTACTATGGACCTGGCTACGCGGCTGCTTCTATGATTCTATGATTTTATTGTCTGAGACTTTAAACTATAATCGTAGATTAATATTCTGTTAAAGTGGAGTGATACTAACAAAGAGCAAGAAAATTATAGCTTATGGTTGTTACAGTAACCTTAATTCATCCTGACTCATCTCTGTGTGTTCTACATGTACTTGAATGTATATTCCCCGTTCATTTCTCCTCTCCCCACAAGCAAGAAAATTCAGTGCAAAGATTTCAGGCTATCTAAACTTTTTTTTTTTTTTTTAAAGTGAGGGTGAAATGAGTTAAATTAATTTGTAAGATACTGGCCTATTTGCAATTTCAATTGAAAAAATATTCCCAATTTTTGGCGGGTTCCCCCCCTTCATTGTATGATGATGTGAGAGGAAAATTCACTTGCAGTCTTTGGTTATCAAGTCTTCCCTGCTCACAGATGGAGTCTACGGGAGGCAGCTCATCCCAGAAGAAATCTTTTCAGATGGTACAAGCAACTGCAGCTCTGGGGAAAATCAAGCATGCAGCAAGAAGGGCCTGGGAAAAGCAATTCCCAACTCTGCCAGAGACCAGCAGGCAGCATATACTACACACATGCAAGGAAGCCCAAATTACAGCCACTGTGGTGGGCCACATCTTTGCATGGCATGCAAGTTTAAAATATCTGACATGATGTTGAAGGATTTTTTTAAAGTTTAACTATTGTTTAGGATTTTTTATTTGAAAGGGTGGGGTTCTTTAAAAAACAAATCTCATCGGGTTAAGATGAGGATTTTTACATCTGGCGTACAGAAATAACTAAATTTTAAAAAGTTAGAAGCAGCTGATGATGGGAGGAAAATGTATACTAGGACAAAGGCTCTCAGACTACGTCTGTGGACCACCAATAGTGTCAAAATTTCAACCTGCAAAATCAAACATTTGGTGACTGGAGGGAGGAGAGGAAGAAGGTGACCGTGAAAGGACCTCTCTCAAAGGGGACAGGAAAATGAGAGATGGAAAACACCTACACCAAAAAGAAATTAATTTGAAAACATGGCACCATTTTAAAGTTGTATTGAAGGGATATTCTCAACTCAGCTTTGGGAGCACAGCAGAAGCGGGGAATAAATATGAAATGTGGGACATGGAAATGATTAGAAAAGGGCAAAAGTCTTTCCCTCTTTTTAAAATGTTTTCTTACGGATGCTAAGCATATCATGCATGCTTCTGGGGATGAGAAGCATTCAATTTATATGAGAATTATGCATGCTATATACTTTAATAAACAATTTTGTTTTTTTACTGAAACAGAGAGGAAAGCCAAATTGAGGGCATTTTTCCAAGAGGAATACTCAACTGCAGAGAATATTTTCACTAGCAACAACAGAGTTCTTCAAAAACACGTGCAAAAGGTAAAATTGAGTTTGTTCAATAAAGATGTCAATGAGAATGGAACACTGAAGATAAAGAAATTCCAAGTTTGTTAAACATTTGTTTTACTTCCTAACTTACAGTGGAGGAAGAGAATGAGCCAAGTACAGATTGATGACATTTCCCAGAATGAGGGGGAGGGATTGCTGTGTAAATAACAACTAAGACTGTTGAAAAGGGGGGGTATTTCTTACAACAGAAAAAGGAGATCCAGACAACATACTATTCACAGAAGATACTGAAAAAAAAAGAGATGCTAGAAATTACATATGTATTGGACAGTGTCCAGGTTTCAGGGCCAAAGTTTCACTTACTTTAAGAACGCTTTTTGCTCAAGGTTTCATTTTAGGTTCTTTCCAGATAACTTGAAGATGCAAGAATGATGTCGAGGTGCTTAGAAATTTTTTTTAAAAAGACACCCAACAAGTCTGGTTCTAGCCCTAGAAAAATCAAACCTGTTTAAAACCTGTTTAAAGCTTTTATCTTCTATTGTGACAAGTCAGATGAAACTTGAGACAGTATCACAAGGTATCACAGACCACCAGATGGGCTCAACCAGGTTTGTCCAGGCCTTGGACATTATTTATTTTAATACCTTCCCACAGAATTTAAACTGAGAAAAAAAAAATCTTCCTTTCAGACTGGGTTCAGAGCCTTGTAAAACGTAAACAATCCTTCCCCCAGTCAAGGCTTACGTGGAGCTCAAAAAGGCTTTGTGCAGCCATGGTTTCAGTCTTATTTTAAAACAAGAAAGGGCCTTCTCTTTGCCTTGAAGGAAGGTTTTGCTCCTGGTGCATGACACTCAACAGCACCTGAGAATACCTCCCTCTTATTAGTATCCTGGGAAATTAATACATAACAGCTGGCCCAGTCTGCTTATTCTGACAATCACTAAGATAACAGCAAGCTCCTGTAATCTTGACTACAGTCAGTGTTAACCCTCTTTCTCCCTATTCCGGCTCCTCACCAATATTTTGTTACGATTTTGGCTGCACTTTTCCCCTCACCTCCTTCTCTATGCACTCCCTATCCGTGGCCCCACAAAGTCACGGGACCTCCTGGTCAATCTCCTCCTGGCCCTGGCTAAATTGGCCATCTATAAAACCAGGGAGAGGAGGTTGGCCGATGGAGGCTCCGGTGCCTGTGGGGCCTGTTTCCGATCCCTTGTCCGATCACGCATCCGAGCAGAGTTCCTCTGGGCGGCGTCCGCTGGCTCCCTTGACGCCTTTGAGGAGCAGTGGGCGCTGTCCGGGGTTCTCTGCTCGGTGTCCCCGTCAGGCTCCCTTCTTTTAACCCTGTGACCGCACCCCTGACCCTGTTATTTCATTAGTTGTCCCCCGGACTCATTTGGATTCCAGGTCCTGTGGATCCTCCCCTTAAATTAGGGGGGGTCCTTTAGCAGTGGGCGGGCTTCCGCCCGCCCACTTCCCGGAACCCAATAGGTACCAGTCCCTGGAGAGGATCTACAGAATTTGTCACAGCTTTCAGCATGCTCGTGCAAAGCCTTATGTTGAGATCAAGGTTACATTTTTTTAAATTTTCTTGTAGTTTAAATAGAGGAGAGATTTAAAAATTCACAGAAATACTGTCAAGGTAGGACTTTTTTTTTTAAATAAAAAGTCTTCCCGTACCTCTGCTACTAACAAAAGGTTAAAAGTATTGAGAGCAAAATAATTTGAACCTAGTTTACTCTTCTCCTTTTGTGGTGTTTGCTCTCTTATTTTTACACATGTACAACAAGGAAAACTGACTAGTCAGTTTCATTTTGTTTCTATTAGCTAATACAATACTTATGTTTGCAAACATGGGAGGGAGATGTTTCTATTTTAAAAAACTAATTTTTATCAGAATAAAAAAAATCAATTTTAGGTTTTGTAAAAATGTTGTATTAAACAAAACTTTTTTAAAATTAAAATTCCCAATAGTGTTTCCTTCAGCTATATATGCAGAAGCAAGTTTTAATACGATTAGAAGTTTGTGCTAAAAACCTTCCAAGTTATTTTTTTTTAAATGCACCTTTAGAAGTTCTGATAACTCAAACATAACACCATTAATTTTAGGACAAACGTTTAAAGAAAATATAGAACATGTGCAGGGGAAAATTCAGCAAAGATATCTTGCTTGCTTAAGGGAACTGTTCTATTCTAAGTACAAATATGTAACTACTATTAATGCTAAAGGGAGTTACATAACTGTATCAAAGGAGGAGGAGAACATCTTGAAAAGCAGACTATATAGACACATGCATATCAGAGATCTTGTGCACAGATTATTGCCATGTTAAATCAGGGAAATTCAATGTATGTTGTATACAGTATTCACATTTTTAAGCATCTTCTGTACTTCAACTAGCCAGTCTTCAATGCTGAAGTTTAGGAGTCCCTGGAAAGGTGATCTCAGCAGGCAGTCACATTCCATTCCGTATCCCAGCATCAAGCTGCCTAGATGTAGTACTAAAACCAGAGGTTTTTGGAACATCTCTTATGCTCCTGGAGGGATTTCAAGTTTACTATATGGTAAACTCTAAGCCTGCCTTCTCTTGGCTAGGCCTTCTCCAGTAAATATTGGTTTAAACTCAAAAGAAGAATCCTGTTGATTACCCAGAATGAGCCATTAACTGCTTTCCTTTAAATATCTGACTAATACGTTAAGTCTGCATTTATTTTTTTAAATTTTAAAATACCTCTTCAGACAGCATCTCCTGCTCTTCTACCAGAAGATAGATCTCTTTAAGTCTTTCCTTTATTAATTCCATCTCTATTTCACTTATTTGGCTCCCACTCATGCAAACTTCTGTTTCTCCTTCCAATCCATCTGGTTGATCTTCTTCCCCTGGTATATAAACAGCCCAATCTGATGACAGAAGCTGTTTGGTTTATAAGAGGAAAATGAAATAAGTGATTAAATTTAAAAACGCACTCTGGTATCATAGAGAGAGCTCCAGTTAATGCTACTGTAATAGAGCAGCCCTACATTTTGTGGTTTCAGCAGTGTAACAAAGTACTTAAACTATTCAATACGTTCAGATTAATTTAATCTGTAAATACTTTTCTATAATCTTTATCAGTGTTACTCCTGAATACTTCTAGCTCCTAATTTCTATAACTGTACAAAGTTAATTTTAGGCTAACTTTTACCTCCAACACCACAAAGCAAGCACTTGTGGTGTCATGTCTTGATTGCGCTGGGCACCAGGTTAAAGGTCTAGTGCTCTAAGCACATGAAACGGACATATGGAACACTAACTCCATAATTTAGACTATATGGGGGTACATATAAAATGGTTATTTCAGGATTCCAGCTGATTTGTTCCAACATGCATAAGCGATCAAACTTAGGTGTTCTTAAACAGCTGTCTGTACAGAGCTGGCTGATCACATGGGCTCTCATATTCCATCGAGAGAAACAGCACAAGGGTGGGGTGAGGTGGACAAAAGAAGGAGTAAAAGAAACAGGCGGGATAAAAATCTATGATTTTAGAAAAACTGATTACTAAACTCGGATTTTTAAAATTTACATTAAATATGGGTTTATTTTTTAAAAATAAACCTCTAAAATTAAACATGAAATTATTAAACGTGTTAAGGTCTAAATGTACTATATTAAAATTAATTACATTAAATAAAAACAACAACATTAAGCAGAACATGATTGCTGCCAAGTTTTAAAGAAAGCCAAACCACTGAATTGGTAGTAGTTCCTGGCTAAGCACCTGGAATCTGATTTTGCTGAAGTGTTAAACCAGCTTTTGATAACAGTAGCCTCCTTCTGCAGGTGCAGAGAGAATATTTTTTCATTTCAGTTTATTCAGCTAGTTCAGTTCAATGATTAGTTCATTCAAAGTTAGCAAACCAATGGGAGTTGAAAAAGCATAAAAGCTTGTTTTCCTTTTTTAATCTATAAATAAAAGCTAGATGTGAGACGATGGGATCTACTAGTTCTAAATCTTGAAGTACAGGGTGATCAGAAACAATCAGTTCAATTCACTAACTACAGATAATACTACTTTTGTTTAATAAATCAGTTCATTTTAAATGCAAACATATTTTGATAAACTTTTCTCATGTATCTAGCACAATTAAGATAGTTTTATTTAACAAAAAAACCCCACCTGAAAATGCTGTTTTTGTGCATTTTTAATTGAATTTAAATCTAAATAGAGCTTGACAGAAGTCAAGTAAAAAAAAAAAAAAAATCAATCTAGTAAATAAGAAATGCACCATTCACCATTTTCTAATAAAAAAATCTAAGTGTTAAGAATTTAAATAAATGTATGTTAAGCTCTTTAGCTGCTTAAATAAATGTGAATAGATATAGCATATGTTCTTGATTAGCAAATTTTTTTTTACCACATTTAGTACAAAGGCTGTATTTAGTTGCAAATCAATATGTTTTAATGGTTCTCAACCAGTAAGGCTCAACCTTTCTTTAGGAAAATAATTAAAAAGTATAAATGCAATGCAAAACAAAATTAAAATCAATTATTTAAATTGCTTTGATTTAAAATGAATCCACCCTGAAAAGGAGAGCATGTGAATAACTCTTTCTGAAAAGTACAAAGCATTTATCATTCCAAAGAGAGAAACATAAATACGTACTTCCATACACCTGCTGTTATTTTTCATGTAAGAAATTGCTGTGGTTGTCTCAGGGGTGTTATGCAATGGAAAAAAGATGAGAAGGTGGTCCATGTGATGGAGAATGGGAGAGGAAGAGATCCTGAAAGAATCTGTCCATCATGGTGTTGTTCACACTATGAGACGCTGAACGTCCTTGATGTGATGGTCGTTATACAGTGCCCTTTAACCCCATTCATTCCCTTTTCTCACACAAAAGTCAGTCTTTTGGTAGAGATTGGTGATATTGTGTATAAAGGAAGTATCTATGAAAACTACACTGTATTGTGTAATTAAACAGCTCAGAGCCATTCTCAGTCTGTAGTCTCAGTGCAAAGACATAGGACAGACAGGGGTTGTATCTCTTGGACATTTAGGGGGGCTGCCTACCGACTGTCAGAAGTTATCAGCTTGCTGTGGTGGCAGTTTTGGAGTTTACATATAGCCCTTACAGGGAAGAATGAAAGAAAAGTAATTTGTTCTCTCTAGTGCCTCTGCAGGAGCTTGTTTAATGGGCTTTGTCACAGCTGAGGGCAACTGCACCTGTAGTTCCGCTGAGTGGTCTAGCAACAGCACCCACTGTGACGGTGTTCCCCATAAAACTTTATGGGGAGATGCTTATAACTATATATGTGTAACGTTTTATGCTACATGTGCCATGTAACATATCTCTGTGAAAGTTATGACCTACTGAATTTATTCCTCCTGTTTGTATGCATGTATCATTGTTGTGGTGGTAGTTATGAACATTGGTTTTATATTTGCTGGTTTTATGCATAGCTTTTGTAAGAACATGGGGCCAGGTCCAGAGGAAGGAATGTGCAAGTTAAGCACAAGTACTTAACAGACAAAAGAAGGTGCAGACCCCAATCAAGGATGCAACTGGTTAGACTGGTCAGGGCACATGGACAGGGGACTTGCCCATGTGATCCCAAAACTCCAGGGCTACTGGATCCTACGCAGGGAGAGGAAGAAAGGCTATAAAAGCCCTTGCAAGACCCTTCCATTTGGTCTTGAGCTGGCTAAAGGAAGAAGCTCTCCACCCCCCAAGGAGACCTGAAAGAGACTGAACAGAGGACAAAGACGTTAGGGGGGTGAGTGATTGCTGGACCCAGTGAGGGGTTTATCTGTACACAGGGTGATTAGACATAGAACTGCGTGTTCTCTTTTATTTTATTCGGTAATTCACTTTGTTCTGTTTGTCACTAATTGAACTCACTTAAATGCTATTTTCTGTACTTATGTAGCAGGGTCGGACTCACCCCTGCGGCGCCTCCTGCTGGTTGTCCTGGGAATTAGCTCGTCCAGCCCTGGAGCGCCCTCTGCAGGCCAGTGATCCGCCTGTCCACTCTGGCCCCGTGTCCCTCCCAGGACCCGGTGCCCCTTTTAACTGGGGTGCTGCCCCTTGGCAGTACCCCTAGATCTGGGTCTCCCCTCCCCAGGGGAACCCCCAACCCACTATCCCCACCTCGCCTCAGTCGTAGGCTACTGCCAGTCACCAGCTAGCCCCCGTGCCCTGGGGCAGACTGCAGTATAAGCCACTCATCACAGGCAAAGGGGGTTTGGACCTGCTGCCTCGGCCTACCCATGGGTTGCCCCCGCAACCCCAGTACCTATTGGGCCTAACACTAGGCCGCAGCCTGGGGCTTTCCCAGCCGGAGCTCCCCAGCTCCTCTGGCCTTCCCCAGCCCTGCTCCAACCTAGGTACCTGGTCAGGTCCTGCAGCCAGGCCCTTCCCTCTCTACAGACAGAGAGAGAGTGTCTGTTTGCTCCAGGCCCACTGCCCTCTTATAAGGGCCAGCTGGGCCCTGATTAAATTGGCCCCAGCTGTGGCTGCCTTGCTCATCAGCCCAGCCTCTGAGCCTCAGCCCTCTCCCAGGGCTATTTCCAGCCCCTCCGGGCAGGAGCGGGTTCCACCCCGCTACACACCCCCCACCTCAAGATCCCCTCCACCGGGGGGTGGTAAGGAGAGGACCCCTAGCGCCCCAGCATCCCTCTCAGCTGGGCACGCAAGGAATCCCTCTCATGCCGCAGGCCCTCCATTGTTTGGAGCCACCTGCTTCCCTCTTCTAGGGTCAGGGTTCCCACTGTAGACCTCTCCGGTCCTATGTGGGCTCCCCCCTCGGTTTGGGTTCCCACCGTAGCTCTACTGGCCCTTGTGTGGGTTCCCCGCTTTATCTGGGACCTCTCTGCCCCAGGCAATCCTTTCTTGAGGGCCCTGGTCGTCACCACCCCCTCCTTCGGGGCAGTCTCGGACCCGGCCCGATCCTCTGTCCTCCCCCTCCTTCTCTGAGGGCAAGGCCTCTTGCTCTGGCCCCCTTTGTGGCACAGGAAGCATAGCCAATGACTTCCCTTGGCCACCTCCAGGTGGGCCTGGGCCCTGCGAGTCCCCCGAGGGCACTCCCTCTTCCAATGCCCTGGTTCCCCACAGGCCCAACAAGTCTGGAGCCCCCCTGTTGGCTTCACAGGAGGCGCTCCTGTAGTTCCTTTCTGTCCCGGGGAGAGCCTCTTTGCTCCAGTCCGGTAGGGGCACCCCTTTCTCAAGTGTCCCAGTCGCCCACAGGCGAAACAGTCCTTAGGCCTTGGCACTGGCCTCCAGCCCAAGGTGCCTGGCCCACACCGAGGTCCTTGTGCCCTCCCCCGCAACAGCTGTAGCAGCCTTGCTTGCTGCTCGGCGAGACGGGCCACACAGGCTCTCCAATAATAGTCCATCTTCTCCACCTTCCGTTTCTCAATGCTCAGCTTCGGGCAATAGTCCACAGTCCTTTGCCCTGCCCCTTGTATCAGGGGCGGACCGTCTATGCCCGCATTCTCCACCACTTGTAGCAGGGTCGGACTCACCCCTGCGGCGCCTCCTGCTGGTTGTCCTGGGAATTAGCTCGTCCAGCCCTGGAGCGCCCTCTGCAGGCCAGTGATCCGCCTGTCCACTCTGGCCCCGTGTCCCTCCCAGGACCCGGTGCCCCTTTTAACTGGGGTGCTGCCCCTTGGCAGTACCCCTAGATCTGGGTCTCCCCTCCCCAGGGGAACCCCCAACCCACTATCCCCACCTCGCCTCAGTCGTAGGCTACTGCCAGTCACCAGCTAGCCCCCGTGCCCTGGGGCAGACTGCAGTATAAGCCACTCATCACAGGCAAAGGGGGTTTGGACCTGCTGCCTCGGCCTACCCATGGGTTGCCCCCGCAACCCCAGTACCTATTGGGCCTAACACTAGGCCGCAGCCTGGGGCTTTCCCAGCCGGAGCTCCCCAGCTCCTCTGGCCTTCCCCAGCCCTGCTCCAACCTAGGTACCTGGTCAGGTCCTGCAGCCAGGCCCTTCCCTCTCTACAGACAGAGAGAGAGTGTCTGTTTGCTCCAGGCCCACTGCCCTCTTATAAGGGCCAGCTGGGCCCTGATTAAATTGGCCCCAGCTGTGGCTGCCTTGCTCATCAGCCCAGCCTCTGAGCCTCAGCCCTCTCCCAGGGCTATTTCCAGCCCCTCCGGGCAGGAGCGGGTTCCACCCCGCTACAACTTATTAAAATCACTTTTTACTTATTAAGTTTCCTTGAGTACGAGTTAGTGCAAAGGGAGAGCAAACAGGTGTGCATACTTTCTATCTTTGCAATAGAAAGCGAACTGTTTATGAGTTTACCCTGTATAGGCTTTATACAGGGTAAAACGGATTTATTAAGGGTTTGAACCTCCTTGGAGTTGAGCAGCTGGGTGTCAAAGGCAAGAGCGCTTCCAGGGGCCTTACAGTGGTGAGTGGACTTGGTTCGGACCTGGGTCTGTGTTTGCAGCAGATCAGTGGAATCTGGCTCAAAACAGACAGGATTCGGGAGTCCCAAGCTGGAAAAGGCCTGGAAGCAGGGGCAGAAGTAGCCTTGGCACACCAGGTGGCAGCACCAAGCAGGTCTCTGTGGTCCCAACCTGTCACACCCACATTTCAGGCTCACAGTTCCAGCCGTTGCCTTTCTTGGGCAGAGACCGACGTCTCACCCCAGTCCGAATGGAATATTTCTAGGCTGCACAGTTCCCTGTCTTCACTGTGTTATTCCCAGCAGAGACAGGCTGCCCAAGCACAATTGTTTGCTTTCTCTTCAGAGACTGATAAGAGTGATTGCCAACAGTTGTAGGTTACCTCACGGCTCTTTTTATGCAAGCCTTCTTTATTCTTAAAGGTAAAAGCACTACCAAGAAAACATATGCAAAACAATAAAAGAAGCTACATGAATGCTAATAAGCTTACCAGAGATCACCCCAACTGAACCATGGGCTCCAGGAGCAGTCCTTAAACAAACACTTTACCAAAGGATTTCTTGTTGGATACAAGTTCATCACAGCCTCAGCTCAGAACTAGCACGCAGTCTTACACGGCCTCAGTAGGCCCAGTCTTTCCAGCCCTACCCTAAGAATTTGGGCCCTCCATGGACAGGGATCTTGTCCATTTGCTGGATCAGGAAGAACCTGAGCCAATTTAAAACCAGGCTATTTAGCGAAAATCCTTTCTTTGCCTGTTGGTCCTTGGAGAATCCAGTTTGAACTAGTATATTCCAACCTCTCCAAGCGGTAGCATCAAAGGTCTGATAAGGGAGGAGTTTCATTAGCATTCCCCTCCTGCCAGAGCAGGTGCATATAATTCCACAACAGCACATACACAATTGCATTTTTAATACAGTGGACCCCAAAGGTAGTAAGCCTAATTCTGTAAAGTTCATTCAGGATATTGCAGAAAATTGTCAATCGGTCACAGGCTCAAAAGCCTATTTTAATAAAACCACTCTATTCTGTCAATTAGTAACAGAAAACAAGCAATATTAACAGTGACTTAAGTCCAGAAAACCTTACCAACATTTCCACTCATCAGGCAGCATGATCAATTTCAGTTCTTTTCTGCACAGACCAATTCCTCAAATGAATATTCCCTTAAAACCACCTTCCCAACTGCTGCTTAAACCTGTTGGCAAATAGGTGGCATGGCACAGACAACCTTTCATTGTATCCCCTCATCCCACATTGTGCAGCAGCCACATATAAAAGTACATACAGGTCTATATAACCTCGTAAACACCTAAAAGCAGCTGTAATATTTAATATTGGAACAAGTATGAAGTTGGATGGACATGCCAATTCCCCTATGCTCTCTAGATATAAACAGGTAAGACAAGAGCATGTGCAGAAGAATGATACACTCTGGGGTGGGGAGATGATACTTGTGGAGAAGACAGAGTCAAGAGGGATATGTGCGCTGCATGTGAGTAGTGTGGTCCTGACCCCAACATCAGGAGGGGGATTAAACAAATAACTACTTCTAGATTGGGTACAAGATAGAGCTGAGTCTGCCCCATCCATCTGTTGCGTACAGTAGTAAAGAATTGCATTCAGAGGGCAAGTTAGGAAGATGCTGTCTCTTCTGTACACAGGGGAGGGCAAGATAAGTCTCGGATCTGTATATGAATATGAAGAGACACACAGGTTAGTGTAGCTACCTCATAGAGGGAGGGTAAAGTGGAGGAAGGAGCATGGATGGTTGCACTGGAGGAACAACTGGCCCAGCAGCCCAGGGACTGGGGAAGCTCAAAGGTGCCATACAGCCACCTCTGCCACACCAATCAGGTCTTGTGCCAAACAGAGCTTGGATGGACTGTAGGATCAGGGCCAAAACATCTGGTAGAAAAGGGCTGTTTCTGAGAATTGGCTGGTTCCAAGTCAGCCTTGCAAATATTTGATTTACAGTGGTGAGTTACCATTGACCCAGAACCTGCAAACACTAGAGCGTAGTGCTTCCTATGATGAACAGTCCCATTGATGTAAGGTATCTGACTCTCTTTGTAACGTACAATGAGACTGGACATTTAAATAAACAGAGTAGAAAAATATAAACCTCCAGTGAAATTCCACAGATCTTTAAAAGTCCTTGCAGATTTCTAATATACTGGATTATACCTACAATTTATAATAAAAAACTACAGATCAGAATTATTTATTTTACCTTTTCTATCCTTGTACTAGCTGTCATAACTTCTGGAACATTCTGGAGTTCCTTTATTAAATTCTGAATCTTCTTTCCAAACTCTTCCAACCATAAAGAAGAAACTTTCATTTCTGAAGAATGCATTAACTCATTGCGGCACTTAATCACCTAAACATGAGAATGAAGAAAAACAGCACTGCCACATTACGGTTATAACCATCCTATCACATAATTTACACTATCTTACAGAATATATGTGAATTAAAAATAGTTCTTGGAAATGGTCTGATAGATTTTACCTCTCTGACTTTCTTCTGGTCAATACCACTGAAGTGATCACAAAAGTTGAAAAGGTTTAGAAGAGCAGCTGCATCACACTTGTCTGGTCCAGAAATATCCATCAGCCCACGAGGCATATAAGCCTACATAAGAAAAATGCATGATACCAATGTCATTTTTGATTTCACGAATACCACAAATATGTGATTTCCTTATCTGCCTATAAGCGCTGTTTATGTTTCAAAATGATATTGCCTAAAGTAAATGCAATAAACTAGAACACAATCTCTACAACTCCACTTGATACATTTGCCAATTAACAATCTGTTCAAGCAAATAGTTATTTCCTTCAGATCATGGAAAAGCACAAGGTTAGCCCCTGAAACCTTTCCTTTTGTCTGCTATTAGCAAGAAAAAAGGACAATACGTGTGCAACAGTTTGTTCTCCCGGGATGAAATCCTGCCCCCACTGAAGACAATGGGATTTTTGCCATTGTCTTCTACAGGGCCAGGATTGCACCATAGGTCCAAATCCTGCCCTGACAGACTCCTATGCAACCAAAATGAATTCATTATGGAACCACCTGCGGATGAAAGTGAGGACAGGAGCTGACCCCAAGCGTGATTCTTCTAAACAATGAATTTAATTATGTTACCTTTGCAAGTTCCCATGAGTTAGAAGGCCAAAGCCAAGGTTTGCAGTTTCCCCAGTGAACTTCTCCATTCCTGTTGGTGTGATGATTCAAAATCTCCTTTTTCCACTCTGTGCACAGTGAACAGCTAGACTGAAACTAAAGAAAAAAATAGGAAAGAAACCAAAGTAATTTACCTTAGTACTTGCACCCTTTAAATTACACTTTTAAAAGTGCACTGGGTTATTACTACATTGCAGCAGAGGCTAGAAAAAGGATTCAAGGAATGTTCATTCAGAAATTTGATCAAATGCACAAATTCTCGTATGCAGTGTGCTGAACTGTTTCGCAGAGATGTAATTGAGAATTTAGGTATAATAAATGCAGTAGGTTAGGGCAGCAGCCTCACCTCTAGAGACCTGGGTACAATGAGAGTCAGGACTCAACTGGAAATGAGTCTGAAGCTTCTCGTATCAGGGGTTGAGGCCAATGCGAACCACATGTCTGAAATGAGGCTTGCATGAAATATCCCGTGGTGAAAGAGAAGATGCTTTAGCAGCAGAATTCGAAGTTATGCATCTTTTCTTTACAGTTTACTTTAGGGTTAATGAAAGACTTATCTGAATATGGTTGAATCCTTAGGGAATTTTCAACTGGAAAGGATGTCCTAACAGCTAAGCGTAACAGTTTAGTCCAATTTAACTTTTCTGATTGTTCTTTCTCCATGTGCACACACCTACAAACATTCCTCTGCCTTTGTCATTAACTTTGTGGGGCAGAGGGATTAAATGTAGGTCTAATATAGTAGCCGGCACTCTTATAGGCTGCACAAATAAATAATTGTGGGTGGCACTGAAGAACACTAAAGTGAACGTTTGTTATCTTGAATTATGTTACAGGGTTTGTTTGTTTTTTAAATGTACTCTATCAGAGAGGATCAGTGACTGCCAGCTCTCAATACATTGTTTCTGGTATGTAATAATAGTGATTATTATTACTGGATATTATGGAGTCACAGGTCATGCTTCCACAGTTGAATTTAGTTTTGCACGCAGAAATTCAACCTCTGTTACGTATGAAAAACACAGTATATCCTCTAAAAGACTATGGAATTTACTCTGAGCACAGAATGAGTTTTCTGAGAATGTACAAGTAAACTCATTCATTAGTTTCTATTAATTAAAATAGGTCCTTTAAAATATTCATCCTGTCTTAGTCCTTTTTGGCCCTATGAGCTGCTTAATGGAGTATGCCGACACCATCATAACAACAACAGGACCATGCATAGGCGCTGACTCCGTGGGTGCTCCGGGGCTGGAGCACCCACGGGGGAAAATTGGTGGGTGCTGAGCGTCCGCCGGCAGCTCCCCGCCAGCCCCCCACTCCCCCACGCCCGCCCAACTCACTCACCTTCCGCGTTCCCTGCGTGGCCGGAGGAGGCTCCTCCGGCCGCGCAGGGAAGGTGAGTTGGGCAAGCGCGCGGGGGGGCTGGCGGGGAGCTGCCGGTGGGTTCTCAGCACCCACCAATTTTTCCCGGGGGGAGGGGGTGGGGATTTGGGGAAGGGGCGGGGCCAGGGGTGGAGTTGTGTGGGGAGCACCCAGCGGCGCCGACAAAAGTCGGCACCTATGGGACCATGATTAAGGCATTTGAGAATGTAGTCCCAGATTAGACTAAACAGATTTTTAAAAGACATTTTATTTAATTTCTTCATGGTGTTACTATAGAGCAGTCAAGCAAGTTTGGGTGCCCTTACTACATTTCCATACCTTAATTTGTTTGGACTTTTTTAATATCTAAGCATAACTCTGAATTTCCTGGATTGATAATGCTTGTTTTTAGATAATTACAATATCCACAAGTGGTATCTAACACAGTGTTCATACTTCTATGTTACTGTTACAATAAATTAACATGAGTGAAAAGGAGATGAGGAATCTCATTGTGGTGCTTAGGCGAAGCTTTCTTCACAACATTGAGCTACCCTACATAGATTGGCACTAGCATCAGTTTTTCCTCACAAGAGTACTAAAGAAGCCATGTGAGCAGCTTCCACTATGCCCAATCCTAGCCAGTACTAGGCTCTTTTCATGTGCTCTAACACTTACTACAGTAGAACCTCAGAGTTACGGTCACCCCGGGAATGGAGGTTGTTTGTAACTCTGAACAAAACATTATGATTGTTCTTTCAAAAGTTTACAACTGAACATTGACTTAATACAGCTTTGAAACTTTACTATGAAGAAGAAAAATGATCCTCTCTCAATTTTTTTAGTAGTTTACATTTAACACAGTACTGTACTGCATTTGCTTTTTTTGAGGGGTAGGGTGGGGGGGTCATCTCTGCTGGTGCCTGATTGCGTACTTCCACTTCCAAATGAGGTGTGTAGTTGACTGGTCAGTTCATAACTCTGACGTTCTACTGTATTCACCCTTCTTTTTCCTTCCTGGAAACTGAAAACAAAGTTTTATCACAACTAGGGGTGTCAAGCGATTAAAAAAATTAACCGTGATTAATTGCACTGTTAAACAATAATAGAATACCATTTATTTAAATATTTTTGGATGTTTTCTACATTTTCAAATATATTGCTTTGAATTACAACACAGAATACAAAGTGTACAGTGCTCACTTTTTATTTTTTATTACAAATATTTGCACTGTAAAAATAAACTAAATAGTATTTTTCAATTCATCTAATACAAGTACTGTAATGAAATCTCTTTATCATTAAAGTTGAACTTACAAATGTAGAATTATGTACAAAATTTAACTGCATTCAAAAATAAAACAATGTAAAACTTTAGAGCCTACAGGTTCACTCAGTCCTACTTCTTGTTCAGCCAATTGCTCAGACAAACAAGTTTGTTTACATTTACAGGACATAATGCTGCCTGCTTCTCGTTTACAATGTCATCTGAAAGTGAGAACGGGTGTTCGCATGGCACTTTGGTACCTGGCGTCACAAGATATTTACATGCCAGATATGTTAAACATTCGTATGCCCCTTTATGCTTCAACCACCATTCCAGAGGACATGCGTCCATGCTGATGATGGGTTCTGCTCAATAAGAATCCAAAGCAGTGCGGACTGACATGTTCATTTTTATCATTTGAGTCAGATGCCACCTGCAAAAGGTTGATTTTCTTTTTGGTGGTTCAGTTCTGTAGTTTTCGCATCGGAGTGTGGCTCTTTTAAGACTTCTGAAAGCATGCTTCACACCTCATCCCGCTCAGATTTTGGAAGGCACTTCAGATTTTAAACATTGGGTCAAGTTCTGTAGCTATCTTTAGAAATCTCACATTGGTACCATCTTTGCATTTTGTCAAATCTGCAGTGAAAGTGTCCTTAAAATGAACAACATGTGCTGGGTCATCATCCGAGACTGCTCTAACATGAAATACATGGCAGAATGTGGGTAAAACAAAGCAGGAGACATTGAACTCCTTGGGGGAGAATTGTGTCACAAATTTAATTAACACATTTTTTTAACGAGCATAAAGGAGCATATGAGTATTTAGTGTATCTGGCATGTAAATACCTTGCAATGCTGGCTACAAAAGTGCCATGCGAACACTTCTCACTTTCAAGACACATAAATAAGAAGCGGGCAGCACTATCTCCCGTAAATGTAAACAAACTTGTTTGTCTTAGCGATTGGCTGAACAAGAAGTAGAACTGAGTGGACTTGTAGGCTCCAAAGTTTTATACTGTTTTGTTTTTGAGTGCAGTTTTGTAACCAAAAAGCCAACACCCTACATTTCTAAACTGCACTTTCCACGATAAAGAGATTGCACTATAGTACTTGTATGTTGTGAATTGAAAAATACTTTTTATTTTTACAGTGAAAATATTTGTAATAAAAAATATAAAGTGAACACTGTACACTTTGTATTCTGTGTTGTAATTGAAACAATATATTTGAAAATGTAGAAAAACCATTCAAAATATTTAATACATTTCAATTGGTATTCTATTAACAATGTGATTAAAACTGTGATTAATCATGGTAAAAATTTTTTAATAGCAATTAATTTTTTTTGTTGATCATGAATTAACTGTAATTAATCAACAGCCCTAATCACAACTGATCTTCAAACAACAAAAAGATATCTAGCTCTGTATAACTGCTATGTATGCCATGCAAAGAGACAGGAGTTTGAGAGCAAATAAGGCTTTTAGGCAGTTAGCCTTGTAGATGAGAACACAGTAAGCTGCAGAAGGAGCCCGGTAGAGATCCAGTCAGTCCCATAGCACCCTCTGCTGAGTCAATATTGGACTCAGAAATGGAATGGCTGGGATGATAATGGACCATAAAACTGTGAATTAGAAAGCAAAGAAATTCTCCATCTTCTAATTTCTTGTCTAACATCCCACCTAGAACTTCTTTTCTGGGCTAACAATCAGGAACCCCGATGTGAAGGAGGGAGGGAGGGCCCAATCCTGCAGTCTTCCTGGGACTGTAGTTGGTGATTAAGTAAATGGAGTTGTGGAGGTAGAACTGGGAGGTCCCTCATGTGGGTCTAGTTGCAGTTAGGGCTGGAAGAGAGAAGCAGCCCCCCCACACACACACTTTAAGAACTAAAGGTACTCAAAAAATGAGTGAAATAGACCAGGAGAAAAGGATAATTGTCTAACACAACACATTACTCACAACTCTGTGCTCTGCTCCTAAACTCCAACACCGCCTCCCCAGATCAGCCCAGTTCCTATATTTGTTGGTACTGATTTAAGTAGCAGTGCCGTGCATAACACTGCTGATGCCAAGTGCTCAAAATTCATGAATCAGCCCTCTAAAAATCATTAGAATTTTAAAAAGGAATATGCTTGGGTGGGGTGGAGGGGTGGTTCGTTGCCTGCTGGTTCTCGAGCCTTCAGGCTGCTGCACTCTGATCACGTTTTCAAGGTTTTCTCTGCAACCAAGAGGGCTAAAAACTGACTGCAAATGACAGTCCAGAGTCTCTCATCACCACACTGCACAAACTGGAGCTTTAAGAACAATCTGTCATCGCCAGGCGCACAATAACCACCTCACCATGCTGACTTCCTAGGGGCAGTGCAAGGTTGGCGCTCTCCAGGCGCCACAGGCTCGCCAACCTTGCAGGAGTGCCCGGGAGTCTCCAGGAATTAAAGATTAATCTTTAATTAAAGACCATCATGTGACCAGGCCGCCCGGAACAACCCAACCCTAGCTCGGGGCTATATACACTGTGCTGATCAAGTGCACACAGGCTGAGCCTCGCGCCCCTGAACAGCGGCGAGGGGCTGACGGGCTGTAAGGGACCCGGCTCCCCGCCATGGACCCCCAGCACTTGGGCGCTGTCCGCAGCCCAGCAAGAGCAACCTCCCCTGCCACTGAGCGCGCTGGGGGCTGCTGGCTCCGGCTCTCACCTGCCTGCCGCGGGGAAGGCAGCGGCTGCGGCAGAGGCGGCCCGGGGGCGCCAGGCGGGCGGGGCTGCGGGCCAGCAGCTGGCGGTGGAAGGCGCGGAGCTGCTCCCCGGCGAAGCGCTGCAGGGCGTCCCGCAGCAGCACCAGGCAGTGCCCGGCCTTCACCCAGTTCTTGTACTCGGCGCAGTTCAGCCGCGCGGCCAGCTCCGCCAGCGCCATGGCCCGCCTCGGCCCCGGCCCCGCGCCTCCTTCCGGGCAGGAGGAGGCCGGGCTGACCCCGCCCCCCCGGCTCCGCCCTGCAGCTCAGCCCCGGGGGAGGCCAAGCGGCGTCCCGCCCGGGCAGCCAGCAGAGGCCGCTGGGAGCCGCGCGCGCCCTGGTGGGGGCATTGCAAGCTCCCTGAGCCCAGCCCGGCCCGGCCCGACCTTCCCATGCCTGAGACCAGCCCTGAGGCTGGAGCGGGGCGGAAGAGCAGGGCCAGGCTTAAGTGTGGGAAAAAGTCTTGCGTTTTATTTTAAATACGGGTGTTTAACCTCGTCTTTCGTTACCTGGCTGTGCTTTGAGCCCTGGCCCTTAGTGTTGTCAAGCCGCTGCCTGCCTGGAAGGGGGAGGGCTCAGGACTTGAATTTACCACCCCCACCGGCCCCGTTCTCCTGTAACCGCAGCATTCCGGCAGCTGGAGCTTTGAGAGAAACAACTCTTGCAATTCGCAAACTGAAATGACGAGATAACCTTCAGGGGTTGAACGTGCAGGAGTCAGGGTTACTCCAGTAAGGGGGAGGCTTACCAGAACGGACCCGTCCATGTCCGCTCCAAATGCAACTCCCACCTCCCTCAGTTGATATACTCGACACACTGATTACACACCTCAGTGTTAAGTGAGGAGGGAAAACACCACATCACTAAACCACTTACTTACTGCTCTGATAGCACAGCAAGGGAGGGCAATTTGGATTATGATGCATGTATACTGAAGGTTGATTTAATGATATTGGCTACTTTGAAGGAAAGACTAGGACAATAAAGAATACAGCCCAAGCATAAGGTACCATATTCCCAAAACATTGCAATGTCACAAACCCATGACAGAAAACCCTTAGCAGAACCCTGAACATTTAAGGCCACCAGAGCCAGAAGTTAGGAAAAGCATAAGTAAAGCAGTACATTTTACAGCTCAGGCGTAGACATTTATGGAGGAAGAGAACCCTCTACCTTTGTGTATGTCCAGCCAAATTCATTTTGTCCAACTAGCGAAGTCTGTTAGTGTGGCATACCTCAGGAAGGTTCCATGCACAGATCCCTGTGATGATCAATTAAAAAAATATCCTACTGAAACGTAATTGCAGTGGAATTCCTGGTAGCCACTCAGATTGGTCTGTCAGCCATTCAGCATTCACTAATATATTGCAAAAACCCTTTACCCTGTCAGAAGCCAAGTTTATCCATCAGCATGCAGTGTAGTTAAACATTTTCTGCTTTGATAGATGAGCTTATTTCTGACAGACTTATTACATATGCTAGAGACTAAAAATTCTCTAAGCCAATTAGAATGCAGCATGTCAATACTACAACCAAGAGAGATCACTCTGATGCACATTTTTATCAAAATATATGTATCCTACCATCTGTCAGGTGGAATCTACACCACTCACATAGTATGAGGGAAATAAAAGTAAACAGAGCATTTAGAAGCATCACTCACCTGCTTTTGAAAACAAAATATCCACACTTTGCATAATGGTCTTCCTTAGTATTTGTGCTACAGCAGAAGAATGATCTCAATGTAGTTTCCACTATAAGATACTGTTTTCAGTTAATTAAAATTTGGCAAAGTTATAAGTATTTGGACTGAAATTTTCCATGCCAGGTGTCTGCCTCCATTTTTAAAAATAAAAAATTTCAGCCAAAACACTTCAGCGATATAAAAAAAGAAGGGTTGGGAATGATGTATTGCCCATTAAAAAAAAATTCTGGTAACCTTTTTTGAAAAAAAACTAGTGTTCCCAAGCTTTGGAGCAGGGACTTGAAATTTGGCAGGGGTCGAACCTTTGAGTCAGGGATGTGTCTTTTATCCCTGTGAACACACCCAAATTTGACCATGTTATAAGACTTTGGCGGGGGGGGGGGGGGGGGGATAAGGTGTCTCACTTTGTGCAGTAACTGAGGTTCTTCGAGATGGTTGTCCCCGTGGGTGCTTCACTTTAGGTGAACCTGCACCCCCCTGCACTTGTAATCAGAGATTTTTAATAACAGTGCCTGGTTGGGTGTCACATGCTCTGTCCCCATCTTGTGCCATCTCACGTGGTTACATAGCGCTATGCAACCAACTCTCCTTCTGTCTCTTCTCTATTACAGTCTATGGTGCAAAAAACTCCCAAGTAGAGGGGAAGAAGGAGGGTAGTGGAGCACCCACAGGGACAAGGATCTCAATTACCTCAGTTACTGCACAAGGTGAGTAACCTTCTCTTCCTCAAGGAGAGTCCCTGTGGGTGCTCCACTTTAGGTGACTGTAGAGCAGTACCCCTCAATGGAAGAAAGAGGCTTCGGAGTTGCAGTCGTGGCAGATGATAAAACCACAATTACCAGTAAAGCATCTGATGACAAGTGCTGCTCGATGGCATAATGCTGTGTGAACGTATGGGCTGATGCCCAGGTTGCTGCTTTGAAGATGTTCATAATTGGTACATTGTTGAGGAAGGCTATCAAGGCAGAGTGCACTCTGGTGGAGTGTGTAGGGGTCCCTGGTGGGGGTGGTAGCTCTTGATGGCGATAGCAAAGGTAAAAGCAGCTGGTAATCCATTTAGACAGCCTCTGTTTGGATATGGCATCCCCCTTAGATCATTCTGTGATGGAAAGAAATAACTTTAGTGACTTTTTGAAAGACTTTGGCCTCTCAGTGCAAAATGCTAGCGCTCTTTCGATGTCCAGGATGTGAAGCATTCCTTCTTGTTTATTCCCGTGAGGTTTTGGGAAGAACGATAGTGAGATGGATGGGTTGATTCAAATGGAATGAGGAAACTACTTTAAGTAAGAATTCGGGATTTGGTCTTCGGGTAACTTTGTTTTTGAAAAATATTGTGTAGGGGGTGTGGCATAAGGGCCCCGTTCTCCTACTTGTCGGGCGGATGTGATAGTGACAAGAAAGGCCACCTTCAATTGAGAGGTGGAGAAATGAATGGATGGATGGTATTGGATGGGTCCAGCAATACAAAAAGTGGCAGGTGTCTCTGGTCCTTGACCAAACCCTCAACATTGTTGTTTAGAGGGAAGTTGTTGGGATGTTAAGGGCTGGGAAGGTAGTGGTCTCCATCTTGCGGGTCTCTGCCTCTGCAGGTCACATTGCCTCTGATGTTGTGTGTAGGGCGCAGATCTAGATCTCTGCGTTGAGTAATACTTTCCAGATTTTGTGTGTGTGTGGGCCTGTACATGCCCAAAGATCTCAGAGTCGCTCGGGAGTCCTTCAAAATGTGAAGGGACTCATGTTATGGCTGCGAACAGCTTGGGGCCTTCTAACAGGACATAGTTGGTTGTACCTCTTTGGGAAAACCAGAGAGGTGGAGCCAGGAAGCTTGTTGCATTACTATGGACATGGCACTGGAATGTGCCGCCATGTCTGCAGAGTCCAATGAAGTTTGTAAAGTTGTGCGAACTAGGAGCTGACCCAGGGATATAAATGCTTTAAATTGTTCCTTTTTGTCCTCAAGTATGTGTTCAATAAAGTCAGACATTGACTAATCTGAGTGACTGTAATTTGGCCATTAGTGCTTTATAGTTTGTGATCCTAAACTGTAGGGCTGCTTAAGAGTAAGCTTTACGTCCAAAAAAGTCCAACCTTTTTCCAGTCCCTATCAAATGGGGTGGATCTGGAATCGTGTTGTCTGCCCCACTTGTTCATGCCCTCTACCATCAGAGAGTTTGATGTGGGGTGTAAAAATAGAAATTCCATCCCCTCGGAAGCGACATAGTATTTTTTATCTGCTCTTTTGCAGGCGGATGGAATTGTTGATGGGATCTGCCAGATGGTCTTGTCTGGGTCCACAAGAGCCTCATTTATTGGGAGGGCAATCTTGGAGGAGGTTGAAATCTGGAGGATGTCCAGCAACTTATGTTGGGACTCTGCAGATTCCCTGGAGATACTGTTGGAAGAAGTTGCAATCCTCAAACTTTTCCTGGAACTGTTTAAAGTCAACCCCTGTCATAGGTGGTGGGGGCATGATAGCTTCATCCAGAAAGGAGGATGAAAAATTGGCATCTGGCATGACTTCCTAATCTGAAGTCTCCTCCAGTTCCTCAACTGCCTCTTCCAGAAGTTCAGAGGGCCCAGGTACAGAAGGTGATGGAGAATGCCTTGACGTCTCCCTGAGTGGACTGGGAGGTTTAGGGTAGTGTTGGCTCATGCGTCCCAGTAAGACCACTGTGATGGAAATGGCATAGGTGGCGGTATCCATGGGTGTCTGTGCCATCCTTGAGTTTCAGGTCTGGTATTTATGGTGCTCTGGTGGACCGGGTCTTGTAGCTGTGAGGATAGGTGAGGCGTGATGGGAGGAGCCGATTTCCCCTTCATCATCCTCATTGCTAGATGAAGGAGGAGCTGATCTGGGTGGTGTGGTAAGATGGCACAATACCGAGCGTGCTGGAGTAAGGTCGGAACCGAGGAGTGGAGATTCCGGTGCCGAGGAGACTAGAAGATCTTTATAGAGAATAAATCGCTGCAGTATCGAGAGCATTAGTACCAAGAAGGGTGTTGCTGGCCATACCGATGCCTTTACCGCGGTTGTCGGTGACGAGGGTCATGCACTATGTGCTGTAGAGGCAGAACGTGGCACAACAGACGGTAGCACTGCCATACTGCTCGGTGCCGCATGTTTGAGCAGCCCCAGCAGTACCAAGGCAGGGATGAGAGTTACCCTTTAGTGCCTTTTTCCGAGCCAGCCTGCTTAGGGTCTTTGCCTCGCATGGTACCCATTGTAGTGGATGGTCCCGCTACCTCAGAGATGAACAGTGTTGGTTCAGTCGGTACTGATGGGGTCCGATGGGTTGGGGAACGTCTCTTTTTGGCAGATTCCTGAGGACGGGAGGACAGAGCCCGTTTATTTGTCATCTTTTTGACACAGTGTTCCTCTGAGACGGTGGTGGGGAATCTCTGTCAGGTGCCGCCATTGGTGCCCAGTGCCCAGGAGGGGTCTGTGATTTCAGCCACCAGGCTCAGAGAGTTCTCCATCATGAGGAGTTTTAGCTGTAGATCCCTTGCTTTCCTGGCACGAGCCTTGAGATTGTGGCAGCGTGAGCACTTCTTTGGTAGGTCTCACTCCCGAAGGCAGCGGACACATTGTGAGTGCCCGTCAGACCCCAGGATTGAGGACTGGCAAGTGAGGCAACATTTAAAACGCGGAGAGCCGGGCATGAGGGAGGCTAACTATACTAAGGTGCAGCCTAATAACTGAAACGTAAATTCCTAAGAATTAGAAAAAAAAATTAAGAATAAATGGGGAAGACATAGGGTAATAAACTAAACTATTAACTAACTAGTATTCTAAAATTAAAAAGATAGACTAAGATTATCTCAGAGGTGCTGCCAATTGTTACATCTCAAGCCCACGGCGGTGGAGAAGAAACTGAGGGAGGGTTGGTCGCACAGCACTATGTAACCGCCTGAGACAGCGCGAGACAGGGACAGCACATGTGCAACCCAACCAGGCACTGGATAATTTTAGTAGCAATTACAAGTGCACGGGCGCAGATTCACCTAAAATGGAGTGCCCACAGGGACACGCCTCAGAGAAGAACAGCAGTTTGCATGTGCTCAGTGCAGACTTGCTATAGTTTAACAGATAAACTCGCTGAGCATGCTCCATCTCCTCTCAGCTCTTACACAGGTAGGCTTGCTCCAGCCAACAGGAGCAAAGCCACACTTTCTCTATCATGGCTGCTTAGGGTTGGGGTAGAAGGTATCAGAACTGAGGGCAGGGAGCCCGTCCCTCCTGTGCTCACAATGACCTCCTGCTGGCACCAAGGCATCATGGAGAATGAAGCTTCCTGATTCAAATGCAGACGAGAAGATTCAGACCTAAGGTGTTGTGAGGGAGGGGCGGGGTAGATTGGGACAAGAAACCTGGGCAATAGAGACTGGGATTTGAGGCTGACAGGACGACTGGTAACTAATGGAGCAAGGAGAGAGAGGTGACAACGAGCTGGGATGTGCGGGGGGGGAGAACTGGGACTGGCTGGGCAGAGACTGGGACAAGGATCCAGGAGAAGTGAAGACACAGATTAGATGAGAAGCTGGAGGAGGAGACAGAGCCAGAAGGGACAGGGAGAATGAGTGAAGAAGGGAGAGACAAACTGAGGGATTGGAGAGTATAGTGGGACAGACTAGGCAAGGAGACTGAGATGAGACATTTGGAGGATCAAGACTAGGATTTACTGGCAAGGAGATTGGACCAGGATCAGAAGCCTAAAGAGTAGAGACTGGGGACTTGGACGAGTGGCCAGTGGTGGGGTGTAGAGAGGAGAAAAACAGATTGGAGAGGATGGGGCAGGAGTCAAGCCTGGGGTAAATGAACAGAGTCTGTGCCCACTAGAGCACATTCCCCTCCAGAACATGGAATGGAAGCCTGAATCTCATGATTCCTCTGCTGTCAGCAAATATCTGTGAAACCCACTGTTAAGGTTGCAAAGCACTCAGAAGTCAGGAAATACCAGAATTAAGGTTGCCTATGCAACCTTAATTCAGCCCCCTATGTTTCCATTGTCTATCTATCTATCTCATTCTTATGTCAGTAGGCAGCTTTGTCTGAAACAGTCCAAAAGTGCTGTGCTCCAAGGCAGTATTCTCAGTTACTCAAATGGACAGCCAAAACTTTCCATAACAATAATGCTCTGGAAATAATTCATTGTGGCGAGTGGGTATAAGTGTCTTTCTAAAGTGCTCAACCCGTTCAAAGCCCTCTGCCTCGCAGCACTCCTGTCCTTGAACATTAGTAAAACAGTGATCACATCCCATTCTCCAGAAGCTGGTTCCTTAGGGCAGGCAGCTAGTGGATATGGGAATTATCACACCATGAATAGTAACCCAGTCTAGTATCTGATGTAATGCTTTTTCAGCCCCATGAGCTCTGTTCTACTGCAGACATCTTTAGTGCATCCCCCATCTAGTTTCCAATTTCAATCTAGATGTGAAGGCAGAAGTTGACTATTTCAAACATAGACATGAAGGCAGAAATTGAATAAACTAGGTTAAAAGTTTCAAGTGTCGAGAGTTGAACCATCTTTTACATAATAGATAAATGCCTCAAGAGAAAGGGGCCAATATACACAGAAGAAAAAAAAAAGCTGAAATTTGAAGCAGAGACCAACATGAAGGATGTTCCAGATAGCAGGGACTTCAGAGATGGCTCTTCCACCAAAATGGACAGATGCATGTAGAAAGCCAAGGAAGCAGCTGCTAAAGAGAGAGGTAGATACACAAAGTCCATAAAGCAGGCAAGAGTAAATCCATGGAGGATTTTTAAAATTAGTTTCAAATTGATGCTTAAGATGAATGGATAGTCAATAGAACTATCTGAAAATCTTCATTAAGACTGAAACTTTTCCATACCTTCCTTTTACTTTCCAATTTCCCAATGTAGTGTCCAACTTGAGAAGTTAGACATGAAGTTATTTCTTCAGTTTTCTTGGTCAACTTCTGCTCTCCTGAATCACTTTGTCCAACTTCACTGCACATGATTTGAAAAAAAAGATGGCTTTGTAATTCTTCTACTTCTCCTCCCTCTACCATCTGACCCCTATTCCAACATTATATGTAAAATTAAGGATTTCAATAGTAATGGCAGTTTGGAGGGGGTTCCTTAAAATTAAAAGCAGAACAAGAATGCAGGAGCACTGAGAAAACATGACTACTCACACTATATCACTATGCTTTGCTATGTATATGTGGTTTCTTTTCACTTTGATAAAAACAAACTCAATTTGTATTTTAAGTAGTGTTTATAAACTAGAATTGATACACTATGTAAGTTCAGTTTCCTTAAGATTTAAAAATAATCAGAATTATTGGCAGAGTGAAGAAGTCATCGTTGGGAAGCAAAATTATTTCTTCCACAGGGTTGGGTTCAGAGAAAGGATGGGGCCAAAACTACAAACAGCCATGTAGGAGATAAGGCAAACGATCTGAAGTGGCTGAAAAAAACCTGATAGTATTTTTAATTATAAAATGTGTCACATCTAAGACAACAATATGTATATCAAATTTTAGTCAAACATTTTACAACGTTTCACTTCCTAAAGTGATATAACAGAGAGAGGGGGAGAAGTTCGTGGAAATCAACAATCTTAGTTTAAGGTTTTTTATCTAGTTTATTAAATATTGCTTTTTGGGGTCATGTTTACAACAAGCCCAAATAATTTGTTTAAAGATTCAAAGCAGTAATATTAAAATACAGTTTCAATATAAAGTTTGTCACAGTTTTACAGTATTCAAAATGACAGATCTGCCTTAAAAAAAACAACAAATCTATTACACCAAAACGTAAGAAAAAAGCAAAAACAAACAAGTTTGGCATTTTCATAATCTTAGTATAAAACAGAATATTAAATCTATTTGTGGCAAGCTGACACTTTAATCTATTACCTAGTCTGAAATGTATCCCTTAAAACACACTATACAAGAGCACTATATAAAAGTTATGTTGATGATCATTTGATGAAAGTGCATCCCTGAAAGTTTCCCAGTTTAATATATTTAGCTCTTTAAAAAAACGTAATATGTCAAAATGTCCTTTTCTCCTTTTTTTAATTGAAGGCTTTACTTCAGAGATTGATATTTTTGCTGCTGAGTCTCTTGTTTTTCAGCCTTGTTTTACAAGTCTCTATGGGCGCCCACCAGGGGTTAGGGCAAGATTAACCATCAAATCACGAACAGCTCCAAATATTGTGCATTCACCTGGAAAGGGAAAAAAAATTCAAGTTAGCATGACAGAGAAAAAAATTAAACAAACAATCAGGGGTTAATTTAATTTGTAAAAGCAAGCAAAGTACGCTACTCAAGCTCGCTCCACAGTGGGGCTCACACAGTGCTTTCTGATTTTCAAATACTGTGTAATACTTTAACATGGTCTAAACAACTATAATTTACCCACACTGGCTGGTTTACCAGTGTTAAAGCATTGTTTAGACTATGGTTTTAGCCTTAGAAGAGAAAGAGCCTTAAAGACAGTGCTAATTAAAACTTGCAAATTCCATTGACCTGAGGGACTTAGCCTGCATGAATATGTCATTACAGGACTGTTGTTTTTGTACCTTTGGTACACATTTCCAAACCCATTCACTCCAACAGAGTTAGAATTTGTGAATATGTCAGGTAAAGTAATTTCAGCTTGAATTTCTCAGCACAGTCTCTGGCCAGCCATAAATCTGCCAGAAACTAGTGGCAGCTAGTATTAAGGCTTTAATACCTTTTGAGTCTCATGAATCCATGGGATGATTTATCATACAAGGAATTTCTAGTTCTTCTGTAACCTGTTCATAAAAAGCTTACCAGTGCTGCACCTTATCAGATTTGGTTTCATAAAAACGTCAAGAAATTGACAGAAGTTTACATATAGTAGCTGATTACAAGCAGCAACTAAACATTTTAAAAAAACCAAGAACTTTGAAACTAGTGCGGGTGGGAAATGGTTTCCTGTCCCACAAGAATTTAAGATGCCAACAAAATTCTCATCCTAAAAATCAGGATAAAAAGGCAAAATCGAAATGCAAAAAAGTTTTAGATGAGGTCAACTGAACCCCCCCCCCCCCTTAAGTTAACTTACATTTTGAAGTGAAAAGTCATTTCAACATAAAACATGAAACTGTTGTTTCAAAAATGTCAAAGAGGGACACGGACAATTTCAAAATTTCCTCAAAATTTTTTTGAAATGGGAAATTCTTTAAAATCAACCCTTTCTCATGAACAGTTTCAACAAACCAACACTTCCAGCAACAAGTTCCCCAAAATGTCCCTATTTGAAACCTCTTATGCAGATAGATTTCAATGACCCCAACAGTTGTTTTAGAAGAAGTTGACAAAAATATAAAAACATATAACCACCACAAGCCAAGGTCAACAAATTTTCATTTTTATTCCAGCAAGATTCCAGATCTCAGGCCACACAGTTCTCCAATTCCTTTCCATCAGGAAATGTACAGTGAAGGGTATGGTACAATTTAAAAAATAAAGAAAGAGTTTAAAACAAGTTTTTGCCAAGTCAGGTTTTTTGGGCTGCATTCTTCCTCTCCACTTAACTTTGGGCTACTTAAGCAGTGTAAATTAAGATCTGTTACGTTCTGCTGCTGAGGGACGAGGGTGTGATCTAAGTGATTAGAGCAGAGTGCACTGGGAGCTATTAATCCCGACTGCTGAACCAAACAGTCACAGCATGACTTTGGACATGTCATTATCTCCTTGCACTGTACACCCAGCTGCAAACCCTGGCTAAATAAAATGCAGTACACCTTGGTGAAAAGCAGATATTCAGAAAAGGTTAGCTCAGGTGAAGTGTAACAAAAAAAAAAGGAAGTGTTTGAAGGCCGTGGCCCTACAAGCTCCTCCACATAGGCAAACCCTGGCATTCCCACAGGGTCCACCTGCGCAGAGCAGCTTGCAGGACCGGGGCACAAGCTTAACCACACTGGTCCACAAAATACTGTTTCTCTTGGGATTCTCTGCCTTTTTTCAATGTAAGGTTAATCTTTTACTGAACAATTGGTATCTGATTTCCTTTTGGGGAGGTGGGGGTGGAAGTCTTTCCTGGAAGAGATTCACTGTGTATTCACTAGGAGTTAATGTTTCAGGGAAACAAAGGTTTAGGCAGTGTTTAACAATAGGTACCTGAAAATAAAACTCTGCCAAAAAAGTCACTTTTCAGTTACTAGTATTTTATTAAAAAGAAAATGAAGTTGAGTACAAAATACTCTCTCACAAAAAGAGAGAGCAAGGTAAAAGATACAGCCAAAATGAGGCAACACTGATTATAGTATACAGTAAGTGTAAATAGTACCATAAGTGTTACTTCATGGATTTTTAATCAGTTCATCTCATTTGTCTCATCCTTCCTCAAATATTTCAGTTGTGAGCTTATATAACACAGGTAAATCAGTCTTGCCATTTCCTGTCATTTTTATTGCTGCAAATCACATTCCTACAGTGGGTATGTTTTTGTAACCACAAAGAAGGAACATTTATCAGCTATAGTCACAATCATTCAGACAATAGGTATTTGTCTTTGTTGAAATTAAACAATTTGAGGCATTTTCCTAAACCATATTTATGGATAAATTCTTGCAACAACTGTAGTTTTCTGACAATGGATCGGAAGTAGGTGTTCGAATATAGGGAGTGCAATTCTCCTTCCTTGGTTAAAACCAGGAAGGAAGCTCTCCCTCTTTTCCCTGACATGGGGAGTCCCCGTTCCACTCTGGCTGGTGTGGTGAAAATTCACCAAGCAGGGAAATCTGAAGTGAGACCAGCAGAAGGAGTGAGTGCCTTGCTGGGAAGTTTCTGGGTCTCCCGATCCTTCCAACTAGTGGGTGGAGCTGCAACAGCATTTGTCAAAAGTGATGTCCCAGCTAGGAAACCCCTATTCACTCCTCCTGTAAAAAGAGATCTGTCCCCAGCTAGCTATCCCTCTCCTTCACTGGGGACAGGTATAACCTCTCCAAAGAGACAAAAGGAGAACCCTCTCCACCCAGCTATACATCTTTCCAAAGGTCTTAAATCTTTAAAATGTCAGCAAATTGCATCAAGCATTTCAAAAGTTTCCAGTAGAGGGACCCTCCCCCACCTGCCTTTTTTTTTTTTTTTTTTTTAAACACACATCAATACAGACACTATATGCTGGTAGAAATGTGGCTGGTGTACACAGGGATGTCCCCTACCCTACTCCACATCTTTCCTTGACTGGCTAGGATCCTACTCAAGGACATGAGCTGCTTTCAGATACACTTTTCTCTTGTCCCCATTCTGTTCCGTGGGCTGTGTCCCATCTCATTACATCAAGATCTATCGTGACACCTCCAAAAACTGGTGAGCTCCACCCTTCTATCTTGATCAATTTACCAAAGAACAGATCTCTCAATTTTGGACATTTCAAGTAGCTTTGGAAGATTGTTCCCTATGCTGTGGCATTCCTACAATACTTTACTGTGGATTTCATTCAATCATAACTTCAGGAACTTAGGTACTACAGTTAGGCTCAGAGAAATATCTGTATTTTCCCCCAATAGTACTCAACAAGAGAGAACTTGCACTTCTGATACATTCAATAAACTTTGTTTTTTGAAGGAGTGCTATTTACCCAACTGAGCATTCCAATCTATTGTGTACAGAAATATTATGGGTAAAACTCCTTGTAAAAAATATTTATCACTGTGTAAGATATTATTCCAAAACATCAAGATTATCACCTATTAATTTGAAACAAACAATTATGTTTGGTTAGTTAAGAGGAACAAACATGTCCTGTTATATGTAACAACATGCTCAGCAATAAAGTGCCCAAACCTATTTATCTTTAAATCTACAAATGGGGAGGTGGTGTAGGACTGAGATCTCTCAAACACGGCCCTTGGAAAAATGCAATTGCAAGTTCAAAGTTATCTCTGTGAGTTCAATTGCCCTCTTCCTCATCCTGCTAGTTCTCTGACAGGGTCTAATACAGGATAAGAGCCAAGCCACAGAAGGAATTAAAGTAGAGGACCCCATGAGGTCTGGGAAGCCTTGCCCAAGCCTTGTTTGTTTCCTCCCGTACTTGTCCACACTGCTATTAAGTTTAATATAACGGAAGATGCAATATTAATGTGAACGTGGCATGATTTTCATAAAAATAGGCACATCCCTACCAATTTAAGATGTTAACATTCTAAAATTCTGTCACTCCAAATAAAGAAAGAATCAAGCATAACAAAAGTATTGTGAATTAGATTAAGATATATAAATACTTAGAACAGAAGCAGAATTCAGCCTTTGAGTTCACCATTTAAACCCTATCGCTGGTGTGTTTTTAAAAAAAAACAACACTTTTTTTTTTTAGTAGTTAAATAAAAACGTTGCAGCAAAATTGAAACAATTTTCATTCCTACGAACAACTTACATGCAAGAGCTTCACAGCACATTTGGTAGAAAGTGAAAGTTTTCACTGCACCTATGACAACACTGGTAGAGCGTACATCCAGCAAACAATCACTCAGATCATTTTTCATTCTTCACGATACAGGGACAGTGTTTGATCAGTGCTTTAATATATCTTTATGCTATTCTATTGAAATGGTTTTTTAATCTATGGTAAACCATGAAATCAGATGTTTTATCACAGCATTGCAATTGTTATTTACACCAAGTCCACTCATGAACACTATGTTGCTGTGACTGCAGTAGCATAAGCCATGTCAAAATACATGCATTCTACCCCCTAGACAAACAGTAAACTAGCTTGTGCCATTAATACAGCCCTCTGGCACAAATGACTGGTATGGTCTCAATTAGTAATCAATAACACATAAATTAACCCCATCAGGAGCTGCAGATCACCTTAAGATCCTCTCTCCACACAGACATGCATTACAAATCACTAAAACTAAATCCCACTTATTCTTAAGTCTGAATACTTCTTGAGTTCTGTCTACTGGATATGTACAGTACCTGGTCGTGGAGAATTCAGTTCTGCAAACCTCTTTAGAATACTGCTAACCAACATGGGAGCAGCAACGGAAGAGTTCTGCTGCCTGGGAATGTCTGCCTGTTGTGTTGTACCCGAAGCCATATCATAAATTATTGGGACAATAATGCTAACGGCTTCCTGTGGGACTGTAGTTTTCTGTGTTAACTGAAGCTGTGGGTAAAACAAAAACGATAAAGAGTGCATTAAGATGAAACAGTATTTTTCAGACACACACAATGTTAGGATAGTTACCTTGCTACTTCAAGCCCTACCTGGTAGTCAGGTCCCTTTTTTTATTTCATTTCCTTTAAAATTATCTCTATGTGGGGAACACCTTCAATACAGTAACATACAAAAACTAGGTTTCACATAAAGATTCTATACCTAAGAAAAGGTATTGAAGTAAAACTAACTGTGGCCATAGCTTTCCACATAGTCTTCATCCTACTGCATATGCACAATAAATTCTTCACATTTTATATGAGCCCACTGTCCGAAACAGAACCGCTCATTGCAGAAAAACTTCTCAACATTTCTAGGCCTATATTTTATACACATCTCATATTTCATAGATAACAGCTCAATAATTAGGAATAATCTACATCCAGTCTCAAGACACTCTAGTTGAGATAACCTCCTAAGGATCCATTCGCATTGCCAGTACAACTGATTTTGTAACTGGTTAAAGGCACCATCATCTAAACCTGACGATTAACACAGTACAGTTTGTGTCCATACAGTGGCTTTCCTGACATCAGACCACATTTGTATCACAACATTCTAGGAAAATGCAAGCAACTATCCCATAGTGTTCCAGCAAAGAACAGAAAGACCAGAGGGACACACATACAGAATGGCACCAGCAGTGCATGAAGCAATTAATTTTATGATACTTTATCACAGCATCTCCAGAGAGCAAGAAGGAAGACTAGCCAAACAAGGTACGCAGGAATAATTATGGGGTCATAGCTACAGAAAGGAAATAAGTGTGCTGAACGAGTTATAGAAAAACAGTATGCAACCCTAGGCCTCTTGCAATAGTAACATTTTTAGCTACCATGGTTACTAGCCAAGAGTAACCATGCCATGTGCATACAGAAGCCAGGTTTACAGAACTGATCCTTATACTAGCTGGATAGTAACACTGTTCTTCTTTCAGACCCTGTCCACGCTGCAGCTTTTAATAAAGACAGCTATTATACTTACGAAAAACAACATTTTGGATTTCAGCACAACAGCAGGTGTTCCTGGAGGTGCAATTGGTGGGGCACTGGGAGGAATCGTTAAACAAAACTGCACATTCCATTTCAATTGGCTTGCTTGATCAGGGAACTGTTTTAAAAACATGCCACAGAGAACATGATAAAGCAAGGCACATTAAGGTAACATATGTGTTTGACTACTGTAGCATGTTGGTACTGTTAAATGAATGACACTTAAGCTAGACTCTTCAAGCTTTCAGATGATTTCACATTTAATATAAATATAATTAAGAGTTAACTAATCTCCTCTTGCTATGAGAATGGTTCTGTGAATCTACACTGAGATAGCAATGAAAAGATACTATATAAACACACAGTTGTGTGATTTTCATCAAATGCTTAAAGTCTAGGTAGAGGACACGTTTTTGTTGACCTCTTATTAAGAAGCACAGTGATCACATCTTTACTGAATGTACGTATTTAATATTAGATTCTGTATCTTCATTTACACTACAGGGTGGAATTCATTCTGCAGTCACCACAAACAGATTTTTATTATTTCAAGTGCAGACTTTGGAGTTAAGCAGACTAAATGTTGTCAATAAGGTTAAAAAATGTAACTTACCAACTCCAGTTTCATGATGTGTACACAGTCCCTGAGGATATGTGTAGGAGCTCCTAGTAGTTTTGTAAAGGCTATTAGCGTGTTTGCTTTAAATGGTGGTCCTGCAACCTACAGTAATACAATACCAATTAGTACTGTCCTTCTAGATCAAAATTGCTCCATTTGGTATTTATATAGCACCACAACTGCATAGCTGTTAATCTCTACTCTCATCCTGCAGCCCTTATTCTTATCACTAGTTCCACTGATATCAAGACAATTACTCATGAATAAGAGCTGCAGAATAGGTCAATATTAAGGTGACATACAAAACAAGACATTGAATGTTAGTAGTTTAAGTACATACTCTTGTTTCAAAGAATTTCTCCAAAACTTGTAGTTCCTCTGGCTTCCATTGTCCTGCATTTTCAGGTGTCACTTTTAGCTGCAAAGTCTGGTTGGTTTTCGGATTAAGGGCAACCCTGCACTTCAGTGCATCTGTTTTAAACATTATTACACCTGGTTCATTGGAGTTTATTAGCTGTAGCTGTATGAACAGAAACAATGCATCTAATTAGCACTTCATGGAGCAGCAGCAGAACAAACTCACTCCTCAGACCCCCCTCAAAATTTTGAAGATTATTTCTTTTAACAAGAGCACCAATTAAGTTTTGGCCACATACAAACATCACCTTCAGGAATAATACAGTGCTAGATCCCGGCCCCAACTCTGCTCTTTTTGCATTGGTCTGGAAGCACAAAGGAGTAGAAACAGACGACCTCTCCAGAGCTGTTGATTATTTCAGCATGGAGGGAATCTTCAGCACTTCCTCCCCATCCCTAGCACTGAGGGTATGGCTGGAGCATGCCGAGTTCTGGTCATTTCCAGTTTGGGGGGGGAAGCGGGGAGTGACTCTTTGGAATGTATGGCCAGCTGGAAAAGTTCAGAGCAGCCCCAAGCAGGGTCCATGCACCACTTAGAGTAAAACCATCCCCAAGATCAGGGATCCATAATCTGACACCATGATGGCTCTCCACCCCACCGTGCTGCACCTAGTGGGGACTGTCTATCAGAGGATCTGGGCCCCAATCATCATATTTTATTTATTTTTTTTTTTAAAGAACAGCTATCATGTTATATGGCTGCACAGTTTTTCCCGGGGGGGGGGGGGGGGGCAAGGGAGGAGAAATCACACAATATTTTGCATATTTTGCAATATTTTGCATACCCTAGAAAGGGTAATTTATCAAGAACTCAAATACTACTGTGATGGGGACACGTAAGTGCCTACACAGAGGGACCAGATATTTACTGTAGTCAGATAAGTAGGAGACTCCACATCTAGAAGTGTGGGTTTCCCTGAAGTTAAGGACTTCAAAATATGGTCGGCCTAAATTTGGAGGGGATTTAATTCTGTGTTAAAGTGCATTAATAGACAAATGTTTCACTTTACCAATAGCATGAATAGCATAAGCAAGAAAGTTAAAATGTAAGTTTGAGAGTCTCTATATTTATATAGAGATTTACTAGCATTAATTAAGCCCTGACATCCCAGATGTGAGGGTTAGGCAAGTATTACGCCCATCGTACTGATGAAAAGAACTGAGGCAGGGAGATTCAGTACTTTTTCTTAAGTTCATACTTGAGTCAGTGAGAGAGCCAGGAATAGAACACAAAGGAATCCTGACTCTTCAACCCCTATTCTAATTACTGGACTTCATTTATTCTAGATATATTATACACAGTTCTTCAAAATAGATGCTGAAGGTGTACAGTGTTGCAACTAGAAAGTTGGAAACATTTATTAGTGGCAACATTCTGGACATCTGATCTTACTTTCTCTTTTTTTGAGATGCTGAAAGCAATTACAATTCAGATAGAATAGCTTGTGCTTTATTATGAAGCAGACCTACAATGCAAGCAACTATTTAGAAAGTTACACTTGAAAGTCAATACTTAGGGAGATACAAATTAATAATTTAAGTACCGTTTCTTGCTGGATGATCCTCTGAAGGTGTCGCCTCATAATAACTGATCCAAGGAATCGCTCTAGAGGGGAGCAAAGATAGCTGCCAGCTAGTCCTGGTACAAGCCCAGGAGTAGGAGAGGGCAGCAGTAGAATATTCAAGGCACTGTGAGTGAGGATCGTGGGGATAGATGCAGCCCAGGAGCGCTGAGGTAGTTTACGAGGTGGAGGCATATTAGTTGGCATTGTTTGGGAACCTGATGGAAACAGAAAAATTCTCACTTATTGAAAGTGTACAGAGTTTGACTGCACGTTATTTTTTCAAATTTTTGGAAGACACTACAAAAAAGTAACAAAGATGACAGTCCTTGCCCCAGAGAGCTGGCACAGTATCAGACATAAATGGGGATGGGTTTGGAGGAAGAGGTAACAACAAGACTAATAGCGTTACCATGAAAGCAGAAGTTTAATCTTGCCTTCCCAGTTAGCTCCTCCTCAAGAGAATTTACAGCACTATTTGCCATACAACATAGGCCCAGCTATTGCAACAAAGTCAAGTAGTTATGGACATTATACTCAACCCATGCAGAGAATCTCAGTAATGTTAGCAACTAGTATATTGGCCCTTTTTGCTCTCCCAAGCATCAGAGGTTAGGAGTGAGCCAGCAGATGGCAACTTTGTACTCAATCAGTTGGCAGAAGTGATCATGAAGTATAGTTAAATCAGTCTTGCCAAGATCATTTTACAGTGTTGAAGTATGACATTTTACTATTCTTGTACTCATATGTACTTTTGGATCTTCTTCGCACTGCTGCTATTCATCAGGACTTCTCCTCACCTTGAGGTACCACAGGCTTAAACACAAATATTCAATTTCAACGGCTCAGTAAATAAACAAAAAACCTTCAGAACCAGATAAAAATAGATCCAGTGCTAACCATGATTTGACTTGCTTTTCATTTTTTATGAATTATTTAAGACTCATACTGGGACAGAATAAATGCATATACATAGAGTATTATTTTACTGTGAAAGGGTAGCAGATAAAAATAAGGAATGCTACAAAAGTGATGGAACTAGAAATATTAACTTTAAGTGCTTCACAATTATAATACTGTTAAATATAACTTACTTGTTCCAGCTCGTGGGGAATGAGAGGCATCTGGGACTGGAGAATGGAGAGAAGGATTGGCTGGTGACATTCCAGGCATGCGTGCAGCCGGTGAGGGACCAGACACTTGAGGAGATCCCGGCCAATTCCCTGCACGCTGACTGGGTGACATCATTGTGTAGGGTGAACTAGGGTCTATGGTACCTGTGAAATTCTCAAGGTTATTTTTTAATTAAAGCTTTTCTTAAGTCGCAGAAAACATGGATCACACACAATGATTTCAAACAAAGTATTCAAAAACTTAGTGTAAAATACCAATATGACACACAGCATCCACTTCCTTTTATCTCACACTCCATCTGTAGCTGTATGCAAGATGTAAGCATTTTAAAGAATTAAATTTAAAATAGAAGTTTACACACTTATTACTTTGCCTTTAAATTATAATAGTTATGGACTAGATTCTGCAAAGGGATCCTTCCATACAGAGTCCCACTGATTACAGCGGGTCTCTACCTCCAACTAGCTGTATGAAAGCTGGACATGTGAAAGACAAAGGGTGTAATTTACTCAGGAAAATGCCTCAGTAACTTCACTTCACTGCAGTAAAGTTAAATAATAAAATCCATTTGTGTATGCTTCTAAGAACAAATCAGACTGTAGTGTTTACAATAGACTGTTTCTCAGTTACTTGACTGATATGCTGAAAAATAAAATCCACTCTTAATTTTTGGTGATTTAAGTAGTAGTGCTATTGAGAGCAGAATCTAATGTACTGTAATTATAGCAGAAGTAATTTGAATAGACTTTTCCAAGTAATTCAATAACTGAAGTGGGGGGAGGGGGTGATCAGTTGCACTTTTTTGTGTACTGTAAAACAATAAGACTTGGTCAACAATTTTCAAGTTTTAAGTTACTGAATCTCTTTAGCCTGTTCTCAATTAATTCCCTTTTTGATTCAAGCTGCATGTGAACGTAATTAACAGAAGTTGTTTTACATTTAACGATGCAGGGTAAAGTAATTAAATTCAGCTGAAACCATGGCCTCTTAGTGATACTGCATGATAGACTAGGTCAATTTTCCACATATTAATAAGGGGCAGTGAATGATTGGGTACAGTAACTGCTCACTTAATGTTGTCCCGGTTAAAGTTGTTTTGTTGTTATGTCGCTGATCTATTAGAGAACATATTAATTTAAATTTGCACAATGTTTGCTTATAACATTGTTTGGCAGTGGGGGCTTGGAACCAGGGTGGGCCAGCAGCCTCCCCATCAGCTCCCCTCCACCCCCCACAGCACTTCCTACCCGCCGGCAGCCCCACTGATCAGCAACTCCCCCATTCCTCCTGCAGCAATCAGCTGATTCCCACCATTCAGGAGGCTCAGGAGACTCTGGGGGAGGAGCGAGGACTCCGTGCACAGCCTTCCCCCCTCGCCCCCTTAAGCCTCCTGAATGCCCCGAAACAACTGATTGCTGAAGCGGGAAGCACGGGGAGGGTGGGGTTTCGCGGCATTCAGGAGGCTGAGGGGGAGGGGAGAGGACGTAGCATGCTCGGGGGGAGGGGTTGAGCATCCACCGGCACTTTGGAAAGAACAGCAAGAGGAGCAACCAGACAATCCAACCTCTTTCACGCTCTGACTCCACCACCTCAACCAAGCTTCACAATCATCATTGCTGTGTAGACTATTAAATTGTTTAAAATTGTTTAAAACTTATACAGTATATCTATATCTATATCTATATATCTATATCTCTCTCTCTCTCTCTAAATTTTCCCCCCCTGGAACCTAACACCCCCCCTCCCCCATTTACATTAATTCTTATGGGGAAATTGGATTCACTTAACATCGTTTCACTTAAAGTCACATTTTTCAAGAACTAACTACAACGTTAAGCGAGGAGTTACTACACTTAATTTTCAATAGACTAGCAACACCTCAAAGTAGTTGAAAGCATCTGTATGGCTAAAATTACCAAGAAAATCCACAGCCGCACAAACTGCTATTTCAAGCCAATTGCTGAACACTCATTATTCCAAACACTGTAAATCTCCAGACCTGAAGAAGATCTCTGTGTAGCTCAAAAGCTGGTCTCTTCCACCACCAGAAGTTGGTCCAATAAAAGATATTACCTCACTTACCTTGTCTCTAAGTCTGCACAGACAGGGCTTAATTTTAAGAAACAGTTTACTGTTCATGTCAATATAGAGATGTCCTAGTACAAGAACTCACCATGTGGGCTGGCAAAATTAGCTGTTTGTCCCATTGTTATTCCAAGGGAGGAAGGTGAAGGAGTTGGACCAAATGATGCTGGTGATGGAGCTCTCAAAGCACCACTAGGGGAGCTTGCAGCATGCAGATTTCCTAATAAAGACATCCAGACACAAACAGCAATTCATTAAATTTCCTACTTTTCTTTCAAAAGCTTGAGTAAGCCAATAGCAAAGAAAATCAGGGAAAAAATGTTCTCTTTTTTAGAGACATGTCATACTAGACTTGTCGGAGTTACCTTTACCCCCAGAAGCTGCATCTTGGATATGTATCAGCAACCATGAACTCTCACTGAGCAGACAGGATACTAATTTATACAGTAACCAATCCTTCTTCAAAGGCAAATGTGAACTAGAAATTCTATGGTACATTCTACATGTAAAATACATAACATTCTTAAGTAAGAGGCATAACGTTTTTCCTTGTTATAGCAGGCGCATCAACGTAACTACAGTTAAGGTTGCGTAACTGTTTCCAATTTAAGCTCTGTTCTCAGGTGCTCATAACTTTTTGAAGTTTACACTTAGTTTTGGTCTCCACCTAAGTGTAAACGTCTACGAGTAGAAAGCTGAAATAGCCTTTTCAGAAAAGGACCTTTAAGTGAAGATGTCTGATTTGATCAATTTAGGAGCCTGTAAAAATAATTACATGTTATGCAAACACAGTAAGTGCCAATTACGGAACCATAGCTGAAGTTCATGCAGAGCTCACATGCAGTAGAGCTAAGACCAACCACGCTGTGCATGCCTCATAAGTAACAGGTGGTCACTTTATGAGAGAAGGATGCTGTAAATCATACTATTCTTGAGAATATCAAAAGTGTACATTCCATACCATCTATTGCCAATATAGAATTGAGAGCCATCTTACCTGGTGACTGTGTATGCATCATGGAAGGTGATGGGGTCACTGTGTTGTGATAGGATGTGGGTGGTGAAGTAAGAGGGTAAGCTCCTGATGCTCCTGCCTGTTTTGCAAATGGCTGAAAGTGTCAACACAGTAAAATAGTAGATTCAGTGTGAAATCAATGAAGACTTCCAAGTGCTAATGTTAATAGATTCAGCAAAAAACTGATGGTAGTTTGATATCCGATCTGTCTAATCAACTTAACACCATAGCATCCAAGTCTTCACACCTCCTTATTCAGGTGCTTTGTTCCACAGTTTTTGATGAAGTCTTCACTCCCTTCCCTCAAACCACATAAGCACTACCTTTACACATCTCACCCTCTTCTTCACTTCCACCCTCCAAAGACCAAAAATCTAATACAGGTCCTCAGGTTACAAAAAAAAAATCTTGTATTTTAGGACCACATTGTCTCCCCTTGATTACATGCTTCTTTTCTGTTTTAAATAAGACGTGTTGAATGGTTCTCCAGAATGGCAGTCAACATTCTATGTGCTATCTATGATGCTATCTCAAAGTAAACAAACATGAATAAATCTTCCAAGGGCTATTCCAAAGCAGTATAGTTTATACTCACCTCTCATCTGCTATTGCCACCCCTTTCGGGGAAGACACAACACATACATTTTTCTAAAAAGGTAGCTATAATTATGGAGAACAATAGAGATACAGTGTAACTTGTAGTTTTATTATTTTTCCTAAATTTTACCTGTTGTTGTGATTGTTGGGGTTGCAGTTGTGATATCAATGAATCCATCATGTCCCCCCCAATAGGAGAAGGCGGATTATCATCCTCATTTACAGATCGTCTTCGAGCATCCTGATTGCTGTCAACAAACATGTTCAGGAATGTCTGTGGATATATTGGATTATTATAATTTATTACATGCCTCTAACAGCAATTCTATACTTACAATTGATGTAAGTATCAATAGCAGTAGTGTATGTGTGCTATTTATAACTCATTCTGTTATCCCTAAAGTAAAATGTAAATTCCATTACTTGAAATACAATTCACAAGATCAGGAAATCAAAGACCAATCTGGTTACTAAGAAACTGTTGCTGGTTGCCACTCAGGCAAGTTCACCCTCAAAATTCAGTAGCCTTTCACACCAATCTCCTATTAAAAAGCTAGTAAATGTTTTAAGCAACTCTAGTTTTCTAGATCAGTACAAGTTTATTCCCACAGAAGTTTTTGCAACACAACCCCCTTTCTGTTAAGTTCTACTGGCTTGTGCCAAACTATTATCAAAAGATGGAAATTTAAGTCTCCAGCCCTCAAATACAAAAAATTGACTCAATGTTGGTTAAATCAAACTCAGGAAGATCTATAACATTTGTGAAGCCATATAGCTCTCAAAAGGCTGAAATTTTAAAACTTGAAGGAAACCATTAACCAAGAAATAAAATAAGATACATAATAATTTGAAGTAAGTGTATAGGAATAAACACATACTGTACTAGTCACTGAAAAATAAGTTTATAAAGATTCTGTATTTAGATAGGACCGTCAATTGAGATGTAGTTGTATTTATAATTTTGCAGTGTAAAAATCATCTTCACAATAATTCCCTTTTTGACCGCCTCAAAAAGAAAAACTCTTCTTGAGGATTACCGTCTAAGTAAATGAAATCAAGTAAACTGGAAAGGCATGTGCTTTCCCAGTGTCCCCTGACCAACAGCCAATTTCCTAGAAGGCTTTGAAATTTTTGGTTTTTAGCCAGTGGGCACAGGAAAGACAATGAATTTGACTATTAAGGATATCAAATATTTAGCTGAAGAGAGGTTTCTAGCGCAACTCAAGGACATTTATGCCGAGCACTAATTCCCAGAATCTATGGCTTATAAAGAACAGGTATAAAAAAAGGTTAAGAGCACAGCGAGTCACTGGAAGTTTCTTAAAAAAACAAAACAAAACCCACCACACTTCTGGAAGATACAATTTACTTGGAGGAATTATGATCAAATCAGCCTGCATCATTTCAGGAGATTCTTCTCTTCTTTAAAGAAAGACTCTATAATACCATTGAGTGCCCACAGAACCTTATTTAATTTTATCAAAAATAAATCCAAACTTGTTAACCTACAAAAATGCAGGCATCCAGAGAACTTTAAACTCTGCACTATGGTGTCACTAAGCAATAATCATACAATTAAGGTATTTTAATGTTGTTGGTCCTGGATTATACTAAACTGATTTTTACAGTCAGATTCCGCCCCCCCAACCCCTTTTCCACCCCAGATTTATGTCACTACATGGCACCCACACAACCTTAACTCTATGCAAACTGTTCAATACCTTACCATGTTTGAGTTTATTTTAAAATGGCAAAATCCCTGTGGTGTATTTTACTAATTACTGATATGTACTTTCAACCATAACGCCATCTTAACATAGCTTGCCTAAGAATTTCCCTTTCCCCTCCCCCCAAAAATGTACATGATCAGTATACAAATAAACTCAAAGAGAATGGTACCAGGAGAGATTTCTAATGATATGAAGCATCAGCCTTAAAATTAAAAACTTTAAATTGCCATATTCACTTGTCTGCTCTAGCTGCTTTATGCCAGTGGTTCTCAAACTTTTGTACAAGTGACCCCTTTCAAACAGCAAGCCTCTGAATGCGACCCCCCACTTATAAATTAAAAAAAACTTTAAAATATATTTAACACCATTATAAATGCTGGAGGCAAAGTGGGGTTTTGGGTGGAGGCTGACAGCTTGCAACCCCCCTTGTAAAACCTCATGACTCCGAGGGGTCGTGACCCTCAGTTTGAGAACCCCTGCTTTATGCTATTCTGGAGCAGCGCAGAGCATACTGGCCAGTTAAACTACATTTTGAGCTGCTTTGCATCGCCAGAGCAATAGAAAGTACTGGGAATTTATACTCCAGATTCCCCCTTAAATCTCCCAGTATACCCTGCACACATTTCCAATTCCTCTTTCCCTCCTGTACACTCCAGTTTTCCTCTCTCTCTACACTATGTCTCCTGCACCGCCTACATTCTCCTATACACAAGCACACCAGTCTTCCCCCTCCTTCCTGTCCCCTTCCCCACTATAGACCCCTATTTCTTCTCCAACCATCTGTGTAGATCTGGAGCAAGGGTAGCAGTTGAAGAAAAATATTTAGTACTGTTCTAGGGTTCATTCTTTGCTATTAATTTTCATAACTGAAAGTTTCTGTCAGAGGCTGGTGCATAAAAACCTTTCCGAAAATTCAGAAATTGCCCTCTTTAAAAATGGCTGCCATTCCCATTTCTCAGTAGGACTGAAGCATAGGTGCCCTCTTTCAAAAGGGACACTGCCTCCCATTGTTTCCAGTGAGAGCCAAGCCAGCCATCATCTTTAAGAGCAGCCTCTGGCTTCAGTCCTACTGAGAACAATGGGAGACTACAGCCTTTTCAAAGAGGTAAGTTCTTCGTAGGCTTTTCTGAAATAGAAAATTATCCATCAGCCCCTGCTGAAGAAGTGTTCAACTATGAAGAATGGGGGGGAAATTACCATTAATCCTAAAAAAGTATTTAAATGTAGCTTTGGCACAAGATTTCAGTGAGGCTTAACTATGAAAGAAACCTGAAGTGTTTGCATGATTTCATTATTAAGATCATTCAGGAGGAAAAAACAAAAACAGTCTCACATTGAGAGCTAATTTTCTTGTTGGACACATTTTGAGTTAAAATAAATGTATACTAATTAACTAGTTTATATGTAAACCAGAAAATTCTGTGCTCAAAAAGAGTAAGTGCTGTAATTTTGAGGAGGTACAGTGTATTCTTCACACATAAATTGGCTTTAAATGAAAAGCTTATGTCAACCTGCACAATGGAACCATGAGTGATGCTTCCATAAGGTGCCAGAAAACACAAGAACAATTACCTTTAGTCCTGGTGCAGGGTAAAAACCTTCAACTATTTTACTATTGTCAAAAAGACTATATGCTCCATCACGTATTGCCACCACCCCACGGCTCCGGCAATAGATGTCAATGCAGTACATATTCCTAAAAGCCAGCCTGATGTGTGTGGGTGACTGCGGCAGGATTGAGAAACACTGATAAGCAATGTTAATGCGTTGCGTCAGGCCCAGCATTGGCACAGTTGGAAGTTTATTGATGGCAACTAATGGAGCCTGAGTATCAAACAATACCTGCAAGAGAACAGATGTTGAGAGATCAATTAGCGTCCACAATCAATCACAAACAAAGTCTATCTTTACGGGAACCAGGCCTAGTCTACACTACAAAGTTAGGTCAAGGTAAGCCACCTGGCACTGACCTAGCTGTGCATGTGTCTAACTCAAATTCCCACCGACATAACTGCTCTGTTACAGCGACACAGTAATACCACCTCCCCAAGTCACAGTCAATGTACTGAGATCAACACAGTGAGAATATAAACACTGTATTACATTGACCCTAACAGTCCTCCAGCAGCTGTCCCACAATTCCTGACACTCACCACTCTGGTCACAATTGTGAACTCCACTGCACAGGGGTCACAGAGGCCCCTCCCTAAAAGCCCTGAGAATTCTTGAAATCCCTTTCCTGATTGTCCACCTTGGCAGCTCTCCAGTTCTCTGCAACTGCCTAGATCCCCATGCCAGCTACACATTCCAACCACGCTCCAGCTTGGAGTCGACAGGAGGTATTGGATCTGTGCAGGCCTGTGCAGGCACAGCTACAGACCAGCAGCAGAAACATGGACATCTACAAGCAGATTGCACAGGGGATGCAGGAAAAGGGGTAAACAAGGACCAGCAGCAGGGCTGCATGAAAATGAAGGCACTGCGTCAGGCATATCAGAAGGCCAGGAAGGCCAACAGTTGATCCACAGACCTGATGCTTTTACAAAGCCATACTTGGCAGATATTCCATCACCACCCCACACGCCACCATGGATGCCTCTGAAGAGCCCGAGACACAGACCCCTGCTGCGAACAGGAAGGACGAAGAGGAAGCAGGTCACAAAACCAGGCGGGTCAGTTATGCTGTGAGCCAACACCTGTTTGTGTCCAGTCACACACCAGTCCAGTCAGTCAAGCATCAGTGAGCCCAATGAAGGGAAAGGATACTTGGTAGGTCTGTAAATATATTTCCCATTGTGGTCTTGGCAATCCCAACTTAGCAGGACACAGCTATCAATTTTTCATTAATTTACTCATAGTAGAAGAGGTAGCAGCACAACTATAGAAGGCAGTGCTATCTGCTTTTCACTCCCCTGTGGAATTAGGCAACAGGGGCCATGCAGAGCAGTTTGTTTATGTATACAGGGATGTTCCTTGAATCCGCCCGAGTGATCCTGATGAAACTTTCATGGAGGTACTCTGCAATCCTCTCCCAAAGGTTTCTAGGGATGGCAGCCTTATTTCTTTCTCCATTGTAGGGCACTCTCTCACACCATTCTTCAATAACTTCAGCAAGTACCATTGCACATACAGGCTAGCACATACAGGCCCCGGTGGCTTCAGGACACCAGCAGCAGCTGTGCTTGTTTCCCTCAGGAGTCAGATCAGCCAAAATCGCTGCCACCTGTGGAAAATGGTGCCAGTACTCAGTGCCTTTGCCCTATACTCAGTTTCATGCAACCAAGCAAATCCCTTCTTATTTCCTTCACCCCTGGTGGGCCATACTCACTATGGCTGGTGCTGTGAATGGCACCATGCACAAGAACCCAAAGCAGAAGCATCAATAAGCATGTCTTGTTTACAACTTCAGGGGAAGAAGGGAAGGGAATTCTGAATCTTAACTTTCACTTTCCATTATGACTATACTGACAATGGTACCTCTGCGTGTTTTAATTACAGCTGCTGCCATTCTGGCCTTGAGGGGTTCGCCCTTTACACTCACGGAACGCCTGAGCCAGATAAGGAGGAAAAAGAGGATGACTTCGGATGACATGTTCAGTGAGATCCTGCAAGCCAGTGCTACATCAGACTGTGAACAAACAGTCTGGAAAAGGAAAAAGTGGACAGGCAAAAGACCCAGGACTCCCAGCAGGAAAAGAAGAGGGAGATGCATCAGAATATAATGGGGCCTCTCCAGTAGCAAACACAGATGCTGCAGATTCTTGCGGAACTACAGGTTCAACAATCACTGGCTCACTTCCCTTAGCAGGACTTAAAGAACTCCATTACAGCACCTCTCTCCTCTATACCCCCCTCAACAGTCTCATGTGGCATCAGGGGCTGCATCCCTACCCCTAATCACTCCATCCCAAGTGACATTAAGGACAACCACAACTACACATTAAGTAACCTGTGAGGTCCACAGTTGCCGTATGCATAGGTAATATGAACAGGAATGTTCTTTCCCTTTGTTAAGCTTTATTCCATTATTAAGTTCTTAATGTATTTACTTTTAAATTGCACAGAATTTTTTTTTGCACTAGTTTTCTTACTGAATAAAACTATTTGGAAAATAATTCATCTTTATTATTAGTTCCCAACATATGCTGCAGAGTGCCTAGCAGTTATGAAATCACCCACTTACTTGTTATTGTAGTGTGACAACTCATAGGATCAGTGACAAACAGTGTAATAATCATAAATGTATTAGCACTGCAAAATTAATAGGTGCATTGACAATGTCATATTCATAGATGTGCACTACGCATCACACAATTCCTAACAAGCCCCAAAACAGCAGGCCAGGTAGAGCACAGTATACCCCAATACATTACTGTGGCTCACTGTTAAAGTGACTTTCAAACCCTCTCTGAGCTGTATAGCTCCGCCCTTAGCTCTAACAGCCCTTGTGCCTGGTTCTTCAAACTCCGCAGACAGCCACTCCACCTCTGCCCTCCATCCCGGCAGAAACATTCCCCCTTTGCTTCACAGTTATTACGCAGGACACAGCAGGCAGCTATAACCAATAGGATGCTTTTCTCACGGAGATCCAACCTTGTGAGGAAACACCACCAGCATCCGTCCCTTCAATCTACCAAAAGTGCATTCAACTGTCATTCTGCACCAGCTGAGCCAGAGCGGAATCTTTCCTTGGTGCTGTCCAGGGGGAATGTACGGCTTCATGAGCCAGAGGAGCAAGGGGTAGGCTGGGCCTCCCAGGATCACTATTGGCATTTTAGCATCATCAACAGTAACCTGCCAGTTGGGAAAGGAAAGTCCCTTCTTGCAGCTTTCTGAACAGTCCTGTGTTCTTAAAAATGCAAGCGTCTTGCACTTTCCCTGACCAGCCAACATTTATGTTGGTGAAGTGTCTCCGGTGACCCATCAGTGCTTGCATAACCATAAAAAAAAAAAGCCCCTTCTGTTGATGTGCTCTGTGGCAAGGTGGTCTGGTGCCAAAACAGGGATGTGTGTGCTGTCTATTGTTCCACCGCAGTTCAGGAACTCTGTTACTGCAAATCCATTCATTATATTGCCGAGAGTCACAGTCCTGCACAGCAGGAGATGATTAATAGGCCTGCACATGACAACAGCCCCCACAGCAGATTTTCCAACTTCAAAATGATTTCCCACTGACCAGTAGCAATCTGGCATGCACGTTACCACAATGCCCAATCTGGTATGCACGTTACCACAATGCCATCACCACTCCCTTCTCCACTGTCCGTGCCTCTCTCATTTTGATGTCCCTGCGCTGGAGGGGTGGATGAGCTCGGCACGCAGGGCCAGGAATGTGTCCTTGCACATCTAAAAGTTCTGCAGCCGCTGCTCATCATCCCAAACCTGTATTGCAATGTGATCCCACCAGTCAACACTCATTTCTCGAACCCAAAAAGCAGCATTCCACCATTTGCAGCTGCACCGTGAACAGCACCACCAATGCTGAGTTGGCTCTCGCTATATCCCACAGCAATCTGTCAAAGAAATTGTCACATTCACCGCTGATTCAGTTCCTCTTGTGGCTCCAAAACTACCAGATTCAGTGTCCTGGGCTTGCAACATTTATGGTAATAGTGCAGAGATGTACAGGCTCCATGCTTTTATCAGAGAAGGCAGACAGCGAGAACTGCATTGGTTCTTAGGATTTTTTTTTTAAAAGGTGTGAAAATTATGGGATATAGATGACATTATGGGATGGAAACAGATGCACACTGGGAAGCTGACCCCTTGCTGCCAATCACCCTGCATAACTCGTTTCTGCTCCACCATGCATTGCCAAAACTTCCCAAAAGAGTGTGTGCTGGACGGTGGCAGGTTGCACACTGGGATACCTACCCATTGTGCACCACACTGCATCGACACAAGCACTCTTGGTGAGTATGCGCAGCACAGATGCAAAGAGCCAAGACTGCATGTGCACAAGCGATATGCTAACTGCGATGGCTTCATGCCGGCGTAACTTGCATTGACCCAGGTTTATAGTGTAGACATGGCCTCAGAAGAAAAATCAAGTCATGGAGGATAATGAGCCCATTACCTGCTCTTCCTCAATCAACAAGAACCATCAGTAATTTATTAAGGGTCAGATTCTGATACCCTTGGGGGGAAAAACCCTCAAACATCAGCATCTGGGCCTTAATTATCTTACACTTTTCTAAATTCTATCTTTTCATAAAGAGAAATAAAATAGTTACCTGTAATAACTGAACCACATTTGGTGTTTTATTGAACATCTCCTGGAGCTGGTGTAGGATAGTATTGTGACAGTTACTGCAACCTGAATTTGGGCCAACTGTTCCCAATGAAATGTGGAATTTCTGATGTATGGAATTCCACTGAATACTGATCTATAACACCAAGAACACAAGAATCTTAGAAACTTGAACAAAACAACCAGATCAGATTGCAAGTTGTGACCCAGAAACTGATAATTACACATACATAAATATGAAAGTAATTGAAGCCAAAATGCCATGAAGAAAGTTAGCATAACTTTCTACAAAAGTGTGGGGTTGGATTTTTTGTTTTTTGTTCAGTTGATCTAGGAAATCCCCATGAGGATAATTAGCAAAAGGTGCGGGGAAAAGGCAAGTATAGAAAGAAATTAGGCTATTTCCTTAGTGTATTACTCAGAAACCAGAAGTGTCATTTGACCAAAAAGGGATGAGATAAGGGAACTGGACTTGAGCGCTTGATTACTTCAATATCTACAAAACGGATGTATTGGGGAGGCTGGATGCATCTCAACTACAACACACTGGGACACTATGATGGGTCAGGCCAATGTGTAGTGAGAATGTCATGCAAAATCCAGTGAGCTATTTGTGCCATATATGGAAAGTAACTAACCATTACAATACACGTTCTACATGTGCAAAAAATGCTCTAAAAAACCCAGGTTAAAGAGAGCCATGATAGGTCCATGTGGCATTGAAACAGGCTGCAGTAAAATGGGGAAAAGTTTCGTATGACTCCTTTTAGATTAAAAGTGGAAAAAACGTTAAATTTCAGAAGTTTTGTCAGAGACTTCATTTTATTTTTTTTAAGACAGCATTCCATTCATAACTGTCCTCCTGGCATTTAACAACATTCCAATTATGCAAATATCTAGGCATCCAGCAAGTTAATGATGGTCTGCATCTATTACATATAGCTTCCCTGCTTTTGTTAATACGAATTTTTTACTGTTATTTTAATAAGATGGAGGGCTTTTTGTTTATGTTCCAAAAGCTCTGAACCTGTATAGTTTCTGTTTTCAAATGTAGCGTTAGAAGTGTACTAAGAGAATTACTTACTGAGCTTCCCTTGGTAGTTCCATAACACAGGATAAGCTTGCGGTAGTTGTAAACACGAACCTCTGAGAAAACATTTAGGTGGTTGGGTATTTCTTTTGAGGAAGGGGAAAAAAATAAAAAGGTAGCGTGAGAAAGCTCACATATTTACATAAGATGCACCAAAAGTGTAAAAGAAAGGAAAGGAGAATATTTTTGTACCTGGCAAAGATCGCGCAAACTCCAGCACACAATCATATAGTCGAGCAATACTGTTCCAATCATTGAGGAACATCTCAACAACTTTTCGACCTCCAACTGGTTCAGACAATTGGTTTTCATAAGTCAGGTAGACATGACGTGTTGGTCCTGCAGGGTCAATAATGATTAGAATTTGACAGAGAACACGGTAAAGAGAGAGGAGTTAAATCTGCAAAATATTTCTGCAAAACTAACCTTGCTCCCTGGAAGATGTGCTGTTAAGTGGACAGTTCGCAAATATCAGCTCAGCCACCCATGTGCGGTTATTTCTACCTTGCAATCGGAAAGTGCAATCAAGGAGAGACCGGTCCAGAGCTTTCTGGGTTTCCTCACTCGTACCTTTACATGGAGGAATTCTGTCCATGAAGAAAAAAGAGTGCACAATTGTACACATTACAGTTCCAGGAGTGCATAATATATTATACATGTTAAAATATTTCCCAGAAAGACATTTAAATAACTTTACTTGAAAGAAAAGATGCTCTGCAGAACAATGAATGAAAGAGAGCTGGGACTGGAGAAATGAAGCCAGGTATTTTATTCCTTTTATTCCTTACTCTGAAAGGAGCTCAATTCTGCCCTCCTGGCTAAAGTAGAACTTTACTGATGAGAGGCTTCTGTAGAGAAAGTAGTTAAATAAGGTCTTTGTAGGAGCGTAGTGTCAACATTTTTTACCCAGGCCTAAGTGCATCCTTTTTTACCCAGGCCTCAAATTGGGATCCAGTTTCCCTTTTAAAATAAGTTTTCATTCTAAATTCAGTATAACAAACTTGGCTAATATTTGAATTCCCAAAAATATATTCATACACCAAATACTGATGAGCAAATTAAGAGAAACCCCTAGAGCAGTAGTTCCCAAACTGTGGGTCACAACCCCCATATGGGATCATCAGAAGATGGGGTCACAGTGATCCCTATTGTGCGGAGGATGTCATTTTGCTCCACACAGCATGACTTTGCGCATAGGGTTGCCAGGCGTCCCGTTTTCGACCGGAACGCCTGGTCGAAAAGGGATCCTGGCAGCTCCGGTCAGCACTGCCGACCAGGCGTTTAAAAGTCCGGTCAGCGGTGCTGTGCGTCTAAGGCAGGCTAGTCCCTACCTGTCTTAGCACCCCAGCAGCAGCCAGCACGTCTGGCTCCTGGGAGGCCCCAACGGGGCTCCACACACTGCCCCCGCCTTGAGCACCAGCTCCGCACTCCCTTTGGCCAGGAACAGCGGTCAATGGGAGCTGCGGGGGCAGAGGACACAGAGCCTCCTGGACCCCCACCTCTGCCCACTTAGGAGTCAGACCTGCTGGTCGCTTCCGGGATGCAGCGCGGAGCCAAGACAGGCAAGGAGCCTGCCTTAGCCTCGCTGAACGAGAGCCACCCAAGGTAAGACTGCACCCCAAACCCCTACCCCAGCCCTGAGCCCACCCCAAACCCAGAGCCCTCTACCACATCCTGAACCCCTCAACCCCAGCCCCACCCCAGAGCCCATACCCCCTCCCTTACCCCAACCCCCAGCCGCAACCCCCTCCCACATTCCGAATCCCTCAGCCCCACCCCACCCTCCAGCCTGGAGCTCCCTCCTGCACCCCAAACTCCTCATCCCCGGCCCCACCCCAGAACCCGCAACCCCAACTGGAGCCCTCACTCCCTCCCGCACCCCAACTCTCTGCCCCATCCCACACCCTGAACTCCTAATTTCTGGCCCCACCCCGTAGCCTGCACCCCCAGTTAGAGCCCTCACCCCCCCCACCGCACCCCAAACCCCTGCCCCAGCCCAGTGAAAGTGAGTGAGGGTGGGGGAGAGCGAGCCACCAAGGGAAGGGGAAATGTAGTGAGCAGGGGGAGGGACCTCATGGAAGGGGCAAGGTAGGGGCGGGGCTAAAGTGTTCAGTTTTGAGCAATTAGAAAGTTGGCAACCCTAGGTGCGTGCGAGGTCACAATGCATGGAGGATGCCATTTTGCTCTACAAAATGGCATCCTCTGCACAGCATGACCTCACATGCACAATACTACTAGGTTACGCTGTACAGAGGAAGTCATTTTATAGAGCAAAATGGCATTCTCCATGTGGCATTATCTCACACATATGGTGCGTGTAAGGTCACCCTGTGAATTTCTGCTCTTCAAAATGATGTCCTTCATGCTCTTTGGGCTTCCAAGCTAAAAAGACTTCATTAAAATGGCGTCATGCTGGCAAAAAGTTTGGGAACCCCTCTCCTAGAGGGACTCTAAGTTGATGTAATTTGCATCTTCTTTCCAACACTTGAAAAGTTAAAAGTTAAAAGTTGTTAAAAGTTCACATTCCCTCTACAGACCTTCTTTCAGACTTGCTTAGACTTCATACATCACTTTGAAACATGGATATGCAGTATAAGGGCTTGTATACACAGTTCTGTACTGTTTCACAGTTGTGTACTGTGAGGGAGGGGAGGAGGATAGCTCAGTGGTTTGAGCATTGGCCTGCTAAACCTAGGGTTGTGAATTCAATCCTTGAGGGGGCCATTTAGGGATCTGGGGCAAAAATCTGTCAGGGGACAATACTTGGTCCTGCTAGTGAAGGCAGGGGACTGGACTCAATGACCCTTCAAGGTCCTTCCAGTTCTATGAGATAAAAATAATTATATATATGGAGATATGCCTTTTATTTTTAACTGTTCAAGAAGGATAGGCAGGGCAGAAAAGGTGGGGGAGTTGAGTTGTATGTAAGAGAGCAGTATGACTGCTCAGAGCTCCAGTATGAAAGTGCAGAAAAACCTGAGAGTCTCTGGATTAAATTTAGAAGTGTGAGCAACAAGGGTAATGTCGTGGTGGGAGTCTGCTACAGACCACCAGACCAGGGGGATGAGGTGGACGAGGCTTTCTTCCAGCAACTAACAGAAGTTACTAGATCACAGGCCCTGGTTCTCATGGGTAACTTTAATCACCCCGATATCCGCTGGGAGAGCAATACAGCGGTGCACAGAAAATCCAGGAAGTTTTTGGAAAGTGTAGGGGACAATTTCCTGGTGCAAGTGCTGGAGGAACAACTAGGGGAAAAGCTCTTCTTGACCTGCTGCTCACAAACAGGGAAGAAATAGTAGAGGAAGCAATAGTGGATGGGAACCTGGGAGGCAGTGACCATGAGATGGTCGAGTTCAGGATCCTGACACAAGGAAGAAAGGAGAGCAGTAGACTACAGACCCTGGACTTCAGAAAAGCAGACTTTGACTCCCTCAGGGAACTGATGGGCAAGGTCCCCTGGGAGAATAACATGAGGGGGAAAGGAGTTGAGGAAAGCTGGCTGTATTTTAAAGAATCCTTATTGAGGTTGCAGGAACAAACCATCCCGATGTGTAGAAAGAAAAGTAAATATGGCAGGCGACCAGCTTGGCTTAACAGTGAAATCCTTGCTCATCTTAAACACAAAAAAGCAGCTTACAAGAAGTGGAAGATTGGACAAATGACCAGGGAGGAGTATAAAAATATTGCTCAGGCATGCAGGAGTGAAATTAGGAAGATCAAATCACTGGGAGTTGCAGCTAGCCGGAGATTTTAGGAGTAACAAGAAGGGTTTCCTTCAGGTATGTTAGCAACAAGAAAGTTAAGGAAAGTGTGGGCCCATTGCTGAATGAGGGAGGGAACCTAGTGACAGAGGATGTGGAGAAAGCTAGTGTACTCAATGCTTTTTTTGCCTCTGTCTTCACAGACAAGGTCAGCTCCCAGGTGGCTGCACTCCGCAACACGGTATGGGGAGAAGGTGACCAGCCCTCTGTGGAGAAAGAAGTAGTTCGGGACTATTTAGAAAAGCTGGATAAGCACAAGTCCATGGGGCCCGATGCACTGCATCCAAGGGTGCTAAAGGAGTTGGCTGATGTGATTGCAGAGCCGTTGGCCATTATCTTTGAAAAATCATGGCAATCGGGAGAGGTCCCGGATGACTGGAAAAAAGCTAATTTAGTGCCCATCTTTAAAAAAGGGAAGAAGGAAGATCCGGGGAACTACAGGCCAGTCAGTCTCACTTTAGTCCCTGGAAAAATCATGGAACAGGTCCTCAAGGAATCAATTCTGAACCACTTAAAGGAGAGGAAAGTGAACAGGAACAGTCAGCATGAATTCACCAAGGGCAAGTCATGCCTGAGTAACCTAATTGCCTTCTATGATGAGATAACTGGCTCTGTGGATGAGGGGAAAGCAGTGGATGTGCTATTTCTTGACTTTAGCAAAGCTTTTGATACAGTCTCCCACAGTGTTCTTGCCAGCAAGTTAAAGAAGTATGGGCTGGATGAATGGACTGTAAGGTGGATAGAAAACTGGCTAGATGGTCGGGCTCAACAGGTAGTGCCATGTCTAGTTGGCAGCCGGTATCAAGTGGAGTGCCACAAGGGTCGGTGCTGGGGCCGGTTTTGTTCAATATCTTCATTAACGATCTGGAGGATGGTGTGGACTGCACCCTTAACAAGTTTGCAGATGACACTAACCTGGGAGGAGTGGTTGATACGCTGGAGGGTAGGGATAGGATAGAGGGACCTAGACAAATTAGAGGATTGGGCCAAAAGAAATATGATGAAGTTCAACAAGGACAAGTGCAGAGTCCTGCACTTAGGACGGAAGAATCCCATGCACTGCTATAGACTAGGGACCGAATGGCTGGGCAGCAGTTCTCCAGAAAAGGACCTAGGGGTTACAGTGGACGAAAAGCTGAATATGAGTCAACAGTGTGCCCTTGTTGCCAAGAAGGCTAACGGCATTTTGGGCTGTATAAGTAGGGGCATTTCCAGCAGATCGAGGGACGTGATCATTCCCCTCTATTCGGCACTGGTGAGGCCTCATTTGGAGTACTGTGTCCAGTTTTGGGCCCCACACTACAAAAAGGATGTGGATAAATTGGAAAGAGTCCAGCGGAGGGCAACAAAAATGATTAGGGGGCTGGAGCACATGACTTATGAGGAGAGGCTGAGGGAACTGGGATTGTTTAGCCTGCAGAAGAGAAGAATGAGGGGGGATTTGATAGCTGCTTTCAACTACCTGAAAGGGGGTTCCAAAGAGGATGGATCTAGACTGTTCTCAGTGGTAGAAGATGACAGAACAAGGAGTAATGGTCTCAAATTGCAGAGGGAGAGGTTTAGGTTGGATATTAGGAAAAACTTTTTCACTAGTAGGGTGGTGAAGAACTGGAATGGGTTACCTAGGGAGGTGGTGGAATCTCCTTCCTTAGAGGTTTTTAAGGTCAGGCTTGACAAAGCCCTGGCTGGGATGATTTAGTTGGGGTTGGTCCTGCTTTGAGCAGGGAGTTGGACTAGATGACCTCCTGAGGTCCCTTCCACCCTGAGATTCTATGATTTCAACTATAGAGGTTTCTAAATCAATAGTTAAAGCAGCACAACTTTAGGGTAGACATAGTTATACCAGTATAAAGGTGCTTTATCAGTATAGTTTATTTTCATTACTGAAATATGAAAAGGTTACATTATATTTACACAAGAGGTTTTTATGGATGGATATAAATCCTCTTGCTTCAGGGTATAAGCTAGCCAATAAATGAGGGGGCTAAGGAAGAAAATTCCTCTACAAGCAGTTTCTCTCTTCAGGATTCCTTGCACCTTCCTCTAAAACAGCTGGTATTGGCCACTGTGGGAGACAGAACACTGAACCACATGCACCACTGATCCAGCATGACAATTCCTACATTCATGGCTTAAGCCATGACTACATCAGAGAACTCTCCTCATGAGCTATCACTACAGAGGTCACCTGAACTAGTTGTCTCTAGATATTAGGATCTGGAGCTACTGATGAGTATTCTCAGTGAAAAGTCGTCAGGTTAGGAATTAGTTTTCCTCCACTGGTCCATTAGAGCCCAAGTCTGTTGATCTTCAGGGCACAATACCAGGGACTCTTGTTAAAGCATTCTAGCTTTTGCTTGAGGACAAGTGATTTTAGATGTGGGGAAATAAAAATTGCTGGCTTCTACAGAACATCCATTTTCTTTCACTTATTGAAAAAGGTAAAATTATGTTAATTTTGTTAAATAAATAATTATGTTAAATGGGGGGGAGGGATAGCTCAGTGGTTTGAGCATTGGCCTGCTAAACCCAGGGTTGTGAGTTCAATCCTTGAGGGGGCCATTTGGGGATCTGGGGCAAAAACTGGGGCTTGGTCCTGCTTTGAGCAGGGGGTTGGACTAGATGACCTCCTAAGGTCCCTTCCAACCCTGATATTCTATGATTCTAAGACAGAAGTACAGTTCAAGAAAACCATATACTGCTATATTAAAGCCTTCACCGGGCAGAAAAATGAGAAGGAAGCTGGTAAGAACTATGGGCTGGATGCATTAGTATAATTCACATTCCTGGAGAGAGGTACTGTGAAACGTCCCAAGCCAAGGTTCTAACCTCCTGATTGCTAAGAGATACACAGGGAACCTGGGACACAGGCTAGTAGTAGAATGGCAATTCCTGCCAAGAATGGTAGCAGGAGATGCTAGATTAGAAAGCCATCTTTGGCTGGAAACAAGGAAGGACAGATCTTGGCTACGATTTTGTCACGGAATCCTTGACTTCCAGAGACCTCTGTGACTTGAACCTGTGGTGGCAGGGAGTTGCAGGGTCCCTTTGCCACCCGTGGTGGCTGGGAACTGCGGGGCCGCCCCGTGAGCTCTGGGCCACCGCAGGGGTTCCCCGGAGCTCTGGGTAACTGCGGGGGACGGAGGTGCCCCAAACTGAGAGCCACAGGAGGTGGAGGAACCCAACAGTTCTGAGCCGGGGCCCGGGCCAGTGTGGGGACCCTGCAGCTCCCCATTTTGCTGCAAAAGTCAGGGATAGGTCACGGGCTTCTGTGAATTTTTCTTTATTGCCCATGACTTTCACTAAAAATATGCATGACAAAGTCTTAGCCTTAGTTATAGCTGCTGTGCATTTGTCATGTTTGGAAGAGACAGAGACCATGCCCCTTAGCTGGTCAATTCTCACCTAGGAACAGACACCAGGACTGGCTGTTCCAACAATAAAGGGTAATATATTCTTTTCCTACTCTTCCCCTCCCCACCGCAGGCCACATTACCTTAAATGACTGGGGATGTAAAATAAGCCATTGTTTAAAACGAAAATGCTTTTCAAAGTTTAGTGTTGCAAGGTGTCAAACTCTTCCAATGCTCCTTTTTCCTAATACTGTTCATGTACTTGATAAAATGAAGTGTATAACAATATCTTACTTTAATAAACGTATAGCATGGCTGAAGCCATCTCCTTCTACCTGTACTCCTTGGTGTGGAATCTCCATATTCGACAACTAAAGAAAAAGGAAGATTTCATTAAGTTATAACAAACAAACTCATGGGGGAGGGGGGTGCACTTTCTCAAAGTGTGCATCCTGCTACAAGTGACAGTTTCATATTCTGAGCACGGAAAATTGAGAACACCAGGGGCCACACTACAGTCTCTTGTCTCCCTTTGGCATCCCACAATCTTTCCTTTTCTCTCTTCACTGTCTCCTGTCCCCTTTCCCTCTCCCGAGCATCAGCGGTGGCAGGGAGTCACAGCTGCAGCTGGAGTAGGAGGACCGAGCTCTAAAGAACTCAATTGGCCCATGCAAACAGATTCCTGACATTTAGAATGGAAGGCAGAGAGGACTAGAGAAGGAGCAATATGCAGGCATGTCTGAAGACATGTTAGCACATGCCCCCAAATATAGATAAATCAGTTTATACAAAGAAATTCCAGGAAAATTTAAATCTCATAATACTTACCTCCATACGAAGTCCTATAAATGGCATATTTGTATCACACATTGCTACAAGATGAGCTAGGACTTTATTGAAGGCACACATTTCTCCAGACCGTTTTGGTTTCTTAGATTCTACAGAACACGGATCACCAGACAACTAGAATTCAAACAGAGAAAGATATGTACTAGCCCGTTTGGAATAAAAAGAGTCACCCTTCAAAAACGTGACAATGCAGAACAAAAGCTTGATCAGCTGATATGTTTTAAATTAAATACTCACTGGGCAGATATGGTTACTCGTAAGGGTTAGAGGACTCAATCTGGCTCATTTAAAACCATTCTATAATTTTCTTTCTCAAAACAATGTAGTGTTTAACACACTTTCCAACCTTCCTTGTGTAAACTAGTTTACTGTCTTCACACACAGCACTCCCTCCAAAATATTATGGGTCAACCTGAAGTACCTTTCCACATAGTGACTAGACCAGGGGTGGGCAAACTTTTTGGCCTGAGGGCCGCATTGGGTTTTGGAAATTGTATGGAGGGACGGTTAGGGGAGGGGGTCATGGCCCGACCCTCCTCCTATCCGCACCCACCCCCCAGGACCCCTGCCCCATCCACACACTTCCACTCCCTGTCACCCTGACAGCCCCTGGAACCCCTGCCCCTGACTGCCCCCCACCGCCCCATCCAACCCCTCCTCTCATTCCTGACTGCCCCCCCAGGATCCCCGCCCCCATTCAACCCCCCCTGTTCCCCGCCCTCTGACTGCCCCAACCCCTATCCACACCCCGCCCCCTGACCACCACCCCGAACTCCCCTGCCCTCTATCCACCCTCCCCCACCCGCCAACCACGCTGCCTGGAGCACCGATGGCTGGCAGCGCTACAGCCGCGCCGCCACCACACAGCACAGAGCACCGGGTCAAGCCGGGCTCTGCAGCTGCGCTGCCCCAGGAGCTCGCAGCCCTGCTGCCCAGAGCATTGCGCCGGTGGCGGGGCGCACTGGGGCTGCGGGGGATGGGGGGAAAGCAGGGGAGAGGCCGGAGGTAGCCTCCCAGTGCAGGAGGGTCCCGCGGGCCAAATGTGGCCCACAGACCGTAGTTTGCCCACCCCTGGACTAGACCAACTCCTCAAATTAGGGGTTTTGGGAGTAGCAATCTACATTACTTTACAATCCTTTACATTCCCTCCGAATATTCACTGAAGCCACAAGACTTCAACAAACCTCCTACTTACAGTGAATCTGTCAAAAGTGTATCATTGAAATATATTTGAAATACACTAGCTTTTGCGCAATAATCACAGCATCTTATTGATGCTGCCTCATCCTTTCCCCTATTCCTTCTCACTCTCCAGTCAGCCTCCTCATTGCATTATATCTGAAGTTAGTTTGTAAACCCCATCAGCAGACGACACTAGGGAACTGCAGCAAAAATGTAAAACACAATCCTATAAACAAGCACTTTAAAATATATAAGATGGTATACTTTTGTAAAACAGGACACTGACAATGCATAAACATATCGGATATTTTGGAAACTAGAAAGGCTCCAGGACTGCCAAAATTATGTAGCATAGACAAGGGTCTAGTGAAGAAAAAAAGAAGAAGAACCCCGCACACAAACAAGAGTTACTTAAACCCAACTGAAATAACCAGGAATTATCACAATCATCCTGTTTATTTTTTAATGAAATACAAAGTCACATTTAAAACATACACTTTTCACATCTTTAAACATTAGTCCAAGAACACTCCACACGTCGGGTATGTCTACACTACAATTAGACACCTGCAGCTGGTCCAGGTCAGCTGATTCAGGCTCGCGAGGCTCAAGCTAAGCGGCTATTTAATTGCAGTGTAGATGCTCAGGCTGGAGCCTGGGCTCTCTAGGACTCTGTGAAGTGGGAGGGTCCCAGAGCTCCAGCTGCAGCCCAAACATCTATACCATAGTTAAACAGCCCTACAGCCCAAGCCCAAGTCAGCTGGCACAGGCCAGCCACAGGTGTCTAACTGCAGTGTAGACATACCCATAGTCACATAGGACCAGGAGCTGAAAATTCATTTTCTAGATTGTGACGCTGGAGTGAGCATAACACAGACAGGCTCCTTGTAGGAGTCTCAGTAATGACTTCAGCAGGACTTTGCCATGCAGATATCATTGTAGGATTGAAGTTTTAAAGTTTCCATACCAAGACATGGTATAGATGATCTTGATAGCACAAAGCTGCCAAGTTCAAAACTGACCAAGAGCCCTTTAACTTTATTACCTTTCATACAGTGATCACATTTGTAATTAGAAAATTTACACTATATTAACTCCATCATGTGAACTCAAAGTTCTTTCCATCTATTCACCATTTCTTGTAAAATACCTCCCTAAAAAACCTTCTACATATATTCAATCCATGATAACACTAGGCAGCATAGGCAAAGACTACTTCAAAAGATAAAAAGAGTTAAAACTGTATGCATGTAAAAGCAAAATTTCAGGGTTACTAGACTCGAGTGATTAAAAACAGATCAACTATTTGAGTATTAGAGTCAAGTTTAATTATGTTACTATTCTAATATAACAAATTAATGTTGCCTTTATCTAAATCTACTTTATTTAAAATAAATATGTAAGCCCAGGTTGTCAAAACTAGTAGTAGTAAAGTCAGAATGACTCAAGACCCCTAATTTGTTTGTATAGCTGCTAAAACTAGGGAAGACCATACACAGTGAAAGGGTATTTGACTAAGGTCTCATCTACAAATGGAACTTATTATGGAATAAGGTAGGGTGTGTATTTAAAGTGCAATAACTTTTCTGGAATAGCTATTGCAAAGTAGCTTATTACACAATAGCCATTCTGCTTCATTTCCCCATGTAGACAAGCCCTAATTGTTGTGAGACGTAAGCTACGCAACATTTCAAATATGTCATTACTAAAGCTGGCAGCGAGCCCCACAAGCTGCATCTAGCTTTGAACTGGGACAAATTAATCTTTTAGGTACTTATAATTCACCTACAACCAGACACTAGTCACAATCTTAGGGCAAACACAGGTTTAATGTCTGTTTCTATACGGAAGTACAAACCTTGCGCTTGGCACCGCCTTTTGCGTGTTTCCCACTTTTTGGGTCTAGTACCAACTCCTCGATGTTTGGTTTGAATTGCTGTAGTAAAAGTGCAGTAGCAGGGCTGTCATCTCCTTCAGGACAGCTCACAGAAAGAAAATGATTCTTGTACTCCAGTTCTGTGGGGTTGCCAGGAACGTCAAACATCTCTACCACCTATATTTAAAACAAAACATTCACTTTGAGAAGAACCTTGACAAAATTTTAAAAAACATAATTAAACTACATTACTTTTTTTTCCTCTTCCAAAAACTATTTTGTCTCTTTCTAAAAACATTATATTGTAGTAGGAAAAAGAACTCAGGAAGAGAAGGGAGACCAGCCTGCTAGGAAATTAAAAGGAAGCTAGAAGGCTTGTAGGGTAACAAAGACAGATTATGTTCATACAAACCATATTGCTTAATAGACAGACCCTGGGAGCTAGAGAAATGGGGACTACACATTTAAAGCAATCATCACTGGTAGCCAGTCTATCATGGTGTATTTACCATCAAAAAACAAAACAAAAGGTGTTTGTTATGCTTTTGTCTCCAAGCACAAAGTTCAGAAAAGTGTTTTCCAAACACTTACAATGTAGTACTGTGGAAGGCGAGTGAGTTTGATAAACAGCTTGTGCTTGGAAAGGTTTCCAACAGGATGGCTAGCATAATTAGCTAGCTGCAATGTTTCACTGGTTACTGTAGGTAGATGTTTTATAGACTGTTTGCATCGCTGCTGTCCAAGCCAAAACCTTGCATTAAAAAAGAAAGAAACATTAGTGCTTTGAGTTTTTAGGCATTAGAATGCTCCAAAACAATAAGTCATACAGGGTCACTATCAAATTAAAAGTTATATACAAAGTGAAGTTAATGTAAAGTTAATTACCCTAGACAAATAGAATTTTAAAAATTAGATTTACTTGTCACTATTTATGTTTATATTTTGTCTCCATCAGCTTAGGTAACAATAATTCAATTTCATTTATTTATAGTCCATTTCACGTTTAGATTCTTACTGCTGCAACACTTGGATTTCAGAGACTACAGGGAAGTGTTCTTTCATTTAAGAACTATATTCAGTGAGATTTTAAAAGACTTTGCTGGAAACATTTCTGCAGGATTACAGAATTAGAGAACACCTTAGAAAACCCTGCAGGTTTTAGTGAGTTCACAATGTGGCCCCTTCCAACTTTACCGTGACCCATTAAACAAAATTTACTGAAGTAAAAATCTTCTTACTTCAGTGTTCTGGCAAGCTGTGTCACTATTTTTTAAACAGACACTGATACTGCACTATTCTGTTACTTTCTGGGTTTCTGCTATTTTCTAGCACAATTATATGAACCTGAAATTTCGGGGATGAAGAAGGCCTGACCTATATAGAAGATATTACAGCACATTTAGCCTAATATTCTGACTCCAATTCAGTTTTATATCTGAGATATTTACAATTGGATTCTGATCACACAGGCAAGACAACAAGTGACAGCTAGGTCTGAGAATGAGCCAGAGATATATAGTTTGATTTTCAGATGTACTGAGCATCCAGTTTCTGCAGTCTCCAGCTGGAGTTTTGGGTGCTTGGAACCCCCCTGCAAGTCAGGAAAATAATGCCCAAAAGTAAGCCTTCCCTGTCCTAATGGCTGTTTTAGAATAGAGCATGGCTGCCTCAAGGATTGCAATGCTATCTTGGCCTTCAGTTACAGACCACAATTTGTAACACAGGAATGTTGATAATTTCCCAGGGTGCCAATAGAGTACGACTCTTACAGTAGTGTGCTGGGAGCTTGGAGGGTGGGGGTGGTGGGGGTGAGAACAGAAGATGGGATTTTGTTTTCACATGGCTTTAAATTGTATTTGTATTACTTGTTACAGTCAGTCTTGGGAGGCTCTAGGGACATAAGGGCATATATTTTATTGAGTTAATATATTATTTGCTTTAAATTATTAGGTGCCTCAATCTTAGGGCTTCAGAGGACATCTAAATCTATAAGTTAGAACATACCTTAATGGTATAAACTGATCAAAACTGAAGTGTTAAAATAGCTAGATAATAAGTGGAATGCATTATGCTGACAATGGGCAACTCCTGTTCCTTCCTCTGCTGCTACAAAAGGGAGATTTTTTTGGTAGCAGAACTAGTAACATTCAACTGTGTAAGAACGTGGGAGGAGGGAAATAGGATTTGGGGAAGCTGTGCATGTCTGCACACATGGTGAAATTTTAACCCTAATGAAGTCAATAGAAGTTGGCATGGACTTCAGTTAAGACAAGATTTCACCCACACAGTGTTGCGAAGGCCAAATACAAAGGAGCTCGCTGTGCAAACACACATGGGGAGAGATTTTCAGACAGAGTGGGATAAAGGCAGGCTAGAAAAGGGCTATGGAGTCTACTCCAGGAGAGGGAAGAGGAGATAGCCAGCACCCTAACTTACTTGGGATAGGGAAAGGATACATCTCCCACAATGCAAAAGAACTTATTCTTATATGTTATAATTCATAATATGCAAGTCAAATGAATAATTCCAAGATCACTTACTTGAGCTGTTGAAGCCAAGGGATAATGCGTTTCATGTCATCATTGACTGACTTCTCTATGTCATCTAGTGTCAGCTGGTCTATAAAAATGTAATTATTTAAGTGAGCAAAAAGTCTAACATCTACTTTGTAAATAGTGAAATTTGGACCTCTGAGTAAGAAACAACTTCTTGTATTTCTGCCTAATTTGATACATCTACCCACATTTTTGTATATATAGTTCAAAGTGAGCAATAACGCTTTCGAAATACAACCCCAGCACAAAAAATTAGTTATACTGTTCTGAAAAACTAACCTATTTCCACTTTTCTCATACAATTTGAAACGTAAGTCACCGAACCTGTTAGGCATACTGTGCTGAATACACACCTACAGGAGCAGAATCTTAAAACCTGTCAGGTCACACCAGGTGTTTACACAGAGCTCTAAATAAAACGTGCATTAAATCACTCCATCCAATAAAAGCACCGCCCAATCATGATGAATCATATAAAACATGCAATTTAAATGAAGCCTAACTATTTAGTACGTATGGTAAGAGGACTAAGTATTCAGTATATCTTAAATTAATTGCAAGTCCAGTCACATTAAGGATTTGTAAATGTATATACCTAATTTTAGACCAAGACTGCAAAATTCACTCATGTAAGCCTTATTCATCTACACAGTTCCATGGAGTCAGTAGAATCAGTCACATGAAGTTTACTCACATAAAGGAAGAAAGATTAGAGCCTTTATAAAGTATTAAGTATGGCTTATTTCACCTACTTACCGATTCCATAAAGCATTAGTTGGAACATTCCAGAATGAAGATCTACAAAAATGTGAAGACATTCTGATCGACCACATGGCTCCAAAATTGGAATAACAAGAGTTGGAAGAGCCGTCTCAATGAATGCTAAATAAAAATTAAAAATTACTACATTGCACATGATGTTTTGATCCACTTAATTAAACAATGGCCCATCACAGTCAACCGAAACTAGGTCCTAATCCTGCCAATCCATATTCACATCAGTAATCTTCACTAGTAAGTAGTCCCATCAAATTCAGCAGGACTATTTGCACATTACCATATTTCTTATGCAAGTAAGGAGTTGCAAGATAAAGGCCCCTATGTTGAAACACGGTTAATGTTGGAAAAGCAACCAGAAAAGCAATTCATAGTTAAGGGAGAATGGTAAAATCCCTAGCACCTACTAATAACAGGATGCACCAAGAACACTGAAGACCCTCTCCAACTGCTATCAGTTTCAATAGGAGTTGGATCAGACCTAAGTGCTCAATCCAGAGGCTACTGAAGTCAGTGAAAGGACTTGTATTTCTTTTTGAACATAACAAGTTTCAGACTAGAAGACTTCAACCCCTCCATCCAAAACATAATGCACTACGAACTTTAGCTTCTGTACTGTATGTAAAATTAGATATTATCTACTGGGAACACATTAAGTTCGTAAACTTCCCGAAGCAGCTATCAATGTATGACTGTCTTGAAACCATATCTCGCTGCTTGTGAATACATTTTACTTTTTTAAAACTTGCCATTAAGCTAAAAGAAGCACTGAGAAACAAGGAACTGAGAAGTGAGAGGGACAAAGATGGCAAAACCATTTACATGCACAATAAAAGAAGCAAGATTAAACGTAGAAGTCATAACAAACACACATACAACTATCATTAACATTGTAGCTCTTAAGGATGGCTTTCAGCTCCTGAAGTTTCTGATGAGATCTCGCATGCACGCTGTCTATTAAGAGTTTTTCTATTGATAAGTGGTCAATCTGTAGAAATAAAATTACAAGAGCAAGTTTAAAATAAAATAAAGGTACTATGAGAGGAACTAGCAATACATTTGAATAAGACTTCTTAACTTTACACGTGAACATTTTAGATTGGTTCACTGTACTATTGTCTGTGAACCTTAATACACCATAAATTTGTACCCACAACTGAAACATGTCTGGCCAACATCAAAATAACCTTAGCTCTGCCCCTAGTGCAGCAACTTAACACTGGAAGTATAATTGGGGGAGAGACAACTAGAAGAACTTATGGCTTGTCTGCAGAGAAAAGATTAAAAAGTTATACTGGTGTAACTGCCCATTTAGAAACACTTTATTTTGGAGTAAGAGTGGCTCTTTTTGGATTAGCTTGAACCATTTCCAAAAAAATGGAAGCTAACCTGAAAAATGCCCTCTTTATAACAGAATAAAAGTGTGTCTACTCAGAGTTACATCAATATAACTATAGTGGTTTAAATTCACACTTTTGCTAATACTATAGCATGTAAGACAAGCTCTCAGAAACAAATCTTACCCATCCATAACATAGGGTTTCAACTCAGTGACCAATAGCAGTGGAACTCCTTCCTCATAATCACATATTGGATGACTCCAGTTTCTTCTACAACCATACAAAAACCACAACAAATATTGTACAATAGCCTGCTTAGACAAACAGCTTACTTCAAGTCATCATTCTCCATTAAGACTCCATAGATTCATCTATCTTAAGGGTTGTTTTTTTGTTTAGGCTCTTATTACTGATGTCCTACTGTCAATCTACCCAATGTGATTATTATGCAATTAACAATAAATACAGAGGGAGTGTGTAACTATGCATACAAGTTCTCTCGGCTCAGATCACCAAGTTATAACAGTGAGATGAAGTGAGCCACTGTGTGGTAAGTCACACTGAGAATGGCTTCACACATACCTCTACAAACTGCAGTCCTGTTTTAGGAAGGGTGCTCCCACTGACATCAGTGGGACTTACACACAAGTTGAAAGTTAAGCATGTGTTTTTCTGACTTGGAGCCTGTATAATTACACTGTAAACTCCTTATATCTGTTATGAAGTAAGCCGGTCATGGTACAGTTACTATGTCAGTGGCTATCGGCCAAGTATTGTCCAAACTTCTTAAAATGCTGTGGGGGTGCAGAGTCATTCATGCTTACAATGAAAGGGTTGACAGGATCAAGCCTTAGGTATGAAGAGAACAAAGAATGGAAGATCAGGGGCTAGTGTTACTTCTAGAGGGGCAGAGTTAAGGTTTGTTTTGTGTTGTAAAGATTTCCCACCGTAAAGATGTTCATGATGGTTTGAGAATCATAACTAACCTTAGTTAACTATTTCTATTGCTTACTTTTTATGGTAAGCACTGGTATCAGCATGTCACGATCTGACTTGACAAGGAAATTACAAAAGAATTACTTAAATTAAGCAACAGAGGTTTGTTTTGCCAAACTTAACTAGTACCATGTCAATGGAAGTTACCAAAATAAATATCGCACCCAAATAGGAATGAGTGTTATAGTCCTTTATTTCAAGCCACTCTATCTCCACATATTTTGTTACTTTAAGATCAGGGGCATTAGTAGATTAAAGATTCAATAAAACAGACCATTGAGATTATCTACCGTTACTGTGCAGAATTAAGTTGTACGTTTCTAAAAATTGAATATATATTAATCTTTTAGTATAATACTTATAAATATAGGCCAAGGTTTTCAAACATGACTAGTAGTTTTGGGTGGCCAACTTGAGACACTCTGAAGAGGCCTATTTTCAGAGGGAAAGTATGTGGGAACTCCTGAAAATTAGGTCTTTCAAGGTGTCTCAAGATGGCCACCCAAAATCACGAATTACTTTTTAAACTCTTTGCCATAGTTTCCCACCACCCCTTTGAGATACAGTAAGTAAAGCATACAGAAATGTTATAGTCATCTTTGAAATAGCCTCTGGACCAGCAATTTGCGGAGGTCACAAAAGAAATGGCACCTAATCTAGAACAACAGAATTTGATGCTGAACTAGAGTCTGAACTCTTTAAATAAAATCTGGTATTGAGACTATGTATCAACTCAATATAGTTATAAATGCTTGATTTAGAAAACTAAATGTCTGCTGCAGCTGGAGAGCTTTACCTTCATGGCTCTTTCCATTAATTTGGAGTCACAAGCTGGCAGAGGAGGTTCATGGGAAATTTGTAAGGGTTTTGAGACATCACTTTCATCAATTTTAATGGTGACCTTGTGAAGAGATGCAGTCCCGGTTTTTCTCCCAACCACCTGTTGGCTTAAAATAAAAAAATGCAATATTAAATAACTTTATATTTTAAAACAATAGTCTAAAAGTTATTCTTACTGAAGCACTCCAAGCCAGCTAGTGTAATCATAGTGAGTAGGAAGACGTTTGTTCAATAGTCAATATTTGATTGTGAAAGCACTGCACAGAAAACATTAAGCCATTTGCGCTACATTAAAAGTGATTAGAAACATACAGTGACAAAATGAAATATTTAAACTGGAGCACATAATTCAGGGGTTCTCAAACTGGGGGTCGGGACCCCTCAGGGGGTCACAAGATTATTACATGGGGGGGTCGTGAGCTGTCAGCCTCCACCCCAAACCCGGCTTGCCTTCAGCATTTATAAATGGTGCTAAATATATATAAAAAAAGTAATTTTCATTTATAAGGGGGGCACTCAGAGGCTTGCTATGTGAAAGGGGTCACCAGTACAAAAGTTTGAGAACCACTGACATAATTAGTTTACAAGCCTCACTACTTGCAGGATATCAAGTAAGATGTCAAATTAAAGCATATTAGATATATGAATCAAAACAGCATCAACAGTTACGCTAGCTAATATATGGTACCTAAATAAATGTGATTCAATTTTCTGAGGTACTCAGCACCCACCATCCCCACCTAAGTCAACATGATGTGAAGGTACTCAGCATTTCTGAAATTCAGACCACATATTTAGGTGATTAAATATGGTAGTTGAGGAGACCTAACTTTCAAAATTCAGGTTTGAAAATTCTGGCCTAAGTTTATTAATTACAAATACACCAACATTTAGGAGTCTTCTTGCATGTCTGTCAGCATAAATAAGTCCTTGGAAATTATTTAACTTACTTCCAAACAGAGAGTGAGAGGCACTTCCCTGCATGATATCGTTCCACTTGCACAAGGTCACCCCAACGTTCCCGAATCAGCATTAGTGTTTGTGAATGCAAAACTTCTAATTGAAGCGATAAGCAGAAGGAGTCTAAGGAATGGAGTTAAGCAAATCAAACACTCTCTGTATGCTACACCAATTCACAGTAAGACAACAGAACATCACAAATCTTTTCTATGGTCCTTTATACATACCCATTGCTTCCCCAAAACAGATAAATACTTGGTGGTAGTTTATTTTGTACAGTGTCAAGTATTTTTCAAAGCTGTCTTTATCTAACTTCTTGCACAGCATCCTGTCAAACTTCTAGGGTACTCTTTTCTAACTGCTTCAGATATTTGAAATCAGACTGCCTTTTGGTAAAGGGAGAATATTACAAGAAATGCAGTTCATAACGAAATTGGTAGAAAAACTTACATTCTGTTCTTACACTACAAGCTTATCTTAAGAACGTTTTTATTTTTGCATAGAATAACTTGTTTCATTGACAAGTATTTCACATTACCCAAATATTAATTTATCCCTTGTGTGAACGAAGTCAATGTACTGACTTGTGCATAATTTATTTTCCACTTTACTGTCAACAGATGCAACGAAAGTCTACAAACTATTAGTCAAATAAAGATTGTTGGCTACTGAACCTTGAAAGTCAGCATTTTATTCTATATCAGTTGCCACATGCAGCTACCCAAGGGTTGTAGGGGTAAACAGTTTAGTATACAAAGCTACCCATCCTGTTTGCTTCCAGGTGACCTGAACAATCAAGTGAAAGATGCAATCCAGGTAAATATTAGACACTGCTTCTTGCAATGAATCTTTCCTGCTGGACCATGAGAATAACCTCAAAGACCATTTCCACTACGCTAATGGGCATTATCCTTGAGCTTAACAGCATTTATGTTCTCTTTTGAGCTCTAACCAGTAGAGGGTGAGGCTATTACATCATTCTATTAAAAAGCAATCTTTGGAAGGATACGTAGGCAGCTGTACATGTCCTGAAGCGGTTTCTCATCAGCAAAGAGTCGAGACTGGACCAACTGATGAATGAAGCTGATCTGCATACTATGAACCAAAGCTCGACCATCTTCCATGAATTAAAAATAGTTCGCATTAGAGATCCAGACAGCGAGTCATTTTAAGAAAAGACTACCACACTGAATAGCTTCCAAAAGGTTAAAAGGTATTTAGCAACTTGGGTTCTACTGAAAAGTAACAGTTCTCTCAGTATATTTGGGGAAATGCCATTTAAGACTGTATCCCTAAAGGTACAAAGAGCAAGGTGGTGAAAAACAGGACAATATGTATGATTTATTCATATCGAGTTGGTAGCATGCAAACATAGGCTGTACAATTAGTTTTAATGCTGATTAATAAAACATTACCATTTCAGAGCCACACCCCAGATCAACACTAAGAACGTAAAAATAAAAGACTTCTGATGTTACCTCCAGTCTCTTTGTCCTCAACCAGAATTTCCAGTTTGAGGAGGCGCCATGGAACATCAGGGTCATCTCCCATCACTGTCAAGGTAGCTTCAAACTCCCCCTCAACTCGAAATTTCACACGACCATTAGCTAGGAGAAATCATTAACTTTTTATGCTCAGCATGCTAAACGGGCACTTCAAACTTTAAAGTAGAAGAGGACTTCCAATATAAAACAAAATTAAGCTTTTATGATCCCTAGTCTGCTACATGCATTTCTACAAAAATTCAGTTAACTATTAATGTTTTTGAAAGAGAAAATTCCAGCCAGCACAGTGTGGGCACATCCCATGTACATTTCCTTAAAGAGTTTTACTTTAGTCAGGACTTGTAACACACCTGCCAGTTCAGTACAGATATCTCCTGAGCAGCCTGCAGACACTGAATCACATGAAAAAATATGTAACTGGTAGTTTACCATTTCCAGAGATGAAAGGCTAATGAACTACTTCACCAATCACTAAGAGTGCATCTGCTCTTATGGAGACTATAGCAGCACAGCCCTCTACTGTAGATGCAGCCTACACTGATGGAAGTTTTTCCTGTCAGTGCAGGAACACCACTTCCCTGAATAACAAAGCTGTGTCTGCACTGGTCGAAACAACTATGTCAGTCAGTAATGTGGTTTTTTCACACCCTGGCTGACATGGCTGTGCCAATAACACCTTTCATTGTAGACTAAGCCTGAAATGTCTAGCCTCATCTTTTTATTCTTTGATGCACACAAGTATACAAAGTGCTCTGTGCATGCCCCCAAGTAACAGTTCAAGCATTTACAAATTTGTGATCAAGAGACCCAAGTTTAGTACAAGTAATGCACCTTGATGAAGGCTACCCATACCAAGGTTGACCTTTTATAGTTCCATCCTCAGGTGTGAGAGATTCTGATACACACACAAGCAAGGCTATTTAGACCATATATCTATCTTAGATATTTATCCCAAGAACACCTTTGTGAGCAGTACTATCTCTACTTTAGATAGGGAACCAAGGCACAGAAGACTGACTTGCTCCAGGTCCAAAGGAAGTCCATGGTGGAACAGGGAATTGAACCCAAGTCTCAGGTTAGCACCATAGCCACTGGACCACCCTTCCATTCAAGGGCCACTGCAATCATGTGACTAAGTATGCCATATGATTATATAATTTTCTATTCTTTTACAAAGACCACAATGGGTAAAATTTTCAAAGTAACAGAGTCACGTAAGTACTTTTGAAATTTTTACCGAATACTACACATTTAGACACAGTAATTGACAAATCCAGAAAATTCAAAGATTAAAAACCCACATCAGTTACCCTGCCTAGAGAAAAATGGATCCAATATTGAAGTTTCAATTACTTCATATTTACCATTACATGCACTAATGGACAATTTTATATGCAAAACCCTAGTTGCTAAAATCAGGTTATTAGTTAATACCAATGCGAAAATGAGCCACAGGAAATGAAGGTGGGAAGAAACAGAAAGGCGAGGCTATCTTGTCTACCAAACATCAGTAGGGGAGGACAGAATAGGAGCAGTCCCCCCTGATCAGTAAAAACTGTGCAGAAATATAAGAAACAATGGCTCATGAAGACCAATGCTACAGTCAGAACAGAAGAGCAACCTTTCCTTCTGTTGTCAGAGTAGGGTTTTTTGGAGATTTTACGGTGGGTTTAAATAAGATTATACAACTCCCAGTTCTTTCAGGCTGTGGGAAGTATGTAAACTAATGTCACATAGGGGCAGGGTTTCAATCTTTTTAGATGCTTAGAAACTTTTTCCCAGTCATGTTTTAGTTAAAAGTCTAAAATCACTATTTTAAATAGCCTGAAACAAATGAGTCTTTAAAAGTAACTTCAGGTCCTTACCAACTGTAAGATTCGCCAACTGTGGAGGAAGATCTGTAGTCACTAGTCGATGTCGAAGAATCTGGTTTAGCTGATGAAGTGTGGTTTGCTTTTCATTTTTTGTTATTGGGTCAGGAGGAATTATTTTATCCTGTTAAGGTAAGTATCAACATGTCTATATCTCTCAAACTGAAGTAAAACCAGTACTAAATAAATTAACTTTTATAAATGATACAGAAGACTAACACTGGAAGTCTGAAAGTAGACGAGGCAGCAGTATTTATATTTAAGCAGGCAGTTTTAAAACATGCATTCTATAGCTTCTTCAATTTGCCTTCCAGTGAACTGGATTGTGCCCTAGACAGACCACCTTATATTTAGGAAGAAATCACTAAACTCAGCCCACTTTAGACTATTCCAGACCTTGTACATCAAGTTGCTTTAGTATTCTTAAATGATATTGCTACAAAAATTAAGGTTGATAGCCAGATTTTTATATGTAAAAGAAAAATAATCTAGAGTTCTACGCTCTTACATGACTTCGGAAAAGCTTGCTTAACAGGAAGGGAAGATAAACAAGGAAATTATAAAGCAGTATAAAAGATAGCTGAAGGTGTTTCCATGGATCTCTAGATACAAAAAAGGCAGCTGTTTAATCCTGGAGGACTACTATAATAGTATGTATTACGAGGATCATAGCTACAACCAGAGACAGTGTGAGCAGCAGATTTCAATCTCATTTTAGGTTAGTTGTATATTTTTCTGGGGTTTTGGTTTAGTGTGTGGAAATACCAATAAATGACTAATAAAAAAGGAAAAAGGTTTGTTACTATGTTGGTCCTAGAGCAGAAGTAGTCTGGCAAGATAGAATCCTTGATAGGGAAAAGTTAACTTGTTGATAAGAAATATTCTAAATATAAACAAGTTAGAATTTTGCACATTTTGTAATTGGTTCTGTATTAGCATGTGCTTTAAAGAGAAATATGTACTTTATCTGCAGTAATTACAGAAGGAGAAAGATGTTTGATACTGTTAGTTTCACTAATTTGTGTTTGTTACCTGATAAGATATTTTAGGAGGTATCTTTTTCAGCTATACTGTAAAGACATTTACCCTTATACATGTTGGGAGACGTGGATATGACCCAGTTGTCAACACATCAATAGCATATGGGATAGCAAAACTGGGCAGGCGAGCATGAACCAAAGCATCTCTAGCTAGTGATGCTAGACGATCAGCAGTGTCCACAAATAGGATAGCTTGTTGATCTAGAAAACTTGATATCATCTATAAAAGAGGGGGGAAAAAAAAAACAAAAAACTGACTGCTGAAGTCAATCCGTTGCCCAAAGTATCTCTAAATAATATTTGCCCCTTTTCTCTCCCTCCATCCCCCACAATTCAAGAAAGCCTATCTTTGGGGTGAGGTGGAAGGAATATTTTGGTAGTTTCTTAAATAAATACTTACTCAAAGACATTTATACATTTTATTTCTCCCATCACCAAATCCTTTACAGATAAAAATACCAGATTCCCACTCTCTAATCAAGGGTAAGTAACTTATTTCACTTCTACTACAGGGAGGTTCACATCTGAATTTAAGAAACTCATGGGGAAGGAAGACAAGTTCAGGGAGCTTAGTAGGAACAGTCCTAGCTCCCTGCCTTTGCACTACAATTTAAAGTTCCCTGAGAACAGAGCTTCCATTAGTGGGTGGCAGCTCTCTTTACTTTCTTCACAGAGCATGTGGAAAATGTGAATGGGATCTTGGTTTTTATTTATTTATTTATTTTTAAGTAATTTCACAAATGCTTCATCTGTGGGATATCCATCATCAGAATTATGAGAATACGAGTATTTTGGAGGCAGTGTTGCTGTACCTGTGTCAGTCCCAGTATATTTTAGAGACAAGGTGGGTGAGGTAATATCTTTTATTGAACCAACTTCCATTGGTGAGAGAGACAAACCTTTTTGCTTACACAGAGCTCTTCTTCAGGTCTGGGAAATGTACTCATTGGTCCAATAAAAGATATCTCACCAACCTTGTGTGTCTAGTATTTAAGGAGAATCATTTGGTTTCAGGCGTACTCCATAGCAGAGGTTTCCACTCCTACATACTATGGTATGTTTGCGGCAGTTCATTTCCAGACTTACTGGATTACCACCATACTTATTTATATTCTGCCAATAAACTGACTTTTTGCAACATCCTGGACTTTGAACTTATTTAACCAAGAGCAGGACTTGACTATCTCACAACACCTATATAATGCATGCAAGTGTAACAATAAGAACTAGTGCTGAGATCAATGCCCCTGCCCTCCACCTTCACCCCATCTCCTAATCTCCAAATGTTCTCACTCCTGATAAAATAATATTGAAGAAAATATGCAGTCATGCCTTTTGTTTTCCCTATTCATGAGTTTTTGGGGTTTACTGCAACAGTGTAACTGTCTCTTAAAGAGAGAAGTGACACATTACTACTAAACAAATTATAAAACTTACAACTATTGAACAGAATGAGGAGAGCATATCATTTAATAATGTATAATGTCATGTACATCATCATATGGAATCTGGCTTTTTTAATGTGAGCATTTTAGAATCTATTCAGAGGGTACTAAAAAGCCCACCGACAAGTTTTAGGTCATTTTATACCAAGTTAAGTTGCTAACTTACCGCACATTTTTCCACTTTTCCAGCATTGTTAGCCCATTTTACTAAGGCTAATAATCGAACAAATAGTTGACGTGTGCGGCTTGCAAATTGCACTATTTCTATTTTTCTGTAAAAAAATAAAATAAAAATCAAGAGTTAAGTCAGTATTGAAACATCTCACAAAGGTGCAGTTCAGTTGCAGTGCAGTTTGCTAAAGACAATTACATGGAAAAAGCCACGCATCAAGTAAAGTTTATGCTTTGCATAATGTAGCATCGATTTCAGTTGTACAATTTTCCCCCCCGCAACATGGTTTCATATTTTCATACATCAGGGCGTGGTGCTGAGGAGTCAAAATTCAGGATGTCTTCCTGAGACGTTAGTTTTTTTCCTCTTTACTTGCAGAAATGCTACATGTTCAGTCTTCCTCCCTCTTCCCCCCCCCACCATTTAAAAAAATTACTCAGCTACTGGTTGAATGCCACAGCCTATATCCAAAGCCCCATCTGTACTCTTCACCACAGGAGAAGCCTGTCTATACCAGATAAGAAAGCCAGAGAGTAATACTTGGATCTCAATTCACGCTTTCATTCCAGTCCATAAGACATCATCTACGGTATGAGAAGCTTCTGATCTCACATAATTTGGTCAGAACTTATTGACTTCCAAGGACTTGCTTTGAATTACACAATTTTTTGCTGTAAATGCTGCTGCAAGGACAAGGTTTAAGCTACATTAAGCAATTTACATAAAAAACCATGATTTGTAGTCAATAAAGATACATAAATTTAAGGCCAGAAGGGATCATTATGATAACCTAGTCTGGCCTCCTGCAAAACACAGGACACAGAACCTCATCCAGTAATTTCTGCATCAAGCCAAAACATTCTGTTGGTATTAAAGCATATGTTTTAGAAATATATCCTGTCATGTAAGACTTCAAGTGATGGAGAAACCACCACATCCGTAGGCAAGATGCTCTAACAGTTACATTTTAAAAATTGCATCTTGTTTTTAATCTGAAATTTTCTAGCTTCAGTTTCCAACCACAGGTTCTCATTGTATCTTCCTGGTAGATTAAAGAGCATTCTATTATCAGAAATCTCTGGCTCATGTAGGTATTTCTAGCCATGATCTAGTCACCTCATAATCTATTTAGTCTATGCTAGAGAAGGTTGAGCCCCTTAAATCACACTATTATGTTATTTTCCAGACTGCAAATGCTTTTTGTAGCTCTTTTCTGAATCCTCTCCAATTTTTCAACATCCTTTTTGACGTGTTAGCACCAGAACAGGGCATAGTATTCTAATAATGGTCTCACTAATGTCCTATACAGAGGTAATACCACTCTCCTACTACTATTACTACTAGTAGTAGTATATAGTCCCCAGCTTATCACAGACTCCATTAGCTAGAGCATTGAACAGTGAGCTCAAATTCATCTGGTTATCCATCATTATCCTTAAAAGTCTTTTATAGAGCCACTGCATTCTGGGATATAGTCCCCCATCATGTAAATGTGACCTACACTCTTTGTTATTAGATGTATGAGCCTGCATTTGGCTGTATTAAGAGACATATTGTTTGATAAAGATGGTGCTTCAAAAAGCTAATGTAAAGCCTGTATAAAATATGTAAGTATAAAAGAAGAGCATAACAAATTTTCTGATCACTACATAAGAGAGATCACTAAAAAGCCTGCTCCTCTGATTTAATGGATATTTAGCAAATATTTTTTAAAAATTGTCCAGAAGGTAAATTAAGAGTGAAGTAGGACTAAATAACTGTCTTGACATTAGGAGACAAAGTCAGCCAATGTTTCAGTGCTATTACTGTAACTTAATATTTATTTTTAATTACTAAAACCTTACCTTAAAACAAGTTCAAAAGTTTTGCTTTTTAATTAAAAAAGTAGATTATTTCAATCCTCTTGTGTAGACAGGGCCCTTACTGCAAATTCAAATGACATCTACTGTTGTTGAGACACAACACCTCATTCACTAACTAAAAATACTGAAAGATTATTTTGGAAAACAAAGTTTATATAGCTATTCACAGTATCTGAACAAGAGTTTTCTTTTACTACTTCCCAGCAGGAGCTCTTTGCTGATGTAAAGCAGGGATGAGAATTCAACTCCTATTTATACACATTGGAAAGCAGGACCCTTAAGAGTTGATGTAATGCAAGTTCCATTTAAAAATATGTATGATACAACAGTCATTAATCCACTTAGCTCAAAAATATACACTACTTTATATCGAGGAGTCCTTATGGCACCTTAGAGACTAACAGATTTATTTGGTAGTCTCTAAGGTGCCACACGGACTCCTTGTTGGTTTTGCTGATACAGACTAACATGGCTACTCTGAAAGCTAACACTACTTTACATGTCACTAGAGAGCAAGGAAGGAAACAGAAATTATAAATAGTGAGAATCCACAAGTTACCTGTTATCAAAAGCCAAACCCTTAGTTTCCCCCCTGCATTACAAATGAGTTCTCAGTACCACTGCACCATATTATCAAGGTAGTTTCCTGTCTGACTGCTAATTTGTATTATTGCATGCAATACTAAAAGTAATTTACTCTTATCTACGTGGAGCAGTTAGAATCTAATATTAGTGGTGTCCTTTGTATATAATAAAATTGCGTATCTTTCAAAAAGATCCTAAAATATCAGGATCCATAATTTCCTACAATCTTTGCTTATCAAGGGGTCCTCAAGAAGAAAACTCTAGAAAGGGACTTAAGCTCTAATTAAAATCCATGTTAAGTTTAAGCCTGCCAGGTATCACGCCTGATGGGTGTGTACTTGCTTGTCACCAAGATAGCATTCTGCAAGCAACCACTATTCCTTTAAGAGGTGGTTCAGGAGTCTGACGCTATTAAATTTCTCTGCATCATTACTGCTGCTATGGCAGCTTTCATATGCAGGAGCAACAGAGTAAGTTGATTAATTAAGCAACATCCCTTACAGCAATTGTAGGCAACCTTAAAGAGCTAAAGAACCACTTCACCAAATGGTGTCAGACAACAACAAAAAACACATCCTAATATCACACTGCAGCTTACCACATACTGATCCAAATATCACAATTCTATTTCAGACACCACAGATGGCTTGTACCTCTCTGTAACCATTCAACATTGTCTTTCCTTTCTCCTACCTCTCTCCCACCTAGTGAAAGACATCCAAGCTGATTCAGTCTATTGACCAGCTTGACCGTGTGAGCCTCACAAAGCAAGTTCCAATTAAACTCACAAATGACACAACAGCCACATATGCCACTCCACCCCGCACTGAACATCCACAGGGGCTAAAGATACAGGTTGAATGCCACTGCCTGTAGCAAATTGTAAGAAACATGGAACATTAAAAATGGAAGGAGGAGGGAATATTGGGCATGCAGCATATCTTCAAGAGAAGAGGAGAAAAGAAGTCTCAAGAAAACATCCCCATTTTTGATTTCTTCAAACCAGGATCTGGTTGTGGAGAAGATTAAACCAGGGTGGGCAAACTACGGCCAATGGGCCACTTCTGGCCTATCAGATGTTTTTATCGGGGTGCGAGGTCAGGGGCTTGCCCCACTCCGCTCAGCGCTTCCCCGCCCCCGACTCACAATTCCCTTGATAAGCACTATCTTCCAGCATGCAGCGCCACACTGCACAGGCACGACTTCACCATGCTGTTTCCGGGATTGGAACCCCGCCCCTACACAGCAGCCCCCTCTACGTGGCAGCGTACCCAATCCCCTCCTCACCTCCTATGGCCCCACCCTCGAGAGCCTTGAAAACGCCCAGGGGCTGCACCCATCTCAGCTAGGGTGCCTCCACCGGGGCGGTGCGTGGTACGGCCGCCTTGGTGTCACTGCCGGCAGGGCCCCTAGGAGTCCCCGGTACCGCCCCATGGAGCCTCCCCACTGCACCACATGCCATGAGTCCCCCGCCCCCCCTCTCCGCCTCAGTAACATGCCTTATAGAGCCCCCCCATGCTATACCCCATAGAGTACCCTCCCCCACCGGGCATTCATGGCCCACCATACAATTTCCATACCCATATGCAGCCCTCAGGCCAAAAAGTTTGCCCACCCCTGGATTAAACCCTGTTAAAAAATAATTTCGTACAATGGAAATCTATGCCATATTATGCAAAGTACATGCTTGACTTGACACATAGCATTTTCCATATAATTGTCATTAGAATAATTGGGATTGTGTGATCTGTGTATATCTTCAAACTAAACTAGATCAATAACAAGGGGTACGTCTATACTACCCGCCAAATCGGCAGGTAGTAATCGATCTATTGGGGATCGATTTATCGTGTCTCATCTAGACGCGATAAATCGATCCCAGAAGCGCTCCCCGTCGACTCCGGAACTCCAGCATGGCGAGAGGCGGAAGCGGAGTCGATGGGGGAGCGAGCCTGCGCCACGTGGACCCGAAGTAAGTAAAATTACTTCGATCTAGGATACGTCGACTTCAGATACGCTATTCTTGTAGCTGAAGTTGCATATCCTAGATCGATCCCCCCCCACCCCACCCCCATGTAGACCAGCCCAAAGAGTTAACATAGATAGCAAAGAAGCCAACATTATATTTTCTGGAAAATTCTAGAGAAGCTACTCAAACCTCCAAAATAAGCACATTAAGTACTTTGATCTCAGAAAAAAAAGAGGGATATATTTCTGAAGTCTAGAAACAAGTTCCCAAGTCATAAAACAAAGCGTTCTTAACTGTTGTCTAAGGGAAAGGTTGATCTCCTATTATATAGGAGAAGCAAACAAGAGGTTTTATTCTATGTACATTTTTCAGCTACTAGTCCTGTATTGGTAGAACTTCCTTCTCGACACATCTGTATTTCTTTAGGTTCTTATTCTCTTTTCAACTAGATTCAATATGAGGTCAGGCACTCCCATCCTCCAAGTTTTAATGTCCTATCACTTCCCACACAAAAGGAAAATGCCCTCAGCTGAACTGCACTTCTTGCTGGGGAAAGAACTGTTCAGAAGCACATTAGCAACAGAATCCAACAAACCTAGGTAGTTTCAAATTAACATTGCTATTGCAATCATGAAAATGCTACTTCTGTACAGTAACACAAGGACAATTCAATAAAGAAATATTTTTTAAAGGTTCTTTTATTCGGGCAAGTCTTGAATTAAGAGAAAATATTTTATTTCAATGATCCCACACTCACCTTAATGTTAAATGTTAAATTTAAGCATGCATTCATAGCCCACTCTTGTTGTGACTCACCTTTCCATGTCAGTCTTTCTTGGTAGTCTATTAAAAACATAAAAGCATTATTTAATGTTATATTACATTTCAAACATTTAGATATTTAGCTATACATTCATTTGCATCCAGTGAGATCTTATCATTATGTAATGATTAAATTTAAGAGTTAGCACCAACATGAATACACCACACACTTTGAAAAGTGTGTTTCGAGAAGTTGTGTAGTATGACCAGGGAAAAAATCCACTTCATCCCTTCCCTGACAAACCGAGGGACGCACCCCACCCATGTACTGATTGTCTACATCACTACTGACTTGGACTATTAATAAATTTCATGGGTGGCGTTCCCAAGCCCACTTATCCACTGACGCTCTAAAAAACTACCACCACCAATCTGGATCTTTGCTAGTTATCTGATATATATGTACCCCGAGATCCTTATAACTGATACTCGAAATCCCCCATAACCCAAGCCTGATCCCAGATGTGCAGTACCTTACTTCTCAACTTGTGTAAATTTGATTCTAAACATTAACTTTAATAAAAATTTCTCCATATTAATGCAACTAAATTTGTCAAGTTTTACTGTTCAAAAAAAGTGCTAGTTTGATAGCCCTAGAAATAAGAGTTGTCTATTTATACATACAACAGGTGCAAAATAGACAGCATCAGCATGAGATCCACCACTATGCCATACCAGCCTGCCTAAAACTGGAATTAAAGAATCAACTTGAGAAATGAAAGACTTTTGCCTCTCTGCTGAGCTAGCCAATATGGATATCAATAAGTACTTATAAGGTCCACAATCACTGTAGCTCAATGAAAACCCTCCAGAAGACAGGACAAAGACCAACTAACTCATTTAACCTAGGTCACTTAATAGACAAGTATAACTTTTGGCTCAAATGATATGAGGAGGATTGGGAAGCGCTGCCCATAAATATTCGCAAAGCTATCTCATTATCCACCTCCAAATTCCTCCTCTAAATTCTTTTTTTGTCATGCCTAGAAAAAGCTTTGCAATGGTTAGGCCACTAGTGTGTACAGACCACTGCCTATCATGCTGACTAATGTTGTCCCTCTGTTGAACTCCCCCAATCTATTTATAATAGTCTGTTGTGTCTTGTCATGCTTAGATTGTAAGATTCTCAGGCAGAAAGTGTTCTTTGTTCCGTACTTGGAAGCTACATTTTTGGTCACAGATCTGGACACATCAGTACTTTGTGTTGGACAGTTAATTCTAAGCAAGGGATATTGCATGCCACATGTTCTGTGCATTGGGCTTTGAAAAACTAGGACATTCACATTTGATTGAGATCCTGGACAGTCTATAATTCAATTGAATAGTAGATCAACTGTCCAACATATTCTTCAAGCACTGTTAATCCTGACAGTTTTATTTTGTATTAATTACATGAAGTTGCAATGTTTGGTATATCATAGTACACAGTGTGCCTCATGCAAATATTTTGATAATACAGAGAGCTAACTGACTGTGAGAATGCAGTAAGTCAGTAGCACTTACAGTCAGTGCATTTTACTGTGAAAACCCTAAAACTCAAATTAGCACGCACTAGACACTGAATTAAAATGGTTTATTTTCTTTACAGATTACCTGTAGATAGGATTTATAAAATGTCAGTGCACCCACAAATATGCATCTCCAAAACCAGCTGAAATTCTAAAGTGGCTGGGCAGGTCATGAGAGTAAGCTAGTCCATGGATATACAGTTTACATCATCAGATTCAGTAGTTCTTGTTCTGCACAGAACTATGGGTACTTTCCCATTGGCCCAATAAATTACTCCTTTCCCTATGCCCACCTACACTACCCTGTGACATGAATCAGAATAACTCAAGAGATGAGAGGTAGTTTAGACAATAAATTAAACAAATTGTTCAGATTTAAGTTCACTCCTTGTTTGTGTTTTCACATCAAGCATTGCAGCAACCGATAGGAGGAGGAAACAAGACAAAGATGGACTAGCTTGTTCTCATTGTCCAAGCTATTTTTTTATTTTAAAAGGGCTTAAGTGTGAGACGTTAGAACTTTAAGAATCTCTCCTAGTTTAGCATATTACTAATGTAGATAATTTAAAAACTTTCAAGTTCCAATGTCATTAAAATTAATTTAGAGGCAAATGTAAACGCTTTCCGAACAAAACAAACTACGTTCAAGCATTTTCTCTGCTCTCCACCTTGTAGACCGTTTGACGGATCCCCACAAGCATTTAGCAGGAGATGGGATGAACCTGGAGCAGGTACAAAGCCGCGCAGGGTGTAGTTCCCCCGGGGCGCAGGCTTCGGGCAGGGGCGGCTCGGGGCACCCAGCACCCTCCCTCCTCCCCAGGGGCAGGGAGCGGGGCGCCGAGCGCGGCACTCACAGGTCCGCCAGCACCGTCAGCTCCGCGTAGGTCCGGTGCAGCAGGAAGTCGATGAGGGTGCTGAGCCGGTAGCCGGGGCTGGCCGCCGCGGCGGCGGCGCCCGGGACCGGGGGGGCCGGGGCCGAGGCGGGGCCGGCGGCCGGGACCAGCTGGTTACTCTCCAGCTGTACCGGCGCCATGGGGGCGGCAGCGCGTCAGCCCGGGCAGGAAGCGCGCGCGCGGGGCCCCGGCTCCCCCCGGGACCCGACCAGCCGCAGGGACCCCGCGGCGGCTCCCCGGCGCGAGCGGCCGAGCTCCGGCAGGAGGGGACGGGGAGAGAAGGCGGCGCCAGGAGCCTCGGCGGAGCTCAGAGCCCGCTGGGCGCAGGGGCCGCCGCCATGATGGGGGGATGCCGAACCGGAAGAGAACCGCTGCGGCGGACCGGAAAGAGAACCCTTCCGGCAAGCCCCGTCCGCCGCAGGCCCAGGACTGAGCGGCGGCTCCCCCAAGGCCGCGCGGAGGGCGGGGCTAAAGCGCAACGGTCCCAGCCCGCGGGCGGGGCAGGACAGATCGTCGAGTGCGGACGGAGGTTGGGGCAGGCGCGAGCCCGGCTGGGAAGGGTCTGCGCGAGAGCGAGGGGGCGGGGCAAGCAGCGGGGGGCGGAGCCGCGGAACGCAGCCCGGGAATGGCCCTGGGGCAGCGCGCGCGCGGGAGGGAGCCTGGCCTGGCGCTGCTGGGAGCTTGGGGGGACCAAGTGGCCGCGACGCGGCGGGAAGCTGCCGCTCGCTGCTCTAGTCGGGTGGCCGGGCTGTCACCGGTGGGCGGGGAGGGACTCGCATCAGGGACATCACGTGGAGCTGCACCCTCCTTAGCAGGGTCCGTGGGCGGTAGGTTTGTATATTTTTTGGTGGTGCCTGGAACAGGTCCAAGTCCGGCCCCCCACACACACCTGCCAAAGGGTCTGGGAGGGAGTTTGCATGTGGAAGGGGGTTTGGGGTGCAGGCTCTGGGAGGGAGTTTGGGTGCAGGGTGCGGGCTCTGGACTGGGGCAGGGGGTTAGGGTGCAGGAGGGGGTGAGGCTCTGGCAGCGGCTCCTAGGTGGGGGAGCTGGGGATCTCCGCGTGCCGCTGCCCACAGGCCCTGTCTCTGTAGCTCCCATTGGCCGCAATTCCCAGCCAATGGGAGCTGCGGAGTTGGACCTCGGGACAGGGGCAGCACCCAGAGACACCCCCCAGGGCCGTTCCAGCCGCTTCTGGGAGCGGCGCGGAGCGAGGCCGGGCAGGAAGCTGCCTTAACCTCACTGCTCTGGCGGCGGCTGGGACCCCTCGACCTTTCTAAATGGGCAGGAGGCGGGACCGGGAGATGCTCTGGGGGAGGTGGGCAGCGGCAGCAGGCGGGGCTGGGAGACCCTCCGGGGGAGGTGCGCGGGGGCGGCAGGCGGGACCGGAGGAGAGACACGACCTCAAACATGGGGGAGCTGGGCCCTGAATATTCCTGGAGCATGGGCGCCACCGGCCCATATAACTTGCCACCCCTGGGTGCACTTTGTAGGGCCTGACTGTTGCAATGTGCATAACTAGGTCGGGTGCCTTCATTTTTGGGTGCCCAACATGAGACACGTTAAAGGGGCCTGATTTTCAGAGAGTGCCGAGCCTCCACCTACTGCAAATCAGACCCCAGAGAGGTGTCACAAGTTAGACACCCGCATGTACGAGTTTAAAAAAAAAACAAAACCTAATAATGTGAAAACGGTGGAATGTTGTGCAGGATGTTGCCTTGTCCTTACAATCTAAACAGAGTTGGACCTAGTCATTTCTTATTTGGATTTAATTATAGCCAAAGGCGGCACACCAACAGAAGCGATAGGCAAAAGAAAGGAAATATCTAACTCAAGCGTTGAAGCAAACTAGTGAAAATAAGGAATCAGTGAGTAACTGGTTTCATTTTCAAAATATAGTATTATTTATTATTAAATATTTGTGTTACCTTAGTGTCATAATTTAATAAACATATTTTAAAAGATAATTTGGAAAACCAGAACGTGGATGGGTATTTTTAATTTTAGGATTGTGCCTCTCTAATGTGATAGAATTCTTTGAATACATCAACAGAATAATAGATGGAGAACCAGCTGACAATTTTATTTGGACTTTCCCAAAGTGCCTTTGACACAATTCCTCACAGACTATTAAAGAATCTGAAAGAAAGTAGCTAAGGCTCCATCCTAGGACCAGGATTATTTAGCTAACATATTTTTAATGATCTGAAAAATGTGAAATATTTGCAGATGACACAAAATTATTTAGGATAGTGAACACTAGAGAAAACTGCTAGGTATTTCTAAAGTTCCTATCAAAGGCAGGTAAATGGGCAGAAAAATGGCAGATAAGATTCCGTGTTGACAAATTCAAGATAATACACATCAGAAGAAATTATACGAACTCATACATATGTTTGGCATCTAAATTAACTACAATCACTGAGAAAAAAGACCTGGGTGTCACTGTGGAGAGTTCAATAAAAAAATTCTGCTCAATGTGTAGTAAAATGAAGCAAAAACAAACACATGAAAATATTATGCCATCGTATAAATAAGTGATATTTCCAGACTAACGAATTCAGAATCAGGCCCAAGGTATCCTGCACATCTGTAACATAAAATGTGTTGTAATATCACTTTTTAAAAAAAAAAAAGTAAGATAAATATCACAGATCTATGTCTTATTTCAAAGTGTACTGCAATTTAATTCCATGTACAATGCATTAAAGTAGGATATTCTATACATTGAAGATGTTAGACTGAAACACTATCTAAATTATGTTCTTTCATACAATAGACCTCACTAAATTATACTAACTGGGACATTGATAGTGAATTACTGAATTTTGCAACTTAGTAAGTAAGTAAGAATAATACAACATAAGTGTACTTTGTCAGTAAATGAAGTGTTTTGTAATTTGACTCTTATAACACTCTCCTATTAAATCTTTGCTGAGAAGCAGGGAGTGGACCACTGGGGAAATAGGGGGTTTCCAGGCTAGTTAAATGCAAATTAACAAATTTCTCCTGTACTTTTATTTGCATGCATTCACTTAGTTTAGCAGTTCCCAGTTTTCTGCCTATTAAAGTTTACTACAAATTCATCTATATTAATATGAGAAGAAAGTGTGTTTCAGTGGAGAGGGAACTACATTAGGAGTCAGAGGGTCTGGGTTCTGTTTCCATCTCTCCTGCTAACCTGCTTTGTGATCTCCAAGTCACTTCATTTCTGTGCCTCATGACTCTAAACTGTGTAGACACTTTGCAGATGATACTAAACTGGGAGGAGTGGTTGATACGCTGGAGGGTAGGGATAGGATACAGAGGGACCTAGACAAATTAGAGGATTGGGCCAAAAGAAATATGATGAGGTTCAACAAGGACAAGTGCAGAGTCCTGCACTTAGGACGGAAGAATCCCATGCACTGCTACAGACTAGGGACCAAATGGCTGGGCAGCAGTTCTCCAGAAAAGGACCTAGGGGTTACAGTGGACGAAAAGCTGAATATGAGTCAACAGTGTGCCCTTGTTGCCAAGAAGGCTAACGGCATTTTGGGTTGTATAAGTAGGGGCATTTCCAGCAGATCGAGGGATGTGATCATTCCCCTCTATTCGGCACTGGTGAGGCCTCATTTGGAATACTGTGTCCAGTTTTGGGCCCCACACTACAAGAAGGATGTGGATAAATTGGAGAGTCCAGCGGAGGGCAACAAAAATGATTGGGGGCTGGAGCACGTGACTTAGGAGAGGATGAGGGAACTTGGTTTGTTTAGCCTGCAGAAGAGAAGAATGAGGGGAGATTTGATAGCTGCTTTCAACTACCTGAAAGGGGGTTCCAAAGAGGATGGATCTAGACTGTTCTCAGTGGTAGAAGATGACAGAACAAGGAGTAATGGTCTCAAGTTGCAGAGGGGGAGGTTTAGGGTGGATATTAGGAGAAACTTTTTCACTAGTAGGGTGGTGAAGAACTGGAATGGGTTACCTAGGGAGGTGGTGGAATCTCCTTCCTTAGAGGTTTTTAAGGTCAGGCTTGACAAAGCCCTGGCTGGGATGATTTAGTTGGGGTTGGTCCTGCTTTGAGCAGGGGGTTGGACTAGATGACCACCTGAGGTCCCTTCCAGCTCTGAGATTCTATGATTCTCAGTTTCCCCACATGTAAAATGGGGATGATGATACTTGCCCTCTTTTCTGTAGCACTTTGAGAGCTACCGATGAAAAGTGCTAAATAAAGTACAGCTAATAAAGCATACTGTAGATATTTTAGATTGGCACTCAGATATTCATAATAGAGAACTTAGATGTTGGTGAATCAAAAGTATTGCTATTTAGCTGCAGAACTGACAAGGTTTTAGAATCAAAGTGGAAGGCAACTTGATAAATGTCTTTTTCTTGAGAAGGTTAAATATTTGTCCTCCCCTGGAGCCATCTTTTAAATATTTTAGCTGAGCCAGGAAGTTAGACTGCACTCTTTATATGGGTGCTTTCTAACTATCCTGTCACCGTATATTTTAGAGCTTGGTCATGTGGTTCCCAAGTACAACAAATATAATGTCAATCTCTGCTGTCACACAACACTGTTTAATGACACAAATACTTTCTTCACTTGGTACTGAAGAGCTCTTCTAATAGTCATATGTAAATAACACAAAAATATTATACATTGCAGAGGTTTTGTTGATTGATCATTTGTTTTATTTACAGGCTTGCTATAGTGTAATATAGCATAGTAATATCTGAGCGCCTATGTAAATTATATGTGTAATAAAAGTTTTATATAAATAATACATTCTATATGAATCTGATGCTTTTAAGAAGAAGTAAGGCAGAAAAGGTTTGTATAGTTCACCTTTCACATACAAGATCCATTACTGTAATGCTAAATAAAGTAGACTAGTTTATGAAGCTTCAAACTTTTATTCAATAAAACTAAACTACGCAGTACTTATAAACTAACATACATCAATGTGCATTATACAAATATCAATATCAAAATGCTTAGATTTTTCCATTATAACAATCTTATCAGTATCAAACTTTCATCTACATGGATATGATGCAGTTCAACTGAAAATTATTGATGCTATTGTAATCACAAAGTAATATAATGGAACAAATTACTAGTTTATTATAGCATTTGTTTTTATTAGTGACTACTTTATCCTTTGAAAATTCAGTGTTCTGTACCACAGACCATTGGTTTGTCAATTATGCAGGATTTTTATACCTACAGTAGAGCATTCCTTTATACAACGGGGAGAGTATTAGTTGTCTATTGCTTATACGTATTACTTTTTGTATTTATTAAAAGTCCAAGTTTATTTTTTTTTAAGTCTTTTTTTTTTTAATGGTGCTTCCATTTTCTTTACATTTTGTTCATCTGATCAGATTTGGAAAACATTTGGTTTTTACATTTTTAAATTGTAGAAGAATTTACAGTAACAGGTTGAAAATTTTGTGGTAATCACTGATGCCTTGTAAAACAGTGTGTTACTGTGACAGAGAATCATTTGTACAGTTTAGTAAAGTACATTACAGTTCTAATTATATGTTTTGAACAACTTAAGAAAAGAAACATTCTCCAAGTCAGAAAATAGTCTTTTATTTTATCTGTGAATATACAAAAGTCCCTTCTCTTGAAATACTGCAAATTGGATAGTTTTAGATTCTGACCATATTCACATTGCTCTGAACTTTACTAACAAAGTAGATATTCACTGTAAATTCGAGATTAGTCTGTCTGTAGGAGACAGGAGCTAGAGTTACTAACAGTCCTTTCTATCCTCAAAAGAGTGGTTGTCGTCATTATTGTAATCCAATTAATTATGACTAAATTTACTGTCTCAACCACACAAACTATTTTTCATTGGTGAAGCAATGCAATGTGCAGTTTTACAAGTAATTCTGAAAGAGCAGCAAAACAGTTATATTGTTTCTTGACCCCACATCTTGGAAAGGCTAACAAAGAAAAAGAAACCCTTGATCTAGCTCATGGCTGTAAAGAGATGAATTGCACCATTCAGTTATTGCCTTAAGAAGTTGACAATATTATCAGTAAAGCCATGGTTCTCCCTGTCTACTGCTTAGTGCTAGTCACAGAGTTGAAAAAAAATACAGAAAGAAAATACAATGTGAGCAAATATTTCAACATAAAAGTATTTATGGAAAAATTAATTTATCTATAGGAGCTCCTCAAAAGATGGAGAAAATGTTAGGAAAGTAGGCCTGATTAGTCATGCCCAGTGAGAGAAGGATTGCAGCTGTGAAGTGGTCTGTCCAGAGATTTTGATTAAGTTACAAATAGACTGCTTGATCATAGTTAACTGCTGCTGGCTAATACATCAACATTGTGCAAACTCGCAGTAAGGCCCACTCTTCTAAGACAAATTCTGGTTCCCACTCTTAATTGAATACCCTTTGTAAATCCACAAATATATTGAAATAAATTAGTGCTGTCAAGCGATTAAAAAAATTAAGCGTGATTAATCACACTGTTAATAATAGAATACCATTTATTTAAATATTTTGGATGTTTTCTACATTTTCAAATATATTGATTTAAATTACAACATAATACAAAGTATACAGTGCTCACTTTATATTTATTTTTATTACAAGTATTTGCACTGTAAAAAAACAAAAGAAATAGTATTTTTCAGTTCACCCAATACAAATACTGTAATGCAATCTCTTTATCATGAAAGTTGAACTTACAAATGTAGAATTATGTACAAAAAAACCTGAATCCAAAAATAAAACAATGTAAAATTTTAGAGCCTGCAAATCCACTCAGTCCTACTTTTTATTCAGCCAATCAGTCAGACAAACAAGTGTGTTTACATTTGAAGGAGATAATGCTGCCTGTCTCTTGCTTACAGTGTTACCTGAAAGTGAGAACAGGTGTTCTGATGGCACTATTGTAGCTGGCATTGCAAGATATTTACGTGCCAGATGTGCTAAAGATTCATATGTCCCTTCATGCTTCAACCACCATTCTAGTGGACATGCGTCCATGCTGATGACGAGTTCTGCTCGATAACTATCCAAAACAGTGTGGACCGATGCATGCTCATTTTCATTATCTGAATCAGATGCCACCAGCAGAAAGTTGATTTTCTTTTTTGGTGGTTCAGGTTCTGTAGTTTCCGCATCAGAGTGTTGCTCTTTTAAGACTTCTGAGAGCGTGCTCCACACCTTGTCCCTCTCAGATTTTGGATGGCACTTCAAAATCTTAAACCTTGGGTTAAGTGCTGTAGCTATCTTTAGAAATTTCACATTGGTATCTTCTTTACGTTTTGTGAAATCTGCAGTGAAAGTGTCCTTAAAATGAACATGTGCTGGGTCATCATCCGAGACTGCTATAACATGAAATATATGGCAGAATGCAGGTAAAACAGAGCAGGAGACATACAATTCTTCCCCCAAGGAGTTCAGTCACAAATTTAATTAACACATTTTTTTAATGAGCATCATCAGCATGGAAGCATGTCCTCTGGAATGGTGGCCGAACCATGAAGGGGCATACGAATGCTTAGCATATCTGGCAAGTAAATACCTTGCAATACCGGCTACAAAAGTACCATGCAAATGCCTGTTCTCACTTTCTGGTGACATTGTAAATAAGAAGAGGGCAGCATTATCTCCTGTAAATGCAAACAAACTTGTTTGTCTTAGCGATTGGCTGAACAAGAAGTAGGACTGAGTGGACTTATAGGCGCTGAAGTTTTACATTGTTTTGTTTTTGAATGCAGGTATGTAACAAAAAAAATTGTAAATTGCATTTTCACAACAAAGAGATTGCACTACAGTACTTGTATGAGATGAATTGAAAAATACTATTTTTTTATCATTTTACAGTGCAAATATTTGTAATAAAATTTTTTCAATTTGATTTCAGTTACAACACAGAATACAATATATGTGAAAATGTAGAAAAATATCCAAAATATTTAATACATTTCAATTGGTATTCTGTTGTTTAACAGTGCGATTAATCACGATTAATTTTTTAAATTGTGATTAATTTTTTTGAGTTAATCATGTTAGTTAACTGTGATTAATTGACAGCCCTAAAATACAGGCCTACACCAGTCAAAAGCAAGGACATTCAGAATTAAGTCTGAATCACTATTCTCAGCCCACACCAACATTACCTAGGTAATTGTCTGAGTTTCCAATTTGAGCTACTCTCTGAGAGTACCTTGGACAATTTCCAGGACTGGCAAAATTTTTGAAGGGGTAAATTCACAATCTCACACAATATTTATGACAGGTAGGTGTAAATTACCTACACCATGCCTTCTTCATGTAAAAGTAGGTTATAAACAACATACAACAAGTGATTCTAGAGTAGGATAGGTCCCAGACATCTAACATATGACTTCATGTTTAACTGAATGGCTGAAAACTTAGGTGAAAGTTTGTTAGTAAACTCCTTGGACTCATTAATGACAGGCCTGGTAAAAAAGAAGAGATACAGTAAAGGGGCAGACTGTGGTATTAGCAGCCACTGCAGAGATATTGGAGATGAGGGGCACTGCACAAGTGGCAGTATCTGGTAGCACTCTGCATATGGAGAAGAGAGGCAAGCAGAAAGCACAGAGAAGGAGCAACTACACCCACTGCCAGCCTTGAAACAGCAGCTGGGGCAAAATGAGATCATGGCACCACCTCTCTTTTAGGCTGTCTAGTTCAGTGGCTCTCAACCATCCCAGACTACTGTACCCCTTTCAGGAGTCTGATTTGTCTTTCATGCCCCCAAGTTTTGCCTCACTTAAAAACTACTTGCTTACACAATCAGACATAAAAATACAAGCGTGTAACAACACACTATTGCTGAAAAATTGCTTACTTTCTCATTTGTACCATATAATTATAAATCAATTGGAATACAAATATTGTACTTACATTTCAGTGTATGGTATATAGAGCATAAACAAGTCATTATCTGTATGAAATTTTAGTTAGTACTGATTTCACTAGTGCTTTTATGTACCCTGTTGTAAAAGGCAAATATCTAGAATAGTTGATGTACCGCCTGGAAAACCTCTGAGTACCCCCAGGGGTACATGTACCTCTGGTTGAGAACCACTGGTCTAGTTCTACTGGAGGCACTAAGACCTTTCTCCTTGCAACAAGATTTTGGCTGCCTCTTGTGTAGGAGGCAGAGGGAGTGCTTCCTGGTCCTCCTTCTCCACCCATGGCACACTCATGAAAGAGCAGTTAGAATCTGGCCCATTGGTGGTTTTGAGTTTCTTATTCTGTGGGGCAAAAACTGCAGCCTGTAGGCTGAATGTGACCAGTTGTTGGCCCACCAGATTCTGCAGAATTTAAACTTTAATGTAAAAGAAATATGTTCCTAGCCTGTCTAGCTGTAAAGAAACCCTAACTGATTAGGATTTGATGTAGCTGTTTCACAATTGGATAGTGCAAAAAACCATACATGGAATTTTGCTAAATTTTTACATTTTCCTTTAGGCTGAGAACAAGGATAATTTTTAGTCCAAAGGGCAATTATTGTGTGTGGGGGATTGTGGTACAGAAAATCATGCGCATCTGAAAATAAAGTTTTATAGTGCAAATGTCTCCTCAAAAATAAATAAAACATAGGTACTACAGTGTTGTAACATATACTGTATATATCATATGGGGAAGTGATTGAGCTTCCTCTCCATACATCTCTTAGGCCAGGTCTACACTGGTGTGGGGGGGGTGTCGATCTATGATACGCAACTTCAGCTATGCGAATAGCGTAGCTGAAGTTGGCGTATCGTAGGTCGACTTACCTGGCTGTGAGGATGGCGGCAAGTGGAGTTCCGGAGTCGACAGGGAGCACGTTTGGGGATCAATTTATCACATCTAGATGAGACCCGATAAATCGATCCCTGATAGATCCGGCGGGTAGTGAAGACGTACCCTTAGAAGTCTTCTTCCTTTGGGCTTGAAAGCATGATTGAAAAACAGAGCAATCGAAAAGCTATTTCCCTCACTCTTCCGCGTACGGTGCTAGACATTCAGTTTAGTTCTGCAGGTGTAGCAGCTCAAAGCAAGACTGAAACACATGCAAAAAAATGGTATCTTTTTCAGCATATTTAGGACAAGCAAAAGAGCATTCACAGCTAATTTTAAGCAGCCTTCAGAATGCAGTATAACACCTATAAACTCACTCATACTTAATTCACTTCAATCTGATATTTTTAGAAATCATCATGCAATTCAGCAGTACTCCAGCCCATATCTTTTTTGTAATGGATGACTCAGCTCTACTTCCCATTTTTATTTATAATTAGCTTGTAGGCTTTGCCTACATGCAAAAGTTATATGAATTAAACAAAACTGGTTTAAAAAACAAATTAAATAAGTGCAACCCCCTTGTGCGGTCCTCTTAAATCAGTTTAAGAGTCCAGTATGTCAATTGTCTGACAATGGGTCACAGTTTAGGGGGCATGAGTTTAAGCAGTTTGCAGTGAAGTATGGGTTTAGACATATAGCCGCTAGTCCCTGTTGTTCCTGACCAATGAGTTGGTGAAAAATGGTGTGAAAATAATAAAGTGCTTAGCACTGTTCAATTACAGAATGCCAGCAATGAAGCCTGTGTTGTCACTTGCTAATAGTTTGTTCAATAGAAAACTCAAAACGAGAACGCCTGCACTGTTAGAAATTGTCAGTCATTGGCAGTCTGCAGATGGATAAGGCAGTTCTGGTCTCCCATGTTCAAGAAGAATGAATTCAAACTGGAACAGGTACAGAGAAGGGCTACTAGGATGATCCGAGGAATGGAAAACCTGTCTTATGAAAGGAGACTCAAAGAGCTTGGTTTGTTTAGCCTAACCAAAAGAAGGCTGAAGGGAGATATGATTGCTCTCTATAAATATATCAGAGGGATAAATACCAGGGAGGGAGAGGAATTATTTAAGCTCAGTACCAGTGTGGACACAACAACAAATGGATATAAACTGGCCATCAGGAAGTTTAGACTTGAAATTAGACGAAGGTTTCTAACCATCAGAAGAGTGAAGTTCTGGAACAGCCTTCCAAGGGGAGTAGTGGGGGCAAAGGACATAAATGGTTTCAAGACTTAGCTTGATAAGTTTATGGAGGGGGTGGTATGATGGGATAGCCTAATTTTGGCAATTACTTGATCTTTGACTATTAGCGGTAAATATGCCCAATGGCCTGTGATGGGATGTTAGATGGGGTGGGATCTGAGTTACTACAGATAATTCTTTCCTGGGTGTCTGGTTGGTGAGTCTTGCCCACATGCTCAGGGTTCAGCTGATCGCCATATTTGGGGTCGGGAAGGAATTTTCCTCCAGGGCAGATTGGCAGAGGCCCTGGAATTTTTTCGCCTTCCTCTGCAGCGTGGGGCATGGGTCACTTGCTGGAGGATTCTCTGCACCGTGAAGTCTTTAAACGATGATTTGAGGACTTCAGTAGCTCAGACATAGGTTAGGGGTTTATTACAGAAGTGGGTGTGTGAGATTCTGTGGCTTACGTTGTTCAGGAGGTCAGACTAGATCATCATAATGGTCCCTTCTGACCTTAAAGTCTATGACTATAAGGCAAAAATTATATAATTTGGGTTCCTGGGAGTTCCCGCCACTTCATGAAAATGATGCTGTGCATCTGTGTGATGGGAAACAGTGGTCACAAAGAGCAGTGATTGCCCTGCGGTGATGTGAGGTTGTCACCCCAAAAACCGGAGAAAGAGATGACACCTTTTACAAGTCCCAGAAAGGAGGGAGATACGTGGCAATGACTCTGTCGTTTTCACCAAGAGGGTCTCCAACAAGCACAAACCACAGCAGGTTGAGGCAGTGGAGTCCCAGAACATGGAACAACCAGAACAAGTGGGCTTGCTGCCTCCTGACAGCAGTAGGGTTGAAGTACCAGGGGAGCCCCATGCAACAGTGCAGGGCACCTTAAAGAGTAATCGAATGTTGTAAGTACATTTATTATGTTGGCTAAAAGTATTTGCAATTGTGTGTTATATTAATGTTGTGTTTTAAGTGCTACTGTTATTAAGGTTTGGCTTAAAAGGGAAGATGTAGAATTGGGGACTGTCTTTACAGCTGAACTTCCCAGGCAGAGAGTCTTGGTGGGGCACTGTGAAACCCTTGTAGTTATGCACAGCCAGTTGAAACCAGACACAACAAAGCAGAGCTTTGGCAAACTCCTTAAGCACTGAATGATCATAGAATATCAGGGTTGGAAGGGACCTTAGTAGGTCATCTAGTCCAACCCCCTGCTCAAAGCAGGACCAATCCCCAATTTTTGCCCCAGATCCCCAAATGGCCCCCTCAAGGATTGAACTCACAACCCTGGGTTTAGCAGGCCAATGCTCAAACCACTGAGCTATCCCTCCCCCCCATTAAGCTCCACAACTGTGAGGAGAATGTTGTATCACTGCTCTCTTGGACCATATATATTCCACACGGGGAGCAATGTGTTGGTCTCTCCCTTTTCATTCAGCCTCAACCCAGGCATGTCATTTTTCTTTCATAATAGGCACCATAGAAGCACACCACTTCATTGATTCACTAATACACCAACCAACTCCATCCTATCCATTTCTTTCTTCACCTTGGGATCCCTGCCCTCCTGCATGCTGTACTAGTGCAGTGGTTTTCAACCTGAGGTGTGCAGACTGTCTAAAGCAGGGGTTCTCAAACTGGGGGTCATGACCCCTCAGGGTTGCAAGGTTATTACATGGGGGGTCGAAGGTGTCAGCCTCCTCCCCAAACCCCGCTTTGCCCCCAGCATTTATAATGGTGTTAAATATATTTAAATGTGTTTTTAATTTATAGGGGGGGGGTCGAACTCAGAGGCTTGCTGTATGAAAGGGGTCATCAGTACAAATGTTTGAGAACCACTGGTCTAAAGGGTCCACAAAAGGTTGTCGTTACCATAGAACAGTGGTTTTCAACCTGTGGTCCATGAAGCCCTGGGGGTCCACAGACTAGGTCTAAGATTTCTAAAGGGATCCGCACCTCCATTGAATAACGTAGTTGAAGTCGAAGTATCTTAGTTCGAATGAAAAGGTACTTACCGGGGGTCCACACGCGGCGCGCAGGCTCCCCCGTCGACTCCGCCTACTCCGTTCGCGGAATAGGATTACAAGCGTCGACGGGGGAGCGCTTCCTGGTTCGATTTATCACGTCTAGACAAGATGCGATAAATCGAACCCAGAAGATCGATTGGACTCCTCTGACGCGACGGGTAAGTATAGACGTACCATAGACTAACAGAGGTATTGGAGCATAAGCTTTCGTGGGTGTGACCCAGAGGTGGAAGTTGGGGTCCTGGTGACCACTGCGGTGGGAACAGACCCCAAAGACTCTGTGGCTGGAAGCAAACCCAACCTGAGTGAAAAGGGAATTTTGCTGGCCAGTGAAGGGTCTGTCTTAGCTGGCAGCTGTGAGCCCACAGCTGGACCAGGGTCACCTTCTCTTCTGGGGGACACAGGAGTGTCTGACCCAGAGGGAAGCCCAGGGAGGGAAGCCCAAAGGGAAGGTGAGGGGGGGCCAGAGAGCCTGCCCACCTTTCGTAAGGAGGATCTTGCCCAGGAGGAGGGTGAAAAGTCTGCATTTAAGATGCCAGACCCCTCTCCTGTGGATCAGGTTAGAAGGGAAAGCTGGGAGTCAGACCTCCTGGAAGGGGGAGTCCGTCCAGCTGACCTGTTGGGAACAGATACTGGGGTGTCCAAGAAAGAGGTTGTTCTTGCTACACTGGTAGGAAGTAAATCTGTCTCTTCAAAGCAGGAGGGAGCAAATCTCTGCATGGGTGAAGCCACAGGAGAGGGTGGGAACCAGCCCAGAGAAATTCCAGAGGGAGGGGCCGAGGGCAGGCAGGGTTGCAGTACACCCTTTCCTTGCCAAAGCCTCAAACGCATGCCTGAATCAGGATCCTTCTCCAAAGAGGCAGAAGAATCTGCATCAGAGTGCCTACCAGGGTACACAGGTGTGTTGGTAATCTTGTGTCTTTCCCTACTTCATCTGGATCAGTGGTTCTCAACCTGCAGCCCAGTCAGCACATAGCTGCAGTCCATGTAACATCCTTAGGGCCATACTGGTATGGTACGGTGGATGCATATATAGTGTGTATGGTGGATGCATATAGTATATAGCAGCGGTGTCCAATAGAAATTCGATGCTAGCCACACTGCTAGCCACACTTGTGGTTTTGAATTTTTCTTATTAGCCACATTATAAAAAAGCCACATGCATTAGCCATAATTCATAGCCTATTAGCCACATGTGGCTAGTGGCGAACATATTGGACACCGCTGGTATATAGTGTGGATGCAGCCCACATAACACACACAGAGCAGTATATGCAGCCCACAACAGTAAATAGGTTGAGAACCACTGTCCATTGCTTGTTTCCCTGCCAGGCTGTGAGAGATACAGGAAGAGCAGACTTATTTGGTCCCCATGTTTATGATGGATCCCCAAAAGTGATTGATAGTATCCCTCCCCCTGCCCCATCTCTTCCCCGAGGCCCCTGCCCTGCCTCTTCCCCATAGCCCCGCCCCCATTCAGTCCTCTTCCACCCTCCCCCCGTTGCTTGGTGTTCGTCCCTCCCCCCATGTCTGGGTCAGGAGGGACTCGCCTGCAGAACCGGGACTGGGCGCTGCAGCTGCCCAACACAGGTAGGAGGCAGCCCTGGATGAGTAGGGGCTGGCCTCAGGTGATGACCCAGTGCCTTCCCGCCTCCGCCACCCGCAGTAACCGGACTTTTGCTGTCAGGCACAGTCAGGTTCCCTTTTCTTCTGGACTTTTTGGTTGAAAACCGGACACCTGGCTACCCAGGGGGGAAAGAAGAGAAGCTGAGAACCAACAGCCAGCTATGTCTCTTGGATTCTCTGCCCCAGCCCTGTCACAAGTTAGAGGGATCTGCTCTAACTTGTGCTGCTGGCAGGGACCATACACCAGCTGGGGATAGCCACTCCCACTCCCTGTGTCTGACATGCCACTCCCCATCTCAACACTCCTCTGGCACCAGCCAGGGACTGCAGGCTGGGAGGCATAGGAATAAGACACACTGTCTTTGCACTCTGGACCCTCATACTCTGAGGGAATCTCCAACAGGGAACTGTAGGTTGTTTTTGCTCCAAGGAAGCAGAACAGGGAAGAGAATCTGCCGCAAAGTATTGATTTCAGTTCCTTGAGACTTTTGAAATAATGTGTTTGGCCCTCAGGCTGAAGAGGTTGATACCACTAAGATAGATATTAAAAACAAAACAATAGGAACTTAAACACAGAGGGCCTTGATTTTGATCTGTTACACCAGCATAAATCCAGATAATACGGTTACTCTGGATCTACACCTGTGTAACATCAGAATCAGGCCCAAAGTACAGTAATAAAACAATTAAGGTTGAAATAAAACCCAAGACAAGTAACGAGATTCTAAATAAGGACTGAGACGTCACCCTGATCTGTGCCTTCATTTTCCCCCAGACAAAACTTGTCTGTCAGAGAAGCTCCCAACTTATTATTATTTGTATTATGGAAATACCTATAGGCCCGAATCAAGACTGAGACCCCATTGTGCTAGGCACTGTATACGCATGTGGCATTGATACACAATCACTGTATAAATATGTCTCCAGTGTGGGATAAATGTATGAACAGCTAATATTATTTTGCACATCTCTTGAACTACAGTATTTTTGTATAAGTATATGCAGGAGTGAAGACCCTGGGTCATGTGGCAACAGTAATATAGAGACCCCGAAGGTGCACAGGCCTGGCATCAATATATTTCTCACAGTTTCCAATAATGCAGCATTTTGCTGCAGGAAGACGTATGGAGGGAATCTGGAAAAAGATGGTTTCATTTAAGATAATAAGGAAAGAAAACTAGTTAGGAACCAACTAAAAGAATGAGAGCAGGTAGGTGGGTAACAGTGACATTTGAGTAAGTGTAGCACATTAAGAACCTGTAGAAGCAGCAAAAAGTGAGTGAATGTTGGAGCTAATTTACTTCAGAAGCAGCAAGAGAACCTTGTGATCTGTTTATGATGACCCATGCCTTGGAAGGATTGCTACAGGTTGTGGCAAAGAAATCTTGGCATAGGAAAACAGGCTTGTCATATGGAAAAAGGGAAGAAAGTTGGAGAAATGAACAAGCTGTAGGCAGCAAGATGGGATATTGGGTACATCTAAATTGTGACAGAAGAAACACAATCCATGGCTGGTCATAATTCATGAGGTTAAAAAGACAAATGAGAGTGAAAGCTACTTTGGAAGCTAGAACTTAGACTTCTGGAAGATTACGGTTTAAGGGAAATTTCTAAAAGGTTCAATTTATAAAATCTATCACCAAAGCCAGTGACCTAGTAACATTTGTATTTATATTTGTGATTCAGACATTACATTTTCAAATGAATGTGTTTAAAAACATCTGAATTTAAAGGGTTACAGCTAGGGAAACAATTGTTTAGAATAGGGATCAGCAACCTTTGGCACGTGTGGGCCAGGCTGGTTGGTTTACCTGCCGTGTGCGCAGGTTTGGCCGAGGGATGTGCTGGCCGCCGCTTCCCGCAGCCTTCATTGGCTTGGAATGGCGGACCACGGCCAGTGGGAGCTGCCACAGGTGCCAACTTTTCTCGGCGCCGGTGGGTGCTCGCACCCCCCCCACCTTCGGTCCCGCCCCTGCCCCAACTCCATCCCTGCCCCAAAGTCCCCGTCCCAACTCCGCCCCTCACTGTCCCTATTGGGTCCCTCCCCAAGTCTTATTCTAGGGCCTGATCCTGCATTCCATGCACACCCAAAACTCCTATTTGCTTCAGTAGGTGCACAAGGAACATAGGACTGGCTCCTGTGTTACTGCCAAGGTTGCTCTGCTGCCATGCAAGGGCAGAGGTGACAAAGCATTGGGTTAGGAATGCAGGTGCTGTATATATGTTCAAAAATTATTCTTCTAAACCAGTAGCTCTCAAACTATGGGGCGGGCCTCCCAAGGGAGGCACGGGAATGTGTCAAGGGAGGCACAAGCTGTGTGCTTTTTTATTATTAAGGGCTTTGGCTGTCAGCCCTGGGTGGCTGGGGCTTGTGCAGAAGGGCCGTGCACACCCGGGAGGTGGGGATAAAGGGGACAGCCAGAGTCCTGCCACCCATGCTCGGGCTCTCCACCCCCCCACCCAGTCCTTCACTGGGAGGCAGCCCGGGCTCAGGGTGTCCTTCCCTCCCCCACAATCCCTCACCTGGAGGTGGTGGGGTTCTGGTTGTTCACATTGCACCCTTACTTCTGTGCTGCTGCAGCGCTGTCTTCAGAGCTGGGAACCTGGCTAGCAGCCCAGTTGTCTATGTACTGGGGGAGGGGCGGGGGGAAACAACTACAGACACAAAGGAGGGCCCAATCTAAACACATGGGGATCCTGCAGTTTCCGGGACTGCTGGGAGATATTATTCGCTTCCAGTGGTTTAAGTACATTAAAAGAGGAGGAGGAGTTCTAACTGCACCAGACAAAAAAAGAAGGGGAGCAATAGGGGAGCTCTGCTTATCTAAGCTAGGGAGAGAAAAGGGAGCTCTTCTCTGCTTTAGAAGAGGGGAATGGGAGTTGTACCCCCTTCCATTCTGTCCAGCACCCCATTACTTTAACACCTGTATATTTCATTTGTGGATAGCTACTGCAATTACTAATGGGGTATGCCACCTTTGATCCTTAATGGTTTACAGTGCTTCACCCATTTCTGTAACATTCCTGAGGAGCACAGTGATCTTCGAGGCCTACAGATCATATGCCCAAAAGGGGTCCCATACAGCACTCCTCTCATTCTCTGAAACTTAAGGGGTACTTATCAGGGCGAGTTAGGATAGATAGAGAAGAAGAAATACAGATTCAGTGGTGACTGCCTGGAGACACATAGATCCATGCGGTATAAAGGATTTAAAAATACAATTAGGGTGAAACATCAAGAACACTAAAATGACAGTAACTAGATGCAGAGGCAGTGCTAAGTAGTTTGAGACATAATGGTGACCTGGTTTTACTTTAATATTCCAGCGTTTAGGTTAGGTCTGCTACTAATGCAGGCCAGGAGTGTTGTGTTCAGGGGTTCTCCCTTGCTTCCCTGGGTCAGTGGAGCTCAGCCCACCCCACCAACTTGTAGGGACAATGCTGGTTACTCAGATCATGGAGCAGAAAAGGCTTTCATCTTGCCATTTGGAAAAAGAACATTGTAATCATAGCTGTCAGACAAGACATAGGAATGATAGGTTAAAATGATGGTTCAGAGAGTGAAAGATTCTCAGCACTTTATAGACTAGCTTTAAATCAGATAAGAACACATAAGAACATAAGAAAGGCCTTACTGGGTTAAAGGGCCATCCAGCCCAGTATCCTGTCCACCGACAGTGGCCAATGCCAGGTGCCCCGGAGTGAGTGGACCTAACAGGTAATGATCAAGTGATCTCTCTCCTGCCATCCATCACCCCCCTCTGACAAACAGAGGCTAAGGACACCATTCCTTACCCATCCCGGTTAATAGCCATTAATGGACTTCATCTCCATGAATTTAGGTAATGCATGATCAGATAGCTGAGCATGGTCACCCACCCTCATAAACCATAGTAAGTCAAATTTGTGACATCACCATCTGTTAGAAGTTTGTGAATGTGAAATTACTTATGATTTGATCAGTCTCTGACTGATGAGATGAGGTAATATCGTTTATTGGACCAACTTCTGTTGGTGAGAAAGACAAGCTTTCGAGCCACACAGAGCTCTTCTTCAGGTCTGGAAAAGGTATTCCCAGCGTCACAGCTACATGCAAGGCGGAACAGATTGTTTAGTGTAAGTAGTTAGCATATATTATAAGCAGAGGCGGATTAAGATGTATTGAGGCCTAGGGTTGCCAACTTTCTAGTCACACAAAACCACCCCTTCCCCAAGGCCTCACCCCTGCCCCGCCCCTTCCCTGAGGCCCTGCCCCCCACTCACTACATTCCCCCTCCCTCAATGGCTCGCTCTCCCCCACCCTCACTCACTTTCATTGGGCTGGAGCAGGGCGTTGGGGTGCAGGAGGGGATGAGGGCTCTAACTGGGGGTGCGGGCTCTGGGGTGGGGTCAGAAATAAGGGGGTTGGGCTGCAGGAAGGGGAAGGGGCTGGGGCAGGGAATTGGAGTGCAGGAAGGGGTGAGGGATCTGGCTGGGAGTGCAAGCTCTGGGGTGGGGCTGTGGATGAGGGGTTTGGGGTGCAAATGGGAATTCCGGGTTGGGGGGCTCAGGGCTGGAGCAGGGGGTTGGGGCTTAGGGTTGGAGCAGCTCCCAGTCAGTGGCACAGTGCGGGGGCTAAGGCAGGCTGCCTGCCTGTCCTGGCACCGTGCTGCATGCGCCCCAGAAACAGTCAGGAGGTCTGGGTCCTGGGGGGGGGGCAGGAGGCTCCACCCGCTGCTCTCACCTGCAGGCACCGCCCCCCCCAGCTCCCATTGGCCGGTTCCTGGCCAATGGTCTGCAGAGCCAGTGCTCAGGGCAGAGGCAGCACGCAGAGCTCCGTGGCCCCCCTGCCAAGGAGTTGGACCTGCTGGCCACTTCCGGGGCGCAGTGCCAGGGCAGGTAAAGACTAGCCTGCTTTAGCGCGGCAGCATCACCGAGCGGACTTTTAATGGCCAAAAAGGGATTCAGGGGGCAGAGCTCCATATAAGGGGGAGGAGGAGAGAGGGACTCGGGGGTTCCCTAGAAGGCAAAATCTGTTTACAGATACAGGGAGCAAAGGAGCAGTGTGTAGATATATTTAAAAGAGAGGGGAAATTTTGGCTGCCTAAAAGGCCCATTCAAATAAGGAAGGAAGGAATCTGAGTGAGGGTGAGAGGGGAGCAGAGAAAAGCCTAAACAGCTTATATATAATGTACTGGGCTGTCAGGAAAAATCTTTTTAAAAAAAACCAGCTATAGGGGAAAACCAGCTATTTATTGAAGACAACAAAGGAACTGTGTACGGTTGCTGCACTTTATTTTACTGCCTTTATTGTTTTAAATGAGTTAGAGCTGCCTATCTTATTGCAACAGGTTTAATAAAGAGAAACATGTAATGATTTCATATACTTCAATTATTCCTGTTTAATTTAGATGTGATATGTAAATTTTCCTTTTTAAGTGGTTTGAGAAGCTGATGTAATCAGAGCATCTGAGCACAGGCTGTGGAGCCAGAAAAATGAGTTCTCTTCCTTGCTCGGTGATCTTTGCTTGTTGCATAACTTTGCATTGTCTGAATTTCATATCATAAAATGATTTTTACTTATTTACCTCCTAGCAGGGAGTGAGGATTAATTATTTAGCTTTTATAAAGCAGCTCAAAGTTTAAAAACACTAAATATAAGCTACATATTTATTGGAAAAATACTAGATTGTAAGCTGCTCAGGGCAGGAGCCTTGTCTCTTTCCATGTCAAAGAATTTAAAACATTAATATAAAATAGGAAGCATAGAAATAAATATGAATGAAAATAAATGGTTCAATGCACTAAAAATGTGTCTATCTTAAAGTTGTCATTTTGTCAATAAATTGTTTGGTTTTGAATGAATAACCCTGCTGATACTTGTGACAGTAGTTTTGGAACCTGTAGTTTCAGGTGAGTGAGTGTGGACAGCTGCAGCTGTCTGTACACATAATCCAGCATTATGCCGGAGAACTCTGCCTAAGTGACAAATATTGTAATAGCTGAGACATGAGGTTTTTTTATTAAAACAGTATTGTCTATTGGTAAGTGTTGGAGACTGGGAGTCAGGACTCTTGAGTTCTCTAACTAGCAGTGATACTTGATTCACTTTGTGCTTGACTGTAGGCAATTCACTTAACCTCTGTGTGTTTCACTATACCCATGTGTAAAATGGGGGAGAGAGAGGGACTGGGGGGGCAGCTCCAACGGGAGGTGGAGAGGGGAGAGAAGGGCTGAGGGGGACAGCTCCGCATGGGAGAGAGAGGGGAAGGAGAGGGGCTGCCGGGGGCAACTTCGCGTTGTGGGAGGGAAGGGGCAAGGGGGCTCGGCCAGCCCCACACTGGAGGCAGGGGGAATATGCTCACCCTAGGATGACTCTGGCATCAGACCTGGCCAGAGGGCGGGGCAGCAGGGGGAAGAGGAGGAGCAAAGTGGCAGGGCCTGTGGGGAAGGGAGAGGAGGAGCAGGGCCAGAGTTCCAGCCTGCAGGGCCCCCAAATTGGCCAGGGTCCCTGGGCATGGGCCCACTCGGCCCATACAGCAATCCGCTACTGATTCTAAGGGACCATTCAAGGTAGAGGGGCCTGTTAACACCTCTGCAGTCACAGGACAAAAATGGGGGTTAGTGATTAGATGGTTGTAATAAGCCATGCAGGATCGTCTTTAGAAAATGTTGTGCAGGTTTCTTTTGAGGATGAGGACAAATTGATCACTCTATATCTGACTTCTTTGTGAAAAGTGTTTGCCCACAGGTGACAAGGTGTTTTTGTCTTTTATCATTGTCCTGTGTGAGTTCATTCAAGAGCATAGTGATTGTCTGGTTTTACGCACAAAGTTATTATTGGGGGCATTTAGTGCACTGGATGAGGTACATCACATGTGACAGGCAGGATCCATGGATCTTGAAAGGTGAAACCAGACAATCACTACAGTCTCAAATGAACTCACACAGGAAAATGATAAAAGACAAAAACACCCTGCCACCTATGGGTGAACACTTTTCACAAAGCGATCACTCTATATCTGACCTATCAGTCTTCATCCTCAAAGGAAACCTGCACAACACTTTCTAAAGATGAGCCTGAGAGCTCATCTAGACACTAGAAATCATGGATTGAACAGATATGCTGGATGTATGGCTTATTACAATTCTATAACCCAGTAACCAACTCTTTTTGTCCTATGACTGCAAGGGTGTTAACGAGCCATTCTACCTTGAAGGGTCCCTTAGAATATGTGCTAACTACTTATGCTAAACAATCTGTTCCACTTGCATGTAGCTGTGATGCTGGCGCAGTACCTTTCCCAGGCCTGAAGAAGAGCTGTGTAGCATAGGTGCCGACTTAAGTCGGCGCCGGTGGGTGCTTGCGCCCCCACCCCAACTCTATCCCCGTCCCCGCCCCTTCCCCAGGCGCGCTTGCAAGCCTAGGGGATGGGGGAGAAGCAGCAGAGCACCCACCGGGCCCGGCAGCTCCCCGCCAGCCCCCCCACACCCAGCTCACCTCTCTGCCTCCTGAGGCTCCGCTGCGGATGCCAAGCGGAAGCCGCTTTTCCTGGCTCCAGCTGGTCGCGCGCCGCACCGCACGCCTGGGGCGGCGCCTCGGGGGAGGGATATGGGGAGGAGGCAGAGGCGGAGCCAGGCACTCCGCCTCCTCCCCATACCCCTCCCCCGAGGTGCCGCCGAGCAGCTGGAGCCAGGAAAAGCGGCTTCCGCTTGGCGTCCGAGGCGGAGAGGTGAGCTGGGCGCGAGGGGGCTGTCGGGGAGCTGCTGGTGGGTGCTGAGCACCCACCAATTTTTCCCCCTGGGTGCTCCAGCCCCGGAGCACCCACGGGGTCAGCGCCTATGCTGTGTAGGTCGAAAGCTTATCTCCCTCACCAACAGAAATTGGTCCAATAAAAGATATTACCTCACCCTCCTGGTCTCTCTAATATCCTGGGACCTACACGGCTGCAAATACATGAGAAAAAGAGAGACCTTTTAAAATAGGTAACAGTCCACTGATGTACTTATTTCTCTCTGCCATTATCAAGTCCCATTAAGCCTCTCCTTAACTTTGTAACTAATTTGTCCTTTTAACTTAGCTTTGCAAATAATCAAGCACTACTAAAAATGACCTACATAAATAAATCAATTTAATGAATAAATTATGAGTGAGAAAGAGTAAGAGAATGAATGTGAGGGTGTGTAGGTGGATGACATAAAGGACCAGGCTGATAATACCAGCAGGAGCTATAATTTCATATGCTGTCATCACCACTGGAGCACCAGGAAAGAGCAAAGACAATTAGTGTATGTCTACATAGCAAAAAAAAGAAGCCAGGGCAGCGAGTTTCAGAGCCTGAGTCAACTGACTCGGGCTCGCAGTGTGGGGCTAAAAGTGACTTAGGCATTTAGGAGCCTAAGATTCACTTAAAGACAATGGGACTTAGACCCCTGAGTGCCTAACAGCCAGATTTTCAAAGGTATTCAATCATACACACTGCCTTGGCCACAGTTAATGTGAATTAGGAATACAATACATAATGATGTGCAGGAACTTTTTAATCTCTACTTTTCCCATTCACGTCAGCTCCACTTTATCAGTGCCGCAATCAATATCTTGAGTACCCATTTACATATACATTTCCTTGTTGCTTATTATGTTTAATTTCTTTAAGACATTTACTTCCCTGGGTAGATTGGTAGATTTAGCACCAGCTAAGATTGTCTTTATATAGAATCATAGGACTGGAAGGGACCTCAGGAGGTCATCTAGTCTAGTCCCCTGTGCTCAAGGCAGGACTAAGTATTATCTAGATCATCCCTGACAGGTGTTTTTCTAACCTGCTCTTAAAAATTTCCAATGATGGAGATTCCACAATCTCCCTAGGCAATTTATTCCAGTGCTTAACCACCCTGACAGTTAGGAAGTTTTTCCTAATGTCCAACTGTAAGCTGCGTGGCCACCCTGCCATGTCACTCTCTGAGGGAGGCCACGCCTCCTCACTGTCACATATCTGTAAAGGTGAGCTCAAAAAGGCAGGGAATTAGCTACACGTAGTGCTCCAGCCCTCGGTTAGTGCGGGGCAGCAAACAGTTAGTAGGCTCTGACCTGCAATCAGGGCAGAGCAGTTGAGCAGTCTATGAGCCCCAGGTAAGGGTACGCACCAACAAAATCTAGACTAGGCTCAGATAAGGGTGAGCACCAGCATAGTCTAGGAGCTCAGGCAGGCATGGACGGTAGGGTACCACAGGCCTCCTGGCCTAAGATGGGCGTGCTGCCATCCCAAGGGTGTGGTGGCAGGCGTAGAGGGACAAGGGCCCATCCAACTCCACCGTGTCCCAGCCCAGGGCCCTGATAGTGGCAGAGTGGTCCGCCACTGGATCCACCTGCAACACGCTGACCTAGTATCAGGCCATCACTCAACCAGACAGTTGTAGTTGTCCTCTGTCCCGCCAGGGTAGGTGGCCAGCGGCAGCCCCAGCAGCTTGTCAGTGTCTCGGTTGGCCAGTGGCCCTGGGAGCTCTGGCCAGTCCTCAGAAGGCAAACCTGGAAGCTCCTCTGCAGGCTCCAGCAGGAGGCGGGATTCATCTGTCTCCCATAGCGACTCCAGCCCAACTGAACTGCAGGGCCTGCCTTTTGTACTTTCACTTTCTGTCCCACCCTTCCACTTTCGGTGGGGCAGGCGTGGATTTCAGCCCACCAGGGGGGTGTGTTGTGGTTCCTCCCTATCATTCTCCGAAGGAGGCCACGCCGCCTCGCTACATCAGCCTAAACTGCCCTTGCTGCAATTTAAGCCCATTCCTTCTTGTCCCATCCTCAGAGGTTAAGAAGAACAATTTTTCTTCCTCCTCCTTGTAACAATCTTTGATGTACTTGAAAACTGTTATGCCCCCTCTCAGTCTTCTCTACTCCAGACTTAAACAAACCCAATGTTTTCAATCTTCCCTCATAGGTCATGTTTTCTAGACCTTTAATCATTTTTGTTGCTCTTCTCTGGACTTTCTCCAATTTGTCCGCATCTTTCCTGAAATGTTGCATACAGAACTGGACACAATACTCCAGTTGAGGCCTAATCAGCGCTGAGTAGAGCGGAAGAATTACTTCTCGTGTCTTGCTTACAACACTTCTACTAATACATCCCAGAATGATATTTGCTTTTTTGCAACAGTGTTACACTGTTGACTCATATTTAGCTTGTGATCCACTCTGACCCCCCAGGTCCCTTTCCACAGCACTCCTTTCTAGGCAGTCATTTCCCATTTTGTATGTGTGCAACTGATTGTTCCTTGGTAAGTGGAGTACTTTGCCTTTGTCCTTATTGAATTTAATCCTATTGAATTTCATTTGCCCAATTTGTCACAATCATTTTGAATTTTAATCCTATTCTTCAAAATATGTTGGATGTTGATATCAGTATCTTCTAGTGGGGCTTTACTATTTAATGTCTCATTGCATAATACAGACAGTGAAAAAGGAAGAATGTAAGTTTTCATTCTCGAGAGTTATCACAGACACACATGTAGAAACATACACCATGTGCCCAAACATACTGCCACCTATAGAATATAGGTCAGAGGGAATAACAATACAATAAGCATATAACACTACCAATATTTAGGTCTGTTTTGGAGTATGTTTCTCATGGATCCATTACAGAAGAGTGAAAAGATGTTTAAATAATCCTTTCCATTTTCTTTAGCATTTTAGTATCTTGGTATACTTTGTCTTCTACTCTTAAAAGCTCTAATATCATTAGGCAAAATGCTGCCCCAATTGATCCTCTCATGGAACTCCCAGTTTACTGCAGATATCTAGGTGTTACCAGAATTTAATTTACTAGAATCTCTCAGACCACAAATGCATATTCTAAATGTGCTTATCTGGCTGCAGGAGTGGTGTGCTGAATCACTATGCACCTGCCCATGGGCACAGTTCAAATGACTAGCTCTCCCTAGCTGTTGTTGAACTCAAGTGGGTTCTGTAGAATGAAATAGCCTTTTTCTCACCATCTAGGTATTAACAATGTTAATCACTATACTTTCAGAGCACCTATGCTGATTTACAAACACAAAAACAGACTCCTAATCAGGTCGATTGTGTGTAACTTGGCCAGGTTTCTCTACAAATAGAAAATTAAGTAAACTAAGGCCTGGTCTACACTAACAGTTTATGTTGAATTTAGCAGCAGAATTAGCAGAATATAAACAGAGTTAACCCTGCACCCGTCCACACAATGACGCCATTTATTTCGACAGAAAGGGCTCTTAAAATCTATTTCTGTACTCCGCCCCGACGAGGGGATTAGCACTAAAATCGATATGGCCATGTCGAATTAGGGTTAGTGTGGACGGAATTCGACGGTATTGGTCTCCGGGAGCTATCCCACAGTGCACCACTGTGACCTCTCTGGACAGCAGTCCGAGCTCGGATGCTCTGGCCAGGTACACAGGAAAAGCCCCGGGAACATTTGAATTTCATTTCCTGTTTGGCCATCGTGGCGAGCTCAGCAGCACTGGTAACGATGCAGAGCTCTTCAGCAGAGGTGACCATGCAATCCCAGAATCGAAAGAGGGCTCCAGCATGGACAGAACGGGAGGTGTTAGATATGATAGCTGTATGGGGAGATGAATCCGTGCTATCAGAACTACGATCGAAAAAACGGAATGCCAAAATCTATGAAAAAATCTCCAAGGCCATGATGGACAGAGGATACAGCAGGGATGTAACGCAGTGCCGCGTGAAAATTAAGGAGCTGAGACAAGCGTACCAGAAGACCAAAGAGTCAAATGGACGCTCCAGGTCACAGCCCCAGACATGCCGCTTCAATGCTGCGCTGCATGCCATCCTAGGGGAGGCCACCACCACTACCCCACCCCTGTCTGTGGACTCCGAGGATGGGGTATTCTCATCAGTCGCTTCCTCTGATGTTTTTGTGGACAGGGAAGATGATGAAGGAGATGATGAGGACGAGGTAGTCGACAGCGCTGTGCACGCCGATTTCCCTGAAAGCCAGGAACTCTTCCTTACCCTGACAGAGATACCCTCCCAACCCTCCCAAGGCGGTATCCTGGACCATGAAGCCGGAGAAGGCACATCAGGCGAGTGTATCTGTTGAATTGAAAAGACATGGTTTTAAAGCAATTGGTTTTTAATGATTAATTTTCCCCGAGGACTTGGGATGCATTCGTGGCCAGTACAGCTACTGGAAAAGTCTGTTAACCTGTCTGGGGATGGAGCGGAAATCCTCCAGGGACATCTCCATGAAGCTCTCCTGGAGGTACTCTAAAAGCCTTTGCAGAAGGTTTCTGGGGAGAGCGGCCTTATTGCGTCCTCCATGGTAGGAAACTTTACCATGCCAGTTCAGAAAGTTCAGAAAACTTGAAAATTGTTTAAAGAACATTAGAGCAGAAACTCCCCAGATGTTAAATGCTATGAACACTACAGTGAGTTTTTCCTCAGGAAAAACTAAAACTTTGGAGAACTGTTTTTCAGTACTAGTGGACAGATTGTGGGTGAGTCTGCATGATAAATGCAATTTACCACATGAATATCACCACTTCATAAGTGGTGTACATGAATATATATTACACCAGGAAAACCACATTTAGTGACAGTTAATGTTCTGGCAGGATACACTCCATCAACCAAAATTTGAGAAGAAGGGACATAGGGTAAGGGGACAGACTTGTGCATTCCTTTCCACCTTCATATTGCCTCCATCACTGTCAGTAACAAACATTAGCGCTCTCTGAGGCTTTCAATTCCAGCTTCAACAGCAGGGCCAGCTCTAGGCACTAGCCTAGGAAGCACATGCTTGGGGCGGCACATTATAAGGGGCAGCACATTCCGCTTCGGCTATTCTTTTTCTTTTCTTTTTTGCTTCGGCGGCAGTGCTCCAGACGCTTTTTTTTTTTTTTTTTGCCTGGGGTGGCAAAAAAGCCAGACCGGCCCTGTTCAACAGATGCACCAAAGCACTATGTACCCTGACTTCATCAAACTACAACTCTAATGCAAAACCCTAACAGTGTCTTCATGCTTTTATATCAATTACATCTGACTTACACATTCCGTGCTTTTGGCAAATTATTCTGCCTTAAAGCTGGTGAAGTCACTGTTAAGAATTTGTGTTAGAGTGTCTGTGCTTATGGAGTGCATTATCAATAGCTTAGTATTTGGTCTTACTCTCATGTAAGTGATGATGTCCCCACCATAGCAGGTGCACCTTTGCACACAAGAAGCAACAATGAGGCCAATGAACAGGTCCTAGAGCATGTTAGATTTCTTGCAAAAGGATACAAAGTAAAGTAAGACAAACCAGTGAACAACTGTCTAAAGGGACGACTTTTAAATTCTTGTTGTTCTCTCTCTATCAATTAATTCTTCATCAAAACACCATGAGAAATTCCAAGAATACTCAGTTTATATTCTGGGTTTTTGTTGCCATTTCAATGAGGTTTTTACAAAATTAAGGGTACATCTATACTACCCGCCTGATTTGGCGGGTAGCAATCGATCTTCTGGGATCGATTTATCGTGTCTCATCTAGACACAATAAATCTATCCCGGAAGCGCTCCCCGTCGACTCCAGAACTCCAGCTCCGCGCGAGGAGTAAGCGGAGTCGACGGGGGAGCCTACCTGCTGCGTCTGGACCCGCGGTAAGTGCTTTTAAGTTCGAACTAAGATACTTCGACTTCAGCTACGTTATTCACATAGCTGAAGTTGTGTATCTTAGTTCGACCCCCCCTCCTAGTGTAGACCAGCCCAAAGATTTAAAGCTCCTGCTAAAACTGAACTCTGTAACACAACCTTACCCATACTTCACCATAATATATACCTATGCACACAGAGATTAAACACACTCCATGGAGTATTCTAATTTAATTCTGCCCCACTAATTTATGTCATTTATTTTGAAAAGAAAATAGTAGCTACATTTTAAAATTTACAGGTAGATGCAATTCTAGATTGTGACAGATAAATAAACTTTTTAAATCCTTGCCCACCTCTATTTAAATATATTTTTAATGTGCCTCTCCCCTTCCCTTTGCAACTAGTTTTCATTACTGACACCATATCAGGAAACTAGTCTGCAAAAGAATGATCCATGGGTGTGTAACACTAAGATAACCCTCCTGGGAAAGGTAGCATACTGACAATTAACTATGGAAAAGCACACTCTTTTTACTGTACATATAATTATGTGACTTGGGAAAGATTTTTTTCTCCCTCCTCCAATTGTAACTTTGCAACATGATAAAAAGCAGCGCTGCTTAGTGGCTAGAGTAGGAGAGAGAGTCAGGCTTTGCCACTTACTTACAATGACACCTTGGGCAAGTCACTTAACATCTCAGTATTTCACTATATCCATCTGGAAATTAGTATTGGGACAGAGATGGCAATTTCCTGCAATATCCTGGACAAACCTCATTTACTTAAGTTTATGTATCATTGTGGGCCAAGTACTGTATGCAGTTTCATGGGGGAGGGAGACCAAAGACTTCCAGGAGCTAAGAACAGGGGGGAATGTATAGGCAAATTCACTTGGGTGATAACACCTCCAGAGAGGCACCATCACCTGGAGTGGCTCACATATACTGGTTCAGACTGGATTCCCTAGAGAACCAACAAACAAAGAAAAGACTTCTGGATAAATAGCCTGAGTTAAACTGATTCAGGGCCTGCTTTCTGATCCAGCAAACAAAAAGGACCTTCTATCCAAGAGAGGCCCCAATCCTTCCTGGGAAGAATTGGAAGGACTTGACCTATTCAGGGGTATTCCTGCTCTTAACAAAAGGAGTTTTGAACTTGAAACTACAGAAAAACCTCTAGGTGGGGTTTGAAGGACTGACCACCGGACAGAGCCCTTGTTGGAGTTGGGGTGATCTCTGGTAAGCTTATTAGCATGTGTGTAGGTTATTTTATTGCTTTTAATAGGTTCTCTCTGCAATGCCTTCACCTTAAAAATAAATGTGTTGGTTTAGAAAGAGCTGTGTGGTACTTATACTTGTGGGCAGTTACACTGTTTATAGCCTGTGAAGAGAAAGCAAAATATAGCTGCAGGTCTGCTGAGGCACTCTGACTCACTGGGGGATTCACCCTGTAGGCAGGGAACTGGAAAACCCCTGGTCAGGAGAGGGAGAGAGAGGTCTCTCCCAAGAGGTGACATCTGAGGAGCTGGGAACCTAAAGTGCCAAGGGGAAATACAGATGAAAGTTGTTCTGAACTGTGACAACTTCCATAATTCATTTCACAGCTGAGAAGAAAGTGTAAGCCAGATCTTTTCTCACACACTGCAGATCTTGTCTTTTGGTGTGTCTGGGGGTGGAACATTGGCATGAAGGTAAGTTAGGCAATCAATTATGAGAAGGTGCAATTCCATGCAACACACACATATAATTAATGTAGTCTTCTTCTCAGCCTCCTGTTACTTCACCTTGAAGTATGGTACTTTGCCTAAGCAAAGCTTAATTCTATTTTCCATTTCTTAGATGGATTTTCAGTTAACAAGTATAGCAAAAGCAAACCACGAAAAGGTTTATCTTGTATAGTTCTATGTTACACACTATTTTATTAGCGTTACAGCTAAAAAATCCAGCAGAACTACATTCACATTTCAGATATGTTCAGTATAATCCGCATGCATCTTGAGTGGCCCTCCCTCCTTGAACACACACTCACCTCCCTCCCAAGCTCATCTGGGGCTCTCTCTTATTTTTTATTGTTTTCATTTAAAATGTAGGTTAGAGGAAATGATATTTGTGCTAGAGAAATAAATTCTATCAAATTAATACAATATCACCATCAGTGACAGCTGCTGAATAGCTCCACTCACTTGAATAAGAGGGGCATGCACCCTTCCTGGCTTCTCCCCAGTCATTTGTGCTCTGACTCTTTCTGATGGGCTTCGGAGGATAAAAGGGAAAAACAACACGACAGAGAGAAATCTCAGCGAATCAGTTTTTGTCAGAAGTGATGCTGTGTTGGTGTAGATGAAGGGAAGGCAATTCATCACATACATTGGCTGTTTGATTACTCTTTCCCCTCCAGTTCAACCTCCCTTATTTCCACAGGGCCCAGCTGCCACAGAATTTTCATGACAGTCGGGAATGGCTAGAGGAGAGACTGATCTCATGTCTGACTTATTTCAGGACAAACTCTCTTGCTTCCATTTTGGTCTTGTCTTCACTGCAGTGGGGGGTGGGAAGGTGTGTCCTTAACTGTAGTTGGATAACTTGAGTTAACTGATGTTAAATAAAATCCTAGTGAAGACAAGGCAGCTTGTAATTGTCACATGAGTTAGCAGGTTAAGTTAAAGCCTATGGGGGAACTGTGCCCCTAACAACATCCCAAATCAAAGGACTCACTGGTATCTGGTAGTGAGTTTCAGCTGGCCTAAACAGTTCAAAGTGCCCCAATTCATTAATGTCATAAACTGTATTTGATGTGTCATGTAAGGGGTCATTGGAAAACTAATAACACACTGATCATTAATATTTTTGCATAGTGTAAATATGATAAACACCCAAGGGACCATACAAATATGCAGGAAACGTAGAACTAAAATGTGTTTACCAGACAAGTCTGGGGAGTGGGTAAACAGGTTTCTCCCAACCAAAGGACAGGTTGGGGCCTCCTGTCATCAGCGTAGATGAGCCAATCACATGTTGTAATGGGTTGTGCTCACCACCATGGCGCCTCCTGCTGGTTGCTCCGGGAATTAGCTCTGTCTGTCAGCAGGGCACCCTCCTCTTGTGGTGTCTCACACTCCATCATTGCTTCTCCACTGTCTCCGCTGTCCATGGGGACCCGCATCACTCAGGGACCATGGCATCCTCTTCAGGGCACAGCCCTCCGGCTATGCCCCAACTCTGTTGTCTACCCCCCTTCCAGGGAAACTGGCAGTCCTTTACCTGGCCTCTCGCCACAGTAGCAAACTGCAGCCCCTACTCCAGCCCCTCAGTTAGGGGCAAACTGCAGTCCTTTGACTAGCCACTTCCTTTGGCAGCCAATGGGGCAAAGGGGGGGGGGGCAGGCCTGCCCCCTACTCTGGGCCCCGACCCAGGGACCCTATAGCTGTCAGCCACTCACTGCCTCTTCTTCCCCTCTGCCGATACCTGCTTTCTCTGAGCCACTTTCCCATAGCCCCACCACCTACTCGGCCCCCGTATGAAGGCCTCAGTCTGGGAGCCATTGATTTGCCTTTTAGCAAAGACAAGTGAGGGAAGAAACCAGCATGGAATTTCTTTCACCAATAGACTCCATGTCTCCTTCCTCACAGCTTGGATGAACTTTACTTTGGGGGGGAACATTCAGAAAACTCCATTTCAAAGGTTCATTAGACTATGAAAAGGGGCAAAGAACCCCAAGATATGTTTCACCTAAGAAGACAAAGGAACTTTGGATTTTGTGGAAGATCCTGACCAGAGAGGTGTTCAGCCATTGTGCTGGAAGGTCGTGTGGTAAAAATCTTACCTTGAACCAAGACTGTAGTTTTGCTAAGTCTTAGCCTCTAGAAAGCGTTTTTCACTTTTATTTGCTTGTAACCTTTTTATAACTTTAGAACTTTATACTTGAACTCACTTAAAATCCTATCATCTTTTGCCAATAGGCTTGTTTTGCTTTTAATCTAAAGCAGTGATGCTCAGACCTCAGTGGTTCAGGAGCCAAATTAGCGATCAACATTACCCAAATGAGCCACAGTAGTGTGAAGTCATTGTTCTTCTTCGAGCGGTTGCTCATATCTATTCCAGTTAGGTGTGCGCGCGCACGCGTGCACGGAAGTCGGAAACTTTTTCCCTAGCAGCTACCCGTCGGGCTGGGTGGGGAGCCCCCTGGAGTGGCGCCAATATGGCGCTCTATATAGTACCCTGCCGGCCCGACCCCCCTCCAGTTCCTTCTTACCGCCCGTGACGGTTGTTGGAACAGTGGTCTCTTGCTAGCAAGTGCTCCACTACTCCCTAGCTATCAGTGTTAGTAGTTCTCTTTGTAATTAGTGTTAATAGTTTTCTTTGTTCAATAAGTAGTTGATTAGTGTAGTTAATCAGTTGAGGGGCTCTTCCTCGAGCCCTTTAGGGCATGCCGTCGCAAGGCTTCAAGCCCTGCAGATCTTGCAGCAAGCCCATGCCCACAGGTGACCCCCACGACTCCTGTCTCCGGTGTCTGGGTGAGTCCCACACGGCAGACAGGTGCAAACTTTGCAAGTCTTTCAAGCCTCGCACCAGGAAAGAGAGGGAAATCCGCCTAAGACAATTACTGATGGAAGCGGCACTACGTCCCTCTCAAGATGTGGGCTCCGGCGACTCGGTGCGCAGCGCGCCTCCATCAGCACCGGCTGCGGCACCGCGAAAGGACTCCCGCCCTTGTTTCATTTACTACATATGTAATTATTCTCACAGCAAAATGACTGACCAAGCATTATTATTTTATCAACTACAATTGGTTAATAACATAGTAAAAGCATCCTGACTGGTTAATAACTTAGATTGGTTAATAATTAAATCCACACAGTGATTTCATAGCATGTGCTGCAAAGAGCCGCAGGAGACACATTAAAGAGCCACTTGCAGTTTGGGAGCCCCAGTCTGAGTAGCATTGATCTAAACTAACCCAGTGCTGTGTTTGAAATGAAGTGGTTGTTAACTCCAGTTAAAGGGGTAAGTTATGCATTTTGTCTCTTTAGAGGAGCAAACGAACCTTATTATTCCTCTGAATGGTCCAGGAAAGGCCTGGACATTGCAGAACACACAGTTTTGGGGGGAAATTTGGGACTGGGAGGTCTTGGGCCCATCTTGCCGGGGTAAACAAGGCTTTTGGAGGCCAGAGTATGACTGTGTTATAACAAGCAGGCTTCTGGAGTCAGAGCTGGTCCAGGGCAGCTTATCACGCAGATGCTCAGTACATGCTTATATGCTGTCTGTGAGCATCCAGACAAGGGAACTATAGCAGCAGAGCATTTTAAGGCACTCAGGGTTATGGGGGAAATGGTGACACCTTCCTGGGTCAGTATTGCACCCCAGAACGTGGCAGGAAACTAGTCTGTAACTTGACCAGCTAACTCATGTGAAAACTACGAATTGCCTTGTCGTTACTAGGCTTGTACCTTGCATTAACTCAAGTTAGCTAGCTTGAGTTAAGAACACACCTCTTCTTGCAGCGGAGTCATGGCCTTCAACCATTTTTGACAGTTTTGCTCTCCTCTGTAGCAGGCAGTTCAGGGCCCCTACAGTAGGGGAGTGTATAGATTTTATTTGCTTCTTTTCTGAACTAAAGGAAGATAATAAAACAGAGGGAGAAAGAACGTGGAAGAGAGATTCACCGGCAGGTGTGATTGCTGCTATTTCCATGACTGCCAAATGAGTAAGTAATGGAGAAGCTTTTAAAAGGTGCTACCAGCTCCTAAACATAGGGTCATGTTCTTGGTTGTTGTTTTTTAATCCACCTATTTCTGCACCATACAAGGCTGCACACATCCTGGAAAAGCCAATTGAAGGGCTCTCAAAGTGTGAAACACTGGCACCTTTTTTTATTAATTGAACCTGGCTCAGGGCTATACCTCTCTCCTATTGGCTAATCTGAATCTTTTCAAACTCCTATGCTACTCAGGATTCAGCAGCATTGAAATGTTGCTGGAAAAGTTTGTGCTGAGTCTATATTCAAATCTGACCAAACTCGGTGGAATTTAACTCCTCTTCGATGCTAGCCTGTACATAAATTAATAATTCCATCTCCATGTGAAAAGTAGGTTATATATTTCATCTTTCTGAGTTGTGGCTTATGGCAAGAATATAAAAATACTTTGGCTCACTGGCCCACTCCCTTCAATACTGAACAAAGTTATTCACAATTGTACCAAGAGCAAGTTGGGAAAAAGCCTATCAAAATCACTATGCAAAGGTTGGCATAGGAGCAGCATAACGCTCTGCCACAAGGGAGATTTATCTAGGTATTTATACCACACACATCACCATGGTAACTGAATGCCTTACAAAATGTGGACGTTATATACAGAAGGAATTCTGCTATTCTCTCCCTCTACCCTTCCACCTGATGGTCAGATTTTTATAGATGCTTCTACAGAGGTGCTGGAACTAGGGGTGTAGCCACACCTCCTGGCTTGAAGTGGTTTCCATTATATGTGGGATTTAGTTTGGTTCAATGGCTCTCAGCACCCCCACTCTACAAATTGTTCCAGCCACCCTGTGCTTCTATTGTGAGAAAACCAGGTGACTGTAGTGAGTTGTGCAGATCACTCTGAAATCAGTGAGGTTTGCTCTCATTCTGCTCAGACTTTCCATTGACTTCACTGGGCATTGAATCAAACCCTTGCACCGAGTTCTACAATCATGGGCCAGATAATAATAAAGCCCTGTCTCTAACACTTGCAAGTGTGGCTGGCAATTTTCATAGGCACCTTAGCAATACCTAAGGCAGAGGAGCATAGCTGTTGTGGGAGGTCACAAATTCTAGCTCAGATGCTTGTCTCTCGCTTCCCTGGCTGGCAGTATGAAGAATAGGCTCATTCCCTATGATGGAGTTATGGAGAAGAGCAACTCCATTGATCTCTTTTGCCAGATGCATTGAGCAGTAATAGTGGGAAGAGTACGGAATCCTATCCAGCCCTCCTCCATTCAAGGTAATCATTGGTGTGACACAATGCTTGTAAGGGAGAGAAAGGAGGCAACAAGGGGGAGGGGTACTCAGAGCTTTGAGAGGAGCTTGGAGGATCCCCTCACACACATACAGGGGAAATTAATATTCACCTATGGACCTTTCTGCATGGTACAAATATTTCCTGCTTCTTTACAGAAAGCATTGCCTGGTGAAAGCACAAGAGTCTGAGGCAGGGGGGTGCTCTTGTCTGACACTGAGGGCAACAATACTTACCTCACAAGAGCGTTGTAAGGCCAGTTCATTAGTGTATGCACAATGCTTGGGAGATTGCATCAGATACACAGCTGTCACTGGGCTAGACTTCACTTGAACATTAATACATGCTAGGCTTAGATCCAACAGGGTTTACCCAAGATGAGGTGACACTGTTAAACATAACTAGTCCCTGTCTACACTGAATACAAAGTTGTGGTTTATAGGACTCTTGAAGGTTATGTTCTAATACAACCTAATTTTCTAGTGAAAACAGCCCATTGTGGCTTTTCAGAGGCAAATGTCTGAAAGTGCTACACCTATTCTTATGGCAATCTAATGCACTGACAGAAAGATTTGGGGTGAAGCCCCTAGCATGCTAGGGTAGCGGTAGTCAGGAGAATTGTGGAAGCAAGGTACTCATTCCTAAGGAGAAGGTAATACAGGGATAGAAAGTCTGGGAGAATTTAACCAAGGGGAAATTAGGTTACATTCACTGTATATTGTTGTTTATCTGAATTAGTTAGTATAATGGGTAGAATACGATGATATTATGACCATAGCACTTTTTTGGCGGTTGCTCCACACTTAAGTAGGCACAACGAAGGACCAAACATTGCTGCCTAGAGATCTGATATTTTATACACAGTATGATTTCTAATTGCTTGAATAATACTGCACAGTAAGAGTTATTTCTAACTGCCTGAGATATAATGACCTCTTGGAATATCATGTAGCTGATGATCTATTGGGAGCATTTTTGCATGAGCTGTATTCCCTAAAAGCTAAGCATTCAGAAAAATGAATCAGTAGAAAGTGGTAAAATAAGTTCCATCAGCTGAATGAGAAGACTCCTCAGAATTTATATATAGATCCTTTTTCTTAAACACCCACAGTCCCCATATTAACAACAGTGATTCAGAAAAACATCCAGCAGAGCCCTGAGGCAAATTATTGTGAGTAATCTTTGCACCATTCATTTAAAAAAAAGCATAGTTTAAAGGAATGGAATGAACATTACAAGACACTTTCTCAAGAAAGCTGTTTTGCAGTACACTATCTTTATTTGGACAGGAAGCTTCCTACTGTTGCTATTTTTAATACACCAGCTTAATTTGTTTTGCATCACAGCATTAGTAAAAACAGATTTTCCTTTAGAAAAAAAAATGGATCAATTCATCCAGAAACGACAAAACTTAAGGTTCAGAGGAACTGAGTGAGCCCGAAAAGTGTAATTAGGTCAAAATCAAATACCCATCGTCTGTGACAAAGTAGCTTGTACTTGAGCTAAGTCTTTTCACTTTACCAGCAAATCAGATGTTTGCCATCTAAATCTACAATCCCATTTTGCTTTCGAGTACATGTGGGCCACTCCCATTGACTTCAGCCAGCAGCAAGTGTTGAGGAGAGTCGAATTTAGCCCAGAGCATGCACATGTTGTCACTCGTCTTATCTTGCCTTACAGCCACAGCTTCTTTTCAACATTTCCCTTTGAGAGTCCATCCACACTAGGAAAAGGGGTTTAGTTTAGTTTTAACCACTTGTTAGCTAATAGATAGTAACTAATATGCAATAAAATCCTAGTACGGACAAGGCACGTTGTAGTTTTCACACGTGTTAGTCATGCCCAGGTAAACACTAAGGGACGTCTACACTGCATTTAAAAACCCTCAACAGTGAGTCGCAGAGCCTGGGTCTACAGACTCGGACTTGCAGGACTCATGCTATGGCGCTAAACCACCTGTGTAGACTATGACACCCTGGTACCCCAATATTCACCATTGTCATGTAATTAGGATATGTTTTGTACACAGTATGCTTTGTGAAGTATCATTCTAAAAGTCTTGATCTGCTAGACCAGGGGTGAGCAAACTACAGCCCAGGGGCCACATCCGGACCTTCAGATGTTTTAATCTGGCCCTTGAGCTCCCGTCAGGGAGCAGGGTCTGGGGCTTGCCCCGCTCCGCGCAGCTCCTGGAAGCAGCGGCATGTCCCAGCTCCGGCTCCTACGTGTAGGGGCAGCCAGGGGGCTCCGCACGCTGCCCCCAGCCCAAGCACCACCCCTGCAGCTCCCATTGGCCAGGAACCGCGAGTCTCGGGGTATGTCTACACAGCACAGGGGTTTTAAAACACAGTGTAGATGTACCTTAAGAGGGAAGACTGTACATAATACCAACAGCTGAGCTTGCACAGGGGTGAGGGTGAGAAAGGGGAAGTTGCAGAGAGACACTTCCCCAGCACCAATCCCCAGAGACGTTCCAAGCACACTCCACTGCAGCAGCCCCACCACTACTTGAAAAGATGCAGCATGTGCATCCTGGTGTGGCAGCCTTGCTAGTTATCTAGGGGCTAGACAAAGGGGCTGTGTAAGGACTTCTGTGTTCCCTTCTGTAAGACATCACATCGTTGAATTTTTCCCTTGCTCTTGTCAGTTGCTGTTGGGGCTCAGCAGTTATACTAGAGTAATTTAGTGCTAACAATCAGTGGAGGTCGCAGTTATTATTGAACAACTGGTCTGCTTAAATCTTGCGCTCTGTTCTCTCCTCCCAGAGACGTGAGCGGTGTCAACAACACTACGGGCTTTACAAAAACAATCTCAGCCACATCAACATTTTCAAACTCAGAAAGTTTAAAAGCGCATAGCCCTTTGAAATGTATTAACTTGCAGTTAGGGCTAAAGTATGGCTAGTCCTGCATGAGTGAGTGTGTGTGTGGGGGGGGGCCACAAAAAGTCCTTCAACGCCTTACACGTGTGTGCAAGGAGCAGCCACCGTCTCAGGCTTTGTACAGCCTATGTCAGCATAACTTATGGTGCTCAGGGATATGAAAAAACCTCTCCCCTGAGTGATGTAAGAACGACATATGCACTCGTGTGCACAGCACTATGTCGGCGGAAGAGTTTCTCCTGCGGACACAGCTGCTGCTGCTGGCAGAGGTGGTTTTATTATGCCAACAGGAGAGCTCTCTCCCAGCGGCACAGAGCGTCTTTACCAGACAAGCTGCAGCAGCGGAACTGTGTCAGTACGGCTGTGCCGCTGGAGCTCTGTACATGTAGACATGGCCTCAGTCTTTGTACTGCTGGTACTGGAGGTGGGTGCCTACTACTAACAAGGCTATACACATGGGTGGGGCCACACCAGGCTGTTTGGGAGGAACAGCCTTCCTTAGCCGATGATACCCATTGCTCATGGCCAAAACCTTTCCTCCTGCTTTACTAGAGAAAAGCAGCAGCACAATTGTAAGAAAGATGCCACGCAGCCAAGCAGACACTGTTACAAAAACAGAGGATGGGCTTTTCTAATGCTGTTGTACAACCGGTATTTCAGTTTTATACATCAGGTGCTGACGGTGTTAGGATTTTGCATGTAAATCAGGCATGTAAGTGTATAGAATGCCAAATTACAAAAAATAAATAAATAGCCCCAAAGTACTTTCCAGAGTACTAGGGCTACCAACTCTGACCAAGCAGTGTTATAGGACCTCTCTAAATGCCTCCTCTCAGACAATGGTGAAGGAAGTTTCTAAAACACCAGACAATGTACCCAGCATTAAGTGTGACCAATTGTTGGCTCATGAACATGGTGGGAACTGAATGGACTACATGGAGCAAGAACTTTCCTAGATGGAAACTGACAGTAACTCTCTTGCGCTTCATAGAAACAACAGGTCTGATATTTTTCCCCTCGAGCATTAGTGAGGAGAATAAAAGGGTGTCTAGGAGAGTGGATGTAGCTAGTCAAAATTAAAAATCAGGTAAGGAGTCACAATACTTCTTTTTGGATGACAAATTGCAGGCTGTGGGATGAGAGAGGAGGTCAGCCCTTGCTGAACATTAATATAAAGGGAGAAATCCTGGTGAAGTCAATGACAAAACTCCCATTGACTTTAATGGAGCCCAGATGTCACCTAAAGACTTTGAAGACATTTGAAGCAGTTGCTTGTACTGGGACTGACACGTTACTTTCATAACCTGTGGCCATATATATAGTTGTTGCAACCACTGTTATATATTTGCAGCAAATATTATACAAAGGTTGTCGTGTAAGGTGTCTATGGAAAGGTTATGATTTGCTGATTATGATTATGCTATCTGTATGTGTGTATCGTTTTTGTAGTTGAAGTTATGAATATTGGCTATGTACTTGTATCTTAATATGTTTTGATTCTAAGTAGCCTTAGCGAAGCATTTGGTCAGCTTCTTGAGAAGGGACAATTCTCAGCAAGTGCCCAATCAAGAAACACTTAATGGACAATGGACTTTGGGAGACGCCAATCCACCTCTGAACTTTCCTGGGAACATTCAAACTTAACATGTAAACAATGGCGTCGGCCTGTAAAGAACTGAGTCATGCATGGACATGTGACTTGCCCATGTGACTCCAAACTCCATCTTGCTGTAATTTTCCACAGTAAGAACAAAGAGGTGTTCTAACACCTGGAATAGGCTATAAAAGGCAGCTGCCTCATCTCCATCTTGCCTTCAATCCTGCTTCTTGCCTCTGGAGGAATTGTGCTACAAACTGAAGCTCTGAACAAAGGACTGAATGACCCATCCCATCTGTGGATGTACTCCAGAGACTTGATTTGAACCTGCAGTTTATTCCACCACTGCTACAAGCCTGAACCAAGAACTTTGCCATTACTGTATATAATTGATTCAATTTAACCAATTCTAGCTCTCATCTATATTTCTTTCTTGTTATGAATAAACCTTTAGATTTTAGAATCAGATTCTAAAGGATTGACAACAGCGTGATTTGTGGGTAAGATCTAACTTGTATATTGACCTGGGTCTGGGGCTTGATCTTTTGGGATCTGGAGAACCTTTTTCTTTTACTGGGGTATTGGTTTTCATAACCATTTGTCCCCATAATGAGTGGCACTGGTGGTAATACTGGTGGTAATACTATGGCTATATTTTCTGAAGCATCCAGTTCCTGCCCTGTCAGTTACATTTTACCATGACTCCCATAATTTATCCTGCCCAGGATGCACTCATACATCTGCAGCATTATTTGAGTTTGCTTTCCCACTAACTTTACATTTTTATAAAATGCTGCATAGGTGCTGAACAAAGATGCTTGAGCAGTGTTCACCTTGAATAAAAGATCCAAAGTAATTGGAGTCTATAAACATTGAGTGATATTTCCAAAGATCCCCTTTAATAAAGTCAGACATTCACTTATGGTTTCAAAATTATTTACATGTAATTTTGTCTTCTCGTCTATCCACAGCTTCAATCACTGAGCATTATAGCCTGCTGTTTCTTTCTGAAGTGAAGGACAAGAATTTACTGTTCACTAAGTACACTTTTTTTAAGCATCCATGATTCTGCAGTTCCACAACCAACTTTTTGTTTCAAAACTGGCAAAAGCACAAGACTGAAGAATGTACAAGCCAACAATTTTGTTATAAAACATCAAACAATAGCATGTGAGAGTTCTCAGATGAAACACACCACCACCTTATACCTGGTCAACATTATTTAAAATGGAACAGAATGAAAAGTTTAAAAAAATCCAAACATTTTCACTTCTGAGTCAAGGTCAAAGCAGAAGAAATTTCACCTCCAATGGTAATAAGCAACTGAACACAGGAGTTTAGAGTGGAAGTGCCATCTCAACCATCACTTTGGCATCTCTATCTTTTGACACTGCACTACTGGATGTAATTAACTAGGAGAGAGACTTAACTAGGTTTTTTGTATGTCTTCCAAATAATCAGCTTTAATCATCACTCTTTCAAGTCTCCATTCTTACCTTTACTAAGTGTTAAGAAGCGTTGATCTTTAGTTATAGCTCCTTTTCAACGGCTGTGAAGCTTTAGGAGGTGGTAGGGGATTTGTCATCCATGGAATCACCATGCAGTAAGGTGTTAATGTTTTTCTGTTTGCAGTAAAGCAAATTTTCATTACTTCAGCGAGGTTTAAACACTTGCTTAATGGAGGCAGCATGGTCTAAAAGAATGAGCACAGGGCTGGAGGTCAGGAACCCAGCCTAATTTTCCTCTATGCAATAGCATCCCCTGGTAAGCCATCTGTCTGAAGAAGGTGCTGAAAATCAATATGGTGTCCTGACCTATTGGGTTCCTTGTAGACAGATGGATCCACATCACAATTGGTGCAAAAAAGGCTCCACTGTAGAGAGGCTTATGTAGCAGCCACAGATGAGTTACGTACATCTTGCCTCTTCCTGATCTGGAATTCTCAGTGGAGCATTTGTAAAGTCTGGAGCGCGTGGAGGCAGAATGGAAGCTAGGAAAATGCCCTCTAAAGCAACTACTTCCCTTTAATTGACAAACAGATGGATGAACTGCCAAAGAACCCTAAGAGAATGTCATAAGTTCACTGGTCCTGAAAGGCATGTGGGGGTGAACAGAAAGGTAACTGTAAGTATGAAAATAGCTAACCATATTAATGTGAGCTATGGAGAAACTGACAGTGTCTATCTGGGAGGGAAATCTCCTGAAGAGCTTTTTATTTTTTCATACAAATATACTGAAAGGTTGCTTTGTCCAGATTCCAGGGAGCACATCAGTACAACATTGTCACAGGATAACGTCTCCTGCTGCTACATAAATACCATAATAAATATATATAATTTAATGTACTTAAATACTTAAACCTTTACAAACAGCTTACAAAAACTCAAAGAATGTCCTTGAAATTAAGAACTTTCAAGCATTTCATCTCTGAAGAAGGTTTTACTGAAATGTCCAGGCTCAAGTAGAGGAGACTTTTCTAGTCGGATACATAGTAAATCACCCACCTACCTTTTAGATTTGCACATTGGGTATCAGGGTGGCAGCCTGGAATCCTGTACTGCAGGGGTGTTAGACAGGGGAAACAGTCCATATGGTGGGAGAGGAGCAGAACAGTACAGTAAATGAAAATTACTACAGTGGGTGTAAAACTATAGGACAGTAGAACCTCAGTTACAAACACCAGAGTTATGAATGGACCAGTCAACCACACACTTCATTTAGAACTGGTCTGGAAGTACACGGTCAGGCAGCAGCAAAAACAAACAAAAGCAAATAGAGTACAGTACTGTGTTAAACGCAAACTACTAAAAAACAAACAAAGGGAAAGCAGCATTTTGATTCTGCATAGTAAAGTTTCAAAGCTGTATGAAGTAAATTTTAAGTTGTAAACTTTTGAAAGAGCCACCATAATGTTTTGTTCAGAGTTACGAACTTTTCAGAGTTACAAACAACCTCCATTCCCGAAGTGTTCATAACTCTGAAGTTCTACTGTAGCATGATGATGAATCAAGTCCATTATCTCCATGCTTGTTAACTATCTAAATGTATTTGAATGGTGTTATGTGCCCCCTTCGGCATACTCATAACATTCTTGTTTCTTTCTGGACTCCATCCAGTTTGTACCTTTGTAGCTAGTACAGAAGTGTCCAAAATTAAATTCATTGTTCCCAGATGTGGTCTCCATCTTTCTGGGTTAGTCCATGCTTTCACTTTATGTGTCAGTGACTTTATATGTCTACACATAGAGCCCCTTCCTTCCTCTCTCCCCCCCCCCCCCCCCCCGCCTCCAAGTCAGATTTACCTTTTTAGATGGAATGTGACTGATAAGCTATGTCTATAGTAATTTACTGGCCACTGTCACCACTGTCAGCTATTTATGCACCTAAAGATGCAGATAGGTGCCTAATGGGATTTACAAAAGCAAGTAGCTGGGAATTAGGCCCCTAAGCTATCACACCTAGCTGGCATGAGCTATTCTTTATGGGCCTGATCGAACTTCCCTTGACTTCATTAAGCAGGATCAGGCCTTATAAACCTGTGGTGCTTCCTAATCATGCTTCCATTATCCCACAGCCAGAAGGGACCATTATGATCATCTCACCTCCTGTACAACACAGGCCACAGAACTTCCCCAGTCTACGTCCTAGAGCGTATCTTTCAGAAAAAACATCCAATCTTGATTTAAAACTTCTCAGTGATGGACAATCCACCAGGATCCTCGGTAAGTTGTTGCAGTGGTTAATTACCCTCACTGTTAAAAATGTACACCTTATTTCCAAGTCTGAATTTTTCTACCTACAACTTCCAGCCACTGGTCCCATTTTTTAGGGGACTGTTATTTATTTTGTCTGTTTTTCCTATTTTTTCCTAGTGTATTTATTGATATTTCCTTTAATATCCTCTATTTCCACAACATTCTGCCCTCTCCAGGATAATTTCTTTTAATGGTTTGGCTTGCTTTTCTTTCACCCAGTATCTGTCTCTCTTCTATGATTTTCCTTAGTTGTTTGAGGATGGGGGGGAAAGGGGAGTTGTTTTTCAGTGTTCCATGTACAAGCATAACAATGCTAGAAATGTATTTCTACTGTCCTCTCTTTACTTCCTCTTCACCATCTGTCTCTTTCCCCTTCATGTTCATTTTTTCCTGATTTCCTGCCTCCTTCCCTGGTTTGGTTCTCTTCCAAAAAAAAAACCAACAAAAAACTATCGTTTTGCAGCCACCTTGCCCCGTATCCCCCTATTTCCTGCATGTCTCCAATGCATATTTTGAATGCCTCTTCTTGCCAATAGCACTGTTATTCACTGTCTGGAATTAGCTTTTCCCATAGCTGATTTCTCTCATTGCCCTCATGTTTTCTCCCCCTTTCAGAAGCTTCTATTAAATTCAAATTAAGAGGCTTGTATATGAAGTGTTTTCCTCACAAACACCCAAAGTATATACATGATAGCAGTTTTACTGGCAGTAGATTATCTATAATTAATCTATTTAGATTATTTATAATTTGACAGTTATAATTTGACAGTTATAAAAGTTATAAAGTTATAAAAGTTTATTTGTTATAAACTTCGTCAAGTTGTTTTTTTTGTACAGAGAGATTCACCCTTAACCTATCCCAAGTGATTATTTACACACCTATAGATTCCTAAGCAGTCCGTGTAAAGATAGCCAAGTGTTATTCAAATGAATTGTTAACTGCAAACTTACGCATCTGTCATATCTCTGCAACAAGTAACTCCATAACGATCCATTGAATAATCTTCTTCCAGAGGAATGTTTAGCATTCTTGATCCCGTAAAGTATTTCTGGAAAATAAAGACTTATTTCTAGACCTGATCACAAAATTTTGGAGAACATTCCTGTTTATTTCTGCAGCAATTAAAGAAGAGGCAAAAAGACCAGCTCAAAAAATGATTGTCAGTTACTCTGTGTTGGAGCTATATGATAGTTCATGTTTATGAGTTATATGAAAGAGTTTTGTTTCGAGTAGGAGAGGATTACAAGAAAGTTGATTCACGTATCAGTCTTGTTTCTGACAGACAGGAAGTTGAACTATTAAATGAGACCTTTTAAACCCTAGAGCATCAAATACTATCAGCATGGCCTAAATGGAAACACTTGTTTTGCATATGTTCACTACATAACTAGGGGGGACCCACACTCCTGTCAGGAGCAACAATTTTCTCAAACTTCGTGGCTAGCCCATTTAAAAAACACACAGAAAATGTATTATTTCAGAAAACAGATATAAGGTGGCTGTCATCATGCCATGGGCAGGACTGCCCCTGATCTCACATAACTAAGCCCAGGTTAGGTCCCCTTTCTACCCAAGGGAACTTGGGAAGGGAGAAGGAGAACCTATATTTAAACATTTATATACAAATACCTAGAAAGAGAAGCATCTGGGACATATTAGGAGTATAGTTCATACAGGATGTGTTGGATGTCATTTACATAAGTTTGTTGTATGCTGTTAATACAACAGAGGTGTAAAATGCTATTTGATTAACTTACATTCTTTTAAGATTTCTAAAGTGTATGTACTTCCATGAGTATGGCAATCAACCCCTCAGCCTGAAGGAATGGGTGAATCAAAAGCAAAATTAAATGACTCCCTGCTAAAAGGATTAAAGTGTACAGTAGCCAAGCAACAAATTGAAGAAAGATTAATACAACTTACACAGTACACAATATAAGGCTACTTTTAAACTGCCTCTTCTGATGTTTACACAGCCTAGCCTAAAGTTCAAAAGTAAACTTGAGTAACATCTACCAGTACTTTAACAGGAGCCAAATATCAAGTTTTTAATAATCCAAATCCTGAAGTACTAAGGGAAAAAAAACTTCCTTTGATTTCACTGGTAGTAGGGTTATCAGGATTTACCTTTACAGTTGCAGCTGCCTAGTCATCAATGACCTGTATAGAGGTAGTTTATCTATCTCAACTTAGAACAAAGCTGGATCTATGGCAGTTTTCTTCTTCCTTCACAGGTCCCTTGTTTACCCATTCCTGATCCAGTGACAGGTTGCTATGTAGTGCATGCTTACTGCTATCACTCTCCTTTCTCCCAGGGTCAGGTACAATATATATTATCACTTTTTGATTAGAAGTATTTTATTATTCCTGATCATTTGAGGAAATATCTTTCTCACACTTCCTTACTTTCAGACTTTGGATAGAAAATGTCTCTCTCTCAAGCTGTCTATCTAAGGTACTTATGTGGCTCCCTCCAATCACCATAGTACCTCACAATCTTTAATGTATTTATCATCACAAAACCCCAGTTAGGTAGGGAAGTGCTGTTCTCCATTTCCCAGATGGAAACTGAGGCCACAGAGAGACTAAGCGATTTGCCCTAGGTCACACAGGAAGTCTGTGGCAGAGCAGAGAATTGAATGTGGATCTCCCAAGTCCTCAGCTAGGATTTTAACCAATGGACCAGCCTTCTTCTCATTACTGCACAGTCTCTAGGTTTAAACTGTGCTTGGTGCGTCCCAAATTCCACCTCTAGTTTATGGTTACTTATTCAGTGTTTGGTGGGAGTCTGCTTTAGGGTGATCTGAACACAAAAGTTGCACTAGTTAAGCAGTAAACCCCTACAAGTATACACAGTTATACTAGTATAAAGGTGCTTTACACAAGTATAGCTATTCCTAAATGGGAAGAGGGGAATACGTTTTATTAGTATTAGGCACTTTTATAGTGGTATAAATGCATTCACACTAGGGGTTGTGTCAGTATAATGTTTCAGTATAAAAATCACACCCCAACTGGCATAGTTATAATAATACATAACCTGTCTGTATACTAGGCCTTACTTTTCCATATTTCACGATGAGGAGATAGTCTATTCATGTAATATAGTTCTGTGCAGGGATCTCAAACAGTTTAGCTTGTTGCTGTTCATCGTTATTCTTCCAAAGTGTCTCATGTATTGGTGCTGTAAGTGCTGGTCTAGGATCCTGAGCATTTTTCAGTTATGAGTGGGGCTATTTACTTCACAGGTCATGATGCTGGAGTTGCTGAGCTCAGGGAGCAATGCTAGATGTGAGACGATCATGCTTTCATTCGCATTTAATTTTTGATCATTTAATGTTTTGCAGGAGAAGGATCATTTGCTATATTGGTTGAAATGGCACCAGAAGATTAATACGCTTTTCTGTATGTGGATGAGCAGGGGGGAATCAGCACTGTACTGCTCTGCAGCCATTGTTGCTGAAGCTCCTGTGCATATGGAATATTAGCTTTCAGAATTACTATGTAGGGTTGGTCACTATCACTATAACCACTTGATAAAGCCGGGCCTCAGACTTCACTCCCTCATAGTATAATCGGTTGGATTATACTATCAAATAGCTTTAGTAGTAGTTTTATTGGAGAGTTATATCTAGCTAGTGGTTTCTTTAAAGTACAGAAAGACCACAAAGCTTTTACTTGTAACACACTATTTTCCAGCAACTGGGAATTTTATAGCACTTCCTGCTAGAGGAACCAATCTTGTTCCTTAGTCAGCCAGAGGGGATGCCATTGAGCAATGAGAGGTAGTAGTACTACCTTCTTTTCAGGCAGTAGCGTAGCCAAGTGGGGGAGCAGAGGGAGCAGCAGCTCCCCCACTGAGCAGAAGCGGCGCCTTTTTTGTGCTCCGACGCCTTTTGCTCCTACGCTGCAGCCAGAGCGGAGCTTTTTTTTTTGCTCCCGACGCCTTTTGCTCCTATGCTGCAGCCAGAGCGGAGCATTTTTTTTTGCTCCCGGCGCCTTTTTTTGCTCCCAACGCTTTTTGCTCCCATCGCCTTTTTTTAGCTCTGCTCCCCCTGTGCTCTAAACCTGGCTGGCTACGCCACTGCTTTCAGGAACTGTGCCTTCTGTCTCTCCCATCCTCTCAGATTCTGCCTGCCTTGAAAACAAGAATCTGGGACTGGCAATTGAACCAAGGGCTCCTGTGTCACACTAAAGACCACTAGAGTATTCCTCTACAGCACAGTGTTTTCTTGAGTGACATCAGTACTCATCTATTCAATAATCCACTCAATAAAGTTAGTGTCTTCCTTGCTTGTTTTGGCATTAGTGTTGATTACACTGTATAACTGTTTAATTGAATGGTTTCATATTAGTTTTTTCATTCAAGATGGAATGCCTCTCAGATATTTTCTAATGTCTATAATTATGGACTAAGTGGACTTGTTGAGTTCATGGCGAAGGCACATTTGCTAAATAATTTTATCAAAGGACTAATAATGGGGTTTCAATTGGATTCAGTCTTCAATGTGCCAATGGTTTATTAAGGAAGTGTGAGAGTGAGTGTACAGTTATTTTGTACATGAGGGTGTTACTAGATGTAATGGGATGAAATTAAGAGAAAAGTTTATGTTGAATAATAGAGGAAAGATTGAATGTGGGTATTCAGAGCACCTCTTATACATGCAGACTATTCCTAGTTTTTAACAAATATTAATAATTTACTACACTCTCCCCCCCCACCCCCGGGGGGGGAAAGAGCAGTGTATTTTAATAATGTTAGTAAATGTGCCCTGATTACCATTATTAAAAGAGTCACATCTGGCAATTTTACTAATTTTGGACAGTGTGGGGAGCCATAATGAAGAAAGGTAGGGCAGTTACTATATAAGTAACAAGCACAATGTATTTGAGTTTTCGTTTCACTTCTGCTTTGTGATGTTTGCAGTCCAGTCACTCTCTAGTTACAGCCTTTGAACTGTTCCCAAGGGTTGCTGATGCTTGATCTAAGGCCTGATTAAGAAATATGAACTGCAGCTGCCACATTTAATTACCTGAAAGACATTTAAATACAGACTCTGGACTGATCTACACAAGAGTATTGTACAGATTTAATTAGATCTGTTTTGAAAGTAATTTAATTACATTGGTACAATTTTCTTATGTAGACAAGGCCAGAGTTGGTTGGGTGGTTGGTTGGTATGTTTGGGGTTTTTTTGTTATTGGTCTCCCTCTTTGAACCTAACCACCACCAGCAAGCCTTGGGGAACTTTGTAGCTCTAGCCCTGGAGCCCTGCATGAAGTTACTAGATGTGCAGTAGATAACTTTTATTCCAAGAAAAGAACTGCCATGTGATGTCCATGTTTTGGGTTAAATTACCTCCACATCCATAATACTTGCACCCAATTTAACTTTGATTGATTGGTCGACGTTGTCTCATGCCTGTAACTTTAAAACTAGTAAGGTTTTTTTTATACTCAACTAGGATTGTATTCTTCTTTCATGGCTACAGATCTGACAAGTTTGAAGTTTTATACTTCAGAGGTGAAGCCCTAGCTATAATGAAGTCAATAACAAAACCTTTATTGACTTCGGTGGGGCCAGAATGGCACCCTAGAGGTTTGAGTGGAATGCAAAAATAAGTTTTTAAATGAAGCTCTATTGACCAGCCACTGGATAGTGACTAAATAGGATCATGCAGTTTCCTTGCTCATTAGCTACAAAAAACGAACGGCAAACTGAATTCTTTATGGCTCACGCATCACCAGTAACCTTGACCCAACGGAGGCGTATTACAGGTGTAGTTAAAGTACAGTTTATCTTTATCTGTAGACAAAGTAAAGATTCTGCGTTTGAAATGTAATAATTCTGTTGATGAGCAACTCAAAAAAGAATCCATCTCAATCTCCAACATCTGTATTAGCTCTGCAGGGGCAACAGGAGTAAAACTAAAACAATTTATAGCATGTCAAAGTTAGCAGATATGACTGAACTTACTCACAGAGGAGATCTGTGAAACAAGGCACTATGTTTTTAAAACAATAACAGCACTCTAACACTTGCTCCACTGAAAATCCTCCCCCTCTCCCCCATCACACATTTGAAACTCAAAAATGGCCAAATGACTTAGCCCAAAAGTTAATTTGTTTGGTAAATTTGAGCTCAGGCAAATGGTCACTTTTCAACCAAAGAGAAAAATGTAATAGAGTCAATAGTGATTGAAAACAGGGGGTTCAAATGGAAACAACTGCTTAATCTTATCTCTAGGGTATTTGTTGCCACAAATGCGATCATGCACATTCAGAAAAGAAAGGAAACCCAGTACTGAGTTAGGCTATGTCTACATTATGGACCTTACAGCGGCACAGCTGTACTGCTGCAGCTGCACCATTGTAAGGTCTCCTGTGTAGCCACTCTATGTCGGTGGGAGAGAGATCTTCCACCGGCATAATTAAACCACCCCCAACAAGCAGCGGTAGCTACGTCGGTGGGAGACGCTATCCCGCTGACATAGCGCTGTGCACACCAGTGCTTTTGTTAGTGAAACTTATGTCGGTTGGAGGTGTTTTTTCACACCCCTGACCGACAAAAGTTTTGCTGACAAAAGTGCTCGTGTAGACAAAACCTTAGTTTCTTTAACTATGACACATTAAAATGCTTATAATAAGATTACCCCAGTTAGAACTGCTTTTAGAGTGTAAATGCCCTAAGGTGATGAACCAAAGTGGTTACCCTAATATGGAGGTTCCTGAGGAAAAAATGGGAAGTTCCAAATATATCAGCAGCTGTTAAAGAAGAAGTTTAACCAAAATGTGGCCTTCCTCAGGGCTAAATCCTAATACATATGATGGGCTTGCAATCTATCGAAGTAAATTTTGCATGGATTTAGCGTGAAAATATTTTTTGCATTCATTCTTGCTATTACTGAGTCTTATCATAATGCATAGTTACATTAACTATTTCATTTTATGTTCTTTGAGTCTTGTATCAAAGAAGAGACTCTCAGCAAGTCTATTTTAATTATACTGCCAGTTTATACACTACTACTACATAACCTACCCAGCCCAGTAGCTTATAAAAATAGCATTACTCTATGTGATGGGTTGGATCACAGAAACCCCCTTGGGGCTGCCAACTGGTGATGTGCCAAGACTACTTCTGCCCCTGCTTTCCTGCCCTGGCGGCTTGGGACTTCCGTGCCCTTCATGGTTTGAGCCAGACCCACTATCCTGCTGCAAACCCAGACCCAGGTCTGAACCACATCCCTTAACAGCTGTAGGCTTAATTGAAAGCAGCTTAAGAAGTGTTCCTGTCTTTAACACTCAGATGCCCAACTCCCAATGGAGTCCGAACCCCAAATAAATCCGTTTTACCCTGTATAAAGCTTATACAGGGTAAACTCACAAATTGTTCTCCCTCTATAACACTGATAGAGAGATATGCACAGCTGTTCCCCCCCCCCCAGGTATTAATACATATTCTGGGTTAATTAATAAGTAAAAAGTGATTTTATTAAATACAGAAAGTAGGATTTAAGTGGTTCCAAGTAGTAACAGACAGAACAAAGTGAATTACCAAGTAAAATAAAATAAAACATACAAGTCTAAGCCTAGTACAGTAATAAAACTGAATACAGATAAAATCTCACCCTCAGAGATGTTCAATACATTTCTTTCACAGACTGGATGCCTTCCTAGTCTTGGCATAATTCTTTTCCCTGGTACAGCCCTTGTTCCAGCTCAGGTGGTAGCTAGGGGATTTCTCATGATTGCCGCCCCCTTTGTTCTGTTCCACCCCCTTATATAGCTTTGGCACAAGGCATGAATCTTTTGTCTCTCTGGCTCCCTCCCCCGCTTCTAAATGGAAAAGCACCAGGTTTAAGATGGATTTCAGTACCAGGCTACATAGTCACATGTCCTGTGAGACCCCAGGCCTTCATTCCTCCCAGCCTGACTCACAGGAAGGCCTGCAAGCAAACAGAGCCATCCACAGTCAATTGTCCTGGTTAATGGGAGCCATCAAGATTCCAAACCACCATTAATGGCCCACACTTTGCATAATTACAATAGGCCCTCAGAATTATATTTCATATTTCTAGTTTCAGATACAGTAACTTCTCACTTAACATCATCCCGGTTAACGTTGTTTCGTTGCTGATCAAGTAGAGATAGTGCTCATTTAAAGTTGCGCAATGCTCCCTTATAACGTTGTTTGGCATCTGCCTGCTTTGTCCACTGCTTGCAGGAAGAGCAGCCTGTTGGAGCTAGCTGGTGGGGGCTTGGAACCAGGGTGGGCCGGCAGACCCCCTATCAGCTATATATATATATATATATAGTCTTTTGTCTGGTGAAAAAAAATGTCCCTGGACCTTAAACTCCCTCCCCCTCCTTCCCATTGACATTAATTCTTATGGGGAAAGTGGATTCACTTAACATCATTTCGCTTAAAGTAGCATTTTTCAGGAACATAACTACAATGTTAAGCAAGGAATTACTGTAGTGGGGGTGCTGAAAGCCAGCCTGCCTTACCCGTCTGCACCTGTCCCCAGCTGGGGCCTGGAGCAGTGCCATATCTCTGGGAGGAGGGGGACCCAGACAGGGCCAAGGGGGCAAATTCTGGAGGCGGGCACAGGGCCAGGAGGACTTCCCCGGCTGCAGGGCCAGAGCCCAGAACCCCGGGAGTGGGGGGCCTGCAGAGAGCAGGGCCAGCGCACCAAGAGCAGAGCCCAGGGCAAGGGGCCCCAGGCACAGGGCCAGTGGTCAGGAAGCGGGGCTCCAGCGTGGAGCCAGAGGCCAGGGGCCGAGACCCAAGCCCAAAAACTCGGGGTGCTGCAGCAACCCCCGTGCCCCTAGTTCCCACACTTATGGAGGTATCCGAGGTTACAGGGCAGATGATGACAGCCCCTCGCTCATCTGAACTGCACCCCAGAATATGACAGATGCTCACTGAGATCTCCTTAGGAAGTGCATAATTCATAATAAACCTGAATATTATCTCTCTTCACCAGTGACGCTTAAGGGAGGAAAAAAGAGCCTAAAAGCGTGACTATTAAAGATAGAGTCTAACAGTAAACAAGGAAGCTGAGCACATATCTATGCAGAGCATTGTTTATTTTTCTCTGCAATGGTATGTAAACTTAATGTTTCTGTGTAACTGTACGTAAACTGTTACAATGTATGAACTATAGTTTAGTATTTCAGGGACAGCTGTTATGTTATAGGTTTAAGAATGTCTTCTGTTATTGCACCGGTTTATCCAACGATAGATTTGACTGGCTAATTTGAAATTTGCAAGTCTCCCTGGAGCACACAATTTGATTAATTGATTTTTGCTGTGTGAACATTTTTGTAGCTACGTGTGGAGTAGTAGCAATACATACCTTAAGATTGCTTAATACTACCCATTTTAACCCCTTTTTTCAATTGTGCATGACTTTGGCAAACGAATAATTTGGGTTGAAGTTCCCAGACCTGAAGATGAGCACTGTGTAGCTCAAAAGCTTGTCTCTCTCATCAACAGAAGTTGGTCCACTAAAAGATATTACCTCGCCTACCTTGTCTCTCTAATATCCTGGGACAGACACTGCTACAACTACACTGCATAGCGCTTTAATTCTGGCCTTTCCAAATGTATGACTGCCTGACTTTGCAACCTTAATGTTCTTTTAACAGTGTTTTTGTATATAACATTAGAGGTGTTTAAATCCTCAGACATAAGAATACACAGCTCTTACAGTGCTTTATTTGCACAGCTTGATTTTTATCTCCACTCCCAGTCAAACAGGCAGAACATTTGGATGAGGTCCCTCCACCAAGAGAAAGGACAGAATGCGGGAATCAGAAGAGTCTGACAATTGGAGAGAAAAGGGGAAAACTGAAGCGGGAACATGGGAGCCTCCCTTGACCCGCCCCCACCTCCCTGCTAAGAGGAGAGGGGAACAATCAGGAGGGAACAGAGGAGGGAGGAAGAAGAGACAGGCAGTGAGGGAAAGCTAGTGAGAAGCTGGGTTAAGGGTGTGAGTAGAGCTGTGTGTGTCACAAAGGCAGAAAGCAAAGAGGTGAGAGCAACAACAACAAAAAAAGAGAAAGAAAAAAAATCAACAGAACCAGGGGAAGAGAGACAAACAGATTGTGAAATCCCCCTGGAAAGATAAGTGCCAACCTGGATATTATCTCACTGTACTGAGGGAAAAGGTTTGATTTATAGTCCAAGCCTCATTGAAATATAATGGTTAAAACAATCTTCAATGAATAACTTGTGTTTCCAGGATAGTAACTAGTTCTGCTGACAGGTAAAAAGGCTCAGAAGCTGACACTATTAGTGCCAAAGAACTCATGACGTGGCTGCCAAATCCCAACACCACTGCTGTCATATGTATTTATAAAGGCACCCATCACCATACTACCTAGGTACACAATAGGGACCTACAGTTCATACCTGTCTCCACGATGTTCACTATTAATTGCTAAGAAATGTAGAACTTCTTTAGGTAGCCGCTGCACTCATTATAGCACATAAAATATAGCATAGGAAGACTTTTAGACACCACATTTAGATGTCACCTCTGCTAAGTGGTTGTAACTGAAGAATCAGGATTTGTCAGGTTACCACAGAGTGGTGTATGAAATGATTATTTGTACTTCAGTCACACCTTCCATGTGCTAGATGTTGCCCAAACATATGACGACACAGTTTTCTACTATAATTGAAATAGGAAATAATACTAATAAACAGGAAATAACTATTAGAAAGTTACTTTTAAAAGGTTAGCTGCTTTGTGGTAACTTGACAACTTTTTACTTAAGAGTTTCTAAAGTGTGTGTCAGCACTTTCAATTTCTGAACATCGGTTTATAATGGGAGAACTAGAACTGCTCTAAGATTTTCTAAAAGCACTTTCAAATTCTCACTCCTTACTCATAGGTGATTGGCGTCCAGACCGTTCTTTCCACTGGAAACCAAGGACTGCTAAGGAATCTGCAAAGGCAAGCCTTGGAAAATGCAAACTTATTTTAAAATTTTAAATCCAAAAAGGAAAACCAAAAAATTGCAGTCCTGACAGGGACTAACATTTCCACATTTCCTTCAAAAAAGGGAATTAAGGTATCCAGCAAAGGAAAAAAATGTTTACTTTTTTGCTTCTTTGTGTAGGGCCTGATGTTATTTACTGTTTTGTTTGTTTTTAAATTTTTGGAAATGCCAGCTCCTCCCTTCATTTTGTTGGAAAACCCAGAGAAGCAGACTGGGAGCTTTCCTTCCAGAGAGAGGGGTATTCTAACAGCCCTTCTCTCTCAATTATTTGATAGTTAATCTGTAAGAGGCAAGAATCACTATCTGAAAGACAGCTAATGGAAGATTTATTAGGTGAACAGTACAAAATGTGTAACAAAAAACAGATCCCAAGGAACTCCTGCAAATTAGGACTGAAGAAAGGTGAATGTCTGGAACTCATAACCACTTCTTTATAGCTGTGGTTATTAATTTACATGAGGAGAAATATACATTGTTACCTCATACAAGCTCTGCCACTCATCTAGTCAATTTTAAGGTGTAAGCTGTCCCTCTTTTCAGGGCCAGTGCAAGGAAGTTTCACGCCCTAGGCAAAACTTCCTTGTACTGGCCCTGTGTCGCCCCACCCCCCAGCCAGCTCCCCCGCCCCCAGGAGTTCTGCTCCCCCCCCCCACCTGCAGGAGTTAACCGCCCCACAAGCCCGCGGGCCCCGAGAGCTGAGTGTGGAGCCGGGAGGCAGGGGGGCGGCTCGCCGGCAGCCTCCCGGCTCCATGATCAGCCGCTGAGCGGGGAGGCAGCGGGCAGCCGCAGCGAGCCGCCCCTGGTCTCCCCGCTCAGCAGCTGAGCGGGGAGGCAGGGGGCATTCGCGGTGAGCCGCCCCTTGCTTCCTGGCTCCACGCTCAGTGGCTGAGCGGGGAGCCGGGAGGCAGCCGCCGGCCGCCCCCCAAATATTGGCACCCTAGGCGACTGCCTAGGGTCACCTAGTGCAAGCGCCGGCCCTGCCTCTTTTCATTTACTGACTTGGTAACCTAAGGAAGAATCACAATTAAGTTATTTCCCTTTTAATGCACACCTTCCACCCAGGGCAGTCATCTGTTCTAAAAGGTGTTAAAATAATCCCTCATTAAATTCAACTCACAATTGACCACATAGTCTCTTATGCATTGTGAGAGTCATTTCTGAGACATAGCCAGTCTCATCAGTGAAATAGTTTGTAGGGTGTGTGTAGTTCCATGATTAACCAACCATGTGCCAGCAGGTTTTCTTAAATCCTCTCTCAATTTAGGGTTAAGATTGATCTTGGGACTGTTCACAGTTCGAGTCCCTCAGATAAATTAGTTTTATCTTCTACAGTTTCCTGCCATCATGTGGAAATGTATTTTATTTAATTGTTGTGGTATATTGGATCCCTCTCCATTTCTCAACCATCAGGTGCGTTGAGAGCTACCTCCTCTGTGAAGATTACAGACAAAACATCTAAAAAGTTAAATTGTTGTTAAGTGATACAAATTAGAGTTCTATTCAAGCAGGGGGGAAAAAATAGGTCAAGGACAGGGAAAATTGTTAGGGTTTATGGCACATACTTCTTACCTCCCCCCTTTCAGAAGAGAGCAGAGAAATATCACCAACAAAATAATTACTCCAACAACAACAAAAAAGCTAACTTGTTTAAAAACTTGAGTTGCCAACACCAGAAAATGTACCTCTCTGTGTGTTGAAGAAAAAATAATTCTTCTAAACCCAGATTTCTAACAATCTTGCTGTCTATCAATATCTAAGCAGATCTTTAGGGTGCTTGCATACATTCCAGATTCAGCTAGTATATCTAAAGAGGACAGGAATTCTGATTAAGAACCTAAATGCTGACCCACAAGAGCTTTTAAGCAGAATTTCAGATTTAGAATCCAAAACAAATAGAAGTTCAGGAGGACTCCTAAATTATCTCCATCAGCTCCTTTAATTAAACTTTATATTTTAAGGTTGTAATTCCTGGACAGATTTTCAAGAGTCTTAATCTTCCTAGAGAGTAAAATCAGTTTATGGAACAGCAGAGAATATTCAAACGCACCATTTTCAAAGGCTAAATATAAGCAGCATTAAATATTTTCCCCAAAAAACACATCTATTTGTATTATTTTAGACAAACAAGGAGTTAAAACATCTCTTTTATCTTGTTTTATCTCAAGGGACTTAATTGCCTAAATCAATATTTGTTGATATGGTTCAGCAGAGACACTACATAAAACTCAAGTATCAGAGGGGTAGCCGTGTTAGTCTGGATCTGCAGAAGCGACAAAGGGTCCTGTGGCACCTTATTGACTAACAGAGGTATTGAAGCATACATAAGACTGTAGCAGTAGAATCAAAATATCTTAATATTTTACTTTTAAAAAGTTACCTCTGAAATGAAGAATAAAGATGATCACCCATGGGCAATATCCCTCTTTTTCTGAACTGTACTACCTTTACTAATAAAAATAAATGTTTCTCAGAGCATTAGTAGCACGTTGGGCCTATTAATTGTTGCCAACTCTCATGATTTTGTCATAAGTCTCATGATAATTATTGTTTTCCTTAAAGCTCCAGCTCCTAGAGTCAAGTGAATATGTGATGATTTCAGCCTTCATTCTTAAAGAAAAATTTGAGCCCTCCTGGCTATGGAGAAAACTTCAAAATATGACCCCAGTGCACCCTAAAGGCTCAAAAAACAGAAGACAAATTAAATGAACATCATATCTATTATTTTTACATAATCTCATGATTTTAAAGCCAATCTCATGTTTTCTTGGTAAATCTAACTCATAACATTTGGGGTCAGCAATATTGTTACCTTTAAACCAGCTTGACTATATAATAGTTTTAGAACCATTCACCTTCAACCTCCTATGGGAAGTTCTCTTGCTTTATATTGGAACTTTTCCCAGCATGCTCCAATTTTTACAGCTGGACCTTTAAATTACAGATGAGGAAACAGCTGCAACCCTATAGTAGCCATTTTAGAAAGAATGAATGGATTACTGCAGGTTGGAACCTTTCCTTTCTCATGGTAATTTATTTATTTGTTATTTTTGGGCTCTGTTTGTTATAAAGTTGTTTTTAAAGATAATTTAGTTTTTTTTAACAATGACATATTCTTTATGGGGGTATAAAAGCCTGAGTTTCTTTACTTCCCCCTAATCTAATCCCAGTCTTCCTTCCAAACTAGTTTATTTATGGTGAGACAGCATCCTAGATCTTTTTCACATCTGCGTAATGATAAAAAGTTATAGGCCCAAAAGTGTCTGTTATCACTATATATATATATATATATATAGTCATGCAAGTAGGAGCTCTCAGTACTTATGCCCAAGTTATATTTTATAATTGGAATTAATTAATTCAGCAGAGGTGGCAATAAGATTTTCACCTAAGAAAAGAGAAAAGGAAGCTTCCAATTGTCCTTTTACTAGAAACTCTTCTTAAGAAGAAAAAAAAGTTTCTGCTCCAGAATTTTTTAACAAAATCATTTTTTTGAGGAGAGTCTGATAACTTTTTTCTTTTTTATGAGTGAGTCCTAAGGGGCTTGTGAAACACTTTTGGTACCTGGTCCTCTCATATTTTATATTGCCTCTCTCACTATTTAGCAGAGTTCATATTTTCTTAGGCATCACTCAGTTCCTTCCGTTCCAAAACAAATTTTTGAATACCCTAAAGATGATTTTTAATTTTGCTATATCAGTGCTTTTATTAATGAAAAATGGTGTAACTTGGCCCATTTCCTTGTGTGTTCTTGGAGTTAATTATCTAAGATGAGAAATGTAGCGTTTTTTATTGCACTGCTTTAAAAATCTCTATCCTTATCATTTGTCTGTTGTTATAATTGTTTTTGCAGCGTTGTCTCATTTCTCATGAGAATTTCACAACTTTGTTCTATATCAAATACCTGTCTTCATCATTGTGTAGTAACTTTTGCAGAAATATCACTACAGGGTATGCACCTGACAATTTCCAGAATTCTGACATTTTGGTCTATGTTTGGTTCTTTACTAAGCAAACTGCAAACCTTTGTTTTCTCCCGATATAGTCTTTATGTGTTACTGTTATCTTAGATGGAATATATATAATTTGATGGGTATAGTATGTCATCACATAATTAGACAATAGTAAACATACACAGGGGGCAAAGTTTACATTGTGAATAATCTTAATTTTCACATTTCCTGACTTATGAGTGAGTGACTGTGTAGGCAATGATGTGCATGAAGTCAGTGAGTCTTTCATGTGTAGGGAGAGCAGCATACCAGAGTTGAGTGATGTCATGAGGATCAGGAAGAGAACTTTGCTCAGAGACTTTCAAATTTTGCTCCTCTTGGTTTGCCTGACCAAGTGATGTCTGTTGCTCTGCCACAAGCTGCAAAGATGGTCATGTGACTCATTTATTACTTGTAAAACAGTTTTCATATTAATAGCAGTAGTTTTGTAGCTAAAATGTATGTATAATAGGTATTTTTGAAGTAATTAATTTTGTTACAAATATAGATTATGCAATTTCTCCAATTCACAAGGAATTTGCATAAATATGTTGCATTTACAAAAGATTAATTAATGTCCAGGAGAACCAAACTCATTTTTATCTAGTCAGGGGTGTGTACAAGGGGGGCAAGCAGGGGTACACTACACAGCCCCCAATAATTGGCAGGGGGACGGAACTCCTCTGGCCCCAAGGCGGGTACAGGGAGAGTAGGAGAGCGTTCATTAGCAACTATAAATTCTGTATTTGTCTGAGTTCATCAAAATGTGCTGCTGTTGTATTTCTTACTATGCAGGAGACAGTTATATACCCAGGTAAAAAGTTCTGGTTCTTAGATAAGCTGAAACCTGCATTTTCCTTTAATCAAAATAGAGAGAAGGGATTCAGAGATAAACGATGGCCTTTCCAACATGTCTGGAAATTTAGCAGGCTGAGCTCTGGTGAGCCAAGTTGAAAGCAAATTTCAGAATCAAAGGGTCCTCACAGAGAATACCCTACTAGCCACTGCCTCACCTTTTTCTCGTCACTTTAGTCAATAGGATAGTGACAATGAATATGAAGAAATCAATTTTTTAAAAACAGTGTTGCTGGATCGATGCCTACATTGGAAAGATGAGCAATGTGTTTCATGGAATCAATGCATCCTTGCTGTGGTATCTTTGCTTAGCGTAGCCACAACCTACAGGATGTCAAGGTGTCATAAATTAAACTCCATACCTGTTTATGATGGTATTCCTCAGTTTCTGAGCCATATTTCTATCTCGAACTGGAAGATTACATAATTATCAAGGACTAATCTCCCTCCAAAGACATTAAACACCATTATCTGAGAAAACTATTCTTAGTCTGGCCCTGAATGAATTTAGGGATAATCAGACAGGTAATAAGGTTGCACTAATATTGCCAAAAACACTTGGTGCCAAATTTTGCCATCGGGGTACCTACTTGACTTTTATGCATGACCTTTCGTGACCTTTAAAGAAACCTAACAAATGGGGAAAACACATGGATATTCAGTGAAGCTGAGAAAACTAGCGTGCCTCTTTCTGACTTATTGAACTGTATGAAATTGGGATACTCTGCAGTGCTGTGAATGTTTTTAGATATCAAAGCAGATAATTTCAGGAGACCTGCCCTGCCATGAAAAATGCCAACATTTCATGTTTGTAAAAACTGTGGAATATGACAACAAACCACCTGCCTTTTTAGTGCAATTTAATATTTGTGACTTAATCTGGGTTTCTGTGAAGAATGCATTTGCTTGTAAATATTCAAGAACAGTTTGCACCAACATTTTTCAGCCTACAAGTTATTTGTGAACTGTTTGACTTTTTGCCTATTGTGATGTCTGACTAGTCAGCTAAGTCACAAAATAATTTCTGATCCCTGCTTGAATGAGCAAAGGCTTTCAAACAGGAGAATGAGGAATAGTGAATGACAAATAGTGAACAACCTTGGTCTGTATGTTCAATGCAAATATTCATCTGGAGAAGAGCCATACCCTAAACACGTGTAATAGTACAAATGTTCATGAATAGTAAAGAAAGGGTCTGAACATGGTTGTGTCAAACAGCTGTTTAGTATCATAAGGAATGTTTTCAAATACTACTTACATAGTTGCCTCTGCAAGAGTGGTAGCTTTGTCGATGGGAGAGCTTCGCCAACATAGTGCTATCTACACTGGCACTTTGGTAGGTATAACTTATGTCCCTCAGGGGTGGATTATTCACACCCTAAACGATGTAAGTTATACCAAAGTAAAGTGTGGTGTAGACATAGCCTGAGTACAGCGTGGCAGCGCTTTAACGTGACTGTAGTCGTGGCTATAAAAAAACTACCTCCACGAGGGGAGTAGCTACCAGCACTGGGAGCGCGGCTTCCAGCGCTGGTGCACTGTCTACACAGCCACTTTACCGCGCTGAAACTTGAAGCGCTCAGGGGTGTGTTTTTTCACACCCCTGATCAATAAAGTTGTAGTGCTGTGAGTGTCAGTGTAGACAAGACCTAAGTTTCCCAGCCCTGAAGAAGAGCTCTGTGTAAGGTTGAAAGCTTGTCTCTCTCACCAACAGCTGTTGGTTCAATAAAAGATACCACACCACCTTGTCTCTATCTGAAAATAAGTTATTTTTACTGAAGTTTTTCAGGTAAAATATAGAAGCACTTAAAACCTCATATTAGTACTGTATGCAAGTGTACAAGCAAAGGAAACGAAAAGTTAGAGGGACACTGTCATCTTAACTTTGACCCGTATTTTAAACTTGGTAAACAAGCTTTAATAAGGACTAAGAGCAACAAAAACAATTCCACAATTAAAAAAAAATCCAATGAATACCATTGTTTTTAAATAAAAACATTCCCTTATATTGTTTAAAACTGAAATATTGCAGCACTTAGGACCTCAAATTGAAGATGACTATTGGTTTAAATTGTCCTAATGACAGCAATAAAAATGGTAAACAACGAGCATAAATAGTGACAATTAAATAGGTTTTACAATGTTTTTACTCAATCAAAGGTGTAAGCAATATAGGTAAACATTTGTTGTTTATAACATCATTTTAGTTTTTGTCCTTATATTGTATCATATCCATATACTCCAGACTCACATTTACATCCATCTACCCAGAGGAAAGATAAGAGTACAGAAAGGAATCTCATGCAATGGGAAAAAGCAACTTTCCTGTTTATGAAAAAACTATATATAAAAAGATCCTTTGATAATTTGGATCGTAGTACAGTCAAACTAAGGGTATGTCTACACAGCCGACGTTAAAGCGCTGCCGCGGCAGCACTTTAACGTGGCTGTGTAGTTGCAGCTCCAGCGCTGGGAGAGTTCTCCCAGCGCTGTAATAAAATCACCTCTGTGAGGGGAATAGCTTCCAGCACAGTAGCACTATCTAGACTGCCACTTTACAGTGCTGAAACTTGAATTGCTCAGGATGGTGTTTTTTCACACCCCTGAGTGAAGAACGTTTCAGCGCTGTAAGGGGCAGTGTAGACAAGGTCTAATATTCTTAACTTATATTCTCCCTCTGGAAGGCTTAAGTTGTATACAAACTCAACATAGTGTTAATTTGATCATTTGCCTCTGAAAAGAGCTGCCACAGTGAGATAATAGAATACTGTGGTACAGTGGGCTTCTGCAATTGGCAGCAAATTAGTTTTTTAGCTGTTACTATAGCTCCGAATATGAACTGTTAATGGGAAAAGCATTGATGAAAGAAAAAGTCAGTCGTGCAAGATTAAGGGTATGTCTTCACTACCCGCTGGATCGGCGGGTAGTGATCGATCTTTCGGGGATCGATTTTTCGCGTCTAGTGTAGACGCGATAAATCGATCCCCGATCGCTCTGCTGTCGACTCCGGTAATCCATCCTGGCAAGAGGCGGAAGCGGAGTCGATGGGGGAGCGGCGGCAGTCGACATTGCGGTGTCCTCATGACGTGGTAAGTCGAGCGAGATACGTTGACTTCAGCTATGTTATTCACGTAGCTGAAGTTGCGTACCTTACATCGACCCCCGCCTCTGTGTAGACCTGGCCTAAGAAACATTCTACACATTATTTTATCATGATTTAAATAATGTTATAGCTGTGCAAAATTACAAACTTTGCTTCCTTTCTCATCTGTTATCAACGTATAACTTTCTGAGCAGGAGTTTCCACTCGCATGCATTAACACAGCTTACTGTATAAATGACCACATGCTATGTTTGCAGAGGTATACGTAGAAAACATATTGAACAAGGGCTCCTGCCTGAGAGTGAGTGTGGCTTCAGGAAAGGATGCAGGACCATAGATATGGTGTTTGCAGCTTGTTAACTTCAGGAGAAATGCCAAGAACAGAACTCCAACCTGCATGTGACTTTCACTGACCTGACAAAAGCATTTGATAGAGTCAGTCAGGAGGGCGATTGGACGATCATGGCAAAATTTGGTTGCCTGGAGAAATTCATCGCAATGGTTCTGTAATTCCATGATGGCATTCTCGCTCGCATTGTGGGTGACAGTGAGTCATCCGAACCATTCCCAGTCACCAATGGACTCAAGCAGGATTGTGTGTTGGCCCTAGCCCTCTTCAGTATGATGTTCTCTGCCTGCTTACAGATTCCTTTTGTCTCTGTGACACCGGGATTGGCATCAGACAATGATGTGATGACAAGCTCTTCAATCTGAGGAGACTACAGGCAAAGATGAAGGTACAGGAAGTGACTGTTCACAATCTTCTGTTTGCTCATGACTGTTCAGTGAATGACAAATCTGAGTCTTACATGCAGTGGACTATGGACTATATCTCTTCAGCTTGTGACAACTTAGGTCTCACAATTGACTTAAAAAAACCAGAATTGATGTACCAGCCCGCACCAGGAAAGCCTTACGTAGAGCCTGCTATCACAGTGAATGGCTAAACCCTCCAGACAGTGGACAAGTTCACTTATCTCAGTGGTGCACTGTCACCTGCAGTTCACATCTATGATGAAACCAACGCCAGAATTGCCAAAGCAAGTGTGGCCTTTGGCAGACTATGTGCAAATATGTGGGAGGGTAGAGGCATTAGTCAACAAACAAAACTGAAGGTCTACAAAGCCATCGTGTTCCCAACTCTGATGTATGCATGCGAAACCTGGACAGTTTACAGACGCCATGCTATGAAGCTGAATCACTTTCACATGGGTTGTTTGAGGAAACTGATGAGGATAAAATGGCAAGAAAAGGTTTCAGATACTGAGGGCTGGTCTACACTAACCCCCCATGTCGAACTAAGATACGCAACTTCAGCTACGTTAATAACGTAGCTGAAGTCGAAGTATCTTAGTTCGAACTTACCTGCGGTCCACATGCGGCGCGCAGGCTCCCCCGTCGACGGCGCTTACTCCTCGCGTCGAGCTGGATTACCAGCGTCGACGGGGGAGCACTTCCTGGTTCGATTTATCGCGTCTAGACAAGACACGATAAATCGAACCCAGAAGATCGATCCGACACCTCCGATCTATCCGGTAAGTGTAGACTAGCCCTGAGATTCTCATATGGGCAGGCATTCCAAGCATCTATATTCTGTTGATGAAATCACAGATGAGATGGGCAGGCCATGTCACCAGAATGTCAGATGAGTGACTGCCAAAGAAGATCTTTTATGGCAAGCTAAAGGAGGGAAAGTGCTCTCAGGGAGGCCAGAAGAAACGTTTCAAAGACTCCCTTGAGTTATCCTTGGGACATTTCAACATTGACCCAGAGTTTTGGGAAGATCTTGCTCATGATCATTCTACCTGGCAAAGCCTCATCCATACTGGAACTACAGTCTATGAGCAGAGAACTGCTGAGGCAGAGCAGAAGTGCCAGCAGTGTAAATCTCAATAGCAGCATGTCTGTTGCTAATCAAGTAATCCATAGTGGCATCTCTTGGTCAGTGCCACAGACCGTTCAACATTCGAATTGGCCTGATCAGCCACTCATGTGTTCACAGAACCAAACCAGCCTGTGATGTTATGGTCATCTTCAAACTCGAAAGGCGAACAACCAAACCAAATGTAGAAAAATAATGGAGAAAAATCAGTGCACTTAGCCCTTGGAATACAAAATTTTCCAAGTCCTGTTGACCAATGGTTCTCATCTGGCAGACTGAGGAATATCACTGGCTAGTTTCAAGATGAGTTCTATCTGGGACTTGAGTAGAGATTTAAAAGAAAATAAGTCAGGAGTCTTCAAAGTTCACATGGATGCAGAGGACCTTCTGGATGTGGGAGTGGAATCGTTTTGGTGAACTCTGTTCATGTACTATTAGATTAGAGTCTATTTCACAAAGACACGGTGTGATTCATTTGTTGAAACTGACGTTAAGGACTGAATAGGCAGGGAGACTAAACTACTCTTTATCCCCTTCCCTCCAAAATAGGGATGTGGGGATTAATAGGCACAGTGGCGGGGCAGTAAAGAGAAGTTTGCACAACAATTTCCTGAGACGTACTCAATGTGTGTGGTGGATAAACATAGGATTTCTCTTTGTTATGGTATTAATTTAACAGCTTTTCTGTGCACTAAAATACATTATGCTGAAACAATATTATACAACACCTTTTACACTCATCTTACCATAAAACCTATTAATAACTAGCCAGAATTCTCCAGCTTGAGTGGCCTGACACAACTAAGTGTCTGACACAACTAAGTGTCTGCTAGTGTCTGACACAACTGAGAATCAAAAGTGGCAGAACTGGAGAGGCTATTGTCTGACACAACTAAGAATCAAAAGTGGCAGAACTGGAGAGGCTATGCATTAGAGGAAGAAGGAAGTCTTCTATGCATGTGAAGAGCAGTAATCACTCACAACAGCCATGTCAGCAAAAACAACAGGAAATGCCTGTACTTGACCTTTATTCATAGGAGAAAGGAGATCCAGCATCACTTCAGAGCAGCTTGTGAAACATATCAGTGTATAACTTTTATAGGAATAATAAATCACCATTCTGAATGAGAAAGAAATATATAAATGCAATATGCAATAATGGGCACTTAGGGGGAAAATGGTACATCTAAAAATCAAAGAATGTTAAATGTGTTGGGTTTTTCTTTTTTAAAATTCCAACACTCCTTTAAAGTATATATATATGTCACTTTTTAAAAGTTGCATTCCAAATACTGAGAATTCTGAGTATATATTGTGTATATATAAACATGGTATATACATAAGGATTTTAACAGGATTCTGATTATTGATGTTCAGAATACTTGAGTTTAGTTTCATGCTTAGTTATTAGAATATTAGTGGGAGGTATTCATATTTGTGTTTAGAAAACTGAGTTCTGATTATTTTTCTGTAGATCATGTTCATAAACTCTGGTCTGCATATGTCTGTACATGAGAAATCTTTTCACACAAAACAAAATAGGAATGTCATAGGAATAATATATTTAAAAGGTTGTTGAATTACTGAATTAAGAGACAGCACTACACAGTCTTTTGTCTGTGATACAGTATTTTCCTCTGCTGAATACACTAATCATACCACTTTGTATACGCTCTTGAATTGCAAGAGAACTGTAAACATTTGTTTCCTATGGCTAGCCTCATGTTGAGGATCAACAAATATATAGCCTAGAAAATCCCTGGAACCCTTCTCTATTAAGTCATCATCTTTTACAGATACACAGTATAGGATGTTTACACATATATAAAGAATATGTATATATACAACCTGAGTTTTAAAGTATCACATATTAACTATTACTGGAAGAATAAAATAAAGTTTGACACTGATTATAATTCCCAAGACGATAACATTATTTCATAACTAAGGGCTGGTCTACACTAGGGGGGGGGATCAACCTAAGATACGCAACTTCAGCTACGTGAATAACTTAGCTGAAGTCGAATATCTTAGATCGATTTTTATAAGAATTTACCCCAGTCCACACGGCAGCAGGCAGGCTCCCCCGTCGACAGCGCTTCCTCCGCTCGTGGAGCTGGAGTTCCAGTGTCGACGGGGAGTGGCTCTGGGATCGATTTATCGCGTCTAGACGAGACGCGATAAATCGATCCCAGAACATCGATAGCTACCCGCCGAATTGGGCGGGTAGTGTAGACGTAGCCTAAGAGATGTTCTATTACAAATAGAACCTAAGTTTCAAAGGAAAAAAAGACAATTACGAAAAATAAAAGGTCCTTATTATTTAAGGCAGTGGTTTTCAACCGGGGGTCCGGGGGCCACGAGCAGGTTTCAGGGGTCCTCCAACCATGGCTGGCGTTAGACTCGCTAGGGCCCATGGCACAAAGCCAGAGCTCCCCCATTCAGGACTGCAGCCCAGGGCCCTGAGCCCCGAGCCCCATCACCGGGGGCTGAAGCCAAAGCCTGAGCAACTTAGCTTTGTGGGGGTCCCTGTGGTGTAGGGCCCCAGAGAATTGCCCTGCTTGCTACCCCTTAATGCTGGCCCTGGGTTTTATATGCAGAAAAACAGTTGTTGTGGCACAGTTGGGCCACGGAGTTTATATAGCATGTTGGGGGCAGGCCTCAGAAATAAAAATGTTGAGAACCCCTGATTTAAGGGACACTACCTTTCAATTGCATATTTATTGTTCAAAATCAAACATATCCTTGTGTGATTATTGCTGAAATACTAGATAAAGTACATGCTATATTTACTTGAGATAGGGCACAGGACATTGAGCACCAAATGCTCAATCAGGCAACATGCTGAGCACTCTTGTTCATATCCAACACTGAAGTACAGGCTTGCTTGAGTAAATGTGCAGTCTCATGAGTGAATGGGATGACACACATGCTTAAGTAAATTGCTGGATTGGGGCCAGAATGCTCAGCAACTTGCAGGATTGAGCCCCAAAGAAGGGATGCCCTTTAAAATAAACCTTAATGCCGAAGGCAGTAATTCACATTTGCTTGAAAACCAGATACTTTTCATTAATCGTTTCTTTTTGAAATACATTTCTACGTTTTATTTGTGTGCAAGATTGGCCATATTTTCTGAAAGATTTTTTGGGTCAGAAGACACAATGTTTGATAAACTGAACAGAAACAAAGTATCCAAATATAATCATTTTTAGTTGTTTGCAAATGTAATAGTGTCCATATTTTCTGAAACTATGTAGTCCTGAATAGAATTAATTCATATATACCACAGCAGGAAATTACAAATGGTAAAACCAAAGTTAGGTAGATGAGCTATGAAAATGTGTTTGTATTTTATTGGTACATTTTTCTTAAAGGTGTTTATCCAAAGAATGGTACATCTGATTGAAAACAATTTGTATTAGAAATATTATTTGAGAATTCTTTTTTGTTTTTTTGTGAAAGTATAAAAGTAACTGCAAAAAAGCAGAGTATAGTAAAAGCTACAGTTAAGGTTGCAATTCCATTTTTATCATAGCTCCCTGTTTTCATTCACCAATAACTTTTTATAACATTTCTTCTGTTAAGCTGAAACTTCCTTTGCTTGGTCTAAATTCAAAAATGAATATTTTGGGAATGTCTGAGCAAAACTCATTCTAGCTATTTTTTAGATAAACAGGAAAAATACCTTAACCCCCCCCCCCAAACTTAAGATTTATAGTTTTTACAAAATTGACTCATATGGCTTACCTTAACCTCCAAACCTGAACTTTGACTAGTTCAATTTGATGAATAATTGCTCTGTAAGAGAGAGACCCCAATCCTGCAAGCAGCCTAATGCGGGTGAACACACACTGAAGTCAGTGGTGCTCTTTGCGGATTCAGGATCTGTCCCATGAAGCAATTTGAAGGATTGGGGCCTAAGTTTTAAACAAAACATAAAATAAAAAGTTTATAAATGATAAACATTTTGATTTTTGCATCTGTGATAAATGTTCAGTTATAGTAATCTACTACTGTGCAGTTGAAAGCTCCATGGTGTTGCACTGGGGAACTACAGAGTACATCATCTATCGTATGTTTTACTTTCATCTAGTGGTGTAGTTTAAATCCTGTGGAGTTTTGGAAAACACACATTAGCATTATTTCATAGTTTAGGAAGTAGTGATTCTGTGTATCCTATGATTCTGTCATCATAGAATCATATATTAGGGTTGGAAGATGCTTCAGGAGGTCATCTAGTCCAACCCCCTGCTCAAATCAGGACCAACCTCCAACTAAATCATCCCAGCCTGGGCTTTGTCAAGCCGGGCCTTAAAAACCTCTAAGGATGGAAATTCCACCACCTCCTTAGGTAACCCATTCCAGTGCTTCACCACCCTCCTAGTGAAATAGTTTTTCCTAATATCCAACCTAGCCTGCCCCCACTGCAACTTGAGACCATTGCTCCTTGTTCTGTCATTTGACACCACTGAGAACAGCTTAGCTCCACCCTCTTTGGAACCCCCCTTCAGGTAGTTGAAGGCTGCTATCAAATCCCTCCTCACTCTTCTCTTCTGCAGACTAAATAAGCCCAGTTCCCTCAGCCTCTCCTTGTAAGTCATGTGCCCCAGCTCCCTAATAATTTTCATTGCCCTCCACTGGACTCTCTCCAGTTTATCCACATCCTTTCTGTAGTGGGGGGCCCAAAACTGGATGCAATACTCCAGATGTGGCCTCACTAGTGCCGAATAGAGGGGAATAATCACTTGCCTGGATCTGCTGGGAATGCTCCTACTAATGCAGCCCAATATGCCATTAGCCTTCTTAGCAACAAGGGAACACTGCTGACTCATATCCAGCTTCTCGTCCACTGTAATCCCCAGGTCCTTTTCTGCAGAACTAACACTTAGCCAGTCGGTCCCCAGCCTGTAGCGGTGCATGGGATTCTTCTGTCCTAAGTGCAGGACTCTGCACTTGTCCTTGTTGAATCTCATCAGATTTCTTTTGGCCCAATCCTCCAATTTGTCTAGGTCACTCTGGACCCTATGCCTACCCACCAGCATATGTACCTTTCCCCCCAGCTTAGTGTAATCTGTGAACTTGCTGAGGGTGCAATCCATCCCATCATCCAGATCATTAATGAAGATGTTGAACAAAACCGGCCCAAGGACCAGGGCCAGCGCTTCCACTAGGCGAGTTTTCAAAGATAATGGCCAATGGCTCTGCAATCACATTCCCAACTCCCGCAGCACCCTCGGATGCATTAGATCCGGACCCATCGACTTGTGCATGTCCATCTTTTCTAAACAGTCCTTAACCTGTTCTTTCACCACTGAGGGCTGCTCACCTCCTCGCCATACTGTGCTGCCCAGTGCAGCAGTCTGGGAGCTGACCTTGTCTGTGAAGACCGAGGCAAAAAAACCATTCAGTACTTCAGCTTTTTCAACATCATCTGTCACTAGGTTGCCTCCCCCATTCAGTAAGGGTCCCACACTTTTCCTGACCTTCTTGTTGCTAACATACCTGTAGAGATCCTTCTTGTTACCCTTCACATCCCTTGCTAGCTGCAACTCCAATTGTGCTTTGGCTTTCCTGATTACACCCCTGCATGCTCCAGCAATATTTTTATGCTCCTCCCTAGTTATCTGTCCAAGTTTCCACTTCATGTAAGCTTCCTTTTTGTGTTTAAGCTCACCGAAGATTTCACTGTTCATCCAAACTGGTCGCCTGCCATATCTGCTATTCTTTCTGCACATTGGGATGGTTTGTTCCTGCGCCCTCAATAAGGCTTTTAAAAAATATAGCCAGTTCTCCTGGACTCCTTTCCCCCTCATATTAGCCTCCCAGGGGATCCTGCTCATCAGTTTCCTGAAGGAGTCAAAGTCTGCTTTTCTGAAGTCCAGAGTCCGTATTCTGCCACTCTCCTTTCTTCCTTTTGTCAGGATCCTGAACTCGACCGTCTCATGGTCACTGCTGCCCAAGTTGCCACCCACTTCTACTTCCCCTACCAATTTTTCCCTGTTTGTGAGCAGCAGGTCAAGAGGAGCACGGCCCCTAGTTGGTTCCTACAGCACTTGCACCAGGAAGTTGTCCGCAGCACTCTCCAAAAACTTCCTGGATTGTCTGTGCACTGCTGTATTGCTCTCCCAGCAGATGTCAGGGTGATTGAAGTCCCCCAAGAGAACCAGGCCCTGTGATCTGGAAATTTCTGTTAGTTGTCCGAAGAAAGCCTTGTCTACCTCATCCTCCTGGTCTGGTAGTCTATAGTAGATGCCCACCACGACATCACCCTTGTTGCTCTCGCCTCTAAACTTAACCCAAAGACTCTCAACAGGCTTTTCTCCAGTTTGATACTGGAGCTCTGAGCAATCCTACTGCTCTCTTACACACAGTGCAACTCCTCCACCTTTTCTCCCTCGCCTGTCCTTCCCGAACAGTTTATACCCATCCATGACAGTGCTCCAGTCATGTGAGTTACCCCACCAAGTCTCTGTTTTTCCAATCACATCATAGTTCCTTGACTGTGCCAGGACTTCCAATTCTTCCTGCTTGTTTCCCAGGGTTCATGTGTTCATGTACAGGCACCTAAGATAACTAGCCGATTGCCCTACTTTCTCAGTATGAATTAGGAGGCCTCCCCTGTTGCACCCTCCTCCTTGTGTTTCCTCCCGGTATCCCAATTCCCCACTTACCTCTGGGCTTAGGTCACCATCTCCCAGCAAACCTAGTTTAAAGCCCTCCTCACTAGGTTAGCAAGCCTGTTTTTCCCTCTCTAGTTAGGTGGATCCCATCTCTTCCTAGCAATCCTTCTTCCTGGAACATACCATGGTCGAAGAATCCAAACCCCTCTCTCCAACGCCACTTGCGTAACCACGCATTTACCTTCGCAATTCGATGAGCCCTACCTGGGTCTTTTCCTGGGCTGTTTCCCATCTACACTACAGATTCTAAGATGTTTAAACACACTGGCACATTCACCTTGTAATATCTTTTGTGCAGACAGAAGAAAACATGTCTTTATAATTACGTTTAAGAACCCTTTTTAGCCCAAGTTCCAATATCTACCAAAATTAAAACATGATACTTTAACAAGGTGAAGCTATGCCAGTGGTGGAAAGAATGTGCATTTTAGGAAAATGTAAAGTATAGACTAAGTCTATGAGTTTTAGTTTATGGAGCTGTGCAAAGTATCAGCACAACACAACTTTATTACAAATGCTTTGTTTTTTCTAAAATGACAGAATACAAAAAACAATATTCATGCCAAGTTAAAGTGTCAGGAAATGCAAAAGTTCAAAGCAATGTCAGCTCACATTATTTCTGATTGCTAGCTACCTATATAATTTCATATATGATTACATAAAAAATCTACATTAAAAAAAGTAAGGATGAAAACTCAATCCCTCAAAAATTAGGAAACACCAAAATTAAAGTTGCCTATGCTACCTTAATTCAGCCTTTTTCTGTGCATGCATTATGATAGTCTTAAATTACATGATGATATACTTTTTTTTGCCACTGTACCCCTGCTTTTCATAAAGATACGAAGGCAAGTAATGTGGTAAAACAGTCCTACCTTGTACAGTTATATTGAATACTTGCATTGTGTTGCAGCAAGACACATGTTCATGTGGCGGCTTGGTCTTTATTTAGATCCCTCCATTTACAGTGCTAATTTTGAGAAAAGTTGTATAGTAATAAAAGTGTATAACTATTGAAAGGGATAGTGCAAGATAAAAATCTAGTGTATGGAACACGTAGAGTAATTGATTTAAATATCCTTGTTTATAATATATCAAACTGACCATTTTAAACATCTTAATCTTCATTGCTGTCTACTTTTTGCATTTCTTTCAGGTTGGACAATGAAACTAGATTAGTCAGTTTCACATATTTATAGCTAGTTTCAGTTTGAGTTTGGTATGCTGACTAGAACAATGCTGCAGCTTAATGAGTTGGAAACCTTGCAGGGGAATGCCTAAATCCTACACTGTTTTAAATTGAATTTAAAATGTCATGTAAAAATTTCTAATCAGATTAGGGCTAGTCTACAGGGGAAAACTGTCCAGAATAGCTATTATGAAATAAGCTATTTTGCAATAGCAATAGCTATGCTGGAATATTTATTATGGAATAATAAGTGTGCTTTGTGAGCACTTGCTCACCAACTGCTGTCTTCCACCCACCAGTCCTCTTTAATCAATAATTTATCTACTCCCTTATCTGTTCATCTTCTCTTCCATATTAATTTTCCCATTTTGTGTGCAGCACTTATCTGCAGTGCCCAAAATTGGGCCACAGACCTTTGCATTAGCTGCAACAAAGCTTCATAAAATGAACTGAGGAAACCAACTCAAAGGATTCTGGGGCACATCTGGGAAACCCAAATGAACATAAACAGAGGCTTTTTTTTGTTGGTTAGAGTGGAAGAATTGCACAGTCAGACAAGACTGTTTGGGGATTTGCTTGTTGAATAACCACAACAGACCAACTTCTATTTCAGGGCCCCTTTTTATTTGATGCCATAAGCCTATCATGATGTTTGATGAATATGGCTACAGGCAACTGTTGTCCTCGCAAAATATTTTGGAACACGGCTTTTTAAAATGTTTGACAAAGAAGATAAAATATCAAAGTACCAGAAGAAATATGAAACATGGGCATAATTTCTTTAGCATAAATGCACAACCCCAATTTTGTTTCAGTATTTTTGAGACTAGTAAATTACAATAATCAAACATTGCATAACACTAGGTTTGTGTGGGATGTAAATAAACTACAATCTAAAATGAGGAAAATGCCCACAAAAAAGCAAGGGCACTGGAAAGTCATGCAGAATTCATATCTGTTGTGTACCCCAAGTTGAAGCTTTCAGTTAAATGAAATGAAATTTCTATTCCTTTTCTTTGTTAAAGAAAGCCTTCCTTACAAGTCAATGTAGTTATCCTGTTTGCTAAAAGTTGCTTGGGGTTTAATAGGGCTATTAGTAGTGTCTAATGGTCTTTTGTTGAATTATGCAAATTGAACTGAGATCTGAGTCCATTTCTTAGTGGGCATTTTAAAAACTACCAGTACACCTATCAGTCTCTTTGATGCCATTAGAGGTGCCAAAGACAGAACGGCATATTCCTTATTTGATAAGGATAATACCTAATTGTCAGGATAAAGTTATATTGTCAGGACAGCATAGGGAAGGTTGCACTGCTATTACTTGTACTATTAATTGGATACATAGGGAACTTTAATTTCCAGTGCTATCAACCTGGCATTTTTCATGAAAATTAAACTAATCCACTTAAAGATAAATAGGAAATAGACACAACTGTAATTAGACACTACTAATTGTTTTAAAGGGTTGGAGGCAGTTGAGAAGCTCACACAACTTGAAAATTCCGATCTATTCTGAAAATGCATTTACACCTCTGTAACTAAGCTGAAACAGTCAGAGCCTAGAGGGTTCCTGCAAAACAGAGAGTACTGAGGCAGAACAAGACAGTGAAATGAAGTAGAATTGCAGACATTCTGGTCAATTTCACTTTACTGTCTGCCCAGGGTGGGAAGGAGAGGCAATGTGGGTGACAAAACAAAATCAGAATGGAATAGAAGGAAAGAATGAGTGATGGTACAGAGAGAGAAAAGGGATAGGAAGGTATAACAAGACGGTGAGACTGAGACATCAAAATCTCATGAAGAGGTGTAGGAAGTCATCAAAACTGAAATAATTGGGCTGTGTTTGAAATAATTCTTAAAAGCAAAGGTTGGTAGGCCTAAACTTATATTGATGTTTACAGTGACCATAGTTTGAAATTATTACCTTGTTTGATTAATTTCTTACATTTTTCGTTGGTGGTAAAAATACATTAAAAACTAGTCTGACAGTAAACAAACTACTGCATTTGTACTATAACAGGATAGCAATGTGTACTGGTTTGTTTACTGAGTGGTTAACACTAAGGCCTGGTCTACACTACAGGGCTAGGTCGATGTAAGCAGCCTTGCATTAACCTAGCTGTAGATGCGTCTTCTCTTAAATTGGTTTCCTGCCAAAGTGCCTCTCTACACCGATTTAGTAACACCACCTCGTTGAGCAGCATAGAGTCACGGTTGATGTAACAACGGCCTGGTCTCCATCGGGGGAGGGAGGGAGGATGAGCTAAATTGGTATAAGTTATGCAACTTCAGCTATGAAAATAACATAGCTGAAGTCGAGGTGCTTAGAGCTACTTACCGCGGTGTCTTCACTGCGATAGGTCAACTGCTGATGCTCCCCCGTTGAGTCCGTGTACGCTTCTCGCTCCGGTGGAGTACTGGAATCGACGGGAGAGCGCTCAGTGACGCAATAAATCGACCCCCATTGGATTGATCGCTCTGGAGGTAAGTGTAGTCATGCCCTAAGTCAACGCAGTGTCAGTGTAGAGGCTGGGTTACTTATGTCAACGTTACTGGCTTTCAGAAGGCATCCCAGAATGCTCCACACTGACAATACAATTGATACAAGCGCTCCTGGTGAGGATTTGCATCGCTAACACAAGGAGCCAAATGCGCGCGCACGCACACATACACACGATTTAGTAACTGTGGCGGCTGTATGTTGACAAATGAGGTTGACATAATTTTGTAGTGTAGATGGCCCTAAAATGCACTTTTGCTGTCCTCTCCAAATGCTAAGGGTTGGCAGAAAAACATAAGTAAATCAGGAAATTGCACCATAATTCACCCTTCAGTCCCAAGTTTTAAAGACTGTTTATAGGAGAATCCCCGAGCCCAGTCACTCTGAGCAGTTGTTGTTTTGGTCTGTACAGATTGCAAACACTGGAGATAAAATTTGTTCACAAGTTAGGGTTGTTAGCCCTGACCTCCTGGGCAAATTCCAACTCCTTACATTCTGCATAAAGTTACCCCTGCACTTTTAATTGGATACTGTCGTCTTTACTTCCTGTCCTGAAACTGTTAGCATCATATGGGCCAATGCTGTATAACGAGAGACCGTCAACTTGAAATATGGTCAATTTTTTTTTAAAAAAGGTAAAAGTAGTTTCAGGTACTAGATCTGGTTGAGTTCCATCTCCCTGCCAACTTTTGTGGTTTTAGATTTAGACTATTCCCAAAATGTGTTTTCTCCCTCCTCTCGCTATACAAAAAAGTCCACACAAATGGAGAGATGACAATACTGAATTTACTATATTCTAAGTGCTGTCAAGTAAATAACTGGAGGAAAAAATAGACAAAAATAATATATTTGTTATAGTAACCTTAAGTGTTACAAGAAAAAAAAAGGGGGAGGAGGGAAGAGAAGGAAAACAGATAAATGTGAGTTTTACATTGCTGATGCCCTTTACATCATGATGTCTTACTCCAGTGGTGGCTGCATGCAAGGAAGGGTGAAGTAATTGCTATGTGTATACAGTATGAGCTTGTATGTGAGTCTAAGGGCCCCCTCCTAGTACTGTCTAGGCAAAACTCCGTAGTCTGACTCAACTGCAGCATTAGGTCCTAAATTAGTAACAGGCTTGGGGGTGAAGGGCGCTGTAGGCATGCAAGACTCATGAAAAACGAGTGATTCGGCATGAACGGTGCCAGGCAGCCCTAGGAAATTGTTTCCCACTGAACTTTTCCCGCCCCATTTCTAGCACCTGTGCCAGGGTGAGGGGCAGTGACGGTCTGAGCTGTTACGCGTTCCGGCTGCTTCTTGTGCCCGAAGCGGAAATGCCCCGAGGAGTCGGCAAGCGGCGCGTCGGGGCTTTTGTCCCCCCCTCCGGGCGGGTGCGTGGGGCCCGAAAGCGGCCTCGCAGCAGCCGGGGGGCGGGGGAACGTCAGCGGCTGCGCCCGGCCCCCGCGCGCCTGTTCCCCCTCCCCCACCCCAGCCCCGAGGAGGAAGCGTTGACGTCATTATCCGGGCTCTCCGCGGCGGCGCTGTTCGCACAGCGGGTCACAATGGAACCCAAACGAACCTAACCGACATGAAACGGCCGCGCAGCCGCCCGCCCCAGTGAGCGCGGCCCGGCCGCCCCGCTCTGCGCCCCCTCCCCTTCCCTCCCCCACCCCGGGGAGACCCGCGCGCGCCCCGAGGGGGCGGTGACAGCCGCCAGGCCTGCCCCGCCGTCGGGCTGAGTGACACACGGCGAGGGGCGGGGGGGTCACGCTGTTTGGGTGGCGGGGCCGCCGTCGCGTTGGGTCGGAGTCTGCGCGGCTGGCCCAGCGCTGCCGGAGCCGCCATATTGCCCAGGACGTAGCGAGACGCCAGCGCCGGGAGCGAGGAACCGGCCCCGCCGCCGCGTCTGTTCTCCTCCGCCCCGTGCACGCAGCGAGCGGCCAGTGCCCGGCCCCTCCCCCCGCCGAACCCAGGCCCCGGTGAGAGGCGCGGGGAGCGTGTGCGCCCCTCCCCCGTGTGTGTGCCTGAGCCCCGGACGGGGCGGAGCGTGCAGGCCCCGGCCAAGCCCCAGCCAGAGCCCCGGGCTGCCGGGCAGGAGCTGGTGACGCAGGAGAGACGCCCCGGCGCCGCTGCGAGCCCAGCGGCCAGGCCGGGATCCGAGCGCGGGCAGCTCCGCACAGCGCCGCGGGGCCCGGCAACGGGCAGCCCCCTCCGCCCGCCGGCTCCACGCCGAGTATGACTCGCTGCCCTGCTGGCTGCCTGGGATGAGACAGCCCCCGGCGGCGCGTCGTCTGCAGAAGCACCTCGCGGGGGAGCGGGCCGCGGCGGCAGCAGCAGCGGGAGACGAGGACACCGTGCGGGGGTGAGCATGGGCCGGGGCAGGGGGGAGAGGAGCGGCTCGTGTTGCAGCCGGTGGCCGGGCAGGGAGGCGCAGGCGGAGCGGTCCGTGGCCCTGGGGGACGGGGCTCCCTGGGCGGGGTGGGGAGCCGGAGGCCGCTGTGTTGTGGCTGCTGCCGGGGGGAGGTGGCGCCGCCGCCCCCGCAGCCCCCGGCGTGTGTCCGTGCCTCGCTGTGTTTTGGAGCGTGAAGGAAAATGGCTGACGGCGTCTCATCCTCTCCCCGTCCTGTGCGGGGCTGGCTGCGAGGCGGGCTGGAGGGCGCGCACCTACCCTGGCCCCTCGGGGAGCGTGTCCGCTGGGCGGCCCCTCCCTGGACTGCTGGGGTGAGAGGGGCTCCCCGCAGAGCTGCACCCGCTTTTCCCTCTCCTGAGTCTCGTTTCATTTCACACCAAGCGCCATTACTGAGGTGGAGTGATTGGAGCCGTGTAGGCCTGGGCTACGCCTGGAAATAAGGCCCTGCTCAGCCTCTTCCCCCAAATCGGAGTGAAATCCAGCAGCACCAGCACTCCCACCCGCTGTAAGCGTTACTAGCTCGGGTGCAGGCGAAGTGTGTCGCTCCTCTAGCTCCCATTTCTAATAAACCGCTTTCTGTGTGGAAAACGACCTTCCCCCTTTATGCCCCCTTCTCTTTAGTTCACCCTGTTAGTTCTTCAAAATGACAACTTAAGACTTTCCAGTTGTTTCTTTTCCCTAGTGTTAAAACTTTACTTTGAGACTAATATCTGAGGCAGCGCAGTTGGGACATAATTTTTAACATCTAGGCCATCGTTTCTTAATGACAATATAAAAGGTAACTGAGGAGATGACCACAGGACCCTTCCCCCGCCCCCCCCCCCCCGGAATTATTTAACTACTATTCTGCCTCACTTTTGGCACCATTGTCTGCGTACAGTGAGGATGCATATGAAAAATCCGTACTAACAGTCTCTGTTATTGTCAAATAGACTTGTTTCTATATAAATGTCACAGAAATGTCCTAGGTTGTAAAGATGCCGTATTTAATTTGATTATTGTTGTTCAGGAATCGAGTTGTATATTGAATGATCATGTAGCTAAAATTAATTTATCAATATAAAATGTGTAATTCTAATTAGAATTTTGAAAGGACTCTAAAATTCTTTATACAAATCAGGTGTGTATTATGGTTCTCTCAGGGATGTTGATTTTGTCTGCAAATTGTTTTAAATCCTTGATCCTGCAATTGGGTTCAGTATGGGTGGACCTTTGCATCAAGGAAAGCCCTAAATCATTTAGGGTATGTGCAAGGATCTGCCCATATGGTCCTAATTGCAGGTTTGAGGCCTAAATTTTTAAAACTGGGCTAATTTATTTTTGATACATAGTGCTAAATATGCTAGGAATGCTTGCTATGGCAAACTGACTTGCAGGGTTGTCATTGGGCCTCTTATTATCCGCTTGCTAGTTAACTACAATTGTGCTGGGCTATGGGACTGGTAGTAAGTGTTGAGAGGATTGGGTCTCTGCTGATTAGGTAGCAGTAGTGACATGTCTACCTTGAGAGGTTATGGCTAACAGATTAGCAGCTATCTACAATTTTCAAACTGCTAGCTACATCCTGGATCTTTTGGGTGCTGCTTATGATAAAATGGTGGGGCTTCCTCCTTTATTCCTGGTTGAGGAACATGTAGGATGAAGCCATCTATTTCAGCAAAATCTTAATCCTACTGTACATTGATCTTGAGGTTTTTGTTAAACATGTAATGATGTATGTTTGCAAGGCAGCAGCACCATTTGTTTTCTCAAACCAGAAGAATACAACAGTTTTCTCGGTCATTTCTCAAATATTAAAATTATTTCCCTCAATTGCAGTATTTGGAGCAGGAGAGTAAAGACCAGCTGCACTGGATGTCATGGATACTTAAAGATAGCTCTGAATAAAGACATAATCAGTATAATCTAGAATGAACTGCAGTGGAAGAACCTCGAACATCTAGTTATGGGTTATTTTTAGCCTAGAGCCTTTTTCACATAAGATTGCACTACTTTTTCTTCTACTTTTTCAGTTTTACCTTAAGCCCTTTTTATCATCCTGCCTCTTTATATACTCTTTTAAAAACATTTCCTTTGAGCAACCTCTGTCATCTTACTGTTTCCAGCCTGCTGCTTCATGTCTTGGTGAATTTACTCTTCTGGTGATACTACTTCCCATTGAACTGACAGGAAGGGCTGCTTCTGTAGGTACCAATCAGTAAGGGCAGTGGGAGTAGATCAGGTGTGACTTTTGCATCTTTAGAACACCACACACTTTAGAAGTGTTTGTTTCCTATGTTAGTGCATTCATGTTTGAGGGTACCCCATAGTCTATTATGTATCCAGTCTTGTCAGTTATGTATTATATTGAAAATGCTGGAATTGTTACAAAGAAAATGAGAAAAGATAAGTAAATAGCCACTTGAGGAACTAGAAATGCCTACAGTAAAGAAACCACAGAGGTATTCTCTTGCAGGGGTTCTCAAGTCTAAATATGCAATTCATTTAGGGCTTTTCAAAATGTCCTGAGTAAAACTGAATAAGAATTTTGTTGTTGACTGTGATAAAAATAACTTTTAGAGACACATCTGCTTGATGATTGAGAATTTTTCTTCAAGAGTCATAGGAACCTTTTTATTTTTTCTCAGTATACACAACTGTATTTAAAGTATTATTAGAATTTAACAATTACATGGATTTCAGGCAGTATAGCTATTTTTTCTGAAAAAGCGTTTGGTAGCTGATAAATAGAATTAAAAATTGCAATAACATTTTGAAAACATTTTTACTAATAAACATAAACCTAATTTAAAATTAAACTACTTCCTTCAGTCTATCGTATTTTTAAGAGAAGAAACAATGCTTTTATCCTTGCATTCCAAGAAGCACTGAAATTGTTATGCTGAATCAGACCGGTGGTCTCTCTGATCCAGTATCCTGTCACTGACAGTAGTCAAAACCAAATGTCTCAGATGAAGGTGTTAGAAACCCTAATGGAAAATAATTTGCACATGGGGAAAGTTTACTCCTAATCCCTAGTAGTTATAGGTTACAAATATGGGGGTTTATATCTTTTCTAAAACTCTTTTTAGTGTTTACTCTTATAATTTGGGATACTACTGTTAACATCGAAATGCTTAAGTGAAAATTCTTGCCACTGTTCAAGAATCACTATTTTTCTGGGAACATCATGCTTTGGAAGTATTTGCTCTTCTTAACCATTAATTTGATTATTGGGTGAATCCTTAAAAATGTAGTACATAATAGTTGTATTGTTCTTGTCATATTTGTTTTAAATGTAGGGGTTAAAGTTGTAGTTCAGGTGTATTATGTAAACTAAATTTGAGTGGTTGGACATTATTTTTTGCAAAAGATATACCATCTCCCAGGATACTAAAATAATCTTATCATGTACCTGTATTTTACAGTGTGTCATTTAACATAATGTAATAATACGCGCAGACTTACTGAGGAAGCAGTTAGGGTTGCTACGCACAATGTACCTTACACAAATCCAGACACAAGAAAAAGTTAAGCCATCTAAAACAGTGGTTCTCAAACTTTTGTACTGGTGCCCCCTTTCACATAGGAAGCCTCTGAGTACGACCTCCCTTATAAATTAGAAACACTTTTTGATGTATTTAACACCATTATAAATGCTGGAGGCAAAGCGGGGTTTGGGGTGCAGGCTGACAGCTCGCGATAAGAGGGAAGGTCCTCTCATGAATAAAAAGATAGGAAACAAAGGGTAGGAATAAATGATCAATTTTCAGAATGGAGAGAGAAGTCCCCCAGGAGTCTATATTGGGACCAGTCCTATTCAGCATATTCTAAATGATCTGGAAAAAGGGGTAAACAGTGGGGTGGCAAAATTTGTGGATGATACAAAACTACTCAAGATAGTTAAATCCCAGGCAGATGGCGAAGAGCTACAAAAGGATCTCAAAACTGGGTGACTGGGCAACAAAATGGCAGATGAAATTCAATGTTGATAAATGCAAAGTAATGCACATTGGAAAGCATAATCCCAACTATACATATAAAATGATGGAGTCTAAATTAGGTGTTACCACTCAAGAAAGAGATCTTGGAGTCATTGTGGCTAGTTCTCTGAAAACATCCACTCAATGTGCAGCGGCAGTCAAAAAAGCAAACAGAATGTTGGGCATCATTAAGAAGGGGATAGATAATAAGACCGAAAATATCATATTGCGTTTATATAAATCCATGGTATGCCCACATCTTGAATACTGTGTGCAGATGTGGTCGCCCCAGCTCAGAAAAGATGTATTGGAATTGGAAAAGGTTCAGAAAAGGGCATAAAAAATGATTAGTGGTATGGAACGGCTGCCATAGGAGGAGAGATTAATAAGACTGGGACTTTTCAGCTTGGAAGAGAGACGACTAAGGGGGGATATGATAGAGGTCTGTAAAATCATGACTGGGGTGCAGAAAGTAAAGAAGGAAGTGTTACTTACTCCTCATAACAGATGAACTAGGTCAACAAATGAAATTAATGGGCAGCAGGTTTAAAACAAAACGAAATATTTCTTCACACAACACACAGTCAACTTGTGGAACTCTTTGCCAGATGATGTTGTGAAGGCGGACTATAACAGGTTTCAAAAAAGAACTAGATAAATTCACGAAGGATAGGTCCATCAATGGCTAATACCCATCCCTGCCCATCCTGGCTATCCCTAGTCCCTGTTTGCCAGAACCTGGGAATGGGCAACAGGGAATGGATGACTTGATGGCCCCCTGTGTAATAACCTCATGATCCCCTGTGGGGTGCTGACCCCCAGTTTGAGAACCCCTGATCTAAAGATATGTCTACTCTGCATCTAGGAGCAAGCCTACCAGCCTTGGTACAGAGACCTGTGTTAACGGGTCTCGCACTAGTGCTCTAAAAATAGCTGTGTAGATGGTCCTTTGATATTGCAGGTTGGCCTGGTATTTGGGCTCTGAAGGCCCCTGGAGCGTCAGAGCTTGAGCTCCAGCCAGAGCTACAACATCTACACAGCTATTTTTAGTGCCCTAGTGGAAGCCCCACTAACGCAGGTCTGTGGACCAAGCTAAGAGGCTTGCTCTCCTATGCAGTGTAGACATATCTTAACAGTAATACCCTCTAGTTCTCCACCTGCAAGCACAATACCTTACTATTACCTCAGCTGCTGTATACCGTGTATGAAGAGGGGGTGGCTACAAGGATGATAGAATGCTGCCATTCCTAGGTGGCAGAATGAAGATTGCGGTGTGTAGTCTGTGATATAAAGTGTGTGCTTATGGATGGTGATAACGTGATTTATATTAGATGAACAGTTTAAAGGTTGAATTCTTTTGAATTCTTGAATTGCTAAAAATTACCACCAGTTTTCTTATAATTTAATCTTGTAATTTTTTTCTCCCATAAATATGGTGACTTTTAAAATTTTTTTAGCTTTGATATTATATTGTCGTAATGGATATAACCGCCTTTTAAAAACAACTCTACTTTTTGACCGTGTTCCTGAACAGAGCCATGGTGATAGCTTTACTTCGGAATGCGATTAAAAGAGAGTTCCAACTATGCTTGAATACAAAATCATGTTTTAACTTGGGTGGGACAATTTTGTTCTAACTAGGTCCTCTGATGATGCAGTTGTCTTAGTGTGGACAGGGTTTCTTCATTTGTCTATTTGTCTTAATTTTACCCTCTCAGAGCTTTGCTTGTGGAATCCCTGGGAGACTTGAAGGATTCCCCCACACGGCATGCTTATTTCATGCGTTTCGTGTGAGTAGAATAAATCTGACTTAGTGGCCTGCTGGGTGATTTGTCAAGTTGGACATCAGTAAAGGTACAAGACAGCTCGGGTATGAGCATCTAACATGGGGGGGGGAGAATAAATTTAAAAGATGACAGCCTTCCAAAGTGGAATCTTTTCCTTTTTTAAAAAGGAAGTTGATTTACACACCTAATTCCTGTTACATTTTTCATTGTGAACTTTACTAATATTTCTTCTTTGTACAAAATAATTAATTTTACTCACATTGTATTTCAGAAAGTTCAGTTTTGAGCTGCTGGGTAGGACTTGTTATCTTGTCTTCTGGTTATTGACATACACGTTTTGGATGATAGTAGGAATTCAAACATTGATGGAATAAAACACAAATCTTACATTTTGATACATGCTTACTTTGGGGGAAAATCCTAGATTGTATGGGCTTCATTTTCACTAGGTTCTGGACTGTTTTCCCATGGTACCTGAAGTGTAACAGACAACTGCATTTCTTGTAGACCAGGGGTCTCAAACACGCGGCCTGCGGAGCTCTTCCGGAGCTCTTCCCTGCGGCCTGCTGGGCTCCCCGTGCCCCCTCCATCTCCCCCAATTTTTTTTTTTTTTTTTTTTTTTACACCCCCAGGCAGTTTCTGCCAGCTTCGTGGTTTCTGGGAGGGAGGGGGGAGGAGCGGGAAGCCGTGCGCACAGGGGAGGAGGTGGAGAAGGGGTGGGGCCTAATGGAAGGGGTGGAGTGGGGGCGGGGGCGGGGTCAGTGATGCGGCCCTCGGGCCAATGCACTAGTCCTCATGCCGCCCTTGTGGTAATTTGAGTTCGAGACCCCTGTTGTAGACAAATGGTATCTTTTGCAACTAGCTGAATATAAACATTGACCTGGAAAGCTATTTGTATTTACAAGTTGATCTAATATGACCTCCTTTGATGCACAAGGCATATATAGTAAAACCTGCCTGAGACCAGCTGTTATGAACAACTTCTTGCAGAGGCCACGGAATATGATCACTGTCTGCTGTGCAAACCTTTGAAGAGAGACCACATCTTACAAGTGACCACATTTGCTAACTCCGATGAGTGGTCGTTCTTGACAGGTTTTACTGAACTTTGCGTTATAGATCCCCTAGGCACCCCAATCTTGCTGACACTTAAGCAGAGGCGTAACTTTATGCACATAGCTCCAGTAGGGCTGGAATAGAGTAAAGTACATGTTTCTGCAATATGGGAGCTTTAATATTCTAGGTCAGTGATTTTTCAACCTTTTTAGGCTCAGGACCCATTTGTAAATTCTTATGGCTTATAGCAACCCAGTAAATAGTCTGGGGGTAGAGGCCCTGGGGTGGTTTCAGTCAGATCCTGCCCCTGGGAGTGAGAAGGTGGTCTTGCCAATACTCACCCCACAGTGGTGGCTCCTGCAGCCCCTGTGAGGCTAGTTGGGCTGGACTTGGCTTGGCTCTCTGCTCTGGGCGTTGCAACCTCTGGAGTTACAGTGCCACTCAGGTTTGGCCCCACACACCTAACTGGATCAGTTTTGTGCGAGTGGAGTTGTGACCTGGCTTATGGGCTTGCAGTGTCACTCACTCAAATTTGGCCTACCTGGACTCCCGTAGTCATGACGGCTGGACCAAACCTGAGTGGTGGTGGGATCCCAGAGATTGCAGTGCCTGGAGCAGGGAGGCAAGCCTGGCCAACCCTGTGGGACAGGAGCTGCCATGTGACCCTTTGAAACGTTTTGGATACACAATTTTGGGTCTCGAACAGGGATTCTCAACCCATGAGTCTAGGTAATTGTAAAACAGCAAAAAGTGGCGGGGGGGCGGGGAAGCTGACTCTCATTAGACTTGCAGATTCTTTAGGAATGTGTAGAATTATCTTGAAATAAGATCCCTCTTTTATGAAAGACAGAATTTTAGAGGTGGGTTTCCCCCAACACTGTGATGCAGTATAGAAGTTCTATAAATGTGGGTTGGATTCTAGGTTATTGATCCTTTTGTACTAGAAATTAAACCTCTTACAAGTATATGGAGGGGAGGCCTCTTTTAAAAATTTCTTTATTGGTTTTTCATAATAGCAGTGTAAATTATACAATGAGAAGTGTTACTATCGAAAGATATTGGCATCTCAGTATTTGTTTTTTATATACTAGTGTTTATTTTTTCTAGTTTCTGTTATACCAATAAAATATTTAGCACATTTTTACAAGTTTCATCTAACTAAGTCTGTGCATGATTTTTAACTTAATAATAGAAGAAAGAAAAAGGGATTATTGGAAGATTTGATTTAGTCTATCCTTTTATAGGGGCTTGGGAAGTGAAAACACATTAGCCTAAAATTTTGTTAAAGCGTGGAATCCTAGATTTAGGCTATAGATAGATTTTATTTTTCATTTGCAAAAGTGAAGAAAATGTTAGTCATTCGTGACTTGAGCCTTCCTTTTTATCCAATTCTGGTAGGTGTTTGGTTGTTATAATATTCAGTCATTTTAAAAACTCTGGTGTAGTCCCAGAAAATATAGAAAATCTAGAGCAGGGTTCTCAAACATGCGGCCCGCGGAGTTATTTCCTGCGGCCCGCCATAGGCACCGACTCCACTGGCAGCCACACTCCAAACATTACTGAGTGTTTATATTTTATTAAAACCCCACTTTGCATTACAGTTTTTAAAAAGTTAATACATTGACTTTTAATAGAATACTATATTATTCTTCATTTTTTCTTATTTTGACTATACTTTTGTATCATTGTATGAAAAGGTTTCAGTGATGCGGCCCTCGGACCAATTTACTAGTTCTCATGCGGCCCTCGTGGTGATTTGAGTTTGAGATCCCTGATCTAGAGCTTGGCTGGAAATAGGATACCTTTGTCCAGAAAAATCAGTGTTTTAATCTGCCGGTTTAAGATCAAATTCTACACAGACCTCCATATGGGTGGATGTGATTAACTTCAGTGGAACCTTACATTTAAAAATGCTACTTCTTGCATTTTAACTTATACTTTTCTTTAACTTTGTTATCTTTTCTGACAGTAATACTTTAATCCTTTTTTCTGAGCAGGGTAAAGTGTTAATGTCAGTTTTCTTTAATACCTCAGATGTCTCATGTACTTTTTTCCATGGTCCCTGCAGAGGTGGATTAAGATATATTGGGGTCCTGGACACACAGAACGTTTGGTCTTCCCACATGCCCCCCCCCCCCAATTACTCCCCCTCTGCTCCTTCCCTTTCCCCCCAAGGCCCCAGAAGCCGGGCAATGGTCAGAGCTTCCATGGGAGCCTGGGCCACTGTGAGGAGCCCTGGACCCTCCAGCTGCCTTGGGTGGTGTGCCCTGTGGGGGCAGGGACAAGGTCTTAGGCAGGGGTGCCTGAGAACAGCCCCAAGGCAGGTACAGGTCTGGGACTCCCACAGCTGCCAGGACTCCCTGGGCAGCTCTTACCACGGCCTAAGGAAGTGATCCTCAAACTGTGAGGCATGCTCCCCTAGGGGGGCATGGAGGAATGTTTGGTGGGATGCAGCAGGGCCCAGCCCTACCCCCAGCTCCACTCTGTCCCCCTCTTCTCCCCCCCCAGCTGTGGCTCTGGTCCTGGCCACCCTGCTACTCTCAGCCACCAACTGCGGGTCTCGACCCTGGCTCCCGGAGGCGAGGGGGGCGGACTGGGTAAGGGGGAAGTGTGTTTGAAAAAGTGTGGAGACCCCGGCCTAGGATGACCATACTTCCCATTTTGGTCCCAGATGTCCTGGCTTTTTTGGCAAAACTGGGCATTTGTCCCATGTGCTCTTGCCAATTGATCACCAGTGTTACTAAGGCGATTATTTCTCATACTAGCTGCCTAAGCTGTCAGACTGCCAAGGCCGTGTCCCCCCCCCAAGTCACACACCATGTCCATTTTTCTTTCCTTATGTTATACTATCTCCATCACTATTTTTTTCTACCTCTTTTTCTCCCTTCCCCACATCTGGTTAGAGCAGGGCTTAGCTATGGTTTCCAAAAATGGTGTGGCGCAAGATTTGTCCTTGCCTGTTTGCACTAAATTATGTTCAGCACCAGTTCAGCTGCCCCTGTTAACTGACATTTCTTGTCATCAGTGGTTAATTTTCCTGGTGTAGACAAGGCTTATGATGTTGACTCCCTCTGTGACATAGGGTAAACCATTAATTCATTTGCCTTAGCTTTCCCGTTTGTAAAACTGGGAAAATAAGGCTTGGAATTTTGATCTGTATGAAAGATGTGAAGAGAGGGGCACCTGTGGGGGCCCAAGACAAGACCTTTGTTGACAAGTCCCACCTGCAGCTGCTGAGATTACTTCCAAGATGCTTTGACCCTGCTCAGAGGCTCCATCTTTAATATCAATCTCTTGCTAGTAGATGTTTGAATTTGAAGATCACCTCTTCCTTGTATGCTGGAAGGGGGGATTTTTTCCTTCATCTTGGCTAGCACTCCAGCCCCAGTGTCTTTTGACTTTCAGTGGGAGTCTTTACTAGTGTCCTCCTGCCCAAGAGTCTTGGCTGGTATTGCTTGGCAGGAGGATGTAGAGGTGTCTCCTAGTAGATCCCTCCCTTGGCCTCCACTTTTTTGTATTGTTTCCCCTTGGATAGTGCTTGCTTCTGCTGTTACTTCCCCCATAATAGCAAGTTTCATTGCTGCCTAGAGATTGCTGAAAGCAGTAGTGAAAATGATCAAAAACTTTTAAATTTCACTGTGTTCCTCCTTGGCCATGCAGTGAGTAATAGCAGAGGTGGTCTGAATACTCAGACTGCATTGATTCATCCTCAGTTCACACTTGGAAGGTTTTTACATAACTGTATGGAATGGGAACTTAATTTTTAAAACACGAAAGGTTAGCGTCTACAGAAATTGAGCTTAGATCTCCCTTCCTCACTTCCAAGTCACTAGGGAAAGCATCTCCCCAGAAGTGAATAGATTGATTTTTTTTTTCTCTCAAACCCTGAGCGTAATACTTCTCACATGGGTGATGAGGATTAATTAATATTTGTGAAGTGTTTTTGAAGTTCACAGTTATGTTTTATTCTTGATACACTTTTCTTCCAAAGCTTGCAGTTTGCATAGTTGGGGTATCTCTGTTTCACAGGTGGGAAAGCTGAGGTAGAGAGAGAGGCTGTGTAACTTGTCTGTTAAACAGCAAATTATTGTCAGTTGGACATAGAGAACTCAAGTTTCTTGACTCTGATCCTGTGCTCTAGCCATTAGACTACAGTTCCTCTCTAGGTGGATATAAGAGACACAGCCTGTTTCCCCCCCCCCTCCACCCCCCCAGAGGTGAAGAGCAACTACATCTCTCCTTGAGTTCAGTGAGGTTTGCTAAGCACCTCTGAAAATCAGGCTAATACGAGCTGAATACTGGTGTATGAAGTGTATAGTCAGGAAAGGATCTCAACTTCCACTCTTTACTATGCCAGCTGACTTTAGGATAACTGATGATTTAAGTATTTAAAAAAAAGACTTTACACTTCTAAAATTGTTTAAATATTAAATGAAAATTGCTGCTCAGAAATCAGAATTCTTCCTCAGTCCCAACTCTTTTTTTTTTTAGTCTAATCTGGTAGTGATGTGTCTGGTAACAGAACAGTAAGAACTAATACCTAGTTCAAAGTAATATGAATCATTTGGGAAAATTCTTATCTGTTAATGTTGGTGCTGTTTTGGCTTACTTTAAAAAAAAAAAATTGTCGCATTTTGCCTGAGAATTTTTAGTCCTACTTTTATGGGTGTTAATTTTGTGGAGCAAACCAGATGTATCACTCTGTTTTTTTTGTTTTTTAACTTTGACTCTTAAGTCAAAAATGATTGTGTTGTACAGAAACTGAGCTAGTCAGTGTTTAAGAGGAACAAATACCTAATAAATATACCTTTTTTTCTATCAGTCATTTTAATTTTGGTGGGTAGGAGCTGCTCATGTTTACTACTTCAGTAACTCTTACAATCTAAATTTATCTCTCTCCAACCAGATTTAGTATAAACTGTTCCTAAACTTCAGGTCTGCTCATCAAGACTGCACAAGTTGGTGTTGAAGTTTAGGGATGTGTTCACTATGAAGATGCTTGATCTTTATATACACAGTTTAATAAAGTAGGTCTTAAACTTTCAGCTTCTTGCTGCCCAATCAGCACACAGCTGTGGCCCATGTAACATCCTCAGGGCCATATGGGTAGTGTATAGTGTGGATGCGGCCCACATAACCCACACAGAGCTGCATGTGTGGCCCACAATGGTAAATAGGTTGAGAACCACTGGTCTAATTTTACAGTTTTTGCTCACTTCTGAGGCTTGCAAAAAAAATAATTGGGGTCCTGTTAGTCCAGGGGTTCTCAAATTTTTGTATTGGTGATCTCTTTCACACAGCAAGCCTCTGAGTGTGGAAACCCCCCTACCCTTTTAAATTAAAAACACATTTTTAAATAATAAACGCTTATAAATGCTGGAGGCAAAGCAGGGTTTGGGGTGGAGACTGAGAGCTCGTGACCCCCATGTAATAACCTCATAACCCCCAATTTGAGAACACCTGTGTTAGTCTGATTTTGAATACTGGCACAATAGCTATAGACATTTTTTTTATAAAACTGGTTTCTTTTTTTTTTAACAAGCCATGGATATAACTTTTTCTGTTTAGATGCCTATAGAATCAGGTTACTTTTTTTATTTAATCAGGTCTAAACTGTTTAGTTACTCTACGTTTAAATGTAAGGAATAGTAAAAAATTGAATCCTATTTGGATGTGATAGAATTACTGTCTTTCATTTGAGAGACAAAGTGGGTGAGGTAATAGCTTTTATTGGATCAACTTCTGTTGGTAAGAGAGAGGAGCTTTGGAGCTACATGGGTCGTCTTCAGGTCTGGGAAACTTACTGAAAACATGGTCTTACAGTAGGAACTTAGTGTCAAAGCTTAATATAATTTTTCATTTTCTCCCTCACTACCTTTGAGTTTTTCCTTCTTGTATTTCCCATTGTATTTTTTTCTTCCTTTCTGTCTCAGAAAATTGTACTGTTTTTTAATTAACCAAAGCACGAGATTCTTTGTTTTTCTCTTCCACTTTTTACCTGGGGTCTTCCTTTGCTCTTATTCCCTTGTTTTTCTCTGTGCTCTGTCATCCTTGTATTTTCCTCATGGTTCTGTTTTTGCTTTTCTTCTCCTATCTTGGCCGAGTTAGGTGGAGTACCGCCATGCCCACACTGGGAGGAACCCCATTATGGACCAATCTAACCCATCCATGCAGCCCGGTCTGGGCCCTTGCTGGGGGCAGTCCAGTACCCAGGCCTTGCTGTGTGAGCAGCTCCCAGCCAGCAGGTCCTGCTCGCCTGTAGGGGGCTCGCCGCCCAGCAGCCGGGCTCCACCATGCGGGCTGGGCAGGGCTGCTGGACACAGGGCAAGTGGGAACGGCTGGGAGGGCTCTCGGGGGTCACGTCCCAGGAGTCTGCCCCACTCCCCAGTGCGGCTCCGGCTCCAAGTGGTCTCTGCTGCCTGCCACCTGTGGGGCCCCACCTACCTCCCTAGGGTTGAACCATTGGGACTGGTTCAGAGGCTGGTCTGGTCTCGGCCAGTGGGAGGAGAGAGAGGGAGCATGGGGGGCTCTACTAAGCCCCACCAGGCAAGTGGGTCCTGAGGGAGCCCAACCCATGCAGGCCCTGCTCCCGCTCTGACCTGGCTGATTGCGCCACTCCCGAGGGGCTGGAGCGATCCCTGTCCCGGGACTGGCTCTGGCCATGCTGCCGGCTCAGCCCAGCAGACATGGTCACCTCCCAGCAGGGCCAGTGAGTGCAGCAGGGCGTGGAGGAGTTGGTGTCTGGAGAGTTTGTGGGGGTGGGGGATGCTGGGCAGTGGGGGAGGTTTGTGTGTTTTGGGGCACTGGGCATAGTGGGTTTGTGGAGAGGTGCTGGGCAGTGAGAGGTCTTCATGTGTGTTGAGGTGCTGGATGGGGGAGCCTGTGGGTAGGGGGGTGCTGAGCGACGGTGGTGGTGTGCAGGGTGCTGTGTGGTTGTGTTGGGGGATTCTGCGGGCAGGGGGATAGAAGTCTGAGCGGGTCTCAGTGGGGGGATGCTGGGCATAGGGGTTGGGAGGCGCTGGGCGGGGGTACAGTGTGGTATGACATGGGCCCATCCCTGAGGGGAAGGGGCACACTGATAGCATAGTGCCGGATGGGCTAGTGTGCATCTGGGAGCTGCCAGTTTGTAAACTGTTCCTTTGTGCTGGGTTGGGCGGAGTGGGGCCGTCCCGGCGTGCTGTACCCCATTGCCTCCGGCCAGCCCCTCATTCTAGAGACTGGCCTCTTTGGCCTTGACTACTGCACTCACTCCCCTCAAATCTATTCAAAATAATGCTGCTAAGATCATTTTTCTGGCTTGTCATTCTGACCACAGCACCCACTTCTTTCAGTCCCTCTGGCTCCCTCTTAACCGCTGTATCAAACACGTGAATTTCTTGTCTTTATGTTCCAAGACCCTTCACAGTTTAATCCAACACTATTTAGTTGATCTGGTAACTTTTCATGACATCAACTCCTGCCTTCTCTCTGCCAACATTCCCAGTTTTTATCATGTACCAGCCAGTTCCTTTCATAAAGACCTTTATGTTTTCTCTTATGCTATCCTTATGCATGTGGAAAATTCCCTGATACAATAACCACTTCCTTATCCTAGGCTTTATTTATTGAATACCATCCAAACTCAGCACTGAATACTTAATTCTTCATGAACGTCTCTGTGGCAGTCTTACCTTAACATCTGTGTGCTTCATAAGCATTAATGAATTATTCTTCACAAGGTGAGGAGGCAGTGTTCTCATCATTTTACAGATGGGGAATTGAGTCACAAAGAGTTCAAGGGGAAAATTGTCAAGTGTTACTAATATTGGGTCCACAACTTGAGGTGCCTAGGGTCTGATTTTTCAAAGAATTTAGCATTTTTAGAGCCCTTCATGTGTTTAAAACACAGCTCCCATTGACTTCACTTACAATTGAGAGCGCACCACTTGTGCAAATTAGGCCCCTGGTATCTCAAGATAGGGATTTAGAAAATGAACATGCAGTTAGTTGCCACCTGTGGAAATTTTAGTTTGTGACTTACCAAACAACACATAGGAACTTTGTGCCAGAGACAGGGATAGAATCCAATTCTCCGGAGTGGCATTCAGCTAGCTCCCTTAACTACAAGACCTTCCTTTCTCTTCCGGCAATCTTCTGCCTCTCTCAGTACACACCTTCCAGCTTCTTCAACAGATGAGGCAAGGGTCCTGTAGACATCAACCTCATTCACTGTACAGCCCTGAACCTGTCTACCCTATGCCCTGAATGAAGTAGTGGTCCCGTAGAAAAAATTGTCTTTGTAACTACAGATTGTATCAAAATGCATACACAAGGGGGACAAAAGTAACTTTGCCCATGCAACTTTAATCTTGCCATTTAATTTTTTTTAAGTGCTTTATTTTGTAACAATGTTCTTTTAATGTAGTTTTTATAATCTCTGTAATTTCCTGTTTTTTTGAAAAGCCGACAAAGAAATCTGAAGTTCATCATATGAAACTATATTGATCTTCACATTGGTCATCAGAAGAGAGACCTTTTAAATCCACAGGATAGCCCTTAACCATCTGAGCTAAGAGAATAATTGGTAGCAACTGAAGGTTGCTGTCTTTTCTATGGATCTGTCAGTTAGAGGGGGATGATGACTCACTTTGCCCGTGAGTTTCACATTCATTTAGTAGACAACAAAGGAATGTTGAGACTCAGGAATAATGGTTTCAGTTCCAGGTTCTGTAGGGGAATGTGCTCTGCTAGTTATCAACCCTTCTGGCCCTGCCCCCTCTGCTTTGATTCCTCCTCCTCCCCCCCATGGGCTACTCTCTATCCCCCACTACTGCTCACTCTCCTCATCACTCTGCTTCTCACCCCTCTGCATTCAAGTCAGACTGCATCCTTCTCCATGCTGCCTAGGTGCCAGCAGGAAGAACATTGAAAAGATAGGAGAGTGTGTACCTTTTTGTCAGTTCCTGTGCCTGGAAGAGCACATGCTGGAAAAGTCCTCTTCAGCCATAGGTTGGAACATGCTTAGTCACTTTTTGGGGATGGAGTATGTTCAGGCAGATCAGATCATGAGAGGTGTGGGGTAGAGCATTTTAGTGTAGACAGGATCTTCAAAGATTTTAGCTGTGAGCCTCTAACAAACCTCTACAGAGCTTGCGTGAACTGTTGTTTTTATTTATATATATATATATAAACAAACATCAGACTCTCTAGCTTTTCACTGAAGTGGTTGTAAGAGTGTTTTGAACATGTACAAAACAATTTTCACTAGCCTTTTTTATTGAAAACAGTTTTAGCTGAAACATTACAAAAATCTTCAGGCTGAGGCAGATGCCCGATGCGGAAAATTTCAGCCCAAGTATCCTTGCTCCTGCACTGGATTCATCTCTTGCTATCCTTTAGTAAAATGAAAAATAGAGTATAAAAAAACTGTAGTGCTGAATAGAGCTAGTAGCACTAGAAGAGGAACAGAGTATTTGTTGAATTTAGAAAGCATTTAAAAGAAAATGTTGAGGATTTTAACAAAATTGAACTATGTCAAGACTCAAGAATGAAATTAAAAAGTTGCCTCTATTTTCCCTATTGGTATAAGAGTGTTGCTGACTATCATAGCAGAGCTGTGGACCACTGTTATACAAGTTCTGTGCCACTTGCAGCTAGCCTGCAGTGAGTTATTTGGTTACATAGTTTGGGGGGATAGCATATAGTTCATAATGAGAGAAATACAGTGTAGAATTCTCACTTTGTTCAAAGTATTTTTTAAATATGCTTTTAAGGAAAATTTAAATGCTTCCCAATATAACTTATTTAGAAGAAAAGTCTGAAGTGGGACACAATCATCCTGTGTTGTTCTAGTGCCATGGCAATGCTTTTAATGTTGCCCATCTCAAGCTATATCTTCACTTAACATTCTTGTCATAGTGATGGGAGAGGTCCCCCATCACTGTAGTTAATCCACCTCTCCAAGAGGACATAGCTAGGTCGACAGAATAATTCTTCTGTTGGTGTAGTGCTGTCTATGCTGGGAGTTAAGTTGTCATAGGTATGTCTCCCGAGGGGGATTTTTCAGACCCTTCAGAGACAGCTATGCTGATTTCAGTGTAGACTGGCCTTAACAGAAGTCATATAGAGTGGTAGGAGTGCACATGGTGCTAATGCTTAGGTGCAGTTCCCTGTGAAACTACACGAGTGAAATTTATGGCTGGCGGTATGGGAATATTTATTACTGATAGGTCACTTTACAAAAATATATGGGTGAATGTCTTTTAAACAGACACCTTGAATGTGTACAATATATTGGACTTATTAAAAATCTTTATCTGCACAGTGTGAAGATGCATAATCAACTGTGAGTGAGAACACATTTTAGTACCACCAGTGAGTGAGCTTGGGAAATACTGCCATGTTTTCCCTCCCTCAATCAAGAAAAAGCCTGATGAGCCTAGAAGAGTCCACTGGGATGTTTGAGCCCTCTCAATGAGAAGCCAAGCCTAAGAAGCCCAGCAGGCCATTTGAGCCTCTTTGAGAGGTAGCCAGACCCATAATGGATGCATTCATGTGCCCCTGAAAGGAAAGTGGGACTAAGGAGGCTAGCGAGTGTGCATGGTTACATTTTAAATATCTCCAAAAGTTACTGTGTGTGGTGTCTAATGGGTGGAGCTCAGAATAATGCCCCAATACCATTTTTTGAATCTGATCCCTAACCAAAATGTAGTTTGATAATGTGTAATTTAAAAAGTTAGCTAAATTGTAAATTAGTAACATGACTGTGGAATGTAGACTCCTGCAAGCATAGTGTAAAATGTTAAACAGATTACTGAAGACCTAAGCGTGCTGGTTTAAAAAAAAAAAAAAGTTTCTGGCCTGTTCCTTTGCAAAGGCAGACCTCAAAATATAATCCCATCTCTGGGTTTATCGATGTGAGGTAGGGAAGGCTCTAGCTCAGCGGTGTCCAATAGAAATTAGATGCTAGCCACACTTGTGGTTTTGAATTTTTCTTATTAGTCACATAAAGCCACATGCATTAGCCACAATTCAGTAGCTTATTAGCCACATGTGGCTAGTGGAAAACATATTGGACACCGCTGCTCTAGCTCTACCCCTTCTGCCAACTTCATTATGTCCGACGGACTGACAGTCTCCTCCTAAGGTCTGCAGCTAAGAGGGAAATGGGGCTTGCAGGACCAGAGTGTAGGGGAAGAACTTCCCTACTTCTCCTAAGGATCACCGAGGGTTTGGCACCTCCATCCTAAAACCAGACCTGATTAACACTGCTGGATTAGGCCTATCCCATCTGTGGACATGCTAGAGTTTACAGGAACAGGGTTTCTCTCCAGCAGGCCTTAGGACCAGACTGGAAAAAGTCCAACCTCAAACTAAAGAATTTCCCACACAAACTATGCAAATTTATGAAGTGACGGTACCAGATGCATATCAATACAGTAACTCCTCACTTAACGTTGTAGTTATGTTCCTGAAAAATGCGACTTTAAGCAAAACTATGTTAAACGAATCCAATTTCCCCATAAGAATTAATGTAAATGAGGGGGTTAGGTACTGGTACACAGAGATGATGATAGTGAAGCTTGGTTGAGGTGGAGGAGTCAGAGGGTGGGATATTTTCCTGGGAATGTCTTACTGCTAAATGAACTAAGCAGTTGGCTGAGCCCCTCAAGGGTTAACTCTCACACTCTACAAGCCCTGTTTGTTTGAGAGATACCCAGGCATTTCCAATTAGGTATCAATAGTGGGGTCAGAAGTACACTGCCTTGTTAATTAGATCAGCAAGCCAGCAGCTGCAGCTTCTGCCTAAGGCAACAGCTCCCTTCCTTGTGTGTCCCCCTTGCTCTATGGAAGATGGGGTAAGCGAGATGTAGGAGCAGGGGGACATTAGCCCCCTTCTTCTTTTCCTCCTCCCCACACAGCAAGCAGGCACCCTGACATTAGCTCCCCTCTTCTTTCCCTTCCCCCCACACAGCAAGTAGGCAAGAGTCTCGGAGAGCAGCACATGGCAGTGGGGGAAGGGGCATCCGAACTGTGGTAGTTGATAGCCTGCAAACGACTAGAAGGGAGCATTTCACAACTTTAAATGAGCATGTTCCCTAATTGATCAGCAACTTAACAATGAAACAATGTTAACTGGGGCAACTTTAAGTGAGGAGTTACTGTAGTTTGACTGCACTTTGCCTTAGAAGAACCTGAGATTATAAACAAAACAAAAAAAATCCCTTGAACTCAAGAAATAGAGTTATGGTTGCGCTTCTTAAGCAAGGCATTCAAGTGACCTTAATTCGGGTCTGAGAATTAGGAACCCGTATTGTCTATCCATAAGTTTGTTTGTTTGACCACACAGATAGGTTGCCTTAATCTTAATTGAATAGTGTTTGCACTGCTTAGTGTCTTCTTTTACAGTGATACACATCTCACTCTCTCACACACACACACACACACACAGAATTTTACAAATTACTTAATAGAAGGATAGCAACATGAACGCAATCATTCCTCATCCTGCAAGATGCTGAGGACACTCATCTTAGTAGGAAGTGATCAGCACCTTATAGGATTGAGCCCTATGGTTCAGTGTGCCATCCAGTTGGCCGAGTGTCAGGCAGAGAGGTAGCGTGTCTCCACGTATAAACCTTGTATACCCAGATCACAAAGTTAAGTCTTAATAAAGAGAGCAAAGGTTAGTGTGGTAACAAAGCAGTATATCCAGTATTAGATGTGTGTATGAAATAAATGATAAAATCACTGTTCTGTGATGCACAGTTTTGATTCTTTATATGTAAAGAAGGGAAGATAATAGGCTGACACCTCGGACAGAATTAAGGTACCTTGAGTGACTTGTTTTGAAAAGTGCAACTTTCTACAGCCATAAAAGGAGACTCCATGCTCTGTTAATGATCAGTGATATTACTGGTGTTGACTTAGTCCATGCTGGGCTGTGTCTGTCCAGTGGGACAGTTGCTTTCCTGAAATGACAAATTAGTAGACTTGCAAAACGGGTGTGTGAGGGGGGGAAAAACCATAAAACTTGGTGAAATCCCTACTAATTATTAGGCGATTCTGCTGCTATAAGTGGGTGGGGAAATGGATGTCTGTTATTTAAGGTAATGTGATTATTGAAAAAGGTTTGATTTTTTTTCTCTCTCTCGAGTCTGAGGTCCCCTCCAATTTATTGAGGAATGTTTAAGGAAACTAACTTTTGTATTTCACTTTGAAATAGTCATCCAGCGTTTTTATGGATTTATCTAAATGTGTTCATTTTTATTAGTTATTTATATAACTGTAGTGCCTAGAAGCTTTAGTCATGGACCAGAACCCACTGTGGTAGGTGCTGTACAAACACAAAACAAAGACATTCCCTGCCCCAAAGAGTTTACAATCTAAACCAAAAAGGCAACAGATTGATTGACAGATGTGGGAATACAAGGAAACAATGAAACAATATTGGTCAGTATGATAGGCTGCTGGTGTGTTGAGCATACTGCCTAACTGAAGTTTTTTGTAAGTATCACAGCAAAGTTTTGAGGGTTTTCAAGGTGGATAATGAGGTAGTTTTGTGGATGTTTACAGGGAGCTTCTCCCAAGTGTAAAGGGAAGCATAGAAGAAAACATGAAGTTGCTTGGGGTACGTCTATACTCACGCGTCCTGTCGGAGGAGTCCAATCGATCTTCTGGGTTTGATTTATCGCGTCTTGTCTAGACGCGATAAATCGAACCAGGAAGTGCTCCCCCGTCGACGCTTGTAATCCTGCTCGACGAACGGAGTAGGCGGAGTCGACGGGGGAGCCTGTGCGCCGTGTGTGGACCCCGGGTAAGTACCTTTTCATTCGAACTAAGATAGTTCGACTTCAGCTACGTTATTCACGTAGCTGAAGTTGCGTATCTTAGTTCGAATTGGGGGGTTAGTGTAGACCAGCCCTTGTTGGGAAATTTTAAGAAGTGGGTGATGGAGGCTGGCACCATGGCCAAATAGATGTAACAGTCAACATTTAAACAGTGAATGAGATGTTAGGGAGGGGATAAACCTTGAAGGGTCTCGAAAGTGAAGACCATCAGCTTATGTTTGAAGTGATAGAGAAGGGGGAACCAGCGGAGGGATTTGAAGAGGAACACCATTGCTAAAGTGGTGGGCTGAGAGATGGTCTTTGCAGCAGCATTCTGAAAGGATATGAGTGGTGCAAGATTGCGCTTGTCAAGGCCAGAGAGAAGGATGTTGCAGTTGAGATGGGAGCTCTGATTGTTTTAGCTGTGTGGATGGATAAGAAAGGTCATCTCCTAGAGATACTATGCAGAAAGGAATTGGCAAGACTTAGACGTAGCCTGGATGTGAGGACTTAGAGAGGTTCAAGCTGAAGATGATGCCCAGGTTACAGACTTGAGTGACTTGCGGGATCAGACCAATGGTCCGTCTAGCTCAGTATCCTGTCTTCCAACAGTGGCCAGTGCCAGATTCTTCAGAGGGAATGAACAGAACAGGGTAATCATTGAGTGACACATCCTCTGTTGTCCAGTCCCAGCTTTTGGCAGTCAGAAGTTTAGGAACACCCATAGCATAGGGTTGCATCCCTGAACCATCTTGGCTAATAACCATTGATGAAGCTTTCTCCATAAATTTATCTAAATCTTTTTTTTGAACCCAGTTATACTTTTGGCCTTCACAACATCCCTTGACAATGAGTTCCACAGGTTGACTGTGTTGTGTAAAGAAGCACTTCCTCATTTGTTTTAAACCTGCTGCCTATTAATTTCATTGGGTGACCCTAGTTCTTGTTATGTGAAGGGGTAAGTAACACTTCCCTATTCACTTTCTCCACACCATTCATGAGTTTATAGGTCTCTATCACATCCTCCTTTAGGTTTTTAATAAGATGAACTGTCCCAGTTTTTTTAATCTCTCCTCATATGGAAGCTATGCCAAACCCCTAATAATTTTTGTTCTCCTTCTCTGTACCTTTTCCAGTTTGAGGTGGGGTGACCAGAACTGTAAGCAGTATTCAAGGTGTGAATGTACCATGGATTTATATAGTGGCATTATATTTTCCGTTTTCTTATCTATCCTTGTCCTAAAGGTTCCTGAACATTGTTAGCTTTTTTGACTGCTACATATTGAGCGATTTTTTTTTTTTCCAGAGAACTATCCACAATGACTGCAAGATTTTTCTTTAGTGATGGCAGCTAATTTAGACCCTATTATTTTGTATTTGTAATTGGGATTGTTTTCCAGTATGCATTACTTTGCACTTATCAACATTGTATTTCATCTGCCATTTTGTTGACCAGTCACCCAGTTTAGTGAGTTTCCTTTGTAATTTTTCACGGTGATCTTAACTATCTTGGCGAATTTAGTTACATTTATTCACCTAAATTTAAGTTATTGCTGATTATGCACTATATGTATTTTATGACTTTTAAAACTTTGTATTTGTGGATAATCTAAGCACTATACCCAGATGTACAGACACTCTTTTCTTAACCTGTGTATTGTATAATTTTTTAACATTAGCTTTAATAAACATTTTTATTTTCAAACTTTTCCATATAATTTGAGTGTACTGAACAACACATTGCCAGTACAGATCCTTGGGGGGACCCTGCTATTTACCTCTTTCCATTGTAAAAACTGACCCTTTATTTCCTGTCTTTTAGCCAGTTACTGATCTATAAAAGACCTTGCCTCCTATCCCATGTTTGCTTAGTTTGCTCAAGAGTCTTCAGTATGGGATCTTGTCAAAGGCTTGTGACAGTCCAACTACACTATATCAGCTGGATCACCCGTATCCACGTGTTTGCTGACGCTCTCAAAATATTCTAATAGATTGGTGAGGCATGATTTCCTTTTACAAAAGCAGTGTAAACTCTTTCCCAGCATATCGTGTTCATCTGTGTTGCCTGATAATTCTGTTCTTTACTATAGTTTCAACCAGTTTGTGTAGAACTGAAGTTAGGCTTACTGGCCTGTAATTGTCAGGATTGCCTCTGGGGCCTTTAAAAAAAAATCCGCGTTACATTGGCTACCCTCCAGTCATCTAGTACAGAGTCTGATTTATGCAATGGGTTACATACCACAGTTGGTAGTTCTGCAATTTCGTATGAGTTCCTTCAGAGTTCTTGGGTGGTACCATTTGGTTCTCATGATTTATTACTGTTTAATTTATCAATTTGTTCCCAAACCATTTCTATTGACACATCAATCTGAGACAGTTTCTCAGATTTATCACCTAAAAAGAATGGCTCAGGTATGGGAAAATCTCTCTCTCTCACTCTCTGCAGTGAAGACAGATGCAAAGAATTCATCCTTTGGCCCCCTGATTGTATGGCAGGCTTCCTGCTTTTGGTGTATTTCTGATGATGATGGTATCCACAGTGAGAGAGAGAGAGAAGGTAGTTGGGAGGTCTTGTGGAAGTTGTAGTGGAAAATTAGGAGCTTTCTTTTAACTATTTTTAGCTTTAGGTGATGGCTAGACAAGATGTCAGAGATTTTTAGTTTAGACAGAAGGAGACAGGTCTGGAGTAAAGAGGTAGATCTGTATATTATCAGCATAAAGGTGGAAGTTTAATTTGTGTTTGTAGGTGAGATTACCCAGCAATAAGGTGCATTGGGAGAAGAGATGGGGACCAAAGACAGAGACTTGTGGAAACTCTGAGATGGCATCCTGCTTTCTGTCTCTCAGGTGTTTGGCTGGCTGACTTTTGCTCATATGCTCAAGGTATAATAATTGATCACAGTATGTGGATTCAGGAAAGAATTTTCCCTGAGGCCAGATTGGCATGATCTTGCTGGTGGAGTTTGTCTTTCTCTGCAGCTTGTGGTGCGGGTCACTTGCTGGGAACATGTGGGTATGTCTCACTTAATCAGTTCCCAGCCATTGCAGGGCCCTCAAGCATTGGTGCACCACCATCCCTCCTAGTGTTTCCCTGTAGCACAATAATAGTCTAGTCTCCTGTGAGCAGTAATACTTTTGTCTCTTTTTGCTTCTTGTGGTTTAGTGTGAGGGTGTTGGGTGTTGGTGATGGCCTCTGAAATATCTGAGGAGGTCAGATTAGATCATCTGATGGTCCCTTCTGGCCTCAAACTCTATGACCTTCACAGAAGGTTGGAGGATGGATGAAGAGGATATTCTGAAAGATGCACTGAAGGAGCAATTAGAGCGATAGGAGGAGAACCATGAGAGGACAGAGAAACCAAGGGAGGGCAAGATTTCAAGAAGAGCATGTTGAGTGTCAACAGCAGCTTGACTGGTCAAGGAGGATGAGGATGGAGTACTGGTTCTGAGTTTAGTTAAGAACAGTGGTCCCAAAACTGTGGGGTGTGCCCCCTTTGGGGGACATAGAGGAATGTTCGGGGAGCCGTGGCCTAGGCCAGCCCCCACGGGGTATGGGGAGGGAGTGCCACTTGGCCCCAGCCGTGGCCCTCTTACCCTTGTCCGTGCACCTCCCCCCGCCCCTGGAGCCACAACCCCACTCTCGGGGGAGGTGGGGGGGGGACGCCAACAGGGGAAAGGCGGGGGAACAACCGTGAAAAGTTTGGGGACCACTGAGCTAAGAAGAGGTCATTAGAGACTTTGGCAAGAACAATTTCAGTGAAGTGCCAGGGGCAGAATCCAGAGTGGAGAGCATCTAGGAGAGAACTAAAGAAGAGGACCTCCTGACCGCTATTGTAAAGAGCATGTTCAATGAGCTTAGATGTGAAAGGAAGAAGGGGTTGTACCTGGAGAGGCAAGTAGGATAAGGATGGGTTTTTTAAGACAGAAGCATGATTGTGTTGTGACAGGAAAGAGCCAGAAGAGAGTGTGATGTTAAGGAGAAGAGTAAGGGAGGGGATGAAAGTAGGCATGAGGGAGATCAGGAGATGGAATGGGGTTACTGTGGCAAATGGAGGGGTTAGAGGAGGCGAGCAGACAAGAAACTTTGTGATGGGGAAAGAGAAGGCAAGCTGAGGAGAGGGCGAAGGTTATATTGTGTTCTGCCAATTTCTTCCAAGTGAAAACTGACAAGATGCTGTGCAGAGAGAGAAGTGGAGACCAGGAGGAGGGTAGGGTTTGGGGAGTGAGTTGCAGGTGATGAAAAGGCATTAAATTGTAGTCAACTTTAAAATGAACAGTCTACGGTTCTTATGACCAGTTTTGAACAAAATGCAAAACATATGCAATAAAATAACATAATGGCCAAGCAAAAGCATCAGTGGTAACTTGGATGTACAGTAACTCCTCACTTGTTGTCCCCCTGGTTAATGTTGTTTTGTCGCTGATCTATTAGAGAACATGCTAGTTTAAAGTTGCAAAATGCTCTCTTATAACTTGGCAGCCGCCTGCTTTGTCCACTGCTTGCAGGAGGAGCAGCCTGTTGGAGCTAGCTGGTGGGGGCATTGCACAACTTTAAACAAGCATGTTCCCTAATTGATCAGCAACTTAAGAACGAAACAACCAACATTAACTGGGACTACTTTTTGTGTCTTTCTGGGATACTTGAAAGGTCACTGTTTAATGTTTTGTTAAGCAATACATACTAGAAGTCAGTATAGTAGGTAAACTGTTAGCTGACTTTTTAGGCTATTTCCTCTGTATGGACATGATTTGATACTGGGAAGGTACAAGAAGACCCTAATCTATTCTGGATTGTCAAATACAGCTGATTGGAAAGTAGGGGGAAAACAATGAAAAATGTCAGATTTTTTCCTTCCCATATTTTTGTCAGATTTCTGAACTTTTCAAAATTTCCCAACCAATTATATTGCCAGAATACTTATGTGGGAGGCTGTCCTTTAGTAGATCTGAAAAATGAAAGCATGGTATTGTTTGTCCGCCTTGTGATTAAGTCCTATTCAGTCTGAAATGTATATTTGCAATACTCTCATCTTTGATTTTTTTTTTTTTTTTTTTGAGGTTGTCACTTGCTATAAATTTTGCCCCAGGTCTCTTCAATTTCTTTCCATTGTCACACACATTTGGTAATGAAAGTCTAGGAGTAGACAAGAAAGGGTCTTCATAATAGGTAGAAAGCACAATCATAAATTTCAAAAATCTTTTAACAGTTTGAAGGCTATTCTAGTAGGAGTGATTCTAAAACTTTTAGGAAGCTCACTATTTTTTAAGTTGTACACCTATTTTACTGTTTTCTTTGCCAAACTTGCCTAACATCAGTTGCTTTTTTCCAACTTGCAAACTTTAGTTTGTTTTACTCACAGATATGTGAACAAGGTCTAATTTCTCTCTTCTATTACCACCTAAACACAGCAACTCCAACTTTTTCAGTCTCAATTTTAGAACAACCAACTCTCTGGCTTTCACCCACATTAGCCAATAGGTGCAAACTCAGAATAGGAATTGTCAGAATGCATAACCCCCTACTTTCCATAGGTTTCTAGACAGGATCTTGTAGATTTGGATTCTTTCCTCTGCTTTGTGAGTTGGAAAAGCAATTTAACAACATGTAATTTATGTACATTTTGCAGTGTACTATGGCATGCTGATGTCACCATAATGCCACAGTAGAATTACGACGTCTGTATAGTTGAGGATGCAGTTTTTCCCTTCTTCCTCTGTTAGCCTTAATGGTCCTTGAGGTACTGGTTATCTATTGCTTTAACAACCCCCTAGATCCTACATTGTAACCACCATCTTCTCGGCTGAGGAATATATAGGTTTTTGAAGGAAGTCTGTTCTTCCATTTGCCTGAGGACTTTCTATTTAAAGAGGTGAGGCACTCATCCTTTTCAATCTTTGAATGTGCTTCCTTTTCAGCCGTTCTGTCCCATTATCTGTTGAGCCAGACCCAGGAATGGGAATTGAAATCTGGTCTTCCACTTGACAATTTAGAGCTCTACCTGGTCCACTTTTTTACGTTGTGATTTCGTGGAATGGAAAATGAGCATCTTACCCTAGGATACTGAAAGCTATGAAGGTAATGGCACATTGTCTAACAGGTATTAAATATAGCAATAACGTACAAGATTCAGATTGTTTAAATCATCAATTCTGACTTGGAAATATTAGATAAAACAAGAGTTTCAGATAGACTGTACTGCGGTTCATGGGCCCCTCCATGTCAGTTCTGTTGACATAAGCAGCACCAAGGTTCTCTGGATCCATCTGGATCAACTCATATTCAGTGCTGTAGTCCAATGTCATCAGCTGTGAAGCTGCTTTCAAAGTGGTTCTATATCTCACATAAGCAGCATTATATGTCTAGAGCCCTTCTGGATCAGTTGAGTCCAGTGCCAAGAAGCTAGCATGTTTGCCTATGAAACAGAGCTTGCCAGAGAGGCAGGCGATGGTGCCCAGATCTGTCTGCTTAGGGATTCCAGTTCTGTTGTCTATGCTCAGTCTAAGTGGCATGGAGATCTGTAGGTCCATGTTGATTGACAGAGTCTGGTGCTTCGGATCAATCACTGCAAAGAGCGACTCCTTAACATGACTCTGGATGGACATTGAGATCTGTTTGGAGATATCTTGGTTTTCTTACTCATTCTCTTCGGTTAGACTGCAGTTTGGTGTTTTATGCTAGACCAGCATTTTCTTCACTCATGTCCTATGCCATATATACTCCATCTATCTCCTTTGTAGTCCATCGGTTCATGATGACCCTCTGGATTACTGACTAGCTGCTGCAACTTGCTTCCAGTACTAAGAAGAGTACTTATTCGAGAACTGGACTCCAAAGACTTTGGTATGGAGTGGGCAGCTATAGTTCGTAGCACCTCCCAGAGTATGGAATTTGGTCAGTGCTGTTCCTGTGATGCTGAGTCCCGCCTTGGTGTTATAAAGTTTTGCCAAGCACCTCCTTGGATCCAGTGGAGCAGTCATGTTTTGTATTTGAGGGAGTCTCAACAGCACTAGCTTTTATTTACAACTTCTTGGCGGCAGACAGTCTGTTTCAGTTCCTTGAGCATTTTTAAATTCAGCCAAACGTGGGCTTATGGGAAAAAACACTAGTCTAGGAACCCATGGATTTACATCTAAGGATAAAGACTTTCATTACAGGGACTTATTGGTGTGTAAGGTTTATTCCTTAGCCAACTATCAAGCAGTGCTGACCATGTTTTCTTCACATGTGGCTTGCTACTGCTCAGATATGTTATCCCTCAGAGAATGGATACAAGAGAGTGCCTTTCCCATTGAGGTTCCACAAACAGTGCTTACTGACTTCTACCCAGACAGAAGTATTCCTTTTACTTATGGGGCCTTGCACATTCAGTTGCATTGCAATTTGCAAATTGCAGTTTCAATCTGCCCACTTGATGGTACAGTTTTGAAACATGCTTACTTTCATGTTTTGATCTCTTCTAATATAGCTCTGGCTAGTATAATGGAAGACATCTACCAAATAACATAGTATTCTGTACTTTGCCATTCTTCTAGCACTACCAGTTTTCACCAATTGCTTGGCTATCGTAATTTTTTTTCTGAGATGCTAGGGCATTAATTTCTGTGTCTAGATTTTGGCTTGCAGGAATATGTGCACCTTTCAGTTCTTGGAACTTTGTATAAACAAAACATGGTTAATTTTAATCCCTACATGAAAGGGGGGGGTGTCATTGGAGCCCTAATGGGGCCCAAACCAGCAAACTTTTCTGCTGGAGAACAGGTTCCTAGGGCATCTGGGTGCAACCTTTCATCATGCTAAATTTTAGGCCTCTGTATGGCTGCTATGGATATACAACCCTTTTCTCGGACTGTGAACACCTGTGACATTTTGGGCCCTATGAAATCTGTTTTATTGTGGTAGGTTTTTGGATTTATTATTTTTGGATTTTTGTTTTTTCCGTTAAAAAAAAGTCTATGGTTTTTTAATCAGAATTGTTTGGATACATTGACAACAATTAAAGTAGTCTTACTATAAATGTTCAGTATTGGATTGCAATGGGAAAAACTGATTTTAAAAAAATCCTACAGTTTAAACAAAACATCCTGCAGATATACAGTATATCTAAAAGTAACACATTTTAAATTGCTTTTTTAAAGTAGCACTCGGTAGTATGACCAAACTGACATTTCTGAACAGTAATACAAGAAGTCCACAGAAGTAAGAGTCTCTTACAGTGTCAATGTAACTGAATTCATATTTGAATAATTAAAAAACAAAAAAATGCGCTAAACATAAAATAATTCATCCTTGCAGCAGTCATTGTTGCCATTTTAAATTATACTCTAACTTTCAAGCTTCCTATATTCTGAAGGAATGTTTAAATTAATTTCAGATTTGATTAAATAATTTCAGGCTATCAAAGCAACAGTTTATTGCTAAGTAGCATTACAAATTGGCAAACTTAAATGTCATTATTTTTGCTATCTCTGGCAGACATCTCCATTGTGGTACATTATGGTTAGCCTTTTAGCGTTATCCTCAGAAAGTGATTCCCTCTTGTCTGGAAGTAGATTTTCATATTTACTAAAGCTTCTCTCTGTGTCTAAAAATCTGACAGGAAAGAAGATGTAAGGTAGGGCAATGTCTGCTACTTCATGCACTTGTTCCTTTACATTCTTCAAAAAAGAACTAGATAAGTTTGGAGGATAGGTCCATCAATGGCTAATTAGCCAGGATGGGCAGGAATGGTGTCCTCTGTTTGCCAGAAGCTGGGAATGGGCGACAGGGGATGGATCACTTGATGATTACCTCTTCAGTTCATTCCATTTGGGGCACCTGGCATTGGCCACTGTCGGAAGATGGGATACTGGGGTAGATGGACTTTTGGTCTGACCCAGTATGGCTGTTCTTATGTTCTTACATTCTTATCTTCCAGTAAGCACCAGAGAGCCAGTGGATCTGGGTTGGGCTCATTTTGAATGTTGCACAGAAACACCAGCCATTGTTCACACAATTCTGGTGATGGTGGGCAAAAGATGGTGTATTGCTGTACTGATCAATGTTTTGCATGTCTAGTGATTGCCAGGGATCAAACAAATGGATCAGACGATCCATGTTTTTTGCTGGATGGACAAAAGCCCAGTGTTTGGAGAATTTGGTAAAAGCAAGCTGATAGGTTTCATGTAGATTGTCCAGGATATATATATATATATATATATATTTTTTAAATGGAGAAGTCATCCTCTTGGATGTTTCTTCACCAAGCCCACAGGTTTTGGCTGTTTCAGACAACTATAGGGCAGTAGGTACCCTCAAAGATGGTCGGTGCTGTTATCAGTTTGGGGAAAGCTTCATATATGAAAGCTGTCTTAAGTTTCATCAAGTCTGATTTCTCCTGACTGCTAAGTAATGTCTAAACTAAAGCAAGGGTGGGCAAACTTTTTGGCCTGAGGGCCACATCTGGATGAGGAAATTGCATGCCAGGCCAGGGCAGGGGGTTGGGTTGCGGGAGGGTGTGCAGGGTGTGGGAGGGCATGCGGCGTGCAGGAAGGGGTTCAGGGCAAGGGGTTGGGGCAGAGGAGGGGTGCGGGCTGTATGAGGGGGCTTAGGGAAGGGGGTTGGAGTGCAGGGGTGTGGGAGGTGCGGCAGGGGCTCAGGGCAGGGGGCTGGGGTTCAGGAGGGCTGTAGGGTGCGGAAGGGGGCTTAGGTCAGGGAGGGGGTGCGGAGTCCGTCAGGGGGTTGGGATGCAGGAGGACTGCAGGGTGCAGCAGGAGGCTCAGGGCAAGGAGTTGGGGTGTGGAGTGCAGGAGGGGTTTCGGCTCTGGCCCGGTGCTGCTTACCTTGAGTGGCTCTGGGGTGGCAACGGTGCGCACTAGGGCCAGAGCAGGCTGCCTGCCCCGGCCCCACGCCGCTCTGGGAAGCGGCCAGCACCATGTCCCTGTGGTCCCTGGGGAACAGGGGGCAGAAGGCTCTGTGTGCTGCCCTTGCCGCGCCTCCAGGTACCGCCCCCAAACTCCCATTGGCTGCGGTTCCCCGTTCCCGGCCAATGGGAGCTGCAGGGGGCTGTGCCTGGAGGTGAGGGCAGCGCACAGAGCCCTCTGCCCACCCTCCTGGGGCCGCAGGGAAGTGGTGCCTGCTGCTTCTGGGAGCGGCGGGGGGGTCAGTGGCGCAACGGGGATGGCAATTCCGCGGGCTTGATCCAAAGCCTTGATGGGCCAGATCCGGCCCACAGGCTGTAGTTTGCCCACCTCTGGTCTAAAGATTTGTCACAGCCTGTGCTGATGACTTGATTTTGTTGCCTGAAACCAGCTATTCCATCTTGTGTGTGTTACTTCAGGGGAGACCTTCATGGTGTGCCCGTCATCTTTGGACTTAAGAAAAGCAACCCATCTTCACTTTCTGGCTGGCTTTTTGAAGGCAGTTTTCATCCAAGTAACAAAAGATGCCACACCACTAAGAAGTGAAAATACTGCCATGTCTCACCTATCAAATTGATTGTGACATAGATATGTTACCTACACTGGGCATGACACATTTCGGTGCTTCTCTGTGTGCATTGATGCAGTATGCTGCATTGTCAGTTACAACTGCCGAAACATTGTTGAAGCTGAGCTGGTTCCTATTCATTGACTCCATAACAGCCTGTGAGAATGTGGAGTGGTTTCAGCTATCCATGAATAGAACATCAGTCAAATAGTACTGTTCTTCAACTCCTGAACAAGAAAAATTCTGTTGTCATAGTACTTGTTTGTTACTGGAGGATTTTATTAAACTTAAAATTCAGTAATGGTGTAAAATCCAGCTTCAAAATCATTATAATTTAATGTTAAAAGGATTTTTAAAATATTATACAGGCATAATATTACAGGTGCTTTGCAATATACAATTACATATGAAATGCACATTACATATGAAATGCTTGATAAAATTATTAACAAGCACTTTATAGAATAGCTCCAAAATCCCAATATGGTGGATTTTTTTTTTGGCTAAGGCTATTTTAAGGGGTTACAGCATCTTAAACATTTTTTCTTAAATTATCTGTACTTTAAATCATATAAGTGGTTAGTCTTTCCTAACTGTAACTAACGTTTTCCTAAAGGCCAATGTGCCCGTTATAAAAAAGTCTGCTTAAGGATCTGTCGTCATAGTAAAAGAAAAAAACTTACCTATGACCATATTTAGCACACTGCAGTCTCTGATATCTGTTGTCTCATCGATCACCACTGAAATCTTTTTCCCGTGGATTTGCACGTGGCAGGTGAATCTGTTGAATGCAGCTTCATTTCCAGGCAAATGTCTCCGTCTCCCTCTCCCCGGCTGCCGTGTTTTAAGAGGAAAAGTCAACACTGCTTCATTTTTTCCAACAGGATATCGGCCTCAGCACTGACCGCCACAAAATCTTCAACAAACTCCCGTATGGCATCTGCAGATTTCATACTGTCTGCAGTTGTTCTCTGTAGAGTGAGAACTTTGAGTCTCGTCTATTTGGAACAGTTTTTCAGATGGGCTTTTGACATTAGATTGTTGTAGGTATCATTTTGGATCCAGTCTAGTGTATGTTGACAGCACTTGCAGAATATCATACTGCCTAATTCATAGACATCATTAGAAAACTGACTAGCTCTTAACTTTGTCATTTCTTAGCTTTTTAGAAGAGCATTTTCCAGTTGTAGAATGACTTTTAGACATGTTTAAATCATGTCCTGAACCATGTGAGGGGGGAGCCACACTAGTAGTAGCAGGTCGCGTCTCTAAGCAATGCTCAGTTAATCTATGGTGGCAGAGAAGGGCGAAAATGCATATATGGTACACTCTTGCTATAAAACCCTTTGCAATATTGAACCTTGGGCTATAGCGAACCTTGTCCCTGGATCCCACCTTCAGTGGGGGAGGGCACAGAGCTCCTCTGGCCATGGATTTTTTTTTATTATTATTATTTTTTTTACAGCACTGGATTCCGTGTTGTTTTGATTCCATCCATGTTCTCTTTAATGTGGATTTCATAGGGCCCTAGACATTGTGGCTCAGGACACTTGTGCTTTACTGTGGAAAAACAAAGGATGAACACAGACATGCCTATCATGTAGTTTTCTCCCCTCCATTGTCATGTGCAGTAACATTTTCAGTAGTAGACTGAGAAACTCACCTTGATCATACCCATTTCAAGGTTTGTGAACTCTTCAATGGATGATGATCCACTTTGATATACTGAAGCTGAGAGCTATTTGACTTCTAAGGCTTTCGCCTGCTGATCAAATTCAAATGTTAAATTTCTGATATGACACCAGAGTGTTTAATAACACTAATTACCAAAAAGGTGTTTGATATAGTCAGCGGTGTCATGGAGTTTTCATTGCCCCTTTAAGTATACCCAACCATCCAGAGCTATTGCTTGTTTTGTCAGTTCTGCTGACAAAATTTCTGTCCTTGTTTACCTAGAATTCTTCAGTTCCCTTCCCTAAGGGTTGTATTGCTCGCTAAACTCCCACATGTGATAATACGCAGAGGCTTCTCAAAAAAGATATGGTGGTTACTTTCCAATAACTGGAGTTACTTGAGATGAGCTTCTCCATAGTCACGGTCCCCATAAGATTTCCAACTTCTTTGGAGTCTTAGGTTAGGAATTCCCAAATGAATGGCAGGAACTGAAGAGCAGTGGAGGTCACTTTCCTTTTTCATATCTTCAGAGCCCTTTGGGACTGGGAGAAGTGTGTGGGCTGGTCTCCAGAAGCTGGCAGTGCACAAGTGTCCCCCAAGTGTGAATATGCACAGACCACTGAAAAGTCCAGTTACTGAAAAGGAACCTTGATTTTTTTTTTCTTGTGAATGATTTGATTTGCAATTTTTCATAATTCCAACCTCTATCTTGAGACCTTGAAAAGTATAGTAGTAGTACTGTACTACATTCAAGTGCACTAGGGAATCTTTAGTGCACCATCAGGATCTATATGGACCATTATTAAATGTAAAATACATGTAAAAGAGTGTAATGTTAGTGGGCTTTAGAAATCTCACTCACGAAGAGCATGTTACCCCACCATGTAGGCAAACCTATAACTTCTCTGTGGCTTGGTATTGTGAACTATAAAATGGGAATAATAGTTAGCTATCACATAGGGCTATTTTAAAGCTTAATTTAATGTTTGTAAAATCACTTTGAGAATGTCTGTGTTGCAGAGGATTGAAAGCGGTGCCATAACTATGCTGCCATAACCTCGTAGTGGGAAGACATAGCCTACATTGATGGAAGGGTATCTGTGCAGGAACACAACCTCCCAAAGCCAGGGTAGCTAGGTTAACAGAAACATTGTTTCATTGACAGAAATGTATCTATACTGGGGATTAGGTTGACCTAACTTTCTTTCAAGGCTGTTTTTTTCTTCTTCACATTCCTGACGGACATAGCTATCTGTGTTGCCTAAAATTTAAGTATAAACCAGGCTTGAGAATCTTGGATGGAAGGTGCTCAAGAAATCCACAGTATTAAAAAAACAAAAACTTTCCTTAACCTTAAACACTGAAATATTATACTTTATGTATGTATCTCTTATACTAAAATAAATGCACTTGTTTCTCATACAATTTAGCTTATCCAAAACTGTCTGATAAAGGATTGTCTCCAGTGTCTATTAAATTGAAAATAATCATCATCCTACCATGCTGTCGTTCAGGTGGTCAAGGTTCTGTTGTGGTTCTGTTAAGGCCAGTAAAGCTAAGGAGAGGAAAGATAGTGAAGTTCCATTCCTTTCCAGAAGCAGTGTGTGAGGACAGTGGAGCTGTTTCCTGTCTTCCAACTGGAAAGAAAAAGGTGCTGTCCCTTGACTCTGTTAAGGGACCCAATTTTGGTAGAGTGTTTTAGATATTACACATGCTATCTGGTGTGGTCTGGAAACCACAAGGGTGCAATTAGAAAAATTAAGAGTACTGTCCCATGAGCTGTCCACAAAGTTCTGCCCATTTGCCATACCAAAACAAGATGCCAAAGTGGGACTCCACTCATAATTAGAACTGGCTGCAAAACATTTGTTTTGCGAAAAATTGAATTTTCAACATTTGTTCCCACTCCAGCATGGAACAAAACTGAGACTTATTGAAATTCTTTGTGAAAAAGAGTGAGATTCCCCCACCTCAGAATAGCTGATAGCTTGATGGGATTTTGGAGACGCTGGTTCAAATCCCTGCACTGCCTGTTTCAGACCAGGGACTTGAACTGTTGTCTCCATCTCTCTTTTTTTTTTCTCTCTCTTGTGTTGGGGCTGTTCTACTTTGTATAAATAGGTCACATTAGGGCAGAGTCACTGATGGAAACTCTCTAGCCCAGTGATTAGGGCACTCACCTGGGATATTGGAAGCCCAGGCTCAAGTCCCTGTTCTGAATCAGGCAGCTCAGGGATTTGAACCTATGTCTTCCACATACTGGTGGAGTCGTCCCTCACCACTGGAGCATTAGGTATTCTGGGGTGGTTTCTATCTCCCTGAAACCAACACTTTTCTGCCAAAAGCTTTCGTTTTGATGAATCAGCATTTTCTGACACACAAATATATAGTTGACAAATGCCTGACCAGCTCTACTACTCAGAGTTTGTGCCTATCTTCATAGTATGTTCATCCCTCTTTGATATGAGCTTTGATCAATAGTGAAATATTTATATTTAAACAATCATATTAGACTTCATTTAACATACTGTAGAGGTGAATATTTCTATTTTTAGTACTCTACAATATGAGTGCCCATTCAGAGCTTTGGACAGTTTTGACAGTCTTTTAGTATAAATACACTAGTAAACAGAACCCAAGAGCAAAATAACTCAGTAACAGCATAGATCTAATAAACCCTTCCATAGAATCCACATAGCATATGGGCAGTTCAGACCTCTCAGCTATTTCAGGGTATTTGCAGATTCAGAGAGCCATCCCTGCATCAGTTTACACTGGTTCAGATTTTGAAGACTCTTGTTGGCCCAAATCATCCCGTTTAGTAAGCTTTAATTCTAGAAATTCAGTATGAGTGCATATAGAATGAGTTAATTAAGATGGCTGGAATTCAACTGTTAGCGTCAGTTAGTCTCGAGAGATGATGGATATGCGCCCATGGGGAATGTTTAGTTGATGGTTGTGCAGTGTCTGTTGTGGCTGTGGAGCCCCACACGAGAGTGGCAGTCTCGATTGCATTTGCTGCATTTGAAGGCAGTGTCAGCTGTGGGTTGGAGCCGCTGCTTCCTTTTTCGTTGAACCCGCTTTTCCTCGGCAAGCTGCCGCAGCTTGTCTTTGCCAGTTTTCAATCCAGTGGTCAGAGCGTGTCTCCATCTGCATCTGTCCTGGGCGAGCTCTTCCCAGCTGTTGATGTCGATTTGAACAGTCTTCAGGTCCCTCTTACAAACATCCTTGAAGCGAAGGTGGGGCCGTCCTGTAGCTCTGCTTCCGGAGGCAAGTTCGGCATATAACAGGTCTTTGGGGATCCGTCCATCTTCCATGCGACTTAGATGGCCAAGCCATCTGAGGCGGCGTTGACGGAGGAGAGTGAACATGCTGGAGATCTTGGCACGTTCCAGCACCTCGTTCGTTATTCGATCACTCCAAGTGATCCCGAGTATGCGACGGAGGCAGCGCATGTGGAAGGTGTTCAGTCTCTTTTCTTGCAAAGCGTAGAGGGTCCAAGTTTCGCTGGCGTAGAGAAGAGTGTTTAACACACATGCACGGTACACAGCGACCTTTGTGTTGATGGTCAGCATGTTGTTGTTCCATACTCTCTGACAATCTGGCCAAAATTGTGAAGGCCTTGCCGAGTCTACGGTTGATCTCAGGGTCCAGTGAGAGGTTGTCCGTGATGGTAGATCCAAGGTAGGTGAACTGACTGACCACCTCTAGCACATAGTCATTGATGGCAATGCTTGGATGTTCTGCATCCTGGGCCATAACTTCAGTCTTCTGAAGACTGATTGCCAACCCGAACGCTTCGCAAGCTCTGGAAAAGCGGTCAATCAGATGCTGGAGATCGGTTTCTGTGTGGGTGGCCAGGGCAGTGTCGTCTGCAAACAGCATGTCTCTGATTGTTGCCTCCCGTACCTTGCTTTTGGCCTTTAGTCGAGCCAGATTGAAAAGGCTCCCGTCAGACCGGGTGTGGAGATAGACTCCCTCTGTGGAATTTCCAATGGCACGTTTCAGCAATGCTGCAAAGAAGATGCCGAAGAGCATGGGAGCGAGAACGCAGCCTTGTTTTACTCCACTGTGGATGTCGAAGGCATCGGAGGACGAGCCATCATACAGTACTGTGCCTTTCATGTTGTTGTGAAAAGACTGGATCACACTCAGCAGCTTCGGTGGGCAGCCAACCTTTACCAGGATCTTGAACAGCCCGTCTCTGTTCACAATGTTGAAAGCTTTGGTCAGGTCTATGAAGGCAAGGAATAGCGGCTTGTGCTGTTCTCTGCATTTCTCTTGCAGCTGCCTTAAGGAGAAAACCATGTCGGTTGTGGATCTCCCTGCTCGGAACCCACACTGTGACTCTGGGTAAACTCTGTCAGCAAGCTTCTGCAGTCTATTCAGGATCACGCGTGCGAAGACTTTACCCACAACACTCAGGAGCGATATGCCTCTGTAGTTGTTGCAGTTGCTTCTATCACCCTTGTTCTTGTAGAGGGTCACGATGTTGGCATCTCTCATATCCTGAGGTACTGCACCTTCGTCCCAGCACTGACAGAGGAGGTCGTGGAAGTGTTCTAGGAGGACGTTGATGCCACACTTGATAACTTCTGGTGGGATGCCATCCTTTCCTGGAGCCTTTCCTGTGGACAAGCTCTCAATGACTTTCTTCAGTTCTTCCATGGTGGACTTCTCGTCCAGCTCAGTTTCAACGGGAAAACCATCCACAGTATTGAGGGCAGCTTCGGTGACGGTGTTTTGCCTGGAGTTCCCTTCAGAGTAGTGCTCCACCCGTCTATCCATCTGCTTGCCCTTGTCCTGGATGTTTTCGCCTGTTGCAGACTTTAGTGACACTCTCCACTTCTTCTTTGTGGGTCCCATGGCCTTCTTGATGCCATCATACATTCCCCTGATGTTTCCAGTGTCAGCAGATAGTTGAATGCTCTGGCAGAGCTGGAGCCAGTAATCATTTGCACACTGTCGAGCTAGTCTCTGTACTTTGCTCCTGGCAAATCGATACTCTTGTAGAGTCCTCTGACTGGGGGAACGCTTGTACTCCAGGTGAACAGCGCGGCGTTCTTCAATGGCTGGAGTGAGTGTGGCGGAGTTGGCCTCAAACCAGTCACCATTCATGTTTCGTTTCTTTCCAAAAACTTTCATGGCTGTGCTGTATACTGCGTCTCTGATGTGGTCCCATCTCTCTTTGGCGCAGCCACCAGGAGGCATACAGTTCAGCACCTCGGAGAGCTCATGGGTGAATTTCTCTGCCTTGTCTGGGTTTGCGGTCTTGCTCACATCGATGCGGGGTTTGCCCTCTGGCCTAGAGCGGTGGATCTTCTTTGGCTGTAGCCTCATCTTGCTGCACACCAGCGAGTGCTCACTGTCGCAGTCAGCACTGTGGAAGCTGCGAGTAAGCAGGACGCACTTCAAGGCAGACTGCCTGATGATGATCAGGTCGAGTTGGTGCCAGTGCATAGAGCGAGGGTGTCTCCAGGACACTTTGTGTTGAGGCTTTGTCTGGAAGAATGAGTTGGTGATGCTGAGGTCATGGTATGAGCACAGTTCCAGAAGTCGTTGTCCATTCTCATTTCTCCAATGCCAAACTTTCCAAGACAGGTTGGCCAAAAGTTGTGGTCAGCGCCCACTCTGGAGTTGAAGTCACCCAGTAGTATCAAGTGCTCTTCTTTAGGGATACTCCCTGATGATCGTGTCTAACTGATCATAGAACTCATCCTTGGTATCCCTGTTGGCGCCAAGTGTTGGTGCATACACGTTGATCAGGTTGACGGGTCCAGTGGATGTGTGGAGTCGGAGTGATAACAGTCTTTCAGTTCCTTGTTGACCAGGTTCCACCATCCCCAGTAAAGAATTTCTCACGGCAAATCCAACACCACACTCTCTGATTTCTTCGGCACTCTTCCCTTGCCAGAAGAACGTATAGTTCTTTTCCCTGAGAGTCCCAGCGTCTGGCAGCCGTGTCTCCTGCAAAGCGACTGTGTCGATTTGGAGTCGTGCTAGCTCATCGTTGATGACTGCAGCCTTCCGAACATCGCTGATTGCCTGAAGGTCTTGTGATAGGCCAGTTGTCATGGTCCGTATGTTCCAGCATCCTAACTTGAGGACTGGTTTCTTAAATGTTGGTTTTCTTTTGTTGTTGCCTGGTGCATGGTTCGCAGTCCACTTGTCGGGTACTCACGTACACTAAGCCCCACGCACCCAGTGAAGCAGGTGAACTGTGGCGGGACAACACCTTATTGGCTAGGGGCTGCCCAGCTTGAGGCGGGCGATAGTTGTCCAGTGAGACATGGTGATCCCTCCCACCATCGGAAGCAACCCCTGGCGCCAGCTCTATGCCAATCGAGCAGGGGGCTTATAACCGGTAAACTGTTGCTTCCCGTGTTGTGTCGATGCTGTGAAGCGAAGCTGGAGTGTCCTCTCCAGGGCGCAAGCCAGGGCAGGGTGATATGGAGGAACAGCTGTTGCCCATGCAGCAGAACCCCCCTCTCCGCGCAACTGATTGTCTTTCCCTTGGATCCATGTCGATACAACTTGGCACCAGTGGCGTCGCAGGAGTTGCCGGAATGATGTTGAGGACAATGTCAGACCGCCATCGGGACTCCGACACAGGATTTGGTTTCAGGGTTGACTCCCTTAGCCTTTCCCATGAGAGGGTATTGCCACAAGGCAGCGGAGGTTTTAAATCTTTTAAATTCAACAGTACAGCTAGGTAATAGTAGAAAGCTGGTAACTGTAGCCTTGACAACTGTATTTTAAAATTGTTAGCCATACCAGTCATTCATCTATTATGCAGCATCAAAATGTTATCAGAAAGATAAACAATATAAAATAGTAAAAATGCAGAAATTGGAGGATTATTTGCAGTTAAAAACAATCATAAGTAAAAGGTATACAATGAGCAGCAAATTACAGAAAATAACAAAAATATTCTTGTAACGTATCAGCATATTTGGAATAGGCAAATAATAAAGAACTACTGGATCCCTTACTGGTGGTTTGGAGAGTTTTGGTTGATGTTACTTTTGTGTCCATTTTTGTGTAGGAGGAGAAGGAGATTTGCTTTTCTTTCAGGATGCTCTTTTCACAATACACTCCTACTTAAAAGGTGGGCAGCTGCATTCTGAACAGATTTCAGTTTCTAAATAGTCTTGATGCTAATCCTCATTGTTTTACATGTAGCTTATAGTTATAGACTATTAGAAATGTCTTCTGTCAAGAATGAGTAAATATTTAGTTATACTCGCTGGCAAGGAGTATTGCACTATATGAAATAAGAATAACGTCATACTTTATTGAAGTTGTATTTGACTTGATACTTTTGTTCTTGGATATGGATTTAAAATATGGTTGTATGTATTCTAATATTTTTATTTCTTTCAGGTTATGCAATGGTCTCTGCAAGATGGCTTGTTCTTGAGTTGGAGCTTTTTAAGGCAGACATATGCTGGTACTTCAACTTTATTAAGCGGACTATAATTTCTTCTCTCACGACAACTACATAAGCAGACAAAATTGCAAAGATCTGCCCTGTGTCGAGTATGACAGCCACGACCCGTGGCTCTCCAGTAGGAGGGAATGATAGCCAGGGCCAGGCTCCTGATGGACAGTCTCAGCCTCCCCTCCAACAGAATCAGGTATGATGCTAACGCTCTTAGTAAAGCTGTCTAGAAAGACAATAGTAGTTCTGCAGCATACAATATTACTTTTCCAGGTAATGCTTTCAAAATCTCCTTAGGGTGTGGTTTTATGTCTCTTTGAAGCAGGGTCACGCTTAGTTTATACTTTGTTGGAAGTCTATTGGTGAATCACTGCTGAACAACTGCCTCAGTATGGTAATAGGAGACCCTGTACTGCAGAAGGTGCTGTCTTTAGATAAAATACCATAGTGATGAAGTAAGCTGCCCTTTCAAGTGTCTTTACTTTGGACAAGAAGTCTGCTTCCCAGGATGTCAGATGCCTCTTTAGAGCCACGTCTGATTCACTTACCTCAGATTTCGTGATGTCAGCTTGATAATCCGCACTCTGAAACACCTTTTTGACCCCCCCTCCCCTGAGGAAGAGTTATACTTGTTTTCATTCACTAAAATTGATGCCTTAATGGCTGATACATCCACCCAAATGGTTTCAGAATTGGGGGCCCTCTGCATAGAAGAGCAGTGCTGTATCTTCTGTTTGGGTAAAGTAACACATAGGAGTGTCTTAAGCTTTATTCTGGAGTTCAGCGTCATCTTTTGTAGGTCATAGGTAATAGTTCTCCTGTGTTGCTTGCAGAAACTGTCTGAAAGAAAATCTCTACCGTACCCCGAGTCTATTTATATTCCTTTCATTAAGCAGTTCTGCAAGTCCTGCGCCCATTTAGTTAACTTACCTGTCATCTTAAAACGGATTGAAACGCTTCAAATATACTGTATCAGAATGGTCCATTTCAAAATGCTATAAATTGAAAGGCATTGGCAGTTCACACCTCCTGTAGGATTTACAAGCTGAGGGTCCAGATATTTGCCAGAGTTGCCTGTGGTAGGAGAGGGTTTCATGCTGTAGTCCTCTCATATCAGAGAATTGGGTTAAGTCCAGTATATGTAATTCTGCTCTCCCTGAATGTACACTGCTATAAAAATCCCTATTGTCAGCAGACCTGTTGATCTTAAGATGGAGAATAGAAAAAATTGATCCCTGTTTACCTGAAAAATGTCTGTCTCAGAGAAGTAAGGGCCAATGATTTAACTTCCCCCTTTTCAGAGTTTCAAACAACGTTAACACATTTCAGAACTTTTTTCACTGGAGTCTTTTAAAACCAGTGTGAAAAAGTCTGTTACTGCTGCATTAAAACTTTTTTGCAAACATTACATTTTGCTCCAAATTTAAGTTGACAATGTTCCTTTAATGATGATGAATTTAGGGAAAATGGGTCTTCTGTGATTCACACATTGGTAATGAGTATGGCCTTGTCTTCCTTAAATTTTTTTCTTCTTAGTGTTTCCCCACTGTTGATTCTACCAATAGAGTTGCTCAGGTAGTAGGAATGATAGGAAATTTTAAGAAAAGAGAAGCTGGAGTAGATGAGGCAAGAGAGAGTCGCACCTAATTTGGTTTCAATCTGACCCATGTCACTAGTGAGTACAAATGATCTGACTACAAAACAGCTGTGAATATTAAGTGTTCTTAGTGAAGAGAAATCCAGGTCAATTTCATAATTGGCATCTTTGATGGTAGTCTCACCAAAGTGACAAAGGATTGCATCAAAGTTTGAATTATCTTGTCACCACCTATAGATGTGGTCATCTGCAACTTTGGAGCAAATGAATAGGTCAATGTATAGAAACATATGCTACTGAACATGTTAGACTTTTAATGCCCAATTGTGGGGAATAAAAATAGCACAAATGTAAATGATACAGAATTTTTCTTTAGCAAAGATATTTGTCCAACCTGCAGTTTCATTATTCAACATTTATGATGAGAATTTAAATAGTACAAGTGAGAACTAGATTTGAGTGTGGCGGAGAAGATAAATCAGGGTCTAAATTCAGGAATAGCGAGGAGTGCTTCCTGTGTTGTTGTTCAAGTGGATATAGGTGACTGAAAGCATTTTAAACTAAAATCTGTCGCCTTGTTTCAGAATTGAAGTTGTTAACACATAGGCTGACTTTGGTATGCAAGTTTCACCATGCCAAATACTGAAGGGAATTAAAGGTTGCAATTTTAAATGCCTAAGATTCTAGGTACTGTAAGGTACGTAATAAAATGGGATTTAGAATGCTTGTAGACTGTGTGACATTCAGAAAGTTTATGCCCAGGCAACTTAGGTTTTTGTGTAATGATGTTTTTCAGAACAAATAGAAATGTTAAAATTATTTTCATTTACTTTTGTTATTGGTTTGAAAACATCCCTGAAGTATTTGCAACCCAAACATTGTAGTATTATTCTAGTGCATGAAAATCAGAGTGAAATTATTCCACTGATTGGCTCCGCTTAGTGGAAATGCAAAAAGTTAGCAGCAAATATTTAAAAAATCAAACAAGTAGATCTTACAAATTCTTTTAGTTTCAGTGATCCAAGATGGTACCAGTTATACAGGAAAGAAAGCATTGATCTTTCACCTCCTCTTATGTTTCTGCACCTTCTGCTATATGTCCTCTCTTTAGATTGAAAGCTCTTTGGAGCAGGGACTGTCTCATTTTTATGTAGCGTGTTCAGTGCAGAAACTAGGATTGCCAACCCTCCAAAATTGTCCTGGAATCTTCAGGAATTAAAGATTGTCATATGATGAAACCCCCAGGAATACGTCCAACCAAAATTGGCAACCCTAATTTACAGGACCCTGATTCTGATGGAGGTCTATGGGTACTACAGCAATACAAATATTTTAAATAAAGGACCACTGGCTAGTTCAAATTTGAAGTAATGAAATCTTTACCATATTTTTTGTTGATTGAATGAATTTTAAAATTACTTTGCTATTGGCATTATTGGAAGACTAAACTCTGATCTAAGAAAAGAGACTACATGAAACTACAGTCATGCTGTATTAAAGTTGAAATTGCAATTGTGCAAGAATTAAGAAACCCTGAGTTAAAGGAAAACGGCAATGGAGTGTAAAATATGCTAATTACTATATTTTAAGTTATTAAACATTTATGCCTGAAATTAGGTCCCATAGTCCATATTTAGGCATTTAATTAAGAGTGTAAGTGGTGGAACCAAGAGGTAGTTTGAAGAGTACTACAGTTCTTGGGAAGGATATCAACCCAAGCCTGGTCTCTCAACTATTTTTAATACTTTTTAGTGTCAGAAAAGCAGGGTGGATAAAAATCTGTTTTTAAAAATAAATGAATTTTCACTAGATTAAAAAAAAAAATTAAATACATTTTTCTTTTACCATATAAACCCGTGTAAAATTAAATTTGAAATTGACAAACTGAAGTTCTAAACTTAGTATAATCTATTAACATTTAAATGGAAAAAAATTGCTGCATCAATGAGCCCTTCCCAATTTTAGTAAGTTAAAAGGTACTGCTTTTTAAAGTGTGTATATATACAGTTTTGGGGAAAACATCTTAAATGGTGAGGTCAACTCAAGCTATTTAAATGTTACAATGTTATATGCTGCATTAAGTATATTATTTTCAGTCTTTACAGTGGAGTGAATGCTGGTATTTTTTTTTTCCAGATGTAAGTACTTTCTGTTTCTGTTGTGCAGAAAACCTTTCGCCTGTATTACTTTTGGTTTCAGTTTAGGTAACAGGTGCAGAGAGAATATTTTCCTCGTTTCTTCATTCAAAGTTGAAAAACAGTAGAAACAACAGGAAAACATTCAGTCTATGAATAAAATACAGAAGGAAGAGGATGAGATCCAATTCTAAACCTCTGAAGGACAGGGACAGTTTTTCAAAGGTCTTTAGACATTTAATAGTTTTTAGGCATTCATGATGACACAGTCCATCTACTTTACTCCTGGGGGAATTCTGTGCTACTGCGCATGTGCAGTATTTATGTTCCCCCTGCAGATTTCTTTGCTTTCCACAGAAAAATAACTTTTTGGCTGGGAAGCAAAGGGAAGCCACAAGAGCAGTCATGCGACCCTCCCCAGAAGTATGTTTCAGGTGCCCAGGGCAGCTGGCAGAGAGGTAAATCACTGTGGGGCAGGGGACTCCTACCCTGTGCCGGGATCAGCTGCTAGTCCCAGCTGGGCTGGGAAGGATGAGACTTCCTCTGCCCCTGCATGGCATCTGGGGCTGGGTCAGACCCACTTCCTGCACCCATCGCTCCTCAGCTGCAGCGGGAGGGATCCCTGAACAGGGAGCTGCTCCCCCATATGCCCAACCCCAGTGCAGGCCGACCCCTCATACCGAGGCCTCATCCCTCCCCTCACTCAACTCCCTGCTCTCCTGATGAGCCCCACTTCTCCTGCACCTGGACCACCCTGATAAGCCACCCGATCCCCACCTCACCAAGCCCCAATCCAGCTGTATCTGGATTCCCACCTCACCAAGCTCTAACCAGCTGTATCTGGATCCCCACCCCACTGAGCCTCATTCCCCCAGCATCTGGGCCCACCCCAGAGATCCCCACACCCAGACCCCTCTGCTAAGCTCTATCCCTGCACATCGAGCCCTCCTCGCTGAGCCCCAACCACCTTCACCTGAATCCTCCTGCAGAGTCCCTCAACATACCCCTGTACATCCAGATCCTCCCCCCGCACCTGGATCCCCCACTGAGCTGACGGCACCCAGATTGCCGCACCCAGAACCGTCTCAACCCACCCTGGGTCTCCCCACACTAAGCCCCTCCGCACTCGGATACTGCCTTGCTGAGCCTGCCTGCTCACACCTGGCACAGTGGGTCAGGATCCTGAGGTGTTTCTGGGTCAGGCTCGGTCCTTGTGCTGTCAGTGTCGGGTGAAGCCTCACCACTGAGTCCATGTCCCAGGGGGGAGCTGCACAGTGATCTCCCACCTCTGTTCAGCCAGTGGCCTCTGCTCCCCAGTGCCATGCTGGAGCCTCTACATTTATTTGACAATTTGCAGCATTTTAAAATATTGTGCACAGAATTTTAATTTTTTTTGGCACAGAATGCTCTGAGGAGAAATTAACTCACTAATACTTTGATTTAATAAATCAGTTTTAAATAAAAAACATTATTTGATATGTTCTTGTGTCAGCACATTTAAGGTAGTTTTAATAAAAACAATTTTAAAGTGCTCTTTCTGTGTTTTTAATTGAATATCAGTTTCCATCCAAATGCATCTTGACATGATGAATTTGAAGTAAAAGAGTTATCTAGTAAATAAGAAATGCTTCCCTCATCATTTTCTAACATATTGAAAAAATATAAAAATTAAGACTATGAATAAATATGTTGAGTGATATAATTGCTTAAAGAAATATGTATAAATATAATATGTCATCCTGGTTAGCAAAAATAAGTACCAAATTTAGTGTAAAGGTTTTGTTGAGTTGCAAATCAACGTGTTTAAATGGTAGTACCAACCAATTAGAATTAATCTCTTTTTAGGAGTATAACTAAAGTACACATGTAAAAACAAGATTAAAGTAGATTTAAATCAAGGTTCCTGCTTGATTTAAATCATGATTAATATTGGTGGTTTGTAATTGGCAACTGCTACAAGAAGGAAGGGAAGGAATGTTAAGTTCATATGTGCTCACTTCAGCAAGTAAACATGTTGCTGCATTTTAGACAAGTAAAGAAATTGTCTGCAGCTGGCAAACTGTAGAAGATGGAATAACAATAGTCATGTTAAAAGAAAATCAAGGCTTGGGTGACAGTTCCCAGATTCCCATGAGAGAGAGCAGGGTATAACCAACACCAAACAGGTTATATAAATAGAAATCTTTAGTATGTGGTTCTTCTTGATCAGAGGAAGACCTGTGTACTCCATGTGTAATTTGTCTCATCAACTATCTGTGTGATTCACACAACCAGGAGAACACAACCAGGGCATAGAATTCATATGGCAATGCTTGCCAACCATCACTGATTCAGTCTCTTTTCAGTATGAGCCAGCTATCTTGGCTGGATTCAATACAATTTAGTTGCCATGCACCAAGTCAACATTCTCCTTCAGGGAGGCTCCTGACTTGTGGAGCCCATGTGGAATATATCGAGCAAGGTGTGGATAGCTAAGTCTTCAGACTATGCATTGCTTTCAGTAATCTTACACTTGATAAATATAGGAGAAGTGGGGAGCCTTTCAGAAAGTCACAACATAAACTAGGGGGTAGATTTATATTGGATCGTCAGTTTTTAATACAAACAGATTTTGTGTGTATTGGCGGTTGCCTTATTTTGTCATAAATATATGAGGTGATTTATTGCCTCACAGCCTTGTAGTTTGCAGTGTTTCTGCTAGCTGTTCTCTACACTTGACACTCAACATTCATGCTCCTCACTCCCAATGATGTCATCCATCTTGAAGTGGGACACCTGATCTTCCTACACTTCCATCATTCTGAACAGACCACCTCCACTCTTTCGTGCATCTTTTGAAGACCGTCTACTTGCACAAAGAGCACCCCTCCTTTTCACTAAGACTTTTTCATGCACAGAATTCCCAAAGCCCTCATTTTGACCTTTTCAGTGAGAAATAGAAAGTTGGTCCACTAAGAACAAAATGATGGACCAACTTTGTTTTAAATGATACCTTTTTCCATCTTCCAGGCTTTGTTTTTAGACTCCTTGAATACTAAAGAAAATATTTAATTGGACTAATAAATTATTTTAGTTAAGAAATTCTAAAAGCTTTAAATAGTCATATTTTTGTGGTGGTGGTTTTTTAAAAGATATTTTTTTTACGTTTTGTTGATGTTCTCTGTTTGCTTTCAAAATTCAAAAGAAATTTAAAGGGGAAAAAAGGAAGCCAAGAGTAAATGATGTACATCTACTACAGTATCTGAGAAATAGGATGAATATCGTGCATACAATATTTAATTCAAAGCCTTGAAATGTTTTTAAATTCAGACTTCTTCACCTGATTCTTCCAATGAGAATTCCCCAGCTACCCCTCCTGATGAACAGGGTCAAGGGGATGCCCCACCCCAACTTGAAGATGAGGAACCTGCATTTCCACACACAGATTTGGCAAAGTTGGATGACATGATCAACAGGTACTTTAAGATTGATGCACTCTTCCTAATCATGTGGGTTATAGGTAAAATCTCTTAACATTGCCATCAAAATTTCTGGGTCTGTCTTTGTGTTCGTGTATTAGATTGCATATTTGTGCATGGGGGCGGGAATAAGAAAAGAGATGGGGATTGGTGTGTTTTTTCTAAAGTTGAGCCCTCTTTAGTGGATTAAAAATAGATTTTACACTTTTATCCTAACCTAAGGGCATAATGAAGGGGAAGATATGTTTTAATTTCTTTTCAGAAACCTAATTAAAATGCAGTACTTTTTTAAAAATTCAGACCTCGATGGGTTGTTCCTGTGTTGCCGAAAGGGGAGTTAGAAGTTCTTCTAGAAGCTGCTATTGATCTTAGTAAAAAAGGTAAGTTGAAAATACAATGAATGGTTGCTAGAGGAATGTGTAAATCTGACTCCTTATAGGTCCTCCGTGTCCCTGTTGGAGCTTTATTTCTTTAATAAATTGGGATCCAAGATTCCCAAATCCTGGACTAGCATGAAAAGCTGCATAGATCTTTTGAAAACAGCATAGCGATAAGTTTTCTGCCTTGACACAAGTACTGGGAAACACTGAGCCCACAGCTATAAAATAAGTCTTGTTGATCCCACTTGTTTTTCTGTATTTTTACTTGCATATCAGACCTGATCAGGTCTGTTTTCCTGACAAATTCTTAAATTTTTGGTAGACCTGTGTGCCTGGCTGAAATCTTCGGGTGAGCATAGAAAATCCTCTCAAGAGGTCACATTTATTCAATGACAATACAAAAGCTACCTTTCAAAAAATGTGAAAGATGCAACTAGCTTAATCTTTGGGTCTGCTGCTGCAGCATGCTGGTAGGAAGAAATCCTCTGGTTTCTAGTTTGAGGAGAAGTTTTTGGGGTACTGGCAGCAGCTATGTCCGCCTTTAAAAAATCACAACGCCATCAGTAGTGTAGCAAATATAGACAGAAAACTTCTTCAGCTGCTCTACGGACAACACCTACGCACTCCACCACAAGGCAACAAATTTGACAATCAGTTTGAGAAATCTTTTTCACACATCTCCCTACCCTTCTGAGGATCATCTGCAAAGCTGCAGTTTGGGGCCCCATTTATATAATATGTTCTAAGCACCACTATTGCTGAATTTAGCATCTAGTTCTAATATCAATTTTAGGCATATATTTCTACAGTTGCTGTTAATTACCACTGGTCATTCCACTCCTGGAGTTTATGCTGCAGGTTACTTTCCCACAAGTGGAAAGAGAGGTTACCAGAAACTATTAAGTGTGTTGCCTATATGTGCACACTTCCTATCTTTCCCCACTCATTGAAGTGATGGAGGATGGCAGAGGCTTTTGTCCCTTTTATAACTCTGAACAATAAGATTTATGAGTGAGGTGCTTACTTGTTCTGAAGTAGGCCACTCTTTTGTTAAATGGTTCTGAACTTTGAAAGTGTGGAAATGCAGAGGCAATATACTCCAAGGATGATGATGATTATGTAACCTTTCTGTTAATCTGCTGGAAATGTATGTATGTCTTCAATGAGATTATGAGTTTAGGTACCTTACCACCCATATGTGGACTTATTCTTTAAATCCAAATGGTATCTGCTGGAATAGATACAGAGACAATGAGGACTGGAAGAAGGGATTGAAATTGAAAGATAACTGTGGTCCTAATATTGGCATTGACATAATTTTGCACTGAGATCTGTGGCTCACCAGAACTTTAGAGCAGAGGAACCAAATACTGTTTTGGTAGCCCACTAGACTGTTACACAACAAAACTATTTTTGTTGTTGCATGTTTTTTGATAAACAGTGTGGCCTAGTGGATAGAGCACTGGACTGAAATTCAAGACCTGAGTTCCATTTCTGACTCAGCCACTGTCCTGTTGTGCAACCATTGGCCAGTCACTTCATATCTCTCTCTGAGTCCTTATCTATAAAGTGACTTTGAGAACTACTGACGAAGAGTGCTATATAAGATGAGGTGGTTGTATTGGTATTATCTCCAGCTAATTTGGGGGAAAGAGTAACATAGGAAGAGGATGACTGGACCTTTTAAATACTTTGTGGCACTGGCAGTCTGATGGTACAATTTACTCTATTTTTAATCTTTAAGAAAACTATTTTTCAGGCAGACAATATATTCTTAGTTTAAAGAGGGTCTGTAGTGATTGTCTGAGGTTTTTCTGAGATTGAAGAAGCAACCTATTGAAAGAATGGTACCTATCAACTCACTATTGAATAATTATAAAATAACTAAAATCAGGGACAGTATTTTTGAATAGTGGCAGTTACTCCAAAAAATTAAATTTTAATAATTGAGCTATAGCATATATTATAAAAAAACAAAAAACAAAACCACACTCTTAAAATTTATGCCTGGCTCTAAGCTCTGCTTCCCCCACAAACCCCTGCTACAGCTGGTCTGATAGCTGCTGGATGTTCCCATTATGGTGTGTGCTACCTCAGCTCATGGTTTTGTGGTATGGGCCTGGTTCTTTATAATGTTAATGTTCAGTTACTTTTTTGTTTTGCTAAAATTTTCCCGAGTGATGCAAGCAAGAGGAAAGGAAATGTCAAGTTTTAACAACTTATAACTCAATCCTTTATTTCTGCTGAATTTCAAAGACCTGCTGCAGTGGTGGTGGTAAGAGTTTCTCACAAAAGAGCACAAGAATTGAAGAATATTTTATAATGAAGGTATTGGGCAATTCAAATATAGGAGTACTGCCAGATCCCTGAACTGAGCTCTTTCTGGGTGCCTCTTTGAATGTCTGTTGAATTGTGGGGGAGAGAAACTTGTATCTTCTCTGTTACTCTTTTGAAGCCACATGTCTTGATCATTATTTATCTAGACTGAATAGAACAGGAATTATTTATTTTCTGGGTTCCCAGTATTGCCTGTGGTTGGTTGGTCACTGTTTTCTGAGGTTGGGCATGTCATATTGCATAAGGAGTGTGATTCCAAGACTGAAAATGAAACATGTCCTGCACAATAACAGTGCAGGATACAACCTCTTTGCTATGAATGTAATAGCTTATATTTGCGTAATTCCTCTTTTCATAGATTTGTAGATAAAGCCGTAAGGGACCATTGAGATCATCTAGTCTGACCTTCTGTATAATACAGGCCATTGATTTCCCTGAATGAATTTGTTTGAACTCATTTTCTGCCAACTGTTGTATTCAATGTATGTGAGAATCAGTATATTGAAAATATATTTTCTGTCCCCAGAATTGAGTCATTTTTCAAATGAAAAATTAACTTTAAAGGGACAATGTCAACTTAAAAATTACATTTCTGTGTGAAAATTTGGGGCCTACTGTTTCAAGTAACCCTGAAGGCTAATATAACTGAAAGAGTGCAGTATTTTTCTTTTTTTTGTTTATTTTGTATATGGCCAATTTCACTGTTTTTGTTGATGGTCAGTTTTACTTTGTCTCCTTCATTAGCATAGCTCTCAGGTACTGCTTTGGAGTGAATTCAGTGCAGGAACAGCATTAGGCTTCTCCTCTCCTCCCCTTCCCTGGAGAGGCAGGGGTAGCCGCAAGGGGGCCCTCTAGTATTTACCTTGCAGGTGCTTGTATCTGCTTGGGTGATTGAGGAGGGCCAACTCTAGTTTTCCCTGACACACACAGTCGTCTTCTGGGGTAGTTTTGGTGAGACCTACCAGAGTGGTGGGTCTTAGAATTAACACTACTTTAAGATGTATGGGGCCCCTCTCAGAGCCATGGTTTCAGGCTCTCTGCAGACCTAAGTAGCCTTCTATGCATTTGTTGCACTATGATCATGTTTTCAAATTCATTACATCCAAAGTTTTGATGCAGTTGCATGAATCATGGATGTGGGACCCTAGGGATGGGCATTTAGTGTCTATGTTGTAAATATGACCGTGCTTATGTACCCTGCAAGCTGGTTTTTACCACTAACAGCAAACTGAACAGACAAAAGGCAAGTGTGTACAAAATGAAAAAAGGAGTGGAAGGGGTGTAGTTTTGTATTCTTTATTTGACATGCCCAAAAGACTGTTTAAGTCTCAAGGGAGAAGAAAACATTTACAATTTTTAAAGCAATTTAAATATAGGACATACTATTTAAAAGGATGTTCTATCAAAAATATTTTTTTGAATTAATCAGTTTCACCAAATTAAAATTTACATTGTAATTTAAAGAAAACTTTGAAGCTGAAATGTTAAGTGAAATTTGATGGGAGAAGGGAAAATTAATTGGCAATTTTAATGTCTAGTTATTGAATTTTGACACTTTCTGGCATTAGAACGCTATTCCTTTTTTAGTTTGCGTGGCTATATTCCTTTCATCAGGAAATATCTACAACTGAGAAACTCTTCAATGTGTATTGAAATTGTTGGAATCTGAGATCTAAAAATAGGGAGCTGAGATCTAAAAATAGGGAGGAAACAGTCTAGTGGTTTAGAGTAGGGGAGTCGGCTGTGTTTCATTTTTAGTTTTGCTACTGATTCACTGTGTATCCAGTAGGAAAATCACTGAACCCCTTTTCCCCCCATGCCTGTTTATCAGTTTATAAAAGGAGCTTGATAGTAGCTACCCTACTCAATGTTTTAAGTCTTCATTTTTTGTAAAGCACTTTGAAATCCTTGGATGTGAAAAGTGTAAGTCCAAAATATGACCATTTTTCATGTTAAGTGAGCATTGTAGACAACCAGTAAAATGGAGTATATTAACTGATCTTTCCCTTTTCTCTTTTCAACAGGCCTTGATGTTAAAAGTGAAGCATGTCAGCGATTTTTTCGAGATGGGCTAACAATATCGTTCACAAAAATCCTTACAGATGAGGCAGTGAGCGGCTGGAAGTTTGAGATTCATGTAAGTTTGTATTGTATTTTATGAAAAGCAAATAATTTTAAACAGTGATGGAGCTGCAGAGGCCATCTGCTTATTTGCAGCCATGAACAATTTTTTAAAAATCAGCTTCCTTCTGACAGGGCTCCACAACTCCATGACTTATGGGAAATACATTTTCTCCTTCCTTCCCTTCACTCCTCACAGCTTTCATGGTCTGACCTGTAGGGCAAGTGGTGAAGGGAGAGAGAGAGATTGGGTTAGTAGGAGATCACATTTGAGCTAGGAGGAAGTTTGGGTTGAAAAGAAATCAAACTTAGGGCCTGGTATGATGGGGTATCAAGGTCCCCTTCCTGCGTTTATCAGTGCTTGTTCAGCTCCTGGTTATGCTGGACACATGTCTATAGTCCTTTCTACTCCCCAGAGTAATTATATAGTTCAAGGGCATGAAGCTATGTGCTTAGATTTTGGTAAACCCTTTAGAAACTTTGCTGATTTGTGCATGCTCATTAACGACTTCTTAAACATTAAAATTTTCCTCTAATTAAGGACTAGCCAAATTTGAGATTGTGGAGTTACTGAGGAGTAAATAAGTCTGGAAAAAAATTGAAGTAGAAAAGAGATGTTTCTCCTACCCACTGATAACTCTCAAACACTGAGAAGATTAGCTCACATTTTAGTTTAATCCCCTCCCCCAATTATGCAAATAGGCATGAAAGCTTCAGCTCAGACAACTTTTTTTGAGAAAGCAAAGGAGAAAGTTTTATTAAAAAAGCAGTTTTGTAACTTTCCTTCTGTGAATGCAGTAATACAGTTCGTAATTTGTTACATTTCAGTTATCTGCCAAAACTGTTAAATATTTTTTTCTTAATAGAGGTGTATTATTAACAACACTCACCGTCTAGTAGAGCTGTGTGTGGCCAAGCTGTCCCAAGATTGGTTTCCTCTTCTTGAACTTCTTGCAATGGCCTTAAATCCACATTGCAAATTTCATCTCTACAATGGTACACGTCCCTCTGAAACAGTTCCTGCGGGAGTTCAACTGGCTGAAGATGAACTTTACGCCCGTCCTCCTGACCCACGATCGCCAAAGGTAAATGGATTTTTTTTTTTCAAACTTTGGATGCAGAAATTATATAGGAGGTGGTCATAGAGGCAATAGCAAGCAAGAAAAGTGATAAACTTCATGGTCTTATGGCTATCCATCTTAATTTTACAAGGAGGTATTAGGAGGTCCTTCAAGGGATACGTTTAATACTGTTTTGTTAGGGAAAGATCTTCTTAGGGCTTATCTACATGGTGCCACAGTGCGTGTTGTGGGGGTGTGATTTCTAAAACACACCATGTTGCACACTAGCTGGCCCATGCAGTCCTTGCTGATGTGCAGGGTCTACACAGGCCAGTTAGTTCTCAACTTTGGTGCACTTTAGAATTCTTACCCCATAGTGTGCATTGCTGCACTGTGTATATGAGCCCTCCATTTATAAAGGACACCACCGTTGTGGGTTCTTCCTAAGGTTGGAAAAGATTGTACCACATATAGTTATCGAATCACGATATAAAAATCTTAACAAAAATACTAGCTCCATGTTTCCTATCTAAGCTGTTAGTTTACATTCATCTGGATCAGACAGTATCTAGGCAAGGGTAAGGCTATTATTAAGGATAGGCAAGTGTTAGATAAATCTCATACAATACTTGAGGTCAGACTAGATGATCACAAGGGCCCCTTCTTGCCTTGGAATCTATTGAATCTATAAATCATTCATAGTGCCAGATCTTAAAACGATAATTTTATTTGACCATTTGACTCAGAAGGTGTTTGATTGGATGGAGTGGAATCTTTTATTTAAAGTTTTGTTCCCCACTGGCCCTTATTTCCTTAGTGGATTACTGGTCTTATTTCCATGCCAAAAGGAACTATGGGAATTAGTAAAGTTAAATCTTCTTTGATACTTATATAATGGAACTCAACAGGAGTGTCTGCAGTATCCTTTACTTTTTGCACTGGCCATGGAGCATTTTGCACAGAAGACAGTGGATGACTGATTTATTACAGGAATAAAACTGGAAGATGCCACAGAGTAGTGCATGGGACAATGTTATTTTTAATTAAACCAAACACTTCCTTAGCATTCTATGAAATTCATCTTTTGGGAAAGTGTCTGGCGTAAACTATGCTGCTATCTGTATATTTGCCAGATTAAAAGACGTCATTCCCTCAGAAAAGTATTGAGTGTAAATGAACAACACATTGTATAAGATACCTGGGAATTCAAATTTCAACCTAGAACATCTGTGTGATTTAAGTATCAAACTGTTACTTCATTAAACTAAAAATGATTTGAAGTGCTGGGAGAACTGCAAGTTCTTGGCCAGGGAAAAGAACCATGGTCTAATGAGCATTTTGCCTAGTTTAACAACTCCCTTCTTCTCTCTCTCCCTCCCCCCCTCCCCCCCCCCCCCCATTTTCCTATAGTCATCCCAGATAGAAATAACAGGTATAGAGAGGATGATGGTATAATGTATACCACCGATTAACCAGTGGGCTAGCTGTTCCAAGCAATATGTGATTTTTTTCTCAAGCCAGCCAACTCAGATTGATATTTTTTTTTGGCTTGGTGGAACTCTCATCTAGCCAAATGCTGGATCACCATTGAAGCAGAAAATAGCGGTAATGTGAACGTTTATAGATTGGATTATTAATAATTACGTCCTCCATAAATGTGTACCTATCTGTTAGAGAACTACCCTTTAGGATTGGGGCAGAATTGGAGATGAAAAAACAACAACCACCTTACTTTATTGTCAGTGACACACATTGCAAATAATATAGGCTTTAACTCATATAATGAACTTGAGAGTTTTAAAGACTGAAAGAGTCTTGAAATATTTGTTTTTCCAGTTTACTAATAAGACATTTCTGTCATTTTTAGAAATCAAAACCAACTTTAATTGATCTGCTCTTCCAGTAACTTCCAAGTTAAGCATAATGTTTCTCACATTTTCAGAGAAACTGTTTATAATATAGGAAGCTAATTTGAGAAGAACCAATGGCTTCAGGATGAACAGGAAACAAACATTCCTCTTCACCCCTCCCCCAATTTATGTCAGTTTTTGGTGATCATATAAGATGATCAGAAAAAAACTTGGAATATGGTACATTTGAACTTTCATATGATCTGATGAGGGAGAAAAAGGTTTGGTAGGCAATTGGCCCTGGAAGAAAATGGGCTTTCATGTGGAAAAGAGGCAATTTTGATTTGCAGTGCACAATAGGAGAAAATGTATTTGATACTGTTTCAATGGTACCTTATACTAACAAGGTAAAAATAGATTGGATAGGAATAGATGTTGGGGGGAAAAGTGATTTTATGCATGTACATGTCCAAGTTTTAAATAATATTGAGAATGTATGTTATCATATATTACAATGTTTGGACATTTATTATCAAACAGTTGATTGAGTATCCTTCTGGGGCTTCCTAGTGCAAATAGTCTCACTCATGGAAATAAGTAAGGGCAAAATTCTTGCATATTGAAGTCAGTGGGTTTTTTGTTTTTTTTTTAAGTGGGGCAGATTTCACCTAATGAATTTTTCATCTTGCTTTTTCACTTATTAGTCAGTATCTGCTAAATTAATTTGACCAAAGTTAGAAGAACAGAAATGCATTGCTTACTATTAATTTACTACTCAGAGTACATGTATACACAAAAATTATATTTGACAAAGTTCTTTGAATAATTAATAGGTACAATACCTGAGCTTTGGTTTGTTAATGAATAAAGACAGAATTATCTTTCTGCTTAAAAAACAAACACAACCCAGAAACCACATATCCTGGATTGTGTAGGATCATATGTAACTTGTGTTTACCCTTACAAATAGAAAAATATGACTATATTTGTTGCATAATGAGTCTCTAAACAAAAGTGATGATTATGTTGTAATGGCTAATAATGTATTTCTGGCATTTTATAATGGTAACCGTTTTTAAAAATGAGGAAGTAACTAATTTATTGTGTTGCAGGGTTGGTTAGTAGATCTCATCAACAAGTTTGGCACATTAAATGGGTTTCAGATCCTACATGATCGTTTTATGAGTGGCTCAGCATTGAATGTTCAGATAATTGCAGCTCTCATCAAGTAAGTTCCTTAGAAAGCAGAGTAATTTTGGGATATGTTCATTGAAAATAAATGCAAATATTGAGCTAAGGATTTCAAGTATCCATTTTTTTTCTTCTGAAAAGTGGTACCATGATCTGCTATCCAGTATTGTTTATGTCGGTGTCTGGAATCTGAATTACCTTTCATTATTTTGCTCACTTTTAAATAAATCAGTTTCCTGAACAAAATTCTCTAATAGCTTAATAAAAGTAGACAAGTATTCATATTACATTACGTTTTTTTGTTTTTTTAGACCATTTGGACAATGCTATGAGTTTCTAACGCTACACACAGTGAAGAAATACTTCCTTCCAATTATAGAAATGGTTCCACAGTTTTTAGAAAACTTAACTGACGATGAACTGAAAAAAGAAGCAAAAAATGAAGCCAAAAATGATGCTCTGTCAATGATAATCAAATCTCTAAAGAACTTAGCTTCAAGAGTCCCAGGACAAGAAGAAACTGTAAAAAACTTAGAAATATTTAGGTTAAAAATGATACTTAGGTAAGGCACTCTTTCTGTTGGAATTGTTATTTTTTTGCATTTCTTTTTGCATTTGTTACACTTAATTTCTCTTACAGATTATTGCAAATTTCCTCTTTCAATGGTAAAATGAATGCACTAAATGAAGTTAACAAGGTGATATCTAGTGTGTCATATTATACCCATCGGCATGGCAATCCTGAAGAGGAAGAGTGGCTTACAGCAGAGAGAATGGCAGTAAGTTTTTGTTCTTATTACCTGAATTAGGTTAAGACTTTTTTTCTTTAAATGTAATAGTAATTCTTCAGAGGTAGAGTAATATGTACATACTGTGAATCCTCATAATTTTTTTAGTAAAAAAGGGAAGCAAAAGAAAAGGGGGCCGGCTTATGAACTGGTATAGAGAGAGGGAGAACTGGGTCACAGTCCCTTTCCCCCAAGAAAGGAGGCAAGGAGAGGCAGCAGAGCCAGACGGGAAGAGGCGGCGTCAGAGTCTTTCCGCTTCTGGCCACGCTGCTCTTCCCTCAGCCTCCGAAGCAGCTGCAGACCTGGAGCTGGAAGGCTGCGTCCTTGCCGCCCGGCCTGCCTGCTGGATCACGCTGCGTCCTTGCCGCCCGCCCAGCCTGTTGGCACAGGCTGTGGCCGCGCCCCCCAGCCTGCCGGAGCAGCTCCAGCCAGGCCAGACACATCCTCCCCTGGCCTGCCCCAGCTAAGGTGGGGTCTTGTGGGGGGTGGTCACAGGGGTTACTCCCCTGACCCCCCGATTCTCTCCCCTCCCCCAAATTTCCCTACCAGTTGCTGTGAGGGTGAGCCCTGTGAGGGTGAGCAGCTGGTGGGCCGAGACACTTTGTTTACTTAGGTTTACTTCCGTGCCTGTGGACACTCATGGTAAACAAATGGTCTCGGCCCGCCAGCGGCTTATCCTGATGGCCCAGGAGCCAAAGTTTGCCGATCCCCGAATTATAGGCTCGGCTTATGAACGGGACATAAAAATTTTCCATGTTTACTTATCCATCTTGGGGGAGGGGGTCGGCTTATAAACGAATCGGTTTATGATCGAGTATATACGGTATCTTTATAATTAGTCACAGTAATTACTAGTGTGTTATAGGGGTTTTATGGCTTTACTGTTGGCATCACTATATTTGCATCAGGATTGCTATTAAAATGTATTCCGAGATTTATAAGAGCTGAAAAAAATTATTTTCAAAGTGGATCTTGTGTACCAAGGTGTAGCACAATTTAAAAAAAGAGATTTTTTTTTAAATTGAATATAAAAATAGATGTATGCTGAAGCTGACACTTGTACCACTATAATATAACATTAATTTAACCCAACTTTGAGTAATTTCTCAAAATTATTTAAACAGTTCAAAGTCAATTTTGAAAGTGATTGCTCTACATGTGAGTCTTCAGTATGTGTCCTAATTGCTTGACTGGAAAACTTTTCGTAGAATAGTTTTGTGTTAACAGACTTTTATAAATTTACCTAAGGATATATTTTACAGGTACAACGGCTCATTCTGACTTTGTGTAAATACATTCATAATTATTTTAAATTTTAATATACAGTCCACACGTTCACATGCTCTGAGTACTGGTTTGTCCCTGAGTACAGATTTGAGGAATCCCTGAAATAGAACCCTTATCAAGTTCCAGCATGCTGCATTTTAAGATGTAATTGCTACAGATGTTTGCTTTAGGAAGAGAGAGAGGGATTAAAAAGTTCACATGCTTTTTGGGTTTAGTGACTTTTTCCCTGCTGTGAAATTCATAATCTGTAGCAGGAATGCTATGGGGCAGGATTATGCAGCATTTGCTCTATATATACTATACAAGTGAATGAGGGCTCTTGACACAACTGGGATTAGGCATCTCAAACAGGATTGACCCTTGTTAGAAATATTCAGTATTTTTTGCCAGAAATCTCCTTATCCTGGAAAATATAAAGTGCAGATGATAATTGAAAAACATTGTTTGTCCAAGTCTTATGTGAGGTGCCAGATTGACTCTTCTAGTTATATAATCAAATATAGCAACTCGGAAGGAATGGTCACATTTCTCATTCCTTTTTGGTTCTGGAACTCAGCAGACCTTCTTCTTTGAGTGATTGCTCATGTATTCCACAATAGGTGTGCGTGCTCACCACGTGCACGGGTATCGGAAGCTTCCATGGTGTGATATAAGGGGCGCTGTGTGCCCGCCCCCCCCCCCCCCCCCCCCAGTTCCTTCTTGCCACCAGTGAAGGTGCTTCGGAACTGCTTTGCTCCAGCTTTGCTGTAGCTTGTCCCCAGAACTCTTGTTTGTTCAATGTATGTGACCTGTAGTTAATACTCAGTTAGTTTTAGTTTAGTTTAGCTAGTGTGCCTGGGCCGGGGCATGCCCCGCGCCCTGGGTTTTAAGTCGTGTGACACTTGTAGGCGCCCGAGGCCAGTGAGTGATCCGCACGTGGACTGTTTATGCTGTTTGGGTGAAACTCATCTCAGCAATCGCTGTAACATTTGCAAGTCATTTAAGCCTCGGACCGAGAGAGAGGGATATTAGGCTCTGGGCTATCCTCATGGAGTCGGCGTTGCCTCCGACTCTGGCACACCACTCCAAGTCAGCACCAGGCACCGCGATGTCGGTGCGTGGCGACCCCACGGCGCCATCTACTAGGTGGCACCACTACCCGTCCATGGGGCATGTCAAGAAGGCTGGGATCTCCGCAGTCGCCCCCGAATTGGTACCGATCTAGGTTGAGGGAACGTTCCCGATGCCGTTCGCCACTCAGCGACAGTTCCACGCGTAGTCCACGTGGGTTGCCGTCGACTCCCACCAAGTTGTCTGGGTTCCAACTGACTGAGACTCCAGGCACTGCTCCACCTCGAGGAGCGGACACGGATGGGATGAGGCAGATGACGCTGAAGGTCCTCGTCTCAGAGGGGCTATCGTAGCCGGTTGCGACACGAAAGTCGACGGCGTTCCTGTTCATTTTCTCCCTCAGAACCCCGCCACGGCACTGCTCCCACAGCCGCCAGAGCCGATCACAAAGCAGCTGTTATCGACGGTATTAGTCCTTCACATCGAGGTCTCGGGGTCGGCACTGCTCTCGGCGCTGCCACTCCAGGGACAGTGTTAGGTCATACATCAGCCCAGCCTCCCTTCATAGCCATCCATCGATGGGTCAGGCCGAACAGCCCACTCCCCCGGTGCACCAGCAGGTGCAGTGGCACCGGGCCCCATGACTGTGTGCAATGGTACCAGTGGGCACTGTGGCCCCCGATGCAGCCCCCGGTGGGGATTCACTCAGTGGTCGGCGCCTCAGAAGGGCCATCGGCCTCCCTCTCCCGGCCACCAAGGAAGGAGTCGGTGGGACATACATCCTTGGCACAGTGCCCGGAGACCTACCACCGGTGGATTCTCCGGTGCTGGTGGACACGCAAAGTATGGCGCTGGCCTCCGTGCCCTCCCCTGATGAGGCGATTACAGCCCCTCCTCCCTCCGTCCCGCAGGAGGACTCCAAGGCCCACCAAGAACTATTAAAAAGGGTGGCATCAAGCCTCAACCTCCAGGAAGAGGAGGTGGAGGAGCCCTGTTTAACGTACTATCCGCCTCAGTAATGGGCAGGGTAGCCTTGCCTCTCCACGAAGGGGTGGCAAAAATTTCAAATGCCCTGTGGCAAACTCTGGCCTCATTGGCCCCCATATCTAAGAGAGCAGAACGCAAGTATTTTGTGCCTGCCAAGGGGCATGAATACCTATACACACACCCTGCCCCTAACTCCCTGGTGGTCGAGTCGAAGGAGCGGCAGAGCCAACCAGCCCCTACTCCAAAATATAAAGATTCAAGGAGGACTCATTCAGAAGGAAAATTTATTTGTACTCGAGCTTCCAGTTATGGGTGGCAAACCATCAGGCTCTCCTGGGCCAGTATGAGTTCAACCTGTGGGGCTCTTTCCCCAAGTCGAGGACTCCTTCCAGGAGCGAGACAGGAAGGAGTTTAAAACAGTGGTGGAGGAGAGTACAGTGGCTGCCAGGGCAACCCTATGGGCAGCATCGGATGCGGCTGAAACGGCCACGCGGTCCATGGCCTCCACGATGTCCATGAGAAGGGCGTCATGACTCCTGCTCTCTGGGCTGTCCAGTGAGGCGCAGACCTCCTTGCAGGTCCTCCCATTTGTCGGCAAGCGCTGTTTGCGGAACAAACAGATATAAAACTGCATGGCCTAAAAGACTCCAGCACGATGCTTCAGACTCTGGGCCTCTGTTTTTTCATAGATTTCATAGATTCATAGATTCTAGGGCTGGAAGGGTCCTCGAGAGGTCATAGAGTCCAGCCCCCTACCCTCATGGCAGGACCAAATACTGTCTAGACCATCCCTGATAGACATTTATCTAACCTACACTTAAATATCTCCAGAGATGGAGATTCCACAACCTCCCTGGGCAGTTTATTCCAGTGTTTAACCACCCTGACAGTTAGGAACTTTTTCCTAATGTCCAACCTAAACCTCCCTTGCTGCAGTTTTAAGCCCATTGCTTCTTGTTCTATTCTTAGAGGCTAAGATGAACAAGTTTTCTCCCTCCTCCTTATGACACCCTTTTAGATACCTGAAGACCGCTATCATGTCCCCTCTCAGTCTTCTCTTTTCCAAACTAAACAAACCCAATTCCTTCAGTCTTCCTTCATAGGTCATGTTCTCTAGACCCTTACTCATTCTTGTTGCTCTTCTCTGGACCCTCTCCAGTTTCTCCACATCTTTCTTGAAATGTGGTGCCCAGAACTGGACACAATACTCCAGTTGAGGCCTAACCAGCGCAGAGTAGAGCGGAAGAATGACTTCTCGTGTCTTGCTCACCACACACCTGTTAATGCAGCCCAGAATCAAGTTTGCTTTTTTTTGCAACAGTATCACACTGTTGACTCATATTTAGCTTGTGGGCCACAATAACCCCTAGATCCCTTTCTGCCGTACTCCTTCCTAGACAGCCTCCTCCCATTCTGTATGTGTGAAACTAATTGTTCCTACCTAAGTGGAGCACTTTGCATTTGTCCTTATTAAACTTCATCCTGTTTACCTGTGACCATTTCTCCAATTTGTCCAGATCATTTTGAATTATGACCCTATCCTCCAAAGCAGTTGCAATCCCTCCCAGTTTGGTATCATCTGCAAACTTAATAAGCGTACTTTCTATGCCAATATCCAAGTCGTTGATGAAGATATTGAACAGAGCCGGTCCCAAAACAGACCCATGCGGAACCCCACTCGTTATACCTTTCCAGCAGGATTGGGCACCATTAATAACTACTCTCTGAGTACGGTTATCCAGCTAGTTGTGCACCCACCTTATAGTAGCCCCATCTAAATTGTATTTCCCTAGTTTGATAAGAATATAATGCGAGACCGTATCAAATGCCTTACTAAAGTCTAGGTATACCACATCCACCGCTTCTCCCTTATCCACAAGACTCGTTATCCTATCAAAGAAAGCTATCAGATTGGTTTGACATGATTTGTTCTTTCCAAATCCATGCTGGCTATTCCCTATCACCTTACCACCTTCCAAGTGTTTGCAGATGATTTTCTTAATTACTTGCTCCATTATTTTCCCTGGCACAGAAGTTAAACTAACTGGTCTGTAGTTTCCTGGGTTGTTTTTATTTCCCTTTTTATAGATGGGCACTATATTTGCCCTTTTCCAGTCTTCTGGAATCTCTCCTGTCTCCCATGATTTACCAAAGATAATAGCTAGAGGCTCAGATACCTCCTCTATTAGCTCCTTGAGTATTCTAGGATGCATTTCATCAGGTCCTGGTGACTTGCAGGCATCTAACTTATCTAAGTGATTTTTAACTTGTTCTTTTTTAAATTTGATCTTCTAAACCTTCCCCCTTCCCATTAGCATTCACTATGTTAGTCATTCCTTCAGACTTCTCGGTGAAGACCGAAACAAAGAAGTCATTAAGCATCTCTGCCATTTCCAAGTTTCCTGTTACTGTTTCTCCCTCCTCACTGAGTAGTGGGCTTACCCCGTCCTTGGTCTTCCTCTTGCTTCTAATGTATTGATAAAAAGTTTTCTTGTTTCCCTTTATTCCTGTAGCTAGTTTGAGCTCATTTTGTGCCTTTGCCTTTCTAATCTTGCCCCTGCGTTCCCGTGTTATTTGCCTATATTCATCCTTTGTAATTTGTCCTAGTTTCCACTTTTTATATGACTCCTTTTTATTTTTTAGATCTTGCAAGATCTCGTGGTTAAGCCAAGGTGGTCTTTTGCCACATTTTCTATCTTTCCTACCCAGCGGAATAGTTTGCTTTTGGGCCCTTAATAGTGTCCCTTTGAAATACTGCCAGCTCTCCTCAGTTGTTTTTCCCCTCAGTCTTGATTCCCATGGGACCTTACCTATCAGCTCTCTGAGCTTGCCAAAATCGGCTTTCCTGAAATCCATCGTCTCTATTTTGCTGTACTCCCTTCTACCCTTCCTTAGAATTGTGAACTCTAGGATTTCATGATCACTTTCACCCAAGCTGCCTTCTACTTTCAAGTTCTCAACGAGTTCCTCCCTATTTGTTAAAATCAAATCTAGAACAGCTTCCCCCCTAGTAGCTTTCTCAACCTTCTGAAATAAAAAGTTGTCTGCAATGCAGTCCAAGAACTTATTGGATAGTCTGTGCCCCGCCGTATTATTTTCCCAACATATATCTGGATAGTTGAAGTCCCCCATCACCACCAAATCTTGGGCTTTGGATAATTTTGTTAGTTGTTTAAAAAAAGCCTCTTCCACCTGGTTAGGTGGCCTGTAGTAGACTCCTAGCATGACATCACCCTTGTTTTTTACCCCTTTTAGCCTAACCCAAGGACTCTCAACACTTCCGTCCCCTATGTCCATCTCCACCACAGTCCAAGTGTGTATATTTTTAAAATATAAGGCAACACCTCCTCCCTTTTTCCCCTGTCTGTCCTTCCTGAGCAAGCTGTACCCATCCATACCAACATTCCAATCGTTTATTATCCCACCAAGTTTCGGTGATGCCAACAATGTCATAGTTGCATTTATTTATTAGCACTTCCAGTTCTTCCTGCTGTGACAGACCCAGACAAGTGGGGTACAGAAGTCTGATAGAAGGCAAATATACTGGCCATTGGATGAATAGTTTTCTGTTCCCTGAGTGACCAGAGCAGGGGCTGCACTAGAACAAGCAGGAACTTTCTGGAACCAATTTAAGGCAGGCAGGCTAATTAGGACACCTGGAGCCAATTAAGAAGAACCTGCTAGAATCAATTAAGACAGGCAGGCTAATCGGGGCACCTGGGTTTTAAAGGAGCTCCCTTCAGTTTGTGGTGTTGCGTGCGAGGAGCTGGGAGCAAGAGGCACACAAGGAGTTGAGAGTGAGAAGAGTTAAAGGACTAAGGAGTACAAGCATCAGCAGACCATCAGGAGGAAGGTCCTGCAATAAGCATAAAGAAGGTGTTGGGCGGAGGCTGTGGGGAAATAGCCCAGGGAGTTGTAGCTGTCACGCAGCTGTTACAGGAAACCCTATAGACAACTGCAATCCACAGGACCCTGGGCTGGGACCCAGAGTAGAGGGCGGTCCCGGGTTCCCCCCAAACCTCCCAACTCCTGATCAGACGCAGGAGGAATTTGACTGTGGGTTCTACCAGAGGGGAAGATCTCTGAGGTGATCAAAATCCGCCAATAAGCGCAGGACTCACCAAGGTAGAGGAGGAACTTTGTCACACTGCTTATTACCCACACTTCTCGCATTTGTATACAGGCATCTAAGATACTGATTTGATCTTGCCTCCCAGTTTTGCCCTGACCCTCCTATCTCTTTGCCATTAGAGCCCACGCTCCCTCCTATTTCCGACCCATCTCCCAGGTCCCCATGTTCTCCACTTACCTGTGGGCTTTGCTCACCTGTCCCCGTTGAACCTAATTTAAAGCCCTCCTCACTAGGTTAGCCAGTCTGTATCCAAATAGGGTCTTTCCCCTCCTCGAAAGGTGAACGCCATCTCTGCCTAGCAGTTCTTCCTGGATTAGCATCCTGTGGTCGAGGAAGCCAAAGTCCTCCTGGCGACACCATCTTCGCAGCCAAGTATTCACCTCCACGATGCACCTATCTCTGCCCGTGCCCCTACCTTTGACAGGAAGGATCGAAGAGAATACCACCTGCGCTCCAAACTCCTTCACCCGTACACCGAGAACCCTGTAGTCACTCTTGATCTGCTCAGTGTCACACCTCGCAGTATCATTTGTGCCCACATGGATGAGTAGCATGGGGTAGTAGTCAGAGGGCCGGATAATCCTTGACAATGTCTCCGTAACGTCTCGGATACGGGCCCCCGGCAGGCAGCATATCTCCCGAGATGAAATGTCAGGGCGACAGATGGGCGCCTCCGTCCCCCTCAGCAGAGAGTCTCCGACCACCACTACCCTACGTTTCCTATTCGCAGTGGTGGCAGCAGACTTCCCAGCCATAAGGGTACGAGGCTTCTCCTCCTCTGCTGTAGGGGGAGATTCCTTCTCTCCTATATCAAGAAAAGCATAACGGTTTCCTATTACCACGGTGGCAGGGTTTGGAGCAGGGGTGGAGCACTGCCTGCTGCCAGAAGTAACCAGCTGCCAGTGTCCACCCTGAGCCATTTCCTCCTCCACCAGTGGTGTGTCAGCAGTCCTGTGTACTGGGACAGCTACCTCAGCTGTCTCCCCATGGACTCTGTCCAGGAATTGTTCATGGACTTGGATGCTCCTCAATCTAGCCACCTCCTCCTGTAGCTCTCCCCCCTGCTGCCTGAGAGATTCCACCAGCAGGCACCTGTCACATTGGATGGTCCCCCCCAGCCTGGATATCAGTAAGTGGGAATTGCAAGTTACAGTCCCTGCAAAACCACACCAGGATCTGGGTAGAAGCATCCATGTTCAGGTGCTCTGTCTGGTAGCCTGTTCAGCCGCGGGGTCTCTTGCTCTCCCTCTCAAACTCCCCTGTCTGCAGCCCCCTGTCCGCTCCGCTCCCCTGGTGGCTCTGCCTCTGGCTTTAGTTTGGGTTAAAGGATTTGGGAATGGCAAGTATACCTCGCCCCCTTCCCACTCCCCTTCCCAACTCTCTCTCAAAACTCCCTGTTAGCAGCCCCTGTTCGCAAAGCTCTCTGGTCGCTTGCTCGCTACTTTATAAAGCCCTGGCCTCCCTGATTAGCCCCGCCCCCTGATTAAGGCTCAGCCACTGAACAGAGGCTTCTAGGTTTCAAGCCTGGTGTAGAAGCTCACAGCTTCCAACTGCCAGCCACAGCACACGGTCCTTCAAACAGACAGACACAAGCTCAGCACACAGCAAGTACCCCCAAACACACACTACAGACAGTCACTTACCCCAAGGGTCCTGTATTTGCTCCTGCTTTACCTGGAGCAAATGTTCCGGCTCTGGCTAAACCTAAGTTTAAGCTTCAGCAGGTTCCCACCCAGGCCACCCACTCTAAATACGAGCCCGCCTATAAAAAGTCGCGGGACTATAAGAAACGACCGCAGAGGCAGTCTCGGCCTGCCCACCAGCCTGGGTCCTCCAAGGGCAAACAGGCAGGGAAACGGCCGTTTTGATGGGATGCCTGGGGAGCCATTCCAGTTCTCATCAGGGATCCACCCACAATAAAGCTCCCCTTCTCCAACTGGTATTGTGCTTTCCTCCCGGAGTGGTTGTGGCTGACCTCGGACTGATGGGTCCTCAACACCATCTCCCGGGGTTACACCCTCCAGTTTACCTACACTGCGCCCGACCACCCTCTATTCCTCCTGTGGGACCCTTCTCACGAGGCTCTGCTTGAGCAGCAGGTGTGGCTGCTCCTTGGCCTAGGAGCGATGGAATTGGTGCCAGTGGAGTTCAAACACAAGGGGTACTGCTCCCCCTATTGCCTTATCCCGAAGGCCAAATGGGGGCTCAGGCCCCTCTGGGACCTGCGAGGCCTGAATCAGTACATGATGATGCTCAAGTTCCGCATGGTCTCACTGGCCTCCATCATTTCCTCCCTGGATCCCGGGGACTGGTACGCCACCCTCGATTTGCAGGCCGCGTACTTCCATATCCATATATTCGAGGGGCACGGATGCTTCCTCTGTTTCACGTTTGGGCAGGAGCACTACCAATTTACGGTCCTCCCGTTTGGCCTGTCCACTGCCCCCAGGGTATTTACAAAGTGTATGTCGGTGGTAACGGCCTACCTCAGACGCCGTGGGGTCCAGATCTTCCCCTATCTGGACGATTGGCTGGTCAAGGGCAGCTCCTGGTCGCAGGTGCGGGATCACGTGGCACTCCTTCTGTCCACGTGCGCCACTTTGGGCCTGTTGCTAAATGACACCAAATCCACGTTAATCCCAGTCAATGCATAGAGTTTATCAGGGCGGTCCTGGACGCCACGTCGGCCAGAGCCTGCCTCCCTCCCACAGGACAGGTTCGAGACCCTGAAAGTGCTCATCGACACGGTCACAAGGTTTCCAGTGACAACAGCCTGACCTCCGAGCCCCCGTACACAGTATTCCATAAGGATAAGGTCCAGCTCCACCCACATCCTTCGTTCCTCCCGAAGGTGGTCTCTGCCTACCACATGGGTCAGGACATTTTCCTGCCGGTCCTCTGCCCCATGCATCCAGTGGGGAGCGCCACCTCCACACACTGGCTGTGCGACGGGCTCTGGCTTTTCTACCTGAAGGGGACAAAACCGTTCAGAAAGTCCTTGCAGCTGTTTATTGCCTCGGCCGAACGCATGAAGGGTCGGCCAATCTCCACTCAGCGGCTCTCCAACTGGATCACATCATGCATCATGCATCCATACCTGTTATGACCTGGCGGGAATCCCCCCACCATCAATCGTGAGGGCACATTTGACTAGGGCGCAGGCCTCGCATGCCTTTTTGGCCCATGTCCCCATCCAGGACATTTGTAGGGTTGCTACTTGGTCTTTTTAGTTCACACTTTCACCTCGCATTATGTGATCATCTCTGAAATCAGGGAGGACGCCAGGTTCGGCAAGGTTGTGATCCGTCCCAGGAATTTGTGAGCTCCTACCCACCTCCAACAGATATAGCTTGGAATCACCTATTGTGGAATACACATGAGGAATCACTCGAAGAAAAGACAGTTACCTTGTCCGTAACTGGTGTTCTTTGAGATGTGTTGCTCATGTCTATTCCACATCCTGCCCTCCTTCTCCTCTGTCGAAGTTGTCTGGCAAGGAGGAACTGAGGGTGGTGGGAGCACGCAGCGCCCCTTGTACTGCGCCATGGAGGTGCCACTCCAGGGGTCGCCAGGGGTGCTCCCCTATGGGTACTGCTATGGGAAAAACTTCAGACACTGGTGCACGTGGCGAGCACGCACACCTATTGTGGAATAGACATGAGCAACAAATCTCGAAGAACACCAGTTATGGAAAAGGTAACTGTCCTTTTTTTCTGCTGATGGCTCAGTCTGAACGAAAGAGCTGGACTACATTGTGTTCCTTGCACTATCTCAGTGCTACCTTTGAAATCATCTTAATTTTTATCTCCACTTCTTAAATCTTGCTTGAACTCTTTTCTCTATTTCAGGTAGAAGTTGAGGCATTTAAAGAGGTGAAGCTGATTAAGGAGTATAGTTCATTCCCTGATGCTTTCCAGTGTTTAACCATCCTCTTGTTATGCTATGCTATAAGTGTACCAATTGAGTTATAGAATTGTTAGACCTGAGTCACTGAAATGTCTTCAGTGTCTCCAAGCTACTGAAAAAGTGTATCCCTGGAAAAAGTAGATGCTCAATCTTCCCCCTGTCCCCTTACACTGGAAGCTATATGAGAATTTTTATGTTCAGAGTTCACAGTTTCACTTTGCTTGAAAAACATTTGTAGTGAAGTCTCCTTTTCCATTGAAGCTACAAAGCATGGGAATTACAATGGATAGGGTATCAGAATTGTATAAAGTACTGACTTGCTTTGATTTGGGGTGAGGGAGGTGGTATTGCATTCTAGAAATTGAAAATGAAGTATAAATATCCTTTCCTTTCCTTTTGGTATGTTTCTTACCCTTATAAGAGACAGAATGATTTCTGGCTTACATTTTCTGTTTAACTAAACTTCAGTACTTTGAAATTGTATGTATTTTAATTTAAAAATAGGAATGGATCCAGCAGAATAATATTTTATCAATCGTATTACGAGATAGTCTTCATCAGCCTCAATATGTAGAAAAGTTAGAGAAGATTCTTCGTTTTGTCATCAAAGAAAAAGCCCTCACTTTGCAAGATCTTGACAACATTTGGGCAGCTCAGGTAAGGAATTAAATTACTGCCCTGTTCTTAAGCAGGATTGATCTTACTTTTTATTACCTGTTGACAATTTTAAGTCAAATCATAACTGTTATTCCACATAGCAAATGGCATGCATGTTATCAAATAAGGAAGGAGGGTATTGGATTTCATGTAGAAGGGAGGATGCTTTGAGATTGTGTTGCTGGTGGTGTGCATTGGTATATACAAAAAGAAATGGAGGAGGAAATCTTGAAAGTTAAACTTAGACTGCTAGCTGGACTCAAATCCAGGATCTCAGACTGCCTTCTCAAATGTGCTACAAGTTCAACGGAAGGACTAACTAGGCAGGAGGTAATAAATTCTAAAGGCATAGATTGAAAAAAAATAGTACAGAGGAGGGATTAATATTTATTAAGTGGTACGTGATTCTAGATTCTCTAGCCCAGGGGTAGGCAACGAGTGCCAAAGGCGGCACGCAAGCTGATTTTCAGTGGCACTCACACTACCTGTGTCCTGGTCACTGTGTACCAATTGGGGGAGGGGGGGGGGGCTTTCCATTTTAATTTAATTTTAAATGAAGCTTCTTAAACATTTTAAAAACCTTATTTACTTTACATACAACAATACTTTAGTTATATATTAAAGACTTATAGAAAGAGACCTTCTAAAAACATTAAAATGTATTACTGGCACACGAAACTTATCTGAGTGAATAAATGAAGACTCGGCACACCACTTCTGAAAGGTTGCTGACCCCTGCTCTAGCCTATCAGTGGACAAGATGAGGCCATTAAAGATAATGGTGAAGTGGTGTAAAGCATTTTAAATGAATATTTTGGCCTAGTTTTACTTTAGAGGACATGGGGAATTTCTTTTTTGGAGAGTGCTTTAATTTCCGTTGGGAACACATTACCCATTTCCCATGAAGTCTCTAAGGCCTGGTCTACACTGAAAAGTTAAGTTGACTCAGCTATGTTGCTCAGGGATCTGAAAAATCCACCCCCTTGAGCAGTGAAGTTAGGCTGGCCTAGCCCCCTATGTAGACAGCATTAGGTCAAAGGAAGAATTCTTCCATTGAGCTAGCTACTGCTTCTTGGGGAGGTGGATTACCTGCGCCAACGGGAGAACCTCTCTCATTGGTGTCGGTAGTGTCTACAATGAAGCGCTATGATGGTGCAGTTGCAGTGCTGTAGCGTTTAAACTGTAGACAAGCCCTAAAAAGAAATTACTGGAGCAAATGAAGTGCAGTAAATCTGAGAGCCAAATGAGTATTCTGAAGCTTTTGAAGGAAATAAAGTGTGAAACAGTGAATTCCGAACACCCGGTATATCCATAAAACTAGTGACTGTTCCTGAAAGCTTGTAGTGTCACTAGTGTGCTCATCTTTATTTTTTTTGGGGGAGGGGGAAGACAAAAGGAAGAGTTCATTAATTTCACTGAATCCTCACCTCCATTGCAAGGAAACTGATTGAGTGTCTCGTTACAGCACTAGAATAAAAATACAGTGATAAGATCAAACCGGCACATGTTGTGGGGTACAGGGGAAATCATGCTGCTTTAACCTGTTAGATCTAAATTATTTAGCTTTTAGTATAACATTTTCAAGTCTCTCATGAATTCCTGCAGACAAAATTAGTTCATGTAGGTTTGGGGAGTAATACTGAAGTCTGCAAGCAAATACTAGATGGGACCTCATCTTATTTTTCTTCATTAATGATCTAGAAGTGGGAATAAACAGCATATTACCTAGAGGGTCATTCATTGCTTCTATAGGCTGAGCACATTGCGCACACACCCGGGTATCCTTCCATTCCTTGATTCCTTCTCACCCTCTCTATTTCAGGGACTCCCTGCATGCCCCCAAGACCTTCTCCCTCATGCAAAGGTCTCTGTTGCCCTTCCTTCCCCTCCTTCTGCTATGAGCCCGCCGATATCTCCTTTCTGCCACATGCCATGGGCTGTGCGCCCACATTCTTCTTCCCCATGCTAGGGGCGCTGTGTGGGCCCCCATGCTCCCTCCTCCCCCATTCTTTCATTTTTTTTGTCTGGAGATGTCATTCATGGTGTCTGTTTTTAAACTGTATTGGGAGAATGGACAGAGGGGGTGCTAGGGTGGAAGGTGTTAATGACTACCGTCAACTGGCTCTTTGATCCACAGACTAGACAGAGAAATGCTGTCCAGTTCATTTGCGTAAGAGCGCACAAGCTTCCCCACTGAAAATTCACAGATACTAGGTTGAGAGGTGTTGCAAACACCATTGAGGACAGAGTAATCCCCTCTTCTGTGTTTGTGTTATTTATACTGTCCTTTGTGCTGTGACCGTGTGTTCATAGCCATCCATAACATGAAAGGCACACATCATAAACAGTAACAAAAAGAACGAATGAGTTCAGAAATGGGCTGAAAAACAAACAAACTGAGATTGACTTGGGGAAAATAATCATAAACTGATTCAGTGGGAGAAGAAGAAGCTAAAATTCAGAAATGCCAAAAATAGGTGTTGGCATGACAGTGGATAAATTAGATATGCGTAGGAAAAAAGGCCAATGCCACTTTGGACTGGTGATCGCATCTCTCTCGATATGGTGTTAGTTTAATGGCAATTAGAAGTTAGCATTTAAATACATGTCACATTAATACTAGAAAGACGACAAATTGGAGAGAGTTCAAAGAAATCCAGGGAAGAAACTGGAAGAATTGATTTTAAAAAAATTGAGATTTGAATTGGTTAGCAGAGAGACACTAATTTATAAAGATTGGAAGTGTTCAAATAGATTGGAATTATTTAAATTTAAAATTTTGAATTCCAAGAGTGAAAAGTATGAGTAGATTTACTGAATTAGGAAAATTAAAATTACTGATCATTTGAAGTATTCAGCGGTATGGCTGCCACAGTCATTGCCTCTTCCCCCCCCCCCCCCCCTTCTCCTCGAATCTGGACCATAATATGAAAGTAAAAGTCACTGTATAAAAATTAGAACAAATATAAAGTAGTTACACTGCACACCATATAATTTAAGATATTGAATTGAGTACTGCAAGGGGTGAAGTGAAATACTGATGCAGAGTTTACAAGGTAGTGAATTTCATTACTATTAAGGCATTAATTTTAAATACTTAATGAGGTTGACAGTATCTCTAAATTTTGTTTTCTAAGCTTTACAATAATGTTAGTCTTGCAGCTTTACATATTAATTAGTTGAAATGTGTCTACTTAAAAAAATGCTATATCAAATCAGACTATTGGTTCATCTAGTCAGGAATTCACATACTTAATAGGCATAGAACCCAAATAAGGCATCTGTTTTAGTATTAAACCAGAAAAAAAATGGTTTCCACCTTTCCCCCAAATCAGAATGTCAACAATTATCGGTTAAGCCTCTCTCTTCTCCCCCCTCAATTTTAAAAAGTCTTTATATGACACTTATCTTACTATGGCTGTTTTCTGATGTTGCACTGCTGATCAATGCGTAGGTTCACCTTTAGAGTGCTGTCAGCCAATTTTTAAGTAAGGCCTTCAATTAGCCATTAAATATCCTCCACTATCATCTCAAGAAGAATTCAAGACAAAGTATAGAAATCACCTGGATCGATCAGACTTCAGCTGTCGTTAAGACTGCACCGATCACAACACGTCTGCCATTCTTATTGCATAGTATAGAAATATTGTATTAAAATCCATTTAGACACAGAATAAAGCAGCATGATGAAACATGCATTGAAGTGCGTGACAGCTTGTTTCAGTTAGAAATATTTTAATTTTAATTCTTTGCAGAGATCATCTTCTACATAAAATTGTGAAAAATCTGGACATTTTTGACCTACGGATTATTTTTAAACCCAGTCCCTCCACTAACTAATTTCACCTGATTTTTTTTAACTTTAACAAAATAAAACCAGACAATCAGATGTCCTCAGCGTAAGATATGTAGTCAAAGGGCTGGTCCACACTAACCCCCCGGTTCGAACTAAGATACGCAGCTTAGCTGAAGTCGAAGTATCTTAGTTCGAACTAAAAGGTACTTACCGCGGGTCCACACGCGGCAGGCAGGCTCCCCCGTCGACTCCGCGTACTCCTCTCGCGGAGCAGGAGTACCGGTGTCGACGGCGAGCACTTCCGGGATCGATTTATCGCGTCTAGACAAGATGCGATAAATCGATCCCAGAAGATCGATTGCCTCCTGCCGAACCAGGAAGTAAGTATAGACGTACCCAAAGTGTTTTAATGCTTTGGTGGTGTGGTGGTAATCCTTCCTACCCATTTCAGGTAACCATCTGACAAATTTAAACATAGTAAGATATAGTGCTTCATCTTAGTATAGATCAGGGGTCTCAAACACTCAGGCCACATGCGGCCCACGGAGTTATTTCCTGTGGCCCGCCACAGGTGCCGACTCCATTGGCAGCCAAGCTCCAAACATTACTGAGTGTTTATATTTTATTAAAACCCCTCTTTGCATTACAGTTTTTAAAAAGTTAATACATTGACTTTTAATAAAATACTATATTACTCTTCTTTTTTTTCATTTTTGACTATACTTTTGTATCATTGTATGAAAAGGTTTCAGTGATGTGGCCCTCAGGCCAATTTACTAGTTCTCATGTGGCCCTCGTGGTGATTTGAGTTTGAGATCCCTGGTATAGATGGTTACAAATGTTACTTTTGTTTCTCTGACAGGCAGGAAAACATGAAGCCATTGTTAAGAATGTACATGATCTCCTTGCAAAGCTGGCTTGGGATTTCTCTCCTGAACAACTTGATCACCTGTTTGATTGCTTTAAGGTAACACTGCATTTTTCAGCTGTTCTATTACTGTAAATACTGACTACAGTTAACTTGCCTTTAATGTACTGGATGTAATAGATTAGTATTTTGATTATGCATAATCTGCTAAGAGCATTTTTCTATATTCAAATGACCATAGTAGAACTCTTTAAATATCATACTCTTTAGATAAATTATGTGCAGTCTCTGCACACAGGGGACTTCCCGTTGCATGTAGGTATTAACAGGGTTCTAACTTTTATATACTGCTGTACTGTTTAGAGAGCACACTATGGGATATTTTCAGAATATTTCTTCTGAAATAAAACAGATATTTATACTATGGCATAGTCTATACTAGAAAATTAGGCTGGTTTAACTATATTGATCAGAGGTGTGAAAAAAGCACAAACACACCCACCCCCTCCTGGAGTAGTATTGTTAAGCCAACCTACGTCCCCATGTGGACAGCATTAGGTCAATGGAAGAATTCTTCTGTCAACCTAGCAACCTCCTCTTGGGGAGGCGAATTACCTATGCCGACAGGAGAAACTTTCCCGTTGGTGTAGGTAGTGTCTACACTGAAGCTCTACAGCAGTGCAGCTGTGCTGCTGTAGCATTTTAAGTGTAGACATACCCTACTTATTTTATTGACCACTTGTTTATCTGGTTTCCCTTGGTTTTTCAGCAAACGCACCTTCATTGCTTCTTCAAGCTCAGTAAATTCAATTTTATTCCTTGAGCACTATCATTTCATTCAGAAAGTAAATTTAAAAGTACAGCTATTTATAATTCCCTTTTTGTAGCCCAGGGTCTTTTCTTCATTTGGGGGGGAAAAAAGGTGTGTTCTTAACTCAAGTTAGTTAACTTGAGGTAATATCCTAGTGAAGATAAGGCAAGTTGTGGTTCTTCTTTGAATGCTTGCTCATGTCCATTCCATATTAGGTGTGTGTGCTTGCCACATGCACTGGTGCCAGAAGTTTTTCCCTTAGCAGTATCTGTAGGGAACCGGCTCTAGTGCCCCCTGGAGTGGCACCTGCATGGCGCAGTATAAGAGGCACCGTTGGCTCCCTGCACCCTCAGTTCCTTCTTGCCGCCAGTGACGGTGCTCGAACATCTGCTACTTCGGCTACCATTGTTTCGTTTTTCTGTTCTTGTGAACTTTGAAAACCTGTAATATAGTTGTATATAGTTAGTAGTTTCTTAGTTATTACCCTTAGTAGTAGTTCTCAACAAAAATGATTGGGGGACTGGAGCACATGACTTATGAGGAGAGGCTGAGGGAACTGGGATTATTTAGCCTGCAGAAGAGAAGAATGAGGGGGGATTTGATAGCTGCTTTCAACTACCTGAAAGGGGGTTCCAAAGAGGATGGATCTAGACTGTTCTCAGTGGTAGAAGATGACAGAACAAGGAGTAATGGTCTCAAGTTGCAGTGGGGGTCGTTTCGGTTGGATATTAGGAAAAACTTTTTCACTAGTAGGGTGGTGAAGCACTGGAATGGGTTACCTAGGGAGGTGGTGGAATCTCCTTCCTTAGAGGTTTTTAAGGTCAGGCTTGACAAAGCGCTGGCTGGGATGATTTAGTTGGGGTTGGTCCTGCTTTGAGCAGGGGGTTGGACTAGATGACCTCCTGAGGTCCCTTCCAACCCTGAGATTCTATGATTCAACTCTCCGTTAGTCCCAAACGGTACTCAGCCAGAGGACGGGGCATGCCCCGGTCCCCAGGCTTTAAGCCCTGCAATCGCTGCAAACGGCCTGTGCCTGTCAGCGATCCACATACCAGCTGCCTAATGTGCTTGGGCGAAGGGCTCATAAGTGACAAGGGCCGTATCTGCAAGTCCTTTAAACCTAGGACGAAGGAGTGGTATATCTGTCTGAAAGCGCTGCTAATAGAATTGGCATTCATTCTGGCACCACAGCAGCGGTCCGACTCCTCACCGAGCACCACAACCTTCATGCGCAGTGCTCCACCAGCGCTGTCCACGAGCCGGCACCGGTGCCCCTCCATGGCTCCGGTCAAGAAGTCAAAGAAGACTGGGAGGGGAAGGTTTCCTACCTCCTGGAGAGCAGTGCAGGCCCCTAGCCAGCTCCAGGTGCCGCTGATGCCCAAAGCTCTTCAAGCGGCTCAAGAGATCCTGACGCTCCCGGTGCAGGCCACACCGGCTCCCACGGTACCCTGGTCTCGGGGAAAACCCTCGTTGGGATCTATGCGTGCGTCCCCTTCTCAGTGGTACCGATCCCTATCGAGAGGGATGTCCTGCCAGTGTTCACCCACCCAAAGCCGTCACACCTCAGGATTGGAGAGAGAGGATCAGCGGAGCCCTCTTTGGTACCCACACTAGGGGCACCTATCGAGGGATTCGAGGCGTACCTCGCCAGTAGATTGGTGCAGATCCTCTGAGGCACGCGCAACCCGGCAAGAACTCTGGGACCGGCCCCGGCCATCTCCAAGGGCCCGGGACTGATCGGACACCAGAGACCACCGATCGTTGGGCCGTCATCGCCTCTCTCCAAGAAGGTCGCCCTACTCAGGACAATGCTCCTGGCAACCAGCTTGTAGTAGCTCCCGGTCCTGTTCGATGTCCCGGTGCCGGTCGAGTAGCATGAGGCGTGGATCGCTGGGTATCAGACGCAGATCTGCCGAACGCCATTGGTCCCTGAGAGCCTGACCAAGACAGCCTCACTGCAGAGGGAGGCAGATAGGGAGTGCTACTCTGGCCCCAGCTCTTTTGGCTGCAGCCCCACTCTCGGCTCTGGCTCTGCCCCCGGCCCCAGACTTGCCCTCTGTGTCCCCAGCCGTAGCCCCTTTACCCCTGTCTGCAACGGGTCCCAAGCCGTGGTCTATCTCCCAGCTCCGTCTCCCCTAGAGTAGGGGGCAGGCACGAGGTGAAAAGTTTGGGAACCACTGCAGTAGAGGGATACTCAGACTCCTCGGGGGAATAGTAAATCTTTTCCCACAACACCAACTCCCTACCCCCATTTCAAGTCTTAGTACAGTATCAGTATATGTAAATTTGGTAAATATACTGAAACTCTTGCTGTAACGTCTCATAGTGGTATAATTTTGTGATGGAATGACAGACTTCTAAATTCTAAGCTTTTGTCAGTTAGTTAAAAATAAGTGGTTTAACAATTTGTCCTGAAATATTAGTGTTGAGAGGGACGACTCAGATGTTTCCTTCCCATTGTCAAGCTAACATTTATTCAGTTGCGGGCAGTGAGTATGTATATGTACATGTCGGACATGGAAAGTTCTGTCTTTCAAAATATTTTATTGTATTTATATACTTCCAACTATATGATATATATTAGCTTTATATACTGAGTGATGCTGAAATTATTCTCATAACATACTTTTATACCAAATGCTTTTGTGTAATGATGTTCAGGAAAGTTTTTTATTTTTTTCTCCGCATGTTTTTAAAGAGGTTGGTTACAGTTACTTTTAAAAGATATTCACATGCATATTTGGATCTAATTGCCACCATTAAGTATAGGGCCCAATTTTTCAGATTATCAGTAGGTACTTCTGCACCAGCAAGTTTGTACCTGCTTTGTGGGATCCAATTCTCTGATTTGTGTGTGCACTTGACTGGATAGGTGCCTCTTTAGGTAATGTTTTCATGTAAATAAAGGATTCAAATATACATTTCAAATATACATTTCAAATGTATTAAAGTTAGAACCATATTTACTAAATTAAATATTCAAATGAGTACTACGATATTGCATTAAAAGGAAAGTAAATGTTAATCATTTGTGGCCTCTCTTTTTTTTTTTTTTTAAGGGATGTGGAGTAAGTTTATGTCCAAAACTTATTTTGGGTCAGGCATGCTAGTAAAAATGATTTTTGTATTGTCAGGCAGTCTGTTGCATCAGAGAGATCAGTATTGTAACAATTAAATCATTAACGAGTAACATTTTAATGATTTACTAGATGGCTTTTAATTATAAGCAGGGGAGTCTTTAGAAAGCAATAACAGAAAGCATCTGAGGTCCACTCCATTTTGGTTATTGTTTAAAATGTCAACAGTAAATGATTTAGCAGCTGTTTCAAAATGAAGGAATGTATTGATCTTCATCATTTAAGGAACCCTTAAGCCCCCAAATTTCTTTTAATTCTCAAAAGAACTTTGTTGTACAACAATAATCATTGAAATTTGTGCTCTTAATATGTTTCTTTTATGATTGACAAAGTTTATACAAAATAAATGAGGAGGTTATTTTCACAGTATTCTTTTGTAACTGGACATGTCATAATGTATAAGACCAAACTTAAAAATCTGGTGGTTTTTCCTTTTGAATGAAATTCTTTGTTTACCAGGCAAGCTGGACAAATGCAAGCAAAAAACAACGGGAAAAATTACTTGAGTTAATCCGTCGTCTGGCTGAAGATGATAAAGATGGTGTGATGGCGCACAAAGTATTGAACCTTCTGTGGAATCTGGCACATAGTGATGATGTTCCTGTTGATATCATGGACCAGGCTCTTAGTGCCCACATTAAAATTTTAGATTACAGCTGTTCACAGGTAAGAAATTGAGTGTGGTTTTATTAGGACATAAGAACTACCATTCTGAGTCAGAGCATGGTCTGTTTTGCTCAGTATCCTGTCTCTGACAATGGCCTATACCAGAGTTTGAGGTGGGTTGTACAGAATAAGGCAGTTGTGAAGTGATCCACCTTGTCTTCCACTCCACCTTTTGGTAGTCAAAGGTTTAGGATCACCCGGAGTATGGAGTTGTGTCCCTGACCATCTTGGCTAATAGCCACTTGTTGGACCTATCCTCCATGAACTTTTCCAGTTATTTTTTCAACCCAGTTATAATTTTGGTCATTATAACATCCTATGGCAATGAGTTCTACAGGTTATTTGTATATTGTGTGGAAAAAGTAGTTCCTCTTATTTGTATTAAACCCTTTGCCTATTAATTTCATCCAGTGACTTCTGGTTTTTCTATTGTGGGAAGAGGTAAATGACACTTCTCTATTCATTTTCTCCACGCCATTCATAATTTTATAGACTCCTATCATATTCCTTGCCTTAGTCGTCTCTTTTCTAAGATGAACAAGCCTATTTTTAGTCTCATTTTGTGTGGAAGCCATTTCATATCCTTAATCATCTTTGTTGCCTTTCTCTGAACCTTTTTGAGTTCTACTGTATTCTTTGAGATGAGGCGACCAGAACTCTACACTGTATTCAAGGGGTGGGTGCACCATGGATTTATATAGTGGCATTATGATATTTTCTATCCCTTTCCTGATAGTTCTTAACATGGTTAGCCTTTTTGACCATTGCTGCTCATTGAGTGGAAGTTTTCAGAGAACTATCCACAATGACTTTAAGATCTTTCTTGAGTGCTAATGGCTAATTTAGAGTCCATCATTGTATATGTATAGTTGGGATTATTTTTTCCAATATATACTACTTTGCACTTAGCAACATTGAATTTCATCTGCCATTTTATTGCTCCGTCACACAATTTTGTAAGATCCCTTTGTAACTCTGCAGTCTGCTTTGGAACTATCTTGAATAATTTTATGTTGTATGCAAACTTTTCCACTTCAGTGTTCATCCCCCCTTTCTAGATTATTAATGAATATGGTGAACTCTCTGGGTCCCAGTACAGATTCTTGGGGGACCTCGCTGTTCACCTCTCTATTGTGAGAACTGGCCATTTATTCCTACCCTTTGTTTCCTATATTTTAACCAGTTACTGATCCACGAGAGGAACTTCCCTCTTAACCTAGGGCTACTTAGTTTCCTTAAGAGCTTTTGATGAGGGACTTTGTCAAAGGCTTTCTGAAAATCCTAGTACAATGTATCGAATGGATCACTGTTACCCATATGCTTGTTGATTCCATCAAAGAATTCTAATAGATTGGTGAGGCATGACTTTTTCAACAAAATTGTGTTTATCAATGTATCTGATTATTCTGTTCCTTACTGTAGTTTCTACCGATTTGTCTAGTACCGAAGTTGGGCTTACTGACCTTTAATTGGCAGGATCACCTCTGGAGCCTTTTTAAAAAATTACAGTAGCTACTTGCAGTTGTCTGGTACAGAGGGCTGGTTTCAGTAATTACATACTATAGTTCATAGTTCTGGAATTTCATATTTGAGTTCTTTCAAAGTTCATTTAGTTTCTCTGTCTTGGCTTTGTCTTCCTTGAGTGCTCTTTTAACACCTTTGATGTCTAGTCGCCCCACTGCCTATCTGACAGGCTTCCTGCTTCTGTTGTACAGTAAAATCTCAGAGTTACGAACTCTAAAATTACGACCTGACCAGTCAACCACACACCTCATTTGGAACTGGAAGTACGCAATCAGCAGCACCAGAGACAAATTTAAAAAAATGCAAATACAGTACAATGCTGTGTTTAAATGTAAACTACTAAAAAATAAAAGGAAAGTTTAACCCCCCCCCCCCCCAAAAAAAAAAAAAGATTTGACAAGGTAGGGAAACTTTCTGTGCTTGTTTCATTTAAATTAAGATGGTTAAAAGCTGCATTTTTCTCTGCATAGTAAAGTTTCAAAACTGTATTAAATCAATGTTCAGTTGCAAACTTTTGAAAAAACAACCACAATGTTTTGTTCAGAGTTACAACCTCCATTCCCAAGGTGTTCATAATTATTTCACTGTTTTTGTGTCTTCAGGAAGCTGATTCTCATATTCTTTCTTGGCCTGCCTTATACTTTTGCATATTTCTTGCCAGAGTCTGTGCTCCTTTCTACTTTCCTCATTAGGATTGGACATTTAAATTTAAAAGGATGCCATTTTGCTTCTGCTGGCTTCCATTACATTGCTGTTTAGCCATGGTGGCATTCTTTTGGTCCTCCTACTGTCTTTTTAACTTGGGGTATACATTTAATCTGAACCTCTGTTATGGTGTTTTTAAGTAGTCTCCATGGTGCTTGGAGGCATTGTACTCTTCTGACTGTCCTTTTACATTTCCATCTAACTAGCATCCTCATTCTTGTGTAGTTCCCCCTTTTAAAGTTAAATGTTACTGTGGTGGGTTTTTTTTGATGGTCGCCCTCACCTCCCTACAAGGATGTTAAATTTAATTACATTATGGTCACCATTACCAAGTGGTTCAGCTCCTCTTGGACCAGATCCTGTGAACCACTTAGGACTAAATCAGGAATTGCCCCCCTCATTGTGAGATCCAGGATAGCTGCTTCAAGAAGCAGTCATTAATGGTGTCTAGAAATTCTATCTCTGCATAATGCCCTGCAGTGACAGTCACCCAGTCAATATGAGGATAGTTGTAGTTGCAACCCATTACTGTTGCGTTCTCTGTTTTTGTGGCCTGTCTATTAGGCCCCAGTGTTCCTTAACTAATTAACTGCTTCACAGCCATCTGGGCTGGTTTGTCCTTTTTAGCAGAGCCTGTCACAGGTAGGCTGAGTGCCTGACCTCCTCAGAGCTCAGTTACCCTATGACACATGGTAACATGAGGGCTGTCACTTTGGGAGTAAGAGATGGTCCCCAACTGAATTGGGGAGGGAGAAAGGCATTTCCCCTGATCAATTTTAAATTTGTTGCCTTAGTTTCATGGGTAATCCTTGACACTCTTTATTGGAAGATACAGGAAATAAATGGGAAGCACCGAATTGAAATGGTCAATTTTTAAATCTCAAGTTTTTACATGCCTCTAATAATTTCATTGCCCTTCTCTGGGTCTTTTCTATTGCTATATCATTTGTGAGATGGGTTAGTCAGAATTGAATATAATCCATTTAAGGAGTAATATTGATTTATATGACACATTTTCAGTATTATTCTAATCCCTTTCTTAATATTGTGCCAAAGTATATATCATACTTCATATTCAGTATTTGGAAGTTGCTAATCCTTCCATGTGCAATGGCACTTAAGAATATTATTAGCACAGTCCCTGGGTTTCTTCTCTTTTCAGGAAAAGATACTGAAACACTTGTTCTGTGGCCTAGTGAGGCAAAGGTTCTAAGCATGATTACTAAAATCAGCAGCAGTTCAGATGCACGTGTTGCCAACATCAATATCTGGTAGTTTTTCTAGTGTACTCAAATCCTGCAACTGCTTTGATTCAGGGCAGACTCCAGGCAGGTTTGTGGAGCTGCAAAGGGGAAAGGACAAATTTTAAAATTCATGGAACTAATATGTAGAATGAACAAATTGTGGATCTGTTACATCATTGAAATCTTCTGCTGATGCCATGAACCACTTGGGCTTCCCTCTTGTGATTAATTTTATTGAGCTCTGAAATTTCAAGTCTGATAGTTGTTACTTATTTATTCTATATTTATGCATGCACAAGGATGGAAAAATATAAAAATGGATAAAGCCGCTTTAATTTGGATTTTTGATGTAGACTAAATTGTGAAAACTTGCTTTTTAAGGATCGGGATACTCAAAAGATCCAGTGGATAGATCGTTTTATAGAAGAGCTTCGCACAAATGACAAATGGGTCATTCCTGCACTGAAACAAATTAGAGAAATTTGTAGTTTGTTTGGTGAAGCACCACAGAACTTGAGGTAAGGAAGTAATGTGAATGGGATGGAATTGTGGACAATGTTATAGTTTTTTATAAAATAAGATAGGTAATGAATGTTATATTTAAGTTGAAGCTTGTTTTTTGCTGTTAAAATACATGTTAATATGTGTATGTGTGTGCCTGTATAAACACTTTAAAAATTATTGGATTTAAGCATTCAGGCGCAAGAATAAATCATTGTTGACTACTTTATTACTTCAGGTGTATATAGACAGTTAAACTAAGATGTTACAATCTCCTAATTACACTCTCATTTAATATGATTGGAAGAAAGATGGTGTTATGGTTAAGTCACAGGAAATTTGAGTAAAATTTCTACCTGTGACATGGGCTTCTTGTGTGACCTTGAGCAAGTCAGCTCATATCTGAGTTTTCATTCTTTAGCTGTTAAATGAGGATATTTTCCTTTCTCATAGTGGTAATGAAAGTATAAATGCATAGTTTTTGATTATTTTTTTTTAAGATCGAGGCCTAATTAGAGAAAAACAGCTCAATTACTTTAGAGATTTTTGTTGATGCAAAATTACATTTTGGGGGGAATTCTTGACTTCTTAATAAGTTGCTTAAGTGTTCTTTTCTTTGCTTTTTTTCTATTTTATCATGCTTTTCTGGAATAAAAGAAAGTGAAAGTTTAGCCTACATCATTTTTATATATTAACTGTTTAATGGGATCTGTTGAAATTAACAAGCTTAGTTTCAGTTACTGTGTCCCCTCATTACAAAAATCTCACCCCTCAAAACTGAAACTTTCAATACTTGTGCTGAAGTTTCTGCAAACTCCAATGTTTGTGCTTGTGTATGCATGTTCCACTGTTGCTTTGTTTTACCTGAATAGTTCTGTGAGCAGGCAGAGTATTCAAATGAGTTTCAGTACCCTGTCTGCTTACAGGAATGGATAAGACTGAAAAAATTGAGGAATGATGTGCACATTTGCAACAGATGACAGCATTCCTTATTTTTTGTTGATGGGTTGTCATCTTATGGCATTGTGATAATATTGCATTCCTGGTTTTGGAAAGTTACTTTTATCCTTCTGCATTGCGTAATGAAACATTATATATATGAGAATTTAAACCTTAAAACTGTCAATTTACACAATATGTTTTACACTTGTCCCAGAGTTTTTTGGAAGGTCAAAAAGATGTTAGGTCTGTTGAGATTTCTTCCATGCCTTGAAGAGTTCAGTAAAATTTCGTGTGAACTCATGTCCAGTCAGGGAATACAACCAGTCTGGCTTTCTGTTTTAGTTGGATTCTTTCTGTCAGATACTCAATTCTTACAGTGAAGCTCACTCCTCAAGTTGCTTAGTTTTGAAAGAAATCTCAATATTGCAACATAAGATGATTCTTCTTGAAATTCCCAGTGTAGAATTTGAAGAAGTATAAAGCTCTCAAAGCAAGATTTCTCTTCATGGTACTGAGCACCTGGAGCCCAGGAGTTAGAGGAGATTTCTTCTGTGTAGAGGAAGGTTTATTAGTCAGAATTTATGAAACTTCTACCTTTTGAGAAGTCACTATCAGGTAATCTTCATAAACCGTTAAGGAGCTTTTTTTAGCCCAGTACCAGTGCTGTTCAGTTAACTGGAGTTTCCCAATAAAAAAATCATTTTGAAATACTGAGGGCTTTTTCAATTCTTTGTAGTCTTCTGGGTTCTGATAACTCTTGACATTAAAGCTATTGGGAGTTTGTAATCCATGAATTTGTATTGACTAAAATGTTTGACTACACTCACAGTTCATTCTTAAAAATATTCAAGAGACCAAATAATTGAACTTTGCCACATTTACTGTCTAAAGACATATCAGTACAGTACGAAAAGGAGATATATCCTCCTTTTGCGAAGCAATTCTGATCTCTCAGCATGTTCATCTTACACAAGTTTCAAAAATAAGCATTTCAGCTAATAGTATATATATTACGATTTTACAAGTTAGAAAACTATTTACATGTCACTAAAACCCAGCCCACCAGTTTGTAACAAGTTCCTTAACTTGTTTTGTTCTGTATATTTTTAAATTTCTGTTTTAGATACTACATTCCAAACAAGTTGCCCATCAAGGTACCTATAATAGGACATAGAACTAATCTATTTTGCATTTTGACAGATTTTGTATTTGCTACTGCTACAGCTGACTTCAGCTTGGCAAAGTAGTGTGCTGGGAGGGAAGCTGAGCCCTGATTAGGGGTCCTATAAAGGTAGCCAGCCAGTCGGGCAGCGGCATAGACAGCTGCAGCGGCACAAGAGCAGCCAGCAAACAGGGCTGTAAACAGGGGTGTTTGTAAGGGGGGTTTGTGTTGTGGTGCTTGTTGGGGGTTTGTGTTTGCTGTGGGTGGTGGTGGTCTGGTTTTTGTGTTTTCCGGACTAACAGGATTTAGGTGAGAAGGCTGACAGATACAGAGGCAGCAGTGGTCATGACCCAAGCAGTAGAGGACACAATGAGGATGACTGGATGTAGCATCTGTGGTATGTACATGATTCTGGAGGGGGTACCTGAAAAGAGTTTTGTTTGCATGAAGTGCCGTCTGATAGAGCTGATGGAAGAAAAGATCAGAGGATTGGAGATGCAGGTGGAAACTCTGGTCGAGTTTAGAAGGGGGTTCGAGCAGATGATGGAGCAAAGGCACGAGGTGGCTGAAGGGGAAAGCTTAGACGTGCAGATGGAAGCAGGATCAAAGGCCTCTGAGGGGGGACTGCTGAGTGAAGAAGATGGACAGTGGAACCATGTGACTTAAGAGAACCAGGCAGAGGAAAAGACGGGCCAGTGAAGGAGAAATAGAGTTCAAGAACAGGTTTGCAGAGTTGGAGAATGAAGAAGGGGTACAGCAGGTGGTCACTGAAAGTGGAAGGGCAAGGAAGAAGAGAAGAGCAGCTACTCCCATAGAAAAAGGAGAAGAGTCGATGGAGACAACACCAAATATGAGCCCCAGGAGGATACAGGATGGGTTGAAGAGGATTACAAGGGAAAATAGGAGTGGAAAGGACTTGCAGCCAGAGGGAACAGGGGATAGACCGGAGAATCGCACTGACACCAGGAAAAGGCAGGTCTACGTGATTGGGGACTCCTTACTGAGAAGAATAGACAGGCCTGTAACCAGAGCTGATCCAGAGAACAGAAGGGTGTGCTGTCTACCGGGTGCTAAGATACGGGATGTGGACCTGAGGTTGAAGAGGATCCTAAAGGGAGCAGGAAAGAATCCATTGATCATCCTTCACGTAGGAACAAATGACACGGCTAGATTCTTGCTGGAACGAATCAAGGGAGACTATGCCAGGCTGGGGAAGACACTTAAGGAAATTGAGGCTCAGGTGATCTTCAGTGGAATTCTTCCTGTTTCTAGAGAAGGGCAACAAAGGTGTGACAGGATTGAGGATCAACAGATGGCTCGGAGTGGTGCTATAAGGAGGGCTTTGGGATGTATGGCCACTGGGAGGTATTCATGGACAGAGGACAGTTCTCTCGGGATGGATTTCACCTGAGTAGGGAAGGAAATAGACTTCTAGAATGGAGGCTGGCACAACTGATCAAGAGAGCTTTAAACTAGGAATGGAGTCTGTCTGGGCAAAAATCACATTGGGGAAGAAAACTACTAGAGCCTCCCCTGGGATAGTGCTTGGGGTGTGCTATAGACCACCGGGATCTAATTTGGATATGGATACAGACCTCTTTAATGTTTTTAATGAAGTAAATACTAATGGGAACTGTGAGATCATGGGAGACGTCAACTTCCCAGATATAGATTGGAGAACAAGTGCTAGTAATAATAATAGGGCTCAGATTTTCTTAGATGTGATAGCTGATGAATTCCTTCATCAAGTAGTTGCTGAACCAACAAGGGGGGATGCCATTTTAGATTTGGTTTTGGTGAGTAGTGAGGACCTCATTGAAGAAATGGTTGTAGGGGACAACCTTGGCTCGAGTGATCATGAGCTAATTCAGTTCAAACTAAATGGAAGGATAAACAAAAATAAATCTGAGACTAGGATTTTTTATTTCAAAAGGGCTAACTTTAATAAATTAAGGAAATTAGTTAGGGAAGTGGATTGGACTAAAGGATTTATGGATCTAAAGGCAGATGAGGCCTGGGATTATTTCAAGTTAAAGTTGCAGAAGCTATCAGAAGCCTGTATCCCAAGAAAGGGGAAAAAAATTCATAGACAGGAGTTTTAGACCAAGCTGGATGAGCAAGCATCTCAGAGAGGTCATTAAGAGAAAGCATACAAGGAGTGGAAGATGGGAGGGATCAGCAAAGAAAGCTACCGTATTGAGGTCAGAGCATGTAGGGATAAAGTGAGACAGGCTAAAAGTCATGTAGAATTGGACCTTGCCAAGGGAATTAAAACCAATAGTAAAAGGTTTTATAGCCATATAAGTAGGAAGAAAACAAAGAAAGAAGTGGGACCACTAAACACTGAGGATGGAGTGGAGGTTAAGGATAATCTAGGCATGGCCCAATATCTAAACAAATACTTTGCCTCCGTCTTTAGTGAGGCTAATGGGGAGCTTCGGGATAGTGGCAGCATGACAAATGGGAATAAGGATATGGAGGTTGATATTACCATATCCGAGGTAGAAACCAAACTCGAACAGCTTAATGGAAGTAAATCAGGCGGCCCAGATAATCTTCATCCAATAATATTAAAGGAACTGGCACATGAAATTGCAAGCCCATTAGCAAAAATTTTTTAATGAATCTCTAAACTCAGGGGTTGTACCATTTGACTGAAGAATTGCTAATATAGTTACATTTTCCCCCCTTTCTTAATAATAGGGACCCAGGTAACTACAGGCCTGTTAGTTTGACTTCTGTAGTATGCAAGGTCTTGGAAACATTTTTGAAGGAGAAAGTAGTTAAGGACATTGAGGTCAATGGCAATTGGGACAGATTACAACATGGTTTTACAAAAGGTAGATCGTGCCAAACCAACCTGATGTCCTTTGAGAAAGTAACATTTTTTTTAGATCAAGGAAACGCAGTGGATCTAATCTACCTCGATTTCAGTAAGGCATTTGATACAGTACCACATGAGGAATTATTAGTTAAATTGGAAAAGATGAGGATCAGTATGAAAATTGGGAGGTGGATAAGGAACTGGTTAAAGGGGAGACTACAGCGGGTCATACTGAAAGGTGAACTGTCAGGCTGGAGGGAGGTTACTAGTGGAGTTCCGCAAGGCTCAGTTATGGGACCAATCTTATTTAATCTTTTTATTACTGACCACGGAACCAAAAGTGGGAGTGTGCTAATAAAGTTTGCAGATGACACAAAGTTGGGAGGTATTGCCAATTCAGAAAGGGATTGGGATATCATACAGGAAGATCTGGATGACCTTGTAAACTGGACTAATAGTAATAGGATGAAATTTAATAGTGAGAAGTGTAAGGTTATGCATTTAGGGATTAATAACAAGAACGTTAGTTATAAGCTGGGGATGCATCAGTTGGAAGTAACGGAAGAGGAGAAGGACCTCGGAGTCCTGGTTGATCACAGGATGACTGAGTCGCCAATGTGATATGGCCGTGAAAAAAGCTAATGCGGTCTTGGGATGCTTTAGGCGAGGTATTTCTAGTAGAGATAAGGAGGTGTTAGTACCGTTATACAAGGCATTGGTGAGACCTCATTTGGAATACTGTGCGCAGTTCTGGTCTCCCATGTTTAAGAAGGATGAATTCAAACTGGAACAGGTACAAAGAAGGGCCACTAGGATGATCCGAAGAATGGAAAACCTGTCTTATGAAAGGAGACTCAAGGAGCTTGGTTTGTTTACCTTGACCAAAAGAAGGCTGAGGGGAGATATGATTGCTCTCTTTAAATCTATCAGAGGGATAAATACCAGGGAGGGAGGTACATTGACATTAGCCCCCTTCTTTCCCCCCCGCCCCCACAGCAAGCAGGCAGGAGTCTCGGAGAGCAGCACATGGCAGTGAGGGAAGGGACAGCTGAACTGCCATTGATAGCCTGCAATCGATGTTAGAAGGGAGCATATCACAACTGTAAACGAGCATGTTCCCTAATTGATCAGCAATGTAAGAACGAAACAACATTAACCAGGATGACTTTAAGTGAGGAGTTACTGTATTATATATTGTGTAATAGAAATGCATATGATGTGCAATACATACAACACATACGTATTTGCTAACAATGGATATCTTGTTCTCAGTGCATATTATCACTTGACACGTTTCAGAGTAGCAGCCGTGTTAGTCTGTATCCGCAAAAAGAACAGGAGTCTCTTAAGGTGCCACAAGTACTCCTGTTCTATTATCACTTGAATCTCTGGAATTTGTTTTTCAAATCAAACTCCTAGAACAATCAACAGAGATGTTTTTGACAATTCCTTCGAAGAACACTTCATAGAGTGTTGTATGCAATATTGATGTATGCAGTCTCTATGGTAATGTATCCTGCTTTGCACTTGGGTATCTGAGCCATTGAGAATTAAAGGGCTATTTAGAAAAGATAAGGGCATTGAGTTCACAGCAGGATGTTAAGGTTAAATTTCATTAACTCCCTTGCACAGGAGGGATTCTCTTCAGGGGAATGGTCTAGGTGTCGTACTTAACTTGCACATGAACAAAGTCTTGAGTGCACTATAAATACTTGGATAGTTGCTTTCACAGCAGACTTCTTACTACAAGGAGAAGATTCACCTTTTGGGAAACTTAGGGCATGTCTATGCATACAGCGCTGCAGCTGTACCAATGCAGCTGAGCTGCTGCAGTGCATCTGCTGAAGATGCTCTATGCCGCCAGGAGAGCACGATCCTGTTGACATAATAAAATGACCTCTGCAAACAGCAGAAGCTGTGTCGGCAGGAGAAGCTCTCCCGCTGACATAGTGCTGTGCATACGAGTGCTTATGTGAGTGGGGTCCCGGGGGAGGTGAGCACACTAAGATTGCAAAGAATGAGGCAGATAATCCCCAAAGCTGGAGGTTATTAGATCCACCAAGCTAGCAACAAAACTGCTTCTGTAATACCTTATTGGTTACCCAGAAGTCGAAACACAGTCCCCTTAAAGCAACCCAGCCTTTGGGGTCCCACCCAGACAGCCAAATCAAATATGAGGAGGATTATTGAAAATCTTGTTAATCATATAAAGAGTTCTACCAATTCCAAAGGATCGGACACATTACCCACCAAGTTAATGAATATTTCAGATCTTTCCCAAATACACGTTTAGAACCAATTCTTATGAACTTAAACTAAGATTTATTTTTAAAAAAGAGAAAGTATTGGTTAAAAGATCATTATACATACAGACTTGAATAAAATTCTTAGGTCAGTTTCATAATAGAGATGGTGAGCTTAAGAATTGCAAAGAATCAGTTTATCAGGTTATAGTCCAATGTTTATATCCAGTGTCAGGGCGATCCAGAATGCACTGGACACCACAGTCTTGCAACTCAAAGTTTAAGCAGATTTGAGGTGAAAGGATTAGGTCCCAAGAGTCCTGATTTATAGAGATTTTTTTCAGTCTCTTGACAGCAGGTAGTCCTTGGGTGCAACAGTATGCTTTTGAAGTAACCCATTTCCCAAACATCATCGGTAATTATTCATTAAGCAGTTAATAGACGGTTTACTACTAACTTCAAAGTGAAATATAGACAATGACATTACACCAAGTTTCATCTGAATGTTTAATATTCCCTTTTGATCTTTGAATGAACAGATACGGTAATAGACAGGAACCATCTGTTTACATGGTTAAGAATTTGGCTCAGTGTCTTCAGGTTCACAAGCCCTAATTTGCTTTCAATATACTCTGTGGGCAGAGAAGTAACATTTGCACTTCTTTGGTGACACTGCTCTATAGCCAAAATGCTTCTGAAGTAAATGTAGTCAAACTTTACTAATTCTGGGTCACTGAGAACGAAAATGATGCTTAAAATTGTTGATTGGCTCTAGTTTTCAAGACATGCTATTGGGTCAGTATATACGACCCTTGACTTGGGAATGGCGGAGGATAAGTGAGTTATAAAGGGAAGGGATCTCAATTTAAACCAGAAATGACTAAAATGCATCTTTGACTGGATCTATGAATAAATCTATGACTGGGTTTGGACAGTACTTGCTTTTTAGGCAAAACAATGAATGATGCAATGTGAAGCTGGTGTTGCGTCATACATGATCTGAATTGCATCATGTTATTCCTAGAAGTCATGGATGATGCAATCATAACGAAGCTTACATCGCTCTGCTGAACAAATTGCCCTGTATCAGCTCTAGAAATCATACAGTGTCGTGCTCTCTTATTTGTCAGTGTTTGATTTTGCAAAGGGACACATTTCTATTTAGCCAAAGTGAGCAGAGATGCCTCGTACTTGTGTGAACAGTGCAGATAACTTCTGCTATGTTTGTGGTGAAGTGACACTTGAATCACAAAAGCGCAGTATAACCACTATGGTTAAGAAAGCCTATCACCTTTCTTTTGGCTGCAAAATTGGAGCTCAGGACAAGAGGTGGGCCCCACACATATGCTGCAACACTTGTGCAACAAATCTTCGCCAGTGGTTGAACAGGAAAAGGAAATCTGTGCCTTTTGCAGTGCCAATGATTTGGAAAGAGCCAACAGTTCATACCAGCAATTGTTACTTCTGCATGGTGCCTCCAGTTGGGAAAGGTGTGTCAAAGAAGAAAAAGTGGACTGTGCATTATCCAAACATTCCATCAGCTATACGCCCAGTACCCCACGGAGAAGGACTGCCGGTTCCTGATGCACCAGAATCATTCTCACTTGAGTCAGACGAGGAAGAGGATGAAACTTCTGGTCCTGAACCATCAATGTCACAGGACCCACATTTTCTCCCATCCTCCTCCTCTGAACCACACCTCATAACACAAGGTGAACTGAATGAGCTTGTCAGGGATTTGGAACTACCCAAGAGTAAGGCAGAGCTTTTGGGCTCCAGACTACAGCAGTGGAATCTCCTGGCAGGTGATGTTAGGGTTTCCATGTTCCATGACCGTCAAAAGGATCTTGTCCCATTCTTCTTCATGGAAGGTGATCTTGTAGCCTGCAACAACATCGATGGTGTGATGGCAGCCCTCAACATCGTTCACGATCCAGATGAGTGGAGACTGTTCATTGATTCATCGAAGACGAGTCTTAAAGCTGTTTGACTGCATAATGGCAATGTTTTGCCATCAATTCCAGTTGGTCATGCAGTCCATATGAAGGAAACCTATGACAACATGAAACAACTTTGGAGGTGCATAAACTATGACCAACATCAGTGGCAGCTTTGTGGCAATTTGAAGGTTGTTGCTCTCTTGCTTGGTCTGCAGACTGGATACACAAAGTACTGCTGTTTTCTCTGCGAATGGGATAGTCGTGCAAGAGATTCCCACTACATCAAGAAAGATTGGCCACTCCGACAGTCATTGGAGCCTGGGAGGAAAAGTGTTCAGCATCCACCACTTGTTGAATCAAGGAAGATTTTGTTACCACCCTTACACATCAAGCTGGGTCTGATGAAGAACTTTGTCAAGGCCATTGACAAAACACAAGCCGCTTTCAAGTACCTCCGTGGAAAATTTCCAAGGTTAAGTGAAGCTAAGATAAAGCTTATCATGAATCTTTGTTGGTCCTGAGATTCATGAACTTCTTCGAGATGATGCATTTGACCATGCAGTGCGTGGCAAGGAAAAAAAGGCATGGAAAGCCTTCCAGTTAGTGGCAATAAATTTTCTCAGAAACAACAAGGCAGACAACTACAGGTTGTTGGTGGAAAACCTCCTCAAGGCATACAAAAGCCTTGGTTGCAACATGTCACTAAAGATACATTTTTTGCACTCTCATCTAGATTTTTTCCCACCGAACTGCGGAGCAGTGAGCGACGAGCACGGCGAGCGATTTCACCAGGACATTGCAACAATGGAGAAACGCTATCAGGGCAAATGGAGCCCATCAATGCTTGCAGACTATTGCTGGACAGTGACAAGAGATGCTCCATTTAATGAATACAAGAGGCAAGCCAAGAAGCGCCTAGTAGACACTGAATAGGACTAAACTATGTACATAATAGTTTTTTGCCTTTTTGTTTCATAATAAATTTTATTTATATGACCCCTTTGCTGATTTTTAAAGTGTTACATAAACAGGACAGATGAAATAGTATCATGTAAAGCAACCATAAACACATGAAAAGACCTAGGTTTACAGTTTATGATTAAAACTCTATCTACACAATATACATAGACATAAAATGTAAAAACTTAAATATCTTAAACAGTAGCCAATCAGTTGTTTTAATTGTCATATTTGAATTCAGCACATCAAAATACATACGAAATAGCACATTTTATCTCTGAAGCAGACGACTTCTCAAAAATTGTAGGCCAGTGTGATCTTTGATAGTTAGACCTGTAGTTTTTGTTTAAAATATTTAACATTTGTTAATTTGGCAGGAGAGCTCTGTTTTGAAGGCTGCAAGTTGTAATGGTCAAGATACCACTTTGTATCAATTAATACAACGTAATGTACAATCTTTTAAAGATAAATTTTAATTTACTTAGTGGTATTAAAATGACAGCAAAGGTGAAATCTGCCAAACTCTCTCTTTCCAGTTGAAGACAATCTAGTAGTCTCTCTAGTAGGTTCAACAAATACTTTCGCTTCTCTGGAAATCATACATTTCCTTAAGATTATATAGTTTGACACCAGCATATTAATAATGCCATTAAAAGTCAAATGTGATATAGGCTTTCATTTTTCATAGCTACTCTTTACAAAAATTATTACTAGAGGAGTATGTCACAATTCAGTCAGAGCAATGGGTAAAGTTGGCCTCTAATCTGTCGGTATTTGCAGAAATAACTTGAGTGCTCATGTTGTGGAATTTGCCAACGTTTTCTAAAAAAATACAGCTCATTGGTCAGTGTGGCTGCTGCCAAAGCTACTTCTGTGAGTGGATAGAAATTCTTCTTCCCTTTTGAGCCCATCAGCCTGATAGAGGATTAGAAAGGAGCACCTTTTCCAGTTGACCATGTAGCATTTCCATGAGCAAATTTAAAAAAACCCAAATTCCACCAACTATAATTCTCTAACTTTTGCAGTGGTTGCTTTATTTGTGCTTTTCACTTTGTGAGAGAAGTGGTTTGTTTATTTTGACAAATCAGACTTAAAAAATATAGGTCACCTTGGAAGCCAAATATTAGAAACAGCTGGATCCATATGATCAACCCTACTATTAATGGGAGAGGTGGAGAATCCTCAGTGAATAATAGATGATCTGAAGTGTAGTGATCCCCTTCTTGTGCAGGTGTTGCCTTCCCTTTGTGCTCCCAAGAATGAGGGTATCACAACTACTACTTCATGTAATCTATATAGGTAGAAAATGGGGTGATATTTTCCCAAGAATTAAAAAATTAGAGTGGAACTTCCAGTCCCATTGCTCGTATTTACTTTCAAGTTGAAGATAACCCTTTTATGCCCTGCTTAATTTGTGATAGTTATTTTTGTGGAAAATGTTAAATTCTGTCCCACTTGTAGCTCAAGCAAATAAAAAAAGATAAATTTTAATCAGATCGTGATCATATTTAGTACTGAGCTGAATAGTTTTAAGATGATGCTGTCAACTTAATTGAAGACAGTTATGTTGGATAAAAGGATAATAAATCTAGGGCCTCCACCCTTTATATTATAGTTTCAAAAGAAGACTCAAACAGAAGTGATTCTGTTGTCTCCTTGATGGGGCTAATTCAAGATATATTAAGTTGAAACATTTGAACATAGTTGTTTTTACAGTTGCTTATTTTATTATACAAGAAGGGACAGTGGGAGAGGTAAAAATGATGCTAAAAAATGATTGTAAATGATGGTGTAAAAATTTTTAAATGTCAGTGAAAAATGTTGGCTTCGCAGAATATAGCCAGGTGATTGATTATTTATCAAGTCCTAATAACGTTTTTCCTAAAAAAAAAATAAAAAAAATTTTTTTTAAATTTTTTCTGGACAAATTAATTAGATGGAAGAAATATCTTATTTACTCTAACATTTGTGTGTTTGTTACAGCCAGACTCAACGAAGTCCCCATGTGTTTTACCGCCATGACTTAATCAATCAACTTCAGCACAATCACGCCCTAGTTACTTTGGTTGCAGAAAATCTTTCTGCGTATATGGAAAGCATGAGACAGTATGCTAAAGGTAAGTTATATTTTTGCTTCCTAAATCAAGTGTCTCGTAATTGAAAATCGGTGTTTAAAGCAACGTATTGCTAGTGGGGGGAAAAAGAGCATTTATTTCACTTTCACAGGTTGTTGGAGGCCTACATGTGTATATCAAGCCAAAACAAATAATCAAATTTAAATTTTAAGATTACTTTTCGTAAATGTAAATAAAAAAACCCAAATGTGTTTTTGTAGTGGAACTTCCAGTCCCATTGCTCGTATTTACTTTCAAGTTGAAGATAACCCTTTTATGCCCTGCTTAATTTGTGATAGTTATTTTTGTGGAAAATGTTAAATTCTGTCCCACTTGTAGCTTTGTGTAAATCTCATAATTCATTATTCCAGAAGGAGTTGGTTGTAACCCCTATATTTAGGTTGCATAACATTTTCCATTATAAAATATTTAGTCTTTTTTTTTTTTTGAAAAGCTCTAACACCTCTGTTGTTCACAGCAAGTATTTGAAATTTGGTAGGGAGAAAGCCCTGAGGCCAGAGAAGTGCTATTTATTATGAAATTCTGTTCATATGTAGCTGAGTTATAAACTTCTGAAAAACCCTCCTTTTCTGTTGCTTGCTTTGTCAATATGCCAAAATAATAATGAATATGAACATATTCCAATGTCAGGCCAGTCCCCTGCAGATTATTCTGCACTGGGAATCCGAAGAGCAGACAACCTAGTTGCTGCTGTACAACTGTAGCAGGGATGAGGAGGTGAAGAAGAAAGATGGCCAGGTCATCTCAACAGTCCCCAGCCTGCGCTGTATTCAACACATGGAACTGCGGCACATCCTCCATCTTGTTGGCATCATATGGGGCAGGAATTCTCTCCCACAAACAGAGGGTGAAATGGGGAAAGAGATCTGAGTCAGGTGCCCTGCTTACCCAACATATGGGCCCAGTCACCCACTTCCACCCCAGAGTTTAACAGCCTGCGATCTTAATGTAACTAGCCGTGTCGCTGAAATGGTAGGTATCTGTTCTGCAGAGTTGAGTTCAGGATTCAAACTTCACTGATGATACATGATGGGGGAAGGAGATTGTTATTACAGCTGCACATCAGAAACTTGTTTCCTTTTTTCCTTTTATATAGCCCCCTCCCCCCTTTGAGAAATTACATACAAAAAAACTGTTAAAAGAAGGTTACTCATGTTGCACAGACAGCCTTAATTCAGGTATTTCCTAACTCTTCAGTGTTTGACTTTTTAACCTAAAGAGCTCAGATATTGGAGTTGTGCTACTATCCAAGATTTACTTCAGCCTATTTTCACAAGGTCTTGAGAGCAACCTTTATTTAAGAGACATGGAGACTGCACAGTCAGTTTGTTTTTCATCATCTGGTATTGCCTATTTTAAGTGATTACATTTTTATAGCACTGCAATAGTTAATGTAGAGATGGTACTTCCATACTAATAGCTTATTTTCAATTGTTTATAACTTTGTCTTGCCTAGAACAGTGGAGTGGGATATGTGCTAGTCTTTGCACATAAACCTTTATAAAAATGGGCGTGACTCTTTTAAAGTTACCTGAATATTTAGGTTGGGGATAACTTAAGTATTGGATAACTGAAATTTAGGATAATATATAATCCTGAATGAGGACAAACGATGTAAAATTCATTATTTTCTAACAATGAAAATCTAAGAACGTTGAAAACATACCATTCTCCGGATGTCCCATGTGTTAATTTCTTAACTTCAGAGTTCCATTGGAGGAATGTACTGAATATTCACAAATGCAGATATTTGACCGATTATACTTGTCTAGAACTAAGAGGGGGAAGGGAAAAGACTACCATTACATTTATTTCACAGGAAGTTAATGTTTTATATGAATAGCTTAGCTCTCTTAAAACGAACATTGTCCAAAGTTCTTTTCCTGGAACAATAACACTTTTTCTGTTTCAGCTTATTCGTACAAAGGTTCACAGAATTAGAACACTTACTGGGTAACAAATGTTCCAAATATGTAAATCTTGTATATGTTCATCCCAGGATACATGCATTTTAAATAATAGTAAAAATTGCAATTAATGAAACCGTTTGAAATTAGTGCATCAGACCATTCTGAGTAGGGCTGATCTTGTCAGATTTTTAAAAAAAGCTAAGTTGACCTCTTTCAGTAATTGGACGAGGAGACCGCCAAAGACTTTTTTTTCTTGGAACACTTTCCATGCACCAAACTTGAGCCACCAATTTGAGTTGAAGTTCTGTTTGAATTCCCCCTTCAATTTTTATTTGTTTTATATCATTGGTGGTGCTGACAGCAATGCCTATAGTTAAGGTTGTCTAATACTTGCCTTATAGGGCCGTTCCCAGTTCCATATAACTTTGCCAAACTTCAACTATTTACGCTGACATTTTTTTTTATTCCTGGTGTCTTCCTTGGGCTGAAAATTTTTGGAAAGTTTCATCAAAAACAGTTCAGCCATTTTTGAGAATGAAGTTGGGGAGAAATTGTTTTCCTTATGTTAAGGGGGAAGCTTTAGCGCCTCCATGGTTTGGAGCAGGGTCTTGGAATTTGGCAGGGAGCTTGCCTCCTGGAATCAGAAAGGTGCTTTTTTACTTTCCCTGTGAAAATCCACCCAAATTTGGCCAGGTTGTAAAGCTATGAAAATCACTGTCTGCCCAGGCTCAGTGGAGCTTTGTCAGAAGACGGGAGACTCTTTTCTGTGTTTTCAATGTTCCCCTGTTGGCACCCAGGCAGCATGGAAGAGGCAACAGCCTGGCTTGAATTCAGGGTAGGGAGGGGGACAGACACTGTGTTAAATAGGATGATGGGGGTTGGAGGGGAACAGGGATATGCTATTGGCTATGCTGGGAAGAAGAATGAGGCAATGGCAGAAAGGTCTGTAACCACTGGAAGAAAACTTCATTCCAGAATCTGAAATGGAATCTGGGATTTCAGAGTCTCAGCATTCCTCTTATCTATCAAATAGGAGTGAAACTTCCTGGGGAAGTATTCAGGATGGGTACATGTTGTCTTTGGCAAAAGGAATGGGAGAAGCAGATGATAAAATTAAGGGTGTCTTTTTTTTTTTTTAATGTTGAAATGGATATTAAAATCAGGGTAATAGGTCAAACTGGAGGAAAAAAATCGTGGTACTTTTAGGCTGTGTGCATTCATGACATCAAAATTAGTTGCTATTTATAGTGAATTGTGCAGGACTTCATAGTGCAATTAGCCCTATTTCTTTTGTACTTTGATCAGCAAATAAAACTGATTCTGGTCATCATGGTTGTGAAGAAAACTAAACAAATGTATTCCAACACAGCGGTGTCTTCCTGAGTCTACAGAAAGCTTGAAAAATAGAGGGGTGAACTGAACCACTCATTTCAAAGAATTTTAAATTCTGAAACCAAAAGATGATAGTTTCTGTCAATATTGTTTACCTATCTCACTGCTGATTATTTTAGCAGGTAGATTTAGCTAATGTGCTTATTTATTCTGAAATCCCAAAATGTTTCTGATACCTTCTTGGGTCCCAAAAGCCCTAGCTTCCCCCTCAATTTTTGATTCAGGTAAGGATTGGTAAGATGAATATGTATGGCACAAGAATAACTGAAAATGTGAAAAGTGTGTAAAATATATTACATTTAATATAAAAACAATGAAAACAGATTCTATTCACTTTAAATGAAGCTGCTGCAAAATGTCAATTCTTTAGCACAATGCTATAGAAAGGAGGTGATCTTGCTGCAGAAATTTGGTCTAACTTGTGTGATTGTATGTAGGGTCTTGTTAAAGAAACTGTTTAAATGTGACAGGTTTTGTTTCAGCGCAGTTAAATTCTGCTCTGAAGAATAAATAAGCCACCTAAGTTGATGGTGACAAAGGTATTATCCTCTTAACACTCCTAGGTCTGCTGTTAAACATTCATCAAAATTGAGTATGCCCCACTCCCTATTTGGCATGTCTGCAGATCTCATCTTGGGTATTTTGGTGTAGCTTCCTTTGTCTTTCCCCTATCGGCAAATGTTCCATATTAGAATTATTTTCAAAAGTGCTTCATGCTGTTTTCAGGATTGCAGTGGCTCCCCAACAATGTAAAACCCACAAGCATTTAATTGGTAGTAATCTATTCAGTCTAATGCCTCTAATTTCTAAAGAAAATTGCATATTTTAAAGACTGAATACTTGTATCTGCTACTTATATTGAATTCCAACCAGGCATATTTTGGACAAACAAGTCTTCAGATTTGATTGCCTTATAAGAAAACATTGTGGTTGCCATTTTGGGGCTGTAGTGTCATTCTCTAAAATAAAATAAAGTGAGCTTTTGGAATAGGAGTTCCCATACTGGATCAGCTAGTCCAGTATCCTGTCTCTAGCAGTAGCCAGCACCAGATCCTTCAGAAGAAGCATCTCCTAATCCGGTGGTTCTCAACTGTGGTCCACCGCTTCTTCAGGGAAAGCCCCATGTGTGCCGGGCTGGTTTGTTGACCTGCCGTGTCCGCAGGTTCGGCTGGTTACGGCCGCGGTTTGCCGGTTCAGGCCAATGGGGGCTGCGGGACGCAGTGCGGGCCAAGAGATGCGCTATTCTCCGGATCCCGCAGCCCCCATTGGCCTAGAATGGTTGGGGAATTAGGGATCGTCATGGCAGTTTCCCCTCATCCCCATCATCATCTTCCAGGAGTAGAGCCCTGCAAATCTGCGGATATCCTCGGACCATTTCACATCAACCAAAGCATCGACTTACCTGTGTTCTATCTGAAGAGATGGTGTACCACTCCTTAGATGTACATAGGGCCCTTGCCCTTTACCTACAGAGGGCAAAGTCATTTTAGGCTCACTGTCTCGTTTGAGGAAAAGATGAAAGGAGAGGCCATTTCTGCAATGAAGCTGTCAGAATGGATCTCTGGATGCATAATTCTCTGAGTTGAACAATGACCCTCTTGAGGGCAGTGAGAGCATATTCAGTGGGAGCCCAGGCAGCTTTGGTAGCCTACCTCAAGGATGTCCTTATTCTTGACATCTACAGAGTAGGGACACATCTTCATGAGACATTATGCTCTGGTGAAAGCAGCTGTCTTGGATGCATCCCTGGGCATGGCAGTTCTGCATTCTGTAGTGAGTCAGACTTTAATGTCATAAGGGACCATCATGATCATATAGTCTGACCTCCTGCACATTACCGGCCACAGAACCTCACCTGCCAACTCCTGTAATAGACCCATAACTTCTGGCTGAGTTACTGAGATCCTCAAATCATCATTTAAAGACTTCATAGGACTTTGGGCACCTACCTCTTTCAGAGGGATGCTTCTTGTGAATCACCTGAAATGTACTACATGTAGGGACAAGTACTTGGGTAACCTTTCCTCCTTCATCTTGTAATAACTGTAGTTCTTTGAGATGTCCTCATGTGTTGGCACTACCTGCCCTCCAACTTCTATAAGTGGAGAAGGAGATAAAGTGGCAGCAGTTTAGCAGCCCCCTTTATACCCTTGGCATTGTGCACAAGGAAAGTGGGAAGCGCGTCCATGGGCCAAGTGGACATTGCTAGGGAAAATTCCCTTATCCTGTGCACATTGAGTGTAAGCTCAGCCTGAAGGGCACTTACCTGTAGGGACAACACATCTCAAAGTGCTCCAGTTACTGCAAGCTGAGTAATTAATCTTTTAGTTTTGAATTTGCCATATTTAAATTCCATTGACAGTCTGTTATGAGAAGCTCCTGTCGTACTTTCTCTTTTTTTTCATATCCCTTCTTAGTTCACCTTAGAGTAAGGAGACAAATATCCCAGTCTTTTCAATCTCTCTTCATATGAGTGTTTTCCATGCCCCTAGTCATTCTTGTTACCTTTCTCTGAATCCCCTCTGCAATATCCTTTTTGAGGTGAGGTAACCAATATTGCACACTATATTCTAGATGAGAAGTCACCATTCACTTGCGTACGGACATTACGAGTTCCATATTACTCTGTTCCTTATACGTGCTAACGTTTTTTCATTGTATATTGAGTGAAGGTAGTTATTAAGGTTAAGTCCACGGTAACATCTAGATCCCTTTCTAGATTTGATACAATTAATTTAGAGCCTTTTACTGCGTCTGAGTACTTCTCATTTTCCTTTCAACGTACATTACTTTGTATTTTTCAACATTGAACTTTACTTGCCTTTATTTAACCCATTCACTTAACTTGGTGAGGTCTCTCTGAAATTCCTGTTTCCTCTGAATTTAACTAACTTTGTGTCATCTGTAGACTTTATTATCTAACTGCTCACTCCCCTTTTCCAAGCCATTAATATATTAAACAACAAGTGGACCTAACATGGACATGTGAGGCACCCTGCTATTCAATTTTTATCATGGCAAAAGATTGACCATTTATTCCTACACTTTTGGTTTCCTGCTCTTGGCCTTTTTTTGATTCATGAGAAATACATGGTGATTAGTTTCTTGTCAGGCCTTTTGAAAGTTGAAAAAAAAAATTAATCAGTTCTTCTTTGAGTGCTTGCTCATTTCAGTTCTATTCTAGGTGTGTGCCCACCTACGTGCACAGTCGTCGGAGATTTTTGCCTTAGCGGTATCTGGAGGGTTGGCATTCATGAGTGCCGCACTCATGCATCGGTATATCAGGCGCCGCCAGCCCTACACCTTCTTGGTTCTTTCTTAATGCCGGTGATGATTAATTGGAGTGCCTTTCCTTGCGTAGCAAGGGCTAGTGGTTTTTCATCTTTACTAACTTTGAGCTTTAGGGCCTTGTAAATAGTTGGTTTATAGCAGTTAGGGTTAAGTAGTTGTTAAGTGTAGTTGTAGTTAGAAGTTAGAAGGGGCGGGGCATGCCCCAGGCTCCCGGGTTTAAGCCCCGGGTAGACTGTAACAGGCCTATGCTTGTAAGTGACCAACATAGTAGCTGCCTCAAGTGCTTGGAGGATAAGTGCCATATTTGTAAAAACTTTCAGCCCCGCATGCAGAAAGAGCGGGATATTCATTTATAGTCTCTCCTCACGGAGTCTGCTCTTCATCCTGCTTCCGTGCCATCCTGCCAAGACGCACATAGTACCTTGGACTTGATGTGCAGTGCGCCCCCGGCACCAGTTTCCACCCAGCACCGTTCCCTGTCGCCGGGGCCCAAAAAGAAGGCGAGAAAGCACCACTCCCTGGCACCAGGCAAAAAGGGTAATGGGTCATTGGGCAAGGGACCCACTTTGGGCCGCCCGGCTACTCCGGAGCCCCGGGTTCGTGCCTCCCCGGTCGGGGCCCTCCTGGGAGCAGCATGGGACCTAAACCACTGACACCTTCAGAAGCTCCGCCGGCTCTAAGAGAGCAAAGGCCTCTGCCCGTGCCTGTGATGCAGCACGAGCCACAGGAATTGGCAGAGGCTCCCCACGAGGCCAGCCACTAAGACCCTTCAGGGTCAGTGGAGCGCCGCCGATTTCCCCCAAGATGAAGTAGCGCTCTCCATTTCTGTGCCGCAGATCACCGGACTTGCAGGCCAGATCCTCTGGGCTTGCTTTTGGTCACCACCATTGCGATTGCAGTCCCCGCTGTCTTAACATAGATCGCCTAGAGGGAGATGCTGGTCTCCATACTACCGGGACCATTCGCCCTCCCGCCAGTTTGTCCTCTCAGTGCAGGTCCTGGTCGCCTACCCTGTGGGAGTGCTGTCCGTCACATCTCCGGTCCCTCCGGCACCAGTCCCCTAGCTCCGGGCACTGGTCTCAGACAGCACCGGTCAGCAGACAGACTCAGGTGTCGACGGCCCCTTCATGGTCACCGGAACGGGATTCTTTGGCCTGGATTCCTTCAGCCCTTCGCTTAGACTCCAGTGGTGCAAATGGGCACCCGAGGCTGCATCAACATCGACAGCGCCACCTAGGCAGCATGGCCAGTGGCCTTATGGGAGCGCGAGGGGAGTGCTGGTCTTGGTGATGCCCCCTTCACACCGCTCATCGGCCACCACCTCAGAGCAACAGCTGTTGGCACCGACTGCATCAGGCTTGGTGAATGAGGTATGCTTGGAGGTCGAGGCAGAGGAGACTGCACCCACCCCTATGCTTCCCTCCCCCACGGGGAAAGTTGCCCTGGGGCCTCCCCCGATGGTATAGTCGTCATCTTTGTCCCCAGACAAGGCGATTTCGAGACCCTCGAGGGTCACCCACCGGACGATTTTAAAGAACATCAGGCCCTGCTTTGATGGGTGGCTGACAACTTGCAGGGCCAGCTCTAGCTTTTTTGCTGCCCCAAGTGGCAAAAAGAAGCCACGGCCGGAGCTGCCAAAGCCAAAAAACCCAACAACCCGCCCTTGAAATGTGCTGCCCCAGGAATGGCCAGAATGCTGTCCCTTCAGATGTGCCACCCCAAGCACCTGCTTCCTTTGCTGGTACCTGGAGCTGGCACTGAGAATTTGGACCTGGAGGTGAGGGAAATGGCTGAGCAGGTGGATACCTTGTTTAATGGCCTATCAGCCTCTACGCCGGCCCGTGTCACACTACCAGTGCATGACTGAGTCTTCAAAATTGCCAAGGCCCTCTGGCAAACTCCTTCATCGATCCCTCCCAGCTCAAAGGGCTGAAAAGAAATACTTTGTCACAGCGAAAGGGTTTGAGTACCTTTACACTCACCAAACCCCTGGGCTCACTGGTGGTCTCTGCCCAATGAAAAAGGTAAACAAGGGCATACCATCTTGACTCCCAAAAATAAAGAGGCCAAAAGATTGGACCTATTTGGGAGGAAAATTTTGTTCAACTGCCAGCCTACAATTCCGGGTGGCGAACCATCAGGTCCTCCTAGGAAGATAAGTTGAAATTCTATGGGACTTCCTCCGTAAGTTGAAGGGGTTCCTCTCGCTTGGTTTTGGTCCAGGAATTCAGCACCCCTGGTGGTGGAGGGCACCACGGCGGCTCAGTGCTCCCTCCAAATACAGTGGGACGTGGCTGATTTGGGGGCTACGGTGGTCACCATGGTGGCCGAGGCGCAGCTCCTGGCTTCAGACCGCCAGCCTCTCTGAAGCCTCTCAGAGACTCTGGCCACCCTTCACTCGTTGGGCATGCATTTGCAGCAGCTTGTGAGAGAGCAGTTCTAGCCGCACCCGTCACCAAGGCCTTGGCTGTCTCGTCCAGGGTCTGCAAGGAGAAGAGACAGATGTTAGTTTCAGCTGTTGCCTCCATCCTTCCTCCTCCCACTCACCTGCACAGCCCGGCCCTCATTTTGAGGGTGTGGTCGAGAGAGATTCCCCAGTCACCTCCCAGGATCCACCCTGTTCTTTCCTCAACTATCTTCGTCCCTACCATTTAGCCTGGTCACGGGTCACCTCAGACCACTGGGTGCTGGAGATAATGTCTCAGCTACACCCTACATTTTTTGGCCACCTCTTCTCCCCCTCCGCCCCCCAAAATCCCTCTTCAGGAACCCTTCTCACAAGCAAGTTCTCCTTCAAGAGGTCGAGAACCTCTTGCTCATGGGAGCAGTGGAGGAAGTCCCTCAAGACATGACAGGGAAGGGATTCTACTTTCGTTATTTCCTAATCCCAAAAGCAGAAGGGGGCCTCAGACCCATTCTGGACCTGCAATGCCTCAATAATGATCTAAAGAAGTTGAAGAATGAAGAAAGAAGAAAGAATTGTCTCCCTGGCCTCCGACATCCCCTCCCTGGATCCGGGAGACTGGTACTTGAAGGATGGTTATTTCCATATTCAAAGGTCACAGACGTTTCCTCCGTTTTATAGTGAGCGTACACCATTTCCAATTCACGGTGCTGCCCTTTGGCCTCTCACATCGGTCCCAAGAGTCTTCACAAAATGTATGGCGCCAGTGGCCTCTTACCTGAGACGTTGAGGGGCCCAGGTCTTCCCGTATCTCAACGACTGGCTCATCAAGGGCAGGTCTCAGGAACAAGTACAGAGGAGCCTCGATCTGGTGCGTTCCACCTTCCTGGGCCTGTTGATAAATGAGCAATAATACATATTAAGGCCAGTCCAACCAATAGAGTTCATTGGGGTGGTTCTTGACTCCACGTGAGCCAGAGACTTCCTTCTGGAGGCTCGTTTTCAGGCCATGTCAGATCTGATCTCCCATGTGAAGAACCACCTGCTCACCATGACTCACACCTGCCTGCGGTTGTTGAGCCACCTGTACACACGTAGTTAGTCATGCCTGGCTCCATCTCCAGCTTCTGCAAGGGTGGCTGGTGTCGGTTTACATCCCCAACAGACACAACCTAGACTGGATAGTCAGGGTGCCAGATCACATCCCGTCTACCCTACAGTGGTGGTTGAATCCTGGGTCGATGTTGCATGGAGTTCCCTTTGCGGCCCCAGCCCCATCACTGATCCTAGTCTCAGCACGCAAGGCTGCTGGCTGTGGGATGATCTGGCCCTTCATACTAATGCCAAGGAGCTAAAAGCAGTTCGCCTGGCACGCCAGGCTTTCTTGCCCCACCTGAAGGGCAAGGTGGTGCAGGTCTTGACAGACAATACCGCCGCGATGTATTACATCAACAGGCAGGGCGGAGCCAGATTGTCAGCACTTTGCCAAGAAGCTCTCAGTCTTTGGGACTTCTGTGTGTGGCATGCCATCATCTGGTAGCCGTGCACCTGCCAGGAATGTGTTAGCAGATCGCCTCAGCAGGACCTTCTTGTCTCGCCGCGAGTGGTTGCGCCATCCGGAGGCAGTCAGTATGATCTTCCGAAAGTGGGGGAACACCCCCGCCCCCGCCCCCGGTGGACTTGTTCGCATCTCATCAGAACAGGAAATGCCATGTCTTGTGGGGAATGGACAGGGGTTCCGTGTCGCATGCTTTCCTGCTCCCATGGTCGGAGGGCCTGATGTATGCCTTCCCACCAGTGCTGTTGATGCACCGAGTCCTCGTGAAGATCAAACGGGACAGGGCTACGGTTATCCTGATAGTCCCTGCTTGGCCTCATTTCCAGCACTGGTTTGGCACGCTGCTGGAAATTTTGGTAGCAGCCCTGCTGAGGCTACCTCTCTGGCCGGACCTGCTGTTCCAGGACTACTATCCAAGCTTGGAGGCATTGCACTTGTTGGTGTGGCTACTGCATGGCGGAATGTGGAAGAGCGGGAGTACTTGGCCAGAGGTCTTGGTGGGTAGCAGGAAGTCCTGCACCAGAGCAACATACCTGGCCAAGTGGGAAAGGTTCACATGGCTGGGCTTCGGAACGATGTGTCTGGGCTGAGCAGTTTTCGCTGCAGGTGATCCTGGATTACCTTCTGCATCTCAAACTTCAGGGCTTGTCCCTGCCATTGATCAGGGTCCTTCTGGCCGCTATTTCGACTTTCCATCCTCCGCTCCAAGGCAGGTCGGTCTTTGTTTACGACGTGACGGCCCGGTTCTTGAGAGGTCTGGCGTGTCTCAACTCCCAGGGACGAACAGGCTCCCGTATGTGAGAGTAGTATCTCGTGCTGTCAAGACTTATGGGGCCTCCCGTCGAAACTCTAGCTTCCTGCTCTCTTATCTCTCTCTCCTGGAAGGTTTAGTTCCTAGTTGCGGTTACGTCTGCCCGCAGAGTGTCTGAAATCAGGGTGCTTACTTCAGATTTATCCTATATGGTCCAGGTGTGGCCGCGCCCGGCATTCTTGCCCATAAATTTGAAGAGGAATGCAGGTTGCACGCCCTGGAAGTCAGGAGGGCGTTGGCCTTCTATATCGACAGGACAAAGCTGTTTCATAGTCAATACAGCTGTTCGTTGCGGTGGCAGACAGGATGAAAGATTGCCCAGTTTTGCTCAAAGGATTTTGTCCTGGATCACAGCCCGCATCCGATACTGCTATGAGCTGGTGAAAGTGCCTCCACCGGATATAGTCAAGGTGCACTCATCTACAGCGCAAGCGTCATCAGCAGCTGACTTGGCTCAGGTGCTGATCTAAGAGATCTGTAGAGCTGCTACCTGGTTGTCTGTCCACATGTTTGTCACATTATGCGCTTACTCAGCAGGCCTGGAATGATGCTGGCTTTTCCAGAGCAGTGCTGCAAGATGCAAGACCGTGAACTCCGAGCCCACCTCCGTTGGCACTGCTTGTGAGTCACCAAGAATGGAATTGACATGAGCAAGCGCTCAAAGAAAAAACGGTTACCTACTTTTTCATAATTGTTGCTCTTTGAGGTGTGTTGCTCATGTCCAATCTGTTACCTGCCCTGCTGCCCCTCTGTTGGAGTTGCCCGCCAAAAGGAACTGAGTGGGCGCAGGGCCAGCGGTGCCTGATATACTGATGCATGAGAGTGGCACTCAAGGGAGTGCTACTGCCGACCCTATGGATACTACTAGTGCAAAAATCTCTGACAACTGCGCACGTGGGCGCACATACATGTAGAATGGAATGGACACGAGCAATAAATCTCAAACACAAAAAGTTACAAGAAGGTAGGTAACTGTTTTTTCTTTTATCCACTGCTTTATTCTGATGTATAAAGATTTTTAAGATTAGTGAAACATGATTTTCTGTTGTAGAAACCATGCTGGTTAGATCACGTCATATGAGCATCTGGATGTTTTGTTAATGTATATTTACTCCTGGGGGAAATTCTGCGCTTCTGCATGTGTGCAGAAAAGAGTCTCCCTGCAGATTCTCTTTACTTTCCGCAGAAAATGGTTTCTGTGAGGTAGCAAAGAGAAGCTGCACCAGTGTTCACTCACCCCTCCCTGGCAGCCCGGGCTCTTCTGTTCGGGCAGCCAAGGGAGAGGTAAATCACTGGGGGCGGGGATTGTCTGGGGATGTCCTGGCCACCCAAGGATATTCATCCCAGCTGGGTGGGGTGGGGAGGGGAGAGGAGGGAAGGGTTAGTAGGACGATGGTGACTTATTGCTGTTTAATTTATCAGTTTGTTCCAAAACCTCTAATAATACCTCAATCTGGGACAGTTCCTCAGATCTGTCACCTAAAAAGAATAGCTCAAGTTTGGGAATCTCCCTCACATCCTCAGCCATGAAGACTGATGCAAAGAATTCATTTAGTTTCTCTGCAATGGCCTTATCGTCCTTGAGTGCTCCTTTAGCACTTCGATCATCCAGTGGCCCCACTGGTTGTTTAGCAGGCTTCCTGCTTCTGATGTACTTTTAAAAAAAAAAGATTGCTATTACTTTTTGAGTAACTGTTAGCTAACTGTTCCTCTAATTCTTTTTTTGGCCTTCCTGATTTTATTTTTACACTTCATTTGCCAGTGTTTATGCTCCTTTCTATTTTCCTCACTAGGATTTAAATGCCATTTTTTAAAGAATGCCTTTTTTCCTCTCACTGCTTCTTTTACTTCGTTCTTTAGCCACGGTGGCTCTTTTTTGGTCCTCTTAGTGTTTTTTAATTTGGGGTATACATTTAAGTTGAGCCTATATTATGGTGTCTTTAAAAAGTTTCTATGCAGCTTTCAGAGATTTCACTTTTGGCACTGTAGCCTTTAATTTCTGTTTAACTAATTTCCTCATTTTTGTGTAGTTCCCCTTTCTGAAATTAAATGCTATATTAAATGTGATTAAATGCAATAACAATATAATCACACCATTTTCAATTATTTTGGTAATTTATTTCAAAATACTCATCAGCAAATAATTGAAAATGATTATCTATTGTGTTTGGACAAATAAAATATGCAGTTTCGTCATAGAATTTGTAATTTTTGGCATAGAATTCCCTCAGGAGTAATATATTCATTATTTCAACACGTTTACCAGGCAAATATGTATGACCTACTAGTCTATAAGTCCTCTGGCCAATCCTCAAGCCTTTATAAAATATAGGTACAGCATTTGTGATCATCCAGTTCTCTGGTACAATATCATTTTGCACATTTTTCATAGTAGCTCAGGCATTTTATTCTTGAGCTGCTTTAGAATTCTTGGATGTATCCTATCTGTGACTCATTGTCTTTTGAGTCATTAGTATGTTCTAGCACTTCTTCTGACACCTCAATCTCTGACAGTACCTCATCTTTATTATCGGAAAAGAGTAAGTCTATGGTAGGTATTTCCCTAACATCCTCTTTGGTGAATTTAGCTCCTCAGCAATGTCCTTATCTTCCTTAATTGTGCCCTGTGTTCCCTGGTGATCTAGCAGACTCTCAAATTCTTTTCCAGGTTTCCCACTTCTGATGTAGTTAAATAATTTCTTTGTTTTTGTATCTTTTAATTATATGACCATCAACATTCATTTTAGTCCTCCTGATTTTCCACTTACATACTGCTTGCTGTATTTATACTTCTGTTTATAGCCTTCACTATGGTTAGATTTCTAAATTTCGAAGGATTTCTCTTTGGCTTGAATCGTTTCTCTACATTTATCTTTTAGCCATACTGAATTACTAACTATTTTCCTGGTTCCCTTTTTATTCATTGGTACACGTGTCCTCTGAGACTTTACAACTAAGGATTTTACTTCCTTTTCTTTTGTTTTAGGGTCTGTAGCTGCTGTGTGCTTTTTTTAACTTATGTGCAAGGTGTCTCATTTTTATTCTCTTGATTTTAGCATGTGACTGAGTAGGTTTTATGTATAGTTGTCTTGTCTTTGAAATAAATTGTTTATATCTAAATTTTTCATGTTCCTTGCCATTTTCTTCTGTCATGTGCCTGATGTTTACCTGGCCTAGGGCCTTCAGTATTACTCTGTAGTGATTCGGGTAGATGGGTTTTTTACTCCCCAGCAGAGTGATTTATATTCCAGACATTTTTCATCTTTTTTTAATTATCAGAGTAAAGTTTTGCCTGAGAACCTATTCTTGGTTGGCTGGAAAATTAAAATTTCTAGCTGAGTTGAACTGCTGTACTAAACTGCTGAGCTAAAATGCTGAGGCACAGAGGGACAGAAAGCAGGACTGAGTGGGGAAATCAAGAAGAGGAAAGAAGAGAAATTAAGGGAGAATGAAACAGAAAATGGAAACGAGGGATACTCAGAAGAATAAAATCTGTACCTCAAGAGATTATTCCTTTTGTCTGTCAGAAGAGCTTTCCCAAGAATAGCCACTGAGAAGGGGAAGTGTGGGAGCAATAGTGAACATCCAAATGACTGAGCCCAAGGTAGGAAAACTGATGGTTGAATTTCAGACATGGAAAAGTGTAGCATTTATTCAGCATTTACTTCCTAAATGTAACATTTCACACACCTATTCCCAGTGATATTTTTACTAGACTATAAAAATCACACTTTTGTATCGAAGTTTTTAATCTGCTGCTGTGATAAATAACACCTGGGATTACTATAATGGAAAGGGGAAAAATAGTTTTCGTTTTTTGTTTTTGTGTATTTGATAGTGCACTTGTGTTTCACCTGTTTGCATGGGTCTTTCACAAAGCAACAAGGTAGGGAAATCTTTTGTAAAAAAACAACAATGGAATGTGATTGTGAAACCACAGAAATTGGCAAGGACGGGTATGGTACCTGAAATTCTTTACTAAATTGACTAGTATTTAAGTTGGTGTACCTTTTTTCACACATTCATAGATGACTGTCTTTTCAGACAGTTCCTTTCTCCCAGATCTGAACCATTTGCAGTATGCATTGACTATTGGATCTATACATTTGTTTTTTCTCCCGGAAGCAATAGGAAATTGATTTATTTTGTATCTTTACAATTCAGTAGAACTTCGTTTATATGTCCCTTCATTAATTGCTCTCCGTATTAACCAAACAGCCAGTGCACATAGGTCCAGAAACAGGCAATCTCTCCTGTGGCGGCTAGGTGGCGCTGCAGTCTTGCACTTACCCATTTTCTGGGTTATCCACATTTTTGATGGTCTGATCTGGCTTCCATCCCAATTAGATTGGATAAACGGGGTTCTGCTGTATGTGGATTGCATAGAGAGACTGGCTATCGTGACACAATTTCCCACACATTTGTCAAAAGTAATCCATGTTATTTGTCAGATTTAGTCCAGTTATTTCTCTGGATTATAATGAAGTTGTTATGCGTTTGTGGCTAACACATGTTTAGTAGTAGCTTTTAGCTGCTCCATTCAAGGATCAGAGCCCCATTATATAGGAGCATAGTAAAAAGACAGTCCTTTCATCAAAGAGCTCTGCTCTAAATGTGATCTAATTTTATGACGGCCATACAGGTCCACACAAACACACCCAAAGCTAGGGGGTTCTTACAGAATCTTATTTAAATAAAAATATTTCATTTTTTAAAGTTAAATCTTCTATAGTACCATGAACCCAAACATTATGATGGATAATATTTACTAGGAATTGAAATGGACTAGAAACAGGTGATACAGAAAAGTTAATATTATGAATATAATTAAAAAGTATTCTTGTCATCTGTTGCTCTTTGGGGCAGGGACTGTCTATCTGAGGTTTTTACAGTGCCTAAAATGATAGTGCATTAATTCCTGACTGGGGATTTTAGATACTAGCACAATACAATTAATAGCAACAATACTATTAGAGTAGTGTCAGAAGGACCCAGCAGAGATCGTGGCCCTGTTTATGTTTAACGACTGCAGAAACCCGTGGTAAGAGATAGTCATTGCTATAAAGGGCTTACAGTCTATATAGAAAAAACATACAAAGGGTTGGAGAAAGGGAGAATAATACTTTCTATTTTACACATGACAAACTGAGTCGCTGGGATTAAGTGACTTGCCTGCGGTCACAGGAAATGTGTGGCAGAGCTGACAATTTTATCCAGGCTCGTGCCTTAACCACAAGTCCATCCTCCATTATTTTAACCAATTATACCTCTTGGATAACTTTATGAAAAGCAGCAAATAGTGTCAAAAATGGTGAAAAATAAATTTAGTTTTTCAAATTTTACTTTTGGTTAATCTTAAGTGTTTGTTGGTAACTAAGGAAGGGGCATTATTGTCTTTAAATTTATATATAGATGACTTTCTTTTAATTTAGTGATTGTGAATTTACAACTCATGGAGATTATTATATCTATATATAGTAGAAGGTCAATGGTGAGTTCAAGCCTGCAGGACACTAATCATTGATAAGCTCAACTGGTACTTCACCGTTTTTTTAGGAGATGGAACTAGCTGCAGTCTATTACACAAGCTAGGTTTCTTTGTGGAAGACTGCGTTTTTAGAGATTGTCTACATGGGGAAATAGCCCAGAATAGGTATTACGCAGTAGCTATTTCACCTTAGCTCACCATGTGGACACTCTTATTCTGCAGTACTATTTGTACTATTTAGCTTTAATCCACTTTGGAAGTGCAGCTGTAATACAGAGAAGTGGATAATACTTAGGAAATGGGTTGTTAAACTCACAAAGGCAGTTTTAGTGTGGAATAAGTGTCCACGTGCTGAGTTAGTGTAGGCTATTGTGCTTTTAAATTCATACCCTAGCATATTTTGCAATAGCTTTTCTGTGTAGACAAGTCCTTAGAAGGTCCAAGGACCTTGCTCATTATGGGATTTGGCAGGGCGTGGCTGATAGCAAGCAGTATGGGTAAAGGGTTATTTTTTTATTATTGATGGAGCACTTTATTCAGAGAAGGAATCAACCTCTGGTCATATACAACACTATAGATCACTTTGTCTCACCTGGTGCCTCATTCCATCAGTGGAACTTATTTATGGGTAAACTCTGATATAACAAACAATTTATCCATATTTGTCGGAAAAGCAAGGAGTCTAGAACACCAGATATTCTCTGGTCACCTGTTAAAGTACTAACTGGCTCATATTTACTACTTTTAAAAATCACATAACATCATTAGTTACTTTTCCAAGAAAAAAACGAGTAGTGTTCATCCTGAGTGAAAATCTAAATGATTTGGAGGATAACTTGCTGTATGATACTTGCAAAATGCTTTTATTTTTTTCAGTGAGGTAATTCAAATAGAATGTTTTTATGAAACTTTGTGCAAGCACAAACACATGCATTCATTTCTGGGCTGAGATCAAGGATGAGAGAAATTTCAGCCCAAAAGTTAACTTTACTAGATTGGATTGAAATTAGGGATTTGATATGGAAGTATTATTTCCACCTAACTGATTGTGTCACTGTCATACTATGAGATTGTGAACTATTAATGATTAGTATAATTAGTTGTTACTGTAAATCTTCCTGAAGTTTTCAAACATAACACTGCAGCTCGGATCTTTCTTCCTGGATTTGTGTCACAATAAAACCATGTTGTATTATAGCTGCACTTGTAGCGTGTACAAATGCAGAAATAAAATTTAGTGTATAAGATATGATAGATATGAGAAAAAACAGTTTGCTAAATCTTGCAGGAGAAAACCCCCGAAATATATAATAAAAGATATGTTGCTCTCTCTCTACACGCACTTTTGACTCATGACTAACAATAAAGTTGAAAAAACTTTCATCACAATAAAAGGATTAGAAATATTAATTCTACATCTAACAACATCTTAACTGCTAATAAATGTTCTGTCCTATCTTGAAATTGCCAGTTTGACTAAGTGTCTACATTTGAGTAAAAAACTGTTTAATCAATATAAAGATTGCATTGGATAGCTGTCGTGCCTCTTCTCCCTCCCTACTTCCTCAACCCCTGATGTGACATTAAGTGTTTATGGTAGCTTTAAAGAAACATTGTCATAGGTTATATATTGGATATACCAACTATCTTTAAAACAAACCACTTTTTAAAGTGATATAATTCTGGAAAAAAGTCTTGCCACAATGAAGACTGGTTACAGTATTGTTAAAATTTCAACATTGCTGGGTAACCAATCAACCATATATCTAGTATACGGGATTTCTTCTCTACTTTGTTTTTCAAATAAATAAGAGTTTGAAAGATGGAGAAATTCAGCTGTCTGAGTAAGCAGAATGCAGTGATTTTGAATATTTTAATATTCTATTCATAATGAAAGACAAGCGTGCACATCTGCAGGCAAAAATACAGTTGGCGGATCTAATTGTAGGGCAAGCATCTTTGACAGTGTCTATCTTAATTTAATCTTTAATGATTAATTCTGATCAGGTCTCTGAAGATTGTTTTATTACAGATTTATGAATCACTTTTGTTAAAATTGGTTTGGTTCTCTGCAGAGCAACAAGACTTTAGACTCAGCATCTGTTTTCTGTACGTATTGCTTAATAAAACTTCTTAAATTTGCAGAGCATGGAGAGTATGATCCACAAACTGTAAGACCAGGAAGTAGATACAGTCATGTGCAAGAAGTACAGGAGCGACTTAACTTCCTACGGTTAGTTTCGAGTAAACTTAAGTCATTTTCTGTAGAAGGCAAACAAATTCATAACTTAAACTTCTGAACTGGAAAGAAACAATTATGTTGAACTTTTTTCTTTTGTATAGTTGTCCAGCTTATTGTATGGCATTAGCATTTAATTCCAGCAGATCAAGATAGCAAAATAACGTAAAATGCTGGAGTTCCTGGATTTGAAAGAGGACATAGTATTAGAATACCCAAGAGTGTGTTAAGGGCTGTATACATAAAAACATAATCCCTCCCCCACAGAACTTACAATAAAAGGCCTTGATTGTGCACTAAAATGTGTGCTGGCACACCGCAGTGTATGTGCCAAGTCCTGTTGACTTAAAGAGGCTCTTTGTGGGTGGTGGGCTGCAACTCTGTGCATATCAGGTTAGGATAATGGCGTAGTATTAGACATGGCACAACAACTGAAGGCAACAAACGGTGCAGCAATAAACTCTTGGTTACTTATCCATTAACATATGCACATGCCTAAAATAAACCTTTTAAAATTATTGACTTACTGTGAGCAACATGGAAAAAGTGAGTTTGGATTTTATAACGACCATCTGATAGTTCTTGAATAAAGTAAGAAAACAAAGGATTTAGGAAGAGAATATTAAAAATTATTTTCCACAGAATGATACTGCTTGAAACTTGTCAAGTTCTTAGTTTGGACATAATATTCTTCACAGTTTAGCTCCCTCAGTATATTTATTTGTTATCCTTGTGGATGTATCATTCTTCCATTTGTCTGGTCCTAAATTTTTTTTAACTCATTCTTTAATGCAGATTCATATTACAATCTTGAATTTCACTCAGAACGAATTATAAATTAAACTAAATAGTACTACTTCGAGTAATGGTTCCTATTGTATTCCACTGAGAGTGTGTTTACGACTGCGTGCCATGTGTCCGGAGCCAGAGAATTTGGAAGTACTACTGTCTATTGGTCCACACATGAGCCCTTGCTTCACCTCATGGTTTCGTCCAAGATTATAAAGACCAACTGCATCCCCAGTTCCTTCTCATCACTGCATGGTCTAAATCCAAGTTGGAGTTGCTAGTGTCCTCTTGTCTGACACTTTATACAATTCTGAATTATTATTTTTTATAGTTTGCTTCTACTGTTTTACTGGTTTTATTTTATTTTTTACATAGTTTAGTTTTTAGTAGTTTTAGTAGGACTGGGAATTCAGGGTAATTTGTTTTCTGGTTCTACCAGCATCCACACGCAGGTAATGGATTTTGCCGATGATTTCAGGTTTCAAGATCTGTGCTCCCTGCCCGCATTCATTCTCGGTCAGCAACTAGCCCCAATAATGCCTCTACTGCTTCAGAGAAGCTCACATTTTATCCAGGTGCAGTATCTGCTGTTCCTTACCAAGCCATACCTGAGAAGGCCGGGCTCTCCGCCTCACGAAGCACCTCATGGAAGTCGCCACAAAGCCTCAGTCGGACCCTGGTTAGGGTTATGGACACTGTGCTGGGGCCTAGTCGGCAGGCAAGGAAGCATGTGTATAAGCATTGCAGTAAGTCTTCCTCCACAACAAAGAAGGATGATACATCCTTCCCACAAGTTCCAGCCCCCACAAGTTCCAGCCATAGAGAGGCTTCCACAAGTTCTGTCCATAGAGAGGCTGCATGTTCCAAGGCATACAAGCACGACAAGAAATCGCGCAGACTGGCAGATCTGCCGGTACTGATGAGACCTGCGTGCACTCAGTTTGGGCTACGGAACGGGTACCATTAATTCTGGGGTGATGGGAGAAAGCACCAAAGCCACATGAGCAGTTTGCCGTAAGGGAACCAAGATCTCCATGCTTTCCTCTGCAAACCGCACCTAGGGAGGTCTGATCTCCTATGTAGGACTTGCCAAATTCTGGTCATACTTTGACTCATTCTCCCATGGTTTACATGCTTCTGCCGTCTCCAATGGTACCGCCATTGGAACCAGGATCTGAGTTCTCATCATTGGAGGATTCTGATGGAGTACAAGGGCCGCCAGTTCGAGTACCTGAAAGGATCGCCAGTGGCGTGGCAGTACCCTCTTCTCCACCAACAGGGAAGTCGCTGGTTGCCCTCCCCATGTGTCCCTCTGCAACATATGCTGGAGCCATTTTGCTGGCCTCATTGGGGATTCTGGCCCAGTACCCACCCTGAAAACGCGCCTGTTTGGTGAAGGAGGCGTTGCCCATCCCTGCTTATGATGCCCTTGACCAAGCACTTCAAACTGGTTATTGTGAACAAAACTTCTCAGTCCTGTTCCACCGGTACCGCCGGAGCAAGAGTGTTTCCCATTGTCCTCTCCAGATGCTGCAGCAACTTCAGACTCCCCCTTGCCTCCAGATGACTTTCAGCAATTCCAAGAATTCTTGTGAACAGTGGAAGGACAACCATCATATTCCGCTGGAGGAAGTACAAGACAAGCAGCACCAGCCCCTGGACATCCTTCTTTTCTCACTAATGAGCAGGGTTGCTCTACTGATCAACAATACCATTCTCCAACCAGCCCACTCAGTTTGGCAAACCCCGACCACTTGCACTCCTACCCCCAAAGGGGCAGACAGGCGATACTATGCACCAGTGAAGGGTTTGGAGTTTCTTTTTTTATACCTGCACACAATTCTCTCATGGTACAAGCAGCAATGGAATGGTCCAGGCAGCAACACCCATGCTCTACCCCAACAGATGAGGGTAAAAGCTTAGACCTTCTGGGAAGCAAGGTCTTCTCTTCAGCAAGCCTCCAATTTTGTATTTTAAACTGCCAGGCCTTGTTGTTCAAATATGATTTCCTTAACTACGGTAAATTAGAGGACTTTACTGAAAAGCTTCCTCAGCAAGATGGATCATGTTTCCAGTCTGTTCTGGAGTAGGACAAGCTGGTGGCTAGAATAGCACTACAGTTAGCCGTGGATGCTGCAGATCTCTCATCACACTCGATGGCCATGGACATAGTCGTGCAGAGAGAATCATGGCTGCACTCATGTGGTTTCCCCAGAGCGGTGCAGAATACCACGGAGAACCTCCCTTTCGATGAGTCACACCTGTTTAATCAGAAGACCGATGATTCCCTCCACTCCCTTAGGAATGCCAGAGCCACACTTGGATCGCTGGATACCTATCCACCTGTCCCAAGTGGAAATTCTACTGTCCGCCACCTACACAGTGATTCAGGACCCTCCATTTCTTCCACTAGAGGTTGTATGAACCTCCTCGTAAGTGCCAGAAGACCCTTCAGGCCTGCCTTCGCAATCTTCATCCTCTCATGTTGAAACTGCTCAGAAACAATATTTTTGAGTGCCACTGGAGAACTGTCAATCACCATGCCCAGTGCCATGCAACCAACCTACCCCCTTTGGGGTCATCTAGGACTCTTACTACTAGTTTGGAGCTCAATAACAGCAGACAACTTGGTCCTGGATGTCATCCACTATTGCTATACAGTTGAGTTCACCATGCTACCTCATCCACATCCCGCACCCTGATCCCTTTCTAGGGACCACTCTCACGACAGGATCCTGGCACTGTAAATAGACTCCTTACTGCAAAGCGAGTGTTTGAGCATGTTCCTCTGAACTATCAGTGCACAGGGTTCTATTAGACTTGAGGCGGTGTCTTCACTGCGCTGCATCAACAGGAGACGCTCTCCGGTCGACTTCCCAGAGAGCTCTTCTCAGAGAGGTGGAGTAACGGGGTGGACCAGAGAGCGCTCTGCCATCAATTTAGTAGGTCTTCAGTAGACCCACTAAATCGACCCCTGCAGCATTGATTGCAGCAGCGTCGATCTCTCTATAGTGAAAACCAGTCCTTACTTTTTGGTACGTAAGAAGGGGAGGTGAAGGCCTATTCTGGATCGCCGTAATTTCAACTGCTTTATCTGCAAGCCCAAGTTTCACCTTAACAGCCATCATACCGTCTCTAGGAAAAGGGAGGTGGTTTATGGCTCTCAGTATGCAGGACGCCTATTTTCACATAGACATCCATCCAGCCCACAGAAGATTCCTGAGGTTCGTGATGGGCCTTTAGCATTTTCAGTACAGGGTCCTTCCTTTTGAACTCACCACTGCTCTATAGGTCTTCATCAAAGTTTTCTCTGTCATAGCAGCCCACCTCCAATGCTCAGGAGTCCTTATTTTCCCCTATGTTGATGATTGGCTGCTAGCAGCGTGATACAGAGACAAAGCTCGAAAGTCAGCTTCCAAGTTGCTCAGACTCCTTTTGTCCCTGGGAGTCAGCATCAGCATGGAAAAATCAACTGTGATTCCCACACAGTCCTTAGACTTCATAAGGGCCTCCATCAACTGGGTCACAGCCTGATCTTACCTACCAAGGGACAGATTCCAGACTCTGCAAGAACTCGTCGTCCGGGTAGTCAGCAGTCATCTGTCCCAGTCAGAATGTGCTTATCCCTTCTTGGCCACATGGCAGTCTGCATGTACATCACTCCATTGCAGTCTACAGATGTGGCTTCAGAGAGTCTGCTTACCTACGCGACATGCTATGGACCTTATGTTGACAGTCCTCTCCTTCACTCCCCCCCCCCCCCGCCCAGTGCTCTTCCTTCCAGTGGTGGACAGACGCACAGGGTCTGTACAGGGATCCCCTTTCTCCCATCCTCCCTGAACAGAATGATTAACAGACATGTCCCTCACAGGATGGGGAACACATATTGAAGAACACATGACACAAGGGATGTAGAGCCCTTGGGATACAAGGATGCACATCAACATTCTTTAACTCCGGGCGGTACGACAAGTATTTCTACCTTCCATTCACTCCTATCATGTTCTTATCAGCACCACCATTATTTATTACATCAACAAGGAAGGGGGCACGAGGTCGACTGCTCTGTTCAGGGAAGTGGTCAACTATGAGATTGGTGCATTGCCCACAAGATCCTGTTGTCGGCAGCCTAAATTCCAGGTACTCAGAATGTGATTGCAGACTCAGCTGAAGATTCATTGCTGATCACAAGTGGGAGCTTCACAACTCCATAGTAAACATCTTCAGCCAGTGGGGAACTCTGATCAGAGACCCTTTTGTCTCCCCTGTCAACAAATGCAGCACATACTGCTCAAAGGAGGAGGGAGGTTGTTATCCACTCTCAAGGTGATGTTCTCATCCTCCGCTGGTCAGACCAGATCAACTATTACCCCCTGCCCCCCCCCCCCCCAGCTCCCCTTCCACTCCTCCCACAAGTCCTCTGCAGGATCAGGCAGGAAAGGGCCACTGTCATGCTGATCACCCCGTTCTGGCCATGGTGATTTTGGTTTTCCAGTCTCCGCATATTGGCCCATCCTTTGCTTTCTCAGAACTGCTCATGCAACACAACAGGTTTAGACATCCTGATCCACAGATGCTTCACCTCAGAGCTTGGTATTTGGATAGGCAGTTCTCTAGAAAAGGAGTGTTCATTGGGAGTTTGTCATCCTTTCGAGCAATAGGAAAGAGTCCACGAGATGTTTTTATCGGGTCAAGTGGAAACGCTTCACCACCTGTGCCCAGCAGAATGGGCTTTCCCCAGAGGAAGTGGACTTTCCCCTTCTTTTGGACTACCTGCTGTCCTTGAAGGTGTCAGGACTCACCCTCAATTCTCCCAAGGTCCATTTAGCAGCTATCAGCGCCTTTCACCCTCCTGTTGAAGGATACTTCATATTTACACATCTGTTGACTCTCAGGTTTTGGAAAGGTCTCCTGAGGACTTCACCATCCATACAACCTATCGCCTCCTAGTTGGACCTCAACCTCGTTCTAGCTGCATTACTGAAACTGCTCTTTGAGCCATTAGCTTCGTGCTCTTATGTCCCTCCTTTCCATGAAAGTGACCTTCCTAGTGACTATTAGTTTAGCGAGAAGGGTAGGTGAACTTGGAGCTATGATGGCAGACCCCCCCTTTCACCACATTCCATAAGGACAAAAGTTTCCCTGTGCCTGCATCTCAAGTTTCTAGCAAAAGTCGTATCCTGGTTTCATGTCAGTCAACCCATACACTTACCTGCTTTCTTTCTAAAGCCTCAAACCTCAGCGGAAGAGCGGCATTGTCACTCCCTCAGTGTCCGCAGAGCCATGACCTTCTACCTGCAGAGGACAAGACCAGTCAGGAAATCCCCTAGACTCTCTCTAGCTATAGCCAAGAGGATTAAGGGGCCGACAGTCTCCACACGAAGGATTTCGGAGTGCATTACGTTCTATCAGTTGTCGGGACTGCCTCCCCCCTTGGGGTGAGAGCCCATTCCAGAAGAGCCAAGGCATTGACTATGGCCATCCTCCACAATGTGCCACTTCCAGATGTATGTAGGGCAGCCATGTGGCCTTTGGTACATATCTTCACTGCACACTACACCTTGGTGCAGGACTCAGCAATGGATGTTTCATTCGGTGTGGCTGTCCTCAGTTCAACCATTCCATCCTCTTTCTTGCACCCTCCTCTGAATTAAGTACTGCTTGTTAATCACCCTCAGTGGAATATAATAGGGACCATCACTTGAAGAGGTGGTTACTTACCTGTAACTGGAGGTTCTTTGAGATGTGTGGTCCCTATCTGTATTCCACTTCTCGCTCTCTTACCCTTCTGCTGCCGATCTATTTGATTTGTCGTGGAGAAGGAACTGGAGACACGGTCGGTCCACTTTATCCTTTATTGCCTCAGATGAAACCACGAGGCAAAGCAAGGGCACATGCGCAGACCAACAGACATGACTATTTTCAAATTCTCCGGCTCCAAAAACCCACCTTCACTGGAATACAGAGGGACCACTCGTCTCAGAAAACTTCCAGTCACAGGTAAGTAATCTTTTATTAAATGGTTATTTTAACAAATAGTGGGGGCTAACTCCTGGCCAGCAGTCTTTAAACAATTATCATTCTATCATATTCGAATAGTTACTATATTTTTCTTGAAATTTGGCAATGATTTTGGTATGTATATAATGGAATAATATTGCAAAATGTATAATTGCATGTCATAAGATACTATAAACATAAGGTTTGATTTGCATGAATGGTTTTATGTTACACTTTAATTCTCTATTTCATTCACATACAGAGTATATTACTTTGATCCATATATAACTGATTCTTGAAGAGTAAAATCTATTGTGTATTTTCTTGAAATGTTCTTACAAGAATTCTTAGGATTATCTTTCACACAGATATACTGTAAAGTTACAAACTTCTCCAAGACCTTTCTTAGAGTTAAAGGATGCATGAAGAATAATTCTGTCTTCTTTTCTGAACTGTGAATGAAGTACTCTAGAATTTCACTACAGATTTCAGAGAGGTCTATCAATTTATTTTAATAAAGTAAATTTAAAGCTTCAAAAAGCCATTTCCCACTGTTTTACTTCCTACTTCCAATCTCATATCGATAACTAAATCCATTGTTTAATTTTTCATTTCACTGAGTTGCATCCTCAGAATTAAGAGGGCTAAGAATGTTTAGATAATCTAGTAATATGGTCACTTAAATATAGTTTTGCTTAATATGGAAGAAGTTTGATATAAAAATTCAGTTATAATTTGTATAGTACAATACAGACCCGTTTATGCGCGAATCCACTTAACATGCAGTAGCGCCATGCCTCCCAGTGCTACCTATTTAATACTCGAGACTCGTTAACACGTGGTACAGGAACTTGCTATGTAGCGCTGCAGATTTGCTCACTAACTCACTGACCTAGAAATCGACAGGAAGTGCGGAGCGGAAACGTATTGTAGGCCTAGTGACGTTCCTTCTTCCTTTTGATCACTGATATTGGTAAAGACATATCACGCACGCTTAGTCATCATCATGCTTAAACGTGTACTTTTTCAAAGTTTTTGTGATTTACTACGTATTTAATGTTTTTATTAGATTACACATTTGAATTCATATTCTTGCAAAGCACCGTTAACAGATAGGCCTGTAGTATTTGGGACGCTGTGAATACGTATGCAATCCTACATAATTATACATGTGTGTGTATATATAGATATCTTAAGATATTTCAGCATGGCCCTCTTAACCCGCAGTCCGTTTACATGCGGTCGTGACGGCTTGACTCCTGACATCCGCGCGTAAACGGGTCTGTACTGGAATGGTCTTAGATAAATGCATTTGGAGAGAGAAAAGCATGTTCAGTACTTTATAGGTAATGCATATTTTGTCTAATCTAGTTTCCTTACATAGTTAGAATTCTGAGGCCTGATCCTGCAAACTTTTACTCTAATGAAGGCAATGGAACTACTCATGTGAGTGAGGACTGGTCGTGTGAGTAAAAGTTTTCAGAATCAGGCCTATAACGTGTTATACATACCATGGTTTTTTATGTTTTATATTTTTATAGATATAGATATATATTAGAGACTAAAATTACAGTAAACTATATATATATAGAGAGAGAGAGTTTACTGTAATTTGTGTCTTGCTAAAATTTTAAGAGGTCAGTGTTATTAATTGTCTTTGTTTTGCTCAAGATTTTTATTGAAGGATGGTCAGCTGTGGCTCTGCGCCCCTCAGGCGAAGCAAATATGGAAGTGTTTAGCCGAAAATGCAGTCTATCTTTGTGATCGTGAAGCCTGTTTTAAGTGGTATTCCAAACTAATGGGCGATGAACCAGATTTAGACCCTGACATTAATAAGGACTTCTTTGAAAATAATGTGCTTCAGTTGGATCCTTCCCTATTAACAGAAAATGGAATGAAATGTTTTGAACGTTTCTTCAAAGCTGTGAACTGTCGAGAAGGGAAGCTAGTAGCGAAAAGACGAGCATATATGATGGATGACTTGGAATTAATAGGATTAGACTATCTTTGGAGGGTAAGTACAGAAGGGGAAACATGCAAATGGCTTACTGCTAAGTTTTTGTTAAAAACAAAAATGAGTTAAGACTAATTGAATCTGTGTAGACTTAAATTACAAAAACGTAAGTGTTTTTCAAACTAACTACATGAAAATTGGGTCTTCTGTTTTTCCTTCATACTCCTAAGTTAATTATTTCCTAGGGCTGAACCTTGAACTCAGACTATGACAGAGAAAGAAAAAAAGGAATTGAAAAATGAAGTGTATTTGTAATGTCTGTGCATGTGAGATTGTTTTGTTTGTACCATAAAACCAATCCCACTTGTTTAATTTTTAAAATATCTTTGACATGCATTGTTCATTTACCATATGCTATCACTCACCAGTGATTTTACTTATGAAATCACCATTTCTACTAATGGCCAGTAACATCTGGGGGTTAGGGGATAAGATTTATATCTTTCCAGTTAACAGGAAATGCAACCGAACTTTATTTTGAGCATCTGAGAAACTGGCTCATATCATTAGTTGCAGTATTGTGTAAGTAACAAACATGTATTGCGCTCTCATCTCTGAACAAGGTGATCATTGTTTTAATCCTTTTACTAAATATGGGGCTTATACTCATTACTGCAGAGTTATGGATACAGTCTTTTGGAAAAAAGATTAAACATCCCTTTTTGTCCAGGGTTGGTGGTTTCTATGTGCCAGTTGATGATCCCATGATAGTTATGAAATAGAGGACACTGGCGTTATCCACTCCAACTTTCAGCATTCCATTTCTTAAATACCTTTGATGTTTAGTATCTAATGGCTGTACTACAGCATCAGCATTAATGTTTCATTTTGTAAAGCACTTGAAGTACCTAGAGCAGGGATCGGCAACCTTTGGCACGCAGCTCATCAGGGAAATCCGCTGGCGGGCCGGGACAGTTTGTTTACCTGCAGCATCCGCAGGTTCGGCCGATCGCAGCTCCCACTGGCTGCGGTTCACCGTTCCAGGCCAATGGGGGCTGCGGGAAGCGGCGGCCAGCACATCCCTTGGCCCACGCCACTTCCCGCAGCCCCCATTGGCCTGGAACGGTGAACCGCAGCCAGTGGGAGCTGCGATCGGCCGAACCTGCAGACGCTTCAGGTAAACAAACTGTCCCGGCCCGCCAGCGGATTTCCCTGGCAGGCTGCGGGCCAAAGGTTGCTGATCCCTGACCTAGAGATTAATCCAAACATTTGGGATATGCCCAGTGAAAAAGCAACAGGGGCGCTCTTCAGAGCTGTCAGTTGTGGGCAGTAACTTCCTTGGATCTGCCCTTCTGCCTGGAGCTACTATCTTGCTACTCAGTGGGACCAATTTGAGAGCTTTTCAGCTTCAATTCAGGCCAGTGGCTAGCAGTAAGTTTTCAAATATTCAAATTAGATTCAACACTCCTTTTTCTAGGTTGTGAAGTAAATTTTAAACCTCAGCTTAAATGGTGGTACAGATTATCTTGAGTTGAGAGAGGTCTTTAATAGTATTACATTGTTTAATAATTTCTTCATTGCCCAGAATGCCTAACTAACACAAACACAAAACTTGTAAGTACTGGTACATTTAGATCATTGGAAAGTTAAGATTTAATTGCAACTAACTAAATGTTTTTGTGGGCCTCAAACTTCGTTGGTAATGATACAACAAGCATGCATATTCTTTCCAACTAGGGGCACTAGAAACATAGCATGAAGATATTTAAAGAAAATGTCATGTGCCATTCTGTCACTTTACAAAGCATAATCTGGTTTTTGCAGACACTGGTGAATTCTTTTAAAGCAGTTAATTTGATTGAATCTTAATCTTGATTGGGATCACATTAGACAGATAATTTATAGTGATACTATTTTAATTATATACTCTATTCTTTTGTTCTGATGAATGAAAAGAAATATTTTATCCATTATTACGAGGATATGTTCATGTGTAGTTCTTTTGTTTTTTTAAACTGGATACCAAAAAGAGTTAAAATGCATTAATACTTTTTTATTGCTTTAGGTTGTGATTCAGGGAAATGATGACATTGCCAGCAGAGCAATAGATCTACTTAAAGAGATCTATACTAATCTTGGTCCAAGGTTACAAGTTAATCAGGTAAAAAGAAATTGAGTGGAATGTAATATTGAATAAAGATTATTGTAAAATTTAACAATTGTGATATTTGATACCTTAAAGTTTTGAAAATATGACTGTTTCCATCCATGGAACGCCCTCTTGGACAATGCTCTCTTGCCCAAGTACAGATTTTAATATGTACAGCATGTTTGTGAACCTACTCTTTAGTTCCTTTTAGCTGTTTGCAGAGATTTAGGGATCTATTAACAGTGTTTAAAGATGAAAATTACTGGCTTTTGATAAATCACCAAAGTTCAATGCACTTGTTAGTTATGTCTGTTGTATTTCCATTAGCAAAACAGTGACTCATGCCAAATACTTAGTTTTGCATTCTGCTAGGATTTGAGATATGTGATATTTTGTCCAGTTTGTTTGCTGGCTGGGGCTAGGTCATGCCAATGGTGGCTAATACAACCCTTGAATTCATTTCACTTTTTACATAAGAAAGCATCGCAAAGCTTTCAGAAATGAGCAATCTGAACCAAGCTCTGGAAAATCAAATCCTTTCTCTCAAGATTCCGACTTGCCTATTAGTATGTTTCGTTAGAAAGTGAGAGAGACTTGCAAGTTTCTAGAAAGATCAGGGAAAGGATAAACTCTTGGGATTTCTGAAATTTCCTTTGTTATCAAGATAATACTAGTGGACAGTGTTATTACCAGCTTACTCATGCATATTGCAGTCATGGTGCCAGGGAGGGCAGTGCAGTAACGGAAACCTTCTGTGCCTTTTTTGAATTCAGTAGTTTTAAGTATAAACATTTGAAAACATAATCCCAAAACTTTGAGGACTTTTGTGATCTTTGCATCTGTTAGTTGTACTTTTTAACCCACAACCCCTTGCTACACTCCACTTTCTTTAGTTATTCCATTAGGGACACATTTTTTAGTCCTCAAAACCAGCAGTCTGCAAAATACAGTCTAAAGATATAGGTACTACCTGCCAGACGGATATGTAAATATTTCATATTATAGTCCATGGTGAGCAGCAACTAAATGAGAGAGCAGTCCACTTAGTATCCTGCACAGAGCTGCACTTTGCTTACATTGCAGCTATTTGGTTCAAGTCGGTAGGTTGAGGGGCAAGGTTTGTACTATACACACACAGGTTGTAGAGTTAGCACTGATATTTCAAAAAAAAGTAGACTATATTAGATTATCAACTGTAATGTTAGTGTCGAGAAAACCAAAGTTGTGAATAGTCTTGAGTAAAGATTTGGTTTTCAATTAAGATTTTATAGCAGGTTTGTTTGATTCTGCAGCTGAAAGGTGGCTATGTAATATTTTGTAATTGTCCCAATTTCTCTTGTATGTAGGTAGTTATCCATGAAGACTTCATTCAATCCTGCTTTGATCGTTTGAAGGCCTCCTATGATACACTGTGTGTTTTGGATGGAGATAAAGACAGTATTAATTGTGCAAGACAAGAAGCAATACGAATGGTGCGAGTATTGACAGTTTTAAGGGAGTATATAAATGAATGTGACAGTGATTACCATGAAGAGAGAACAATTCTACCTATGTCAAGGTTTGTGAAGAACTCAGAACTACTATGATTCATCTTCATTAAAGTGATTTTAACAGTGGAAAATGTTTTAGTTTCAAAATTAATTTAATTTCCTTTACCAGTGTATAAAAGAAATCCTGTAGCAGTTATCCTAAGTGAATATTACAAACTGCTATTGAACAAATAACATTTAATTTCCTTCAAAAACACCTTTAAATTAATGTAATGCACTAGACTGTATTAGGCATTCTAAATAACTAACTTTCACAATTCCTTTGTGAGGTAAGTAGCCATCCACATACACGTAGAAGCTAATTGGTTAACAGAACTAGAATTAAATCTGAATTTCTGGCACTTGGTCCTATAGTTGACATAGTGTCATTAAAGTATATTTTTTGCTATATTTCCTTTTATTTAAAAAATATTCATTTTTTGAATTGAAGAAAAAGGCATTCTTGTTTCAAGTTCTGGTCCCTATGTGTATTCCACACATGAACACCATGTGCTTGAGTCCGGAGATTTTACCAAGCCGTGTCCATTGTCCTGTATATGCGCAGTAGATTGCATGCTCCCGAACAAGGGTATAAGAAGTGTGAGTTGATGCCCTCTCACTTGCTTTTTACTGCAACATGGTCTGAGTCAGAATCCAGTGTCATCTCTTGTTTCAGCCTTTCAGAAAACCTGTAAATAAGATTGTAAATAGTTCTTTAGCTTAGTTCAGTTAGTCTTAGGCCTGGTCTACACTGGGGCGGGGAGGGGAGAATCGATCTAAGTTACGCAATTTCAGCTACGTGAATAACGTAGCTGAAGTCGTCGTACTTAGATCTACTCACCGCGGTGTCTTCACTGCGGTGAGTCGACTGCTGCCGCTCCCCCGTCAACTCTGCCTGCGCCTCTCATAGTGGTGGAGTACAGAAGTTGACGGGAGAGCGCTCGGGGGTGTCTATTTATCGCATCTAGATTAGACGTGATAAATCGACCCCCACTGGATCGATCGCTGCCCACCGATCCGGCGTGTAGTATAGACATACCCATAGTGTAGTTAGTATAGTTTGATTCCCCGGAATTTGGGACTATGCCCAGACTCCTGGGCTTCAAAAAATGCATCTACTACCCTAGACCCTTCTCCGTCAGCGAACACCAATGCTACCTCTGCTGTCTGGGTGAGACCCTTATTTCAGCAGTATTTGTTGCTCATTTCCACCAAGAACTTGCAAAAGTCATGAGCTTCGCCTTAGAAAACGCTTAATGGAGAAGGCTTTCTCCTATCTGGGCAAGGAAAACACACACCCCACACATCGGCCTCACCAAACAAGCAGTGCCCGCCCCTCTGAGCAGGAGCAGAGCTGTGGGTGTCTCCGCCCAAAGACACTTCCACGAGGGCTTCGCATGAGAATAAGGGAACTTCTCATGGGGTCAAAGACTGTCCATAAGAGAGACACTCCTTCCCTGAGCCCATTGAGGTGTGTAGGAAGAAGGATCTTTTACCTCGGTCCTTCAAGGTCCTACAGCGGAACCCTTTGCGAATTCTGCTCTTCTCCATGGTGGCTATCCCCGAGGCACCGCAGACTGGAAGAGTGCGGGTTGCTCTTAGGCATAAACATTCCACAGTCCTCACAGAGCTTGAGCTCTGGGGCCTATTAACTAACTAAAACTAAAAGCTATAAACACGAAGAATGGACACTGCCCAAACGCGCCTGCAAAGCAAGAGCAACAGTTTGTTCCAGCTATCCGTCACCGGTGATAAGAAGGAACTAAGGGGGTGGCGAGTCGGCAGGCTGCTATATTGGGCGCCATGAAGGGGCAACTCCAGGGAGCAACAAGACCGACCCTACGAACGTTGCTAAGGGAAATACCTTTCGGTTGGAGTGCATGCGGCATGCACATCCCTGATTGGAATTGACATGAACAACATATCTCGAAGAACAACAGTTACGAGAATTTGAGTAACCGTTTTTTCTGTCCGTGATTCTGGTACCCAAGCACGATGGCCGTTATCCACCGATCCTGTCCACAAACGCAGCTCCAGACTCTGTGCTACCGACATGGCCACCCAATAGGGGACTAGAAATAGGGAATGCACTAGTACTATCAGTGTCATCCATCAGAACTCTGCGTGCTCCAGGGTGCACAGAGACCTATACAGCACCGGAGGATATATTCCTCTACTACCTGCAGTCTCTTCTGGACCACTTCTTCTGAGGGACGTTACCACACCAAAAGGTATTTCTTTGGCATCCCAGGAACCATCCTGCCTACAACCATCAGGCAGGATTGCCCTGGTGATGATGGCTTTGTCATTACAGCAGGAGCAGTTTTCGGGTTTGAACAAATCCAACAAGAGTCCTTCCTTCACCTCCACAGTGAGAACCAAAGTCAGACAGGCGATGCAGGACTTATGTTCACTTATCCGTATGAACATGACCTCCCTAGGGACCGATGGTTCCACATGCTATGGGCCTCCACTCAAACTCCTCTTTCTGGCCTTATTGGGGACCATGGGATCTCTGTATGGATGTCTGGGACCCACACAGGAGTCTTTCCACTCCTCTCCCTTGCGCCAACAACCGGTTCCGTTGGTGCATGAGGAGGAGGAAGATGTTGAACCAGAACCACAGATTATGACGAGTCGCCTCTTCTTCCCCAAATGAGGCAGTCTCTCCTTCCTTATCCCCACCAAACTACCACAGGCAATACCAGCACTTACTTTGAAGAATGGCTAGTGATGTCCAGTTATCTCTGGAGGAAGTCCAAGACCTATACCACCGACGATTGGACATTCTGCATCCCGTTAACAAGGTCTTATTGGAATTGGCAAGATTGGTCTGGACACCCCAGTGTTCTACGCATCCACACATTAGAGGGCTCAGAAGTGATGTTTTGTTCCGGCAAAGGGAGCTGAATTCCTGTTCTCCTACCTTGCTCCCAAATCCCTGGTGGTACATTCCATAGCAGCCTGTAACAGGTCTCAATACTGAAGGACCACACCATCAGAAAAGGGCTCCAAGAGATTGGACTGCCTGGAGAGAGAGGTCTTCTCTGCCCTTGCAATTCTGCATTGCCAATTACCATGACCCATTCCCAGTCTGTGTTTAGGAACAATTTTTGACACTGTAGTCAAGACCCGCTCACCTTCTCTGATGCCACCTGCCTCTCCTTCTGTCACCTTTGGAGGCCATCTCATTCTGTTTGCCCCCAACTGGGAGTTAATTGTGATTAATGGTTGGGTCTTGGAGATTATACATCAGGGATAGTCCACAGAGTTCATCTCCTTCCCTTCCCCATTGCCCTTCATGAACCACTCTCATGAGGCAATTCTTCAACAAGAAGCAGAGTCCCTGTTACACCGAGGGGGAATAGATCCTCAGTATCAGGGAAGAGGGTTTTATTTTCTAGTCCCACAAAAAGACTGAGGATGGAGACCCATTCGGGATCTTTGGCAACTCCCCATCTTCATTCGGAAGATGAAATTCAGGATGGTTATGTTGGCATCAATAATCCTTTCTCTTCAAGAAGGGATGTGGTTTATGGCTCTCTATATGAAGGATGCATATTTTCATATAGACATTCATAAACCGTAGGAACCTCCTGTGGGGGGTGTATCGTGGGCCAGGTGCACTTTCAATTCCAGGTCCTCACTTTTGGACTAGCAAGAGCACCCAGAGAGTTTACAAACGTTTTCTCTGTGGTGGTGGCCCAGATGAGAAGTCAGAACCACACAATTTTTCCATATCTTGACAGCTAGCTCCTTGTAGGTCACTCTTGACAGGACTCCTCACAGCCCTGAGGGTTTGCGTGAACAGAGAAAAATCTATTTTATATCTCTCAACCCCCCCCACCCCCACCCCCCTGACAAACTTTATCGGGGCAGAGTTGGGCTCTGTTTACGTAAGAGCCTTCCTCCCTACAGAAAGGTTTCAGATGATGCACAACCTAATTTCTTTGATTTTTCTGCAGAACAAGGACTACAGTATGGATGTGCCTATTGCTGCTAGGTCATATGGCAATGTGTACTTATGTAACATCCTTTGCCAGGCTTCATCTATGTTTCCTGCAGGCCTATCTCAGTTCGGTCTACTTGCCCAACAAAGACCGCATCAACTCCAGGATGACAGTCTCTTTCTCCCCCCCTGCCCCCCCTTGCTCCTAATACCACTGTTGTAACAGATGTGGTCTCTTCTGGTGTGGAGCCTTCTGACCACACTACACAAGTCACATGGACCAGGCAGGAGACCAGACTACTTATCAACATCCTGGAGCAGCAGGCAGTTCGCCTTGTGTGCAAGGCCTTCCTTTTGCTCATTCACACCACATCCAGGTAGTGTCGAACAGTATCACCACCGTGGCCTACATAAACAGAAGGAAAAGTGAGATCTCTCTTGCTTTGTCTGGAGGTAGTCAGGCTTTGGAGCTTGTGCATCAGGCACATCACCACCATCCAGGCAGCATACTTCTCTGGTATCCAGAACTCCTTAGCAGGCAACTTTTACCCCAGGCATTTCCTAGCGGGCCACAAGTGGGAAGTCTATGACTCTATTTTGATGGACATCTTCATGCTTTGAGGCACATCTCTATGGGACCCTTCTGCATAACAAACAAAAACAAACAAGAAACTACCCCTATATTATTTCAGAGGAGCCATAGGTCATGACTCCCAAGGTGACGTGCTTCTAACTGTCGTGGATGAGCGGTTTTGAATATGCCTTTGCTCCCATCCCCGTTTCCACAAGTGCTGAGAAAGATAAGTTACGATAAGGCCAATGTCATTCTACTAGTGCTCTACTGACCCAAGCAGTTTTGGTTCCCAGTCTCCAATCAAGATCCACCCCTTCCCAGAATTCCTGATGCAGGACAAGGGAAAGTCAGACACCCCGACCAGGCTTGTCTCCACCTCACAGCAGTCAGATTTTTGGGTTGCTGTCAGAGGTAGATCGCTCTTATTCGGCTGCAATCCAGGCTATACTTACCCAGAGTTAGGAAAGAATAGACCAGATCCTGTTATCTGGCTAAATGGAAACACTTGTCAACCAGGGTGCAGCACAGTCGGTCTCTCCCAGTCCCTTTAAGTATCATCCTGATAGTTCTGGGTTATCTCCTGTCTGTCTGTCTGTCTCTCTCTCTCTCTCTCTCTTTTTTTTTTAGTCTGGTCTCTTGATCAGCTCATTACAGATCCACCTAGCAGCCATTAGTAGCGTCTTCCCCCCAATAGACAGTCTATCTTTACCCAACCAACTACAACACAGTTCATGAAGGGCCTCATCAATGCCTATCTGCCAGTCACTAAACCCACAATGCCATAGGGTCTGAACCTTGTGCTGCTAAGGCTTATTAGTCCTCCATTTGAACCCTTAGCAACATGTTCCATGTCCTGTCTATCCATGGAAGTGGCATTTCTAGTGGCCATGACTTCAGCCAGGAAGGTCAGAGAACTGGGAGCCATCCTGGTGGATGCGTGCGCACACACAAAATTTCACAGGAACAAAGTATCCCTTCGCCTTCACCCTAAATTTCTCCCCAAGGTCGTTTCCAGATTCCACCTTAACCAGTGTATTCACTTACCTGTCCTTTTTTGTGAAATGCCACACTTCTCCTACAGAGAAGAGATTTCACTCCCTCGACATCAGGAGTATCCTTGCCTTTTGCCTGTAAAGAAACAATTCCATCAGAAAGTCTCCAAGATAGTTTGTTGCGATAATAGAGAGATCTTGTGGTCAGGATCCTCTTAAAGAATTGCTGTGTGTTTATGGCTGTATTATCAAATGCTACAGACTAGCTCGCATCCCACCTTCTGTCACTATAACAGCCCATTCCACAAGAGTGCAGGCTGGCACGGTAGCATGCCTGCAGGAGGTCTCAGTGCACGACATGCAGAGCAGCCACCTAGAGCTCTCTAGACACATTTGCTAGACATTATGCACTAGTCTAAGGGCTGGTCTACACTAGGGGGCGGGATCGATCCAAGATACGCAACTTCAGCTCTGTGAATAACGTAGCTGAAGTCGAATATCTTAGATCGATTTTTAAAAGTACTTACCCCGGTCCACACCGCAGCAGGCAGGCTCCCCGTCAACAGCGCTTCCTCCGCTCGCGGAGCTAGAGTTCCGGTATCGATGGGGAACAGCTCTGGGATCGATTTATCGCGTCTAGACGAGACACGATAAATCGATCCCAGAACATCGATAGCTACCTGCCGAATCGGGCGGGAGTGTAGACATAGCCTCTGCTGTGAAGCTGCATGCATCTTCGGTGTAGATTTCCTCGTACCCACTTGTGATCTGATAATTGCTTGTGAATCTTCCACATGTGGAATACACATAGGCACCAGCACTCAAAGAAGTGGAGGTTACTTAAACAGGAGGTTCTTCGAGATGTGTGGTCCCTATCAGTATTCCAGTACACACCCTCCGTCCCCTATGCTGTAGATCTGATTAGATTTGTGGTAAGAGAAGGAACTGAGAGAGCATCAACCTGCACTGCTTTTTGTACCCTCTCGTGGGAGCAAGAGTATGTGTGGGCCAAATCTCTGGATTCAGGTGCATGGTGCTCATGCGTACCACATGCGGAATACAAGTAGGGACCACACATCTCAAAGAACCTCCTTTTACAGTAAGTAACCTCCACTTCAAATCCTTTATACAGTTTGTAGAGGAAAGCCGATCCTCTGCTTGACATGACCACAATTGCCGCAATAAGCACTGTGGTTAGTGATGTCAGTGCCTTCTTATACGTCAAGAGATATTTACAGGGATACTGTAAAATACTTGCCTTCCACATTTTGGATTACCTTTAAAGTGAATTTTTTATACTGGAGCAAATGTAAAAAAACAAATAAAACAGAACAACCCCCTCAAAATACACAGAATAATTAATGAAAGGACATATCAAGTGGGGTACAGCAGGGATCAGTTCTGGGTCCAATTCTGTTCAATATTTTCATCAATGATTTAATGGCAGAGAGAGTACACTTATAAAATTTGTGAACAATACCAAGCTGGGAGGGGTTGCAAGTATTTTGGAGGCTAGGATTACAATTAAAAGTGATCTGGGCAAACTGTAGAAATGACCAGAAGAAAATAGGATGTAATTCAATAAGGACAAAGGCAAATTACTTCACTTAGGAGGGAACAATCGGTTACACAAATACAAAATTGGAAATGATTGCCTAGGAAGGAGTACTGCGGAAAGGGATCTGCGGGGTCATAGTGGATCACAAGCTAAATATTAATCAACGTTGTAACACTGTTGCAAAAAAAGCAAACATTTTTCTGCGATGTATTATCAGGAGTGTCCTAAGCAAAACCCCAGAAGTAATTCTTCAGCTCTACTCCATGCTGATTCGGCCTCGACTGGAGTGTTGTGTCCAGTGCTGGATTCCACATTTCAGGAAAGATATGGACAAATTGGAGAAAGTCCAGAGAAGAGCAACAAAAATGATTAAAAGTCTAGAAAACATCACCCATGAGGGAAGATTGAAAAAACTGGGTTTGTTTAGTCTAGAGAAGAGAAGACGGAGAGGGGACATAAGTTTAGTACATCAAAGGTTGCTATAAGGAGGAGGGAGAAAAATTGTTCTCTTTAACCTTTGAGGATAGGACAAGAAGCAATGGGTTTAAATTACAGCAAGGGCGGTTTAGGTTAGACATTAGGAAAAACTTCCTAACTGTCAGGGTAGTTGAGCACTGGCATAAATTGCCAAGGGAGGTTGTAGAATCTGTGTCATTGGAGATTTTTTAGAGCAGGTTAGACAAACACCTGTTGGGGTGGTCTAGATCAGCGGTCCCCAAACTGTGGGGCACACCCCCCTAGAGGGACACAGAGGAACATTTGGGGGAGCATGGCAGGGCCTGGGCCAGCCCCCAAGGATGGGAGAGGGAGTACCGCCCAGCCCCACTCTGTCCCCAGCTCTGGCCCAACCCCCAGCTGCTGCTTGGGCCCTGGACATCACACTCCCAAGCTTCTAGCTGCAGTCCCTGCCCCGACTGCAGCGCCGGTCCCGGCTCCTGACTGCAGCACCAGCCATGGCTTCCGACCACGATTTCTGGTGGGGGTGCGGACAGGTTCCCTTATTGGTAAGAGTGGGAGGAGTGATGGAAAAAGTTTGGGGACCACTGTTCTAGATAATACTTAGTCCTGCCTTGAGTGCAGGGGACTGGACTAAAAGACCTCTTGAGGTCCGTACCACTTCTATTATTCTATATGACCAGCCATTTTCCATGTCCACTTTGATATTATTTTAGAAATTTGTGCTTGGGTAAAAGGTTTTCTCAAGTCCTAGTTTTTCTAGTTCTATCATATATTAAGTAGTCTTGTGTTGGTTACTTCAATCTGTTGCTGTTGAAATGATTGTCACAAGCAGAGCAAAATAGGAGGGAAGACTAACTACTAACCATTCCAGATTTACTTAAATAATTAACAAATGAGGCAAGAAATTCTGAGAAACGACTGAAGATTACTCACTATGAAAATCTTCTTAATTATCTGGTGAGACTGTTCTGAGTTTACTAAATCTTTTTTTTAATTTACATTGCTGCCAAGAAATTTTAAAACCTCATGACCTTGCCATATGTTTGAACTGCTGCTACAGTAGTGGGAGCTAAAGTTAGTTAATATACTAATAGCATTCAGTAATTACAACAAGGAATTAAACAGGGCAAATTCATCTTTTATGCTGTAAAAAGAATAAAATATAAGTGCTAAACTGTACAGAATAAGCCAATAGGACTGAAATTTTATTTCCAATATTTGAACAGAGAATTGCAGTGAAGAGAGAACCAGAATTTGAACTACATAATTACTTAAGGTTTACTTGAAATTCTGTGTTCAGAATGCAAGTGTAGAACTGATTTTTCAGTAAATTTATGGGTGTGCAGTTTCCACTCTGGCTTGTGGCTGTTTACATGCAACAGTGCATGCGCAAAATAGTCATATGCTTGAACATTCCAACAGGCTTACAGAAAATCATTCTATAATAGTTGCAGTACAAATGACTGCAAGAAAAATAACCACGTTTGTTGTACTTTGTTTATGTCGGCAACAATGACTTTATTTAGCATGTGCTCTCCATTTGTTTTGCAGAGCTTTTCGTGGTAAGCACATCACACTGGTGGTTCGTTTTCCAAACCAAGGTCGGCAGGTAGAAGACTTGGATATTTGGTCTCACACGAATGACACAATTGGTTCTGTACGGCGTTGTATTCTGAATCGTATTAAAGCCAACAGTGCACATACAAAAGTAGAACTGTTTATTGGTGGTGAGCTGGTAGATCCCGCAGATGATAGGAAGTTAATTGGACAATTAAATCTTAAAGATAAAACGGTGAGTGCTATTACTTTAGTCAATTAATATTATTCCACTTCTATAATTGTTGGTGGGAAATGAGAGCAGGAGTATCATTATTAGAAATGTGAGAGGAAAGTAATATCTTTAATTGGACCAACTTCTGTTGAGAGAGACAAGTTTTTGAGCTTCCACAGAGCTCCTCTTCATTAAAATTATCATTATTGTAAGCCATAATGTAATTTATGGATTATTACAACAATGTATAACACACTGTTCCCCCCCAACCCCCCCCAGCTTCCCGCACACCAATGACTGGAAAGATATTAACGGGCCACTTAACCTTGAGTGGTCCCTTGAAATGTGGTGTTACTTATGCTAAACAACGTGTTCCACGTTGTATTTTTAGCTGTAAGTGTCTTGAGTACATTTCCCAGACCTGAAGAATAGCTCTGTGTAAGATGAAAGCTTGTCTCTCTCACCAACAGAAGACACAACAGATATTGTCTCTCCAATATCCTGGGACAAACACTATTACTGCAATACTGCATACTTTATTTCAAATGATCCATTCCAAATTAGTGAAATATTGTGTTAGTAGCTACTAGTATAAGAAGTTCTAAAGTTTATAATTTTCATATCTGATACTTATTAAAATATATTAATATTATACAAATTTATTTTTCAGCTAATTACAGCCAAGCTTACGCAAATAAGTTCCAATATGCCTTCAAGCCCTGATAGTTCTTCTGACTCTTCAACTGGTTCTCCGGGCAACCATGGCAATCACTATAGTGATGGTCCAAACCCAGAAGTTGAAAGCTGTTTGCCTGGAGTGGTAAATATATGTATTGGTCCAAAAATCTTATGAAGTTAAAAAATGACACGTTGTAAATATTAGCACAAATTGTTTCAGTTGCTGAAAAAGCATGACAAGTTTTTATTTTTGTTTTAGATTATGTCACTGCATCCTAGATACATCTCGTTTCTTTGGCAAGTTGCAGACTTAGGCAGTAGCCTAAATATGCCGCCTCTTAGAGATGGCGCACGTGTCCTTATGAAACTTATGCCACCAGGTCAGAATATAAATTTAATCTCTTTATATTTTGAGGTTATATCTCATTCATCTATTTCCTGTATTGCTATATCTTGTCCATAATATAAAGTTAAATATTTTAAAAAGAGTTTTTTAGATGTGTATGCCTGTTTATCTTTGAAAATGGGGAAAGGTGTTAAAATTGAAACTATTTTGCAACACTTACTACTGTATAGGAGGAGTATCTAAGTGCTGTCGGTAATAAATATAACACAGTAAACTCTGAAGAATCTGAATTTGTATGTCAGCTACAATTCCTGCATCTTTTCTTATTTGATGTCCTTTGAAGTTTCTCAAGTTGATGGGTATTAATTATTAATTGTAGATTTCAGTGACTTGTTTTTAGGTAACTATTGCAGTAATGTTTAGAGGTTGTGTTTTTATTGCAGATAACACTACAGTAGAGAAACTAAGAGCTATTTGCTTAGACCATGCAAAACTTGGTGAAAGCAGCCTTAGTCCATCCCTTGACTCTCTTTTCTTTGGCCCTTCTGCCTCACAAGTGCTATATCTAACCGAGGTTTGTAATGTTTTCCTTTCAAA